>BSWB01000005.1:143328493-144578493 GCA_033239125.1 Fagopyrum homotropicum
TCTTCAAAAAGTAATAAACATTAATGGTTATATTTTTAAAATGTCCTAGTACAAATTTCATTATTGTGTTTCTGAATTAGGTATGAACTTTGTGGGAAAAATTTACTTTTTTTTTCAGGGTTTATTTTTTATTTGGGCCATTTGAAAACCCCAATTAATAAAGTCGAGTTGAGAGATAAATATGTTTATGAAAAGGAAAAATGGCTAAAAGAATCGGCATTCCGATTCTTAAAGGTTAAAAATTGCAGAATATTCATTTTCCGAGAAAGTTATTGCATAATTATCCTAGTAATATTCTTAATTTTTTATTCCAGTTTCGTAAACTTTGAAGACCGAAAAATATAATCGCGTTTTAATTAAATAATTTGGATAAAGCTTATATATAAAAGTATATTATAGTATATTATGTTATATTAATAATATACACTAACGTACGTTCGCTAATATCTAATTAGTTAGTTTAATATTAAATTAATTAGTTATTAAAAAACGAAAGTACACTAATGTTGGCGTGACGCCCCACGTTTTTTATCGGATTCATTTTTTTTTACTAAATCACGAATTAAGCCAATAAATGTTTTTCTACTAAAGCAAAATCTATAAAAAAAAAATTAATTAAATATAATAAACAATATCTAATTAGTTAGTTTAACACTGTATTTAATTAGTTAGTTAAAAAACGTATCCAACAATCAAAACAATATCTTTTAAACTAAATCTAATAAAACAATATCTAATTAGTTAGTTTAATACTATATTTAATTAATTAGTTAAAAACGTATCCAAACAATCAAAATAATATCTAAAAAATCGGGTTTTTTTAATTAGTTTATTACAATAAGTTTCAAATGGAATCTAAACAATATCTAAACAATGTATAATTAGTTTGTTTAAAAAAATTACTAAACAAATCCAAACAATATCTGGTTATTTTAAATCTAATAAAACAAATAGGTTATCCTATTTTCACTTTCAGGTATCGTCCCTTCGACCGTGAGGTTGTTGGTTGTTGCTCATCTGCACAAAATAACGCCTCTGGTATGTAATGTTTTACTTAATTTTATGTTATTTCCTAACACGGTGTTTGAAATTTAATTTTTACCTGTTTTTAAATGAGAAGATTGGTGAAATAAGTTACTTTTTGTATTTTAGATACAAACTAGACACCCTAATTTCACCAATTAAAAATAAAGATAAATGAGTTGGATAATCATTAAAAAAAAGGAAATTGATTCTTCTCTCCTATTAATAATCAATTAAATTTTGTTAATTCGAGTAACAAAATATTCTCTCTTTTTTTTCTCTTAATTATAATAAGTAAAAGATTGTAAATGATCTAATATTTATATAAAGAAAATTTACGGATATAAGTGCATGTAAATGAATGTTAAGAGTGGAGGGTGCGACCGAAGTAAACAAGGTGTGCCTGCTAACCTGAGGTACCAACAAAGGGGTGACTCCATGGGACGATCAAAGTGCAAATGAATAACAAATTGGTATCACTGACCTATAATAAGCATGTAAATGAATGTTCCGGACATAAGTGCATGTGCATATAATATGGATAGATGTGTTACATATTTTGTATATGCGTGATTAGTAGAATCTCTCGTTATGATCTTGAACTAACGGTTCGTACCGATATCTTTTTAGGTATTCCTGCTCGTAGGGACGTTGAAGGGAAGTTAGCTGCGGGATGTGGTCTGCCGGGACAGTGATCTCACAAAGTTGCTTTGTTTTATTTTGAATTACCCGCTTGACGGTGGATGTGTTTTTACAGCTACGAAGCTTATGTTGTCATTTTTTGTCCATATGCATGTACATGATTTTGTTTGTGTCTCTTGTTACAAGGTCCCGTGATATTGTTGTTCGACTAACTGATGAGACCCACTGAGTCAAGTGACGAATCTATATATACTACTAAAACACAACACTCTTAGTTCACATGTCAACACATTAGTCATGCCACGTAGGATTTTTTGGCAAATAATTACGGATTTGCCATATTTTTATCACAGATTTGCCATATTTTAATTACAATTTTAATTCAAAATAAAAATATTTTCCATATCGTGCCAAATCAACAAAAAGAAATTCACCTCATCATATTAAGTACTTACGGTTATAATAATACGATTTTGTTTGTTACCAAATCTACTAACCAACAACTTAATTAGAAATATTATTTAAGACTAAGAAAAATCATTTCATCCAAATTTTGTCATTTTTATTAACTAATACGGCTAAAATCATGTTGTGATGGTTAAATTAAAAAAATTTATAAAATGAAAGGACATAATTAAAAATATTATTATTAGAGTATTATATTTATAACTCAATATAATTTTTAAAACTTAGTTATTTATCGTTAAAAAAATTATTTAGAAAAGATTGAATAGATTTTAAAAATATCATATAAATTTTTAAAAAGTGAAAAAATGGTAAATTTTAACTATTTTGATTGTTGAATCAACTATAAACTATTTTTATTACGAAAGAAACAAACTAATTATATAGATAATTATCAACATTAAAAATTTGATATTGTTATAAATAAATAATTAAGTAAAAATAATTACTTATGATATTTAGTTGTTAAAAAATTGTAAATGTTTCGTTAATATATCAATACAAGTTCCTGACATATTACTCAAAAATTCACTATATAAATATAGCCGGACAAGGTGCGGGTTATAAACTAGTTGGGTTATCAAAATTTAAGTAGTTACACAAGTCTTAAACGGTGGTGCAAATGCGCCCCGACGCACATCCCGGTTACACCCTGCTATATGACAAGTTTTGATCAAAATTCGAATGTGTGAGTAATTTGCATTTTTTAACATCCTATGCAAGGCACATCGGGCATTGCCTCTACGCCCATCAACAGTGGCTTCTTTCTCCTTGTATCGAATTTGGGATGAGTGTTCACGATGAGCCTCTTACTTCTAGGCCTCGGGCGTATTCGTACTACAACTCTGAGGTGCATCGATGTCTCCTCGCTGAAGCAGTGAAGCCATGTATATAGGCCCCGTTTGGTCATCCATAAAATTAAGCTGAAATGATAATTTCATCCCCATAATTTCCATAATCCAAATAATCTACCTCTACGAAAATTAAAGAAATTTCTCAATTTTTAATTCCTATAATCTTATAATCTTCATTTCATTCCTATAATCACCCCTCGCCAAACAGGCCCATAGTTTGTATCCCCAGTTTCGTTCAGGCCCATTAAGCTAATACTCTAGATAATGGGCTTCTGTTTTTGGGCTCAGACTGCTAGTTGGGCCGAAATGAGTTAAATAAGTATTTTTGTAAATAGTTTTTATTTTGTGGGAAATTTGTAGTTTTAAAAATCAAAATTATTATCCAAAATCATATACCAATATCACATTACTACACACGATAAAATTATTGTTTTTGTATATATATTTTCATCAATTTTTTCGTTGAATTTTAAAGTTTAAAATTTTATTTTCTGTTAATCACCAATATCAAATAAAAACAGATAAATATTATTTTTTTAATACATCACCGGTTAAAATAAAAATATAATTTATGCATAAGATATTTGGTTAAAATAAAAATATAATTTAAAGTTTTTACAACTGTAATTTGCCTTCGGATCTGTCGACAGGGATGTCCCACAGGTTGAATATTGTTCTCCTAATGTTTCCAACTATTCAAAAGATATTAGGTATGTACCCTCTAATTAACCCCACATATATATAACTAATTAAATGTCGTAAATTATTTCGAATTAATATAAAGTTTTTTTTCACTAAACTTCCATGAAAGCCTAAACTTTTGGATGTGTGTCCAAATTTAAAATTTATTTATATAAATTTTAATATATATTAAATCTTTATAGGATAAACTAAAAAAAGGCTATTTACCATTTTATTAAGGTTTACTAATTTGTCGTCGGAATTTTATTATAAACTATAAGGGCCTGTTTGGTTTGAACCCCGGAATCGGAAACGGAATGAAAACGAATCTAGTCCATATGTTATATGTATACTCTTATTCATGAAAATTTTTGAAAACATTCCTTATGATTTGAAGTAATTTGAGTTGAATTTGATTACTTTTTAATATCTTATAGGGAAACAAAACGTTGGAAGACAACTGCATTTTGCATGAAATCAAAAGGAATGATTTCATAAAATTTCATGAATAATAATATATATTTGGACTAAAGTTTTTTTTATTCGATTTTCGTTTCCGGAGTTTGAACCAAACGGACAGTAAGTGTGTTTGTTAGATTGTTCTAACTGGATATTTACAAATAAATAAAAATAAAAATAATATGGGAAAACCATAATGATTGATTTTGTATCATTAAAATTTATAAACAATTTCTAGAAACTTACAGAAAGTAGTTTTTTTCGGGAAACTGGTGGCCAAAACGATTATTTATACATGATGAAAAACTAGTTATAATTTATAAATAAATTTACAGTTAATTATTTTCATATATAAAAAAAAGTATTAAAATTGTAAGGAAAAAGGGGCTTTAATAAGGCTCTTTTCTCCGCCAATTAAGAGCTCTTTTGGGTTAGTCAACTAATGTGACTGTGTTAGGTGACCTTCCTCTTCACAAAATTTAACGAGTTACTTACTTTTCTATATTTTATTTTATCGTTTCTTTACTTCTTCCTATTCTTTTTTCCACACTTTAAATCTTTAAAGTGGGTGTTTGGTATTTATATCTAAATATACGTATAGTATATTAGATAGCGTATAAGTATAAAGTATGAGATTGATATCTGATATGTAGATTTGGTAAGTTATAGTATATGAGTTTTGCCGTGAAAAGAGAGGAATTTTGTGAGATTTTTTTTTTCCTAAAAAAAGTGTTTATGGGTATTTTATTAGTATATCATATATTAATATTATAAATGTATTCATGATTTAGTTACAGTCCACTCAGAATTGAAACCATTAAATGATAATTAAATGTTAGATTAAGTTTATTTCCTATCCAATTTTTTATTTTTTTATTTTCAGTTATCTTTTCTTGAGTTTGATTTTTCAAGAAAATTTTTAAACTTAACGGAGAGTAATTCTAGAGAAATAAGACTCAATATTCATATACTTATATACAAACAAATGTGTATTAACCTTTTTT
This sequence comes from Fagopyrum homotropicum, assembly GCA_033239125.1. NCBI lineage: Eukaryota > Viridiplantae > Streptophyta > Magnoliopsida > Caryophyllales > Polygonaceae > Fagopyrum > Fagopyrum homotropicum. Next base: position 143,333,622 of record BSWB01000005.1, read on the forward strand.
ATGTTGATATTCATATCTAGTATCTAAATATGAATATCAATCGACCCCGACCCCAAGAGAGTGTCGCTATTATCACGGCATTAAAAATCATTTTAATCCACACAATTTAGTTAGCTAGCTAGCTTGTTGTTTATCAAACCTAATACACCAATGATAAATGCAATAGATGAATAGCTTGCTCTACTTGTCAAAACTAAAAGTTTATAAAGTCAAATATTGTAATCTATTCACAAACAAAGAAAAAACAAAATTCTCTATAATCTAGTATAGAGATATTTAGATATATACGGTTTCTTCAATGTAAAAAAAATTAGGCTGAATTTGCAATGTGGGCCTTTTACAATGTAGAGTTTAGATTTAGGGTCTCTCATCATTTCATTCAGAAAATGGACTCCTATTGTAGAAAAAATCAGAAAAGTAAGGGACATAGGTTTCATTTGATTTGATGGGTGACATGTAAAAAAAATCAGAAAATAGTCCAATCAGTCAGCCCATCTTTTTCCCTCCTTTGTCCCTTCTTCTTCCATCCTTTCAAACATAAATTTATTTCTGGGTATCCATATGTAGCTCTTTTCTTCTTCCCATTGAAACGCAGAAATCTGGACTGCTTGTTGAGCTTCTTCTTCACCGGAATGTATTTGTGGGTAAGCAGTGTTTGTTCCTATTTTTGGGTAAGCAGTGTTTGTTCCTATTTCTGGGTAATCTCAAACTTCTTGGGTAATGTATTTGTGGGTAATCCGAAACTTCTCATCTCTTCTTTTTGTGAATCTAAAATACTGAAACTTCTTGTTCTATTTGTGGGTAAGCAATGTTTGTTTACATTTTCTATTTGTGGGTAAGCAGTGTTTGTTTGTATCCATGGATAATCTCCAACTTCTCATCTTCCTGGGTAATGTATTTCGGGGTAAGTTGAAACTTCTCATCTTCCTGGGTAATGTATTTTGGGTAATTTAAAACAGTCAAACTTCCTGGATAATGTCAAACTTCTTGGGTAATCTATTTCTGGGTAATCTCAAAATTCCTGGGTAATGTATTTGTGGGTAAGCAGTGTTTTTTTTTCCCAAAAAATTAACATCAAATCATTTCAAAAAAAAGCCCGCACCCCTCTCTTTTCAATTCAAGGTCTACAGTAGCCTAGTTTATGCTTTTCAGACCTATTTTATGTAGTAAATTTATTAGAGGTCCATTTCACAAAATGAAAAATTTTGGGGTACTCTTTCTCTCATTATTTCAAAAAATTATAACTCGAATTTAGAGATATCCAGGTACTGCCCGGTTTTTCGCAGGGCTTTTTTATATAAATATAATGACGTGGCTTTAAAATGCTCAAACTCAACTCCTTTACAAATTAGTCGAGTCTCCGAGTTTTAAGATTTGTTGTATTCTGATCGGTTAAAAAGTGAACGAGCTTGAACCTGAACCCAATTATCTTGGCTAATTAGTATAACTCTGCATTATTATTCTAGTTGAACGAACATGACTTTAAGCAAACGAGCCGAGCTTTCACGTATCTAATTTATCTACTTTAGAAAGTAAACGAGCTTATACAAACTACCCAAAAGAAACTTAGACTTATATAACAATCCTCCATTCATTTCCTATATACAATTAGTGCACATTGTGTGCCATAATACAATTTCTTAGTTGGCTAGTAGTGTTTAAAATATGACTACTTTTACATTTTTACACTATTTTTCATTAAAAAAACGTATTTTAATACTAAATAATGTGAGGAAGAAACCGTTTTCATATGACAATGCAAACAAAGTTAAAACCACAAATTTACCCTTAATGATTGATTAACATAAATAATATCTAAATCCTTGGATAAATTTGTTTTTACCAAATGTGATTTCATTTTTTACCCATTATTTAATCACCGTAGATTGATCACTCATGCACAAAACATGATTAGACAACCCTACCAATCAATTCCATTAATTTGATAATTAAGATATAATTATAGGAGGTATCAACCACTTAGATTTATTGTACAAGTCAATAATCACAATTAAACTACTCAAATAATCCAAAACACAAATCATTTTCCTATACTTATCTCAACAATACTTAATTATCCTAGACCAAAACCCAACAAAATTATAAAAAGAAAAACGAAAATCAACACCAATTGCTCCCCAAACCGTAAAATATTCAAAATTTGAAACATAAAATTAAAAAAAAAAAAGCAACAAATTTGTATACAAACTAAGAAAGTTCATAAGCAATATCTACAAATTGGGCGGTTCACAGTAGCAAAATAAGAACTAAACCGAACCGGAAAATAATAAAGATGACTACTAGCTTGCTAGACCGGAAGGATGATCAGCAGAAATGTCAAGGGAAGACGCACCAGAAGACCGTTTTATGAACTCCAAGCAATCGGCTATGGCTTCTGTGTAGAAAGAGTTTGTTCTTCCTAGAGACTTCATCCTACAATACTCGGCCGACTCGCATCTTCCCTTCAAGCTCGTCTTGTTCAACTCTCGGTTCTTTTTCGAAAAACATAACTCAGAAGAAGAAGTAGAAGTAGAAGAAGAAGACGAGATTACTCTTGAAAAGAACCGCTTCTTTAAAAATCCGAAAAACCGGATAAACCGAAATCTTAGTCTCCGGATCGAGAATCTTCTTAGATTAAGCCGGAATCCCGTACATGGCCTTCCTGCCACGATCCTCTTGTATTTGACACCATTGTTGCTTGTGCTATAACTATTACTCATCTCTTTGTAGATACGACCTTGATTTCGATTTCGTATTTGCTAAGAGGGTTTTATATAGATGTGAAGAGATGAAAAGGGTTTCTTGAATGTTGTTTTTTGGGTTGGTTGGTGACTGAGTTTCGTGTGAGGATTCTTTCTTTTTATACTATCAATTGTATTAAATAATAATATGAAAAGGGTTAACTTTAACGTGTAATTTTAAATATTTATTTATTTATGGTTATAAGCATAAGGGTCAAAAATAGGAGTTTGAATAAACAAGTGAGGTTGTTTCCTCTCTTTTTCCGTACTTGCTTAGGTGTTGGATCATGAATTCATTTACGTATGAACTATTTTTGCGCCGGTTAGTGTTTCTATACCTACATTTTTTAGTTATGCTAGAGTTTTTTTTTATTAATTTTTAATAGTATTATTTATTTTTATAATTTTTCAAAATATACCCTCTATTACACTATTATTCATAATTTAATATTATTAATATTTTTGTGTGGTCTAATCCACCAAAATCTATCATGTTATTAGAGCGGGTTCGATTCGGGACCTTAACCTACCAATCCTCGCCAACTTATCGGCGTCTTAATCTACCTTGCCACCGATTTACTGGTGGTTATATCGATTTTACAAGTGGTGTTTGTGTCACCGCTCATTGTTGATCGAAGTGTTTTCTTTGCTCATTGTCAATGAAAGTTCAGTCTTCAACGTTCGTTTGCGTACGCACGCTTTGAATGCGGGAGCGTATTGGAAAATATGCTATATTATATTTAGAGAAGTTATCTTATTATTTTAGTATAGATTTTATTTATATTATATCGTGTAATCTTTATTATTCTTCCTGAATCCTCTATAAATAGGGTGATAATAAACTCAGTATCAGTGTGTTTAACCACCACCATTCGTGTGATTTTCTTCCACCAAAATCTATCAATTTTGAGAGAAAAATATTCATCCAATAATTTATATAGACATTTAAAATAACTGACTAGTATATAATAGCCATCTATAATATTTGTTAGTTTACATTTTTTATAGATAGTTTTATTTTTTTAAAAAAACTACAATATTAAGTATTTTGAACTGTAATATTAGCTCAAATTTGGGTATATAATATTTATGTTCCATTAATTTAACCATTGTATTTTATTATTTTAAATATGTATAAGTAAAAAATTATAAAACACAAGTAATAAATTTAACAAAAATATCCATAAACTAATAATAAAACACATTAAAATTAATATTATACTAATTTTGATTGAACCGAATACAAAATTTGAACTAACAAATAACGGTCATATATGTCTAAATGGACGATCCATTAATAAATAAATTGATTTAATTGGAAAAAAAAATGCTCGTGTTATTTTTCTTTATTTACAGGTGACATTTGACAAAAAAAAAATGTTATAAAATAATATTTAAATTTAATTAAAATATAATTGATAGTGGCAGAATTGTGTGCCATATATTTTATTAAAATTTGGTTAATGACCGAGTTGACTTGAGTTAAAGAGTAAAGAGTTGTTTCCGAGTTGAGTGCTAAGCTCGAGGAAACGCGTGTGAATCAAATGAGCTGGTTGCCTTAATCAGTGACTCGGATTATAATTAATTATAAATTATATTTGATATTAATTAAATTAGAGGAAGAAAACAAAGGAAGCAGCTTGGAAAATTGTGGGAAGAAATTATAAAAAAAATTTGTTTGGTTTTCTTGGTTTGCTGACTTGATTTCTTTTGGATGGTATGATATGGGTGGGTTGTGTCTATGTTTGTTTACTTACAATCAGGATATTATTATATTTTATTTTATTAATTAATTTGATGAAATACATTCTGTACATGTTTGGGATATGTTTAGTGTTAATTAATTAGTTAATATTATTTATTGATTAATGGTGGGTTAGTAGAACAAAGCCTTGAAATTTGGAAGACAAAAAGCTTGTTGGTTTGGGGAGTGTCTGGGAGATTAGTGAGCTTTAATCGTCCGGTTGCTCTTGTCACTTTTTTGATATTTCGGTGGGTCAGATCGAATGTCGGGTTTTGTTGCAGGTTTGGCGTATATGTATATTAGGTTTCGATTCAAAAGATAAATCTATTGAAGTTTTTATCGTAAAATCAATTGACAATGGAAGTAATCTGTCGAAATTATATAATAGGTTGTAAGTTGTTTATTATATTATCAATGTGAGATAATTTTATGTTCATACGTGACACATCCCCTCAAGTGTAATTTCTGGCTCGATTGACACTCGATGACAAGTATTAATTGGAACATATTATCATTCTCCATGCTATACTTTGTTAATTATTATCAAATTCGAAGTGACCTTGGTAATTAAATGATTATTGACGTCATGCGAGTACATGAGATACATTTTGTTGTATCGTATAAAGTTGATTTTGTAATGTAAATAAACAATAAATCGATAATTTAATAAATAATTTTTATGTTATCAATACATCATCTTCAAACTTTATTTGAACAACGTAAATTACTTACTTTACCCTTGGATTGTATTTGTTGGGAACTCCAAAAATACTAGTGTTTGTATTTGAAAGTGTTTTTGGTGTTGTTTTGTGTAAACACAAGTGTTTGTGTTTTAGAAACCCTAACGAGTATTTGTCCGGATCAAACAAGTGCAATGGTGTTTTTGTAACAAGTGCACTTGTATTTTTGTGTAAACACAAGTGTTTGTGTTTCGAACATATAAGGTCAACAACTACGTCTTATCGTCCATGAAACTCCAATGGGTATCGAGACCAGGCAACGAAATTCTGACACACATTTGCCCCCATATTACACTACCTTTGTATAAGTTTACGGGGGTAGTTTTGTTATAAGTTGAACCGTCATCAACTCTATTGTCATCGCTTACATTATCATCATCTCATTATTATTAGCTTAACCGTCATCAACTCTATTATCATCACTTATACTATCATCAACCCCTTTGTCATTAATTGTGATGTCATCCACTGTATTGTCATCAATTATAGTGTCATCAATGAATTGTCATCAACTGAACAATAGTGAAGACGCCAATTGTATTGCCATCAACTTTGTTGTCAACAAAAATGATCACTAACATATCATCCATAATGTTATCACTAATATATTGTCATCAACCGATAAAAAAAAATTTTATTTTTTTTTACAAAAATAACCTTAAAAAACTTTTTAAATTAGGAATTAAAGATATATATATATATATATATATATATATATATATATATATATATATATATATATATCAAAATTTTATTTTAAAATAGTTAGAAAATTCAAGCAGTTTTATAATCGCCAATTTCTAACCGGAGGAATACAAAAAAAAATAAAAATAGACTTATCATATCTCAAATGATTTGGACATTTTATATTAATCATTATTGTTAATACGTAGGATACCATTGCAATATTGTTGTTTATATCGACAGACGACAGGACAGAAGAATGTACAGTAGGGCGGTGGTTTATACAAATTAACAATTATACGATTAATCAAAGATTAGGATAACATTAATGTCTTGTTAGACTAATCTTCATTAATAATTTATTTAATGCTCATCTTAATTGAATGAATCTAACACATACGACGTACTAGCTAATGCACGTACTCATGATCGAATCGAAAGGATTGGTCGTAGATTTTATTCATTTGTTAATATGTACATGAAATGTTCAAATTTATAACACTGTGTACATATGTATGTATTACAAAATGTTGTTTATATTTTAAAATATAATAGTTTATGATCGTATTTTAAATAATTTATAAATTGATTATATTTTCAATTACTAATTTATAAAATTAATTGTTTATATTTATGTATAGCTTAATACCATGTATATTTGATCATTTTTCACATTGGGTTCTTTTAAAATTATAACTTAACCTTATAAATAAAACGTTTATTGTATAATTAAATAATTAATATTTTTATGCTACATCATTCTCTTTACTCTCTACATACCATCATCTTAGATAGCTAGATATCAATTATGGAGCAAAATTTTCGTTTGGATTTATACAAAATCAGTCATATACTCGGTTTTTTAGATTATTACTTAACACGTATTTACTAAAAAACATTAAATATTTTTTTTTGATATAAGAGGATAGTGGAAAGGATGAAACGCCTAAAGTATCCAAATTGATGAGGGAATCAACATCACGAGGAATAGACCCATAAAAAGATTCAAAAGAAAGCAAAAGACAAACCAACCGATCAACTATTGATTTTCCTGAAAATATAGTTGTCATTTCACGAAGAGAAAACAAAATGCTAAGTAGAGATGTCCTCATTTCCAACATTATCAACTAGTATCGTTTTATTAATTGAGCATCCTTCAACTTGTATATATATGATTTGCATAAGGAAGATATTGTTTTGAAAAACTAAATTGTTGTCAAAATCTGGTTACATGTTATCAAACACATAAACGCTTAACAATTTTATAGTTAAGCTCATGACATTCGTGATACAAAACATGTAGGTAATAATAGTGTTGTCAAAGCATTCATGGTGCACTTAGAGTAAATTGTGATTTTCCTTCAATTTGAAATAAAGCAAACCCAAATTCAATACCCATTAGCAATTTTATGATGCAAACAATACCGATTGACAATGCTCAAATTTCTGGATACTAGGGTTTAGCTTTGATCGAAACCCAAAACGAAGTTCAATGGAGGGATGATAGAGGAGCTTAGGGAAGAGGAGAATCTGTCGACTATTAGACAAGTATATGATTAACTTAAAACAAAATTTATATATTTAACTAATTAAAAGGATTTTAAACATAATTAAACCCACTAATTACTTTCAATAGGTCCCATGGATGTAATATTTAACAGAAATTCAATATGGTGGCGATTTGTGTAACACCCCAAATTCGTGGGATCGGGGTGCTACGGGTTAGGATCATAATGGGTCATGGCTCTAGCCTGACAACAAATTCTCTAAATCTTACAACAAAACACAAATAAATGTAAAACAAACCTTTATAAAACGGAAATATCGGAATCATAAAACATACGGAACCCCACAGCCGAGTATAAAACAACATCGTATACATACATATGTCAAAACCCATAACATCCTAGATGTACGGAAGTCCTCAACCGATCACTATGCAGTCTTCCTATCCTACAAAGCATGTACAACACGGTATAAAATCGTGAGCTAACAATTCATGAATAAGAATAATGGTAATCGCACACATAATCATATAGTCACATTATAACATGCAATGCTCACACACATCATCCTTTTATTATCTTCATTACGCTATAACATTACTAATTCATTCGGTGTGATACGAGGAGTAAAACAACCTCGTCTATGTCCCCTTTCACCACACATGTTTGGAATCAGTGTCAATCATCACCACCTGGTAGAACGGTCGCAAATAACCCCTAGCTGCCCCATTTTGAGTTAGACAAGTTATCATCGGCTGTTATCATACACTTTGGCCAATTAAGTACATATATGGTCCTCATAGTCCGGTTAGGTTATCAATGTATAACATACATATGCACACGCACATCACTATCACAATCACTACAATCATAAACACCAGCTAAGTAAGCCCAAATGACTTACCTATCACAAGGTAGGCCTAAATAATGACGGTCACGGTTTTCCCTCGAGAAAATGATCAGCGCATGTATACACAAGACACACAAATATCAATCAATATCCACATGCTAGAAGATTCCACCTCCTAGTCTTCAAGATCTCGCAAGATCATAATCATAACACAATCCACAATATCAATATCCTCAAAGATCATATCTATCAATCCATAAACTCAAAATCTCACAATTCCTCAAAATATTTCAAGGTATCATCTAATCAACATTTCTCAATCTCAATTCTAACCCTAATTTAATTAATTAATCTTTAATTAATTAATTAAATTTTACCAAAATAACGTTTTGTCCGCAGACAATTTTTAAATTCACCCGTTATCAGATTTCATCAAACAAACAACCCATAATCACCAGAATAATATAACGAGCATAATGAAAATTTAAATAATCCATTTTGACAAGTCTAAAGTCAATTTAGGTCAAATCGCAATACGAAAAATAAATAAATTCATAACTTATTCGTTTAACAAAACCTATTTGTAATTTATTTTCTTGATTAGTACGCCGGTTGGAGAAAATTTAGACCGGCCCTCTTCTCCCGGTTTGGTTTGGCGTTTTTAAATCTTTGCAAATATATGTATCCTGTTTCGTAAATATGGTAATGTCAGGGTCAATGAATGCAAAATTTCCGATTTGTATGAAATACTATACACGGCAGAAATCTCTCTTCAGCCCTCAACATTTTCCCTACCTTTAAGCCTCCGATGTCGTCGGCGGCGAATTCTCCTCCTCCGGCGTCTTCCTCTTCAACCACCACCGTCTCCGTCACCGGAGCATCCGAATCCACCACGATTCCGTCGGAATCACCCTCATCAGCATCGTTTCCGCCTCCATCAGCCTCAGTTTCGTCACCGGAGAATCCGTCCTCTTCTCCCGATGAAAAACCTAGATTCCCGATCTCATGGCCTCTCGATGGTGCGATCTCTCTCGATTGGATCTTAAATCTCATGGAAGCCTTCGACTGGTCCTCTCGCAACCTCTCCCCCTCCGAATTCCCCTCTGTCTTGCCTGTTCCTGCCTTCGACAAGCTTGTGCTTTGTGCCTCTAAGATTCTTCATAAGGAGCCGAATTGTGTGAGGATCGATGATTTTGGTCCTGATTCGAGCGTGGTTGTTGTTGGTGATGTCCATGGTCAGCTCCATGATGTGCTGTTCTTGTTGCGGGACGCTGGTTTGCCTTCTGAGAATCGTTTTTTTGTATTCAATGGAGATTATGTTGATCGTGGAGCTTGGGGTCTCGAGACCTTCGTTCTGCTATTGGCCTGGAAGGTATTGAAAACTTCATGACTATGTCTTTCCGATTTTGCTGAAAATTTATGATGATTGATGGGACATTGGGAGATCTTTCGTTATGGTCGTTCAAATATGAATATTTCCTGCATTGCTGGTAGTTTTGGTCATTTAAATTTGGTTCTGAACAATTCATCAGATTAAGAGTGTAAAAGTAAGATCATGGTGCCATGGTGGAGCTATGATGTTTCATCTATTTGATTAGAGTATATGGACGCAGATAGGTTGAACAATTCTTGGCTCAATGGACAATGGAGCCTGTTCATCTGGGAGTTTAGGAAGGTCCCCCTCTTTCAATTCATTGTGGTAGCCATTGATATGAGACTTAGGATTTTTATATTTAGGATATATAATCATGTGGCTATGTATCCATGCCTCATGTTTGACAATTCTTTATCCCCAGACTATGTGGCATGTCTTAAAACTCAGTGTTGATTGGGAAAACAAAGCGAGAAGGAGATCTTCGAATAAGGACGCGTCCCTTTAATGTAACCGGTATGTTTGGTTTGTTAGAGTTATGTGATGGCAGTTTCTTTCCCAATCTGTTACGTGCCATTGCCTGTATAGAATCATGCTGATACATTACATGGTCGTATCAATGTCTTCAAATTTCTGTCTTATCGAAGACGATTGACTTACCCAATCATGTATGATGCCACTTAGCACTTCCATCACTGCCTCATTGGCAGCATCACCTACCCTTTCCTTTTTCCCATTCTTCCAAGTACAGGTTTCAAGCACCTGACTGTAATTTGTTGATTCTGTTGGTAATGCTGTGTTATGTTTGTTGCATATTGCTGTATACCAGAGTTAGTTTTGTTTCTGTTTTATGTTATAACACTCCAGATATTCAGTTCTGCTTGTTGCTCAGTTTTGAAGTTTAAGTGTAGTGTTTATGATTAAACAAATCTAACATGAAAAATGGATGTACAAATATATCTTATTATATTTTGAAAATGTGTGCTATACTAAGAATAGTAAGGTGGGTTGATTTTTTTTCAGATTCTTTTGCCTCATAGGGTGTACATGCTTCGCGGAAACCATGAATCCAAATATTGCACATCAGTTTATGGTTTTGAAAAAGAAGTAATGACTAAGTACCGTGATGAAGGAAAGCATGTATACAGAAAGTGCCTAGGCTGTTTTGAAGGGCTGCCCCTGGCAACCATAATAGCTGGCCAAGTTTATACAGCCCATGGCGGTCTCTTCAGAAGTGTATCTGTCAACCAACCAAAAAAGTGCAAAGGGAAAAAACGAAATCGTAAGATTGTTGACCCTGAAGAAAGTATTTTATCTCTTGGTTCTTTTGAAGAGTTATCCAAAGCTAGGAGATCAGTTCTTGATCCTCCATGGGAAGGTTCAAACCTGATACCAGGAGACGTGTTGTGGTCAGATCCCTCTAATAAACCCGGACTTTCACCGAACAAAGAGAGGGGCATAGGCCTATTATGGGGTCCAGATTGCACAGAAAGTTTTTTGAAGAGGTTTCAACTTAAGGTGATTGAAGAACTATTTGTTAAGAGGAACGTGGATAACTTAATTTATCCCATTGAAAAATTCAAATTTGACTAGAGAAGATGTTCAACTTATTTCCATATGCTAATATTAGAATCTGGGTTACTGCTTGCTGACAGTTAATTATCAGATCACATGAAGGCCCTGATGCAAGAGAAAAACGCCCTGGACTTGGAGGAATGGATGATGGGTATACAATAGATCATGTTGTGGAGTCTGGCAAGCTAATTACTTTATTCAGTGCTCCAGATTATCCCCAGTTTCAGGTACTTAGCTTAATGACTGCACTAATTTTAGCTGAACTCTATATTTTGAGCACTTTTATTTAAACTTTCAGCTGGAATTTCGTTATTGTCTTTCATTGTGGTTATCTGTTGCTTGATATGGCCCATATGGAAACTTGTAAAGTGAACCTACTCTTGGAATAATAATCATTCGAAATCACCAAACCAGTAGTTTTCAATTGTAGATGATGGAAAGAGGGTATTCTTAAGTCTGTAATTACTTTTCTAGTCATTATAGAGTTTACCCGAGAAGTGAGCTTTCTTATGCTTGGTCATTTCCTTCTTCCAAGTCTCCCCTCATTTACCCCATACTCCATTTTGAAGAAGGCTTTGAGACTCCCCAAGTGGTGCCTCTTTTGAGTTGTTGTATGCAGAGCTATTACACTTGACATGCTGATGGATAAGTACCTTAATCCTTTGTCCAAATAGAATAAGTTAAGTATCGTTATAAGGTTAAGTTTATGTAAGGAGAAGCTTTAACAGAGATTGATTTACTTAGGGATTGTTTGGATGCATAACACATCCTTTATAAAGCAACAGTTTTAGTGTATAGTACATCTGACTACACTATATTTTTAGCTTTTTGAATCAATAAATCAATAATTTAAGTGTCCTTATGTATTGAGCTATTGTCTGTTATTATAAATCATAATTTGGTGTACAATTTTTGTATACATTTATCGGCCACCATATTATTTTTTTGTTCACGAGGAATAAGTTGTATTTTTCCCCTAACAGTATGAATTGATTTTGAACAAATATTTATATTTCTTCCCGTAAAGTCACTTGAAGAAGCCCGTGCTACGCATGGGTTCGAACACTAGATTTTACTAAAAGTGGTGTTTAGATGGGTTGCATCAATGATGTAGTATAAACAGATACCAGTTGTAAACAATACTGCAATATTTATACTACATTTTATACTCACTCAAACAAACCCTTGACTGAACAGTAACACCGTTTCTATTTGTAAATCCAGGCCAGTGAAGAGAGGTTCAACAACAAAGCAGCATACATAGTCCTAGAACCTCCGAACTTCGACACTCCAGTTTTCCGCAGCTTCGTAGCAGTGTCTCCAAGACCAAAGGTATGAAACAATACTACATGTTTGTGTCATTCTCGAGAGACAATAGTTAACCGCATCCTTACGTGACAGGCGAATCCCTTTTACGACTTTGAAGAAGTGTTAGACTCCGACGAGGAATTGGACTTGGTCTCTATGGTGACATCTTAACATAGTAAGGCTCACATCCTTTTTGTTTTGTATGGCTGTGTGTATGTAACAACTATTGAGTGATATATATACATACCGTGAAAAGCCCCTTCATTTGAGGCCTCATTTATCGAGCTACTCTCTTAATTTCCCCTCTTTTGTACTTTCAATCTGTTTTGAAACTACTCGTGAATTCACCATTCTTCTTGTTTCCTTCCGGTTGATTGTGGTGTTTTGGTTAAGTCATTGCTGTGTGATTAGCTAGGATTCAATATTTATCATCAGGCCCCTTTAGATAACCAAAAAGTGTCCGCCCCTTAGATCGCCAAACTAGGACTTTCGTTTCGCCTTTTGAAGCGCCAGTCGCGTAGGGCGACCGGGCTAGGCCAAGGGTGTAATATGAGACAAGCTACTCGGGCTCGGCTCGTCAAAAGTTTGGCTTGAGCTCCTTCATATTCTAAACGAGCCGAATACAAAATTTAGGCTCGGCTCGTCTCGTCAAAAGTTTGGCTTGAGCTCCTTCATATTCTAAACGAGCCGAATACAAAATTTAGGCTCGGCTCGGCTTGGGCTCAAACCAACCGAACTTGAGCATTTCAATGCTCGACTCGTTCGGGTAAAATTCGGCTCGTTCGGCTAAAATAAAACTATAGAAGCATTGTTTTAGTCGAACTACTCGGGCTTGGCTCATCAAAAGTTTGGCTCGAGCTCGTTCGCTTTCTAAACGAGCCGAATATGAACCCATAAAGCTCGTACAAATTGTTGGCTATGCTCGGGCTCGACTCGGTTATAACTCGGGCTCGACTCGTTTATAACCGAGCTGAACTTGAGCCTGGCGATGCTTGGCTCGTTCGGCTCGTATTATAGCCCTATTAGTCATACATGAACAACATAAACTGCATTAGGCCTACAAATCCAGGCCCATATCTATGGTCCGGCCTAATATACGATCCTATTGATACGTTCAGCTCAAATTGTAACTGCGTCAAGTATATAGTTGGACAAGGCTTTTAGTTCTTGGGTCCGTTCGGGAAACACAAGCTTATTATAACTGAAGCTGAAGATGATTGTTGCTGATGTTGAAGCTGAAATAAGTAGCTGATTTATTTTGATAAGCTTGTTGAGCGTTTCGAAAGTACAAGCTTATCCAAGCTGATAAAAACGTAAAATTACCAATAAGGGCTTCATTAATAGTGTAAGTGATATATCTTTTTTATATATATATTTAGTAGATATTATTGGAAAAAAAAAACATTATTAGTACTAATAGATAATTTAAAATTTATATAGTTACATTTATTTTTATTAAGCAAATCGAATTTTTAAATTATAAATTTTAGGATGAAAATAAATAATAGTGTAATACATATGTATTTTCGGTAAATATCTAATAGAGATTATTTCCAAAAAACATTATTAGTACTTATAAATAATTAAAACTAATGTTATAATGTCTAATGTCTAGTAAAGTTTCAGTTTTGTTGAACAAAATTCGAAAATTTAAATTTATTAAATTTTAAGCTAGAAAATAATTAATAGTGTAATTCATATGTCTTTTTGGTAAATATTTAATAGGTATTATTACCAAAAAAAAAATTATTAGTACTAATAGATAATTTAAAATAATTAATAATATTTAGTTTTATGGATTTATTAATTAAACACTTATATATTATATTATAATATATAATGTGATAAATAATAATAAAAGGGTATATTTAGAATTAAAGTTTTCATAAGCTCCTTAAGCTCCTATACTCTTGTCATGAGAAACTTATAAAAATTATCTCATAAACTTCATCAACTTTCATAAGTTAGACACACAAACACTTATTAAATTTGTACAATAAAAACATAAGCTCTCATAAGCTTCAATAACCTTCTATAAGCTTGCTCCCAAACGCTACCCTTATAAGTTATTTCCAGTTTATTAAAGTCTTTTTATGCTTCACAATTTTAATTTCATTTTCCTTCCTTTTTCTCTTTTATTACTTTTCTTGATAAAAAAAGGTATACTGAAAATTTATTTAATAAAGCTTTTTTTTTATCAAGGAATATGTAATTATTTTTGAATACATGATAATTCCTTAAATTGATTAAATTATTAACAATTGACTCATAATTTTCTCTATAACAACGTGAAACTTGCGAAAATCATGGACAAATAAATTTACAATAGCTAGACGTATATAATACTCTAACTCATCTTGATTTTGGACTTATTTTTTATACAATGAGGTCAACCTTCTTGAAGTACAACTTTTTCAAATGAAAGATAAACAAAAAAATTTCCCTACAAAGTATAATTAAGAGCCTGAGGTTTATGGTATATCATTTTTTTTTCTTTGATGGAAGATAAGTCTGGATTTTTTTGTTATTTATATTCATGATTATTGACTTAATTTAGTGAAATTTGCTTTTTCTTCTTAATATTTTTTTAACAAAATATTTGGTAATTGGATCAAATATGAATGAGATCCTTGCATTTTAATGCAACATAGAAAGCAAGAACTACCCCCTCCTTTATTTATGGTTCGGTTATTTATTTTCTTACATCAAGTCATGAAGCAACGTTTAACATCGACCATTTCTAACGTTACCTTCTTGAAAGCCCGGATAACACATGCAATATACCCTAACTTTCGTTACAATCAAGTGTTGCATTGCCCCTCCATTTATCCTCACATGAAATCATAAGAGAATCATACTAATCATGTATCAATATTCACGTTAACTTTTATAATAGCTTTGTTAGATTTCAAAGAACAATAATAAACAAATCTTATTATGCACGTTACACTTTCATATAAGTTTTAAAAACATGTTCAACTCCTCTTATATCTTAACCAATTTCTCCTCTTCTTCTTCTTCTTAAGTCGTCAAAGAATAGCGCAAATGAAAACCCATTCAACATCCTCGTATGTACCCAAAACAACCTTAAACCATTTTACGCGATTTCTTTTCTTCTTTCTCGGTGTATCTATCGGATTGATCGTAGGTTTCAATTACGATCTATCCTTCTTTACGGGTAATATCATCTCGTCCATTTCCATTCCGAAAACCCCTGTATTTTCCCTCCCTCATACCCAATTGACCCCACCACCATCACCGCCGCCACCAACACCACTTCTGTCGGTGTTTTCTCCACCTCCACCACCGCTGCCGGATATTTCTTTGAAGCATAACAAGAGTGATGAAGAGTTAGTGTTGATAGCATCTAAGGTGGAGGGAAATTCCAATAATACCCCTAAGATTGCGTTCATGTTCATGGTGAAGGGTCCAATTCATTTGGCTCCTTTGTGGGAGAAGTTCTTTGAAGGAAATAATGGAAATTATTCCATTTATGTGCACACTCATCCTTCTTACAACAGACCTTATCCCAAGGATTCTGTGTTTTATGGAAGAAGTATCACTAGTCAGGTAACTAATTTATTACACTAATTATTTAGTAAAACCATTTATACTTTTGGAATAATTATAAAATCTATCTTTAGCGTACAAACTATATGAAATATCTCTAGAGTTTTTTGGGGTGTTGCATGAATATCGCTATAAACTAATGCATGTTTAAATATTAAAAAAAAAAACTGATAAAAAACTAGTTACATGTTGATTTGTATAAATTATTTTGCTTTAAATATCATGGACTTGTAAATTAATTAAAAAAGAAAGGATAAATTAGTATTATTATATTATTAATTAAATAATTATTTATTTAAGCACTAAACTAGATTATTTTACTAAAATAAACATTGCTCATATGGTATTATAAATATATTATATAGTTTATAAATTAACGTTTATATACAAGAAAAAATAGCTCAATAAGTTGGGAAAATCTTGGATCTTAAATTGTCATTTGACGATCTCGTATGAGTTATTTCTTTCAATAGATAATATAGTTTATAAATTAATGTTTATATACGAAGTAATAGATTATCTACTCACTACTAGTCAACGGCAAGATCCAAAAATGCCTTTAAGTTTAACTTACTCCAAGATTGAATATATTTTAAGGCACCTTGCACTTTGCTATCAAAATGGATTAGGATGAACTACATTTATTAGTAAATCATTAAAACCACTTTTTAGAAATTTACTTTTAATCAATAAATGTGGGTATTGATTTATAAAAGTTACATACGTTGATGAAAACGCAGGAAGTGATATGGGGAACAATGTCAATGGTAGATGCTGAGAAGCGGCTACTCGGCAACGCACTCTTAGACCCATCTAACCAAAGATTTGTGTTACTCTCCGAGTCATGCATTCCTCTCTTCAACTTCACAACCGTCTACAACTACCTTTTCCGAACCAACCTCAGCTTCCTCGGTTCCATAGACATCCTAGGACGCGATGGTCGTGGAAGATACAACAAAACTATGTCACCCGACATAGTCATAACCCAATGGCGAAAAGGGCCTCAATGGTTTGAAGCTCATAGGGACCTCGCCCTTAAGATTATCCTCGAGCGGAAGTTTTATAGTCTATTTGAACAACATTGTCGAAAACCTTGTTTTAGCGACGAGCATTATTTGCCTACTATGGCGAATATCTTGTGTCCTGAGATGATTCAAAATAGAAGTCTTACGTGGGTTGATTGGTCGCATGGTGGCCCCCATCCTTCAAGGTATGGATGGGGTGATATAAACGACGAGTTTTTGACTCGAGTCAAGTTTGGGTCGAATTGTACCTATAATGGTGAGGTTACAAATACTTGTTTCCTTTTTGCTAGGAAGTTTTTGCCTTCTGCCTTAGAGCCTCTTTTGCGGATCGCTCCATCTATACTTGGATTTGGTTCTTAAACAAACATCTCTCACTCAATTCGATTGTATTTGTGACTTTGTATACCATTTCAATGTTTGATGAATACCTAAAATAGTTATATGAACTTTAGTTTCTATATTTCTTGGCTTAGATCATGTATATGTATCACTTATCATGTATACATACAAACACTAATCACGTGGCAAGTCATATGTTACCAATTTTGTTTGGGTTTTTGTGTATCAAGTGTATCATATGTACAATTATTTGTATTCTGCACCTATCTATACTTAAACGTGGTAAAATGAATGCTTGAACATATCTTTACAACATTTGCCTTTGGTTTTCCTTACAAGCCAAGGAGGGTCTTAATGTACACTATGGCAATCCAGCCTTTAAGCTATACAACAGAAACTAAAGAAGCCTTAAAACGTCTAAATTATCTTCAACTGAAGATCAGGATGACCAACTCTTGCTTTGTGCCTCTCAAATAGATCTTTAAGTGAATCCACAAATTGGGTGTGGATTTCCGTCACCTGCAAATTAAGCGCGAAAGAAGTGACATACAGTGAACAACATTGAACATTTGAACTAAAGGTTCCAGAGGATGCCTATTTGGATTTTGGCAAAGAAATCGAAAGGAGTTGTCGATCATTGTACTTCTGCAGTGGAAGGGATTAGGGATGGACATGATATACATGAAAGAGGGTGTCAATATCACAGTTAGAAGCAAAGATTTGCCAAGGTTCAACCGAGCTGTTCAGCCGTGCTTTTGATATTCTAAACATTAAACATCTCTACTATCTTCAAGGTTTTTTTATAGAGTAGAACAGAGTACATACCTCCTCCAAGGTTGGTACTGGATTCTTCTTAACCTCAATCGGTTTGCCAACAACAACATGAACGGGCCGGCGAAATGGTAATGGAGAGCTGCAAACAGCCACAAGTTAAGATGGTCAGTTAAACAGTAGTATTTGTATACTTCAAGATGATCATAAGTGGTTCAGGACTTCAAGGCTAGCATTATCCTGCATTTTCACTACTCTCTTCCAATGAATAAAGTCTCCTCAGCTAGATTTTTTATAGTGACAAAAGCAATACATGATAACAGAAATTAACGTACCCAAAAGCTCCCCAAAATAATATTGGAGTGAACTTGATGAGCCTTGAAAATTTCAAGTAAAGTTTGCCTCCTGGTTTCCACCAACCGTAGGTTTCCGACTACAATAAAATAAATTTTCATTTTTGTGATGTAAATGAACGCCTTGATAATGAGCATTCAAGTACTGCTTACTTGCTTAGATATACAAACAAAAATCATACTTGGCCAAAGCAAAAAACGGGAACTAAAGGCGTGCCTGTCTCAATTGCAAGGCGAACAAATCCTTTTCTACTCATGAGAAAGGCTACCTGAAATGAAAAAAAAAAAAAAAAAGAACTTGGTCAGCAAAATACTCTCATCTTGTTTTTAGAGCAATCTTCAAAACTCTCTAACAATTTCCTCTCCTATTACTTTAACCCCGAAGCTCACTTAAGCTCCAACTTAACCCAACTAACATCCATCCTGATAAGCATAGATCGTCTAGTTAAGCAAACTGTCAATACGGTAACAGCTTAAAGCACAGAAAATAATAGTATGGAATGGATATTTCTGCTCAATCCCAAGTGAGGAGATTCATAACAATCAAAGAACTTGAACTTTTAAAAATAGAAGGAATTGCAGATAGAAGAATCAAATAGTGAGATCATCACGCAGTAATTTGGACAGAACGGTGTGTAGAACCTCGCAGTTGCGCTCCATGTAAAAGCTCTCTTGCACTCCACCTGGAATGACTATGCAACTACATCCAGAAGCCAATAAGGAGGTGAAATTCTTTTTGGTTGCAGGTGTTAGCCCCATCCATGTCCATAGATGCCGGACAAATGGAGTGTAGAACACCTGATGGTTTTGAGAAGAATAAATGGAAATCACAAGTTATCCACGAAATATCAGTAAGCGCAAATGCTAGAAGCAGAAAACTTACAGCATTACTTGCAAGAAGTTTAATGTTTGAAAACGGCATGTAGCCAGTGATATCAGATAGCGCAAGAAAACCAAGTGGCACAACTGAATGTGGTTCATATCCAAAAACTGCAGAATGAACAGATCCAAAACATTAGCACTCAGAATTGATAAGAAAACGCTAGCTTCGGAAGAGGATGATCCTGAATACCTACAATCATTCATTTTCAAAAATCCAAAGGAAGAAATGATATTGAAAAACACTGAGAACTTAGGGTCCAAGTGATCTTCAAACAAAGCTCTGTTGATTGCTAATCTGTTTGTGTTTATGCTGATCAAGTAACGGCCAACAACTTAATTGCAGATTTTGCCATTATAATTCAGCAAGCGTCTTTTATACACGAGACCTCAACGGGGATAAAACCATCGTTCCCCATTCAAAGTTACCATAATCAAAACAATAGTTTAGCAAAGCACCAACAGAATCGAATTCAAGATCCTCTGTCGTATAATCAATTCACGGTTCACCCAAATTGCCAATCAGAAGCAGAAAACATTCTACTTACCATAAGGGCGATCTGCATTAAAGGCCTTATAGTCTTCCACAAGAAGTGTTATGGGGAAATATGCACAAGCATGCTTACAGGTATACCTGATCAAGAGAATAACACAAAAATTTCAGAAATTTACAACCCTCTCGTATTGATCACACAAAATTTCAACTAGCAGCTCAAGAAATCAGTCGCAGTGCAAGCAAAGCGCATCCAATAATCCAAAACAGCACACGGATCGAAGAGATTAAACAACCTGGCCAATTTTCGTCCAAATTCACTCTTATCATCCACTGGAATGGCCACAAACAACAAAAACAAACAAGAAAGCACCCTACAAGAGTAACAAACAACAAATCCAGCAATTTAGCAAATGCACCGACAGAGAAGACCTAGAAAGAGATAAAGTGATAGAAAAACGAACACAATTGCTTTCACAGGAGAGAGGAAGAAGAAGGCAAACAGAAGAAGAAGAACATTGCAATGAATAGCGCCGAGACACAAGCAACCAGCGAAAACCGCGTGGACAAGAGAACTCGGATCTGACTTAAAAACGGTCAGCTCCGCCTCCTTCACCGACGATGGCGATGCCGGTGTCGTCTCCATCGTCTTCTCCGATTGAATTGGAATCTCTGCGATATGTGCGACTTTGCTTCCCCTTGTGTGGACGAAAGCTTGAATACGACTTGGAAAGGGACAAACGTTGAATGTGCGGGAAAACTTATTCTTAAGCCTTGTTGACAACAGTGTTTGAGGGTAGTAGCTATCCTTGATTTACAGAAGGGGAAAGGTCAAAATAAGGAAAAGACGAAAGTCGGACCGGATATCAAACCGAGTCGATCAGACCGGATCGTATTGCTTTTTCCCAATTTTGTATTTGCATGACGGTTTGCCCGTTTGCCGGTTGTCGGCCTCTCGATACACCAAGTATGTTTTGTGTAATCGAGCCTCTTACCTTTTTTGATCAAAAAAAAAAAAAATGTATAAAGGGTTAACTTTTACACTCCTATCTAAAACAAATTCCAACATCATATATATATTTTCTCCTTTTAAATAGTTAAATAACATTCACTCGGTCAAATAGAGACGTCATCCTCCAAAGAGTGCAAATTAAAATGGGTCCTACTCCTCCATAAATAAACCAATAATATTTTTTTGTAATTTATTTTTACTCAAATATTTATGGGAAAAGAGAAAGTAAGGTTAAAATAAGATTGTAGACGGAATGGAACGCAATAAAAAACTATATAGACGAAGTCCATACGCAAATACGAATATAAATACTGTGCATAAATAGCATTATAGACGGAGTGAGATGCAGTTAGTCTAAGAGTCCTAAGCGCAGTTATACTTTGTAAGAGTACACTTATGTTGATCTTAGTAATTATAAAAATATAAAAATATATTATATATATAAATAAAAAAAATTAAAATCTATACATAAAATAGATGTTTATAGAGAAACAAAATTATTATATACATCATAATAAGTTATTTTTTTTCAAAATATATTCTTTTTACCATTTAATTTGGGTAAATGTTCAGGTACGGCCCTTTTATTGCGGTACGGCCGTACCGCAGGGCGACACGTGTCCCGAAAAAAAAAAAAAAAAAATTTTTTTTTTTTTTTTTTTTTTCTTTTCTGAAACGATTTTTTTTTTTTTTTTTTTTTTACGGAAACTAATGAAAATTTATTTGAACTACCATGTTATAATTTATGCACTATTATCCTATAAACTTTGAACTATTCCTATATAATCCATAAACTATTACTTTTTAATATAATCCATGAACTATTCTATTATAATTCATGAACTATCCCATAATAAGTTTTGAACTATTACTTTCACTCCTTTATAAATTTTTGCACTTTAAACTATTCTATTATAATTCATGAACTATTCTATTATAATTCATGAACTATCCCATAATAAGTTTTGAACTATTACTTTCACTCCTTTATAAATTTTGCACTATGAACTATTCTATTATAATTCATGAACTATCCTTTTAGAAGTTATGAACTATTACTTAATAAGTTTTGAACTATTACTTTCAATCCTTTATAAATTTTACACTATGAACTATTTTATTATAATTCATGAACTATCCTTTTATAAGTTATGAACTATTCCATAATAAGTTTTGAAGTATTACTTTTACTCGTTTTATAAAAAATAAAAAAATAAAAAATAAAAAAAAAATTTTTTTTTTTTTTTTTTTCGGGACACGTGTCGCCCTGCGGTACGGCCGCACGGCCGTACCGCAATAATGGGCCTTACTTGAATAATACCCATTTAATTTGAGCAAAAGTATAGATATTTTATAATGAGATTCATTTAAGTTTGGATTTAAAAGTAGTCATATATAAGATCAAGTGTTCTTAGTTCTAGTAAAATTGGATTACCTCTCTCCTAGTTTAAACTAAGATTGGACTTAAAATGAATGTACATAAACAATCTTCCATGCACTTCTACTATATAGAAGTGAAGTGGGAAGGAGCAGTGGTTTGGCTCAAAAATTTGGGAAACGTGCTAAATCTTCTCCCTTACAGTCCGACAATAATGTTCCGATCATGGATTGCTTGGAATGTCAGGAACAAGATGCTTTTCGAGGAAGTTCATGTTAATATCCCCTTGCTCAGAGATGTGCTTAGGCTCACGATGGAGGATGATATACCTGGATCATCATACCACTCGACGGATGGTGAAAACATTGTTGAAACCATAAGGTGGGAGGCTCCTCTCAGGGTTTGGTGGTGATTTTCAAGAAGAACGATGAAAGGATTACAAGGGCCAAGGTGACTCGAAAGCCAGGTCAATTGCCTATTTGGTGGAAGGAGGCGGAGGCTTGTAGTTGGTGAGATAACGTATGATGATAGTATCATCCATGAATGCAAGAATTTATCCCTCGCACTAAAAACTGTGTTGCGGATGCTTTTGCTAAGTTGGAACCAGTTGAAGGAACTAATCAAACCTTCTCCAGGATATTTTCACGTGTTGTACATGATAATGTTTATTCAGAATATGTATAATACACGTTTTACTTTGAATGACGGAGGAGAGGGAAGTGGGGCGAGAGAATGAAGTGAGGGGCCTCAACGCTGAGCATAAGTGAGATCGATAGAAGTTGGGTTTAGAGAGGAGGTTATTCAAGAAGTTCTCACAAGTCGTGGGATCAAATAGAAAGACACGAGGGTAAGAATGTCATTTAATTTTAGATAAGATACTCATGCATTTATTATTATCCCTAAAAATACTTTAGGATGATTTACTAGTATAAGATGATCATTTTAATCATTCGATTATTAAAAAAAGAGTTTTATTAGTTAGCGACTAGCATAAATTAAACAAACGTGGGAAGCAAATTTTATTAAAAGCGAGTTTTATTTGAGCTTCTTGCATTTTGACGAATGCTTTATTCGATACACGGAAAGTTTAACCGGGAATTTCATAAGGGTTCGGAAGTCCCATCGAAGAAGATGGATATTAACTCTACGAAAATCTGGAGCGAAGTTCTTCTCACCGTGGATATGCTCAAGGTGGACATTCCGGCTCACATGTGAAAAGATTTAACAAATACCGGTCCGACTCGTCTATTAAAAAACGAGTTGATCTAGACCGATAAACCTAAAGAACTGTAAGGCAAAGATGGGGATATCCAACCCTCGCTTTGTGCCTCTCAAAGAGCTCTTCCATTGCTTTAACAAATATCCCATGCACTTCATTCACCTGCGTCATTTTAGCATAGATCAACTCATTATTAGTCATCCATATTCTCTTTAAATTACAAAATCTGAACTGTACTATGAGTTTAAAAATATATTTATCAATAAAATTAAACTCAAAATTTATAAAATAAATAAAACACAGATAAACTAACAGTAAACAAGCCCTAATTTGTACATATAAAGATCGGTTCTAATTTCTTAGTTTTATAGACCATTTACAAAAATCGTAGTTGTAAGAATATATGTTTTATGGATGGTATATCAAAAACTGTATTTTATAAAAAAATATATATAATTAATTCTATTAACCATAATGAGAAAATTACACAAAATCACTTTTCATAATCACTGTCTTACAAAAAATCACCCTTTATAAAAATTTTAGCATAAAATCACCCATAATATTCATCTATGTGCAATAAATCACTCTTATTCGTGACTGGGTCGTTAACGTCGGTCACACGTTCAGGGAAGGTAATCGAGTGGCTAATACTTTAGCCAACTTTGCTTTTGCCTATGACTTTGGTGTTCATCGCCTTAGTGATCCCCCTATGAGTATTAGAGCTTTATTGCTTGATGATTTACGAGGAATTGCCCTTCCTCGTGTTACACGGTTGTAATGACTCTTTTTCCTAATAAACGCCCTACGGGGTAGAGCTGAACGCTCCCTTTCCTCAAAAAAAATAAATCACTCTTATAATATTTTTTACATAAAACCACCCTATATTTTTAAACGTTTGCAATTAAGCACCCTATACTACTTAAAATTAAATCAAATAATTTAAAATTGAAGCATATACAAGGTATATTTACATTATTAATATTAATACCATTAATAGTTTTGATAATTTGGTTAAATATTACAATTTATAACAGGAAATAATCAAAATAATAATATAAGTTATTACTTATATACAAAAAATAATTTATTTTTAAAAAATATTAAACTACATACACACCAACGAATACAAAATCAATTCTATTACAACATCAATTCTGACTAAATTGATGACTTGTTACCGGATTTAATTTATTTTTATAAAATTTTACTTGTTTTAGTTGACAAATAATCATGTTATTACCATAATTTTTATTTTAAAAAATTGAAAAAATTAGAAACAATTTGGTTTACTAGGCTTTTTTTAGTTTTGTGTTTAGTAAATGTACTCTCAAGAGAAGAGTGTGTAGAGTTTGAGAATAAATACAAAAGGTTGGGGTATATTTACTTAATTGAAACATTAAAAAGCCTAGTTATTACTCTAATTTTTCAAAAAGGTCTAGTTACCAAAATTGTCCAAAAAATTATGGGTACAAAAATTTCAAAATAGTAATGAAAATTTTGAAATGAAATGATTTTAAACTATTGAAAGTTTGAAACTAATTATGATATTAATATGAATTTAATATAATAATGAAAATTTATCTTTCAAATGTTTCAATTTTTAATTATTTGATGTAATTTAAAATAATATAGGGTGGATACTTGCAAACCGTAAAATTAAAGGTAGTTTTATGTCAAATAATTTTTAAGGGTTGGTTTATTGTAAATATATGAATATTAAGGATGATTTTATGCTAAAAAGTTTATAAAGGATGGTTCTTTGCAAAAGAGTCATTATTAAGGATGGTTTTGTATAGTTTCCTCAACTATAATTGAATCATAATCTTCTTACATGCTAACTAGCATTTTGTGTTTTCCTCTTTAAAAAATTAATAATTCATTAGATTAAAAAAGTTTGGTGAGGG
Organism: Fagopyrum homotropicum; assembly: GCA_033239125.1. Taxonomy (NCBI): domain Eukaryota; kingdom Viridiplantae; phylum Streptophyta; class Magnoliopsida; order Caryophyllales; family Polygonaceae; genus Fagopyrum; species Fagopyrum homotropicum. The sequence continues at coordinate 143,359,087 of BSWB01000005.1, forward strand.
TTTTAACTTCAATTCACTTATATAGGTAATTCAAGAAATAATTTAGTTTATCAGGTTTTTTCTAATTTTGTATTTAGTAAATGTACCCTTGATAAAAGGGTGTGTAGAGTTTGAGAATAAATACAAAATGTTGGGGTATATTTAGTTAATTGAAACATTAAAAAGCCTAATTACTACTATAATTTTTTCAAAAATGCCTAGTTACCAAAATTGTCGTAATTCAATTGGTAGTTAAGGGGTCTTGTTCTCCTAGAATTACGTGAAATTCAAAAAATCTTATAAAAATAATCAAACACAATTAAAGGTAATTGAAAATTAAAAAAAATTGGAGAGAGAATAAACTTAATCTAACCATTAAATCATCATTTAATGGCTGAAATTCATTCAATTCTATGAATAGTTTTTTTTAAGAATTTCACCTACGTAAATTTGTGTAAGTACATAAAAAGTATGCGTACCTCATCAATTGTTGGACTTGGATTCTTCTTCACCTCAATGGGTCGACCAATAATGACGTGCATCGGATGACGAATCGGTAATGGAGAGCTACGTCATGCAACAAAAGTTTAACGTATTTTCATTACATGGCCGATGATTAAAATTATTTCACATCAATTATACAATCAAATCAAATTGAACTAATTCTAAAAAGTGATCCAATTTGTTATCAAATTAAGAACATTACCCAAATTTCCCCCACAATAAGATGGGAACGAACTTGATGAATCTGCAGCATTTCATGCCTAAATTACCGGGTGGTAGCCACCAATTGTATGCCTTTGTCTATATGATCCAAAAAAAAAAAAAAGAGTTTATTATAAAATTTATAGCAATAAAATAATTAATGTTATATTTTTACCATATCGTAAATACAAGTAAAATATTTTCATAAAATGTTTGGTAAGAATATTTTAAAATTATGCACAACATTGTGCTAATATTATAAATAAAAAAATATATGTATTATTAATTATTAGTTCATTAATAAAAATTAATACATGAGAAAGTGACACGTGAACGTAGTGATTGATAGAAGTTATGAGTCTATAAATGTGATCGTAAGCAAACCTGGCCAAAGCAAAAAACCGGAACTAAAGGTGAACCCATCTCTATCGCGATTCGGACGAACCCCTTCCTATTCTTAAGAAAGATCACCTGTATGCAAAATAGGTACATTAATTTGAAGTTTGGAAATTAAACATTAAACCCTTTCCTTAACCCTTTAATTAAAAATAATAATAATTTTTTTATTTTATCTAAAATTTTGTTGACAATCAATAATTGTACCGTCAACAATCGTGCATCCCAAAACCAATTAACCGTACGGACAGGAACTAACCTCACGATCATGTTGTGTGTAGAAGCTCTCGGCATTGCCGCCTGGGATGATGAGGCAGCTATGCCCCGACGCAAGCTGAGACTTGAAATTCTTGCTCGTCGCTGCTGTCATTCCCATCAATGCCCATATATGTCTTATTATGGGCGTGTAGAATATCTGCATACTTTCATATATGTAAGTAAAGACAATGTAAAATGTTACATCTATGAGATTTTACGTAGAGGAGAAAGATGTTGGTATTTACGGAATTGGCCGCAAGGATTGAAATCTTCGAAAAAGATATATTCCCCGAGTTTTTAGTTAAACCTACTATTCCGAGGGGCATGACCGAGTGCGGCTCGTATCCATACACTGCATCCAAGTGAACGATATATAATTCAGTTAAAGTCATCGTTTAAAATACATGATCGGTAAATACACGACGTCAGAATTAATGGTACATAACTGACACGCACTAAGACTCTAGGTCGCTGTTGATTTCTTTTTTCTTTGCCCAGTGTGACCCATCCGACTAGTCTAAAGCGTGCGGTCCCTTTTCGATCGTTTCTCTATACGGACAAAAAAAAATGGAACGTTGACATGTGACTAAATTTTAGTAAATAATTCTTTTTCAGTTAAAATTTCTGACATTGACTTGACTAGCCTATTATTTATGTTTTAAAATTATTTTATACAAGAATGAGAGTATAAATCAAAAATAAAAAATACCATTTTTAAATGTACTTGATACCGAAGCAGATTTGAGAAGGTGCATTGATTGAGTTTAAATTGTTATGATTTGAACGAGTTAATAATTTTAAAGCATAAATAAAATAATTTTATTTTGATTATACTTTCATTCTTATATAAAATAATTGTTTTTTTAACTCTACACGTTTATATGCTAATAATTGTACGTGAAATGAGATTTTTGTAGTGGCCCTACGGTGTACTTCTTTGTTGGAATATTATGATCTTTGACCGCGTGGCGGAACTGGGAGATCAAAGCTAATTTGTTCGTGATATGACAAGGGAGCTCATCGATAATCGGGAGAAGTGTCAACGAGTTAGAACTGATTTAGGAATTTTAAGGGGGAATGGTTGTGTCTGGTACTCACGACGGAGATATGGGGTGGCTAGCTATTATGGTTTAAAGTTGGCTTGTGAGTGGCCATCGAAAGGTGATCCCAAAGACGGATTCAAAATTACTTATTGCACTTCTAAATCGTAATGTTTCTCGCCATCACCCTCTTTTTATTTTGGTAGTAAGTGTCATGAATTTAGACTGGGATATCCAATGCCGTCATGTCTTATGCGAGGCGAATAATTCAGGGGATTGTGTTGCTAGTTTAGTTTTTCATTGTGTCAATTAACTATTAATATTCTAGAGGCGAATAGTTAATCTTTTACGTTCTGGTGTAAGGCTATCTCCGAATGTTGGGAAAAAAAAGCATGTTAAGCTTTACCGTAGGCACGACTGACATCGAAAGCTTGATAATCTTCCACGTGGAATGTTATCGGAAAATATCCACATGCATGCTTGGTGATATACCTATTCTTGTAAGAAAGACAAAAGGAAAGACTATGTTATTGTATATAAATTGTCATATACAATAAATAAATTGTTTTTTTAATTTATTCCATTACGAAATAACACATAAATATGAAGCACAAATAAGGTAAAAACAATATATATTAGAGAAGTATTAATTACCTTGCCAAAGTTTGAACAAGATTGCCTTCTACGAGTAGTGGAAGTCCTACTAAGAATACGTAGAACAAGCTTACCACCCTACCAAAAACATGGTAAAAAAAAACATGAAAAGATGATATTTTCAATAGCTTCAAGCAACTGATCGATATAGTTAGGGCTGCACACATTGGGACCGGATCGGACCGGAAAATACGATCCGGTCCTGGACCGTAACTGAAAAGTTTCGATACGGTCCGGTCCGGGACCGTAATGTTCCGGTGCGGTCCGGATTTTTTATACTTTTAATATTTTTTAACTAGAATAACATCCGGTCCGGTCCAAACTCGGGCCGGACCGGATTTAATCCATACTTGACCGTTTTATAATAAACCTGAAACGGTCCGGTCCGCACCGTTTGGACAGCCTATATAGTGATTAGTGAAGAATTAGCTTATTATGAGTTATTTAGATGGAATTTATATTAGCTTTATATAAATGTATTTATTTTTCTGAATATACGTCGTCTTACAACCAAAATTTATATTAAAAATTCTATATCTTAATAATTAATAAAAAGTAAAAGTAAACTTATCATTACAGAAATATATCAACCTTATAATTGAAAATTATATAAATAATTTTGTTTTTTTATCATTAATAAATATATTAAAATTTATGAGGTAATTGCTCAAAATTATATATAGTTTTAATTATTTTATAATACATTTTAGAAACGGGATCTATAGTTTGTTGCTAATTACATATTAATAGTTAATTGATTTTTTGTTGCTATTTTTTTTTTACTTAAAAAAACTCCAGTCAATAGTTAGATTATTTTATTGATATATTTTATATAAACCGTACAATGCAGTGTAGTTAACCATTAATATATACAAATAAGACAATTAACAAACAGTAATAAGGTCGTTTAATGTCCGCCACAAAAGACGATATGACTTATTATGATCATGAAAATTAATGAATTTTATCGTGTAACCAAAAGCTTGGTAATAAGGTCGTTTAATTTCCTTTAATAGTATTTGTTTGTAGAATGAAATCTTTGCAGGTAGTATTTGGTGGATTTGGAAGTGGAGAAACGATAAAGTGTTTAGAAATACGAGCTTGAAAGTTGATAGAAGTTGGCTCGTCAAGCCAAAGCTAAGGAATATCTTGATGTATGGAGCAAGAGAGGCAACCAACAAAGACCATGACATGAAAGAGTCATCAACGTTACTTGGACCTCTCTGCCAAGAAACTTTGTTAAAGTCAACATGGATGGAGCTAAATCCAGGGACGGTAATATTTCTGTTGCGGTGTCGTGAGGAACAATGTTGGAGAGTGGTTGAGTGGTTTCGGTGTTAATTTAGGTGTATGCTCAGTCCCATGGCCGAGTTGTGGGGATTAATGCATGGACTTAAGCTTGCTTGGGAGTTGGGTTACCGATCGGTTGTTTTTGAAACTGACCTCCAATTGGTTATTGAACTCCTCAAGAAGCACATCGCTTCTCATCACTCTCTAGCCAGTCTGATACTTACGTGCCAAAACTTTATAAAAAGAGACTGGGTTATCCAGTTTCGTCATGCCTACCGCGAGGCGAATAAAGTTGCGGACTACGTTGCTAGTTTAGCTTTAATCTTTCCCATTGGTCTGAATGTATTGTGTGACCCGCCGGAGTGTGTAGTTGATCTTTTATTTGATGATGTAAGGGGTCAGGCTATCCCCGTGTGATTACTACTTAGCCTTCTTTCTAATTAATAAAAGCGCGGTTAGATGCGCCGGAGACCACTGACTTTCCTTCCCACCAAAAAACATTCAACTAGTTATCAAAACGTGTAAATTTGTATGAAATTTGAATCATTGAAAGAGTACATTTACTTGTAATTTATTTGCGTTTTATTTAATTTATAAACTATTATTTAAATTTTATAGGTGTTTTTTTAGGGACTTAGTTTATTTCTATAGAATGTCAATTGGTCAACCGAGTAACCGAATATTTTTTTTAAAATCATTATCAGTGTTCCAAGACTATACTAATTGACAGATATTGATGATATACTTGTTATGAATTTATTTGCTACATGGACACCTTTGATGTAAAAGCATAACCAGATTTAACAACTAAATACTTGAAAAATCCACATTCGTTGAAGACTTTAACATAATAATGTCATATTTACAAGAGTGCAGTGAACAAATATCATTGTAAGGGCCCGTTTTTTAACTCAAAAATCGGAAACGGAATGAAAACGAATCTAGTCCATACGTATACCCTGGTTCGTGTAAGTTTTTGGAATCATTCCTCGTGGCTTGAAGTAATTGAAGTAGAGTTTGATTACTTTTTATACTCTATTGGATAATAAAATGTGAGGAAGCAAGTGTATTTTGCATTAAATTATAAGGAATGATTCCATAAATTTTCATGAATAAGAATATATATATGTGGACTAAATTCATTTTCATTCTGTTTCCGTTTCTGAGGTTGGAACCAAACGGACCCTAAGTGTAATAGACTAATAGGTGCTTTTTCGCTATTTTTTTTTACATTCAGAGACAAATTTATCTAAGTTAAAATGGATGTACATAACATTACAAAGATGTCAGAGAGAAAATAGAAAGAATAAACGTAGAATATATATAATAGAAAAAATATATAATTAAAGTGGTCTAACTTTATTTTATTTTAGAGTTTTTTTGTACAGTTATATAGAGGATTATTTGATAAATTATTGTGTTTTATATTTATTTTTGAAATTATTTTGACCTAAAAAAGATATTTGAAATAATTTGATTTACTAGACTTTTTTTTACTTGTGTTTAGTAAATGTACCCCTTGATAGAAAAGTGTGCATAGTTTGAGAATAAATACAAAAGGTTAGGTTATATTTACTTAAGAGAAAATTGCCTCAACAGTACTCCATCTTTTATGCTAACTAAACTTTAGTACTCCGTCTTTTAAACTATCAGAACGGTACCCCACATATTGAGTCCGATCAAAGATTAATACCTAAATTATTGTTCACACGTTAAGTTAACAAATCGGTGTTAAATATTTAAGGTAGGTGGACAATTTTGCTTAAGGTAGTTGAACAATTTTGCCCATGATATTTAACACTGATATGTTAACTTAACGTGTGAACATTAATTTAGGTACTAATCTTTGGTCGAACTCAATAGGTGAGTACCATTCTGATAGTTTAAAAGACGGATACTAAAGTTTACTCAGCCTAAAAGATGGAAGACTGTTTAGCCAATTTTCTCTTTACTTAATTGAAACATTAAAAATCTCGGCTACTCTTCGCCTTTTTAAAAAAAATGTTTAGTTACCAAAATTTGCCAAAAAAATTTAACCAACTACAGAGATATTACTGAATTATTGGTAAATTAATAAAATTATTCTTCAAAATAGTCCGTTGGTACCGCAAACGGACCCTTTCTTTGAGATATTTTTGCTAAATTTGAAAAGAAAGGGATAAATACTTACATTATGGCTTTATAGACGGAGAAGAAAACAAATGCAGACAACGCAACAATCCAGTTGAGGTGAATCCCGCAAAGCCACAACGCCACCGCCACCACCGAATGCAAGTCGGAGCTCCGTTTCCCCTCAATCACCGTCACCGTTACCTCCTTCTCCTCGCCTTTCTCAATCTTGTTCTCTTCTTCCATTTTTCCAACAGTAGAAGATGGTGGTCGTTGAGCTATGGTTAGAAGAGAACTTCGAATAATCTAATGGCGATCGCTACAGATCTAGATTCTAAAAAACTACGAATCTTGAGATTTAAAGATCGATTAGAGATCGAGAGTAGTAAGTAGAGATGTGGAAAGTTTATCAATCTGGATTGTAACAGATTTGGAGAGTGAGATGGAGAATCGGAAGCTTTGAGAAGATGAATGTTGCTGTTGTTAGGTTGCAGAGTTTACTTTATTTAAATTACAACTGCAATTAGCACATGGTATCTAATTTCTCAGAAAAAGGTAAATAATTATTAATTTTTGGGAAAATAAATGATTTTTATATTTGGTGTTATATGGTTTTTTTGTCGGTGATCACAGATGTCGATGTTGGGTGATGGGAGGCTCATTGGTTGTATCGTCTTTACTATTAGATCCATAATAAATAACAGTTTATTCCAATCATCACTCATTTGAGGATTCCTTCGTCTTAAATGATAATCGTGAATGATCTGTGGATCGGATTTGTAAATAAAATTTGAATTGTTTTATATAGATCTTCAATCAACTGACATTGGGCTACCATCAATTTTCCGGACTTGAAAAAATGTTAAAGCTTTTGATCTTTGAAAAGTGAATGAATATTTCGATTGAAATTGAAAGAATATTTTGTTTTTATGAATTTAGAGTTTAATTTATTTAGAGAATATTGGTGTGTTGAAGCTTTTTTTTTATATCACAGATACAAAGTATGTCCCTGCAATTTCACATTTTAAAATAATGAGAGTATTGGTGTGGTTGCCTTGTTATAATGAATTAGAAGGGACCTAGTTTGTATCGATAAAAACATGATAGCCCTGAATTCACCGCTACAATAATAGTCCACAAACCCCTTTTACTCTTTTTTTGAGATTTCTCTAGTAACTAGGCTCATGTATGAATATATTTAGTAAATGTAACTTTAATCAAACCCTCTTACCTTCCAACTTTAATTTAATAAAAGTGATAAAATTGAAGGGGTGCACAAATCTAATAAAAATAGAAAAGAATTTATTTGGCCAAATTATTTCAATCTGAAATAAGATCGTTGAATTACTAGTTTTGTTATTAATACGAGTAAAGGATGAAATCATCATAAAGTTTATGTATTTTTATATGACTTGAAATAGGTTTGGAGACGGACAATAAAATGTGTATTTAAAAAGTTTTAAAATATTAAGCGTTTGCTTGGGTAGAGGGATGGAATGAAAACGAAATATAAAAAAACGTTTAAGGAGAAAATGAAATGAAAATGGTTATGTTAGTAAGACCTTTAACATTCCATTTTGGAAAATAAACAAACATGATTGCTTATTGATTCGTTAATATTCGGTTTCCGAGAATGATTCTTAGCAATTTTAACCGGACCTAATATCATACACATTGTACCTTCGTTGTTATACGAGTCGAGTTCAATCATAGTCTAAATTTTAATCGAATTTAAAATATGTTTACATTCATCCCATTTAGAAAATGACCTAGCTCAAGTTGAGCCTTTTCCGAGTTGATATCTAATAATTTGTTGATATAACATCTCTATAGTATTATTACGGCCCAATGAGACGAGATTTAATCGAACTTTGACATGCCCGAATCGGGTCTAATCATAAACCAATAGCCCAACATGAACTTATAGTTGGTGGCCCATACACCTCCATTTGGGCCTTCTAGTTTTTATGATTGTTGGCCCAATAGCCCAACATGAATTTATAAAATTATACATAGTATTTTGTCAGACTACTGACATTATCGATTTTACCCGCATCCGACGGATATTTATGAACTCAGTTCATTAAAGTGGGATTATTTTTTTCAAAAGTAAGACATACCCATGAACCCGACCCATGAAAATGGGTAAATATACACTACATTGCGAGTGTAAAGTGGAAAATGGAAAAACACGGGCGAGTGTCTAGTCTAACACCCTTTCACCCGTCTCATCACCCAAACCATTTTATTTTTTTATATTTTTGGTAGGAAGGAGGGACAGTGGCCTCCGCGCATCACCCGAGCTATTGCACTTACAATATTGTGTTTTATAAAAACAAATTCATCATTAAAATTTAGTATATGTTTTGTTTTAGTTCAAGTTCAAGCCTAATCCTTTTCTCTTTTAAAAATAATATTGGCCAATATGCTTTTTCTATTGTTTAACCAAATTAACCGTACATAATGTTCATAGTTAGACAAATTGTGCTAATTTTTTTGTTAGTAACCGTACTTAAAAAATGGATTATCTTAAAATTTTATATCATCCTCTCAATCACCCGAAGAATATGAATTTGAAAAAAGAAATAATCCGCTAATGCGGAATAATAGAACGATTAAATGATTTTCAGGTTGAGATAGATAACGGAAGTAATACATTCAACCCATCGCCGGTCGTCATATCTCGAATTGAATACACTCATTAACTTAACAGGGTTTTCTAGTTGTGTGTTTAGTAAATGTATTCCTTGAAAGAAGAGTGTGTATAGTTTGAGAATAAACACAAAAGGTTGGGGTATATTTATTTAATTGAAACATTAAAAAACCTAGTTACCACTCTATTTTCTCAAAAAAGTCTAGTTACCAAAATTGCCCTTAATCTTCTGTATAATTTTCTCTAACTTCCAGTTTTATAACAATGATATTATACGATCTTTATCATTATATTTACTCAAAAAAAATATCATAAAACTTATTTTTCATGCTTTTTAAATCATATATACTTTATTTGGCTTTATAACTTAAGTAAACCTAATATAATGTTAAAACGTAATTACTTTTTTGAAAATAAATTGATAAACAACACCATAATACAAACTTGAAAGTCGAATAAATTGGAAATTAATTTACAAATTACAATTTGCAAGTGGACACCAAATATGTCCAATGTACGATGACTCATAACATGGCTACCATTTTCTGTAAAGTTTTCCATTATTGTGCTCAATTCTTTATTAAAATATTGCTATTTTAAATAAAGAGATTATTTCATATTTTGCTAGATCTCTTCTTTAATACATAGATTTACATTTAATAAATTTGACTAAACTTAGTTATGCACTCCTAAAAACGGGAGATTATTATTTAATCAACTCCAACTTTATAATATTTATATATTTAGTATATAGATTTACATTTAAAAACCTGAACTAGTTGTGTCAAATATTGATAATTTTATATTTTATTTGAACATTGTTTTTTATATCGTAAATATTTTAGATTTATTTTCTTTCTTTATTATTAATTTATGTATAATAATTTTATATTATTCATATTTTGCAAAACCGTTGTATAATATATGAGTAACATACTACTGAGAGAATTATTAAAGTGGAAAATTTACATGATAATATTCCATTGCCACATGTAATAACTTTATCGTACCAAAAAAAAATTACGAAAAATTTACAGGTTTAAATTAATGATTGATAATCATGCTTTTACTCAGTTAATTTAATATTTTTGGCGATATTTTTATTAATTAACTTTATTAAATAAAGCTTATTTTTCACAGTAATTGTTTTACTCGTTCATACAATTACTATTTCAATAAAATATCTCTTTATCGACTCTCCTATTGAGTTATTTAACTTATTTCTAGGTCTTTTATTATCACATATTGCTAATAAATACTTATGATAATTATATTAGTTTCAGAAAAATATTTATTTTATATATGATTTGGACAAGTTATAAACTATTAGAGAAAATTGTCTAAACGGGATCTCATTTGTTAAACCGACTAAACTTTAATATCCGTTGTTTAAACTATTAGAACGGTACCTCACGTATTGAGCCCGACCAAAAATTAATACATGGATTATGGATCAAGGGTCTTCATTTTTGGGTCTTCAAGCTCGTGGAGAAGAGGATTGCCAAAATTCGATTGTGTTCGTTGCTACAATGGAATTTCGGGGACGATTTCCACTTGCAGGCGACTTCCTAACGTCGGAAAACGAATCTATGATCGTATGCAGTGTAAATTTGCCCCTGATATTTAACGCCGATATGTTAACTTTACGTATGAACAGTAATCCAGATCCAATCTTTGGTTGAGATCAATAGGCGAGGTACCATTATGATAGTTTAAACGACGTGGTATCAAAGTTTAGCCAGTTTAAAAGATTAGGTATTATTTAGACAATTTTATATAAACTATTAATCTTATTTCGAAAAATACATTGAAAATATTGCTTGGTTGACGTTGAATGCTTCATATTTCAACATTAGATTTGAAGATCACATGCAACTACGATAAATAATGTTCATTTAAAAACCTAATCAGCAAAACAAGATAATGAATAAATTTGATAATACATTAATTTACGTAATTTTTTAAAAATAAATATGAATAATTTGTATATGTATTTATATTGGAAGATACATATCACAATATCTTCCTATTAAATAAATAATGATATTATTCCGTTATATTAGGCTAGTTTATATTTGATTCTATTATTGTAATCTTTATTATTTTATTCTTATTCTATTGTAATCCCTATATAAAGGGTCATTGCTGCATCAATATATTGGTGGTTCTATTTCCACCATTCGTGTGGTCTTTCTCCACCAAAATCTATCAATTTACTAAGCCTTTCCGCCCTTTAACAGTCTCGTCCATTCTTTTTTTGGTAGGAAGGAGAGTAAGTGGTCTCCGCGCATCTAGTCTCGTCCATTATTATACTTTTTAAATACTCAAAAACTCAGATTAATGTTATGGAAGATTATAAAATTCAAATTAGTTATTTTTATTAAACCTTATTTAATAAAAAAATATGCGTGAGAGTTACTAATCCGTTGACCGACTCATTCCATTAGCTTTCATCATCGATGCAAATTGCACCAAAAGTTTCCTCCTTTGAATACTTTTTGTCAAAATCTTGAATTTCGAACCAAATCCTATTAACAAATTGGAATTATAGTTAGTGGCAAATCCTATTAACAAATTTGATAATACATTTGAAATTTACTTATCTTTTGAATTTAAATAATAAAATAGTGAGAGAATAATGAGTAGTTTAGTGTATAAAACTAATGAATAGTTTGATTTGAAATGATGTATTAAGTACTAGCTTATTATAATGTTGTTAAACAAAAAATAGTATTTACTATATTTAAAAATATATTACTATTTCATAAATTTTAATGAACAATTATACGGAGAAAGAATATTTTAATAAAAATTGAAGAAATAAAATTTCAAAAACAAAACTTTCAATGTCATGAACTATTGTTTGCTAATTAGGGTGCGTTTGAAAAGGAAAATTATAATATTTATCGAAAATGAAAATTATAAAAAATTGTAAAATTTTCTTCAAGTTCAGAAAATAGATAATAAAAATGCCGACAATTAAGGATTTTACATAATCTCACACAGAGCCTTAGTTTTACGAAGTTTATCCGTGAGGATTATTTTAAATTAGTAAATAATAATTGATCTAATTAAAAATGTTTGAATTAGCTTAACGATAATATATAGAAATTCAATTAGTGATTAAAAGGGAATTTTATATCATAACTATTAAACTATTAAAGAAAGCTACATCATCTACTAATCTAACAATAATCAATTTTATTAAAATAATTAGGATGAATAAATACATGTATATATAAATGTTTATGTGTTCGCTTACTTTTTTTTTACCGATAAAAAAAACGTTGATTCTACGCTAAATAATTTGTCATGAGTTAAATTTCTTCTTTCTAAATAAAAAAACGGAATTGTTTATGAGAAAGACGCAATACAAGTGCACTTAATTAGTAATTTTTATCTGACTAAATAACATTACTCTAAAAAAATATAATTTTTTTATTAGAATCTAGAAGTAGTTTGACCTTTCTTTTTATAGGGACTTGCTAAATTTTAAATATTAAATAATTAAATCATATATGAATTAATAAGGGATATAAATATTAATGATATAATTTTCCAAACTCTAATGTATTCAATCGAGATTTTTATAGATTTTGACGGATTCTTAATAATCATAGGATTTGCAAATTCTGTGGGAAATTTTAATTCTATATAGAGTTAATACAGATTCTGTGGAAATCTTATGTGTTGGGGGAAGATTTCTATGGATTTGAGGTAGTTATAAAAGTAATGAAGAATTCTACAAAATCAATGAAATAATAGATTCTTTTAAAATCCACAAACTTTTAAATACCATAGGAATTTTATGAAAAATTTTAAATCCTAATTGAATACCTACAGATTTATATGGACTTTAAAAAATCTATATTCAATACCCATAGACTTTTAAACTCCAAAAAATTCCTATAAAATCTTAATTGAATACACCCCCTAAATTTTGTTTTTAAGATTCAGTTGTAATTTATTCCATTTTTTATAATACTTACAAAAAAATATTAAAAATGAAATGTTAAGGATATCTAATTATCTACAAGCAAATAAATATAATTGTTATTAAATATATTACACATAAGATTTTACAGAAGATCTATAGTTCGAGTCGTTCTACCAAATCTTATTACGTATATAATCAGTAGTATTTTAATATAATTACTTTTAAATTGAAATCCGGAAAATCGATTATATTAAACCGGTTCGATGTTCCAACGCACGTGCTTTATTTCCATTTTAGAGACAGGTCGCTCATGATCATCGTTCCACCTCATGCCGCCCACAACAACTCTTAAAGTTTTCATAAATGAAACAAATAACTCAACACAAATCTTCCCACATCGCAATTTCCACGAAAGCGATATGGCCATAAGTTGAAACCCTCTACTCAGCCAGCCTAGCAGATTAGCAGCCCAAATTTACATAATTTCATTTCCATGTAATTAATTATCCTCTCTAATTTAGAAATATATTCTATTAAAGTTGGTGAATACATATAGTATAATCTTTTCACCAAACGTCTCTTTCATGCAAATTCAAATTGGATGATTTTTAATTATTTTTTATCGTTATCTCCAGTATATTTTTAATTTAAAAAATATATTAAGCAATTAGCATACATAGCAAAAGGAATTTGTGCGCCTTTGATTGATTCCTTTCTCCCTCTTCCTCTTCGCCATTAGCAGAAGCATAGAAGAAGCTTAGAGAAAGAGAGAGCTAGGGTTTTGTGGAATTTGAAATAGAGGTTGATATGAAATGACTCCTTCATCATCGCCGGTGATGGTCCTTATAACCGCCGCACTCTTGGTTTTTCTATTTGCGCCGGCCGTCATAGCCGCTGGGAATCTCAACACACAGACATTTACTTATGGCTTTCCGTTTAATTACAGCAACTATAACCACTTCACTGTTAAATCTCCGGCGATGATTTCTAACGAAGCTCTACAGGTCACTCCGGATTCCAGTGGGAATTTTTCCTTATACAATAGCTCCGGGCGAGTCCTTTACAGCACTCCGTTCGTCTTTTGGAAGAAAGACGGTTCCAACTCTACTAAGGTGGCTTCCTTCAATGTCACCTTCCTTGTCAACATCTACCGCACGAAACCGAATGTCACCGGAGAAGGTATGACGTTCCTTATAGCTCCCGATCTCATTACGCCGAGTACAAGCGATGGTCAGTACCTCGGTCTTACTAACTCAACCTCCGATGGATCCGATGCAAACCGCCTCTTCGCCGTCGAGTTTGATACTTATAAGCAGGCGTTCGATCCGGATGACAATCACATCGGAATCGACATCAACAGTGTGATATCGAAGAAGACTGTTTCGCTTTCCGATTTCAACATCACTTTGTCTCCAACCGGCACCGTTTTTCACAAGATCTGGATCCAGTACGACGGACGCAACAAGTCACTAGCCGTCTACATCGCCGAACAATCCGACAAATTGGCGACGAGTTCGATGCCGAATTTGCCTGTAATCACCATGAATGATCTAGATCTGAGCACAATCGTAGCGGAGGAGTCCTACTTCGGCTTCTCGGCGGCGACGGGAGCGACGACGCAAGAGCTTCACTGCGTGCTCAGTTGGAACATGACGGTGGAGATGATTCCCCGACCAAAACAATGGAAAACGGAGTATACGGTTGGAGTGGTGGTGGCGGTTGTGGTGGTGATACTGGCGGCTGGTATTATGTTATGGTTGTTTTGGTTGAGGAAGGGGAAACCGGTGGATGATCCGAACATACTTGGGGCGTTGAAGAGCCTTCCGGGAATGCCGAAGGAGTTTGATTTCAAAGAACTTAAGAAAGCGACAGGGAATTTCGACGAGAAGAATAAGCTGGGACAAGGTGGATACGGCGTCGTTTTTAGGGGGTTCTTATCCACTGAGAGCGTCGAGGAAGTTGCTGTCAAGAGGTTCACTCGGGAAGATAATATCAACAGCAAAGAGGATTTCCTCTGTGAACTCACTATCATCAATCGTCTCCGCCATAGACATCTCGTCAGATTACTTGGTAAGTTCTTCAATCATCATCTTCTCCAAATTTTTAAGTTTCCAATAATTTGTTCCTCCATTTTATTGATTAAATTTATACTCGATAATAGTAGCTAGTGCTAAAAAACTGTTCAAAATTTTGTTGTGTTCTTGTCTTGTTAGAACAAGAAGGGTTAGATGAAAATTTTGGTTGGTTGGTCTGGTTCTATTGTTCAGTGCCGCTTGCAATCGAGTTCTATACTTTCTCCAAATGCTATGTAATGAGATTCTCTTGCTGTTCAAATACCATCCTTGAACTTCCCTTGTTTTTTGAAATACCATGGTTTGAATCTAATTTCAACATTTAATGAATCATTCAAATAATCAATAGTCAAATATAAAATTTCCAATGAGTATAGATGAGGTTGGCTCCTTAGGTTGGAGGTGTGGATTTGTAAGAAAAAACTCACTGTTTGACATCTTATCCTGAAATTTCCTGGAAGGTAAGGATTGACTTTTAAAAGTGTTTTGCAAGGAACGACGAAGCAGCCTATGATCTTAAATGTATGTCAAACAAATTGTACGGAATACGGAGTATGTTGTATTAAATGCGTGTCCAACATATATTTGGTGATAAAGTGTTATGTTGTTATGCTTAATTAGTGTGTTGAACCACAGGCTGGTGTCACAAGAATGGAATGCTCCTATTGGTATACGAGTACATGCCGAACGGAAGTCTTGATAGGCATATCTTTCGTGATGAGGGTGAGACGCCGATAGGATGGATTTACCGTTACAAAATCCTAAGAGGCGTTGCATCCGCCCTACACTACCTTCACGAAGAGTACGAGGAGACAGTCATTCACCGTGATCTCAAATCAAGCAACATCATGCTAGATGCAAACTTCAATGCTCGTTTAGGTGACTTTGGTTTAGCCCGAGCTATCGATCAAGAAAAGACGTCGTATGCTGAAATGGAAGGCATTCATGGAACAATGGGATACATTGCCCCCGAATGCTTTCATACCGGGAAAGCCACACGAGAATCCGATGTCTATGCATTTGGAGCCGTCCTCTTGGAGGTGGCTTGTGGATTCCGGCCATGGACAAAGAAAGGCGGGTTTAACTGTCTTGTTGATTGGGTTTGGTCTTTACATAGAGATAGACAAATTTTACAAGCTATTGATCAAAGGCTTGAAAAAGACTTTGTCGCCGAGGAAGCTGAACGGGTTTTGCTCCTCGGGTTGGCGTGCTCACATCCTATTGCATCCCACAGACCTAAAACACACGCCCTTGTGCAAATCCTGTCCGGATCCGTGCCCTCACCTACAGTCCCGCCTTTCAAACCCGCGTTCGTATGGCCCTCTATGCACCCGGATGGGACGGATACGAGCATGGATATAAGCATGACAGCTGATTCTACTCCTGTTGCTTCTTCACAATTCGAAACCGAGTGGACTCCAAACTCTTATAATCTCGATAGCTTCAATGTCACTCCGCGATCATTCACTCACGAGACGGTTTAGTGATCCGGACTCGGAAAATCCCATTCTTTGGAAGGTTTAAATCTCTCTGACCCTTCTTCATTTCTGTTGTGCAATGTGTGTTGTTCTTAAGTTTATTGTGCAGGTAGAAAATCTGTTCCTGCTTGATTTTTTGTACCATTATTTCGATTTGGTTATTTGTGCGGAATGTTCAGGTTAAGTTGTACATTCTGATCTTACCTCCTTGTATTTGCTAAAGCCTATAGATACTTATTAAGTATTGACTAGAATTCCATGGTTAACAACATTAGTGGTTTATGACGTCGTAGGATATGATGTCAGCTAGTGTGCATCATACCCATTTTGACCCACCGGCCACCACTAGTTTATGCAATTATTCGAATGCTTATTATTATTAACAAGAATAATTTCTAAATAAAATGAAAATTTTGATTTAGGCTTGATTTTGGTCAGACTCTTGAAACATATATATAAATAATAAACATATTTCTATAAATATAGAATATATTGTAATTCTTAGTGAATCAAACCACTGGTAAGATATAATTATTAAATTCTTTTTTTCTCTCACAATACCAAACAAACCAGTAAGTCAGTAACATTTTTTTAGTAACTATTAGGAAACACAATTAAACTATACTTATGTTATTATTCATTGCATCTACTTATAATGTTCTTGGTAACTTTTCTGTTTTTTCGAGTTTGTATTTATATCGTTATTAGCTCCTTGTATTGTGTTTAAAAGGAGACGAATTAGAGGTATGGTCTACACCTAGTTATTGAGACTTTGAATAGATGAACGGCAACAAATTAGGCTTTTCTCCTTTATAAAGCTTGATATGTGACATCTAACACAAATTAGAGGTATGGTCTACACCTAGTTATTGGTAATTTTACGTCTGAAAAGGAGTTAGTTTTTTTTTTTTTTTTTTTTTTTTTTTTTTTTTTTTTTTTTTTTCCTTAAATCCAAAGTTTCAAACCACTTATTGAATGACAAAAAGAGCCAATGATCTAATATAATAGTTTCTTTTATAATTAATATTATTAATTTTTCTATAAAATTTATTTATTTAATTAAACATGTTATATTGTTTTTGGAGTACTTTTCGATAACATAAAATTTAATTTTGATCGAAATATAATAATCATATATAATTATTTATTAAAATTTTTTCTACAAAATAATTAAAAGAAACAATTTGGTGAAGTAGGCTATTTTTTGTCAGCTTTTGTTTTGTATACCTATCTAATTTTTAGCACTCTAATTTTTTTTTTACCATGATTACTCTATTAGGGGTATATTACTAAATAAAATTATGATATAAGCCTACCTAATAGAACAATATTGGTAAAATGCCTAATTAGTGATATTGACCTAATAAAATATAATTCACAAGGAATTATTTTAATTTAACAACTTTTTGAAAAATAAATATAGCATTTTTACAAAATAACATATTTATTGATGGATAAATTTTGTTTTAATCAAAATATTATGTTATTTTGTAAAATTAAATATAGAGTAATATGTGTAAAAAATACATATATAATGTAATTTTAACTTTGAAATGGATAATATTTTGGAGTGAGTTATTTCATAAATCATTTTCATTCCGATTTTAAGTCTTACCAAACACTGGATATGAGTATCACTTATTCCGATTTCTAATTTCAGGAGAATCTTACCAAACTAGCTCTTAGCTGATATCACAACATCGATATTAAAAGTGATGAATAAACCAATTTTTTTATATATTAAATTTGAAATGGGTAATATTTTTTATGTACACCTGCCTTCCCATGCACGCCCATGATCAGATCCATAATTTTGCTTACAAAAGGGTCTAGATGAACCTGAGACAAAACATCGGAAAGAAAGGCGTGACGTGCCAGATCGAATACTCGAGAGTGGACGCAGTCAAATATCAAATGCCATGGAGTCTCTAGTAGGGCCTCGGTGCATTGAGCACAAGATGGGTCGGGATGTATATGTTTCCGATAAGGCTACTAGAATAGGCAAGCCCAAGGCAAAAGGCCCATCATAAGTAGCCCAATCATATGTAATACACCTCTATATATTACTATGTATGCTGTTAGAAATGAATGAGACAACTTCAACAAATTGGTACCCAGATACTGCAGCTACCCATCACTATACTCCCAATCTCTCCAACTTGAGGATTCATCCTTATCCGTATCAAGGGACAAACACAGTTTCGCTTGGTGACGGGTCCAACATTCCCATTCAATACCAGGGTTCTTCCCTTCTTCCCTCATCTTCTCGAGATCTTCTTCTTCTGAATCTTTAACATACTCCTCTTCTTAACAAAGATTTGCTCTCCGTAAATCGTTTTTGCATTGACAACTCGGTCTATTTTGAATTTCACTTCAATTATTTTCTTATGAAGATACCACGACTCACATGCTTCTTCTTCAAGGAACCGTTAAGGACTGATTGTATGTGCTTCCCACTCTCGCTGGTTCATCGTCGTAACCTCAACTCCAAGTTACCGTTAATCAACAAGCCGTCCTTTGGCACCAAAGGATAGGGCACGTAGCCAAGCTCATCACTACCAAAATTATTACCCAAGAATTAGACCCATTTTGTGGCCTAGTTTTCACCCAAGATGGCTGCACATCTTGTTCATGGGCCAAGGCCTTTGCCCTCCCTCACCCACCAAGTCCATTAAGAAATACTTCCCTATTGCAACTCTTGTTCATAGATGTGTGGGGATCTAGTCACATATTATCTTTCAAAGGACACAGATATTATGTCTCAATTGTAGATGATTTTTCCAAATTCATTTGGTTATTTCCTCTACCAACCAAACCTTCGGTCACACCCGTTATTACACAATTTGTTACACTTGTTACAAATCTTTTATCCACAACGATTGTGTCTATCCAAACAGATGGTGGCTCCTAGTTTAAACCACTAATCCCTCTTTTTCAAAAATTAGGCATTTCACATCGCCTAACATGCCCATACTCACATCAACAAAATGGCTCCGTAGAGACTCGACATCGTAGAATTGTGGATATGGGCCGCACCCTTCTAAAATACTCCTCCCCCCTCTTCGATTTTGGGATTTTGCTTTGAAGCGGCAACCTACATCATAAATTGTATCCCTACCCTAATTATCCACAATAAAACACCTTTTGAACTCGTTTTTAATGAAGTATCAAACTACAAATTTCTGAAAGTGCTTGGGTGCCTTGCCTTTCCCAACCTTTGACCCTATAAAAAAACAAGTTCAATTTTCGATCACAACTAACCATCTTCCTTGGTTATTCCCAAACTATCTTGGCTACATATGCTATGATTGGATATAAAATAAATTTTATGTGTCAAGAGATGTATTGTCCCATGAACAAACATTTCCCTTTCCAAAACTGCCCACAAATCAGCCCACAAAAGAGTCTCCCCAGCCTGTTTCCATCATTCCCTTTCACTTACCAACGCAGACCCAAAGATCATCTGCCACAACCCAATCACCTTCAAGCCCACTTGCATCCTCTTCCCATACTCCTCCACAAAGCCCAAATCTGCAAAGCCCAACAACACAACAAACCTTTACGGGAGAGTCCAATACGGACTCATCCTCCCCTATTCCCAACCAGCACTTTCAAGCCCAGTACATACAAGAGCCTCTAACCAAAATTTTAGACCCCTAATTTGTCAAGATAGAACCATACCTTGGCCTCCCTCGTGCTCAATACTGTCACCATAATAGATGAACCCCAAAACTTCACCATTGCCTCAAAATTTCCAGAATGGCGCCGAGCGATGGAAACCGAAATACAAGCTCTCCTATCCACTCAAGCCCGGACCTTGGTTCCTCAATTGCCTAGCCAAAATGTACTCGGCGTCAAATGGGTATTCAAAACAAAGCGGCTTTCTGACGGAACCACTGAACGTCGGAAAGCTCACTTATTTGCAAAGGGCTACCATCAATTGTATGACTTCGATTACCATGACACCTTTAGTTCCGTTGCCAAACCCTCCACCATCCGTCTCCTTCTCTCCCTGGCAGTAATGAATCAGTGGGTAGTGCAACAACTCGACATACAAAATGCATTCTTGCACGGGGATTTGACAAAAGAGGTATATATTTCTCAACCTCCAGGTTTCCTTCACCCCAATTTTCCAAACCATGTTTGTAGCTTGAAGAAATCATTATACGGTCTAAAGCAATCACCAAGATCTTGGTTTGCCCGTCCGGGTGATACTCTAATTTCAAAGGGTTTCTCAATTTCTCAATCTAACACTTCAAAGTTCCTATTTCACTCAAACAAAGAGTTTGCCTGCATTCTTATTTATGTTGACGACCTCCTGGTAATTGCTTTATCAGACACTCTTGCCTCCAAATTCTCCAAGAGTTTGTCCTCTGACTTCAAGGATTTAGGACCAATGACCTATTTCCTAGGAATTGAGGTCCTCCGAAACTCCACTGGATTCTACTTGTCCCAAACTAGATACATCATTGATCTTGTTACAAAGGCAAATATGCAAAACTCCAAGCTTGTTTCCACCCCTCTAGCTACTACATTCCATAATTTCATTTCTTCCAAACCCTTTAAAAACACATCTCTTTATTCCAGTATCTTGGGAAGCCTTCAGTATTTGACTTTTACTCGACCAGACATATCATTTGCAGTCAATAAGTTTGCTCAATTTATGCACTCCCCTACACAGGCTCATTGGCAATCTATCAAAAGAGTGCTTTGCTACCTCAACTGCACTACAACACTCAGGTTTCACATTTCCTTATCCCTTGGATCACTACTCTCTGCCTACTCAAATGCTGACTGGGGCAGTGATAGTGATACAATAGACAGAAGATCCACCAGCGCCTATTGCGTTTACCTGGGACACAATTTAATATCATGGACATAAAAAAAACAAAGCATAGTTTCCAGATCTTTCAGTGTTAGGGATCCAATCACTTCTTAAGGAGCTTGGAGTTCACCTACAACAACCTCCAACCCTATGGTGTGATAACTTGGGTGCCACATACTTAGCTGTCAACCCTGTCATGCACAACAAAATTAAGCACCTAACCCTTGACTACCACTTTGTTCGTCAACGGGTTCAAACAAGTCCCTGACGGTGGCCTTCGTCTCCTCCAAGGATCAAGTAGCAAACCTCCTCACCAAAGTTGTGTCGTCAAATCGTCTGGCTACTCTACGCCCCCACCTCTGCCTCACGGATTTGGGATCGATGGGGATACTAGAATAAACATTAAGTCCAAGGCAAAAGGCCCATCATAAGTAGCCCAATCATAGGTAATACACCTCTATATATTACTATGGATGTTGTTAGAAATAAATGAGACAAAGTGGGGAACATTTCAGAAAACAATCCACTAAAGGCCTCGGTGCCTTGTTTTGCTAGTAGAGCGGCGTTAAAATTCTTACCACGATGAGATTTAGGGCAACACAACAGTTCCCAAGAGATCCCGTGCACCTTGCGAGTACCCTCACAACCGTCGCACCAACATCAGACAACTATAGAGTGAATGTCATCAATTATAGAGCATGGAATATGGAAAACACTCATCATATATAAAGAGGTAGACCGAAGAACCGCTGTAATGAGGATCTCCCCGCAACCTGTAATATCGATTCACTTCAGACACATCGAGGAAGCCCGAAGTAAGGTCCCGTACCGTAGAGTCACGTTATCGCTGAAGCAAATATACGACGTGTTCTTGCCGAAGCAAATTTCTGACTTGTGCATGTTGTGAAGTTTAAGATGCCACAAATCATGGGAAATAGTAATACTTATCTTTCTATGTTTTTAGTAGCTAATCAATTATCATCAAAATAAATTGTTAAACTCCTAGATAAGTCAAAATAACCAAATACGTTTATCTAACTTCCTATGAATTTTAAAACCTATATATCTTACAACCTTTGTAATTGAGATACTCATATGGATTCCACCTCCCACGTTTAAATAAATGAACACCAACTCATGTGTAATTCCAATTGGACAATTTTATTAACTAGGCCTTTTTGAAAAACTATAGTAGTAACTAGGCTTTTTAATGTTTTAATTAAATAAATATATCCCAACTTTTTGTATTTATTCTCAAACTCTATACACTCTTCTCTCAAGGGGTACATTACTAAACAGAAAAGTAGAAAAAGTCTAGTAAACCAAATTGTTTCATTCTCACTCTCCAATAAGGTATATCTAATATTAGCACTTTGAAAGAAATTAATGATTTTAAGTTATTCTAGCAAATATTTTACTAATTTGAATTTGATGTTATTCTACCTATCTTTAATTTATTATTATTATTATTATTATTATTATTATTATTATTATTATTATTATTATTATTATTATTATTATTTCTTTTATTCCCTTATAATCTATTATATAGGATCATATAAACATCAATATATTTGAGATTTTTTCCACCAAAAATCAACTAAGCAGATAGTAATACTCAACACACGAATATCAAATTTTGTGGAGATTTAATATTATTCCTTATCAACTAAGTTGGTAAAGTTTGATAGTCGAGATGTAAATTTGGCCCTTGGTTAGTTAGGATGTAATTTCTTCATGAAATCGAGTTTATGTATCAAAAGTAAGCACACACTCTTGAATCTTGATACATAAACTTTATAATCCGAAACCATTTCAGAATATACAAAGCTAAGAAAGAGGTTATTTTGTATAAGCCATCTTCCTGAACACAAACTTACTGCACAGAAGATCAAATAAGAATGATAAGGGGATATATCATAAGCATTGAACTTCAAATCTTGTCTAGTTTATATGCCTTAAGAAAGGGGATTGACTTTTGACATATCATCACGATTTGTATGATCTTGTTTTAAGATTGTCGTTGTAGCACTTAGAACATGTTTGGGGAAAATCCGCGCAAGTTTTCTGAGTCACACCGAGTATATCTAAACAGGTATTTGTTTCGCACTCACACTCGCTAACCTCACTTTGTGTATAAGTCTTTTTTGATCGAACTCCTCACTCTATTACTCGCTATTTATACTTGCTGATGTCGGTCAATTCCATGCATAAAGGACAAACTAGACATGGGTCCGAAACCTAAACTGTTGGTTTGGTAGGCGGTTTATAAAAAAAATAAAAATTGGGAAACTGGACCAAACCGGCAATTAACCGCCGGTTTTGAGGACCAAACCGGTGGTTAACCGACGGTTTGAGGACCAAACCGGCCGGTTTGAGCCATTTAAATTTTTTTAACCAAACCGGCGGTTAAACCGCCGGTTTGGCCCGGTTTCGGAACCGCTAGTTCGGTGTTTAGCCCAAACCGGACCCATGTCTAGGACCAACATTCACAATTTTCTAAAACATGATTAACGATACTATTGATTATACATATATATCCATACTTCTCTAGTCTATTCTTATACGTTACATTCTTCAATCTTTTTTCACCCTTTTTATACTTTTAGAAGTCTACGGAATGGGTTTGTGGGCTTCACAAATTCGATCCAATAATTGCTAGTCCAAATCCACTTTGAAAATACTAGGGGGTGTATTCAATTAAGAGTGTATAGAAATTTTTTGGAGTTTAAAAGTGTATGGGTATTGAATATAGATTTTTAAAAGTTCATATAAATCTTTAGGTATTTAATTAGGATTTAAAATTTTTCATAAAATTCCTATGGTATTTAAAAGTTTGTGGATTTTAAAAGAATCTATTATTTCATTGATTTTGTAGGATTCTTCATTACTTTTATACCTACCTAAAATCCATAGAAATCTTCCCCCAACACATAAGATTTTCACAAAATCTGTATTGACTCCATATAGAATTAAAATTTTCCACAAAATTTGCAAATCCTATGATTATTAAGAATCCGTCAAAATCTTTAAAAAAGTCTCGATTGAATACACACCCCTAATTATAGTAACAATTCCTCCCATGATTATTGTTTTCAAATGGCTCGATCGTGTTAAAAAACCTTACTTTCATTCGCCTCTTAGTTTCGGTGTCAGCATCTCTTTTGTGCACGGCTCTTCCATCTAAAAATCATGTATTATTCTCATCCTTGCTGCCTCGCACTACCAAACGTCTCCCATTAAACACCTTGCACCATCTTTGTGTGCCGACGAACTCATACCGCTCAACGTTCACTGACAGCATGTACCTCACATTGTGCAAAGTGTGGCTTGTACCGTTGCGAAGCTTCATCGTCACGCTTCCGACACCTTCAACCTTCAACTTCTCACCACTCACTAAGTTGAAGTGACCAAACTCTCCACAAGTCTTCAAGATATCAAATAATGCTTGGTCTCTACAAACATATATTGAGACGGTGCTATCCATCACCCACTCGGACTTGGTGGTCTCCTCACATGTGAAGACATGCTCCAAGGTGTTAAATAATGGATCTTAAATGCAGATCCAGTGAAATGTTATCTTTCTCGGGATGGTATTTAGTTCTACCATGACTTGCTTTTTCGCAACAAACGTTGTAAGACAAGTGTTTGTTAAGCCTTCGAAATGGTGTGGTAATGTAACACGGATTGAGCGATAGATGGAAGAAATTTGTATTTGAGCTGCAAACTGAATTTAATTTTGAGTAAAAGGGGTTTGTGGGCTATAACTGTAACAGTGAATCGAAGAAGTCTGACCACAACGAGAGCAGGTTAGAAGAACTCTTTAACCTTCGGTGAAACGTCAGTACCAGACAATACTTCTTTCTTTCTCACGAGCAAATCTCCAACTAGACACGTCTTCTTCTTCTACTCCATCTTGAATGGAAAAAAACCTTTGATCTTTGTTCGCTCAAAAGTGTGCGGGCAAAGTATTAATATTAAAAAACTGAAATTAAAGCAAAGTGAACCCGCAGTGTACGGATCGGCGTAGTAAAGTAAGAATTCCAGAGTATCGAACTCAGGGATTTGGGGGGAACAAAATCAGTTCACAAATTGTCAAGCAATAAAATAGATAGCTTTTGCAAATAATTGGGAAAACAACGATTCTAAAGATCTGGTTATCCAATTGTGGCAATCGATTCAAGATATTCTAAAGATGTAAGGACAGAGTTGGGATTGCAAAGGTATATCTAAGGTAAGGTTATGTACGGTGAAGTTCCAAACCCATATGTCTCACCCAAAGGCTCTCTCTATAAAGGTTGTTGAGGCTGCAATATAGAAAGGATCTAAGGACAAGATTGAAGTCTCAAATACTCATGCCCAAACCCAAGGGAATCAAAGATAAACCGAAAAGGTTAAGGTTGTGACACTCGAAACCAAAGTAGAGGATGTTGAGTCTCACTACTACCTAAAAAAGGTAAGTCAATGCTAAGTTAAGGCAAATCTTTAACTTTGCATCAAAGCAAAAGCAAAGAACGTTGATCTTGAAGAACCACGGCCGTGGAACTCAAGAACAGACCGTGGAAAGCCTCGACGACGAGGTTTCTCACAACTCTCAGGGTCCAGTCTGTTTTGATTCAATCTATCATCTGTGCCACAACTATCAATCCTTCACCTTAGAATCGCTTAAGGTTTTTAGCCAAAAATCATCATAATGAAATCCAACATCAAATATAAAAGAGAGAAAAGGTAAAATCCTAAGATCTTCCAACTCCGCAAATAGGAAAGTGCGTCTTTCCCCAAATTTTCCTTCAAAATCTCTTCTTTCCGTGGGTGTCCCCAGTGTCCAAGTATTTAGCTTTGGAGATTTTGGCTCCCTCTAAGTCTCCCTTTTGAAAATTTTGCCTCTCCTTCAATGTTGAAGGCTATAGAATACTTATATGGAATAACCTAGGGTTTACAAGAAATATTTGGGCCGAAAAAGAAATTGAGCCCGATGGTATGAGAAAATACTTTGTCTCGCGGTATCAGAAGATACTTTGGAGCATCACACGGTATCAGAAGATATTTTGGCGCGTCATACGGTATCAGAAAATACTTTGGCGCGTCAGACGGTATCAGAAGATACTTTGGTGGTACGCGGTATCAGAGTTCACCCTAACTCTTTCTAGCTCCTTTTATGCTCCTTTCTGTTCGGTATCAGAGTTCACCCTAGCTCTTTCTAGCTCCTTTTATGCTCCTTTTTGTTTCGCGTCAAGACTTATTCCTTAAATGTGTCATTTTGTTCCATAATTCGCCAATTTACATACAAATGCAATAAAACTTTGTGTAGATCTTTATTCTCGGAAAGTAAGTGAATATAACCATAAATGTTATGAATGTATGTCTATGCATGCAAAATAAAGGAAAAAACTACATGAATGCATGCCTAAATATAGGTCATAATTCATGTCATCAATCTTCCAAATTCTATAGATCGCTGCACCAAATTAAAAAAAATAATTACACAGTTTGAGCCGAACAACGAAATCTAATTTAACCCAAACTCATAACTATTTGGTTTTATCAAATGTGAAGAATACAAAACACTATGATCGAAACTCAAGAGTTTTTGACGGCCCCCAATTCCAAGAAATAGAATAGTCTAATGGCAAGTTCATAAGCAATATTACCTCAGAATCGAAGAAGTATGACCATAACGAGAGCAAGAACTCAGAAGAACAAAAGAACTCTTCAACATTCGATAAAATGTCAGTACCAGACAATACTTCTTTTCTTTCTCACCCGAGAATATCCAATCAGGCTTTGATCATCCAAAAAGCTGCAGATCGTTGAAACAAATTCATAGATTACTAAATTTGTAGATCGTTGCAGCAAATTAAAAAAATAAAAACATAGTTTAAGGCGAACAACGATATCTAATTTAATCTAAACTCAATGTTTCATATTAGAATACCAAACACTATGATCGAAATTCAAGAGTTTTTTTTACGGCTCCCAAATACAAAAAATAGAACAGTTTAATGGGAAGTTCAAAAGCAATCTTATCCTAGAATCGAAGAAGTATGACCACAGAGAGAGCAAGAACTCAAAAGAACAAAAGAACCCTTCAACTTTCGATGAAATGTGAGTATCAAACAATACTTCTTTTCTTTCTCACGCGAGAATATCCCATCAGACTTTGATGGAGCAAATTAAAAAATAAAAACACAGTTTGAGGCTAATAATAAAACTCAAAATTATTTTGTTTCGTCAAATGATAAGAATACCAAACACGACGATCGAAACTCAAGACTTTTTCACGACCCCCAATTCCAAGAAATAGAACAGTTTAATGGGAAGTTCAGAAGCAATCTGATAGCATGAATTATAGTCTATATTTTGGGGTTTGTTTGGACGTTTTATCTTCAATAATCTGCATGTTTGTATGTATAATATGTGTTTCTATTACCATTTCATCTACCTTTGCGAGAATCGAGGTCTACACCTAGTTTCGTTGTAATTGCAGGTAATATGGTACGTTTTGCATCAAAAAGGAGCAAAAGGAGTCATTAGTCATTTGGAGCTACATCCAGGAAGCATAGCCATGGATTAAAGATTCACTTTGGACCAGTTTTGAGAGATTTCACATTCAGTTGTGAGTCACCTCGGTTGACCACAGATTTACCTCGACCGAGGTGATCCAGAGACGCCGACTCGACCGAGGCGAACACCTAGGACGCGGCGAGAATATTTTATTCTTGGAGGAGATCTTTTAAACTTGGAAAGTGATCTTATATTTTTGGGCTTGGCTCCTGGAAGGAAGGAGATATGCAGAATCATATATTTTACCTATATTTATGGGAAAATATCTTTCTAAGATTTATTATCTTTGGAGGGTTATTTTCCTATAAAAAGGGTTGGATTTCCACAATTCGATCATCACGCTATACCGTCGATCAGGGTTTATAGTACGCAACAGCAGCATACTCCAATTTGGGGGAGAGAGTTGAAGAACCTTTTTGAAGGTTGAAGGAAGATTGAAGTTCATAGCTTTTATAGCTTTATTGAAGGATTTTGTAAGATTGTCTTCAATTCCCTCAATTGTTGTCTTGTCTTGTTGGATTATTATCCAAAAAACGCTTTGTTGTGATATTTGATTCAGTTATTGAAGTCTTTTCATTAAATTCTTCTTTGTTCAAATATTCACCTTCTTCCCATATATTTAATACTTTCATTATGATGATGAGTGGCTAATTTCCTTGTGTGATTCTAGGGTGATTGGCTGAAGGTTGTGGGAAAAACAATGATAGAATAATCTTAGATTCCAGTAGGATCCTGAAAGTTCGAGTCTTTAACCTTAACCCTAAGCATCTCGTTCGGTTGATGAACATCTCGGCCGGGGTGGAATTCTTCTGACCGAGGTGACTTATTCGACCTAAACTGAGAGTTAAGTGTTAGAGTTTGCCAAATCCTATTCTTATTACACCTTCCTGGTTCAAAGCAAGCTTAGGATGAGACTTACCCGGTAATTCCTTAGTTTGTGTATTAACGATCATAAGTGTAGGTAATAAAGGTTTATCCTTTATTGGGGTTTGAGTGTGCTTCCATCCCATCTTTGTGAGTTAGCCTGAGACTTACCCGGTAAAGGTTGATTCTATTCCCTTAGATGGTGTGTTAGTTTGAGGTCATAGTTCTTTATCTTGATTCCTTGAGACTTACCCGGTAATAGGAGTTACGATTCAGGATTAGTGTGTAGTGAGACTTACCCGGTGATCTACTCCACTTAGTAACACCTTCCCCACGCAAAAATCTCAGCTTTGTCCGCTTATCTATAGATCTTGAGTTGGAACCACAACTAGATGCTTTAATCCCTAGAATTGCATGTTTGCTTTATTGACTTCTTATTCATCTTTGATTGTGTTAATTGCTCTTGTGGTTAGAATTGATATAGCACACCGTATTGACTTTGTTTCACCGAGTCCCTGTGATCGACCCCTGGAATTATCTTGCTTTTACTACGATTGACCCGTACACTGCGGGTTCGCATCCTTGTTTTAAGCTTAAGTCTAGGGTTATAAATTTAAAGCTTGCACACACCGTTTGGAGCGAACAAGTTTTTGGCGCCGTTGCCGGGGACTTGGTCTAGACCGAGCCGGTACGGTTTGCTCTTGGGGCATTTGCCCCGTTTTGTCTAACCACTCTACTTGAGTAACTTTTGCAGGTTCTTTCTTAGGTATATGCGAAGAACCCGCACTGGGAAGGAAATCGTTCCTTACGATCCCGAACCAGAAAAGACATATAAGAGACGCTTAAGAGAAGCGAAGATGGCCCAACAAGACGATCGCGATCTTGCGGCCCAATTGAGAGAGACGCAGGAGCTGCTGCGCCTCAGCAAGGAAGAACTCATGCAAGAGAAAGAAGAGAATCGCACCAGGACTGCAGCAATCGAAGCGGAGATTGCTGTCATTCGAGACCAGATTCTACTTCGACCGAGGGAGGATCCAGTAGTTGATCCTCGACCGAGGCAGATTCCAGTACCCGACGCCCCGGCCGAGGTACTTCCACCTCGGATACCAGTCCGAGATGTTCTTCTTGCAGGAATTCCACAAACCCTAGGTCAAAGGATGGACCCTAATCAACAACTGAGGCGTCCAGGAGTGAACCTAGGAGATCCAGCAGATCATGACTACGAACTTCGACCGCAAGTTCTAGCCATGATTCGCCAATGCCAATTCGGAGGGCTAGAGAAGGAGTCGCCGCATCAACATCTTCAAAACTACGAGATCTTGATGGAGACCTTGCGACCTCCCAAAATTGAAAATAACAACTACAAGCTAAGACCTTTTTACTTTTCTTTAAAAGATAGAGCTCTTACTTGGTATCAATCTCTCCCTCCAGGAAAAATCATCACATGGGAGGAGATGACCACGGAATTCTTGACCAAATTCTTTCCCCCCTCAAAGACCGCTGAAATGAGAGGGAAGATCAATGCTTTCATCATGAAGGATAAGGAGAGCTTGTCCAAATCTTGGGAGCGGTTCAAGGATATCCTTTTGGATTGCCCACATCACGGGATTCCAAAGATCGAGTTGTTGGAGATCTACTTCAAAGGGCTGGACGGAAGCACCCAGTTCAATCTCCAACTACTCTCCGCCGGTACCTTCATGGACATGGCGATAGATGAGGCTTGGGACTTCATTGAGAAGCAAGCTTTGCACATGGAGAAGTATACCCACCAAGGAGCTGAAGGTGGAATTAAAAGAGTCAACTTTCAAGAGACTCAACCCAACAACAATCAACTCACGTCTTTGAAGAACGACGTGAAGCAATTGAAGGAGCTCTTGATGGCTCAAACTAAGAAGGAAGAGCAAGGGCAAAGGAACAACAACAATAACGGGTACCGTAACAACAACAACAACGGTTCCCGAAACAACAACTACAACAACAATAGAGGATCCAATAGCAACAACTGGAGGGCGAATAACCAAAATCACGGTAACAATCATTCAAACTCCAATTCTAATGATTCCTCTAACCCTTTCCTCTCTCCCCCTTCTTCTTCTTCTTCTACTCCATTGAAAAGCCAAGGGCAAGGATCAAGTTCGTCTCAGCCAGAAAAGAAAGACGCAGTTCTGGAGGCAATCTTGATCAAGCTTAGCGCTATGGAGAATTCTATGACTTCGTTTTCAAGGGCCCAAAAGTCCTTCGAACTACAACTTGCGAATAGGGCGAATGAAGCGCCAAGAGATCCAGGGAAGCTTCCAGCGAAGACGGAAACTAACCCTAAGGGCCAGTGTATGGCCATAACGACGAGGAGCGGACTCAAAACTGCAGATCCAGTACCTCGCTCGACGCAGACCACCTCGGTCCAGATCCAGTCGAAGAACACCTCGACCGAGATGCCAACCGAGGCGGAGCATCAGAAAGCAGGAGGAACGACAGAAACTTATGTTCCACCTCCTGCATATAAGCCACCACTTCCATTCCCTCAGTCCAGAGCCAGCGCACATCTAGACAAGCACTTCGGTAAGTTTCTTGACTTGATGAATAAGCTACATATTAATATTCCTTTCCTTGATGCTATTTTAGGTATGCCCGCCTATGGGAAGTTCTTAAAAGAGATCTTATCAAGGAAAAGGAAGCTGGAGGATGTTGGTGAAGTTAGGATGACATCTAAATCTTCGGAGCTTATCAAGATCATGAAGGAAAAGATGCCACCCAAGTTGAGAGATCCCGGCTCATTTTGCATTCCCATTCAAGTCGGGGATGTAACTTGTGAAGCCCTTTGTGATCTAGGAGCCAGCGTGAGCATCATCCCGCTGGAGTTGTGCACTAAGATCGGTCTTGGAGAGCCCAAGCCGGTCAAGATTCGACTCTACATGGCGGATCGCTCCATTACCCATCCCGTGGGCATTTTGGAGGACGTTCCGGTCAAGTTAGGTAACTTCTATCTACCGATAGATTTTGTCGTACTTGACATTCCCGCAGATTATCCTGTTCCTATTATTCTCGGGAGGCCATTTCTAGCAACTTCGGGTTGCAACGTTGATTGCAAGAACGCCAAGTTGAAATTCAACGTTGGTGGCGATGAGGTGGAGTTCGCACTACTTGCAGCCATGAAAGGGGAGCAACTGACCGATGATATCTTCAACATCTACGATGAAGAAGAATCAAGAGAATTGGTGAGCTCTATCCTTATTAACGATCCACTCGAAAGAGTTATAAGTTTCAGTTTAATGGAGGAAGGTATAGATGCTTCTTGTGATGCAGATATACGGAGCCTAAAGGCACTGGAAGAGGATCCAGGAGCTAAAACTGAGAAGCTAATCCAGGAGACGAAGATCTCCAGTCTCGGATCCAGTAGCAGTACCTCGACCGAGGCACTTTCTGGACTGAGCGAGGCGACTGAAGAACATCTCGGTCAACACCTATGCGCCTCGACCGAGGTCGATGGCGAGATGATTCAAACTGAGACTTCATCAAGTCCAGTCTCTGATACCACTCCACTGGAAAGAGGAAGCACGGATTCCCCCCAGAGAGCACCCCCAGTAGTGGAGCTTAAACAACTCCCTAGTCACTTGAGGTATATCTTTCTTGGAACGGATTCTACTTATCCCGTTATTGCTAGTGCTTCCCTCTCCGATTCTGAATTATCTAAGTTAATGCATGTCCTGAGAAAGCATCGAAAAGCCATAGGTTACACCACGGATGATCTTATTGGCATTAAACCTTCTTTCTGCATGCATAGAATTCTAATGGAAGATAATCATAAGACTTCACGGGAACCTCAAAGACGGTTAAATCCGATCATGAAAGAGGTTGTGAAGAAGGAAGTTCTTAAGTTGTTGGATGCAGGTATTATTTATCCTATCTCGGACAGCAAGTGGGTTAGCCCGGTGCATGTCGTTCCGAAGAAAGGAGGGATGACCGTTGTGACGAATAAGAACAACGAGTTGATCCCAACAAGGACCGTTACGGGTTGGAGAGTTTGCATCGATTATAGGAAGTTGAACACGGTGACTCGGAAAGATCATTTTCCGCTTCCTTTCATTGATCAAATGCTCGAACGGTTGGCCCAACATTCACACTTTTGCTACTTGGACGGCTATAGTGGATTCTTCCAGATTCCTATCCATCCGGATGATCAGGAGAAGACCACTTTCACTTGTCCTTGGGGGACGTTTGCCTATCGGAGGATGCCATTTGGATTGTGCAATGCACCCGCTACCTTCCAGCGATGCATGATGGCTATCTTTTCCGAGTACATAGAGGAGATCATGGAGGTATTTATGGATGATTTTTCCGTATATGGTTCCTCTTTTGATGATTGCCTATCTAACCTTTCTCTAGTACTTAAAAGATGTGAAGACACTAACCTTGTTTTGAATTGGGAGAAGTGTCATTTTATGGTTAATGAAGGCATTGTGCTAGGACACCTCGTTTCTAATCGAGGTATTGAAGTCGATCGAGCTAAGATCGAGACTATTGAGAAACTCCCTCCTCCTTGTTCTGTTAAAGGTGTAAGGAGTTTTCTCGGGCATGCAGGTTTCTACAGGAGATTCATCAAGGACTTCTCTAAGATTTCTAAACCTCTAACTAACCTCTTGAATAAAGATGTTGTTTTTGAGTTTTCGCAGGAGTGTCTTGATGCTTTTTACAGGATTAAGGAAGCGTTGATCTCCGCTCCCATTATCCAGCCTCCTGATTGGACCTTGTCCTTTGAGGTCATGTGTGACGCTAGTGATGTAGCCGTAGGAGCGGTGCTCGGACAGAAGAAAGATGGACGGACCACCGCCATTTATTATGCTAGCAAATCGCTAGATGAAGCACAACGCAACTACGCTACCACCGAGAAAGAGTTATTAGCGGTTGTATATGCTTTCGAGAAGTTTCGTTCCTATCTAGTAGGGGCGAAAGTCATTGTCTACACCGACCATGCAGCCATTCGTTACTTGTTGGCTAAGAAAGATGCAAAGCCGCGCCTTATTCGATGGATTCTCTTACTTCAAGAGTTTGACCTAGAGATCCGCGATAAGAAGGGATCCGAGAATTCAGTTGCGGATCACCTCAGCCGGCTACCGGAATCCTCCCGCGAGACGGATAGCCCACCCATAGACGATTCATTCCCCGACGAGCACTTACACGTCTTGGAGCGTTTGATGGATCTACTTACTTCACCCCACGATGGAGGTGAAGTATGGGGTGAGAGCACCTCCCACCTCGTATGAGACGCATCATGGTCCAGCTAGCGACCTTAAATCAAGCGCTTCTTGGGAGGCAACCCAAGGTATTGCTTTCTTTTCCCGTTTTCTAGTCTAGCTTAGATAGTTTTTGTTTTTGCTTTGCTTTGTTTTTGGCGTTCTGGACAGACAACAGGGAATATCTAAGGAGGAGCACGACTGGAAGGACATAAGTTCGAGATTCTGAGAAGACAGAAGGACCTCGGTCACTGTCAGAACACCTCGACCGAGTTGATTCTTGAGCAACCGAGGCGACTAGGGCTTCTGCAGAACCGCCTCGGTCCGTACCACCTCGGTCCAGTCGAGACCATTTCGACCGAGGTGATAGCAGATCCAGTAACAGTATAAAAAGGGAAAAATTACTTTTCACATTTTTACCTACCTCGACCGCGGCGACAGATCCATTTCGCTCACTCGCGATTCTTGCTCGTTTTCGACGTTTTCTGCTTCCAAACCGAGATTGAAGGATAGAGGAATCGATTGCAACTACAGATCTGCAAGAAATTCAAGCAACTCGGCCGGAACGAGGTAAAAACGATCGAAACCCTAAACTCGTTCGTTTACTGCAATTTGGGCTTTGGTTGCCCTTGAATCTGTTGAGGAAAGACTTAAGTACCCCTTAGGAAGCATCGGTAGTGATTTTTGGGGGAAAAGAACTGAAATTCTGAGAGTTGAAATCGCGATTGTCTTCGCCTCGGTCCAGTCGACCTGCACCTCGGTCGAGGTGATTCTTGGAGTTTGTCAGTCGACCGAGGTAGTCTGACAGTGCTGTTTGAAGATGAGTTCTGACAGATTGTTAGCCCTTAGAGATAGATCCTCTCCTTCCCCTTCTTCTTCCTCATCCAGACCTTCTATACCGGTGATCCACGAGAGACACCTTGTAGATTACGAGCGCATTGCTAGCCGTCCAGTGATAGCACCTAGATTCCTGGACATTTCTGCCTTCGACTGTCTCCACGTAGATGGAGATCTTAGGAGGATGATCACCACCGTCGGGCTGGATCAGTTTACTGAGATCCGAGCCCCAGCCTACCTAGAGCCGACCCTCGAGTTTGTCAGCTCCTTCACTTACCTCCCCACAGAGAGGGCTGTGAAGTACCGGTTGATGAACCGGAACTACCTAGTACCTCTAGACCATTGGAGAGACATTTTTGGCTTCCCTGCCCCCACTGCTGTAGACTTCCCGACCCGAGCTGTAGCTAGAGAGTTCTGGGGTCAGATCGCCCACATTACAGAGCATGCAGATAGGTGGCGCCCTGGTGATTCCAGGGCGAAGCTTATTTTTCATCTAGCCTTTCGACTGGTACACAGGATCTTCAGCGAGACGCTTCTGGCGCGTACTGAGACGCCCCAGAAGGTCCGACAGGGGGAGCTCTTTGCTTTGTACTGCATGGTCACAGGTGGATACCCTGACTTTGGATTGATGCTGGCAGAGGATCTGCACAGGATCAAGGCCAAGGGGAAGGGAGATATATGCTGCGGAGGGATAGTGACCCATATCGCTAGGTATCAGGATATGGATCTGAGTAGGTGTACTATGGTGGCGGCTGCCAAGCCGCTCGGACTTCAGGAGATGATCACACGGAGGATCCTAGTTCCCCGTGGTTTGACTACACCTTACGTCGCTATGCCATGGGAGCTGACTGCACCTCAAGGCATCAGATGGTCTGCACAGTTCTCTGTCTTCGATCCACATTTTTGGCAGACCGCTTGGGGTCCACTTATGGAGGATTACAGAGAGGGAGCAGCTACCCCCGCTGCAGCTGAGGAGGAGGAGGAGGCTGAGGATGAGGACGACGATGAGGACACAGTAGATGAGAGAGGAGGTGGCGTCCCGATGGACACAGGGACAGATACAGCGGGGACGAGCGCGCCACCTATTATAGATCTGGATGACGAGGAGGACACTGAGCCGGCACCAGCTGAGACTTCTCCGGTCAGACCTGCTAGACGCAGGAGGCGGGGAGTGAGAGATAGAGCTGCTCACCGACGGATTGATGACCTGACGGATCAGGTTATCGACTCATATGCTGCACTTTCGCTGGATATCCGCGAGATGCAGGAGCGGCAGCATCATCAGCACATGATGGCTCAGCTGCAGTTTGAGCATATCATGGGACATCCTTATGATCCGACTCAGTATCCCTACATACCACCACCACCGGATCGAGACTACTGAGGAGCTGCAGGATTTTATTATTATATTTTTTATGCAGTTCGGCTTTTATCCGGTGAGTTCTCTCTTGTTTAGACTTTTATTATACCCAATGGGACAGTGTGTCTCAAGTATGGGGTGTTTGTGTTATTTGACTACGTGACTACGTGATGTATTTGACACCTTTGATGTATTATATTTATCGGATATTTTCGTATTTATGCTTCATTGCCTTTATATGATTATCTGATATTACATGCATACCTACAGGTTATTTGATTGAGAAAAACGTCGAAACTGAAAGAAAAATGGTTTTAAATTTTTTTTTTTTTTTTTTTTTTTGACCTCGATCGGGGAGATTCTGGCCGAACGAGGTGTTTCACCTCGGTTGAATCAAGAACACCTCGACCGAGGTGGGTTAACTGAGAGTTTTCGAAAACGATTTTGTGTTACTTATCTGGATGTGATCTCAGTGAAGATCTTGTTTACCTACTGGTTTTAAATTCTTTATGTGTTTGAAAGGTTTTATAATATATTTAAGTTGCTAAATGCTTTGTTTGAAATTAATGGCATGTTTAAAACTTTGTTTTTTATCCAAATTATATTAAATTTGAAGGTTGACACCGCAGGTTAAGTTCTCTCACGTTCTTCTTGGAAAGACCAAGGCAATTCATTCTCTTCTCTCTTCTTCTTCTTGATCATGCTTAGCCCCTCATATACATTTTGCCTCCCTTTAACTATCCGGGAATTTGGAAGCATGCAAAGTGGTGAAAGCAAGTTAAAGTTGAGAAGTGGGCTAGAAGTGGAAGTGTTAGAAAGCAATTATAGGTTTGGGGAAGTCAATCATGAAGATGAGTAACTCGGCACCATTCACATAGCCGGGTGTTTGTGTCTTGCCAAAGTCAGATTGAGCGATATTTCTAACGGGTCATGGTATGTGCATCAAGGGTTTGATGCATCTCGAGAAATTGATGATTGCAGATTTTCTAGGCTTCGGTTATTGTGCACCTCTGTCCATGCATCCCAAAAAGTAAAGTAAAAAAGAAAAAGTGTGAGATAAGCAAAGCTTATTGGTGGAAGATGTTGAAAGTCAAAGTGAAAGTGAAGTTCATCCTTTTTCCGGATTCTAGCACCACATTACCCTACATACATCCCTACCCTACACGTTTCTTGACCTTTTCTTTTGGGAAGCCCTTGAGACCTTGAGCT
Source organism: Fagopyrum homotropicum (assembly GCA_033239125.1). Lineage (NCBI taxonomy): Eukaryota > Viridiplantae > Streptophyta > Magnoliopsida > Caryophyllales > Polygonaceae > Fagopyrum > Fagopyrum homotropicum. Next base: position 143,396,548 of record BSWB01000005.1, read on the forward strand.
TGTTGATTGACTTAGCGGTTTAAACTGGATTATACATGATTAATTTTGATAATTAATGATTTATTATGCATTCTATGATTTTATGCAAAGATGAACAACTTTCCTATATTTATAAAATGTTTTGAGCATATTGAGTTTCTAAATTCCAGGAAGTATTCTCTTAGAGTGATCTATGATAGTTGCACACCATAAAATGTTTTAGAAAGACTTTTTCATTGATTTTATTGACTTATAATCCATTCTATCTTGTCTTCTATATGAGGAACTTGCTTGGGGACAAGCAAGGGCTAAGTATGGGGTATTTTGATAGCATGAATTATAGTCTATATTTTGGGGTTTGTTTGGACGTTTTATCTTCAATAATCTGCATGTTTGTATGTATAATATGTGATTCTATTACCATTTCATCTACCTTTGCGAGAATCGAGGTCTACACCTAGTTTCGTTGTAATTGCAGGTAATATGGTACGTTTTGCATCAAAAAGGAGCAAAAGGAGTCATTAGTCATTTGGAGCTACATCCAGGAAGCATAGCCATGGATTAAAGATTCACTTTGGACCAGTTTTGAGAGATTTCATATTCAGTTGTGAGTCACCTCGGTTGACCACAGATTTACCTCGACCGAGGTGATCCAGAGACGCCGACTCGACCAAGGCGAACACCTAGGACGCGGCGAGAATATTTTATTCTTGGAGGAGATCTTTTAAACTTGGAAAGTGATCTTATATTTTTGGGCTTGGCTCCTGGAAGGAAGGAGATATGCAGAATCATATATTTTACCTATATTTATGGGAAAATATCTTTCTAAGATTTATTATCTTTGGAGGGTTATTTTCCTATAAAAAGGGTTGGATTTCCACAATTCGATCATCACGCTATACCGTCGATCAGGGTTTATAGTACGCAGCAGCAGCATACTCCAATTTGGGGGAGAGAGTTGAAGAACCTTTTTGAAGGTTGAAGGAAGATTGAAGTTCATAACTTTTATAGCTTTATTGAAGGATTTTGTAAGATTGTCTTCAATTCCCTCAATTGTTGTCTTGTCTTGTTGGATTATTATCCAAAAAACGCTTTGTTGTGATATTTGATTCAGTTATTGAAGTCTTTTCATTAAATTCTTCTTTGTTCAAATATTCACCTTCTTCCCATATATTTAATACTTTCATTATGATGATGAGTGGCTAATTTCCTTGTGTGATTCTAGGGTGATTGGCTGAAGGTTGTGGGAAAAACAATGATAGAATAATCTTAGATTCCAGTAGGATCCTGAAAGTTCGAGTCTTTAACCTTAACCCTAAGCATCTCGTTCGGTTGATGAACATCTCGGCCGGGGTGGAATTCTTCTGACCGAGGTGACTTATTCGACCTAAACTGAGAGTTAAGTGTTAGAGTTTGCCAAATCCTATTCTTATTACACCTTCCTGGTTCAAAGCAAGCTTAGGATGAGACTTACCCGGTAATTCCTTAGTTTGTGTATTAACGATCATAAGTGTAGGTAATAAAGGTTTATCCTTTATTGGGGTTTGAGTGTGCTTCCATCCCATCTTTGTGAGTTAGCCTGAGACTTACCCGGTAAAGGTTGATTCTATTCCCTTAGATGGTGTGTTAGTTTGAGGTCATAGTTCTTTATCTTGATTCCTTGAGACTTACCCGGTAATAGGAGTTACGATTCAGGATTAGTGTGTAGTGAGACTTACCCGGTGATCTACTCCACTTAGTAACACCTTCCCCACGCAAAAATCTCAGCTTTGTCCGCTTATCTATAGATCTTGAGTTGGAACCACAACTAGATGCTTTAATCCCTAGAATTGCATGTTTGCTTTATTGACTTCTTATTCATCTTTGATTGTGTTAATTGCTCTTGTGGTTAGAATTGATATAGCACACCGTATTGACTTTGTTTCACCGAGTCCCTGTGATCGACCCCTGGAATTATCTTGCTTTTACTACGATTGACCCGTACACTGCGGGTTCGCATCCTTGTTTTAAGCTTAAGTTTAGGGTTATAAATTTAAAGCTTGCACACACCGTTTGGAGCGAACACAATCTTACCTCAGAATCGAAGAAGTGTAACCACAACGAGAGCAAGAACGAAGAAGAACAAAAGAACCCTTCAACCTTCGATGAAATGTCACTGCCACACAATATTTCTTTTCTTTCTCATGCGAGAATATCCGATCAAACTTTGATCATCCAAAAAAAGAAATTTTGCATTAATTTTACTAAAATATCAAAATAAAATATATATTAAAATAACAAAATGTAAACATAATCACCGTAGTTTTCAATATTGTCCTTGTGGTTTGGAGTTTTTTGGATTTTGTCGAGAGGTTTTTTAATTCGAATGATGTCCTTGTGTTTTAGTGTTTTCGAAAAGTGCCCAATTTCGATTGAATTGTAAGGGAATGTATATTTAAAACAATTTTTTTAAGAAAGACTTAGGTACAAAATGTTTAGCCTCATTTATCATATTTTTTGAAAAAGAAAAGTTTTTTATTAAAAAATAAACTATTTTAATTTGTCATTCCTTTACAATTTAAACGGACTTTGGCATTTTTCGAAAAACACTTAAACACAAAGACACCATCCAAAATAAAATAAAAACTTTGGTCAAATTTCGGGAAACCCCAAACCACAGGGACATTATACAAAATTTTACTTAAATAAAAAATGCAGCTTAAGACACGTTTACTACTGGGAATTGATTATAAAACACAATAATTTATTTGAAAATTAAAAATTTTGATTAAATTGTAAGGAAATGTCTATTTAAAACAATTTTTTAAGAACGACTTAGGTAGAAAATGTTTAGGCTCCTTTATCATATTTTTTAAAAAAATAAATTTTTTCATTTAAAATAAAAACTATTTTAATTTGATATTCCCTTACAATTTATACGGAATTTGGCATTTTTCAAAATAACCATAAAACACAAAGACGTCATCCAAAATAAATAAAAACTCTGCTCAAATTTCGGAATACTTCAAACCACATGGACACTGTTCGAAAATTTACTTAAATAAAAAAATGCAACTTAAGACACGTTAACTACTGGGAATTGATTATAAAACACAATAATTTATTTGAAAAGTATAAACGAGTCTAACAGGTATTCGAACCATTGACCACGAATAATACCAAGCAACCAAAAGAGGGGCTAGACCACTGAGCTATTTCATTTTAATTTAGTTTTTTGTATGAGCTATAAATATTATATGATGGTCATTTTTTTTTGGAATCATAGGATTGTCATTGAAACACGCTTTTGAAAATTTTTCATCGGCTTTTTTTTCCAGCAAAGATTGCATCAAATTTCAATTCACTATCCTATCGATGAATGCATCAATTTGTTCCTGAATGAATTAATATGTATTATAATGCTTTGAAGAGTTAGATGTATTTAAATATTTTTCAACATAAAATAATTTACCAAAATATTGTCCAATAAATTTATTTAATTTTTTGTTCAAAATTTATGCATTATCAATCATATTACGATCATTGTAAAAAAAATTTGCATTTTACAAAAAAAATAAGTTAATAAATTTAATATCCAAAATTAACTAACGATTTTTTATAGAAAATATAAGTAACGGATTTTTGAAAGTTTAAGTATAACTCCTCTTCATCCTAAAAACAGAGGAAGATAACTCCTCTCCATCTTAAAACGGAGAAAACTCTCAACGGACTTCTACTCCGCCACCACTGAGGCCGACCACCTCCCCTTCACCGGACAAGGACCCTTGCTCGGTAACCTAACCAAACTCATGACCCTAAAGTTTTGAAGGCTCTGTTGTTCGGGGGGTTCGACCATATTCCCCTTGAGATGGGTCTCTTTGCCTTCCTCTCTTTCTGCAAGCTCTATCATCACCTTCTCGTGACATGTAAGTTGATTTCAAAATCCTTGTATCAAATCCATGTGTGCACTGATGCTTTCGCCGCTGGCTTCCTTTCCCGATAAAAGGACTGGTTCCCAGCTTCTCGTAGCAAACCTGTGGCTCCTTAACCCATGGCTTTGTTCACATCGGACCCTAAACTTGGGGTTGGTGGCCGGCTTTTCGACTTTCCTACAAACTTTTTGATCGGGCCCTTAACCTGGGGCTTTGTTCAAATCTATCGTCGACATTGTCTTCTCTTTGTTTTTGGGGAGGATTTTGCACCAGCCGAGGGGTGTGCATCTGTTGTGAGTGTTGTCGGATATGGTTTTATGACTCCACTTCTGTCTGATTTTGTTATGTGCTTATGTTTGTATTTCATTGATGGATCTCTAAATGTGATAATCTTTTTCTTTACTTCTACCCGTGCAGCATATACTTGCATTGAGCTCTGCCCTTAGATGCAATATCTCTTTATTCTATACACTTGATTATTGCTACACAATCGGTTTACTCAACAATTGCTCTGGGCTACAAACTCATATCACCCCACTGTTACAAGTGGCTTACATAACTTTTGTTCTGGAATGCTATGCAACAAAAAAAAAAAGAAGAGTTAAATCTAGTCATATGGGCACCAATATTGCGGCCTAACGACATCGATCTCGCCCTAACGATACCGACCTCGGCCTATCGACACCAGTGGCCTAATGACACCAAATACACAAAAAATAATAAATAATCTCGAATGAGTTTGTCTAAGACAATATTATTTTAAAATTTTCATATAACAATTTTAGAAGTATAAATCAAAAGCAATTCATTTGCTTTTGATTTTGAATAGTCAATGGGTTTACCGTAGTCAAATGATCCTAAGTTCTCAATTACAACTTGAATTTTGAAAAAAAAAAAAAAGAAAAAACAATTATAATGTTGGCGAAACCTGCACCAACCTCGTCAAAAAATCTCGTCAACCACCATATATGCATAAACGCTTTCGCTTGTTCATTAAACCGAAAAAAGTTAGATTAATCATCTTCACCTTTCTAATGGGAAGTTTTAAAATAGTGCAAAAGACACTAATGGAGAACTTTTGTTTTTCTCCTCCATTTTTCTTGTTGACTACTTTATAACCAAAAGCTAGTGGGCTTACCAATTGAAATTAAGTGTTTTGCTTGACCCTTACGGTACAAACAACTTACAAAATGTTCAGAGAGTGATGAACAGGTCGATAGAGATGGAGTAGTGTTCAAATCGGTTTGGAGATTGCACGTCCAAGAACGTATCCGTATGTTCGCATGTAAATTATTGTGGGGAGGAGTGTTGACTAATGAAGACATATTTGGTAGGCATCTGACTACCTCTGTTGGTTGCCCTTGTTGTCAAAAAAATAACGAGTCCCCGACCCACCTCTTCAGAGATTGCCAACACATCAAACAACTTTGGAGATGTCGCAATGCTTACCACAGGATCGAAGGTTTCTTTGAATCTTCATTTGCATCCTGGATTCGAGGTAACTTTTCTTCTACGATTAGTTTTAATAGTATGTGCAGTTGGAGCGCGGTTTTTGTTGTGGGTATATGGTGGCTTTGGAAATGGAGGAACGAGAAAGTTTTCAGAGCAGTTCCGGTTAGGAGTGACACGCATACCTTCGTTATTGAGAGAACCTTGGAATACGTCAAAGCCTGGAAGCTTAACTCGACACCGGTTGCCTTGAATTCGAGGAGGATTGAGCACATCAAGTGAGAGCCGCCGCCTTCGAGTACTACCAAGGTCAACTTTGATGGAGCGGTGAGAAGCGACGGTCATGCCACGACGGCTGGTAATATTAGGAATAACGCCGGTGAATGGCAACGGGGATACGTGGTTAACCTTGATATGTGCACTATACCATTGGCTAAGTTGTGGGGCATTTACCATGGTCTAAAGCTCGCCTGAGAGTGTGGATATCGGAAGGTAACCATCGAATCGGACTCCTAGTTAACTATTTTGCTTCTTGGAAGGACGGTTACCGGGTGTCATCCTCTTTCTAGTGTGGTGTGCAAATGTCATGACTTCATCAAAAGGGACTGGGATATCCGGTAGCGACATGACTTCCGTGAGACGAATAAAGTTGTGGATTATCTTTCTAGTATAGCTTTTAATTTTCCTGTCGGACTAAGTGTATTGCTTGACCCTCCTGAGGGTGTGTTTGATATTTTACTTCACGCCATAAGGGGTCAGGCTATCCCCAAGTTATTACTACTTAGCCTTTTTCATTTATAAGGAGCGCGTTCAGATGCGCCGGAGCCCACAAACTTTTCTTCACACAAAAAGAAAAGAAAAAAGAAACACATTGTATAACCCGGATATTGTCCTGGGTTCACTCTTTTTTTAAGCAGTTTTGGCAACATATGTGACAACATGTGCTATTGCAAAAGGGCGGCGCAAAATATTGACATCGGGATTTGCCGTTGCCTATACCTTTGCGACACATTTGCATCGGCTGAAAGCCGTCCAACCCGTCAAAAGGCTTTTGTGACGGAGAAGACCCTTTTGCGTCGATAGATTCCGTCGCAAATCTTTTTTATTTGGTAGGGTATCATCTTTGGAGATTTCAATCAAATCTTGTTCCAACACGAAAAAAAGGGTCATCTTTGCTCTGACCATTACTTACATGCTTTCAATATGTTATAGATGAATATGGTCTTATTGATACAGGATACGCTGGAAAAAAACTAACTTGAGAGCGAGATAAAAACCTGAACAGAATGGTAAAAGAACGGCTTGATTGCTTTCTTATCTCAAAAAACTGGAAGCTCAAGCATCACTCAAACAATGTTTACAGCTACCCCAGATATTGTTCGGACCACAACATTATTTCTCTTGACACCAATGGTGAACACGAGTACAGACAGAAGTAGAGCATGCCTCATTTCGAAAAGTGGAAGTTAAATAAAGTCTCAAGCAAACTCTCCTCCGTAATTCAAGCGCTCTCCACATGAGGCAAGTATAACCTGAACAAGAAGAAAGACATTAAAGCTTTACATATGGAATTGGCTATTATACAAAGAGGTAACACAACAAAAGCTTATATTCAAAGAGGCAAAGATAATCACTCTAATCTCGACAAGTTACACAAAGATTGAAGAGGAAAGTCATTAGTTCTTAAGATCGTGTACCAATGAGATGCGAGACGGTGACCACAACACATCATATATATATTTCCATCACAATGCCACGGCGAGGAAAAGACAATAAAAATACACAAGATCGGGAATGTAGATGGATCTTGGGTTGAAGATGATATCTCTATTAAAAATAATGTGGTTGATTACTAAAAGTCTTGGACAACTCCAGGTCCTTATAGACTCCATGTAGGTTTCTTCAAACGTTTTTGGAGGATCAAATGTCAAGGCTTAACAAGCATTATCCAAAATTGGCGGCGAGGTGAAATACAGCTTGGTAATCGGAATAACACAATTATTTATCTTATCCCAAAGGTATCTTCTCCTACCAACATTAAAGATTTTTGACCTATCACCTTATGCAATGTTTTCTACAAAATCATCACTAAAGTCATAATTAGATGATGTCTTCCATTTGTCCTTCATACTAGTGGTTAGAATCATTCAAATTCATAGTGTAATTTTGCATGCAATTAGTGTAGAAAGCATTCATATTGCATATTATTCATATTGCATATTATGATGGCTACTTCGGTTTGTTTCTTGTTTCATGCGTTCGAGGTTATTTATGGAGCATAATCATATGAAAATACATAAGCACAAGGATTCCATTTTCTGTAGAGTCGGAAAGTGCATGAAAACATCAAGATCGACTAAAGATTGAAGAGCCAAGTGGAGTTCATTGGAGTTGGATGTAGATTTATGATGATTTCTGATAGATTCCCGATTCCGACCATCTTCCCTTTGGAATTTGACATTTGTGTCAACTGTAAAATGTAGATCTTTGAAAGAGATTTGAAAGTAGTACTTGTGAATCTCTTAGTTCCAATCAGAGTACCGGGAAAGTAAGCTTTAATGAACTGTCAAAAGCTTAAACATGGCGCGGACGGGCACCAGAGCAAGTCCAGACGGGCATCATGGCCTTCTCTTGTCCATCTATGGCTGTCTGAATTCCGTTTACATCCCATCTGAAGATTTTACCTTTTCAATTTAAATGGGGAGCCTTAAGGGCAAGATGCCCATCTCATGCATGGCTCATGACGGTCTGGTGGTCATCTCGCCCTCGTAGTTTGTGCGAGATAAAATACTACGATCTTATATTTGTGTATTAGGATAAAATATATATTCTGATATCCGATTTTTGGCCTATATATTTACATGTATCAGTCTTAGGTTTAGCATACGAAGTTAGACCTATAAGTTTCATATTTTGTAATCGTTGTAATTTTTTTAAGGTTCGTCTCGTTGTACTTGAATCAAACACTGTGAGTTTCAATATAGTTTTCCCTTTTGTGAATTTATGTCTTTCTTTTACTATGTATGATTGAGTTTCTTATTTAAGGATTGGTTGAACCCTACGATGGATTGATTTAAAATTACGTATATGAATTCTTGAACTGAGATCTACATAATTGCTTCTTCTTGATGCGCTTCATTCTTACCCCTTATTTTACCTTCGTTAAGAAGTGGTGTTTATTCTAGGAACTAAATAGAGTTAGTTTTCTACAAGAGTGTGCTGACTTTATTGGATTTATTGAGAAGAGCTTGGTTTGAGGGATGTCGTTTACCTTTCACCTCGAGGAGTCCTAACTATCATAAAAGTTCCGATGTATGTACCTTTTCTAGCTTGTTTGCGAGACCGTGGCTTTTCTTGGTCTTTACCTGTTTTCTATATGCTTTATGGTGTTTCTTATGCATGTTGCAACTGCGAGCGCGTCTTCAGGATGAGTTAAGCACGGTATTTATTTGTTTGTGGCAAAAGCTACTTTGATAGTTATCTTAATATTCATTGATTAAAGTTCATTATATTCAGATACATGGTTATGTCTTGATTCATTATAGCGGGCATACATGTTTCCTTAGATTGTGTCCTCTCTTATTTCTATATTATCATTGTTGTTTGCTTTTGTCCTTTTGACAAATGTGGAAACATCTTCAAAACCGATACTTTATTCATTAGTCTTTTTCTTCTCCCTTCACTTAGCATAATTGACTATTAGTCAATTCCAAATCAGACGTCGTCGGGATGAGATTGTGGCTTCAGTGAACGGCCATAGCTTCAACAACCTCACCATCAAACCTAATGGCAACTTCTCCACGACTACAACCTATAATCTATGTCGGAAGCCTCATGCCCCTCTCCCTCCTTACCGTCTCGGGATCATTTGGAAAGGTATGAATATGCCAAAATGTAGCTTCATTGCATGGCTGGCCAACCATAAACGTCTCCCTACTCTTTCCAAGCTTCTCTCCTAGAACATCATCCAGGAGGATACTTGCAAGCTCTGCAATCTTCAAGCAGAAGATGAGGATCTCCTTTTGCATAATTGCAATTACTCTGCCCTTGTGCTTGACCTCATCTCAAAATGGCTTAGAATACCCACTCCTTACCCCTACAGTCATAACATCTAGGATTGGATCAGCAAGCTTAGCCCTCAGAAGAACGACTTGGCTTCTCATGTTTGTATCTCCACCATCACTAGCTATATGTACTTCATTTGAAAATCCCGAAATGACCTTATCTATAATCAAAGCTTCACTCACGCAACCACATGTGCCCACAACATCATCAACGAACTACACTTCGAGTCATTGGAGAGATAGATCCAAAACTCTCTTGCTTGGGCTAAGATCCTTGGCATCCACCTCTTTGATGTCGCTTAGTTTGTTTTATTTTGATTTTGTTGTATCTTGGGCTAGTTGTCCACCGTGTATATTCTTCTTTCTATATATTAACTTTTCAAAAAAAAAATAAAAAAATCAGACGTAGTCTTGTGATTCGACTCTCGATATACTACAACTAACCTAGTTATACTTGCAGGCGTTATCGTATGCACATCATTGGACATTTGAAAAATATGTTCCTGAATATCATTTCACCTTAACAGAGTGTTTTTGTGAAAGAAGATATGGATAAATATTTAACTGCATAGGAATATTTTCAACATATGAAACATAAAAGGTCAAGCAGACATGAAATGACATTTAAACTAGACAGGTCAAAAGCCTTTGATTGTGCTGACTGAGACTTCTTAGAGACTACTGTTAAACAACTTGGCTTCTCCACCACCTCGGTGAATTCAGTTATGAATTGTGTCACTACAGTCACATATTCAAAATTAATGGACAAATTGTTGGACATGTTCAGCCTTCCCGAAGAACTAGACAATGTGATCTTATTTATCTCTCTTTATAATTTGCATTAACATGTTTTATCATCTTATTAGTAAGGTTGTTTAAACTCGAGAATTGACAGGGAGCAAAATCTACAATTAATCTCCTTTAGTGATGATTGTCTCGGGTCAAATGGTGATGATTTTGTAAATCACACCTTATTATTCACTAAAGCCGCCACAGAGGATTGTCTTACTCTTAATAATATTATCGCACATTATAAATGTGTATCAGGTCAAATGACACGTTACATATAAATATACAGATTGTTAGTTTCGATTACCAACACAAAAATGAAACCTCCCTGAATTCCTATCGTTGAAAGCATATTCGAGTCTCAGCGGTCCCAATGGAGATTCAAACCGAATGCCGAGCCCGTATCCGTATCCATTTCCAGGCTTGAGCCTTGCTCCGGCAGGGTCACCTATTTGACATCACAGATATCCAGTTCAGCAGCCAACCCGCTAATTCAGTCAACATTACAATACAAAGTTGTTTCACATGGTATTTACAATAGTTGATCAAGCTAAATTTACAAGATGTCCTGCTTAACAAGAGAGACATACCGGGCACAGTCGGGCCGGACCCAAGATCGGTCCCGTAATCAGCAAAGATGACTCCGTCAGCTGAACCAAACTGCAACGGGAAGAATGAAAAAATGAGTAAAAAAATGTAGAAACAGAAGAGAGACTGCAAAAAATTGGTGCATACCAAAGGAAGAGAAATTTCTCCACAACCAACTACAGAGGATCGACCAGACCCAACAGCTCCTTCTTCGTATCCTCGGACGCTGTTTGTTCCACCGATAGGGAATGCTTCATGGGGAGAAAAATTTCCTTCCACATGGCTTCCAGATAAACTGCAAAATGACAATTAACGATTATACAAGGGAACTAAAACACAAGATTCTTAGAGCATCTTCAACCAGGACACGAGAGTTTCTTCAACAATTTACAATGACAAATAAAAATAAATGTCAGAAAAATATAAGAATCAATGTAATGAGCGGAAATAAGTTTTTCAGGTTTATCTAGTTAAACCCTAATATTTAGGATCATTGTCAGGGAGAAGAAAATTGGTAAGTAAGAATAGTACACTAAATTTGTTTATATTCTTCCAAAATGTGGAAAAAAACAAGTGTGATAAAGACAAATCACCCAACACTTAAAATAACCATTTTTTACTCAAAGTAACACTAACACACACTATTATTCAATAGAATCAGCAATTATATTTGCCTACCAAAATTAACTCAAATCACTAATTTTATTACATATATAATATTCCTTCATTAATACATACTTAACTTTTATTATATACTGCATGCGTGTCCATATCAATCGGTGAAATGGACATGACTGCTAAAACAATTTAGTTAGATTTTTTAATTTTGTTGATAAAGTGGGGAATTGTGTAAAATGATGTAAGAGGATGTGTTAGTTTAATTTATTTTGTGTTCCCAGCAATAATGAAAATGCAATAAATATTATCCGCCTCTTGTTTTAGAAGACAGAAATTTTTAAACTTACGTTACTTGTGCGAGAATATGGCCAAGAAAATTATTACGAGAAAATTGCTTTTAATACTATTTTTCTTATAATTTCTTTCCGTATTTCAATATTTCAGCAATATGTAGTTGATACACTCATTTACATCAAAAATTTTACTGCAAAACACCATCAATTATTCAAGGTGCAAATTAGGGCACATACATAATTCACTGGAATTAAATAATAAAGAAAATAAAATATATAACCCTAATGATTCACTTACTAAATGATAAAAGTATATTGGAAAGAACCTAATGATCCTAAATATTATCTTGATTGGATATTTTATGACTGCCTAGTATTGTTGATTTTCCCCCCCCCCCTTTCCAATGCTCTGCAATTTTGATAGCAGGGACTCACGAACATAACAAATTGACAAAAACACCAAATTGATTCTTTAATTATTCTGACATTGATTCTCTCAACAGGGTTAATATTCGAAATGGCAGGGAGAAGAAAGGTCTAGTTAAACCCTAATCTTACAAGCATTTCCAATGTTCTTACAAGCAGTTCTAATGTAGCACTAGTGAAGTGACTCAAATGTACTTGAAGAACAAGTCGGATTAGTTTAGCATCCTTTCCCTGACGACCCAACGTTTTGTGCTACCATGTCTTCGAATTTCCACTGGCCTCTCAACAAGGTCTATATCAATTAGGGGGAAATAGGTGATTGGTTGTTTGCGCGACTCTCAAGTCTCCATTGGTCTCATCTTAACTCTCAACACTATATACCTTCTAGCTGACTAGTTCCATTAACTCTATTAGCTGAAGCACTTATTGGTTTAGTTCTATCCTTTTTGACAATTTTTTAAGACATGCATACATCGAGACCACTCGGGTTTGGTTTATCATATTCCGGTGGCAAACGTAAATTGCATCTGACAATCTGATCTTAGAACAGATGTCAGTATTACGAGCACGGACAAGCACGGGTAAGTTGGGTCACATACCAAACATACAGGCATAAAAGCTAGAACACGTACTGTGAATTAACTCAATTGATTAAGCCATACCTTAACAAAACAGAAGCTGGCCCGAGTGCTATGCCAGTCCTAGCACGAGAATTCACCCGGAAAAAATGCAGCCACTCGGGCGAGATAGGAAGACCTTGTTCCATGCTAATTGCAAACTGCATGTAGAATCCCAGTGAGTAAAATAAGGGAAAAAAAAAATTTGAAATTTTGTGCCGAGTGTCGATCATACTACATGAACTAACCATTGTCCTGCCAAGGTCACCAGAATAGACGGACTCTACTTTAGCAAGCAGCGTATTGTCATGGGTCTTCCTACTGCAATTATAATCAATCAACAATGTGAAACTATGTATACTGATAAGGACCACTCTAAGCCAGTATCTAGCACAGAGGAAATTGAGCAGGAAACTCTCCCACAGACTCTTTTCTGAATGATAATGATAAGATCATTACAAAGGATGCTGAAAAAGACTTAAATAGGCAGAAGACTCAACTAACTACCCACTAAACCCACTAACACTCATACTAGGTTTAGTGTTGCGTAACTAAAAGCTAGAATTCAGGAACATAACTTTGACTACTTCTAAAGGGCTCACTAACCTTAGGAAAAGGCATAAATAAAGTATTAAATGGAATTAAAAAACAATCTACTAAATTGAAATCAACTGAGCTTTCCTCTTCCTTTCATATGGAATGCAAGGTCGGTTCATCCAAGGCTTAGGGGGAGTCGTATCATTGCACCCCCCTTGGAAATTCGACTTGTCCTCAAGTCTGAACGACGGAAACTGCTGCTGCACTAAGTCGTACTCCTCCCAACTGGCCTCCTCAATTGGCCGATCAGCCCATTTGATCAATATCTCTAACACCTTAGTATCCCCAGTTGTTTTCCATTGAGAAGCTATAACTTTCTCCGGCTGAACTGTGAACTCGAATGAATCATTAATAGGCGGAGGCTGATTGGAAGCATGTATGGACTGACCCCGTGCTGGCTTGAGAAGTGAAACATGGAAGACCGGGTGGAGCTTAGCCTCAGCTGGGAGTTCGAGTTCATAGGCGACTTTCCCAATTTTGCGCAGTATCTTATATGGACCAAAAAACCGTGGCGACAACTTCTGATTGACTCTTTTGGCTAAGGTTCTCTGTTTGTATGGCTGGATGCGAAGAAAAACCAAATCACCCACATTATAATTGACCTCCCTGCGATGAGAATCCGCCGTTTGCTTCATCTGAGATTGTACTTTCATGAGATTGTGCTTAAGAATAGTGAGGATTTCATCTCTTGCTATCAACTGTTCCTCCAGTTTTGGTAAGAGTCTCGCCGCGAACAAAAGGATGAATAGGAGGTGGTTCTCTACCATACACAATTTTGAAGGGGGTCATACCCGCTGATGTGTGGAACCCAGTGTTGAAAGAAAACTCAGCCCAGGGTAAGAAGTTGCTCCACTTCCTCGGTTGCTCCATAGAAAAGCAACGCAGATATGTTTCGAGACACCGGTTGACGACTTCGGTCTGACCGTCAGATCGTGGATGGTACGCTGAACTCATTCTCAACTTAGTCTGGCTGAGACGGAACAACTCGGTCCAAAATGCACTCAAAAAGATTAGCAACAGACTTGGCCGAATATGGGTGAGCCATAGCAATAAAGTGTACATATTTGCTCAAACGATCGACGACCACCAAAACAACGTCGAATCCCCCTGACTTAGGTAATCCCGAGATGAAGTCAAGCGAGACATCCTCCCAAATCTGTTCGGGTACCGGTAAAGGCTGCAAGAGGCCAGCGGGTGCAAGCGTTTGATACTTAGCTCGCTGGCAAACATCACACTCTTTGACATAGTGGCGCACATCAGCCTTCAATTTAGGCCAATAAAACTCTGATGACACCCGCTTTAAGGTTTTTACAAAACCACCATGACCTGCAACAGGTGTGTCATGAGACTCATACAGGATTTTGTGGCGAAATTGCTCAGCATCTGGAACCACGAGCCTGTTCTTGTAAAACAAGTTGCCATCGACTTGCGCAAAGTCGGGGTATGAAGTGGCATCATCCAACTTAGACTTCAGAATTTGGCCGGGAAAAGGATCAGCCTGGAGCGCCTCCTTCCAGGTGGTGAAGTCCTTGACGACTGGTATTGCCAAAGCCAGAAATTCAGCTTTCTGCGGTCTGCGAGACAAAGCATCTGCACCAGAATTTTCACGCCCTGGCTTGTATTCGATGACAAAATCGAATGGCAATAACTTCAAGAGGAGCCGCTGTTGGGAATTGGTTGTGATGCGTTGATCAAGAAGAAATTGGAGGCTTCTATGGTCAGTACGTACAGTGAACTTGGCTCCCATAAGATAGTGCCTCCACTTCTGTAGGGCTAGAACTAAAGCAAGCAACTCTCGGTCATATGTGGACTTAAAACGATTTGAAAAGGAGAAACCCTTACTGAAAAACGCCACTGGATGACCAGACTGAATAAGCATGGCGCCTACTCCCTCCGTAGATGCGTCGCACGCTACAGTGAATGGTGCAGAGAAGTTCGGAAGGCGAAGGACTGGCACTGTTGTGAGGGCAGATTTGAGCTTATGAAACGCAGCGTCGGCTTCCATGGACCATTTAAATGCGTCCTTCTTCGTTAATTCAGTCATGGGGCGTGCAATCAGGCCATAATCTTTGACGAACCGGCGGTAATAGCCCGTCAACCCAAGGAACCCTCGTAATTCCTTGACCGTGGCTGGGGTGGGCCAAGTGGTTACAGCTGCCACCTTCTCTTGATCCACCGCTACTCCCGCGGCTGAAACAACATGCCCCAGAAAAGAGATCTCATCCTGGCCGAATAAACACTTAGATGGCTTAGCGAAAAATTTGTGATCTTGGAGGAGTTGAAGGGCCAACGATAGATGCTGCTTGTGCTGCTCCCTGGAAGGGTTGTAGACCAATATGTCATCAAAAAATACAACCACAAACCGCCGTAGATAGGGGCGGAAAAGGTCGTTCATTACCGCTTGAAAGGTGGAGGGTGCATTGGTGAGCCCAAACGGCATGACCAAGAACTCGTAATGACCTGAATGGGTTCGGAAAGCCGTCTTGGGGATGTCGGATGGATGAACCCGGATTTGGTGGTAACCTGACCGGAGGTCGATTTTAGAGAATACCACTGCCCCGTGCAAATCATCCAACAACTCTTCAATAATTGGAATTGGGTACTTGTCAAGAACGGTTAGTTGGTTGAGTTGTCGATAGTCGACGCACATGCGCCATGTGTCGTCTTTCTTTTTGACCAAAAGAACCGGGCTGGCAAAGGGGTTGGTGCTAGGCCGTATGAACCCGACAGTCAGCAACTCCGCAGTTTGCTTTTAGATCTCATTTTTCTGATGATACGGGTACCGGTAGGGTCTGATGTTAGGGGGCCTGGAGTGTGGGAGAAGGGGAATGGAATGTGTTTGGGTTCGGGGTGGTGGAAGAGACGCTGGTTGCTGGAAAATGGTATGGAAGTGCTGGAGTATTGGTTGTACAGTTGCTGGAATGAGGGCTTTCTGGGCATCATTTGCTGAGGCTAACAAGTTGAACGAGGCTAGAGATGAACCCGCCGCCTTGTTTTTGATGTCGTGAATTGTGACCTTTCTCCCTTGCTGTGTAAAGGACAAGAACAACTCCTTCCAATTGGCCTCAATGGTATCCAAAGAAGCTAACCATTTGACTCCCAATAACAAGTCAGCGATGCCCATGTCAAACGGAAAAAAATCCTGTCGGATGATGATACCTGGCATGTGAATGTCGACTCCCGGGCAGACTTGGTCACATGAGATTACTTCCCCATTCCCGATGGTAACGCCGAAAGCGGGAACTTCGTGAGTCGGAAGCTCCAAGTCGGCCACCAGCTGAGCCGAAATGAAATTCTGGGTAGATCCACTATCCACCAAAATCAGAACTGATCTTCCTCGGACGGTGCCCTTCAATTTCAAGGTAGCGGTGGTGTTATGTCCAGAAATCTGGTGGAAAGAAATTTCCACCCTATCATCCCTCCCATCGGACTCCTCATGAAGTCCGTTGTCAGCTGCCTCAATGAATTCATCACAAGCCTCTGTGAACTCCAGCTGAGAAAAAGAGAGGCAACATTGATGACCAGGTGTAAATTTTTCACCACATCTGAAACATAAGCCTTTTTCTCGCCGGAGTTGACGCTCATTGGTTGTGAGATTGCTGGAATTTTGAGAGGTATTAGGTCGTGGGATCTGGTAGGAGTTGGAGCGGTTGTTTGGAAAGGTGTTGGGTCTATTGGTTTGGAAAGCTGGTTTTGGGCCTCGAGTTTGGCCCAACTTAGACTCAAACTCTAACGCTAAGGAAGCAGCTTTATAAACTGATTGTGGTTTATGGATTCTCACTTCAGATTTTAGTTCTTCCTTCAACCCTGCGATAAAAGCGCCGAGAAGGGCACTCTCTGGCCAATCCGTAACCCTCGCAACTCGCCTCGCAAATTCCAATCTGAAATCAGCCACGGTGCCAGTTTGTTTGATGGAGCACAGGAATTCATCGGGATTTTGGAACTCCGGTGGTCCATAGCTCTCCTGAAAGACCCGAACGAGGTCCTCCCATATCAGAATTACACCTTCTCCATTAACCCACACGTATAGATCGAGAGCATCACCCTCCAAGTGCATCGCTGCAACCTCGACCTTCATATCATTAGGGACATCGAAGTATCGAAAATACTTCTCTGCTTTGAGAAACCACCCATGGGGATCGCCCCCTTCAAATTTAGGGAAATCAATCTTTGCCCTGGGTTTCCGCTGGAGGTGGGCACTCCGATGATTGTCGTCGGCGGCTTCCGGCTCGTCCCACCCGTGTTGACGACCTCGGTCGTAGGGTGGTACATGGACTCTGGTTCTGCCCCTATACTCCCCCCCTGTATGAACCCTCGGGAGTACCATCGTTGACTGGGGTCTGGCCGTTTGGATACGACTGAGCTTCTAATGTGGCGACCTTGGCTGCTAGCCCATCCAAAACTTCAAGGCGGGAAGCAATGGCGGACAACTGTTGTGCTATATCAATATTTGTATTTGAGGACGATGGTGGTGGCTGATTTGGTGGGGTTGGTGGGGGCTGGTTCGGTGGTGGGGTTGGCTGGTTTGATGAATTTCGGGTGTTCACCATGATGGATCGGAAAGCTCTGATACCAAAATGATAAGGACCACTCTAAGCCAGTATCTAGCACAAAGGAAATTGAGCAGGAAACTCTCCCACAGACTAAGGAAATTGAGCAGGAAACTCTCCCACAGACTCTTTTCTGAATGATAATGATAAGATCATTACAAAGGATGCTGAAAAAGACTTAAATAGGCAGAAGACTCAACTAACTACCCACTAAACCCACTAACACTCATACTAGGTTTAGTGTTGCGTAACTAAAAGCTAGAATTCAGGAACATAACTTTGACTACTTCTAAAGGGCTCACTAACCTTAGGAAAAGGCATAAATAAAGTATTAAATGGAATTAAAAAACAATCTACTAAATTGAAATCAACTGAGCTTTCCTCTTCCTTTCATATGGAATGCAAGGTCGGTTCATCCAAGGCTTAGGGGGAGTCGTATCATATACCCATACGAAGTAGGGAGACCAAAAGCAGAAATTTATAAGCATTAATACCTTGCAGTAAGAGGGCTGGCGTAGAAATCCTTGATGACAGGATCTCCTTTATCATCACGGGCACCAGCTCGCTGTAGCATAACAAATCTTAGTTAACATAGACATGAAGTTATATTTCACAAACTATCGATGAATCTAGCACCTAAGTATGTACTGTTTCAACCTTGTGGGCTTCAAAATTAAACAAACATAACTTAACTACCAACTACTAAAGTTGTGAGCTTGTTGGGGTACCTGGAAAGTAATTCCGGTAGTTCCACTCCACTTTGGCCTGAGCGGCCGACTGAATTCGATGCCAGCAGTGACACGATCAATGGTCAGATTACTATTGTTAGGTTGATTGCCATGGACTAAGGTACCAGGCGCTCTAGAGTTCTAAAATAAAAATCAGCAAATCAGAGCATATTCATACATGAAGAATCAGCCATAATGTATAAATTGACTAACTGTTACCTGAACCATAATTGATCTCGATGTACGTTTGTCATCACCTTCAATCCAGGGATCAGTATAATTCATTCGAAAAATCGAGTCAAGCTGACCCTTTTCTAGAGAGATGTTAACTTTCTGATTTCTACCGAAGAGATTTGAGTGGGAATATGCAAAGCTGCAAATAAGTGCAAGAAAATTATAACGTAAAATTCTATTGAAGATGGGACAAGTAAAACAAGCCTACTTAGAAGAATCATACCTTCCGATCAAGCCTGACAACGGGCTACTTATTATCCTGAAACCAAGAGCACCGTCATGGCTAAGCAAAGCAAAAGAAAGAGTTTCCTGTTACAGGAAAAAAAAAAAAAAAGAAACTAAACTTACCCGCTTGAAATACCACCACCAGCAGAGAATCCCCCACTAGCACGCTCAACCACATTTGTGACCAAATCAACCTTTCCGGTGTCTACAATAATGAAATGAAAAGCATTATTAATAAATGAATTGCAGATGAGGATGTTTGAATGGAAATCTGTTTGTGAAGGAATAAAAAGGAAATATAGTGAAGAATAGAAGAAAATTTTGTATAACAAACAAACGTTATTGTTTGGGTACCTAGGAAAAATAAAAGAGCTTTTGGTTAAAATATTATAATCAATTTATCAACTGATAGAGTTGACAGGCTCCTATTACTCTTACCTCCTGCTGGTTGTGGCAAAATGCTTACATCCTCCATAATTCCCATGTTTAAGACAGAATTTACATCTCTTTTACTCTGAATCAAGTTGTAGACCTGGAAAACATGGCCAATCATATATGGAATCCCATTGGATTAAAAAAAAAATAGTTACTAGATCTCAACTGAATGGATCATCTACGCCAACATATAACTTTTATTACCAATCAAATCACAATTAAATGCAATAGATAAGTATCATAGCCTAGGAACCACAAACTTTATTCTACAAAAATGGATCATATTTCTGTCATGAGAATAGTCAAATTAGTCAGCCAAAAACACATTCAAAACAAATACCTAGTGCTTTAACAGAAATCTCGTTACTTTTCAGTTGGTGCTAATATACAGAATTGTGATGGTGGGCAGAAGGATAGAGCAGTATCAAAGGCCAAATGACACGATGTGGACACTCATACATAAAAAAAAACGGAACATCAGATGCCATCTGAAACTTGCTATGGAACATAGAAAGGCTGTAGAATCATAAATATTTATGGGTAAAATGACTAACTAGGTCTTTTACCACTATTATCCTATTAAGAGTACTCGTAGCATAAACTCATTTAATAAAATATATCCCTATTTAACCCAATTCCTTTCATCTAGTGGGGAATTATATAGGGTAAAATTAAGGGGTCTACAAAACAAAATGCCTACAAAAAATAGCTTATTTAACCCAAATCTTTCAATATTTATAAGATTAGTTCATAAGAGAATACCTGCCCCTTTTTGGTTGTTAAGTGGCGAAGTATGGTGCCTGGCTTTGTTTTTCCGATAGTTGGCTCACCACTAAATTGCAAAATCAAAGCATCATTATTCATATGTAACTTATAAAGTGAAAACGACTAAACACATATAAAATGGCTGTGTGCAACATAAATCATCATATGGAACAGATATAACAAGACAAGTCTGGAGCAACAAAACCTGGACCAATCAACGAGACTTCACAAACATTTCTAGGAACTGGGTCTTACGTCTTTCTATCGTGGAAACGGATAGATATGTCATTGACCTCTGCTTCAGCAACTTGCATTCTTATTGTACCCCCTGAATCAATAGCAACCCCTGAAACCTGTAACACCATCAATATCCAACTTTAATATTACCCACATGTACATCAACCGTGCATTGAAAGAGGCATCCTAATAACAAAAACATGTACTAACCATTCCAAAAAGGCCACGCTCCCCATACCAGCTATCGATGGAATTAATCACTTCATCTAATCTCCGGATATTTACCACCTTTCCTGCACAACATGTTGCAAAAGTTCAATTGATGCATCATAATTTTTAACTAGGTCAGATTTAACAGGCCAAATGACAAAGAAAAGAAAAGAAAAGAAAAAGAATTCAACCCACCATATTCACCACGAAATGCATCTTCTAGGAATTTGGATGGAAGAATGGTTGCTCCTTCACACACCAAGCCATGAAACTCTTGATTTGGTTCTACCTTATGCCATTAGAAAGAAATAGAGAAGAATTGGTTAATCACATAACTG
Source organism: Fagopyrum homotropicum (assembly GCA_033239125.1). NCBI lineage: Eukaryota > Viridiplantae > Streptophyta > Magnoliopsida > Caryophyllales > Polygonaceae > Fagopyrum > Fagopyrum homotropicum. Next base: position 143,417,601 of record BSWB01000005.1, read on the forward strand.
TAAAAAAAATGATAATACATTTTTCTATCCAATATAATGTGAAGGAGAAACATGTCCTAAAACAAGGGTAAAACAAGGGTATAGTTGTGAATAAAAACGCTATGTACAAATACATATCCAAAATATTCAATTATTCAAACCAATTTTCAATCTTTTACCTGAAAGACCAGTCTGATGCCATCCCGGGTGTCAACAGCAACTGGCATACAAGAACTGAAATATCCTGTATCAATAATCCGATGAACATCCTCCTGAATCTCTCTTGCAGTCAACGCAGAGTTTGGTCGGCACACTCTCAGTGCTGTCAGAGTCTCCACTTCCAATTCCTTTCTCTGAAGCTCCTCTCCGTTTTTGTTCTTCACCAACACCTCGCTAATCAATACTCTCTCCTCGTCCTCCTTTTGAGGGAGATTCGCATACTCTACCGGTGCATCTTTCTCCTTGACCTCCAATGTGTTCGATTCATCTTGTGTCACTACCATTGTCGTTGAACACAGTAATAGGGAAGGACTTCTGCTTGAAAACTTGCTCACGGAAGGAGGCCATTTGATCGAATTGAAAAATTGAGCAACCGATGATTGAGCAATGGAGAGAGTAGAGCTTAAAGTTTGAGAGCCGAAAGGGAGAGAAGAGAGGGATGAAGGTGGGTTTGAAATAGGATTGCAGAATTTTGATGTTGGCACTTTGATTGACGACGAAATAAATTGTATGCCTTTATTATTGGACGTGACAGAATGTGGACTTGAATTCTGAGCAACTCTTAATGGGAAACTAGGATTAGGGGGCCATTTTATAGATTTGAAGAATTGATCAACTGAAGATTGAGTTCTTGAAAGGATAGGAGTTAGGGTTTGCGAGCTGAAGGGGAGATAAGATAGGGAAAATGTGGGGTTTGAACTAGGGCTGCAGAATTTTGATGATGGCTGAATGCCTTCATTCTTGGACATAGTAGTATATGGATTTGAATTCTGAGCGACCTTCAATGGGAAACTAGGATTAGGGCTTTGAGCAAATGAACACAAACAAACATAAGTGCAGATTCCTATCAAAACAGGTATGATGTATCCTTAATGTTTGATGAAATTTGCAGAAGTACCTCCTGTAAACCCAAAATTCCAATGTACCTAAACTACCTCTAACTAAAACCCCCTACGCCACACACGATCGTTGTTTTCCAAACCCAGATTCAAACAGAAAGCTGCTCGTGGTTGTTCCCCAAAACCCCTATACAAACAGAAAGATACTATCACTATCTTATAATTACCTCATATTCAATCCAACATTTCAAATTCAATCCTACAAATCAAAGGCATCGGTTTTCATACGAAATGAACTATCAGAATGCGAAACAGGAAAAAAAAATCCCTGAACTTTACTGAAGAAGACCCAAGCCATATAAATTTTAGACAAAATTGGCGAAGAACAAGGCATAAGCTTGTATGAAGAAAAAAAAAACCCAAAGCAGTACTTACCGGGGTGGTGGATTAAGAGAGGCCGAAGCTCAGTCGACTTGAGGAGAGGTAATGGAAGAACAAACGGGGACAGGAAAGGTGGAGACGACCACTAGGAGCAACTGAAGCTTCGAGATGGTTCGGTGCTTAGCACATTGCAGGACTGATTCGTCTCTTCCACGGCCAAGGTAAGCAGTGACAGTAGAACCGGGCCGGTTACTTAGCGTTTCTTTTGACCCAAGAAAATTTGAACCGGGCTGGTTAGGAAAGGAAAATTTCGGTTAGTGTCTCTGTAGTTTGGAGATTTTTAGATTTTGCCCATCACTTTTTTAAAGTTCAGTTAGTGTCCTCAAACTTTCTTCTTTTTTGGATTTTGTCCCGTCCGTCAATGATCTACCCATTTAAAAATAAAACGAAATTAAAAACAAACAAACAAAATAAAAGGCAATATCCAAAGAAGACTCGAGCGAAGAAACTCGAAAACTTTCACTTCCTCTCTGAAGGATCGATGGACACATCCAGACAACCCTAATCTTCTCTCGAACGAACTTGAGCTTCAAGGCTATGTTCTTCGTCCGAGTTCGAGTCTTTGTTCTTCGTTCGATTTTGAGTATAGGCAACTAGAATCTCCTCTCGAACGAACTTCAAAACTCCACTTCGTCCGATTTCGAGTCTTTGTTCTTCGTCCATTTTCGGATTTGAATTTTCAGTGCTCTACAGCTTCTTTGACTTATAACTAGGTCTTTCAAAAAAATTTTGTTGAACGAACACCAAAATCAATTAGATGTAAAGAGTATAAACATAAAAAATTCATGTATGATTAGAAATGAGACGTTCAAGGTTCTCAGGTTGCCCCGTAATATACCAAAATGAACAAAGATACGCACCTTGAATTTTTCAAAAACGAGGAATAAATTTCTCTATAAAGCCGAGGATTTGATTTGCTGCGGGTTTTACACTTTGACAATAGCTTTCAATTGTATTTAGTGAGAAAGCTTCCTCTTGTGACAATTCACACAAGACTTGAAATCCGAAAACAGACAAAGAACAGAGACTCAAAAATGAACTAGAAATCAAAATTCGCTTAACACCGGTATAAGAACACAAGGAAGCAAATTGCAACAAAGATACATTCACATCATAAACCAACACAAAACAAGCCGCAATTTGTGAAGAGCCGAAATCAGAGATTAATGTGCAAACCTTGCAATCGGTAGTTGAACAACAAAATGAAGCTCAGTTGAAGAAAACGGAAGAGAAAATGACCAATAAATAGAGGTAGAGAAATCCTAGTCCTACATAAGCAAAAGTGAATTGGAATAATGATAAACCCTAACCCGAGGAAAAATGACGGTTTTATGTATGTGGAGATGAGAATTGGTGAAGGAGAGACTGAGGAAGATAAGTTTCAGATTTTTGTTCTTCGCCTCATTTCGTTCGAGTCTTCCTCCTCAATTTTTTGGATATTGCTTTTTAATATGTTTTCTTTTTTTATTTCTTTTATTTTTTTTTTTGATAGGAGAAACGGATCAGGGATGTTGTTAATGAATCATTAATGGATTTCACAAAATTTAGAGAATAATAAAATTTGAGGGTACCAACGGAACTTTAAAAAAATTATTGACAAAATCCGAAAACTCCAATGTAGAACAACAACAAGAATTTCCCAAATATCAATTATTTAATGTTTTTTATTTTTCCCCCCTCTTTCTAAGAGTTTTTGCTAACTTCAAATATTTTAAAATTTTAATTTATTTCTTAAGCTATATCGTTACTTATATTATTATAAGATTTATATTTTAATGTATTCCTTAAATTTTTTATTATAAGCTGCCGTAAAAAAAATATTGCATTTTTATCTATTTTATAAATTAGGTATTTATATTTATAGCCCACAAGGCAACAATATTATTTTTGATGATGAGAAATTATAAATAATTCTAACAATAATAGTAAATATTTAAATTAAATATAATATTTTGAAAATTTTAACAAAATATAATATGATTTTAACAAATAACTATATATATATTTTTTTTAAAATACTAGAAGAAACCCCGAAGACTAATAAATATTATATAATGGATATCAATCCACTCTAAATCTAAATTAAAGCTGAATGACAACTACTCATAGAATAAAGGCGGAGATAGGAAATAGATCACGGTAACCCTCAGATTCTTAAAATGGGCCCCAATGTCCAATTTATTAAAGAGTATATAGGCCCACTGCATGGCCCATTTCCGTTTTGACCAGATTGTTGCTTTCATGCTTCTTTTTTGCTCCTTGTTACTCTATCAGTCTATGCTACAAGGATTAAGCTATCCATTGAAGTTTCCCTTATGTTAGAAATTGTATTGTCTGATATTAGAGAAAAGACAAGTTCCGTTTGGTTTCAACTCTGAAAATGAAAACGCAATGGAAACGAATCTAGTTCATACGTATACCCTGTTCATGAAAATTTTTAGAATCATTCTCTGTAGTTTGAGTAATTGAAGTACAATTTAATTAGCTTTGATACTCCATAGGAAAACAAAATAGGGAATCAATTGCATTTTGTATGAAATCACAAAGAATGATTTCAAAAAAATTTATGAACAATGTACATATGAATTATATTCATTTTTATCCCGTTTTCGAAATTATAATCAAACGGGGCTAAATCGAGTCGTTTGTTTGAAGGGTCGGTGAGTATGATTGATATCTAATGACTTTAAACATATAAAGACTCGTTGGCATGATTCATGAAGGATCAGGCATCAATTTTAAAATCATTAGTCGATCTCTGGTAGTAAAAATATAGCGAAATAAAAAATTTTAACAATGAGTTATTCCCGTACTTTTTATTATCGGATTTTAATATTTTTTTGAATTAATTAGGAAAATAGGACCCCTTGAAATTCTCTTTTGCAAACTAGGTCTCTATACAAAAGGAAGAAAAAATAGGTATGAAAACTAAAAAATAGGGGTAATAATTTCTCTAATTGAAATGATGGTGATTAGATGTTTACTTTTGATTTAAGTATCTTTTTTACATGGATTGGTTTTGTAGTATATTTCTTGGGTATGGTTTTGGGTATGATTGTGAAAATAGAGGCAATATATTTCTTGACAAATTTATTTTTGGGTATGATTATGACATTATTTGGGTAAACGGGTTTTTGGGTATGCTTTTATATGTGTATTGGCTTTGTAGTATATTTCTTATTATTAAGTATATTTTTAAAGTGATATCGTGGATATGTTTTATGGTTACCCAAACTGTGTTATAATGATCAAATTCAAGCGAATTTTTGGGTAATGATCAAATGTCATTTGATATTGATGTTTGTGTATAATATCGAGTTTTGAAAATTTTGGGTATGACAAATTTAAATTGGGTATGGTTTTTGTATTAAGTGATATTTAAATTGGGTATAAATATAAAATATTATCCAATTTATGGATATGATTTTATTTTGATATTTGATTTTTTGGGTATGTTGTTTTCGAGTATGTTTATGTACTTTGACAAATTTATTTTTGGGTATGATTGTGACATTATTTGGGTAAGCGGATTTTTGGGTAATAGGTGATAAAGTAAGAATGTTGGAAATTCCTTTTTCTGATTGATGTGACATGTGAGATAGTACAACATGTCACATCCGATGGGTTGTCAAACTTTGCCCTCTTTTGTACTCTATTTCTTCTATTCTATTTTATAGGGGGTCAAAATACCAATCCCAAATAGTATGAGTCTTCTTTATCAATTGATTTGCTTAAAAGGCTAGTTTGCCAATTTTGCCTATTTTTTTTATGAATTTGGTTCATTCTAACCTTATCTTTTCAAATATAGGGGCCGTTTGGTTCCGACTCCGAAAACGGAATGAAAACGAATTTAGTCTATATATATATATACCATTATTCATGAAATTTTATGGAATTATTCCTTGTGGTTTTAAGTAATTGTAGTAAAATTTGATTAATGTTGATACCCTATAGGTAAACAAAAGGTGAGAAACAACTACATTTTATATACAACAATAAGAAATGATTCCAAAAAATATTCATGAATAAGGTAAACATATGGACTAGATTTAATTTCCATCCCGTTTTCGTTTTTGCAATTCTAACCAAACGAGGATGAAAATTATGAATTAGGCTTTTTTAGACTTCATTATCCTTGTACCGTACGGGATGACGACGACGATTGTGTGAAGTTAAATTACAACTCGTTGTGATTTTATTTGTCAGTGCTCCCTTTTTTATGGTCGTTTGTTGTTCATTTTGTCGATGGAATAAATAGGAATAAAAAAATCAATGACAAGATAATAAAATTAAAAAATGACGTGGAATATTGGGTCACATGCCGTGGCTGGTAAGCCTGGTATCACAATCCTTCTTGCTAAAAAGGGCAAGAGAGAGAATAGAAAAATGGCAGTTTACCAGTCTCCACTTTTATTTTGATTCCTCTCTGATGTTTCTTGCGTGAACTTCTGAATCCATCCACATTGCCCGCCTCATAGAAAGAGAAAGAGAGTTCTTCAACAAGGACGCTATCCGATCCTTTCACAAAAGGTCGATCAATGTCGGTTCTCTCTCTCCTTATAGCTTCTCTCTTTATACATGCTCGCACTTGATCTGCTACCTACAATTCCACATTCATCATTCTTAAAATTTGTTTTTGTTTAGTTCTAGTTGATCGATCTTCCAGACATACTCCGATTAGCTTTTTTTCTTTGTTTGTTGAGGAAGTTGGAGTTGCTTTGTTTGGCGTCAGTTGATTTCGAATCCTTGAGAAACTGAGAAATAGGCGGTGATTAACTGATTATTGATTTCGTGAGGTATCTTTTCTCCATTTCTCTTTGCGCACTTCTGTTGTATCTCGCGTTTTTCTTATGATTTCGTAATTGCGACGTGGTTGCCATTTGATTTACGCAATTACGCGCTTGTGATTCAGCTAGAACTTTGTGCCAGGTGTATGAATGGAAGTCATCCATTTTTTTTTTAATTTATGGATTCTGCTTATCTGATACTGTAATTGATATGTACATTTCTTTCTAGTAATCTCAGCGGTCCTCTGTTTGAGGATTTTGTTTTCTCAGATATTTTACAGCTAGCATCTCATATTTGTTTGCTATTGCTGGTTAGTGTACTGGACTGACTGTTCTTTTTCAATTTTCAGTAGTTTGGTGGCATGATTCTTACAAGGCGGTCAATTAATTGGATGAAGTTTTTTGTGTCATTGGACGATTTGATTCAGCATTTGTAAATTCATTTGAAACACATAAATTGTGGAGGTTAGACTTGACTCTTGGTTTATACATCCGGGATTATGTTGGACGTTCTGCTCTGAGTTTTCTTGTTTGATCTTGAGAAATTGAAATTTTACTGGTCAAAATTTTCAGAAAATGAGTTGGAGTCAACAAATGGATTTCCATTACGTTGGGGGTGGCACATCTTATGGTGCAGCTGAAGGCTTTATGGACATCTTTGAAGGATTCACTTATGACCATGTGAACTTCATCTTTTCCGGGTCATCATATATGCAGGTTCGCATGTGCTCATCTGATCGCCTGAAATCCACATAGACTCATCCAAGTTAATTGATCAGAACATCATAATCACCAGGATTATTGTTATCTATTTTCAGTTTCAGTAAAGAATGCATCCTAATTATAGGGTTTGTTTGGTGCGAAATCACTGTTACTTATAAGGTCTTATAAGTAATAGTGACATCATGCTACACAAACCCTTACTTTTCCTAGCAACTTCAAATAATCATTTGATTCACTTTTATCTTGACCGGGGATACTTTTCTTTTGATGCAGGATAGTGGATACCCACATCTATATATGGGTTATTACAAGTTTGGGAATTTGGAATCAGGGACTCCTCAATATTATAGTGAAGCACGCCCATATGAACCTTATGATTATGTAGCAGCTACCAATGAGTTGAGGGGGCCTGTTGAACTATTCTCTAACTTCACTAATGAACAAACAATGACATCAAACCAGCAATTAGAAGGAGAACCAAACACAAATACACGTGCAAGAAATAGAGAGTGTAAGTTGTCTATATTCCAAAATAAATGGTCATGAGCCTAATTCCATTCAGATTGTGATAATTTGGTTAAAACTGAGTCATCTTGATGACTCCTATTTACTTTGTATACATAAGTTCTGCTTAGTGTGGACCGTGTGGTAGATGAGAACTGTTATCTTTGGCAATATATACATCGCCTGCTGGTTGGCTTCGCACCACCATAGAAAGAAGATAAATCTTGTTCTGTTTTAACACACAAGAGTAGTTACTTAAAAAAGTGGAATACGATTGGTTGATTTCTTGGTATTAATGGAGGTACTTATTGGATAGGCTGTATTTTTGTATCAGTTGATGGAAGAGTCCTAATTTGGCTTATCTGGGAATTTTCAGGTCCAAGGAGCCATCACAATTCCCATGATCCTGAGGTTCAGTTTCACAATTCTTACATATCTTATTACTCATATAAATATGTAGCAGGAGCACAATTTACTGTAAAAAATGTTGCTGTATCTTCTTACTAGAAAATTATCTTTTCATTCAGGTTATATGGCAAGATTATGTTGACCCTGACGACATGACTTACGAGGTTTGATGAGAATCAACTGGTGTATTCTTTCATTAACTTGCTAATATTACTTCCCATACGGTTTGGTCTTGTAGGACCTTGAAGTATCTAAGAGTCTGTTGAACTTCAGCACAGAATTCTATTTGATCTAAAACATAGAAAGAAATGGGAAGCAGTTTCCACCTCGCACAACTCAAAAGAAGTTAATTGTTCATGAAATATCTTTCAATTTGAAAATGCTGTATATTGCTGTTTATTTCATCATCTTCTGACTATAGGTGTTATACATATGAAAAACGGATATCCTATTTTTTCCACTATATTAAAGAACAGAGTGTTAATGAAATTTTCAGTTAGAAACTGCCACTTGCAGAATTGTGAAATTGTTTCTCTTGCCCAGGAACTAATCGAGTTAGGTGAAGCAGTTGGAACTCACAGCCGAGGCTTGACGCAAGAACAGATTGCATTGCTTCCGATCTCAAGATTCAGACGTTGCTTTCTCTTGAGGAAAATATCTCAGTGTGAGAGGTAATAAACTTGTGTTTTCATACGTTGCACCTGTTAATTATCTCAATGGTGCAGTCTGTGCCTACCTCATGACATCTCAGGCCTTTGAATCTCTGTGCATTTCCTAACAAACGTGATCTTTTTACCAAGCAGGTGCGTAATCTGTCAAATGGAATACAAACGAGGAAATCGTCTACTCACTCTTCCATGTAAACACAAATATCACGTTGGTTGTGGCAATAAATGGCTCAGCATCAACAAGGTAAAAACTGAGCAGCGCTCGAATAAAATCATAAATTGATAATCCAGAAATTTTGTGACTGTTTCGCTGTTTTCGCAGGCCTGTCCAATTTGCTACACTGATGTAACCTTTGAAGGAGCCAAGACAAAAGAATGAAAAAATAGTCGAAGCAAAGAGCACAGTACAAAGGAGAGTTAGATATGTTCCTCGTTCAAAATTCTGCTAAATATGTTTCGATCTTTGTTTCTTTTTTTTTTTATTTTCGTTGGTACATCTACTATTGTCTCGTTCTTTATATTTTACAAACACATTACAAAAGAAAGCAATGAACTAGTGTAGGTGAGAATGAGTTCATATGATCGTTTATTCATACACATGCATTCATGATTTGAAAATATTGCCTACATCTTTTAAGCGTATTGTTATGTAGTCGATGTATGAAGTTTGTTGAGACATTTATGAGAGCAGCCTAAATTGGTAGGGAGAGGTGCAATGATTTAGACTCTCAATTGAGGGAAGTCCATGCTTCTTAGAATATGATTTTCACTTATTTTGTACATCGTAGGTTCAACTTCCATTTATGTTTTCCTAAGGGATAGCTTGTTTTGAACGTATAACAAAGCTGTGTACTACATATTAACGATATTTAATACGTTTCAACATAAGGGCAGGCATGTATACCAAGTATGCTTGGAAGCATCTTGAAGAAATTGTACAAAAAGTAATAAAATAAACAATCAAAGATAAACATCTTTGAATGTTGGGTCAATTAGGTAACTAGGCTTTTTTATAATTATCTCTACTAACTAGGCTTTTTTAGTTTTACAATTAAATAAATGTACCCCAAATTTTTTTTTAACCGTGAAACCTAGCCGCCTCATTCCATTCTCTAAAACTCTCTTCTACTTTCCTTTCCTCAATATCTCCTTCTACCGCCACATTTCTTTCTATGAATCTCTCTCGCTTCTACTTCCCTTTTCTCAATCTCTCGTTCTCCTTCTGGTAGCAACGGTGGCCATAGAAGATTAGGCTTAATCGGTTGACCAGGATCGTCGTCGGAGTTGGTGGCGATCTGGATCTAGATCCAGATCCCGATCTAGATCTAGATCTGAAACATTAAGGAGCTCCTCTCACATCACATAGATCTAGATCTGAAACATTAAGAAGATGAATCCGATTGAAGGGTTGCAGGACCGGACCTGCTTCCACTCGCGCGATAGAAGATGCAAAAGCTGTTGCGCGTGACCTGCTTCCAATTCGGATCTCTCTTTCCGTCGACTGTGAGCAGCAGTTCTGGGAAGGCTCGATCGATCGACTTTGTGCAGGGAATCAAGGAGATGAATTTGTTCTTTGACCTAACCAAGCTATAGTTGTTAATTAAGGTTTTGCATTTTTCTCTGCTTGTCCAATTATATCAAGTATTTGGGTTTTAGTGATGTGCTTTTTATGAGTTTAAGGCTTTGATATTTGATTTTGTGTGTTTTCTTACTTCTAGAATGCCCAACCAGTCCTTAGCTTTTGCCTTACTGATCATGCTTTTGCTTCTTGACGCTTGATTCGATTGAGAGTTGCACTTTTTTTACTCAAAGAATTACTATGGACACATGTGGTTACACTTTGAGCTACTGCAACTAATTAGTGCATGCTAAATATTCCAAACTAGGTAGCGTTTATAGATACTATTTAAATTATTTCCCTGCTTTTTAAGTCTACTGGATTTCCAAACTAAGAACTTTCTGTTGAGTACAAATACAGTAAAATAAAGGCCATGATCATGCAACAAAGCTAAATTCTCCACTAATATATATTTAGCTGCTCGTGTTTTGCAAGCAGGCCATGATCTCTTTGGTATGTATAATAAGAAGTGTATAATAATTTCTGGTACGAATAGTTTCTGGTATGTATAATTTGTGGTATGTATAATTTCTGGTATGTATGTGTATAATTTCTGGTACGAATAGTTTCTGGTACGAATAGTTTCTAGTATGTATAATTTCTGGTATATATAATTTCTGGTATGAATAATTTGTGGTATGTATAATTTCTGGTATGTATGTGTATAATTTCTGGTATGTATAATTTCTGGTACGAATAGTTTCTGGTATGTATAATTTTTGGTATGTATAATTTCTGGTATGTATAATTTCTGGTATGAATAATTTCTGGTATGTATAATTTCTGGTATGAAAAATTCTGGTATTAGAAATTCCCGTATGAAAAATTTAGTCCAGAAAATAAAAAAGAAAATAATAAAAAAAAGGCAAGAAAAATAATTTTAAAAAAAACAAATTCAGTAATTAAAAATTAAAACTTATACTTATATAACAAATAACAAACATCATTTATTCCTTTGTTTCTAAATAGAAGGGTTAATAATTTTTAACTACTATTAAATGAAAGTGGTAAAAAATTTGGGGTACACTTTCTTAAACAAAAACTCAAAAAGGCCTAGTATGTCAAATTATCCCATGAATGTTTTCTCAAGCATTCCAATGCATCTAAAAAAGAAGATGCTTGGAGGTAAACTAAGAAAAAGAATAATGTCAAAAAATGGAAATCTTAAAATAGAGATGCCCAAAAACATGACCCGACTGTTATGTTGGAAATAATAAGTTCTCACGTCGAAAGAGGGGGCATTCCGAACCTAGTATATAAGGTCGATGAGATACTACTCATATTGCCGATTGGTTTTAGGATGAAAAATCATTGGTTTATGTGTTGGGCTTTGACCTAATGGGCATATGCGTTCGTATGCCTATGACTCCCGCTATACCGGTCCGTCTGTAATGTACTTTTGACATGATGTTTGGTATACTTTTAAAACCCGATAATACTATGTGGTATTAACAAACACCGCTTACAAAGGGTAGACTTCTAAAACCTGATATTACATTGCGGGGGATTAAATGATCCACATCTATAGTAAAGTTGGTCGAGTGCTCGGACGTGCGACCCTTGACAGGGCGGGGGTGTAGAGGATTAAACTAGGAATTTCGCCTGCATAGCTACTAGTTACATTATACTAGAATGCATAAAAGACACAATGTACCGTAGAATTATGGCAATAACTTGTTGACAACAACTTACCATCAAACACTCAATTTAGGGCGGAATTCGGAACCAGTGAACTTGAGGGTAATCTCATCAACACATGCCATTCTGATTCTTTCAGGAGTGGCCGGGTTGTCGAGAGGAAACCATTCCTTCAGACCAACTTCAGCTCTTGCAGCAATAATGGCGTCTTTAATAGCAAAAAAGACGGATGAAGCAAGGAAAAATGGCGGTTCCCCCACGGCTTTAGATGAATGTATAGCTTTAGGATTCGGAGCTCCCTGCCAAATACGTCGAATTCCATAAGCATATTATAGGCTTACAAAAGAGGTTATGATATTATTCATTATATTACCTTCAGAAGTGAAACATTAAGCTTGAATGGAACATCATTGATGGTTGGGATCTTATAGCTTCCGGGTCCACACGTGTGTAAATAGCCGAGTTGAACCCATTGGTGAACCCCATCGCCCCATTTTAGCTCTTCTAGAGCTACCCATCCAAGTCCTTGTATGAATGCTCCTTCAATCTGCATGATATCTCAACTAAATTACGCCGTTGCATACGACATTTAAACACGATGCAAGACTAGACACAAACCTGACCAATATCTACAGCAGGATTAAGGGAGTATCCAAGATCAAGAATGATATCCACTGATCTTGTATGGAAGTCTCCGGTCAAAGTGTCGATTTCAACCTCAGCAAAGGCAGCTCCATACGTGAAGTATCGAGATGGACTCCCTTTACCAGTTTTCCAATCGAATCCAATGTCAGGAGTAGCAAAGAATCCATGAGCAGAAAGATCTATTCTCTCCATATAACATGCGTTTGCTAGCTGTATATGTTCATGATCAAAGTAACATGTCCTGAGTATAAAGAATTGCAGTTCCGCTCAGTTTCATAAAAAGCTTTTCACTTTCTTGATCACATAAGAGTACCTCAGCAAATGAACAGAAGTTTCTACTTGAAGCAACAGGCTCCATCCTTGATTTGATTTGTTCACAAGCATCCAAAACGGCAGCTCCGTACATATCCGAACTCGCAGAAGCTGCTGTTGGTGTTGCATTTGGGACCTGAACATCATGCAAAAAGGTAAAAAATTAGCTGCAAACAATAGTTTTTCTGAAATGTAATAGGGCATGTTTGGATGTCATGCTTTACGATGCAGCTATGCAGTATCAGACTTCAAAACAAAACTATGCAATATCAGGTGTAAAATGAGTATGACTAATATAATTTGGGTGGAATGAAACAAAATACTAATTTTAGTAACTGTAATATAGGTCATAACACAATCTTATATAAAACAGGTGTTATTTATCCAAACAAGCCCTTACTGGACATAAAACATGTTGTATAACCTTGATGCTGATATACCTTGTCTGTGCTTGTGTCTGATATAAATACAGAAGTCAGCGGAATATCAAATGCAGAAGCAGCAATCTGAGCAACTTTGGTGTGTAAACCTTGTCCCATCTCAACACCACCATGGGTAACCAAGACAGTACCATCAGTATACACTTGAACAAGAGCACCAGCCTGTAATATACTGAGGCAAAATTACGGGAGGGGAAGACGGAACTTTGAAGATATAAGCTACTAATTACAGTGTAATATTAAGGAAAGAATTCCATAAGATATAAGTGAGAACTTGACTGATGGTTACTTACCTGGTTCATAAATTTGGCAGTAAAGGAAACTCCAAATTTAGTTGGAACCCATGCAACACCGCGTTTTTTCCATCGATTGTGAAGATTAAAGTGGTCGACTTCTTCACGGGCTTTTTGAAAATCACATGAGAACTTCAGTTCATCCCATAATTGTGACAATGTGCAGTGCTCAAGCTTCTGACCATAATGTAATATTGAACCTTCACCAAGGAAATTCATTTCCTGATAGATTCCAGGATAATTCAGAACTTAAACCTATTTGATGAGCTGAGATCAATCTATAGAAACACATAATATTTACATTTTCAGAGGTAATATCTCATACCCGTATATCCTCGGGATTCTTGCCAAGCTCCATAGAAATTCTTTGGACCAAATTTTCAGCAATAAGCATCCCTTGAGGAGCACCAAATCCTCGGTAGGCGGTATTGCTCGGTAAATTAGTGAAGCAGACGTTTCCCCTAACTCTGATGTTTGGTATCTCATAAACATTAGCAGAATTCATCATGGCCCATTCAAGAACTGCAAGTGATAGATCAAGCGAATTTCCAGCATTGTTGAATATCTCAAGATCCAGAGCTAAAAACTTCCCCTCATTCGTAAATCCAACCTGGATTGAATAATCTCTACTTTTCAGTTGATTTACAGTAAAGTTGTATTGTATATAAGAGCCAATATCATTATCCATTTGAATAACGAAGGAAACCAGACCTTATACTTGCCAAGAAAGCTGTGACGTTGCCCGGTAATCATCATATCTGTATCGCGGTCTAATGTAAGTTTAACGGGACGATTCAATAGATATGAAGGAATAGAAGCTGCTGCAGCAATGAATGCTGATCTTGTCTCCTTCCCACCAAAGCCACCACCAACTCTTTTGGTTTTGCAGACAACCTTTGACATCGGAAGACCAAGAACATGGGCAACATCCTTCTGGTGTTTTTCAGGTGCCTGCAAAAATTACAGCTAGAAATCATACACCAAAACAAAAAGAGACAAGAATGGAAGGACAAAGGAAGAAAATACAACTCTGAATTAACACAAAAATACACAATTTGCTTTATTTTTAACAAGCTCGTGAACATGTAAAGAAGAAAAAAACGCAGCAAAGTAAATTAATAAAACATATCAAACTTTGAGGAAACCTGTAAAGTTCATAAAAATAGTTTCTTACTTGGGTAGCTGAGATCATATGAACCTCATTTCCATTATCCACAGTCCATATTAAACTGCTTTGTGGCTCCAAATAGAAATGTTCTTGGCCACCGACGTGCACCTCTCCCTCTATAATCCTATCACACTGACCAGGCTGAAAGTACAGATCAACATCACCGTTTTGTAAACATCTCTCTGAATTAGGATGAAAACTTCTATTTTTTAGCGCGTCCTCTATGGATAATATTGGAGTAAGTTCTTCATACTCAATGTGAACTTCCCTTGCAGCTAACTTTGCATTTTCATGTGTATCGGCAACTACCACGCCTATCACCTGAACCAATATGCAGATAAAGTCATGCATCTAATAAAAAGAGTTGATGAGTATTCTAGTCATCTAGAAAATGATTGTCCAATTGACTGGAATTTTGAGCAAAGAATATAGTTGGGATGGTGTGTTTCCATAGCCTAAGAAGTTTGGACGATTTTTCTTCCTTTTAAAAGGCCAGGTATTTTTTTAAATTAATTTTCCAATAATATTAGTCACAAAACCTTTGATACCTGTCCCACACAAGTGACAAACTCAGTAGCAAAAAGCTCTTCATCAGGAACAACAGCACCAACATGATTGTCTCCTGGAATATCTTTGGCGAAGAATATCCCAGCAAATCCAGGAGAGGACTTTGCACCAGAATCGTCAATGGAGATTATTCGAGCATGAGGCTTTTTACTCAGTACTAAAGCAGCATGCAGGCCATTCGGAGGCATTGGCACATCATCTGTGTACTCTGCTTCTCCTGTCACCTGGTAACATAAATATAATCATGTTAAAATCAGAAGATCACAAATAAATAAGTAGAAATGCAGGCCATTTATGAAGTTAACTTATAATCATGCATCTAACTTGGTATTTGAATTTCTTAAATATGTCAAATCACTAAAGTTAACTCATAAATTATCTTTTTCATGAAAAAATGTACTTAAAATTGCATTTTCATAATATTTATCAAGTTACTGTGGAAAAGAAAGTAAACAAAATGGGAATGCACTAAAATATTCCAGGCTAGTCGGTCCAAGACCGGGACTGAACCAGAATAGACCTTAACAAATTGTTGGATTCTGGTTATGGTCCAGATCGGTGTACACTCTAAGGGCCCGTTTGTTTTAAACTCCAGAAACGAAACATAATGGAATAAATTTAGTCCATACATGCACTTTGTTCGTGATTTTTTTTGGAAACATTCTTTATGCTATAATGCAAAATGCCTTTGTTTTCCTATTTTGTTTCCGTATAGGATATCAAAAGTAATCAAATTATACTCCAATTAGTTCAAATCACAAGAAATGATTCCAAAAAATTTCATAAATAAGATATATGTATGGACTAGATCCATTTTCATTCCGTTTCCAGAGTTTAAAACAAACGGGCCCTAAGTCTCTAACAAGAACAATTAAAATAGGAGTCTGGTTGTTCAGGACACACCTGAAGTCTTGCAGATAGATGAATCTCGGGAGACCCTACAGACGTCCCACGTTTAACTATATCATAATCCTGACTTCCTAGGATAGATGGCCTATGGTAAGGATGTATAGCAGAAAGATGGGATAACGGTAAGTTCTCATCAAAAAACGTCTCCCCGCTCATCTGGTGGCAAACCCAAAGGAAATATTTAAAGAAGAAACTCTGCGTCAATGATTTCCTGAACTCCACCATTCCACCCGGTGCATCTTCGTTCAGCACTATATCCTTCTCCAATACCAATAATGCACCATCCAACAACTCCTTTTTCCAAACCTTCCCTAATAAAAACTCTTTTGTTTCTGATGCATAAAGGGAAACAGGTGCAACTCCACCATAAACAATTGATGCATCAGCAACAATCCACTTTTTATCAGTTTTCACAAGATGAACACGAAAACAAGCGTTAACAATTGCAATGTCATCGTCTCTACGATGAGCTTGCTTAAATCCTTTCACAAATTCAAAGGGTCTATTCCAAGGTAAAACTATCGAAAGTAATATCTCGTCGCTTGCTAGATCAACTTTCCGGTAACCAAGGAAAAAACTTTCTGCTGAAGTTGTTCGAATGCTCCCATCTTTGTCAATGATCTGAAACTTTGCTCCTGTGGCAATCCAAATGGGATTAAGATCTGATATAGGGCTGCCAGTGCATACATTCCCACCAACTGATGCAACATTCTTGATTTGAGTACCACCAAACCATCTTATTTGTTCAATAAGAGCCTTGCAAGATGATGTCTCATGAGCTGTGCGCTCGAGAATAACATTTTTCAAGACAGACACAAGTTCAGAAAGCCTAACTGCAGCTCCTATCTCCAAACCATCATTTCCCGCGTTTACAATGTTCAATTCAGGCACTTGTGCAATTGATATTAGCACTTTATACTGCATTTTCTTTAACCTCGTTTCTATGCATATCTCCGTGTTTCCTACAATCAGCTTCGCCTCCGGGTTTGATGCTTTCAATTCCAGAACATGCTGAAGCTTCAAGGGTCTATACCACTTAACCCCACCAAATCCAGTTAAACTAAGAACATGCGGTTTTCGTAATAATAGTTCAGGTGGAAAAATGAGCTCTTTCTCAACATATTTACTTCCATCTACATCACTGTAGGATACTGGTTGATACGACCGAGTACAGGTGACAACAGAGCTATCACATGAACAAGGCTTTCCACTCGACGGGCAAAGAAACTCACCACTTGCATGGTTGGACGAGAGTGAACGAGTATATAAAGCATCATCGGTTTTGGCAAAGACTCTAAAAGCATCAAAAATTGGCCTGTAACCCGTGCAACGGCATAAGTTCCCTGCAAGACTTTCTTCGATTTGCTCCATTGATGGCGGAGTTGGACTTGACCTTAACAGTGCATACATAGACATTACAAATCCAGGAGTGCAAAATCCACATTGTGTTCCATGTGATTTTGCCAGGGATTCCTGCAAAGTTATCAATAACTTAGCATCGGAGAAAAACAAGAACACGACAACAAAACGCCAATATAGTTATATCTTATTGTAAAATGTAAAGGTCTACATTCAACGGATAAGAAAGGGAAACACGTCTCATGTACTCGTCTGGTGTTATGTAAGTCGAGCTACCCGAACTCGTTCACTTTAGTATGAACACATTTTTAGCCTCGATTACAATTTAGTTTCAACTTGATTATAAACAAATTGAATATGAGCATACCAAAGCTAGTTTGGCTCCAATAACAACCCTCGAGATTAGTTGATCATTAATGACGTTATATCAGTGGAGCTCGGTTCACTTAACTAAACATCCCTATCCTCGAGTAAAACCGCACCCACCTAAGGTGTCCGTGCTACATATATTGTATTTCATACCTGAACCGGATGTAAACCGTTTCTATGACTACCGATTCCCTCTATGGTGATCACATGCATTCCTTCTATTGAGTAAAGAGGAGCCAAACACGCATTAACTGCATTATGCCTGAAAAGATATCCATCTTTAACTATCAAACATTAATATTTCACGTTGATAACATAGATAATTAAGAGCACTTACACACATCTCTTCAGTTTCAGATCATAGTAAGAAACCATCACAGTACATGCTCCACAACCACCTTCTCCACATCCCAATTTCGTTCCAGTCAGCCCTAGATCTGCATCGATTGAGGAACCAGCAGAGCATTAAAAACGATCACAAAACGTGATTAGCGCTGTTATACATGTCAGGTTGACAATTTCACATCTTAAGTTCTTTCGCTAGATTATGACTACCTAAGCAACAACAAATCCACTCAAAACTCAACCAGGAAAGCAAAAATTTCGTAAAAAGATATCATAAAACAAAAATTGACTGTTTTGACCTCTGAGGAACTCAAGAAGAGTCAAGTGAGCTAAACCATCCGGAAGAACTCTCCGAACTCCATTGATGAAGACGATTGCTTCTGTGGACGTCATCTTGGCGCCGCTCTTCAACAATATTAGTTTTTGAAATTACTGCAAAATCCGTTGTCCGAATGAAAGAATACCTTACAGAAACCAATCATCGATTTAGCGGAAGTCGACAGCAAAGAGTTTGAATTCGGTACTCCTCTCAATCAACGCTGGCGATTTGGCAATCCTTTATTTTGCCCCTCTGCCTAATTTTTTTTCTTTCGGTGATGGCTTTGCTCTACTGATTGATCGTTGCAAATTATGTACTGTATTAAGCTTCAAGGAAAAAAATGGCTTTTTTGAACAAACATCACAAATGGTTTACATGTGAGTGCAATTTTGTTGTAACACTATTTTCCCGGGAAGAATTTATTTTCCTTTTTTTTTTCCTTTTTCCATTCTTATTGCTCGGTTAGTCGGTTTGGTGGATGACTGGATGAGAACACTTGACAAGTAATATGAAGCAAATAAAATTCCAGGTAGTGTCGCTTTTCTTGTCTTTTGTGTTGGAAATTTTGAAATTTCTTTGAAATTTTTGGACACGATAAAAATAGCAAAAATAAATGGGTAAGACACTCTTTTAACATTGAAAGCGGGTCGACACATGGACGACTGCTCAACGTGAATCAAATAAATAAAACAGATATTCATAACTCCTATGTTTTGTTTTTATTTTTGAAATTTAGGATAACAAGGTGACGTGAGACCATCCTTGATAACGCATGCATTACATAGACTCATAACTGAACCAAGAGTATGAGAGACTCAAGAAAGGGTTGCTAATAAGTTGCATCTATGGGAGGATCCAAGAGAATGAAGATTGCATGGAAGATGCAAAATCTCGGTCAACACTCAGGAATCTCGGCCGAGATTTCACCCGATATTTCCTCTGTGACACATGCTAGAAGATTCGGCCAAACATGTTTTAATTTTAACAACTGTCTTTTATTTTATTACCTTAAAAGCCTAAAAACACTTTTAAGGTAATTGTTGGTTTTGATCCTATCCTTGGATTATTTTTATATCTTTCCTATATTATCTTTTAAAATATATCTTTTCTAGTTTACATAGGAAGATCTCTTATAAATAGTCTTAAAATAAATAGCCTTGGAAGGAAAAATTATTAGATACCTCAGTTTTGGATTTGATTTCTACCGTGGTACACTTGTGACTTCATTTATTAAGTTTGCACTTTATCATTTCTATTCAATCAAAAGGAGAGTTTTTAATTGAAAAGTTGTGAATAGTTGCTAGGTTGTTCTTATTTGTGTTAATCTTTTTAATTGATCAAGGTTCTTTGCAAGTCTTATAATAGTCCTATCTTTCTATATTATCATTTATCATTCCATATTATCATCTTCTTATCTAACCATTGTCATTCCATCATTCCGCATTCTTTTTGGTTCGATTTTCTAAAACATTGGTCTGTTCTTCGTCAAATCTCGTCCGAGATTTCATTAAGAACTGTTCGAGATTTCTTTTTCGAGTGTGTTCGAAGATCCTTTCAATCTAAATCGAGAGCTGCGGCCTCAACCCCGCATCACAAGTATTTAATGATTATTGCCTCAAATCACTTATCACATATAATCTACTTATTTCTCAAAACGTCTACAATTAATGGAACATTAATGTGACATTGGTTATATCATATATGTCTCTTTTTAATATATATATAAATTTAAAAGAGCTTTAAAATGGTATAATATATATATTTATTTGTCGTATCCCGTTTTCTATAATTTTTAGGATTGTCGCCTCCCGTTTCTTGTTGTGTTGGTATTCAGAATTGTTTCCGTTTCCATGCAACATAGCTTGACGATAATAAAATCAATATATTAATAATGAAGATTTAAATTAAAAAAAATTCAAAATAATAAGGATGAATTGACTAATTATCTCTTGGATAATAAATAGTAGTGTTTATTTTTTTAGTTTATTATAATTTTATCTCTTTCAAATAACTTTTGATTAAATAATATTTTACTTATGATTTTCTCCTCTAATTAACTAAAAAAAAAAGTAAATGATCAGTGGAGTTGACAAAAAAGCACATCAAATTAGTGAAATACTACTTCTAACTTTTCTCATATTTATTGTTAACTAACTAATTATAATAATCATGCACGCAAAAATTTAACAATGATAACGTTCAGACTAATAAACCCCGGGCTCGACCATACTAACAATGAGAAATTTTAAATTATCGTATTATTGGCCATTGATAACATCTACACGGATAACACATTTTTGAAAAAAGTTCGTGGATAATTGAAAACATAATTATTAAAAAAATTTATTTGATTTCTAATCATTTAATTAAAAATAATTGATTTTTTTTCAAAACTTGTTTTTAATTTTTCCAAAAAATTGTGTTAGACGGTCATATTACACTGTCAACAACCGTTGACAGACCATAACAACATTATCGACAACTGTTGACATTTTATAATTGTAGTGTCAATAGCCGTGGACAGTACAAAAAAACTTAAAATGAAGTGTTTAGAGATCAAGCAAGAAATATATATGGCTACATTTTCAATTTATAATTCAACTTGGTTAGTTAAAAAAATTGATTCATATTTTATTAGTGTGCATGTTATATATTTTGTGTACAATAATAAACAATGATATCAAATACTTTTAAGCTAATTTATGATTTATAATCTTTAGATATCAAATACTTTCACCTGCATTCCTTCCATTTGCGGAATGTCCCACAATTATATGATACGAACTGTAACCAAATGTGATTTAAGATAAAGCACGAGGAAGATTGTGTAATATCCGGTTTGTTTAAAGCAAGTGTTCCTAGTGGCGAACTGTTTGGTATGACTGGACTTATC
Source organism: Fagopyrum homotropicum (assembly GCA_033239125.1). Taxonomy (NCBI): domain Eukaryota; kingdom Viridiplantae; phylum Streptophyta; class Magnoliopsida; order Caryophyllales; family Polygonaceae; genus Fagopyrum; species Fagopyrum homotropicum. The sequence continues at coordinate 143,439,044 of BSWB01000005.1, forward strand.
GTTGCGTTGTCCCTAACCATGAAACTTAGACATCATAAAAAGCTTTAATACGCAGCAAAAAAACTCTTCATACATAACATAAAGTTCCACTTCATAGCAATTTCCTACCATTGCACCACTAAAGAGTCCTTTGAGCTTACCAGAGGACAGTTTCCTACAATGCCATGCCCGTCATTGATCTTCCGGAAATTGCGAAAAAAATAAATAAATAAATAACAAGACAAGATATACATATTCTTCAGACTATACATTTCCTATAGGCTAAGAAGAAGATTAGACCATCTCGGATAAACCCGACTGCATCTCAAAGGTGTCGTGTAATACCTTACATAGAATAGCGGCTGTCTGTTGAATGACGACTGTCGGGTCTTTCTCTTGGTGCTGATCTCTCATCTTGAATCTCCTCAAGATCGTCTTCATCTCCTCTTCTACCTGCTTGCTCTTTCCAGTATCCCACCAATTTTTTCAGGCGAGCGACTTCCTTTGAGTTTACATTTTTGTTTGGATCATTTATGATGGTTCTTACTCTTGATGCATACCTGAAAATCAGATAAGGGTGTGATTTTGTTGTACATCTTAAGGGTATTTAAGGAAAAGGAATGCCGGAAAGGATGGAGGAGCTTACGACAATGAGTTGTATGTCTCATCCAAGTTTGATCCAGCGGGTGACACATTTACAAACATCAGTGTCTTTGCATTGCCTCCAAGTGAATCACTCATAAGCATTGTTAGTTTGTGGTTTCGATATGGAATATGTTGTCCACCGGATGATAATGCACTTATAACATCACCAAGTGCAGAAAGTGATTTATTGATACTTTGTGCTTCCTTGAGTTGATTGCCAGCAGAACCTGACTTCTTAACTCTTTCTGAACCAGCCAAATCTACAAAGCTTAGCTGCAAATGTACAATATATGTTATATTTCTCTGAACATAAAACAAATAGTAATATTAAAAATTAAATAAAAACTACACACGTACCTTTCCTCTCGCAACAGATTGTGTTTGAAGATTTGTGCTTTCGATGATAATTGAAAGTATAAGATGAGACCTAGAACTTTCTTCATTCATTTGGGTCCCGGATACATGTCTCCGTTCCGACCCCTTTTGGATAATGCCTCTTAGCTCCTCGTATGTTGAGATATGTTCAAGGGTTGCATTTTCAACAGAGACCATTCCCTAGAAACCAAAATCTCAATGTCAATTTAAGTACCCCAAAAATATCAAATCAAAGTAGAACGGACAAGAAAACTTGGGAAGGCGGGGTAGAAGTTCAAGAGCAGTAAAGTTCTTTCATGATATAGTCACCTTAGTATCTTTCTTGATATCCAATTTCAAACGCTTTGCATTTTTGGGTAACAGGAGATCCATCAAATTATCTTGATAAAGCTCCAACATGTATACCTGCAAAACCAGTATGTAGCGATTAATGTATGTTAAGATAATCTAGAAACAATTTTGTGGCCCACACATAATAAAAGGAGAATTACCTTCAATGAAAAGGAGAATTTCTTACTGTCCCGCTTTAAAACGTTGAAGAGCTCAGATGTAGCCCGTGGTGTAAGTCCAGGATTTCTTTCGTTACCATATATAGTATATGTCTTTCCAGAACCAGTTTGGCCATAGGCAAATATGCATACATTATATCCATCTACAGCAGATTGAACCAAATACTGCACAGGAATAGGTAATGTTAGGATCCAAAAGCTTTCCTCTGATCAGTGAGTTCAATCAGAAATGAGCAAAAGAGATAAAATTTTAGATTTGCTGGACATGCCTTGGTATCCTCAAAAACATCTTCCTGAGTTGCACTCCCATCAAAAACATGATCATATATATGTTGCTTTGCCTTGTCATCTTTCCATGGATGCTCAACAGTGAATTCATCCACACACGAGACAATACTCTTTTCACTATCAGCTTTCTCTCTATCACCAAGGGGCCTCAATCGACAATAGACTCGAATTTTTCCTTTCATATCTACAATTACGAAAAAATATTGTGACTAATGCAAGCAGTGAAGAAATAAAGGAAAGGACAGTGAAAACCAATTGGTCAAACATTAGATGCACTTCCTTGAAGTGTTGAACATACCTTCAATCATATTGAAGTACCGTTTCCTCAACGACTGCTCTTCCTTGTACAAAGATTCTAATTCTGCTAGTTGAGATGCTTGCATCTTCAAGATGGCAGCGGTTTGCTCATTCTTTCTATCCATATCCTGGAACCAGGAAAAAGAACAGTTGTGAGTTTTTGCATATTGATACCAGAAAGGGTCAACTATAAACAATCCAACAACAATTGTTTTTAAAAGAAACAGTCAAATAAAAAAACAATATAGATAAGCTATTGACTTTATACCTCCTTCATTTCCCTCAGATCTTCTAGTTCTTTTAAGCTATTATGTATTGTTGATAATTGCTCGTCCCTGGATGCAATGGTCGACTCTGCAACAACTAAATTGCGTTTGACTTCTTCCACCTTCTTCTCCAGTTCTGAAATCCTTTGAATCAAGGTTCGCTGTTCTTGCTCATACCTTTTCTCAACAGTTTCAACCTATAATATGATTGTATGGTACTCAAAATAGATTAATACCATAAGATTTGTTTCTCTGCAAAAAGAGCATGGAGAAATGACAGAAGGCTAATAGGAATATACCGCATCCCCATGTTTCCTCTCTAGCCTTAAGACTTTTTGTTCTAACGAAATTTTGTCATCTATTAGCCTCTTCACTGTTTTTTCTGCTGACTGCAGCTCCTCAGTTCGTAACTTTAGCTCATCCTGAATCTTATGTAAAGCCTGAAAATGATATAAATTAGTGTACGATGTATAAACACCAGAAATAACTATGTTAGGCTGAAAACAAGAAGAGACCATAAATAACAAGAAATTACCACAGCAAATAGATAACTCCAATTGTATTCTGCAACCTTACCTGGTTATCATTTCCAGACGACTCCTTTTTGGTATTGTCGTCCAATAGATCATTAAGCTTTACTAATTTCGCTTCCAAGTTCCTCTTTTCCAATACCGATGCCTGGTCACAATTACAACAACAAAAAAGAAATTCATTGTCACATAAATGAGGCAATACACTTTAGAAGGTCATTTTAAGGACCTGGAGATGCCTACCTGGAGAGCCGAGTCCTTATCATCATATAAGGACCTGAGTTTATCACATTCAGATGTCATCTTTGCTAAATTTTGCTTTTCAATTGTCAACGACTCTTTCAAGCCCTTCAATTCTTCTCGCAAATTCACTTCTTCCTTCTGCTTTTCTTGCAGTTCCTCCAATAACTAGAGCAAAAACACATATTGTCATCCAGAAAAGATGTAAGTTGAAGGAACCAAAAAAAAAAAAGTTGTAGTGAAACATAGTCAATACCACCCATTAAAATTTCTAAAATAAACCTTAGTTGTTTATTCAAGTATGCACATGATATCCAAATCAATATAAAACTAAGCAAATATATTGTGGTTCTAAGAAACTAATTTTGTGCTTCGGATCTCCACAATGGATCTCTAGTTTCATCCTTCAAAGGCTTCAAGAGTATAGAAGTAAGCAGCAATGTAAAAAAACTTCCGTAGGATTCCACGTGCTTTTAGTCATCCAGAAAATTAGGTCTTTGAAACTGGAAAAACTTTAAGAAGCTTTCGGATTGCCTATTAGCATCTCACTCTGTTCTTACAGGAGAGATCACAAATAGGTATGCATATACTTCCATAAATGCAGAATAAGGTGATTTAGACTAGAGGCCTAAAAGCTTATTGCACTTACTCTATCAACATTCTTCTGCGACTCTTCAGAAGTTTTGTACAAATCTTGAAGGCGCTTCTCATAGACTTCAGCACTGGTAGCAGCAGGCTTGAAACTTGTTGCCGCCACGTCTCCATTCGTATTGCTGGTAGACATAGCTTTTGCTTTAGAGTAGCGACGCAACATAACATCATTTATATGGGTCTGAAGGGCAACACAGATTTCTTCTCCCTGTACATACATTTAAAAAAATATCAATCCTTTCTAGATATAAGAGAGACAACTTTGAACTTAAATTAACACACTTTTAAATGATAACAAGAATTATGAGAAAGTGAATCAACCTGCTTGGTTTCAAATTGAAAAATGTGGAGGACACCTGCAACTCTCATTTTGAAAAACACAGCGGTATTACTGCTACCGAACTGCATTATGTCTCTTAGTTCAGCTGAATGTAAATATTCTTTAGGAACAGGACGGAAAAAATGAACCTACAAATCCAACAGAAAAACAATGTTCAAACCACATTCAGTAAAGAATAACAAAATGACCATCACAAACAGTTTACGCTCAAAACATACCCCACGTTTGTTGATCCCTAAGGTGACCCTCCCTGGTAGGAGACCTATAGGATCATCAATTTTGCGGACACTGAAGAAAACTGAGTTGCCATAAGGAAGCATCCTCAAAGTTCTCAAAAATTGTTGCCTAGCGTCCTCCTTTGTTAGGTTCTCCTACAAGACAATGTCAAGGTCTTGTTCAAAGTAGAATTTAGATGAGAAGATAAGCTTGATATGATAGTTCACATCAAGCTCCCCAGCAATTCACAAAAAGTTGGCAATAGATAAGAAAATGTTAACATACCAGACTTCTCAATAGATTTCAACAGACGTAATAAGTTAGAGAAGAGATTTAAGTAAAATCAATTATTTTACGGTTCCATTTCAAATAAAGTCAGCCACTAATATTGATTGTACAAATTTAATTACATTACCATGCCATTTTCAAATAAACCCAGCTGCTTATAAATATGCATTTCATTACATGACCTTATAAGCTTCTTATGATGAATGAGTTTGCAACAAACAGAAGGTGGATGTCCTTTCGGCCCTTTTTGCCAAAAGTGATGATGAAATAACAGATAAGAAGCTGGGTTTGAAGCTGTAAAGCATGCAAGAAGAAACTCTTACCATCAGACGATATCGAGAGAGAATATCCAGTACCCAGTCCTGCTTCGCGCGTGTTTTTGCGATTTCCCTCGGTAAAAACCTCTCTAAGGGTGAGGTCCAATCACTAACAATTAAATGAAAGGATTCAGGGATTGACAAAGAGAAACAGTAATCATATAGGTTACAAGATAAAACGAAATGAAATAGGTCTGAGAACCCCTTATCGCTAGCCAGATTCCCCTTTCCAGAACACAGACAAGTTTATGCGTTTCAGTAACTCACGTGCACAATTCAAGGTTACCAACAAATCCAATATCAACCAAGATCTGCAACGCAGACAACTGAGCAGCATCATCTCTTCCAACAGGGTAGTTACCGAGGATATAATCATGTTGCAGCTGCAATATGACTTTTTTTGGTGAGACCAGCAACAATCTATCATTGCATCTACAAAGATCTTATAAGGTTTACTCACTTGAACATACGATAACTGAACAAACATCGGGTCTGTAACAGCTTCATCCGACTCCCTAAACAACTTTTTCTTAAAGACAAGTTTACAGTGCAATATCTCTCCTTTACTTCGATCCTTAGCTGCCTTGAAATCAGCAAGCAGATCGCCAATATATTTATTGTCATCTAATCCGATATACTCCTCTGTCACAAAAATGCATGAATTATATGGCTGAGAAACACAAACTGGCTTGAAAATACAATTCAAAGAACCTATATACCAGTTCCAAGATCGGATTGTTTGGAACCATTGACAACTTTGCGGCATTCAAACAAACCGAAGCTAGAATAGGCAGACAGCTTGATAATTCCAGCAAGTTCCTGAGGTAAAAACAACAATTACCGATAATACTAAAAATGAAAATAACTTATCAACAACAGATGGACAACAGCAGCCTTTAGATGATTGACCCAGCATGAGAAGTACAGAGATAAACGCTGGTACTTTCTTTTATTTTGAGTTGACTAACAAATAAGATGAGGGACGATACGGAGGAATTCTCTTATGTACCTCAACAGCATCAGAGACGGTTGTTGACATGTCATACGTAATTTCTTCAAAAGTTTCATCCAAGAAAAAGACTATAGTTGTAAGTTTTTTTCCTGTCAAAAGAGCTTCAATTTCTTCTCGAGCAGGTATGTTTTGCCTTGGTCCAGCCTTAATAGAACGCTTCAAGGCATTTAATGTATTTTGTGCAAGAAGTTGGATGTCAGAGTCTATACTTGCACCATATGCCACATTATGGACATACTCAGACAAATATCCACCAATATCCTTGCTTGGGGGCATAGAGGATGCACATAAATACATAAGCTCCCAAGCTTTAATCAAATATAGCCTGAAACCACAATCAAAAAGATGGTTAGACAGTTATCACTCTACATGTTATTCGCGTCATCCACAGAATAATTTCACTTACTTATCAGGGTTGTTCCTAGTTTGCTTTGAGATCTGTACAAAAAGTTCATCTCGGAGTTCCGAACGCTTCAATGTGTGCTTAAACAGTTTTCCAACCAGCTCAATCCTTTCATCTAGGCTGGTTGGAGTCATTTTATCTGAGGAATCAACTCCCATATACTTCAAAATGGTCTGAAAGAGCTTGGTTGCTCGGCTTACAAGGTCACTGTTAATTTTGAGCAAGGATGTCGGAATAGGATCCTGCCAAGGTTCCATGATGTTATGAGTAATCCAGAGAAAGGTTATAATTTTCATGCACATCAATGTACCTTTTGGAAGCAAAGCATATCCTCAAATGTGAATTTCTCCCTACTTTGAGGACCAGATGATCTTTTAGAGAAAAGGCCACGTTTTCCAGAAGACTGCATTTGTTTCTGCATTGCTCTTAAAAATCCCTCCACCTGAATAGAAGATATTAACCAAATGAGAAAATAGTCCTAAGCCTTGACATGCTTTGATAGCATTACAACTATGACAAACAGTACATTTATTTAATTCTGGCAAGTTGTTTAGTATAAGCCTATATAAGGTAGTCCTATCTTCTTTCAGTTCTTTGTAGTAAAGTGTATGTAGCAAGCCACTACTCCTCACCTGAAATTTATTAATCAAGGGTATAGCACCAGCAAGTTCTGCTGGAATAGACATTGACAGGGTCATTGGGGTCCTGCACAGCAATCATGAATTATCAAAAGTTCATTAATTTTTTACACAAAATTGCTATACTCTGGAATCAGCGTAACTGTAGAAAAGTAGTTTTTCCTACACTACTGTTATTCAGAATAACAAATGCATTCTACTATGCAAAGATACAAGGATAGGATTCATAAAAAAAACCTCTACTCAAATTTAATATTATTGTCTACAAAAAAGCATAAACGAAAGCTATATGACAAATGGCCAACCATTTCAATATCCATATCCCTCAGATGCTCACTGAAAAACACCCAAGGAAATCACTCATCATCAAATATCTACAACTTCATACATTAAGTGAAGTCCATAGATGAAAAATAAGTTTTCCTACAGCAAGACCACTATTAGAGTATCAGGCATTCTTAGATGAAGTGTGCCAGCAGATGCAGATTATATTCGTACAATGTTGGTCTTATCCTACTGTAGCAAACTCTTGCAGTTGCACACCAGAATAATGTTCCATCGATAAGGACATGCGGTTTACACTATCATTGAGATTCGAAAAAATGAATGCAGGTTAGAAACCGCAATTAGGACTCACGCTGGCGCAAAATTAGATCCACCATCACTGTCATAATCATCTCCGTTGGAGACTGCACTGGACTGGGAAGGTGTTTCATTGTCGTTGGTGCTAAAAGAAGAGTACAATGAGTTTTGGGAAGCCATATCTGAGGGCAAATCGGATGGCATTTCCAAAACAAATAGCAGAAGAGCAAAGGCACTGGCTGCTCTATAACCTCATGTGACGAATCAGACTTCACCTAGCAATTGAATTAAGAAAACAACCAGAATCAAAATAAGCAAAACTGAACCGAATGTGAAGAGTCAAACACAGGTTAGATGAACTCTTGACCAAATTTATTAAAACCAAAGGTAATTCAAAACCAGCAAAAACCACCATGGTAGCAATGAATTGGAGAGGGCTTTGAAAAAGAAAGAACATTGACCCCACCAAACATCATCAACTCGAATTAAATTCATTAATCAGAGCTTTCTCATTTCTCAACCCCACCAAAATTGCCAAAGCCCCCACATCGACAGATCTAAACGATGAAAGGCAAAATACAGTACCGAAAGCGCGGAAACCAAAGCAAACTCGAATGCTTTCAATTCAAACCTCATCTAAAGCTCCAAATGCGAGCGAGAAAGAGTCGGTACAAGTAACCATTGACAATCAACAAACATCATCATCTTACCGACAAGAAAAACGCCAAGAAATCGGGGGATAAAAAGAAGAAACAAATAGGAAAAGTTGACCTAGCTTGACTATACCTGCAGCACAGCAATAGATCCCTGAAATGCAGAAACTACAGCACATCTAAAACAGCAAAATAGATGGAGAAACATGAGAATAGCAATGTACCAGAGGTTTAAGCGGAAGATCACAGTGGAGGTAGTGGAATGCGTCGATTTGACTTCAATGGATACGCGAGAGAGAAATTGGGAGGGAGAAGAGGAAGAAGATGTGTGAGAGGGAAGAGAGAGGGAATCACGAGAGAGAGAGTACTGTCACAATAAACGCTCACAAGAGTATACAATTTTGGGGAAACACAAGAAATTACAATATATTTTGGACAATATACATTAGTAGTTGCATTGGGGTGGACCGGTGGTAAATTAATAATGCTATATTGCTATTGTATAATTTTGTTTCCTTTTATAACAAAAGAATTCCAAACATTTTACATTGGTCATTTATCCGCTGAATATCGGGTTAAAATTGTCGAGGAAGGATAAAAATTATGGAAAATTTTCAACCCTTATGAGAAGGATTATGAGAGGTAGGCGAGTGAAGAGGGGTTTATCATTTCCTAGTGAACGAATGGATTCTATAGTTTACCGTTTATTTCTCTAGGTATATTTAGTTGTGTAGTTCTAAAAACTCTCCATAATATCCAAGATAAGTGTAAACCATTAATATCGTGTGTTTACAAATTTGCACCATAAAGTTTTGAAAAATACGCACTTGATTAACCGGTTTTTATATATTATCGAGGAAACCTATAAAAATTGATAAATTTTTTTTAAAAAATGTCAAATCGCCTAAAACGGATATAATTTCATGTCAAAGTATACAAATATTATTTAGATATTGTGTCAAATTATTTCACTCCGTAAAGCCGTAAACAAGTTATAACTTAGCTAGAAATATATTTAATTGATGAAATTATAAATATATATTAATTATATGGATTTATAGTTTATTTACATGTTTATTTCTTGATGGGGTAAGCATATAAAGCTGTTTACTAGGAGTTTATTTTTTAGGTTTAATTTACTTCAAAAGACTCTCATGCCCTTAGTAAAACCGAACAATGACGTTGAATACTTAGGGATGAACAAATAATATCAAGATGGAAAACCACAAGACCAAAATCGGGTTTTAAACAAAAATAAACTCATACAAACAAAAAAACCTTGGTCTGAAAAGCTTATTTTTGAGTGGTTTATAAACCCAAATAAACCCCTAGAAAAATAAAACAATCTCTAAGTAAACACTTACAAAAATTAAACTCAAAATTTATAAACTAAATGAAAAACAAATAAGTTACAAGTAAACATTCTCTTAAATGTTTATTATTTTGTGAAAAACATCAACATGGTTCGATTCGTTGATGTTTACGACAAGTATCTTATAGAAACCTCTTTTCTATATATCTAGTTTACATGCTCTTAAATAATTTAATATTTAATTATCATTATTTATGACTTTCATAAATATATTATAAGTTACTGCATATAAAAGAGTATATAAATAAGTAATTAATTATGGCTATAAATAGTTAATGTAGGTTACATTTGAGTTTCTCCTTACTTATTATGTGTCATATCAAACCCAAAAATCATGAAAAATGCTGATGTATTATGTTGAAAATATACTTTTTATTATATTTGACTGACATAAAATATTGGGAAAAATCTAGTGTGAATATTTATTGCGCTCTGCTGTAGAAAAATCTATCTTAATTCATTTGCTGACATAACACGATATTTTCTATTTTTGTCTTAAAGGAGAAACAATTACCATTTATTTATTAAATTAAATTAAAGTGGATGAATAAAGAGCGCGCAAGTGAGAAAATTGAAAAAGAAGCCGGCCGGGAGATGCGTGCTGACAAGCAAAAGGGCAATAGCGTTTGGACAAGAGGGAGTGGGAGGGATGTTTTTTGTATGATTTAAACCTTAAAATATAATTATTAACAAATTAATAAATTAGATTATTGTATTCATCTCTCCATTACCCCTTCAACATCAAAATCATTTGTAAGACATATTTTGGGAGAATTCAAAACATTTGTTGGTGTAGGTAACGATAAAAGTATATATTTGTGCATAAAAATCATATATACAATACTTTTTGAATAGGTAGGGAGGCTTGTATTTACTACTGAGTTAATTTTGGGTTGACCGTTTTCAATAACGTAAAGATAATGGATTAATCGATATTTATGATAAACAATAAACATTTGATGTACAATCTCTTTTTATGAGACAACTCGATTCTCATCCTACACCCATTGAGTGTAAATAATTGTTATAGTTAACTCATAAATATTGAGGTCGATTAACCATCTGATATAGTATACCATTCTTTTTATAACTAACTTAAAATGGCAAGAAACGAAAAGGTTAAACTCATTCTTAAACCGGGTCAAAGTTCCGAAGTGCCATAGGGGTGGGGGCATGCTATCCATTTTGTCTCCAAGGCGGTATGTTCGACTTTTGACACAAAAAATAAGACGACACATAAAATACGTTATAATCGATGTGGAACATATCGGATTTCATATCTAATCAATAGTTATCTTCAATGGAGCAATATACGTATGTTAATTTGGTTGAATGAATCATCAACATAACGAATCTCTACTCTGCATAGCTACTCAAAAGTTTGAAAGACACTACTACTGTATATATTTCTACAATACCAAAACTAGATTATATTTTGCACCATACAAGAGAATGACTACCAAGAAACTTAGGGCCTGTTTAGTTAGAGGGTTGGAGATTTTTTTTAGTTTTGTGGTTGGAGTTCTGCAAAATTAGAGATGTTTAGTTAGAGTTTTAGGGTTAGGGTTTTCAACAAGTTTTGTGGTTTTGGGGTATTTCTTTAGAATCTAGCCATTCAAGTTTTTTTGGAGATTTATGGTTGTTGTTGGAGAATTATGCCCAGAATAGCCTCTTCAATAGTGCCTCGTTCATCTTCCTCTTCTATCTATCGACTGTTGAGAAGCAGAGAAATCAAAGAAATAGAGAAGAAAGAAAAATCGTTCAAGCAGAGAAATCAATGAAGGATACCATCTCTCGATCAATTGAGATCTCTTCTCTTCTTCTCAAATAATTTAGCACCAATTTTACAGTTGAATCAACAGTAATCCAAACCCTAGCCTTCCCATATTCCAATTGAAACTACAATGGAGTAACCCAAACCTTTTCCTTCATTTCTTCCCAAATCGTTCAAGCATTCTCCATCGGACGTTCTTCTTCTCTTCAATTCGAGTATTACAAAACAAATTCCATTAGCAATGCCTTCTTCTCTTCTTCAATGGTATCCTTCACAATCCATGGAGAAGTGGAGAATAGACGGAGGAGAAGTGGAGAATAGACGGAGGAGAAGCAGAGAAATCAATGAAGAAATAGAGAAATTAAGGAGGACAATCTTTATTCTTCTTGCCAGGAGAAGAACCGAAAAAAATATGAGAAAGATGTGATGAGAAGAACGAAGGAGAAGAACGCAGGAGAAGGAGAAGAACGCAGGAGAAGAACGTCGATGTTCTTGTGTGTTGGAGTTGCTGATGCATAAAATTAGGGCTGAATGATAAATGATGGGGGTAATTTGGTCTTTACTTATAATCGAAACTAATTTCGAACCCTTTAACTAAACACGTATACGAGTTTTTTTATAAACCGCAAATCTCAAAACAAACCTCCCTAAAACCGCAACCGCAACCACAACCGCAACCATAACCGCAACCACAACTGCAACCACATTTTTACTAAACACGCCCTTAGACTGTTTGTTAACTATTGAGAAACACGAGTGTTAGTATGTTTTAAAAACACTAAAGATCGTTTGGTTGACTAAACTAGTGTTTTTGTAGTGTTTGTAGGAGCAATAATGTTTTTTTTCATACAAAAAAAAACACTTCTATAGAAATACAAACCGTGAATTTCATATCGTATTTCCAAAATATTACCAAAAACACTAAACGTAACCAGCAAATACGGGGTGTACGAGCCACCTCATAACTTCATAATATGTCCCCCTAAGGAATACTCAATTTTGGACACTCACCACGTTAGTATTTCACCTATCATCCAAAATAACAAATATGATATGTTTCATTTCATTTGTTTTTTTTAAAAAAGCCCGACACTTTGATTATATCTGGAATGTAACTCAAGGTACAATGATACGAAAAGTGGGTCCAACAAATGAAATAATGTAAATATAAACAATCAACGACAAAGTTTGATTGTTAGTCTTGTAATTAGGGTTTATAGTACCATATAACATAATCCTTTTAAAAAGATAGGCAAAAAGACCAAAATCTTACTGAATTAGCATCATATTCAGAACATAAATGACAAAAAGAAGCAGACAAATTAGTCAATATATTTTAATCCACGTTCCCAATACAACACTTTCTTCTCCTTCCTTTCTTTAACTTTTTTCACTCACATATTTTTCCTTAATTAAAGCAACATATACAGTAAATAATCCAAACTTCATTTTTTTTATAAAAGTTTTAAAATAAATTCATTTATTGAAAATATTTATTTTAAATTTTTTTTCTAAAATCTATATATCTTACTAAACCAGAACCCACTTTGTCCACATGTCGCGTGTTAATGCTAGCCACATCAGCTTTTTTCCAATTTATTTACAATATTGCCACAAGATATTTACGAATTTGCCATAATATCTTTCATAATAAAAAATCATTAAAACTAATAAACAGTCAACAAGCCAAATCATCTTTAATCTAATAAATTATCATGCCACATCAATTTTACTCAAATATTAATTAAAACAAAACATAATAAAAACACATCTAGATTTTGTTGTTATAATTTTCAAAAAAATAATGTAGGCACATTTTAATTTACGAAAATTATTTTTTGAGTTAATTTTACAATTTCAAATTTTATATATCATATTTTATTTTCTTAATTTAAATTTTTGAAAATTTTGTTTTAAAATTTATTAATTTTAAACTTTTTATATATATATATTATTTAGATAAAACCCGCACAAGGTGCGGGCATTTAACTAGTTGTAGTATATATCATAAAGACCGTACTAGAAATTATCAGATATTAAAGTTAACTTCTTGGTTAAATCTACACTCTAAGACAGATTTCATCTTTGTTTATATTTTTTTTGGTGATTTTGTAGGTCCATTAAAAGTTATTAGTTATCCTATAAAGCAATCACCCTTAAAAAAAATGAAGACATTTTGACTCAACAAATTTGGAACATCTCACCTAACATCAAAGCAAATATGTTTGATGGTGCCCACACGTTTCACATATTTATTACCATCTGTATTTAAAATAGTCACGAGACTTTCCGTACATATGGGCCGGCCCATCGACATGAGCAGAAGCCCATTAGGCCCAATTTCCCCAGTACAAGCTGATCATTGGCATGCTTATACAAGCCGACAGAGCTGATTGGCATGCTTATACAAGCCGAGCTCTGAACAAGCTGATTGGCATGCTTATACAAGTCGAACGAGCTGATTGGTAATTGACATGCTTATACAAGCCGAGCTCTCAACGAGCTGATTGGCATGCTTATACAAGCCGAACGAGCTGATTGGTATGCTTCTGATTGGTAATTGACATGCTTATACAAGTGATTGGTAATTGACATGCTTATACAAGTGATTGGTAATTGACATGCTTATACAAGTCGAGCTCTCAACGAGCTGATTGGCATGCTTATACAAGCCAAACGAGCTGATTGGTATGCTTCTGATTGGTAATTGACATGCTTATACAAGTCGAGCTCTCAACGAGCTGATTGCATGCTTATACAAGCCGAACGAGCTGATTGGTATGCTTATACAAGCCGAACAAGCTGATCATTATTATTTATTGGCATGCTCAAACTTAAAACCTAATTTCAAACGGGTTTTAAAATTTGTTCTATTCGTCTCGTTTAGAGAATGAAAAAATCCAGCCCAAACCCGAGTAACTCAGCTAATATACCAGCCTTATAATGTTTTTTAGCCAAACGAGTCACGTCTCAATTTTGAACAAGTCCGAGTAGCTCGTCTCGTACTCTCACCCTATCCATAAGATACATTTCACAATGCCACGAGCCCATAGATAAAATTTCCCATTAATCAAAGGGGAAGTGTAAAAAATTCAAACAATCAAGAAAATCAACAAAAAAAAAAATCCACCATATTCGATGGTCGATTAGAGTTGAATATACTAATTGTTTTCTATTATAACAAAAATATGCAATTTCACAGACAAACAGTTTATAAATGCCATGCTAAGCTGCAATTATCCGCCATACCAAGTCTAAAGAGCCTACAGAAGCCTCAATAAACAGGCCTTGTGAACTCACTAGCTGGTATAAAACTGAGGGAAAAAATAGAGAGAAGCTACAAAGAGAACTTACAGCTCAGGAAGAATGTTATTAGATCAGAAACCATCTCATTCGAGCTGTTGTGGCCCTGTGAAACAATATTCTATCGTCCATCTGAAACTGTGCCTTACGTTTTAGTGATTGTTTTTGCAAACCTTCTTAAATTCTCCATGGCAGCATGAATCTTATCAGATATGGTGGAGTAAAGACATCTCTGTGCTGCCTCATCAAGTCCGTCTGGTGAGATTCGAGGCCATCCGGTTTCATGAAATTGCAGATTCCGGGACGTTGATATTGCCATCTGCTTCAATTTAGGCATGTCAAATTCTATTGGCTCGCCAATTGCAATGTTGATGCGCTTGTTCCATAATGGTACTGGAGGTTTTTTGCCAAACAAGTAATTCTCAGGCATGACCTGCATGGTAAAGACCATTTTAGGGTGAAGAATGGAAAACAGCTGAATTTCCTTTGCTGAATTTTACAATATCCAAGAAAAATGTCTTTCTCATGTGTTATGCCCGTGAAGTTACCTCCTGTAGACCGTGATGGATAATTGGCAGAACAATCGGGGTTATAGGTGCTCGGACAATAAGACTTGCAGTTCCCCATTTTAATCTTCTTATAGGAGCATCTTCTTGAGTCACTTTTCCCTCTGGAAAGGTATGCAGCTGCATATTAATAAGTACAAAAGACGTCAATTGCACAAATCAAATGAAAATAATAAATAGAAATGATGTCGCCACAATGAACAATTGAACATCGCTGCAAATTGACCGGGATTATGCTGAAGCTACAGCCTCCTTGTTCTTACAGGAAACTGGAATCCAATATCAAATTCCTTCAGAGTTCTTCACGATGATCAGGATCTTAAATTTTACGAGGATTTGGAAAATAATGCTATGCCATTTTCTTGTGGAACAGCATGAGTTGACCAACTTCCTAGCCTAAAACACAAACAAAAAACAGAACTCTAAAAATTTTAATTCAGGTAAATGGTACAAAGGAATTACCCATTCCCCATAGCTCAAGCGCTCCAAAGCTTCATTCATGTGCTCTTGATAAATTCCACCTCCTCTAGTTATAGGTATGCATTTCCCTGTGAAGATACTCTTTCAGAATAGAGTCCACACTTCTGGCATGAAAAATCCGTTAAAATGATTAACAATTACAGGCATACTGTAATCATATCTGTTTAAGCTACAACATTGAATTGTTTACTGCATAATACTAAAACAACAACATTGAAGCAGTTCAAAACAAGAGAAAAAATGGTTGCACAGCAAGAGACATATACAACTGCAGCATATCCATTTCTTTTGAAGTTAACAAGCCGATTTATAGCTCAAAAACTCAAGTTTAGAAAAATAGCTGGTATGGCACCCTCCTGATTAGTTCTTATATCACCTGACCCCATACATAAGTACGCAAAAAATGGACATAAATGCTCCCATAATATATATCAAATTTAGTGGAATAACAAAGAATACCTTGATCAACGAACATGATACTAAAAGGACTTGTATTACGTTGACAGATTAAAAATGTACTCCCTAACTGCTCGATACACGAAATAGGCAACATAAGCAATAACATGCAAAAGTAAAGCGCAATCAATGATACCTAATCGAAAAAGGTAAGACAGCACTGGATTTTTGAAGCATATATCTTCAGCAGCAAGCACCCATCGACCCAATTTTGGATCTGTTACGGGAAAACCCTTGAATCCCCACATCACAGGATCATCTAATCTGAGGTGATGAACTGTGCATCAGACTGACAGGAATCCACCAACAGTTGCCAAGAAAAATACACTAAAAATATAAACATGTGCAGCAAATACAAATTTCTTTAGATTTCCTTCTAAGGTGGGTAAGCTCCATTGTTAAAGCCAGAAAATATTCAAGTTTTCACTCCATTTGATTGAGAACGCACATGACCTTACAAAAGTTTCTCATCTTCAAATCCGAGCTTATCAAATTACCATGATTTAGGTAAAATTGTATGTGTGAAGCTCAAAGCCATACATAATTGGAATCTTCAGAAGGTTCATACTTTCCCTCTTAGCATTAAGAAAACCTATAAGTACCCCACTCTTTTACATTTCAATTATATCAAAATCAGACTATAGTGGGATCATTTGGTTGAGCTTGTTGCACTCACCCTCAAATTATCAAGATACACCCAAATAGCAACTCTATACCTAATTAATAAGTTACCCATGAGAGTACAAATGCATATATCAACCTCAAAGCCAGAAACAATTAGAATCTACAAGACTACAACAACATGGTTCGAAAAAACAATAGAAAACCCCCCACTACTCAGATCATCTGAACTTGTTGCACCCTCAATTAGTACTCGAGATATACCCAATTAACATATCTACACCCTATTGAGTTCTATATACTCTCCAAAGAACTATAATTTGCAATCAATCAACAACAAATCTGAAAATTGTCCTAGCTCCATTAAATTGAGAGAGAAGGAGATAGATACGTGGACATGTGGTTGCTGACGGTGATGAGTGGGACGCCGGGAGCGCGAGATCGTAGGAGGCGGAGAAGAGTGTCGGAGTTGTGGACGGTGGTTGAGTTGAGAATGTTCGCCACCGCCTTCGCGAAAGCTCCGACGGCTGTGAATATCACTCTCCGGGGTATCCCTCCCATGTGATCGGCGCGTGCCGCCCACTCCATCGTCCTCCCCATTCCTCCCGACTACGTCGTTTTCCCCCACCTTCCAGCCTCCACCGAACGAAATTCGATTCAACACTGAGAGCTTTCTACGTTGGATTGTTGTCCTTCAGTCAAATTGAACCGACAACTACCATTTCCCATAACAAAATAGACCAAATTGGAAGAAAATTACACAAACCACACTTAAAATTGTCAGGTTTCCACAAAATAACTCGATTAAACAAAATAACCCAGAAATAGAGTTTTTTTTCAAACATTCACCCACCCTTACCAAAGTTGGCAATGTTTTCGTATAAAATAAATACCTAAGCTATGGGAGATTTTGTGTAATTTCAAACTATAAGGATGATTTGTGAAAAGTTGACTATTTAAAGGGTGACTTTGTGTAATATTACCCTAATTCAATCCACCCATATCAAACCGGGAGCCAGTATGAACCGGTCATTTTAACAAACACCGGACCAGACCGGGTTCAATATTCAGAAGAAAAAAAACTCACTTTGTTCTTCTCTGGGATTCACCAAAAATCTCTACAAGAACACGCGCCATCTTTGAAATGGTGAAAGCGGGTGGTATCTCTAACGATAATTTCTCTATCCACAAGCTTCGAAATGAACTTAATAGCCGAATGACAGTCATTACACACTCTTAAGTTCTTCATAATCCTCAAAGTAGTCTTTTCTGGTGTACTAATCAGCCCAAATGCAATAGCCAGCTTTTCACTATGATGCCTTAAAATCTGTTCCTTAACCTCCTCATCAAGATCATGGAGCACAGATTGCGTATCAGGAACGAAACCCATCTTCTTAATCTCGTCCCAAATCTTCGCCATGGCGACATAGATTGCATCTCTTTGAGGATGATGTCCGTCTTCAACTCCAAACACATGAACTTTGTTCTTGATTTGTAGCCAACTGAATCCTTGCTCTTTCTTTACACCTTTCTCTTTCATTCTTTTTCTGATCATTGCAGCCTCTTCCCATCTCCTGCACGACGAGTACAAGTTGGCAAGCGCCATGTAGGCCCCACTATTGCCAGGGTCAATCTCAAGAAGCTTCTCTCCCGCAAATCTTGCCACATCAGCATTCTTGTGGACCTTGCAAGCTGCTAAGAGTGACCCCCATGCTATAACATCTGGCTCGACATCCATCTGTGCTATGAAATCCCGCGCTTCTTGGAGTTGGCCAGCTCGTCCAAGAAGATCAATCATGCAAGCGTAATGACTTTGGGTTGGTTCAATTTTGTGTGAAGTCTTCATCATGTTATAATAGCTCTTTCCTTTCTCAACAAACCCTACATGGATACAAGCTGAGAGCACACCAACATATGTTATGTGGTCTGGTTTGATTCCAAGATCCAACATTTTCTCAAACAATTCTATGGATTCTTCTCCAAGTCCATGCTGAGCTAAAGCTATGATCATGGAAGTCCAAGAAACTGCATCTTTTTTTGACTGAATAAGATCAAATACCCGTCTTGCATCTCGGATACTTCCAGACTTAGCATACATGTTGATCAGTGCATTGCCAACCGAAACTGATTTTGCTTCCCCCGATCTTAGAGCAACTCCATGGATTTGTCTTCCATGATCCAGTGAAGCCAAACCAGAAATGACGCTTAACGCAGCTGCTAATGTGTAGTTGTTCGGCTTTGGTCCATCTCTAATCATTAATCTGAATAACAACAATGCATCATTGTTCAACCCGTTTTGTACATAACCCACAATCATTGCTGTCCAGGTAACCACATCACGGTTCTTCAACGAGTCAAAAATGTTCCTCGCGGGACTAATATCTCCCAGCTTGACATATCCTGCCAACAAAGCTGTAAATGCTATCATATTAAGATTGGATATACTTCTACTCTCAATAATCATTTTAGCACTCTCAACTTCTCCACACTTAGAGTACATTGATATCAGGGCATTTTCCACTGCCCCGAAAACGTCAAACTGACTCGTGATAATGTGGCTATGGATTTGCTTTCCAACCCTCAAGTTCTGTATATTAGCACAAGCAGACAATGCACTTGCCAACGTAAATCTATCAGGTATAATAGTAGAATCCTTCATCATTTGTGAGAATATATCAAGAGCCTCAACATCAAATCCATGTTGATTGTATCCCGTGACCATAGAATTCCATGAAACTATATCACGTTCATCCATTTGTTCGAAAACATCAAGAGCAAGATCAACACAACCCGACTGCATATGCAATGAAATCAAAGCATTCCAGCTTGACACACTTCTCATTCTCATCCTATCAAATACAGTCCTAGCTCTAACTGAATCACCTGATTTCGTATACATATTAATCAAAGAATTCGCCACAGGGATATAACTACTAAACCCAAGTTTAACTACAAAAACATGAACTTTCCTACCTATACCCAAACCTTCTAAAGCAGCACAGGACGCTAAAACGTTCGTGAATGTATACTGAGTAAGTGGACATCCATTCCAAACCATGTCCAAAAACGTTCTTATCGCTGTTCTACGACAACCCATCTTATTATAACCCGCAATCATTGCAGTCCAAGAAACAGAATCCGGGTGAGGAATCATCTGAAATATATGTTTTGCAGAATCCATCATTCCTTCTTTTGAGTACCCAGATAGAATTGTGTTCCAAGAGCAAGTGTTTTTTGTAGGCATTTCGTCGAATAGTTTGTGGGCATCAAAGAGAGACCCAGATTTGACATAAAGAGTAATGAGATTGTTGAGGAGATAAAGGCTCAAATGGAAACCTGATTTGATGATTTGAGCATGTATTGATCTTCCAGATAGTAAGTTGTTCATCTTCAGGCATCTTTGTAGGAGTGAAGCGTAGTGATCAGGAAGAGAAGAGGACGGTAGTGCGCCTGGTGTCTCCATTGGTGACCAATCTGTGTTAAAGCTTTGTACTATGGATCCTAATGGGACAAGAGATGGAAGATGATTCCAGGTTGAATTTCCTACATCCCTTCCCTTTTGCCCAAAGATGTCACGCTTCCCCCTCTAAAAATTTGAACAAAATTTTGAGGGAAGTTTGTAAAAACATACAGAGTACAGGTTTTTCTTATAGTAAATTCACAAAACCACCCGCTAATTAATCTATATTTCACCTTATCACCTGCTAGAGTTGAAATTGAAAAAATCACATGCTAAATGACTTCTTCACTTGCACATCACACTAATTTAGCAACTGTATCAATCGACCATAGAGAAAGCAATACTCGTAGAGTTACAAACTGCTGGCAGAGAAGCACTCATGCACCGAAACCCTAATTTAGGAATGAATGTAAAGAATTAAGCTATCTCCTATGGCAAAGATCCAAGAGGAGAATAAAAAGCACCAAACAAATTTTACAACAGCAACTTACAGAAACACTAATTTAGCAATAAATTACAGCGTTGCTAGCCACACATCAGCTTGGCTGTTATGGAAAGATTGACAGTAGAATATACACAAACAGTATGTTGCCTTATTGTGGATTAGTGGCAACCGGTTTCGCTGTTTTATCATCTTCTGTAGATTGTGGAGTAGCTTTCGAGGACCCAAATGCTCCTAAAGCTTCTAGGAAGAATCCCTTATTTGGGACAATGCCTTCTTGATCCATACGATTTAGTAGCTTCTGCAAAAGCTCCTTTAGATTAGCTTTAGTGTAAGCCTTGTATAAAAGCTTGTAAGTTGAAGAATCTGGTCTAAACCCGATACTGCTTGCGCTCTCAAGCAAATTATCAGCTTCAATCGGTAATCCATTCATGCAATAAACATCCAACATAGCATTGAGAGTTGAAACCTTGAACTCCTTCCCAGGAACAACCATCTTGTCGAAAACCTGCCTGGCCCTTGACACATGATCACAAAACCCGTACATAATAATCACACTTTCGTACGTGATATTGTTGGGTTTATATCCCATTTCTTTCAACCTCTCAAAAGCAAGTTCTGCTTTCTCTCTTAACCGCGCTTTACCATAGTTTGTGATCATAGAATTGAATGTGGCTGGTGTCGGTCTGTCCTTGGAGCGTTGCAAGATCTTGAATACTTGCTCCATTTTTTCAAATTCTTGCTTTTTACCATACGCATCAATAAGCAGATTAAACGTGATTAAATCAGGCTTACATTGATTGGATTTCATACGGGCTAGCACAGATTCCATCTCTCTGATCATTCCGTTCTTCCCATAAGCATCCATCACACCATTGAATGTGAAAATGTCTGGGGAGATAATGCTTTCTTCGAGATCTTTGAATAAAGTGTTTACTTGTTCCACATTACGTGCTTGAGCATAAGCTCTCAAGAGGATGTTGTAAGTCACAATATTTGGTTTGCACCTCTCTAGCCCCTTCATCTTATTAAAATACCCAAGAGCTTTGTCCAGTGCCTTGACTTTGTCTCGGGAATGAAGGTGGGCAGTTATGAGAGCATTGTAAACAGAAGTATCAGGCCGACACCCACTGCTGCGCATCTCAGAGAATAGCCACATCGCCATTCGTGTTTGACCCTTCCTTCCCATGACCGAAATAAGCTTCGAATATACACCATTGTCTGCTATATACCATCTTTGTTTTTGCATCCATCTAAAGACCTAAAAATTAAAGTAAAATGGATGTGAAATATCAGCTAAATCAAACTATCTTGCAGAACTTGACAACTAGAAACTATTCATCCAACATAGAGAACAGCAAAATGGCCACAGAAATATAAATTTTTTGAAACAAACTCAAAACCTTAAAATCAAAGAAGCCTCAACGGTTTCCAGCTCCACCATCATCGGAAACTTCAGAATCCTTAATATAACAGAAAGAATCAATAATAATAATAATAGCGATCAATTTGCAGCAAGTTAAAAAAACAGTAACGAGCTCATGAGCAACTCTATTACTACTTTCGAGAACATGATTCCAAACAATCTGTCTAAATTACACAAATTTGAATGTCATTAAAGCCATCTGGCAATCCCTATATATGATGTTTCGCTTGCTAGCAATTTATCAAACACCTGGCAGGCAAAGATTTACATTCCTAATCTATGCAAGTAAGTAGTAAAAAAAATCCCTCTTTCTACCATAACAATGACGCAAAATTAAATTCCAAAGGCACCCAATCAGAGATAGAGGAGAAGGCAAACCTCGAGACATTGAAGCCACTTATCAGTCTTCCCGAGAACCTCAAACATGAGAAAACAATGTTCCATCCTGAGAACCGTAACATACTTGTTCAAAGTTGAAACCAACGGCTTCTTATCAGTGAAATTTCTTATGACAGAATCAACGAGCTCCACCGTCTCCGCGTTATCGGATCTTGGACCCGATTTCTTCCGGGGACGGGCCGAAACGCAACTGATTTTCAAAACGGGCCTTCTCTGATACACTCGTAGTAGACATGGGCGAACTGTGCTTTGAGAGTCTAGAGGAGGAGAAAGTGAGAGCTTGAAGCTGCAACATTTTGGGATTGGAGCAAGCTGATGAATTCCGGTGCACATGGTGGTCGCCATTTTTTTTCCTAAGGTCTAAAACTTGTGAGCCTTTGGTGAGGAACAAAAAGAAAATTGTAAAATAAATATTACACAAATCACCCATTACTTAAGGCCTTTCACTATACAACACTTTTTTATACTTGGCTTTATATATACAGTTATACACACAACTTCATAGAGAAAATATTATGTTACTCTTAACATATAAACTAATCGATAATAGACTGACAGAATGTGTAATTTGCAAGATGTTGTGCTGATTTTTAAAAACAGTCAATTATGTGGTACTTAAGCCTATAAACTAGTTTGTAAGGAAGTTCGTGTAATTTGCAAGTTGTTGGGGTGATTTTTTAAATAGTCAATTATGTGGTACTTAAGCCTATAAACTAGTTTGTAAGGAAGTTCGTGTAATTTGCAAGTTGTTGGGGGTGATTTTTTAAAATAGTCAATTATGTGGTACTGAAACCTATAAACTAAGGGCCTGTTTGGTATCGTATTCTTAGGCATTCATTTAGATTCTTTTTGACGGGATTCTTTGGGATTGTAAAATTTGATGCGTTTGGTATGAGTTGGAGCTTCGGTATTGTATTCTTTTACGAGATTCTTTTGGCTAAAAAATCTCGTAAAAACAATCTTATCCACCCAAGCTTCTTGGGGATTCTTAAGGATAGATTGTTTTTTATTCCATGTCTACCCTCCTTCAACAATAGTTCTAGCAGTTCTCCTTCAATCGTTCTAGCTTCTTCCGTTCTTGTCCCTCCATACCCCCTTTCTCACTCGCATCAAATTTTTTCAATCGTTCTTGTCCCTCTTTATCGTTTGTAAATTGTTGGTGGATTACATAGATTTGCAATTCGAAGCGGAATTGATCTACGAGCTAGGTGGTTTAATTTTGAACGAGTTTACGGTAACCCCAATTTCCTTTTATTTCATTGTGCTGCTTCTTCGTTGTTTAGGGTTTCTCAGCATTTGATACGTTATTGGAACTGATTTCTTAGTTTCCCCTTGATTGTTGCTTATATGATTTGCTTAGCTTGAACCTCACTTGCATCTGGGCTCAATTCTGTTATTCAATTACGGTGAATTGACATTGAATAATATATATCATATCCAAGCTTTAGGGTTGAAATGGTTGTCTAATAGCAAGTTCATTTCTACTTTCTGGCTCAAATTTTGACGGTTGGTTTCCTGACATTAAATACTCATTAATTTATGAGATAATATTGTTCTATATCCACATTAGCACGCCTGCTCTTAGGAACAATGACATGGTTTTGGTCTTAAATTAAGATGGAAGTGCTCAATTACATGCTTCTCTATCTTCATAATTGTTGGTGTAGTGTGCTTCTTACAAATAACTGTTGGTCTTAAATTAAGATAGTATTTGAGCCAGAAATGGGAAATACGCAGCCCAACCATTAGTTGCTCTTTACTAACATGAATGACAAAATTGGTTGCTTTATTCAGATCCTACAACTTTCAATTTGTTGATTAGAGGGAATTTCATAACAAAGCATGTAATTAGCTACCAGTTGTGCTCCATTTTATATTAAAGATGATTTTTTTTTTTGTATTTCTTGCATGCTAGTGTTTAATTTTTGCTCTCCCCTAATGTGTTGGAGGAAGATGCATAAAAATAGTTTATGGGTGGTACACTGGTACTATGACACGGTTACATGACTACCATCTTGAAGCTTAATTTATGGTGTTCAACTTCAGAGAAGGGGACAAGAGGAGTCCAATATCCGATTTATTGTCACAGCATGATATGATAGTCATGGAGTATTCTTGACAGTATGAGAATTGTCTGCTTCTTGCTCTGGAACTGATCTACCATTTTTTGAGATCCAGTGAGAGCTTCAAGTCAAACATGATCAGTATTGTTAGCAAGGCGAACTATGTTGTTTGAATAGGAAGTGGCCTTAGGATTTGTTTATGGGTGGTACACTGGTACTATGACACGGTTACATGACTACCATCTTGAAGCTTAATTTATGGTGTTCAACTTCAGAGAAGGGGACAAGAGGAGTCCAATATCCGATTTATTGTCACAGCATGATATGATAGTCATGGAGTATTCTTGACAGTATGAGAATTATCTGCTTCTTGCTCTGGAACTGATCTACCATTTTTTGAGATCCAGTGAGAGCTTCAAGTCAAACATGATCAGTATTGTTAGCAAGGCGAACTATGTTGTTTGAATAGGAAGTGACCTTAGGATTTGGTACCATGGTAATAGCGGATAGTGCATGTAACTTCTTTATCTACCAATGAACCAGGTAGTGATATCAATCATCAAATACATGAACACCAATTTTTTCACAGAATATTTATGTACGATGTTAGAACAATTCCTGAACAGTAACTATTCTGGAACTTCGAAAACAAAATTCAGTGTGGCAACATACTACCACCAGTATCATTGATCAGCCTGAACGGATTGAATGAAAGAAATCATGTGTGAAACACATGTTTCATTTAAGGGTATTTTTGTAATCTTTGAATAAATAATCTGTCCCAACAATCTCATCCCAAACAGTGTAAATAATAAAATTTAACAAACCCCAACAATCTCAAAAAAGAAGGCCTAATTTGTAAGGTAGTTCGTGTGATACTGTAATTTGCAAGTTGTTGCCTTGTTGGTGCGATTTTTAAACTAGTCATCATGTTACGGGTGATTTTGTGTAATTTACACAAAAGTCTATATAGACGAAAAAAGAAATCGGATTTTGGACCGGGGTTTTGAACCCGACGTGAATCGAACACGCAACCTTCTGATCTGGAGTCAGACGCGCTACCATTGCGCCACGGATCCGATGATGCTGTATGCACAAAAACATCTTATTTAAATGTTTATTTTCTCTTAGCTGAAACTCAAAACTCGATGAGATTTGTTGTTAATCGAACCAATCAATCATAACCAAACTTGAACACCCATACCGGATCCTGGTCATATGACTACAACAACTCCCGACTGAGCTTCATCATCCCCTCGCCAAAGTCTAGTCCTCTGAGACAACATAAGTGCCACGTTTATGGCTCACAGTCCTGGTATACCGACTCTATCAAAGCATACAACCTTACATGTCCATTTTATACGTGAGAACTGAAAAAGTTCACAGAGTCGTAAGCTGGGTACTCAAGTGTCTAAGTGAAGATGTGTCTATATAATTCTGTACAAACATCAGCTAAGATAATCAAGCAATACAGAATTCTATGTTAAACACTTGCACAGTCTTACAAAGGGAACATAACCAGTTGGATGAAACAATTCTGCTACACTTCAATTAAAGAATTATGAAAAGATAAACCCTGAAAATATGTTAAATAAACAATCATCTCTTTACACAAAATTTCCAAGAGAAGAAAGAATGAGATCAATGGCCCTCCAAGACTGCAAAGGGCTCATTCCATACAACATAAAACGAAAAGAACCTAACAAACAAACCAAAGAACACCTTTACAAAGTAACAACATAGACAAAAGGTTTTTCAAACAGGTATAGAGGAGAGTTCCTCGTACACTTGTCGAATGTTGGGCCTTTCATTTACCGGACGAATACACTTTAACGACAACACGAGCAGGTCATCCATTGCTTTAGAAGGCTCTTCTTCTCTTGTAAGATCTCTGTCAATACAATCCATCCTTCTACCTTCTCGATCACACAATCTAACCCAATCAGTCAAATCAACTTGCCCAGATTGACCCGAAATGATGTCTCCTGCACTTTTTCGAGTTAGAATTTCCATGATGATCACTCCGAAGGCGTACACGTCAGCTTTAAGAGATGGGGTTGGTTTGATTGAGCTGGCGAGTTCAGGTGCACAGTATCCTAAAGCTCCTAGATTAAGGATCTGTTCGGAGATTCCGGCTTGTGTCATTAGGCGGTGGAGCCCATAGTCAGTTATGTGAGCACTGAGGTCAGATGTTGCGAGGAGTATGTTAGAAGGCTTAAGGTTTCCATGCGGTATGCCATCCTCATGGAGAAGCTGCAGGCATTCAGCAACATTGATAGCAACTCGCAAACGTTGGTTGAATGTCAAGAGGGAGTGTCTCCTTGGCAAAGACTCTGTACAAAGTGATATGAGTGTAAAACAGAGAATATTAATGAATTGTATGTTGTAATAAATCAGCAATTTAGGATTAAGTTTCATTTTAAGTATGAGAAACAAGATTGCAAATATTTTCACAGATATCAAACACCACAATCAACACGAATATATTCGAGTTCACTACGTCCTACAAAATTAGTCGTTGCTAAAACTGACAATGAACTTTTTCTAAAATTATATTTATTGGATTTTAGAATAATCTAAACTATTTTAAAAATAAGTTGGTACGAAATGAAACCACCTCATAAACCTATTATACTGTTTTCCGTTACTTTATAGTCACATATTCCGCTATATATATTCTAAATATTTTTTAAAATATGATTTGTCATAAATCAATAATAATGATTGACTGTTTTAAGGTTAATTTATAAAAAATAATTTTGTGGGACACCAACTGGGACGCTGAGTGGACTAGAGGATCTTCAGGATGTGAGTGGCTTGTTTTACCTCGGTAAATTGTTATAGTTCGTTCTACCTTTCTTTAATCTTTACTTGATCAATAGATGAAACTATTAGTGAATGCTCTCATGTTAATATCTAAAGAGCACGTAAGGAAGGTCATATCACTTACCGTGGAGATGCAGGGTCAAATTGTCACCGTGGATGTAATCTGCTAAGATAAGCCTCTCTTCTCTTGGTCCCCAGAAATAAGCTCGGATCGCAACCATGTTTGGGTGCTTCAAGGAACCGAGCTTTCTGACTTCTTTCACAAATTCTTTCTTGTTTTTGACTAATCCCACTCTCAACCATTTCACGGTTAGCATATGGCCATTCCCTAGAGTGGCTTTATACAAAGTGGAATAACTACTTCGACCAAGAACCTCAGCTGGAGCATGAGATAACTGTTCTGCGGTAAAAGAAAGAGAGCTGTCCACGAAAAACAGCTCTCCAACTAGTCTATCTGGAGAGTATACATCTAGTGTTACGGCTCGTTCAGATGATATGCCCTCAGCAGATAGATGCTCAACAATTTCTGTAGATAACTCAGGCTTCCCTGACAGTGACCCCGAGTTTGAAGCCAGTAAATGATCTTGAGAAAAGCTTAAAGTCGATGTAGTTGGCTCGGTGTTTCCATGAGGTTTGAAGAGTGAAGTCTGATTAAATCTTCCTACTCTAACTGCTCTCGTCTCACCATCAAGCTTGCTTCTTCTTCCATGAAATGCATGGAGCTGTGATCGAAAATAAACAAATACAACCAATGTAATCATCAAAGCAGCACCAAGCGTACCGAGAACAATTGCAACTCTGATACTGGCTTTAAGATTGTGATGCCTGCCACTTTGAGGAATTTGAAGAGGCGAATTGTTGCCTGGGATGACCAGCAGTATATTCCCAGGACGGAAAGAAGTGTTTGGGAACTTTCTCAAGTTAGGAGGTAAAATACCCGAAAGGTTGTTGTTAGATAAATTGAGGTCCAATAGGGCTGCAGGAAGATTATCAGGTAACTGCCCATCAAAATCATTACCCGATAAATCAAGCGAAACCATTCTCCTAAGCTTGCCCAGATCTCTTGGTATCTGCCCTGACATATTATTATTGGCAAGATTCAACAATTTAAGCCCACTGATGCTGCCTATTTCTGGAGGAAGCCTTCCTTCTAACATATTTTCTGAAAGGTCCAGGACTTCCATTGGAGGATCAGAAGTTAAAGCAAGAAACTCATAGTTATGCGACCCAGATAAAGGAATCGGCCCAGACAAATGGTTCATGGAAAGATTCAGGGTTACAAGTTTTGCTGAACTAAATAAAGTAGGAGGAATAGGACCAGCAAACTTGTTGGCGCTCAGGTCAACGGTCATAAGGCCAGAAAAGGAGTTCCATGCATCAGGTAAGTTGCCTACTAGAGAGTTATTACTAATTTTAAGAAAGCTTAACTCTTGGAATTGAGATCCTAAATCTGGAAGGCTTCCATTCAATATATTTGAGCTCAAATCCAACACCTGTAGAGCTGATCCCCAGCTTTTTAATATGGATATATCACCAGAGATCATGTTTCTGCTCAAGTCGACAACTAAACATCCTCCCATAGAAGAAGGCAAAGATCCTTTCAGTGCATTGTATGAGATATTTACAGTTTGCAGAGTTGACGAGTTGAATCCAGCAAGAGAGCCTGCACAATGACAACCCCGTGGCTTCAGATACCAAACTAAATAAAGGTTAACAGTCAACTTTCACAGTATGGTGAACTTGATAGCAAATTGATCAGGGAGTATGGACAAATAGATTTATCAAGTGAAGGTGTCACAATTCACAACTGTGCTGCTCGGTTTATTTTCATTTGAATAAAACAGTTACATCATATGATCTTGCATCTACAATGAACCTAATTTACTTATAAAAGGTGTTTTTAGTGCAAAAGTGTCAAATATGTATAAGTTACAACCAAGACAATTCTTTTATCTCTTATTTACATGTATCCATGATGCAATCCAAGTGGGCAAAATTTTCAACATCGCGACCGAACTCCGAAGAACGTGTAAAATCGTCCATTGTTCCTCAGAAGTTCAAAATCGAACTGCACAGAAACATGCAAAATTCTACAACATTTCCGACATTAGTAATAATTCATGGATGTCATTTGCTACGCAACATTAGTAATAACTAATGAATGTCATTTGCTAGAAAACATTTTCAGCATCATGTGATACCTATCAACCAAAGACTGTAATCTAAAGCACCAAAAGTTGAACCAACTAGAAACTGATACACACTATCAATTTACATACCTGTAAACCCGTTTACGCTTAAATCCAGTTCCTGCAAGGGAAGTAAACTCGTTAAAAGCTCCTCAGGTACCGCCCCGGACAACCGGTTGCTGCTAAGACGCAAAACCTTCAAATTTGACAAAGATACAAACGAAGGGAGCTCTCCAGAAATAGAATTCCCAGCTAAATCCAAACTTTGCAAGTTCCTAAACAAAGCCAATGCATCAGCAGATGGAAATCCCGCATCCAGTTTATTGTAGCTCAAATTCAGTCGCTGTAAGGTGTTCCCTAAGGATGAAACATTTTCTGGACTAGTAGGCAGCCCTCCAGAGAATAAATTACGGCTCAGATCAATATGCTCAACATTTTGCAGCTCAAAGAAGAAATTCACCACATTTCCGCTCAGTCGATTTGAATGCACATCCAAGACTTTGAGCTGATTCAAATTCCGAATTCCACTAGGATACCATCCATCAAAATTGTTCATGGATAAATTCAAGTGATTCAAACCATACAGATCGTGGATACGAGAAGGGATCGGACCATAGAACCTGTTATCAGACAGATCTAAGTGATCCAAAGTAGTCATCGAGCCCAATGCAGGTACTAGACGACCTGTGAAGTTGTTTCCAGCGAGGCTTAGCTTCCTCAAACTCTTGAGACCAGTTAACGTGAAGAACTTCAGTTCACCGACTAAACCTAACCTATCCAGAGCTATAGTAACAACTGAATTAGAAGAAGCATCACAGGAGACGCCATAGAATGAGCTCGGACATGAACCTAGATCTGATTCAGTGTAAGCGAGATGGCTCCAAGTTCCCAACACTTTATTGTTTGGATCCTCCTTGATCCCCTTCCTGAATTCCAGTAAAGCTCGAACATCATCAGCAGAAGAAGAAGAGAGGACAAAAAACAATGTGAAAGAGACCAAGGTCAGTGCTCTAACAACGGCGGAATTGCTTGAAAACAACGACAATAACTTAATTTTCGTTGTCATCATCACCATCACAATCTCTCCCAAAATTGGGAACGAACGAATCAGGCAAAACCGAAACCCTAGACCGCCATTACTGGGACAATAAAAAAGCTTAAACAAACCACAAATCTAGGGTTATGCTTCTAAGATACTGAAACTGAAACTTCTTGGCTATTACTGCTCAAGAGCTGTCCAATGGAGAGAATATTAGAGGGAGAAGGCAAGTGAAAAGAAGGAGAAAGAGGAGCTAGAATGGAAGCCATGGTTATTCTCTACTTTACTATTACCTGGTTACAGAGTAGCAAAGAGAAAGAGACAATGAGGAAAAAGGACAAAAGGATTTTTGGGATTTTTCTTTCCTTTTATGGGAGAATTAAATATGTAAATAAAAATAAAAATAATGAAAAATAGAACATGCTCTCTCTCTCTCTCTCCAGCTAGAACATGCAAATTCAACCCTCGAACAAAAAAAATAAATGCAAATTATTTGCTTGGGTCATGCCGAAATTATAGGATTTTGATTATAGGTCAATATCTATGGTAATTTTTTTCTTTTGGTTGCAAAATATATGCTATATTTAGAAGTAATAAATTTTACGAGGAAATAAAAAAAATCCAACAGTAATCAATCTCATTCCTACTCAGAATAAACTTTTGACTTTAACATTTTATTCAAACAAAATTACAAGAATTAGTACTATATTTAGAGATGGTTGCATAAAATAGCTTGAAATATTTAAATTTTACCACTACTCAAAATAAACATACTTTTAATGATAATCTAGTACGACTACAATTTATGTATATTCGATTATTGACGGAATTAAAACATATAAAATTTAATTTTAAAACTTTTTAAAAATAAATAAAGTATTTATATTAAATCAACTCGTACAAGGTACGGTAATTAAATTAATTTTTAATAATTAATGTGACATTGATTTCTAAATAGTCGATCTCAAAAGCTTGTGTGTCGTGATACAATATGTTTTTTTATTGATGAACTACTAATTTATGATAATAAGTAAGCTTGTAATTTATTTTAAATTTGAGATTATTTTCATAAATTTAATTTCGATAAAGCACGGCAAATATTACCGGTAATTTCTTGCAAATTTTGTTACCTTGTATAGACTTCACTATTATACGGATTTTGTTTTATTTATTTGATCATAACTCAAGATAATTTTCCAATAAACTTATGTAACTGGTTGTTTAGTCATGACATCCTTGTTGATGAGAATGTATACATTCAATAACTTCTCATTCCAAACGGTGTAATAGATTCATCCACTCGTCGGACGTGAAATCTCGTAATCTCATTATTTGTTTCAAAATGGATATTATACGCCGACAAACTTCTATGTCGCCATTCAAACAACATTACAATAAATTATATTTGCAATATATATTCAACAAGTTATTATAAGTTTCCTAAATTTATTTCTCATAAATTATGTAATTGTATTTAATAGGTTGTCATAAACTCAATAAGCTTTATGTAACTCATGGGTTAATTTCAAAACTATATTATGGGAGCTTACGAAGATTATGGAAGAAAAAAAACATAAAAAGGGTACCTATCTTATAGTGACTTTCCTTTTGATCATTTGAGAGAGAGAGATGTGTTTATCGATAAATATAACTCTACAAAAGTAATTTTAATATAAAAAAAATCTTTTGTTAATTTTACACGTCCATCATCTATAGTAAACTTCGTTATCTCAGACATTAATCGAACTTATGAAAAAAATAAATTCGTTCAATCAACTACATATTCCAACTACCAAAAAATATTCAACTAGCAATGAAGCTCGGTAATAATAAACTCAAGGTTCACAACGAACCATATAAAATGAGTACAACATCATATCTCATAACTAACATAATTTATCAGAAGTTTAAACACCCAAGACGTAGCTTACTTTTTTCAAATAACCTTAATAAGTTTGACAAATTTTCATAAACTCAAAATATTTCTTCAAGAACCAAAATAACAAAGAATATTGAAATTAAGGTTATAACCCTGAAATAATCTTACCCAACACCAAATTGACCATAATATCATTATAATATATTTATAATTTCTAAAACACTATCACAATATTAGAATACATCTATTTATTGTTATTTTTAATCGGTTTAAAAATACTTATAATAACACTACTAATCATTATAAAAAAACAATTGTATAAAGTAGATTTTAATAAGTCTACATTTACATATATTTTAATGCAAAGCTTAAAGATTAGATTAGCAAATAGTATAAAACTAATAAAATACTAGTAATTTATTTTGCTTTATGAAAAATAGTCATGATTTATGGCTTAATAATGACAGTTTAGCATATAATACTAAATAATGTAATACTTTTGAGAAAATAACAATAGAAGATAATGCATTAGTCATCATACTATTGACTTTTTCTCTTATCAGTAATGTTTTTCTTTTATTTCCCAACAACAATTGGTGCAACAAATATACAAATCTAAACACCCAAAAAAGTAAACCCCATTTCAATTTCCACTAACCTAACCTAACATCGATAAAACAAATTGGTAAGCTCCAACCGATTATATATAAAATTTCGAGCCAACGAATGATAATTTTATTATCTATTTGGATTAGGATAACGATTTTTGGATATCCGAAACACCAGACTCGAAAATACATATAGAGTCTGAAAAGTCGGATGGTGGTTGGATGACGAGGGAAGACAATTTTACTAGGCAAGTTTTAAAATAAAATAAAATGAGGGGGTTAAATAGGTAGTTTATATATTAATTAAAAAATAAAAGATTATTCTCTTATATTAATAATCAATTAAATATTGTTAAATCGGGTAAGTAAATATTCTTATTTATCCTCTTTAATTATAATAAATATAAGATTGTGTCAAGGGTAGGGTTCGAACTATGCACGAGTTGTCCCTTCCACCCTTTTATCAGTTGTACAAATCAAATTTCGTGCATTTTTTTGATGATACACAATATTAATACACAATTTCAATTACACAACTTTAATACATAATTTCAGTATTTCAGTAACACTTTATTTCTTAAATTTAAATTTAACTGTTATGTACACATTACCAATTAATATATATTTATCACGCAATCACAAACAAAACTTTCTACATTAATATGCACATATATACACATATTTAATACTCAATAAGTATTGATCACTACACATGCATATTATTCTATGAATTTTTAGTTATTATCTTATTCCTTCTTTGACGTAGCAACATAATTCTTTAATTCTTTGATTAGGAAAATAATTTAATTATTATAAAAGAGAAGGTTGACTTCTGTGGTAATATCTTTTATCATTATCTATTTAATTTTTTTTATAATTTAGGGTGTCTACTTTGTTAACACAAAACAAATGGTGTCTACTTTATATACAATGATACATAAATTACCTATTTAACCAACTCATTCAATCTATCGAAAAAATTAATAGAATATAAGCTAAAATCATTCATAACTTTTAATCACAAACGGATAAACCCGGATCACCCCGACGCTCAAAAAATAACGGGTAAATAGGCCCGTTAAGATTAATAAATAAATGATAGAAGTTTCACTCGACTCATGTCATTCCTGAAAAGACAAAATAAATTTATTATGTTTTATAAAAAAAATAATTTTATTATGTTGAATTTCGAGTTTTAGGATAGCACTTTTGTAGAATAAACCTTTGTTTGCATATTTGTAAATTATGAACTTAGATAATCCTTGATTTTTATAATTTCTTAAATGTATTTGTATTAAAAACATGTAAAGAAAAAAGAAAAACATATTTAAAAAAATTCTACAAAGCAAAATAATTTAATACAAGAAAACCCTTTATAAATCTATTTTCTTAATTAAAGTCAGATAAATTGTTTAGAAAAAATCGATATAATTTATTAGTCTTAAACTTTTAGATAAAGCTAATTTGGACAAAAAAAAAACCAATCTATTTTTCAAATTAGTTTATAATTGAAGTGATTATAAACAATAAATTTATATAAATAATGCATGTACTTTTTTTTTATATAGATAAACTAATTTAATTAATAAAAAATACTGTTTAAAATTATATAAACAAAGAAATTTATAAATGTAATCAAAGTGTGAAACAAAACAAACCTTATTAAATGGAGACAGAGGCCCATCTGGACTTATTGTCAAATATATAAAGGGACGAACGACGTGTAGAAATATGCTTTGGCCCAAAGTTACACAAAGCTGTCCACATCTATATTCCATAAAAAGAGTTGTCTAATTAATGATTTATAAGTTATCTTTTATTTTATTTATTGAAATACTTCAACTTTGTGAATTGTTTTTCAGGTTTTATAGGATATTATTTTTATTTTATATGCAATAAAAATCTAAACTTAAATTTAAAATTTTATTGGATAAATGATTGTGACTAATAGATGGTAATATTAATAACAATAATATCCATAATAATAAAATTATATGTTCAAATCGCTTTCGGGTATCTTTTAAAGATCTATAACTCATATTAAATTAATATTTTGAAAATTGGAAAAATATTCTAAAATAATATGAACTATCAATGTTCAATCCAAAATAATACCAAATTTAAAAATTAAGAAACGGTACAAACTATCAAAGTATTTACCAAAAATAATATGTCTTACTTTTCCGACAAAAATGTTAACTCTGGAGATGACGTGACAACCGGAATCTTACATGTTCATATGAATTAATTGTGTGATATGAATTTTATTTTCTTAAAATCAAGTTAATAGCATAAAAATGTTGAAAAAATAGAAAGAATTTGGCCTACTAGGCCTTTTTAAATTTTGTGTTTAGTAAATGTACCGCATATTTTTTAGAGAATATTGGTGTAGAAAGACCTTTTTTGTAATGTACATACTAGCACTTTGATTATTGTCATAATAAAAGTGCTAGGGCGAAATGTGGCCTTTAGGCTGCTTGAGCGACGCTTGTACCAGTTATGCAGACCGGCTGGGTTGATGACGACCCTTGATCTGCCTAATGGGTATTATGCTGTAAGATTTGATCTCGAGGATGACTTCTTGAAGGCTCTGACTGATGGCCCTTGGGAGATCTTCGGTCACTACATCACGGTGAGACCATGGTCTATGGACTTTAATCCATATAATGACCAGTTACGTACAATTTTTGCTTGGGCTAGATTATCCGATCTACCATGCAATTGTACGATGAAGGTGTTCTGTACGGCCTTGCTACTGCATTGGGCACTCCTCTAAAAGTTGATCTGAATACTTTGTATGCAACCAGAGGAAAATTTGAGCGGGTATGCATTGAATTAGAGTTGGACAAACCGTTGATTGGTACTATTCTCATCGGGGACAACCGGGTTCATGTCGTTTATGAAGGGCTTAATTCGATCTGTCATTGTTCGCTCCAAACGGTGTGTGCAAGCTTTAAATTTATAACCCTAGACGTAAGCTTAAAACAAGGATGCGAACCCGCAGTGTATGGGTCAATCGTAGTAAAAGCAAGGAATTCCAGGGGTCGATCACAGGGACTTAGTGAAACAAAGTCCAATTACGGTATGCTTAAGCAATCACTAACCACAAAGCAATTAAAACAATCAAAGATGAATAAGAAGTCAATAAAGAAAACATGCAATTCTAGGGATTAAAGCATCTAGTTGTGATTCCAACTCAAGATCTAAAGATAAGCGGACAAAGCTGAGGTTTTTGCATAGGGAAGGTGTTTCTAAAGTGGAATAGATCACCGGTTAAGTCTCACTACTCACTAATCCAAAACCATAACTCCTATTACCGGGTAAGTCTCAAGGAATTAAGATAAAGAACTATAACCTCAAACAAACACACCATCTAAGGGAATAGAATCAACCTTTACCGGGTAAGTCTCAGGCTAACTCACAAAGATGGGATGAAAGCACACTCAAACCCCAATAAAGGATAAACCTTTATTACCTACACTTATGATCGTTGGTAAACAAACTAAGGAATTACCGGGTAAGTCTCATCCTAAGCTTGCATTGAACCAGGAAAGGTGTAATAAGAATAGGATTTGGCAAACTCTAACACTTAACTCTCAGTTTCGGATCAAGAAAGTCACCTCGGTCAGAAGAATTCCACCCCGGCCGAGATGTTCATCGACTGAACGAGATGCTTAGGGTTAAGGTAAAAGACTCGAACTTTCAGGGTCCTACTGGAATCTAAGATTATTCTATCATTGTTTTTCCCACAACCTTCAGCCAATCACCCTAGAATCACACAAGGAAATTAGCCACTCATCATCATAAAAGTATTAATCAAATGTATGGGAAGAAGGTGAATATTTGAACAAAAAGAATTTAATGAAAAGACTTCAATAACTGAATCAAATATCACAACAAAAGCGTTCCTTGGATAAAAATCCAACAAAGGAAGACAACAAGGAAGGGAATCTAAGATAACCTTACAAAAACCCTTCAAAAGCTATAAAAGCTACAATCTTCCTTCTTCAACCTTCAAAAAGGTTCTTCAAATCTCCCAACTGGAGTATGGCTGATGCTGTGTGTAAACCCTGATCGATGGTATAACATGCTGTTGGATTTGTGGAAATCCAACCCTTTTTATAGGAAAATAACCCTCCAAAGATAAGATATCTTAGAAAGATCTCTTCCCATAAAAATAGGTAAAATATAAGATCTATCATATCTTCTTCCTTCCAGGAGCCAAGCCCAAAAATATAAGATCTCTTTCCAAAGATAAAAGATCTCAGCCAAGAATAAAATATTCTCGCCGCGTCCTAGATGTTTGCCTCGGTCGAGTCGACTTCTCTGGATCACCTCGGTCGAGGTGAATCTATGGTCAACCGAGGTGAGTCACAACTGAATGTGAAATCTCTCAAATCTGGTCCAAAGTGAATCTCTAATATGTGGCTATGCTTCCTGGATGGTTTCTTATGTTCCTGGATGTAGCTCCAATGACTTCATAGCTCCTTTTGCTCCTTTTTGATGCAAAACGTGCCATTTTACCTACGATTACAACAAAACTAGGTGTATACCTCGATTCTCGCAAAGGTAGATGAAATGGTAATATAATCACATATTATACATGCTAACATGCAGATTATTGAAGATAAAACGTCCAAACAAACCCCAAAATATAGACTATAATTCATGCTATCAAAATACCCCATACTTAGTCTTTGCTTGTCCCCAAGCAAGTTCCGCATATAAAAGACAAGATAGAATGAATTATAAGTCAAGAAAATCAATGAAAAGTCTTTCAAAAGCATTTTTATGGTGTGCAACAATCATAGATCACTCTAAGAGAATACTTCATGGAATTTAAAAATCAAAATATGATCAAAACATTTTATAAATATAGGAAAGTTGTTCATCTTTGCATAAAATCATAGAATGCATAATAAGTCATAATTATCAAAATTAATCATGCATAATCCAGTTTAAACCACTAAGTCAATCAACAAGCTCAAGGTCTCAAGGGCTTCCCAAAAGAAAGGTCAAGAAACGTGTAGGGTAAGGATGTATGTAAGGTAATGTGGTGCTAGAATCCGGGAAAAGGATGAACTTCACTTTCACTTTGACTTGCAACATCTTCCACCAATAAGCTTTGCTTATTTCACACTTTTTCTTTTACTTTACTTTTTGGGATGAATGGACAGAGGTGCACAATAACCGAAGCCTAGGAAATCAGCAATTATCAATTTCTTGAGATGCATCAAACCCTTGATGCACATACCATGACCCGTTAGGAATATCGCTCAATCCGACTTTGGCAAGACACAAACACCCGGCTATGTGAATGGTGCCGAGTTACTCATCTTCATGATTGATGATAGCATGAATTATAGTCTATATTTTGGGGTTTTGTTTGAACGTTTTATCTTCAATAATCTGCATGTTTGTATGTACATTATGTGATTTTACTGCCATTTCATCTACCTTTGCGAGAATCGAGGTCTACACCTAGTTTCGTTGTAATTGCAGGTAATATGGTACGTTTTGCATCAAAAAGGAGCAAAAGAAGTCAAGAGTCATTTGGAGCTACATCCAGGAAGCATAGCCATGGATTAAGGATTTACTTTGGGCCAGTTTTGAGAGATTTCACATTCATTTGTGACTCACCTCGGTTGACCAGAGATTCATCTCGACCGAGGTGATCCAGAGACGCCGACTCGACCGAGGCGAAAACCTAGGACGCGGCGAGAATATTTTATTCTTGAAGGAGATCTTTTAAACTTGGAAAGTAATCTTATATTTTTGGGCTGAGCTCTTGGAAGGAAGGAGATATGCAGAATCATATATTTTACCTATATTTATGGGAGAATATCTTTCTAAGATTTATTATCTTTGGAGGGTTATTTTCCTATAAAAAGGGTTGGATTTTCCACAAATCAGGGGAGGGCTTAGACCCCGTTTACACCGAAAAATACGCAGCAGCAGCCTACTCCAAGTTGGGAGATTTGAAGAACCTTTTTGAAGGTTGAAGAAAGATTGAAGTTCATAGCTTTTATAGCTTTATTGAAGGGGTTTTGTAAGATTGTCTTCAATTCCCTCAATTGTTGTCTTGTCTTGTTGGATTATTATCCAAAGAACGCTTTGTTGTGATATTTGATTCAGTTATTGAAGTCTTTTCATTAAATTCTTCTTTGTTCAAATATTCACCTTCTTCCTATATATTTTAATACTTTCATTATGATGATGAGTGGCTAATTTCCTTGTGTGATTCTAGGGTGATTGGCTGAAGGTTGTGGGAAAAACAATGATAGAAAAATCTTAGATTCCAGTAGGATCCTGAAAGTTCGAGTCTTTAATCTTAACCCTAAGCATCTCGCTCGGTTGATGAACATCTCGGCCGGGGTGGAATTCTTCTGACCGAGGTGACTTATTTGATCCGTAACTGAGAGTTAAGTGTTAGAGTTTGCCAAATCCTATTCTTATTACACCTTTCCTGGTTCAAAACAAGCTTAGGATGAGACTTACCCGGTAATTCCTTAGTTTGTGTACCAACGATCATAAGTGTAGGTAATAAAGGTTTATCCTTTATTGGGGTTTGAGTGTGCTTCCATCCCATCTTTGTGAGTTATCCTGAGACTTACCCGGTAAAGGTTGATTCTATTCCCTTAGATGGTGTGTTAGTTTGAGGTTATAGTTCTTTATCTTGATTCCTTGAGACTTACCCGGTAATAGGAGTTACGGTTTAGGATTAGTGTGTAGTGAGACTTACCCGGTGATCTACTCCACTTTAGAAATACCTTCCCCACGCAAAAATCTCAGCTTTGTCCGCTTATCTATAGATCTTGAGTTGGAACCACAACTAGATGCTTTAATCCCTAGAATTGCATGTTTGCTTTATTGACTTCTTATTCATCTTTGATTGTGTTAATTGCTCTTGTGGTTAGTATTGACATAAGCACACCGTATTGACTCTGTTTCACCGAGTCCTTGTGATCGACCCCTGGAATTTTCTTGCTTTTACTACGATTGACCCGTACACTGCGGGTTCGCATCCTTGTTTTAAGCTTAAGTCTAGGGTTATAAATTTAAAGCTTGCACACACCGTTTGGAGCGAACAAGTTTTTGGTGCCGTTGCCGGGGACTTGGTCTAGACCGAGCCGGTTACGGTTTGCTTTTGGGGCACTTGCCCCTGTTGCTACTAACTACTCTTTCTATGAGTTTTGTAGTTTTCAGGATTTCCAATGACTACATTTGATCCAGCCTGGATAGCAAGGCAAAATGCTAGGGCGGACCATTATGAATACTTGGAGGAGAAGTACTCCTTCTATTGGTTCAGCAATGAATGGGAAAGAGAAGAGGTCATTCAGCGTGAACTTGCGAAGTGGGATGAACTGAATGTCCCTAAGAAGATTTGTGAGCAACCTCCGGAAGACTCTCTCGAATCAAGATTGGAGAAGTTGATGAAGAAGGTGGAGGATCTCAAGGAAAGCACTCTATCCTATGCTAAGCCGAAAGAGGAGCATAAGGAAGTGTTGCACGTTCCAAGCATTCCTTTGGTCGAACCGGAAGTTTCTCCTGAAGCTTTTGTGGAAGCGGAGGATGTGGAAGATCTCGATCCAACTGCCGAGACCTCGGTCGAAGTGGAAGAGATCTCGGCCGAGATGGAAGAAACTGCAAAACCAGAAGTGGAAGATGCAGAGAACCTTGGCCAAATTACTGAGATTGTGGTCAAAGTTGAAGAAAGACCAGCAGAACTGAGAGAGATTTCGTGGGTGGATTATCAACCCAACACGAAACTTGTCTCAAGCTTTGGAGAACTTTACGAGGTACATTCTCCTACTTCATTTGAAATCCCTATTAAAATTTCTGAATTTTTCAGGAAAGCACCGGAGAGTTGGAGGTCTCTTCCGAAAGAACCTCCAAAGATCAAGATGAAGTCTTCCTTGAAATTGTTGGAAGAAGAAGCTCCTCGGATCATGAGGAGTGGAGTTGGCAAGCACTACACCGCTAAGGCGATGAAGAGTCTCTTGTTCAAGTATGGGGTCCCTCGCATGCTCAGGACCCTGTACCATCCCCAAGCCATAGATGGGGAAGCTGCTATAATTCTCGAGAAACTATTTTCTCGATCAAGGAAAGGATGGGACACGAGGAATGTCCCATTGAAGTGTAGGAAGTCTAGACGAAGTCCGGTGAGAATCAAACCGTACAAGCTTGTACGTGGGAGATCTTACCATTTGCCGGTGAAGTTAGGAACCGGAACCTTCTTGGAAGATTTTTACGGATGTGATGAGCACTCCACGACATTCGAAGTGCATTGAGTAATCCCATGCCGTATGGTCCAGCTAGCGACCTTAAACCAAGCGCTTCTTGGGAGGCAACCCAAGGTATTGCTTTCTTATCCCTTTTCTAGTTTAGTTTAGATAGTTGCTTTGTTTTTGTTTTCCTCTAGACAACAACCAGGTATTCCAAAAGGAAGGATCACAGTTCAGGAGCTACACTGGAAGAACAAAATTTCGAGAAGTTGAGGAAACGAGCTTTACTGAGATACATCTCGGGTACTGTCAGAACACCTCGACCGAGATGTACTTCGCCAACCGAGATGGTCTTATTTGGGAGCTGTTTCTTACTTCTTCATGTAGTTTAGCTATGTTCGGTGAGTATCCTGTCCTTAGACTTATTTTAACCCACTGGGACAGTGTGTCCCAAGTATGGGGTGTTTGCACTTATATGACTACTTGATGTATTCGACTACTTTTGATGTATTACTTTTCATCGGATATTCTATTTATGCTTCACTTTTGCCTTTATATGATTATCTGATATTACATGCATACCTACAGGTTATTTGAAAAAAAAAAAAAAAAAAAACGTCGAAACCGAAATTTTTTTTTTTTTTGACCTCGACCGGGGAGATTCTGGCCAAACGAGGTGATTCACCTCGGTCGAACCAAGAACACCTCGACCGAGGTGAGTTAACTGAGAAGTTTTCGAAAACGATTTTGTGTGACTTATCTGGATATGATCTCAGTGAAGATCTTGTTTACTGACTGGTTTTAAATTCTTTATGTGTTTGAAAGGTTTTATGATATGTTTAAGTTGCTAAATGCTTTGTTTAAAATTATTGGCATGTTTAATACTTTGTTTTTATCCAAATTATGTTGAATTTGAAGGTTGACACCGCAGGATTGAGTTCTCTCACTTTCTTCTTGGAAAGACCAAGGCAATTCATTCTCTTCTTCTTCTTCTCCTTGATCATGCTTAGCCCCTCATATACATTTTGCCTCCCTTTACCTATCCGGGAATTTGGAAGCAAGCAAAGTGGTGAAAGCAAGTTAAAGTTGAGAAGTGGGCTGGAAGTGAAAGTGCTAGAAAGTAATAATAGGTTTGAGGAAGTCAATCATGAAGATGAGTAACTCGGCACCATTCACATAGCCGGGTGTTTGTGTCTTGCCAAAGTCGGATTGAGCGATATTCCTATCGGGTCATGGTATGTGCATCAAGGGTTTGATGCATCTCGAGAAATTGATGATTGCGGATTTCCTAGGCTTCGGTTATTGTGCACCTCTGTCCATGCATCCCAAAAAGTAAAGTAAAAAGAAAGTGCGAAATAAGCAAAGCTTATTGGTGGAAGGTGTTGCAAGTCAAAGTGAAAGTGAAGTTCATCCTTTTCCCGGATTCCAGCACCACATTACCTTACATACATCCCTACCCTACACGTTTCTTGACCTTTTCTTTTGGGAAGCCCTTGAGACCTTGAGCTTGTTG
This sequence comes from Fagopyrum homotropicum, assembly GCA_033239125.1. Classification (NCBI taxonomy): domain Eukaryota; kingdom Viridiplantae; phylum Streptophyta; class Magnoliopsida; order Caryophyllales; family Polygonaceae; genus Fagopyrum; species Fagopyrum homotropicum. The sequence goes on from BSWB01000005.1 coordinate 143,481,914, forward strand.
ATTGACTTAGCGGTTTAAACTGGATTATACATGATTAATTTTGATAATTGTGATTTATTATACATTCTATGATTTTGTGCAAAGATGAACAACTTTCCTATATTTATAAAATGTTTTGAGCATATTGAGTTTTTAAATTCCAGGAAGTAATCTCTTAGAGTGATCTATGGTGGTTGCACACCATAAAATGTTTTTGAAAGGCTTTTTCATTGATTTTCTTGACTTATAATCCATTCTATCTTGTCTTCTATATGCGGAACTTGCTTGGGGACAAGCAAGGGCTAAGTATGGGGTATTTTGATAGCATGAATTATAGTCTATATTTTGGGGTTTTGTTTGAACGTTTTATCTTCAATAATCTGCATGTTTGTATGTACATTATGTGATTTTACTGCCATTTCATCTACCTTTGCGAGAATCGAGGTCTACACCTAGTTTCGTTGTAATTGCAGGTAATATGGTACGTTTTGCATAAAAAAGGAGCAAAAGAAGTCAAGAGTCATTTGGAGCTACATCCAGGAAGCATAGCCATGGATTAAGGATTTACTTTGGGCCAGTTTTGAGAGATTTCACATTCATTTGTGACTCACCTCGGTTGACCAGAGATTCATCTCGACCGAGGTGATCCAGAGACGCCGACTCGACCGAGGCGAAAACCTAGGACGCGGCGAGAATATTTTATTCTTGAAGGAGATCTTTTAAACTTGGAAAGTAATCTTATATTTTTGGGCTGAGCTCTTGGAAGGAAGGAGATATGCATAATCATATATTTTACCTATATTTATGGGAGAATATCTTTCTAAGATTTATTATCTTTGGAGGGTTATTTTCCTATAAAAAGGGTTGGATTTTCCACAAATCAGGGGAGGGCTTAGACCCCGTTTACACCGAAAAATACGCAGCAGCAGCCTACTCCAAGTTGGGAGATTTGAAGAACCTTTTTGAAGGTTGAAGAAAGATTGAAGTTCATAGCTTTTATAGCTTTATTGAAGGGGTTTTGTAAGATTGTCTTCAATTCCCTCAATTGTTGTCTTGTCTTGTTGGATTATTATCCAAAGAACGCTTTGTTGTGATATTTGATTCAGTTATTGAAGTCTTTTCATTAAATTCTTCTTTGTTCAAATATTCACCTTCTTCCTATATATTTTAATACTTTCATTATGATGATGAGTGGCTAATTTCCTTGTGTGATTCTAGGGTGATTGGCTGAAGGTTGTGGGAAAAACAATGATAGAAAAATCTTAGATTCCAGTAGGATCCTGAAAGTTCGAGTCTTTAATCTTAACCCTAAGCATCTCGCTCGGTTGATGAACATCTCGGCCGGGGTGGAATTCTTCTGACCGAGGTGACTTATTTGATCCGTAACTGAGAGTTAAGTGTTAGAGTTTGCCAAATCCTATTCTTATTACACCTTTCCTGGTTCAAAACAAGCTTAGGATGAGACTTACCCGGTAATTCCTTAGTTTGTGTACCAACGATCATAAGTGTAGGTAATAAAGGTTTATCCTTTATTGGGGTTTGAGTGTGCTTCCATCCCATCTTTGTGAGTTATCCTGAGACTTACCCGGTAAAGGTTGATTCTATTCCCTTAGATGGTGTGTTAGTTTGAGGTTATAGTTCTTTATCTTGATTCCTTGAGACTTACCCGGTAATAGGAGTTACGGTTTAGGATTAGTGTGTAGTGAGACTTACCCGGTGATCTACTCCACTTTAGAAATACCTTCCCCACGCAAAAATCTCAGCTTTGTCCGCTTATCTATAGATCTTGAGTTGGAACCACAACTAGATGCTTTAATCCCTAGAATTGCATGTTTGCTTTATTGACTTCTTATTCATCTTTGATTGTGTTAATTGCTCTTGTGGTTAGTATTGACATAAGCACACCGTATTGACTCTGTTTCACCGAGTCCTTGTGATCGACCCCTGGAATTTTCTTGCTTTTACTACGATTGACCCGTACACTGCGGGTTCGCATCCTTGTTTTAAGCTTAAGTCTAGGGTTATAAATTTAAAGCTTGCACACACCGTTTGGAGCGAACAAGTTTTTGGTGCCGTTGCCGGGGACTTGGTCTAGACCGAGCCGGTTACGGTTTGCTTTTGGGGCACTTGCCCCTGTTGCTACTAACTACTCTTTCTATGAGTTTTGTAGTTTTCAGGATTTCCAATGACTACATTTGATCCAGCCTGGATAGCAAGGCAAAATGCTAGGGCGGACCATTATGAATACTTGGAGGAGAAGTACTCCTTCTATTGGTTCAGCAATGAATGGGAAAGAGAAGAGGTCATTCAGCGTGAACTTGCGAAGTGGGATGAACTGAATGTCCCTAAGAAGATTTGTGAGCAACCTCCGGAAGACTCTCTCGAATCAAGATTGGAGAAGTTGATGAAGAAGGTGGAGGATCTCAAGGAAAGCACTCTATCCTATGCTAAGCCGAAAGAGGAGCATAAGGAAGTGTTGCACGTTCCAAGCATTCCTTTGGTCGAACCGGAAGTTTCTCCTGAAGCTTTTGTGGAAGCGGAGGATGTGGAAGATCTCGATCCAACTGCCGAGACCTCGGTCGAAGTGGAAGAGATCTCGGCCGAGATGGAAGAAACTGCAAAACCAGAAGTGGAAGATGCAGAGAACCTTGGCCAAATTACTGAGATTGTGGTCAAAGTTGAAGAAAGACCAGCAGAACTGAGAGAGATTTCGTGGGTGGATTATCAACCCAACACGAAACTTGTCTCAAGCTTTGGAGAACTTTACGAGGTACATTCTCCTACTTCATTTGAAATCCCTATTAAAATTTCTGAATTTTTCAGGAAAGCACCGGAGAGTTGGAGGTCTCTTCCGAAAGAACCTCCAAAGATCAAGATGAAGTCTTCCTTGAAATTGTTGGAAGAAGAAGCTCCTCGGATCATGAGGAGTGGAGTTGGCAAGCACTACACCGCTAAGGCGATGAAGAGTCTCTTGTTCAAGTATGGGGTCCCTCGCATGCTCAGGACCCTGTACCATCCCCAAGCCATAGATGGGGAAGCTGCTATAATTCTCGAGAAACTATTTTCTCGATCAAGGAAAGGATGGGACACGAGGAATGTCCCATTGAAGTGTAGGAAGTCTAGACGAAGTCCGGTGAGAATCAAACCGTACAAGCTTGTACGTGGGAGATCTTACCATTTGCCGGTGAAGTTAGGAACCGGAACCTTCTTGGAAGATTTTTACGGATGTGATGAGCACTCCACGACATTCGAAGTGCATTGAGTAATCCCATGCCGTATGGTCCAGCTAGCGACCTTAAACCAAGCGCTTCTTGGGAGGCAACCCAAGGTATTGCTTTCTTATCCCTTTTCTAGTTTAGTTTAGATAGTTGCTTTGTTTTTGTTTTCCTCTAGACAACAACCAGGTATTCCAAAAGGAAGGATCACAGTTCAGGAGCTACACTGGAAGAACAAAATTTCGAGAAGTTGAGGAAACGAGCTTTACTGAGATACATCTCGGGTACTGTCAGAACACCTCGACCGAGATGTACTTCGCCAACCGAGATGGTCTTATTTGGGAGCTGTTTCTTACTTCTTCATGTAGTTTAGCTATGTTCGGTGAGTATCCTGTCCTTAGACTTATTTTAACCCACTGGGACAGTGTGTCCCAAGTATGGGGTGTTTGCACTTATATGACTACTTGATCCATCAGATCATCGATCCGTTTGTGAGCCTCTGGATCTCTGTGACGGCGTGTCCTACGCCTAGCAGGTCTCACTGGAGAAGTAGCAGGTGCAGGCTCAATATCCTCATCATCCAGATCTATAACTGGTGCGCTCGTCCCTACAGTATCTGTCCCTGTATCCATCGGGACTCCACCCTCTCTGTCATCAGCCATCTCCTCATCATCTGTCTCCTCCTCAGCTGGGGCAGCTGCTGCCTCTTTGTAATCCTCCATCAGTGGAGCCCAAGCGGTCTGCTAATAATGAGGGTCATAAACAGTAAACTGGGCAGACCACCTGATCCCCTGTGGTGCAGTCAGCTCCCACGGCATAGCCACGTACGGTGTAGTCAGACCTCGGGGAACCAGAATCCACCGAGTGATCATCTCCTGCAGCCCAAGCGGCTTCGGAGCCGCCACCATCGTGCAAGCGCTGAGATCCATGTCCTGATAACTAGCGATGTGGGTGACAAGCCCTCCGCAGCAGATGTCTCCCTTCACCTTGGCCTTGATCTTGTGCAGATCCTCTGCCAACATCAAGCCAAAGTTCGGGATACCTCCAGTCACCATGCAGTATAAACTGAAAAGCTCTCCCTGTCGGATCTTCTGGGGCGTCTCAGTACGCGCCAGAAGTGTCTCACTGGAAATCCGGTGGGCTAACCTAAAGGCTAAATGGAAGATGACCTTCTCCCTGGAATCTCCAGGACACCATCTATCTGCATGCTCAACAATATGGGCAATCTGCCCCCAAAACTCCCTAGCTACAGATCGGGACGGGAAGTCAACAGCTGTGGGCTCAGGAAAACCAAAAATCTCCCTCCAGTACTCTAGTGGCACTAAGAAGTTCCGGTTCATCAACCGGTACTTCACAGATCGCTCTGTGGGGAGGTAGGTGAAGGAGCTAATGAACTCTAAGGTCGGCTCCAAATAGGCTGGGACTCGGATCTCAATAAACTGATTCAGCCCTACTGTAGATATCATCCGTCTCAGGTCTCCGTCTACCTGGAGACAGTCAAAAGCAGACATGTCCAGGAAGCGAGGTGCAATCACTGGACGGCTAGAAATACGGTCATAATCGACCTGGTGTCGCTCATGGATCACCGGTCGATAGGGTCGGGAAGAAGAGGAAGAAGGGGAAGGTGAGGATCTATCCCTAAGGGCAAGGCGTCTGTCGGAACTCATTTTCAGAAATCTGTCACTGTCAGGTCACCTCGGTCGACTGACAACTCTCAAGAATACCTCGGCCGAGGCACAACTCGTCTGGACCGAGGCGGAAAACTGGATTCTAATTTCTTCAGAAAATTTAGTTCTTTTCCCCCAAAATCACTACAACTGCTTCCTAAGGGGTACTTAAGTCTTTCCTCAACAAATGCAAGGGCAACCAAAACCCAAATCAAAGCAAAAGAGCGAGGTAGGGTTTCGGTTTTTGATTTACCTCGTTCAGACAAATCGGTTCGATTTTCTTGCAGATCGACGATGCACTGGGATCCTCTATGCCTTAGTCGCAGTTTGGAAGCGAAAATCTTCGAAAACGAGCAAGAATCGAAGGAGCGAGGTGCAAACTGTCGCCGCGGTCGAGGAGGTAGGTAAAGAGGATAAAAAGAAAATTTTCCCCCTTTTATACCCTTTCTGGAACTGCTGTCACCTCGGTCGAGATGATCTCGGCTGGACCAAGGTGGTACGGACCGAGGTGGTTCTTCAGAAACCCTAGTCGCCTCGGTTGCTCAAGAATCATCTCGGTCGAGGTGCTCTGACAGCAACCGAGATGCCTTAGTCAAAACTCCGTCTTCTCAAATTCTCGATCTTCTGTATTTCCAGTTATGCTCCTTCCTTAGATGTCTCCTGTTATCTGTCTAGAACGCCAAAAACAAAACAAAGCAAAGCAAAAGCAAAAACTATCTAAACTAGACTAGAAAAAGGGAAAAGAAAGCAATACCTTGGGTTGACTCTCAAGAAGCGCTTGGTTTAAGGTCGCTAGCTGGACCATACGGTATCTCTATGCATGATGGGAGGTGCCCTCACCCCATACTTCACCTCCATCGTAGGGTGAAGTAAGTAAGTCTATCAAACGATCCAACAAGTGCAAGTGCTCGTCGGATCCATAATGAAACTCTCCCAAAAAGGTTCCGGTTCCTAACTTCACCGGCAAATGGTAGGATCTCCTACGTACAAGCTTGTACGGTTTGTTCCTCACCGGAATCCTACCAGTCTTCCTCTTTTTCCGTGGGACATAACTTAGTCTTTCGTCCCATCCTTTCCTTGATCGAGAAAACAGCTTCTCGAGAATCCTAGTAGCTTCCCCATCTTTAGCCTGGGGATGGTACAAGGTCCTTAGCATGCGAAGGACCCCATACTTGAATAATAGAGACTTCATCGCCTTAACGGTGTAGTGCTTGCAAACTCCACTCCTTATAATCCAAGGAGTATCTTCTTCCAACAGTTGCAAGGGAGGTTTCATCTTGATCTTAGGAGGTTCTTTCGGAAGAGACCTCCAACTCTCCGGTGCATTCCTGAGAAATTCAGAAATTTTAATAGGGATTTCAAACGAAGTAGGAGAATGTACCTTGTAAAGTTCTCCAAAGCTTGAGACAAGTTTCATGTTGGGTTGATAATCCACGCACGAAATCCCTCTCAACTCAGCTGGTTTTTCTTCCACATTGACCACAGTCTCAGTAATTTGGCCAAGGTTCTCCGTATCTTCCAATTCTACAGATTTTTCCTCCACCTTGGTCGATCTCTCTTTCACCTCGGCCGAGGTCTCAACAGTTAGATCGAAATCTTCCAAATCTTCTTCTCCCTCAAAACCTTCAGGAGAAACTTCTGGTTTGATTGGAGGGGTGCTTGGAACTTGCAGTACTTTCTTATGCTCCTCTTCCGGCTTAGCATAGGATAGGGTGCTTTCCTTGAGCTCCTCCACCTTCTTCATCAACCTCTCCCATCTTGATTCAAGAGAATCTTCAAGAGGTTGCTCACAAATCTTTTTAGGGACATTCAGTTCATCCCACATCGCAAGTTCATGCTTAATGGCTTCTTCTCTTTCCCATTCACTGTTGAACCAATAGAAGGAGTACTTCTCCTGCAAGTATTCATAATGGTCCGCCCTAGCACTTTGTCTTGCTATCCAGGCTAGATCAAATGTAGTCATCGGAAATCCTGAAAACTACAAAACTCATAGAAAGAGTAGTTAGTAGCAATAGGGGCAAGTGCCCCAAAAGCAAACCGTAACCAGCTCGGTCTAGACCAAGTCCCTGGCAACGGCGCCAAAAACTTGTTCGCTCCAAACGGTGTGTGCAAGCTTTAAATTTATAACCCTAGACGTAAGCTTAAAACAAGGATGCGAACCCGCAGTGTACGGGTCAATCGTAGTAAAAGCAAGGAATTCCAGGGGTCGATCACAGGGACTTAGTGAAACAAAGTCCAATTACGGTATGCTTAAGCAATCACTAACCACAAAGCAATTAAAACAATCAAAGATGAATAAGAAGTCAATAAAGGAAACATACAATTCTAGGGATTAAAGCATCTAGTTGTGGTTCCAACTCAAGATCTAAAGATAAGCGGACAAAGCTGAGGTTTTTGCATAGGGAAGGTGTTTCTAAAGTGGAATAGATCACCGGTTAAGTCTCACTACTCACTAATCCAAAACCATAACTCCTATTACCGGGTAAGTCTTAAGGAATTAAGATAAAGAACTATAACCTCAAACAAACACACCATCTAAGAGAATGGAATCAACCTTTACCGGGTAAGTCTCGGGCTAACTCACAAAGATGGGATGAAAGCACACTCAAACCCCAATAAAGGATAAACCTTTATTACCTACACTTATGATCGTTGGTAAACAAACTAAGGAATTACCGGGTAAGTCTCATCCTAAGCTTGCATTGAACCAGGAAAGGTGTAATAAGAATAGGATTTGGCAAACTCTAACACTTAACTCTCAGTTTCGGATCAAGAAAGTCACCTCGGTCAGAAGAATTCCACCCCGGCCGAGATGTTCATCGACTGAACGAGATGCTTAGGGTTAAGGTAAAAGACTCGAACTTTCAGGGTCCTACTGGAATCTAAGATTATTCTATCATTGTTTTTTCCACAACCTTCAGCCAATCACCCTAGAATCACACAAGGAAATTAGCCACTCATCATCATGAAAGTATTAATCAAATGTATGGGAAGAAGGTGAATATTTGAACAAGAAGAATTTAATGAAAAGACTTCAATAACTGAATCAAATATCACAACAAAAGCGTTCCTTGGATAAAAATCCAACAAAGAAAGACAACAAGGAAGGGAATCTAAGATAACCTTACAAAAACCCTTCAAAAGCTATAAAAACTACAATCTTCCTTCTTCAACCTTCAAAAAGGTTCTTCAAATCTCCCAACTGGAGTATGGCTGATGCTGTGTGTAAACCCTGATCGATGGTATAGCATGTTGTTGGATTTGTGGAAATCCAACCCTTTTTATAGGAAAATAACCCTCCAAAGATAAGATATCTTAGAAAGATCTCTTCCCATAAAAATAGGTAAAATATAAGATCTATCATATCTTCTTCCTTCTAGGAGCCAAGCCCAAAAATATAAGATCTCTTTCCAAAGATAAAAGATCTCAGCCAAGAATAAAATATTCTCGCCGCGTCCTAGATGTTCGCCTCGGTCGAGTCGACTTCTCTGGATCACCTCGGTCGAGGTGAATATGTGGTCAACTGAGGTGAGTCACAACTGAATGTGAAATCTCTCAAATCTGGTCCAAAGTGAATCTCTAATCTGTGGTTATGCTTCCTGGATGGTTCCTTATGTTCCTGGATGTAGCTCCAATGACTCCATAGCTCCTTTTTCTCCTTTTTGATGCAAAACGTGCCATTTTACCTACGATTACAACAAAACTAGGTGTAGACCTCGATTCCCGCAAAGGTAGATGAAATGGTAATATAATCACATATTATACATGCTAACATGCAGATTATTGAAGATAAAACGTCCAAACAAACCCCAAAATATAGACTATAATTCATGCTATCAGTCATCGATGTGGGTTATATGGACATAGTATCGAGAGATGTACACATACTACAAACACGGAGAATCAGAACATGGAAGTTGACAAACAAGTAGAAGCCCAATCATCAGAGGTACCCATTGTTACTACCAACAAGGAACAAGTTGGCACTAGGAACCTAGAATCAGATTCTTCCTTTCTCGGTTCTTGGATGTCAGTAACCAGAAAATCAAGGAAAGGTAAAGGGCCCGGGTCTTTTGTTAATATTGAGTCTGGACGGAATATTGAAGCCAACCACTTCCACATATTATCAGTCACCGGAGATGACAGTGTCGGAGATGACAATGCCGCCAACAATAATAACAAGGAGATTGCAAAGGATCCAGAAATTGTAACACTCGCAGTTACCACACCCATCATTAAGAGTAATAAAGGCAATCATTTTAAATCCTCACAAATTGTAACGGCTAATCCCCCAGAAAACCCTAGCACCAATCAAAAAAGTCCCAAACGTCCAAAAATTGTGGGCCCGGATGATACTGTAAAGCCCATTGATGGACATTCCGGTCCAGCACATAATACAACAATGATGAATCAGACGATTCCACCTATTATCCCTATTAGGGCGTTAGAGAACTCTACAACGCTACAGTCGGCGGCTATGGTCGTTTTACACAAGATCTCTGAAGCTTATAACTCTGCAACCACTTGCTCACTGGCTATGGAGATTGATATGCCCTCGCCGGCACAAGATGCTGAAGATAAACCCCCTGATAGAAGGGACATCCATATAGGTGTGGAGTCATCTGCCAATCCAACAGTAAAGTCCCTAGGGTCCGTCGTATAAGATAGTTCCCAATGATGTCCTCTTTTGGAATTGTAAGGGCGCGGGAAATAGACGGTTTCGTAAAGCTCTGAAATATATGATAAACCGTGATAAGATCGATATCTTATTTTTGCTAGAAACTAAAGTATCTGGAGATACGGCCGATGAGGTTTGCCGTAGAACAAAATTTTCGGATTTTTGCTAGAGTTGAAGCAATTGGTTTTGAGGGGGGAATTTGGATGTTGTGGAACTCCAGTGTGATTACAGTTACCATCAAACACAAAACTATTCATTTTATTCAGGCTTGCGTACAAGTTGACAGTATACAGGTGGATTTATTTGCAATGTATAACCCCCTACGCCCAGAAGGCGCGTTGGATGCTACTTGATAAAATCTCCAATTGTTTAGGTCCAGTAATGGTAGGGGGAGACTTTAATTGTGTGTTGAATCTTACAAAGGTTGGAGGGATCTCTAACTCGTTGTCGCCAGACTCGGGGATCTTTCACAATTGGGTGGACAACACACAACTTATTGATATGGGATTTAGCGGACCTTCATTCACTTGGAATAGGGGCAATACGATTACAAACAGGATTTCAAAACGACTTGATCGGGTGTTTATGAACGGTATTGCTAGACTACGCTGGACTGAGGCGACCGTTCGTCACCTACCCGCTCTTTCATCTGACCATAATCCGTTGCTTGTTCAACTCACTCCTAGAAGGTGCATTGATAAGTCAAGACGTCCCTTCCGCTTTGAAGCAGCGTGGGTCCTACATCCAGAGTACAAAGTGTTGTTATTGAAAGGTGGACTAATCATGAGAATAATCTCTGTCGGGCACTGTCGATCCTCAGGACAAGATTACTACGATGGAATGTTACCTCTTTTGGTAGGATTGAGGTAAAGAAACAAGAGATCTCCAACAGAATTGAGGCTATTCAACATGAAATTGAAAGCAATCTATCACAAGGAATGCTGGATCTCCACGCCAAGCTTCAGACTGATCTGGAAGAAGTGTTGGATCAAGAAGAAATATTGTGGCAGCAGAAGTCAAGATACTCTTTTTTAATGGAAGGTGACAGAAATACTAAATTCTTCCATTTAAGCACAATGATCAGAAGGAGGTACAACAGGGCGGATAGTATCAAGACTGATGATGGCGTGTGGATATCTGAATTGAATCATCCACATTGCAAACACATGATCATAAAATTCTTCCATTAAAAAAGAACTGAGTTTACCGAAAGTCTGAAACCAATTCCCAGTGGAACATAACACCAGAATAGCAACAAAAAAAATAATTGTTATGACACAATCAAATTCAAACCATAAATTACCCAATCACGCTATATCAATACTATATAATTAAATCCTTGATATGTTAATTTGAGATCTTGTTGAGTTGGATTTACGAGTTATAGTATGTGGACTTTGAATTATTGACTGGGGACTTATGATATGACGTCTTAGGGTTGTGATATGTTAGATATGACGATGTTTTCAATATCTTGGTGTGTGAAACATGATTTACTATTCAAAGGTTTATTATGCATGTTACCATGAGTTTATGTGATATTTTTTTGCGGATGATAGACGTACCGGTGAAAACTACTAATTGTAACCATAATTACGCACACGAAGTACGTAGTTTGATTTTTCAGTTCCTGAACCTAACTACGCTTGTGGCGTGCGTAGTTGGAGCCGATGCGAAGCCGATTAACTACGCTTATGGTAAGCGTAATTGAAGTTGTATTTAAAAAAAAGAAGCTCCAACTACGCTAATGGGAAGCGTAGTTGGAGAGAATATATATATATAAAAAAAAGATCCAACCACGCTAATGGTAAGCGTAATTTGAGTGAATTTTTTTTTAAAAAAAAAACTTCAACTTTGGTTCCCATTACCAAAGTTGGATTTATAAAAATAAAAAAATAAAAAAACTCCAACTACGCTTACCATTAGCGTAGTTGGAGTTAATTTTTTTTTTAAAAAATTCTTCACCGGCTCCAACCGGATCAGGTCGGCTCCAACTACGCTTGTCAAACGCGTAGTGTGAATTTAAGCACAACTACGCACTTTGCGTGCGTAGTTTTGATTACAATTAACGATTTTCGCCGGTACGTCTAAAATTCCCATATTTCTTGACTTTTTAAAATCATGATTTATCCATTATATCCTTGATATGTTCTTAGATCATGCTATGTCATATGTACTTAATCTTATGTTTAGTTCATATATTTTACCATGCTTATGTGTTCGCTTAGTCTATGTGGAAGGCTAACTCCACCACGGTGGGACTGATTATGTTTTTAGACATAATTAGGTACATGACCGATTCAAGTATATGGAGGTCGGGAACCCTAGTGATAGTTGTGTCAGTCGGATTTTGGCGGTCTTGCTTGTTAGGATTTATTTCTGACCTTGGACTTTATCTACGGGACATTTTATTTCCTATGTCCAGATTTTAGTTGTCATTGCGTTTATTTCGTATTGTAGATTTACACCCTTTTGTGGTAGGCGTTTGAAGACGCCTCTTTGAATTTCTATCTATTATCTTTTGGCAAATCAGGGCCACTTATTTTTACTTATTTATTTGACATGTCAAGGCCACCAATGTTGGTGTTTTTATTTTTTTCATTCTCATTTTAGTTTATCGTTCCTATAAGCCTTAGAGGACCCTCGTCCAAGTCCCATGGCGCTTTGACGTCTGATCCGATTTTAGGGGCGTTACAATATTTATACATTATATATGTACGGTTTCATTAAATGAGGTGATCTTATAATAAAAGGCTGATTTGCTAAGAAAAAATGACTAAAGTTATAGTTATCATAATCATCATTACTTATATTAATCAGAAACTTATTTTAAAGACTTTAACACATATCTTATGTTTAACCGGGGTAAAAGAGTTCGACTTATAATACAGTATTATATAAACTTGTAGGTGTGTAATTTTGCACTTGTAATCTTGTATAGTGTTCGCTCCAAATGGTGTGTGCAAGCTTTAAATTTATAACCCTAGACTTAAGCTTAAAACAAGGATGCGAACCCACAGTGTACGGGTCAATCGTAGTAAAAGCAAGGAATTCCAGGGGTCGATCACAGGGACTCGTGAAACAAAGTCGATAACGGTAAGCTTCGTGAATACTAACCACAAGAGCAATTAACACAATCAAAGATGAATAAGAAGTCAATAAAGCAAACATGCAATTCTAGGAATTAAAGCGTCTAGTTGTGGTTCCAACTCAAGATCTAAAGATAAGCGGACAAAGCTGAGATTTTTGCAAGGGGAAGGTGTTACTAAAGTGGAATAGATCACCGGGTAAGTCTCACTACTCACTAATGCTAAACCGTAACTCCTATTACCGGGTAAGTCTCAAGGAATTAAGATAAAGAATTATAACCTCAAACTAACACACCATCTAAGGGAATAGAATCAACCTTTACCGGGTAAGTCTCAGGCTAACTCACAAAGATGGGATGAAAGCACACTCAAACCCCAATAAAGGACAAACCTTTATTACCTACACTTATGATCGTTGGTACACAAACTAAGGAATTACCGGGTAAGTCTCATCCTAAACTTGCATTGAACCAGGAAAGGTGTAATAAGAATAGGATTTGGCGAACTCCAACACTTAACTCTCAGTTTAGGATCGGATAGCCCACCTCGGTCAGCCAAATTCCACCCCGGCCGAGATGTTCATCGACTGAACGAGATGCTTAGGGTTAAGGTTAAAGACTCGAACTTTCAGGGTCCTACTGGAATCTAAGATTATTCTATCATTGTTTTTCCCACAACCTTCAGCCAATCACCCTAGAATCACACAAGAAAATTAGCCACTCATCATCATTGTGAAAGTATTAATCAAAAATATGGGAAGAAGGTGAATATTTGAACAAGAAGAATTTAATAAAAAGACTTCAATAACTGAATCAAATATCACAACAAAGCGTTCCTTGGATAGCAATCCAACAAGACAAGACAACAAGGAAGGGAATTAAAGACAATCTTACAAAACCCTCCAAAAAGCTATAAAAGCTATGATCTTCAATCTTCCTTCAACCTTCAAAAAGGTTCTTCAAAAACTCCCAACTGGAGTATGGTTGCAGCAATGTATGCTGGATCTCGCAGCCTTCAATGGTGTATAACGTGCTAAGCGGGATGATAGCGGATGTTAGATTTGTGGAAATCCAACCCTTTTTATAGGAAAATAACCCTCCAAAGATAAAATATCTTAGAAAGATCTTCTCCCATGAAAATAGGTAAAATATAAGATCTTCTTCCTTCCAGGAGCCAAGCCCAAAAATATAAGATCACTTTCCAAAGATAAAAGATCTCAGCCAAGAATAAAATATTCTCGCCGCGTCCTAGGTATTCGCCTCGGTCGAGTCGGCGTCTCTGGATCACCTCGGTCGAGATGAATCTCTGGTCAACCGAGGTGAGTCATAACTGAATGTGAAATCTCTCAAAACTAGTCCAAAGTGAATCTTTAATCCATGGCTATGCTTCCTGGATGGTTCCTTATGTTCCTCAATGTAGCTTCAATGACTCCATAGCTCCTTTTTGATGCAAAACGTGCCATTTTACCTACAATTACAGCAAAACTAGGTGTAGACCTCGATTCTCGCAAAGGTAGATGAAATGGTAATATAATCACATAATATACATACAAACATGCAGATTATGAAAGATAAAACGTCCAAACAAACCCCAAAATATAGACTATAATTCATGCTATTAAAATACCCCATACTTAGCCCTTGCTTGTCCCCAAGTAAGTTCCGCATATAGAAGACAAGATAGAATGGATTATAGGTCATAAAAATCAATGAAAAGTCTTTCAAAAACATTTTTATGGTGTGCAACAATCATAGATCACTCTAAGAGAATACTTCATGGAATCTAAAATCAAAATATGATCAAAATATTTTATAAATATAGAAAAGTTGTTCATCTTTGCATAAAATCATAGAATGCATAATAAGTCATAATTATCAAAATTAATCATGTATAATCCAGTTTAAACCACTAAGTCAATCAACAAGCTCAAGGTCTCAAGGGCTTCTCAAAAGAAAAGGTCAAGAAACGTGTAGGGTAGGGATGTATGTAAGGTAATGTGGTGCTAGAATCCGGGAAAAGGATGAACTTCACTTTCACTTTGACTTGCAACATCTTCCACCAATAAGCTTTGCTTATTTCACACTTTTTCTTTTACTTTACTTTTTGGGATGCATGGACAGAGGTGCACAATAACCGAAGCCTAGGAAATCCGCAATCATCAATTTCTTGAAATGCATCAAACCCTTGATGCACATACCATGACCCGTTAGAAATATCGCTCAATCCGACTTTGGCAAGACACAAACACCCGGCTATGTGAATGGTGCCGAGTTACTCATCTTCATGATTGACTTCCCCAAACCTAAAATTACTTTCTAGCACTTTCACTTCCAGCCAACTTCTCAACTTTAACTTCACTTGCTTTTACCACTTTGCTTGCTTCCAAATTCCCGGATAGGTAAAGGGAGGCAAAATGTATATGAGGGGCTAAGCATGAATAAGAAGAAGAAGAGAGAAGAATGAATTGCCTTGGTCTTTCCAAGAAGAAAGTGAGAGAACTCATAACGTGGTATCAAACTTCAAATTCAACATAATTTAGATAAAACAAAGTATTAAACATGCCAATAATTTCAAACAAAGCATTTAGCAACTTAAACATATTATAAAACCTTTCAAACACATAAAGAATTTAAAACCAGTTAGTAAGCAAGATCTTCACTGAGATCATATCCAGATAAGTAACACAAAAATAATTTTCGAAAACTCTCAGTTAACCCACCTCGGTCGAGGTGTTCTTGGGTCAACCGAGGTGAAACGCCTCGTTTGGCCAAGACTGACTCGGTCGAGGTCAAAATTTTTTTTTTTTATATATTTTTTTCAGTTTCGACGTTTTTCTCAATCAAATAACCTGTAAATATGCATGCAATCTCAGATAAACATATAAATGCAGAAGCGAAGCATGAATATAAAATATCCGATCAAATAATCATCGAAGTCATCGAATAAGTACATCAAATCGTCATCAAATAAGTACAACAAATACCCCATACTTGGGACACACTGTCCCAGTGGGTCAATATAAGTCTAAAAATAAGAGTACTCACCGGATAAATAGCTGAACTGCATAAAAATATAATAGAGAAAATCCTGCAGCTCCTCAATAGTCGCGAT
The DNA here is from genome assembly GCA_033239125.1 of Fagopyrum homotropicum. Lineage (NCBI taxonomy): Eukaryota > Viridiplantae > Streptophyta > Magnoliopsida > Caryophyllales > Polygonaceae > Fagopyrum > Fagopyrum homotropicum. Next base: position 143,497,653 of record BSWB01000005.1, read on the forward strand.
CCGGTGGTGGTGGTGGTGGCACGTATGGATACTGGGTCGGGTCGAATGGATGACCCATAATACGCTCGAACTGAAGCTGGGCCATAATGTGCTGATAATGCTGCCGCTCCTGCATCTCGCGGATATCCAGCGACAAAGCAGCATACGAATCAATAACCTGATCCGTCAGGTCATCGATCCGTCTGTGGGCATCTGGATCCCTCACTCTGCGTCTCCTGCGTCTAGCAGGCTTAACCGGAGAAGTGGCGGGTGCATCAGCTGGTGCAGGCTCAGTCTCATCATCATCATCCAGATCTATAATCGGTGGCGTGCTCGTCCCTGCAGTATCTGTCCCTGTATCCATCGGGACTCCACCATCTCTCTCATCCATTGTATCCTCGTCATCATCCTCCTCCTCCTCCTCAGTTGGGGCAGTTGTTGCCTCCCTATGATCCTCCATCAGTGGAGCCCAAGCGGTCTGCCAATAGTGCGGATCGTAAACAGTGAACTGGGCAGACCAACGAATCCCCTGTAGCGCAGTCAACTCCCACGGCATAGCCACATATGGAGTGGTCAGACCTCGGGGAACGAGAATCCGCCGAGTGATCATCTCCTGCAATCCAAGCGGCTTCGGAGCCGCCACTATCGTACAAGCAATGAGGTCCATGTCATGAAAAGCAGCTATGTGGGTGACAAGCCCTCCGCAGCAGATGTCTCCCTTCGCTTTGGCCTTGATCTTGTGCAGGTCCTCTGCCAAGATCAAGCCAAAGTACGGGAAACCCCCAGTAACCATACAGTATAAAATGAAGAGCTCGCTCTGTCGGATCTTCTGAGGCGTCTCAGTACGCGCCAGAAGTGTCTCGCTGAATATCCTATGGGCTAACCTAAAGGCTAGGTGGAAGATGACCTTCTCCCTAGAATCTCCAGGGCGCCATTTGTCTGCATGCTCAACAATATGGGCTATCTGCCCCCAGAACTCCCTAGCTACAGATCGGGAAGGGAAGTCAGTGGCGGTGGGCTCAGGAAAGCCGAAGATGTCTCTCCAAACCTCGAGCGGCACTAAGAAGTTCCGGTTCATCAACCGGTACTTCACAGACTGCTCTGTGGGAAGGTAGGTGAAGGAGCTAACGAACTCTAGGGTTGGCTCCAAGTAGGCTGAGACTCGGATCTCAGTAAACTGATCCAGCCCAACTGTGGTAATCATCCGCCTAAGGTCTTCATCTACCCCTAGGCAATCAAAAGCGGACACGTCCAGGAAACGTGGTGCAATCACTGGACGGCCAGAAATACGGTCATAATCCACCCGGTGCCGCTCATGGATCACCGGGCGGTAAGGTCGGGAAGAAGAAGAAGAAGGGGAAGGTGAGGATCTATCTCTGAGGGCAAGGCGACGTTCAGAACTCATTTTCACTTAGCTACTGTCAGATCACCTCGGTCGCTGACAACTCTCAGGAATCACCTCGGCCGGGGCGCAGTTCGACTGGACCGAGGCGGAAGCAGTTCGCGATTCAACTCTCAGAAATCCAGTTCTTTTCCCCCAAAAATCACTACAATTGTTTCCTATGGGGTACTTAAGCCTTTTCTCAGCAGATGCAAGGGCAACCAAAGCCCAAATCGAAGCGAATGAACGAGTTAGGGTTTCGACTGTTTTTACCTCGTTCTGGCCGATTCGTTCGATTTCTTCGCAGATCTGTACTTGTAATGGGATCCTCTACCCTTCAATCGTAGTTTGGAAGCGGAAATCTTTGAAAACGAGCAAGATTCGAGGAAGCGAGGTGGAAAGGCGCCGCAGTCGAGTCGAAGTGGGTAAAAAAGTGAAAAAGAAAATTTTCCCCTTTTTATACTGTTCCTGGAACTGCTGTCACCTCGGTCGAGATGGTCTCAACTGGACCGAGGTGGTACGGACCGAGGTGGTTCTGCAGAAACCCTAGTCGCCTCGGTTGCTCAAGGATCAACTCGGTCGAGGTGGCCTCGACTGGACCGAGGTGTCTCAGTCAAACTTCGTCTTCTCGAATTCTCGAACTTCTGTACTTCTAGTTATGCTCCTTCCTTAGATGTCTCCTGTCATCTGTCTAGGACGCCAAAAACAAACAAAACAAAGCAAAAGCAAACTATCTAAGCTAAACTAGAAAAAGGGAAAAGAAAAACAATACCTTGGGTTGCCTCCCAAGAAGCGCTTGGTTTAAGGTCGTTAGCTGGACCATAATGCTCTCAAATGAGGTATATCAGTGCAACCTCCTCAACCGGAGTTTCCGGTTGGTACTTCTTAAGTCTATGACCGTTGACCTTGAAGCTTCCGCTAGTTTCGCCCCATATCTCAACTGCACCATGAGGAAAAACATGTTTCACAACATAAGGTCCGGTCCATCTTGATTTTAACTTACCTGGAAAAAGGCGGAGGCGGGAGTTGAAGAGTAGAACTAAGTCTCCTTCGTTAAGCTCCTTTGGAATGATACGCTTGTCATGCCATCTCTTCGTCCTTTCCTTAAGATTTTGGCATTCTCATAGGCGTTCAAACGCAGCTCTTCCAGCTCGTTGAGTTCCAATAGTCGCTTCTCGCCGGCCTCCTTAATGTCGAAGTTTAACCATTTGATCGCCCAATATGCTTTGTGTTCCAATTCAACGGGCAAATGGCAAGACTTCCCATATACCAAATTATAAGGGGTGGTACCTATGGGAGTCTTAAATGCGGTCCTATACGCCCAAAGAGCATCGTCCAATTTCATGGACTAATCCTTCCTCGTTCTAGAGACGGTCTTCTCCAAAATTGCTTTGATTTCTCTATTCGAGATCTCGACCTGTCCACTAGTTTGAGGGTGATAAACGGTTGATACCTTGTGGGTTACCCCATACTTTGATAGAAGTGCCTTGAACTTCCGGTTGATGAAATGTGTTCCTCCATCGCTGATGATGATGCGTGGAGTTCCAAACCGTGGGAAGATGGTCCTGTTTAGGAACTTTACCACCACCTTGGCGTCATTGGTGGGAGAGGCAATGGCTTCAACCCATCTAGAGACGTAATCAACCGCAAGAAGGATATAGAGGTTTTCTCCGGAGGATGGGAAAGGTCCCATGAAGTCAATCCCCCATACATCGAAGATTTCCACCTCCTGGATGTTATTAAGTGGCATCTCGTTCCTCCTTGATAAAATTCCTGTTCTTTGGCATGCATTACAAGAGACAACAAAAGCTTGTACATCCTTAAATAATGTAGGCCAAAAGAAACCGGAACGTAATACATTAGCGCATGTTTTATCGGTACTAGCATGTCCTCCACAAGGAAGTGAATGACAATGCCTTATAACACTATTAACTTCATCTTCCGGAATGCATCTTCGAAGCATCCCATCTGGTCCGCGCTTGAATAGCAGCGGCTCGTCCCAGTAATAATGTCGTACTTCCTTGAAGAATCTCTTCTTTTGAGAGTACGTCAATCCGGGCGGTGTTTCCTGGCAAACAAGATAATTCACAATATCAGCATACCAAGGTCCGTTTTTATCAGAAAGTTGGTGGGTGGAGTGTTCCACCAACTGAGGATGAATGTCAAAGAAGGGAGTAAGAAGTTTATGATTCTCTGTAGTCTCAGTTGACATCATCTCGCCATCGACCTCGGTCGAGACGCAGAGGCGTTGACCGAGATGTTCTTCGGTCGCCTCGTTCAGTCCAGGAAGTGCCTCGGTCGAGGTACTGCAACTGGAACCGAAACTGGAGATCTTCGTCTCCTAGATTAGCTTCTCAGTTTTCGCCCCTGGATCCTCTTCCAGTGCCCTTAAGCTCCGTATATCTGCATCACAAGAAGCATCTATACCTTCCTCCATCAAACTGAAGCTAATAACTCTTTCGAGTGGATCGTTAATAAGGATAGAGCTCACCAATTCTCTTGATTCTTCTTCATCGTAGATGTTGAAGAAATCATCAGTTAGCTGCTCCCCTTTCATGACTGCAAGTAGTGCGAACTCCACCTCATCACCACCAATGTTGAATTTCAACTTGGCGTTCTTGCAATCCACGTTGCAACCCGAAGTTGCTAGAAATGGCCTCCCGAGAATAATAGGAACAGGATAATCTGCGGGAATGTCAAGTACAACAAAATCTATAGGTAGATAGAAGTTACCTAACTTGACCGGAACGTCCTCCAAGATGCCCACGGGATGGGTGATGGAGCGATCCGCCATATAAAGTCGAATCTTGACCGGCTTGGGCTCTCCAAGTCCGATCTTCATACATAGCTCCAGTGGGATGATGCTCACGCTGGCTCCTAGATCACAAAGGGCTTCACAAGTGACATCCCCAACTTGAATGAGAATGCTAAATGAGCCGGGATCTCTTAATTTAGGTGGCATCTTCTCCTTCATGATCTTGATAAGCTCCGAGGATTTAGATGTCATCCTAACTTCACCAAAGTCTTCCAATTTCCTTTTCCTTGATAGGATCTCCTTTAAGAACTTCCCATAGGCGGGCATTCCTAGAATAGCATCAAGGAAAGGAATGTTAATATGCAGTTTATTCATCAAGTCAAGGAACTTACCAAAGTGCTTGTCTAGATGTGCTCTGGCTCTTGACTGGGGGAATGGAAGTGGTGGTTTGTATGCAGGAGGTGGAATATAAGTTTCAGTTGTCCCTCCTACTTTCTGTTGCTCCGCCTCGGGTGGTATCTCGGTCGATGTGTTCTTCGACTGGATCTGGACCGAGGTGGTCTGCGTCGAACGAGGTACTGGATCTGCAATTTTGAGTCCACTCCTCGTCGTTATGGCCATGCACTGGCCCTTAGGGTTGCTTTCCGTCTTTGCTGGAAGCTTCCCTGGATCTCTTGGCGCTTCATTCGCCCTACTTGCAAGTTGTTGTTCGAAGGACTTTTTGGCCTTCGAAAATAAAGTCATAGAAGTCTCCATAGCGCTGAGCTTGATCAAGATAGCCTCCAGAACTGCGTCTTTCTTTTCCGGCTGAGACAAACTTGATCCTTGCCCCTGGCTCTTTAATGGAGTAGAAGAAGAAGAAGGGGAAGAGAGGAAAGGGTTAGAGGAATTATTAGAGTTGGAGTTAGAATAATTGTTACCAGGTGTTTGGGGTAAAATTTTATGAATTCTTATTATTCATCCTCTTATATAAAATCTCAGGAAATTAATCATATTTTAAACATTTGATTAATTTCTTAAAATTTAGCGTAGAGCTAATTTGAAATTGGAATTCCAAAAATATAACAATCATGATTGTTAATATGATTCCCATAACCTATTTAGTCTAAATGCTAATTGTTTATGTAAATTAGCTTCAAGACTAAATTTAAATTTTTTAAAAAAAAGAAAGAAAAGAAAAAGTGGTAAATGACACGTTCAGATCACAAATTTAAGAAAACATTTGTTTTCTTTTAAAAATTAAAAAAAAAATACTAAATGGGGTTTAGTGGGATGTTAATAAAACTGGTGTTAACTTCCTATAACCTCTCTTCTTTGTTAAATATAAAAAGAAAACAAAAGAAGAAAAAGGGGTTAAAAAAAAAGAGAGAGAATCTTTCTCTCTTCTTCTTCCCAACATTTACAGAAGAACGAAGAACAAAAATAAGAGATGAAGAGAAGGGAGCCAAACAGCGAGTGATATCATCACTTTCCTGCTTTTGACTCTCCTAAGTTGATTTGCTTCCAAAATATTCATATGCTCAAAAGTACATACATTTAAAATGTTGCTTTTCACTCAACTCAATCAAGTGCGGTTACTAGTCGATCGAAAGTAATGATCTTCATGTTGAAATTGTAGTTGGATGAAATCGATGGGCTTCTCCGCTACAAAAGTCGTGGTTGGTCGGAATCGATGGATTCCGCCGCCACAAAAGTCGTGGTTGGTCGGAATCGATGGATTCCGCCGCCACAAAGTCGTGGTTGGTCGGAATCAATGGATTCCACCGCCGCAAAAGCCATAGTCGATCGGAATCAATGGATTTCACCGCTATGACCAAACTCGCTAGATTTCGATGTTAAATTGCCTCAATGGGTTAAGAGGATTAAAAAAAAATAGAAATCATGGTTTGCGTATATGCAGTAAAGCAATTTTGCTTTTCAAAGGGAATATACAGGTCTTTTATTTCATGCATATGCAAGTGAAAATTTCTCCATGGGCAAAGCTATATAATGGAAAGTGAGAAGAAAATGAGGTTTTAATTAGCTATTAAAAAGTTAATTATTCTTTTGATTGATATGAATTTTCATATCTTAATATAACTTCCAAATTGAGTGTACAATGGTAAATATGGAAAATATCCATACCATAGACTCGTGCACAATATCTTCATATTTGAAAACTGCATCTTTTGTTGCAAAACAAAGACTCAGTGAAGAAGGTGAAGAAGAAAGAGAAAAGAAAGAAAAATCAAGACAAAAAAAGAGTAAAGTAAAAATGAATTTTTAAAAAATGAAAGAAACGGGTTTTTTTAATAGCAATGAGACCCATATTTTTTATTTTTGTTTTTAAAGAAATAAAAAGAAAAAAGAAAGAAAAAAAAATAAGTAAAGTAAATCAATTTTGTAAAACTGATTTACGTGGAAAACTTTCTTTCCATTTCAAATATTGGTTTATTTATAAAATAAACCCACAAAAGTAAAAATTTTATAAAAGATAACCCATAAAATAGGTTATTTGTAAAAGTGACCTATTAAGACAAAATCTAAATAAAGAGGATCATAAATTTACGATAATGTATCGTAATTAACTATTTATATATAAAACTAAACAAAATCAAAATATAAATTTTGTTCTGGTAGAACTACGTTATGACTTGATACTCGTTTTGAGTTACGTAGGAAATCCGATCTCAAATTAAATTGGATTCAGTCGATCCGTCCAAGTAAAGTATAATTAAACTCAAACCTTGGACTTAAAAAATCAAAATTCGTCTAATGAACTACGAGTGATTTGATGTCTGAAAAATATAAAAGACTATGTAGGAAACTCGACTTTTAAATTTATCGAGCCCAATCGCATAAATTAAATCGACTTTTAAAATAAAGAGTCAAACAAATACTCAAATCAAATTTAACACGGCTAAAAGAACTACGCATTGATTTGATTCCGTATTTACGGATACGTAGGAAATTTGATGCGAAATAAAAATGTATCGAATTCAATCGCCAAATTAAAATTGTAGAACTACGTTATGACTTGATGCTCGTTCTGAGCTACGTAGGAAATCCGATATGAAATTAAATTGGATTCAGTCGCCCCGTCTAAGTAAAGTATATCTTGAATTAAATCTTGGACGTAAAATGAAAAGACCAAGTTTTCTAAACTCGATATAAAGCATCCGCTTATCGAGTTAAACACAAATAAAAAATCCAGACCATACGTCTTTTAGTTAGAACTACGTAAAGACTTGACGCCATTTTTAAAAGGCTACGTAGGTAACTCGATATTAAGTTTAAATTATATCGGGTACAGTCGCAAATCAAATTCAAATTTTATGTCAAACAAACTACGAGTGATTTGATGTCTTAAAAATAAAAAGACTTACGTAGGAAACTCGATTTATAAATTATTGAGTCCAATCGCACAAATTAAATTGACTTTTAAAATATAAAGTCAAACACGGTTTAAAAGAACTACGTATGATTTGATCCCGTTTTTACGGATACGTAGGAAATTTAATACAAAAGGATACGTATTAAATTCAATCACAAAATATATTTTTGACTTTATATGAAAGGAAAGTCATAAAGTTAAATTTTTATTATTTTAATACAAAAGAATATGTATTAAATTCAATAACGAAATACATTTTTGACTTTTATATGAAATGAAAGTCATAAAATTAAATTTCAAATAGTCCATCAAGAACTACGTACGACTTGATTCCTAATAAGGGATACGTAGGAAATTTGGTACAAATAAATTTTGAACCAGATTCAGTCACGGGTTTTAAAATAAAATAATGAAATAAATAACCTAACACTTTTCTTGATCATGCGCGTGATAGCGGGATGAATTAAGCAACCCTTCCTAGAAGGTGGGTTTAATTTAATCTTATGATGCATGGTCGAGATATAAATACCATGCAAATGATAGTTGAATCATCGACTAGGCAACCCTTCCTAGAAGGTGGGTTTGGACTTTGATTCTCTGATGCATGAAAACACTACACTGAACTACGTGAGGCTTGATCCTCTTTAACGAGGTACGTAGGCAATCCATCCAAAAAACGGGTGCAGCCCAAATCACTAAAACAAACCAAATATCGGTATTTATATAACTTAGAATCAAAAGGTCAAAAAGAGAGGGTCGAACTTAAATAACAAATAAATAAAATGTGTTTTGTAAATTTGTATTCGAATAAAACATAAAAAGGCGTTTTGTAAATTTGTGTACATTTATACTCAACACCAGGATTCTGGTTGTTTTGATTGTTCGTCCTCCAATTGTTGCTATTGGACCCTCTATTGTTGTTGTTGTAATTGTTGTTCCGGAAACCGTTGTTGTTGTTACGGTATCCATTGTTGTTGTTCCTTTGTCCTTGCTCTTCCTTCTTGGTTTGAGCAACCAAGAGTTCCTTCAATTGCTTCACGTCATTCTTCAAAGACGTGAGTTGATTGTTGTTGGATTGAGTCTCTTGAAAGTTGACTCTTTTAACTCCACCTTCAGCTCCTTGGTGGGTGTACTTCTCCATATGCAAGGCTTGCTTCTCAATGAAGTTCCAAGCCTCGTCAATCGCCATGTCCATGAAGGTACCGGCGGAGAGTAGTTGGAGATTGAACTGGGTGCTTCCGTCCAGTCCTTTGAAGTAGATCTTCAACAACTCGATTTTTGGAATCCCATGATGTGGGCAATTCAAAAGGATATCCTTGAACCGCTCCCAAGATTTGGACAAACTCTCCTTGTCCTTCATAATGAAAGCATTAATCTTCCCTCTCATTTCAGCTGTCTTTGAGGGGGGAAAGAACTTGGTCAAGAACTCCGTCGTCATCTCCTCCCATGTGCTAATTTTACCTGGAGGAAGAGATTGATACCAAGTAAGAGCTCTATCTTTTAAAGAAAAGTAAAAAGGTCTTAGCTTGTAGTTGTTATTTTCAATTCTGGAAGGTCGCAAGGTTTCCATCAAGATCTCGTAGTTTTGAAGATGTTGATGTGGTGACTCCTTCTCCATCCCTCCGAATTGGCATTGGCGAATCATGGATAGAACTTGCGGTCGAAGTTCGTAGTCATGGTCCGCTGGATCTCCTAGGTTGACTCCTGGACGCCTCAGTTGTTGATTAGGGTCCATCCTTTGACCTAAGGTTTGTGGGATTCCTGCAAGAAGAACATCTCGGACTGGCATCCGAGGTGGATGTATCTCGGCCGGGGCGTCTGGTACTGGGACCTGCCTCGGTCGAGGGTCAGCAACTGGGACCTGCCTCGGTCCAGCATCGGGAACTGGGTCTCCCCTCGGTCGAAGTAGAATCTGGTCTCGTATGACGGCCATTTCTGCTTCGATTGCTTCAGTTTTGGTGCGAGTTTCTTCCTTCTCTCGCCTTAGTTCTTCCTTGCTGAGGCGTAGCAGCTCTAACGCCTCTTTCAATTCGGCTTCAAGATCGCGGTTGTCTTGTTGGGCCATCTTCGCTTCTCTTAAGCGTCGCTTGTATGTCTTTTCTGGTTCGGGATCGTAAGGAACGATTTCCTTCCCAGTGCGGGTTCTTCGCATATACCTAAGAAAGAACCTGCAAAAGTCACTCAAGTAGAGTGGTTAGACGATACGGGGGCAAGTGCCCCAAGAGCAAACCGTACCGGCTCGGTCTAGACCAAGTCCCCGGCAACGGCGCCAAAAGCTTGTTCGCTCCAAACGGTGTGTGCAAGCTTTAAATTTATAACACTAGACTTAAGCTTAAAACAAGGATGCAAACCCGCAGTGTACGGGTCAATCGTAGTAAAAGCAAGGAATTCCAGGGGTCGATCACAGGGACTCGGTGAAACAAAGTCGATAACGGTAAGCTTCATGAATACTAACCACAAGAGCAATTAACACAATCAAAGATGAATAAGAAGTCAATAAAGCAAACATGCAATTCTAGGGATTAAAGCGTCTAGTTGTGGTCCAACTCAAGATCTAAAGATAAGTGGACAAAGCTGAGATTTTTGCAAGGGGAAGGTGTTACTAAAGTGGAATAGATCACCGGGTAAGTCTCACTACTCACTAATGCTAAACCGTAACTCCTATTACCGGGTAAGTCTCAAGGAATTAAGATAAAGAATTATAACCTCAAACTAACACACCATCTAAGGGAATAGAATCAACCTTTACCGGGTAAGTCTCAGGCTAACTCACAAAGATGGGATGAAAGCACACTCAAACCCCAATAAAGGACAAACCTTTATTACCTACACTTATGATCGTTGGTACACAAACTAAGGAATTACCGGGTAAGTCTCATCCTAAGCTTGCATTGAACCAGGAAAGGTGTAATAAGAATAGGATTTGGCGAACTCCAACACTTAACTCTCAGTTTAGGATCGGATAGCCCACCTCGGTCAGCCAAATTCCACCCCGGCCGAGATGTTCATCGACTGAACGAGATGCTTAGGGTTAAGGTTAAAGACTCGAACTTTCAGGGTCCTACTAGAATCTAAGATTATTCTATCATTGTTTTTCCCACAACCTTCAGCCAATCACCCTAGAATCACACAAGAAAATTAGCCACTCATCATCATTGTGAAAGTATTAATCAAAAATATGGGAAGAAGGTGAATATTTGAACAAGAAGAATTTAATAAAAAAACTTCAATAACTAAATCAAATATCACAACAAAGCGTTCTTTGGATAGCAATCCAACAAGACAAGACAACAAGGAAGGGAATTAAAGACAATCTTACAAAACCCTCCAAAAAGCTATAAAAGCTATGATCTTCAATCTTCCTTCAACCTTCAAAAAGGTTCTTCAAAAACTCCCAACTGGAGTATGGTTGCAGCAATGTATGCTGGATCTCGCAGCCTTCAATGGTGTATAACGTGCTAAGCGGGATGATAGCGGATGTTGGATTTGTGGAAATCCAACCCTTTTTATAGGAAAATAACCCTCCAAAGATAAAATATCTTAGAAAGATCTTCTCCCATAAAAATAGGTAAAATATAAGATCTTCTTCCTTCCAGGAGCCAAGCCCAAAAATATAAGATCACTTTCCAAAGATAAAAGATCTCAGCCAAGAATAAAATATTCTCGCCGCGTCCTAGGTATTCGCCTTGGTCGAGTCGGCGTCTTTGGATCACCTCGGTCGAGATGAATCTCTGGTCAACCGAGGTGAGTCATAACTGAATGTGAAATCTCTCAAAACTGGTCGAAAGTGAATCTTTAATTCATGGCTATGCTTCCTGGATGGTTCCTTATGTTCCTCAATGTAGCTTCAATGACTCCATAGCTCCTTTTTGATGCAAAACGTGCCATTTTACCTACAATTACAGCAAAACTAGGTGTAGACCTCGATTCTCGCAAAGGTAGATGAAATGGTAATATAATCACATAATATACATACAAACATGCAGATTATGAAAGATAAAACGTCCAAACAAACCCCAAAATATAGACTATAATTCATGCTATCATATAGTAAACCAGAAGTTTGTAACACCCCGAATCCGCGGGACTCGGGATGCTACGGGTTGGGCCTCACATTGGGTCCCGACTCTTAGCCTGACAACAATTTCACCGGATCTTGCAACAAGGCACAAATAAAGGCCAAAATCGAAATACATTTTTATGCAATGCATACAATCTCGAAAAGAAATATACTACTTGGAAACTCAGCCGAATCCTCAAAATGACACAACTCCAAAACTTAAATCCATAAGGTACAACATAAACCAAAAACGACATTATCACATAACCATCCCCGTCCTATAATCTACGTACATCCCGGCTGTCCACTCATCCACCTCACTCGACGGCATCCCTAACCTGCAGGACAACTACAAAATTGGTATAAAATCGTTAGCTAGCATTCAAGGCATTAGAATCATGGTATTGACACACACACACAAGGCATCATAAACACACAACATGCTCCAAAACACACAAGCCGGTTTATTATCTTTGCATTTACGTCATCCCATTACTACTTCCATTTATGGTGTGACACGAGAATCTTAACGATCTCGCCCTTTCACCATACGGGTATGTACTTGATGCGGACCAGCATCACCCGTTGGATTGGTTGCAAGGCACCTCCCAGTCATCCCCATTTTGGACCGGACAAGTGGTCACCGCCCGTTATCATACACTTGGGCCAAATATAAACATATAAAGTCGGTGGTCCTATTACCGGTTTAGATGTTATAACATAAACATTAATCACACACATAAACAATAAACACACACCACCAAACACGCATAAAAACTAATACAGAGAATACGAGCTAAGTAAGTCCGGAGACTTACCTGTCCCAAAGCTAAACCCGCTAAATCCCGTACTCAGTTCCCGCAGGAAGACACTCAACACCTGATCAAGCAAGGCACACAATCAATAACTATCCAACAAGTTAGAAGTCCTTAGACTTCTAGTTCTATATCATCTTATTAGGTCATACACTCTCATAATCTAGGATACACTCCTAGCCCTCATAAACTTACGAGATCTCAACTATAGCCCCATGTGCTAGGATACTCTCATCCTAAACTCCGCAATATCAACCAACATATAAATACCATCTCAAGTCTCACAAGATCTACCACGAGGCTCACATATGTATAACAACTCAAGATCAGCACACCACACGTCATAGAACATCAATAACCTCAAACACTCACCTAAAGGTTCCAAGCCACTATTTGTCATTTGCTCTAAGTTATGCTAGATCCAACCTAGCATGATTTTACCACTAAACATAACTAGATCAAGGAAGAAGGTACTCACACACGATCCAAGGTTGAAGATGATCTACGGACGTCGAGATTGAATTCGATGGCCTATATCGGGGCGCTTCCGAACCTAAATCCAAAGCTAAACAAATTTAGCTAATACGCTAAATTTGATAGTAATATATACGATATATTAATTTGAGGTAAAACTCATTTTCAAAAGCCAACATTAAAACCCACAATACATTTTCCGGGCAATTTATACGAAGTTAGAAACTTGGTTATAACCCCAATTAAAATCTTTAGGGTTATAATCCGAAATTAATCCAACAAGGGCATAATTGATAATTTGTAAAACCGGGTCAACATAAGTAATTAATTTTCTACAGAGGGCATAAATGCAACTTCCAAAAATGTGGGTCCAAAACTGTAATTATAAAACATGGGTGACAAATTGCAATTATACCAAAATAAGGGAGGGGGCGATTTTAATAACCCACAAGGGTTTTCTTTAAGTTGGTACAGGAGCGCAAGTTTGGGAAAGGGCTGCACTGGCGGTAACACAGCTTGGCAGAGTGAGGAGGGCCGCACTGGCGGCGGTTCGAGCTCCGGTTCCGGTGATTGGCGGTGGCGCAGGGGATAAGAGCGAACCTGCAGAGAATTACAGGTGTTGTGCGACAGAAACTGGGAGAAGAGGGGATAGGCGGCAAGGGAAAAGACGCTGGAACAGGGGAGGCTTGCGCAGTGGCTCCGACGGCGAGGGCGAGGAACTCAACAAGGCGGTAGCTCTGGTGGTTGACCGTTCTCATCTTGATGGTCCGAGGGCAGGGCTGGGGTTCCGGTCGCAACAGAAAGGGAGGAGAGGAGAGGTAACTAGGGGCCTCTAGATCTTTGCTTCCGGCTTCGATTCTAACAACGCCATCCAGAGCAGGTGGGGGGGGGGGTTGATGATGTTTGAGCCCAGGGAGGCTTTCCGGGGCTAGCTGTGGTCGAGCAGAGGGTAAAGAAGCGCAGATGGTAAGAGGTGGTCATCATCTCCGGTGTGGTGGGGCGTCGAGGGCGACAATCCTGCACCGAGGCAAGGGGAATACAGAGAGGGACGGAGCGAGGGTTGTGTAATGACCCGGGTTCTAAGTAATCCAAGACGTAACTAGGCTAAGGACCACACAGTGGGTCCCATCAGTTAGCTTGACAACCTTCACAAATAGGACCTTGCAACAAGAAGCACGAAAAATAATGAAAACATTCAACCTGTCATTTAGAAAACATTTACATAACAATCATGCATGCAGTTAGTATGTATATCCCAAAACAACATTTCACAACACGACACCTGAACAGTTGCTTAAAACATCAGTCTGAAACCAACACGTGTACATAATTGCACACAAACAACGAAAGACTCGGTTGTAAGCGTTTAGTTTCAAAAGTAGTTCAACCAACCCTTGGTTAACACTGCCCCGGTTGTCCACTTCCTACAGCTGACATCCCTGAAGCGTTCCTATGGTCGACATTACCTAAAAAGATTCGGTTTAAAACCGTTAGCTATCGATCATAATCTATCCACGAGAGATTATATCAACACATCACAACACAACACACATATTCAAATACCATATACCGTGCTCATGAGATGATATCATGCTTATATGAATGATGCACGTGAATGCAGTATGCAATTTACAATTTGTGATCCCGGACCAAATCCGGAATCACTGCTTTACGGTTCTGGCTTTGGTGTGAGCTCACCATTGCACATATTAGGTTAATTCAGACATTTGCTCTTAGGTAATAGCCAGACTGATCAAGTCTACGGGTCAGGATTTCTCGTGGCGGGTTATGGTCTTAACTCTCTAACCACATGCAACATTTTCCCATTCATTTTAATGCAAACATTTATCATTTTAATTAGGTGTGCGACCCGAGCCCGAAGTCCATCAGACTCGGCGCCATTCTTATACACGCGCAAGTGATCCGGGCCTGGCCAAGCTCCGACATTCACTGCAAAATACTCACTTTACATACTCTTGACCTTTACAGGTCGCCATCATATCACGCGTCTCAACAAGTCTATCATGTCATATAATATCACGCCTCAATAGGCTAACACTTATCAATTTAATCATTTCACATAACCCTAGCATGATATACATAACAACAACATTAAGCATGTTTTACACATCACATCATCATATTCATAATAAAACACAACAATAACATTAGCATGCTTCACACATAGCACATCACAATGCATAACACCAATC
The DNA here is from genome assembly GCA_033239125.1 of Fagopyrum homotropicum. Classification (NCBI taxonomy): domain Eukaryota; kingdom Viridiplantae; phylum Streptophyta; class Magnoliopsida; order Caryophyllales; family Polygonaceae; genus Fagopyrum; species Fagopyrum homotropicum. The sequence continues at coordinate 143,512,703 of BSWB01000005.1, forward strand.
ACAATTCAACACAACAAGATATAAATCTCCCAGGCACGAGTTTCTGCAGATCGAAGCTAAGTAAGTCCGGAGACTTACGTGTATATGCTTACTGAGCAACTAAGCTATAGTTAGTCTACCGTCTTCAACAATACCTGTCGAGAATATCATATTTCTCGTATTAAACTTCTTGCTTCTGTAACACCTTGAATTCTCAGAACTCGGAGTGCTACTGGTTAGGACCTCACAATGGGTTCCGACCTCAGTTTGACAACAATATTACTAGGATCTTGCAACAAGACACAAATAAGAAAAACCGAAATTCATAAAATAGTATTTTTAAAGAAATGAATGCAACACGGTCTAGCAGCCTAAAGTACTTAACAAGAGGAAAACGATCAACTGTCTTAACAAAAGAAAGAACGACAACAACAACCCCAACCCCCACTCTAAGGAGTACGGAGATCCGGCTAACCACTACTTCCGAATCACTCAGCTGCTGATCTAACCTGCGGTAAATCTAAAAACACAACAAGAGAAACCATTAGCTAGTTATCTAAACATTAGGAGAATAATAATAGGACACACACACATAAAATAAAAAACACTCATCATGCTTTCAAACAATCCATTTATTATCTTCATTTAAGTCATTCACTCTAATGATACTTATTTTGTGACACGAGGGATTCTCAAACCTCGCCTCCGCCCCCGTGTACCCATCAGGAGTGGATCCGATGCATCTCACTGTGTACCTGTATGGTCTGGGTATAGAGAACCTCCCAGTCTCCTAGCAGAGCTGGGCAGTGATGTCACGGCCCGTTATACATACACTTGGGCCTTAACACATAATAACCATGGTCGTCCTAACAAGTTATTATTCTTATTATAACACACATTGCACACACAACCATCATCACCCAACTAATATCCAGAAACCAGCTAAGTAAGTCGTAAGGACTTACCTGAATCAAACCACAACTCTCACAATCTCAACTCGGTCTGCAACCGTAGAAACTCAAACGCCTGTCATACAAGACACGTGGATCAAATTCACATCCTTAAACTCTTAGAAGTTATAAACTTCTACGTTGTACAAACTCATGAAAAGAGTTTACGAAAAAGGTTCTCTTAGGTTAAAAATACCATTTTGTCCCTGATCTCGAAACTCCGAAAAAGTCTATCGTTCAGTTTAAAATTTTCTTCTAGGACCTATGTCCTAAACCTAATTTTCATAAAAAGGTTTAGTCAGGTTTTATAAGAGTTATCTAACATTTTTAATTTACACCAACGTCGTTAAGCTTGATTTTAGGTTCATATACGCAGCTTGGATAAGGTTATAAAATCCCGAGATAAAATCTTAGATCTTCTATGATATACATACTAAACATAGTAGTAAAGATCTCTCAAAAATACTTAACCATAACTCTCCCATAAATCTCCAAAGTTGGTATAAAAGCTGAAATTTCCCATACTTGGTCTATTTTCCCCTGCTGTAAAAACAGCTCAAGTTCTCTACTTCGGGACCTTATAAAACTTAATCCGACCGTTAACTTTCTCCCAAATTTTAATACAGTAAACTTCATATTTCTATCTACAATATATCAAAAATTCAACGGTGGATGTTCGATCTAAGCTATCCAAATACGGGTTCAAAGTCATATGTTTCAGCCCAAAATTCTAGAATTTAACTAGGCCAATTAAGGTCTTCAGTTCGAGTCCTTCTGTCAGCAACTTCTCACCCCTACTAGAACCTGAAGATCCCAGGTTCGAATCCTTCTATACTGAGCTCCTTACCACTTCTAAGTCCAACCTACATTACTCTCTAAACTGATCTATCCAGCCAGAACTCATGAATAACTAGCCTCCTGCAGCCCTTGTTACTCATCCCTACAACAACCTACATATATGCTACTGCAGCCAGAACACTAGACCAAAAGAGCAAGGTTTGAAAGGAAGGACTCACTGAGCCGGCGCAACTCTGATCGAACAGTTGGTACTCATCCTCAACAGGCTCGAGGGAAGGTTGGCGGGGTTCGTGGTTGGCTTCCAAGATCTGTGTTCATTGGTTGCTGTACAATCAGCGTTCATTCAGAGGGGTTACGAAGATGTATGGTACAGAAGATTAAAGGAAGGAGCATGAAAAAATAGGAGAAGAAGGGGAGGAGAGGTTGCACTTATTGGCTCGTCATATGCTCGTGTGTAGACTGAAGACTCCGATCTGTTGTCCCCGTACTGAAGGATCTATGCACAACCAGGAAGGTGGGCTTCATGTTTGATCCATATGAGGGAAAACAGCGCAGGCATGACAACAGCTGGGATGGCGTCGGGTATACTGTTGCCGAGTGGACTGCATTGCTTGGCTCAGTGTCGACTGCAGGGATCTAGATGGGGGTCAGGTCGATTGGTTGTGCTCAATCAGGGTGTTCGTTTGGGTGATGATGGCGTGCAGAGGGATTTGCTCCGTCCTGGGTTGATGGTGCCGTGCAGCAGCATCCCGATTGTGTTGCAGAAACGAGGCTAGACAAGGTAAGAGGGAGGGAGATGCGAGAGTACCATTCGTTTGTTGAGATGGGGAAGGATGAAGGGTTTAGCGTGATCCTCGGGTTGATGACAGGGACGTAACGGCTAGAGTTCAAGTGCGTTGATACGTGCCTATAAAATTGGTAAATGGGGGATTGATAAAGATAGGAGAGAGAAGCAAGGCTGGGAAGGTTTCTCATTTAATCCATTGAGCCGGCTGGTAGAGTAATGGATCCATGGGCCGGTTAGGAATTAAATAAAAAGTGGCTTGAGATTGGTTAAAAATTAATTAGGTTAATTAATTAGGAGTTAAGTAGAGATAGAGATTTGGGCCGCCGGGTAAGTATAGTGGCCCTACTCCGATGGGCCTACTCATCTATTTATAAGATGGACTAATAAGTGAATCATTAACTTGTACGGAAATTACTCTTCGAGTTTTAATCATACGAGATGGTTATACAGTTTACATATTTATCATTTTATGTGCTTTAAGTTACATAAAATGATAGAATTTTGATAAAATTTTTATAATGTAAAATATTCTCTGGAAAAGTGAGAGGTTAGCGGATCGAAATCCGGTTTGATCAGGTATTAAACGGAAATTAAATTTTTCGGGTATTACAGCTTCAAACATCAATTAAATTCATTCATTTGAATTTAATTAACTTATAGCGTTTTCTAGATTACTAAATTTCACCAAAATAACATTTTGCCCGTAGGCAGTTTTTGAACCCAACTGTCATCAGATCTCATCAAACAAATAGCCCATAATCACCAAAATAATGTATAGAGCATAATGAAATTTCTAATTATCCATTTTGACAAGCCTAAGGTCAATTTATGACAAATCGCAATACGGAAAACGAATAAATTCATAACTTATTCGTTACTAACCGATTGACGATCCGAAAGAAGATTCGGAATCACAACGACACAGGCTACGCTTGGACACCATCAGATTCCCCGGATTTTGAGTGACAGAACAGGCCATATAAGGGGGAGGCTCGTCCTAACCTTGACTTCAACGGAACCGCAGATGCTCAGTACCAAAATGAAGAGAACGAAGATAGAAATCTGAAAAGTCAAACGGATTTGAAATCGGATTACAAATGAATAGTAGATCAGAATTTGAAGGTTGAGAGAAATGAGAGCTTTTATGAGAAAATGTGAAAGGAAATGAATGAATTTCCTCTATTTATAAAGAAGTCGATAATTATCTTCTACCATTATCCTTTAGCAAAATCGATAATTATCCTTTAACATTATCCTTTAGCAAAGTCGATTATTATCCTCTAGCATTATCCTTTAGCAAAATCGATAATTATCCTTTACCATTATCCTTTAGCAAAGCCGATAATTATCCTCTAGCATTATCTTTTAGCAAAGTCGATAATTATCTTTTTACCGTTCCGAAAGCGGTTTGGGCCCGTCCTCCAAACTTCTTGAAATTGGAATAATAATTCCGAAATACTGTGTGGATAGTTATTCCGCAATTTTCTCGTAAAATGTGTATTCCTAAGCCGTCTTTCTTAGCTGCTAAGAAACAAAATAGCGATTTTTTTGGCCATTTTGTCTTTCCATGTTATTTTATATCTAGGACATGTCCGATGTCCTGATCATTTCTCTCAACTGCCTTTTTATTAATTGAAACTCCCAAATGCTCCAAATAACACCGGCGGTAAAAATTATTCTCCGGATTAAAAAGTAGAATTTTTCCCACAAGGTCAATCTCAGGCCAGAAACTCAATGGTGGAATCCAAGCTTGCCAATTTCACCCCGTTCGCAAGTTGACTCAATATTACTATCAATGATTAGGTTTAATCCTCCACCTTAATCATGATTATTTAGGATTCGAAAGTCCTAGCTCTTACAGGTTGCTCGGTTTGCGGCGGAGGACACAAGTCCGGCCAGTTGGTGGCTCACAGGGAGAGGAGCTTCAGTGAGAGGTCTGATGTTGAGAGATTTGCAAGAGATGGAAGACAAAGGGCTGAGAGAATGAAGAGGTAGACTGCTAGATGCAAGAAGGCAGAGAAATGAATGTGGTGAGTGTTAGGAAGCGTGTAAAAGGAGGTTGAAGTGTGGTTGTTCAACAACAGACTGCAAAGGATGGGCAAACACACAAAGGCTACGCAAACCCACTTCATCACACAAAGTAGAAAGAGGATGAAAAGGCAAAAAAAGAAAATAGAATAAAATAAATAAATGGGGAAAGGATGGAATGAAGTAAACCCGATCAAAATATTCGGAACGGAATTTTCGAATCGGAAAACTTCCCGACCTTTCCGAAAATAAATATACGGATTAAATATGTATAAGTTCGAGAAATATAATTTGAAATACGAAAACCATTCTCGCAATTTACTTTACGAGATTATATAATAATTTAAATATGGGTAATAAAATATCGATGCAAGTATACTCGTAGAATTTAATTTACGACGTAAAAATACTCCTCAAAATATTTAAGCTATTAAAATATCGATAAAATCCGAAAAAATAAATATCGTAAACACGGCCAAAATTGGGGCGTTACAAAGTTAAACCAAAACTTATATTTAATATCTTTTAAAAAATTAATTTGTAGAATTAATGTAGAAAAGTAAATTTTATTTGGACAATTGGATCTAAATTTATTTATCATTTTCTATATAATTCTTTTCGAAAATTTATTGTGCCAATTATTTTTACTTAAAATTACAGTTATCAATATCATCATTACTTATATTAATAAGAAACTTATATCGAAGACTTTAATAGGGCGATGATAATTGAAATTATAAAGCTCGTTATAGACCTATAATATTTAATATGTATAGTAATTATTATTATAATATATATATATATATATTATAATAATTACTATATATATATATAATTATAGTAATTATAATAAAAATTATTATACATATTTATTCCGAAAGATATGAATATGTATATATGTGCAAAGTTGTATATATTATAGATGTATATAAGTTTAATTAAGTTAAATGAGATCAACGTGATTATGTGAGTACGTATAAAGTTATAAACAAAAAATATTATCAATTCATTAGCTTGATTAACTAAAATTCTTTACTTGTAATATTGTAATATATGTCAAATATAAATATTAGTACAAAACTGCATAGTGATACAAATTACAAAGTAACTAAGTATGCATAAGTTATTAAGTTGTAACAAAATAACATTATTAACTCATGACTTTGCCTAACTCAAATATGTTTCCCTTTATTATATTTTCAAATATAAATATTAGTACAAATTACGATCTTTATTTATTATTTCTAAAATAAATACATTTAATATTATAATAAAAAAATTAATAGCCGGATATCCGGGGATATATAGTGATCCGGGACTATCCGGCGATCCGTATCCAGATATCCGGAACGATCCACATATATCCGGTGATATGTGAGTATCCGGATATCCATTTTTATCAAGGTATCCGCGGATATCCGGATGCCTAAAATATCGATATGTATCCGAATCGATGATCCGAAAAAATCTTACGAATTGGACCAGATCAAAACATGCACTAAAATATCGGGGATTTTTGGATCGGGTCAACGGATTTTTAGAACCGGATCAGACTGGTTTTGCCACCCCTACTTCCCAATTCCCATGGTTGACACAACTTGACTACGATTTAGGATCATCAACGAGCTTCATAGACGTTTCATTCGTTGATCTCTTGAGAGATAACGAGGCCATGGCGCTCACCCTTCGACGAGTGCATGTACCAAATCTCCTACAATACGTAGTACATTGAGGTCCGAAGGGAAGGTTGGAATGGAGAAATTCTAATTATTCGACTTCACCGTGGATCTGGTATTTGGGGTGGATAAAAGCAAGGCATCACCATTGTTTGGAGTCAAGGGTGTGTATGCATGTCCTCATGACCTACTCTTTGTCGTAAATGTTGTTTGGTTCTCGGCTTGCTTTCGCTGAAAGACTCACAAGAAAGTTAAGTGAGATTTGGTACATATGCTCGTTTGTTGGGGACAACACCCCTCTTTTACCGCAAACCAAAAAAATTATATTTTAAATTTAAGTCAATTGTGATTGGATGGGATGAAATCTGAGAAGGTGGGGAGTTTATATTCGACACTGGACGTTTGTTGAGGGACAATACCCCTCTTTTGTGTGAACAAAGACAAATAAGAATGTATCTGGTGTAGCACAAATGCGCGGAAAGAATTTCGGCATTGTTATTTCCGTTGCCCCTAACATAGGGAGGCTTTATTATAAGTATGATGATTGTTCATCCTAGATTCAAAACAAATTTCAAATTATATGGTTGTTTCATATTTATTTGTATAAAAAAAACTGCGAGTTTCCATCACGTTTGTTGAGGTGTATTTTAAAGATTGACATGGTGTTGAATCTTTTATTTATAAATTATAATGAAAAGTGGTTAGGTTGATCTACCAATTCAATATAAATCATTCTTACGGATGGGAACACAAAGTTCGAGCACGCATAACTCCAAAGACCTTATAGCGTCTTGATAACACACATATTGTCACCGTCTAATAAAGTTTTATTTGCACCAAAATTGATAACCTCTACAAAGCCGACTGTTAAAGTGCTGATTCTAACTACAACTTTTTTTTCAAAAAAATGAAAGAATATAATAAATTGTAATACTCTTTTTTTTGGTAAGAGAGAGGGTTATGACCCTCCGCACTCGAAGGCGCTTATGAACAAAAAGGAGAGATTGTATACGAGTCATACGAGGAAAACAAACACCCCTAAGTCATCTAAAATGAGTGCAACCGAACAAAGAGGAGGTTCATTTATAAGATGTCTCCCGAGGTCAAAAAAAGAAGGCAAACTCGGTGAGAGAATATGTAACCTTGCTACCTTTCATATGAACGTGACCGGGAACAACAATCCAATTCCGGATGAGGAAGCCTTGACAGTTTACCTCCAAGCTAGCAAGCAGATGAGATGAACTAACCTCTTTTTAATAAGACCCATAACAAGTAGAGAATTAATTTCAAGCTTCACACGTCTGAATCCACAATCCCATGTAATTGTAGTCTGTGTAGAACCCCTAGTGTAACACCCCGATTCCGCGGGACTCGGGATGCTACGGGCGGAGACCTCACAATGGGTCCCGACCCTTAGCCTGACAACAATTTCACTGGATCTTACAACAAGACACAAATAAAGGCAAAACCGAAATTCATTTTAATGCAATGATATGAACCCCAAAAGAATACAACGAAAGACTTCAGCCGAGATACAACGCTAAAGGCAACCGCCATACACGCGACATACATAATACCCTAAACAATACATAAAAACAACCCCCAAAACCCATCCTAAAATGTACGGACCCCGGCTGCCCACTCTTCCGGATCTCTCGGCCGCGTCCCTAACCTGCAAGGCAACTACAACAATATCGGTATAAAACCGTTAGCTAGCATTCAAGGCATTAGAATCATGGTATTGGCACACACACACATAAGGCATCATAAACACACAACATGCTCCAAAATACACAAGCCGGTTTATTATCTTTTTATCATTAGGTCATATCCCGTTCTAATCAAATTCTTTTGTGACACGAGAATCTTAAAGATCTCGCCCTTGTCCCCTTTCACCATACGGGTTTGTACTTGATGCGGATCAGCATCACCCGATGGGTTGGTCGCAAGGCACCTCCCAGTCATCCCCATTTTGGACTGGACAAGCGGTCACCGCCCGTTATCATACACTTGGGCCAAAAATAAACATATAAAGTCGGTGGTCCTATTACCGGTTTAGATGTTATAACATAAGAAATAAACACACACATAAACAATAAACACACACCACCAAACACGCATTGAAACTAATACAGAGAATACGAGCTAAGTAAGTCCGGAGACTTACCTCGTCATCACACTCATCTCACAACACTCTCGCTTCCTTAGGGGAGGAAGACCATAACCTGCTCACAAGAAGATAATTATATCAAAACAACACTCTCACAATAGAAGTCTAAGACTTCTATACAAATGGTCAAAGCAAGACCATTTGACTCTCAATTCTAGGACCCATCCTAGAATCCCACATGCTCACGCCACACTCAACAGAAGCTAGAAGTTCTTAGACTTCTAGACCCTATGATCTCGCAGGATCATAACCCATAGCACATACTAGGATAAATATGCCTAGTCCAAACAAACTCAACGGTAACAACACCATTCTAGAATAAGTCAATCCTACGCTCCAAAATCCACAAGATCAACCCAACACTCAATGTCTTACAACAATCGACAATCCTCAAAACTCACCTAAGGTCCAAACCACTACTTGGTATTCTCACTAAGTTATGCTAGATCCAACCTAACATGATACTACTACCAAACATAACTAAATCAAGGAAAAAGAATACTCACACGACGTCAAAAGACGGAAGTCGATCAATGGATGACGACTTGGACTTGTTAGGTCTTTATCAGGACGCTTCCGAACCTAACACCAAAACTATACAAATTTAGCTTATACGCTAAATTTGAACGGAATAATTAACATATATAAATCTAAGGAAAATCCCACTTTTAAAACCCAAGTTAAATCCGTTTAAATAATTTCCGGGACATTTATACAATTATATACACATGGGTCATAATATATAACAATTATAACTATAGGAATAAAATCCGTTGTAAAACTTTGGTTGGAAGTCCGTAAAAACATTTTCCGAGCAACTCATGAAGTTCCATAAACTTGGAATATATTCTGTAAATTAAAAATCTGGGCCAAATCTGTAATTAATCATGCAGGGGGCATATTTTCAAATCTCTAAAACTTGGGTCAAATCTGTAATATGAAAATACAGGGTACTTTATGTAATTACATCCAAAATGAGGAAGCCCCGATTGAAAACAGAGATAGGGTTTCAAAACCCATTTGCGGCGGAGGAGGAGAAGACATGGAGCTGCTCGCAACGAGGCAGGGCTCCTCCGGCTAGGGCAACGCGAGGCAAGACGGCGGAGCTGCGAGGCTATTCGAGGCGGCTGCAGACTCCGGCTCTAGGGCAGGCGAGGGAAAACAGCACCGAGTAAGTCTTGGTTGCACAGTAGGCGGTTGAGGGGCTGCACAGGCGGAGATTGAGGGCTGCGCAGGCTCCGATATCCGGCGGCAAAGGTGGAGGCTAGGGCAAGGCGACTCCGATGTCCGGCGGCGTTGCTCCAGGTCGTCGGGTTCATTTCGACACGGAAAAGCATGTAAGGCGAGGGAAAACGGAAGGGGCTGTAGATCCAGTTCCGATTTCCGGCAAGGCGAGGCTCCAAGTCTCCGGTGGTGGCAAACGGCGGAGCTCCTGGTTGCAATAGAAGAGAAGGGGAGAACAGGCTGTCTCCATGGTTCTCTGTTCGGATAGGAGGCGCAAGGGGAAGGGCTGGAAGCGAAGCGTTGGTGGTGGTTTCGGGGTTATTCGAACCCGACAGATAGACCAAGGCAAGAAGGAGGGCGGCTTGTAGATGGGAGTGCTGGTGGGAGTGGTGAGGTGAAGAGATGGATAGAAGGAGACAGGGCCATGAGTGGGTTGAGGGGTCACTGAAGAGGTCTAGAAAGCTGCAGGGGTAGGCTGGCAAGCAGGGAGGAAGCCGAACGGACGCTTCATCAAGAATTCGGGGAAGGGAAAGGTCAAGAAAAGAAAAGAAAAAAAAAATAAAGGGGAAGGAAGAAAATAGGAATAAACTAAATAAATAAATAAAGTAAAACGAAAGTATAATAAACTCGATCAAAACGAACCGGAACGGGACTCTTAATTGGAAATATTTTCAGGAAAAATAAAATACGGAATATATGTATAAATATACAAATATATAAACTCATAAAATTTAATTTACAACGTGGAAATACCCAAAATAAAAAATATTTAAATTCTTAAAATATCGATAAAAACCGGATAACATAAATATCGCAAACGTTCCAAAAATTGGAACGTTATACCTAGAAGGTCCGCCCTTGGTGTAGTCACAATCTTTATATTAACAGCAAACCCTCTCACCCACTCTCCATTCCAATCCTTGACATGTTATATATTTTCATTATTTCTTCGGGCTTCTTGTTGCAAGATCCTATTTGTGAATTTTTTTTTGTCAAGCTAACTAACGGGACCCACTTATGGTCATTAGCCTAGTGACTTCTTGAGTTAATTAAATGTCATGTCGTTATAATGACTTGGAGAATTCAATGACCTTCTCATTGTAACACCCAAATCCGAGGGACTCGGGATGCCACATTGGGCTAGGATCTCACAGTGGATCCTGACCCTAGCCTGATAACAAGTTCACTGGACCTTACAACATGGCACTGACAGATATAAAACAAATATGTAAAACTGTATAAATTGTACAAACAAAATGCAAACAAGATCATAGCCGAATATAAAGCATAATCCTCACACAGAAGTTAAACATAAACATCCCAAAAACCATAACCACCTAATGTACGAGAGTCCTCGACCTGTCACCCTGCCAGATCACTCAGCAGCTCGCCTATCCTCTAAGGCATCTACAACATGGTATGAAACCATTATCTAACCATATTTATATAAGGTGATGCATAGGCACAAGTCATGAAAGATAAACACATAATCATGTTATCACACATTTTACCCATTATATTATCTTCATATAATAGTCATTCACTCAAATCGTATATATGTAGATAGATGAAACTATGTGACACGAGGACCGATACATCCTCGCCTCTGAGTGCTATATCCAGTTGTACGAGTATCGGTCACACAACCCGTGTATGGGAGTGGGTTGCGCCCTTCCTGTAAACCAGTCTGGCCTGACGTCAGAGAACCTCCCAGACTCCACGGCGGGATGAAAGGGGAAGGTTATCACAGCCACACAACGGGGCAATCAATAAAACATAGGTCAGTATAAACGACATCTCATGCTATCATAGCAATTACTATATACAGTGGCGGAGCCAGAAAATTTCCGTTGGAGGGGCACAATTTGCTTAAAATAAAATATGTTGAATATTAAGTTTTAAATTAAACAATAAAATTTATAAAATAAATAAATAAATAAATAAAAGTTGACTTAAATTTTGTACTATAAATTAGATAGTGGTTGATGAATTATTGTATTAAAAATTGTATTAGTTAAGAGTTAATGAAATAATAAACAATACTTAATTTCTCCATCTAAATATATTGTAATTTGCTTAAAATAAAAATAAAAAAAAACTTTTTGCTACTCTCAGGACTTAAACCTGTAACTCCAAGTACTCCTTCCCTTCCTCTACCAAATGAGCTATTAGAACAATGTGTATCATATTTTGTATTTTTTCCTTCTTTTTCCCCCTTCCTTAGACTTCCTTAGGCAAAACGAGATCGCAAGCCGGGGCACCATACCCCCCGTTACCCCCTTAGATCCGCCCCTGACTATACACGATTAAGCTAATCAATATTAACTAGAATTCGAAAATGCTAGTTATTACATTCATCATCATTTGACCTCCTCTCGCGGATAAGGTTGTGGGAAGCTCGTCAAACTTAATTTTTGTATTTGGCACCATTTTCTTGAATGTGAATATATATTACTAAGAGATGAAAAGAAAAATAAAGTTTCACTAGACGTGTCAAAAATTTGTTGAAGTAAATTGCGTACAAATTTTCAAAATACTATTACGTTCAATTTTAAATATAATTTTAGTATGAATCTACTTTTCACCCTATTGATTCTAAATAATATTAATACAAAATCTTTAAAAAAATTTATTGATTGGGTTGCACCCAAATTGTAGGGAATTACATTTCAATTTGTTAAAATAAATAAAAAGATTTAAGAGAAAAAAGGGCAATAACCATAGATAAAACTACGGATTAAAAAAAAAAAAAAAAAAAAAAAAAAACCTCTAATCTCTCTTCTCTCGTGACGAGAATCTCGTCTCCCTCACCTTCCCCTCTCTCTCTCCCGTAACCTAGTCCTTACCTCCATGCAATTCAATCCCAAACGAGAGTCTCGTCTCCCTCACCTTCCCCCTCTCCCTCTCTCTATCTCTCTCTCTCCCGTAACCTTACCTCCATGTAATTCAATCCCAAACGATGGCAATTCGATGGGGTTTTTGGTTGATTTGCCTTGCAACTTTCACCGGCATGCTACTACCCTACTTGTTTACAAAGACGGCGTCAGTCTCCATTCCCGTTCCAGACGGCGAAATCTCTCATCGGGCGTCTTCCACACTCAGAGGAAAGGGATACACCATATTTGCCACAATGCTTCACATTTACCCCCAGATGTTCTTACACTCCTCCTTGTCGCACACCGAGGGCAAATCAACGTTGTTCGCACTACCGGATAGCGTCATCTCGAACTGTTCTCTGCCCTACTGGGCCTGGAAATTCATATTCCAGTATCACACACTTCCTTCGGAAAGACTCTCCTTTGAGACTCTCTTAGTCAAATCGACGAACACTTGTCTTGCAACAGGTGTTCCAACAAAAAAGTTGGCCCTAACTGAAATCAACGCTCAAAAAGGCTCGATTGAGATCAACAATGTCCGGATATTGTATCCCGACCTGTTTGTTGGCGGGGGAGTCACCATTCACGGCATTTCAGGTTCCTTCACGAACCTTCGTTGCCACGAAGAGAATGATTATTCTCTTGATTTTACTGAAACCCAACAGGCTTGCTCCCCACCGAAATCTGCTGATACCCTAGCACATTGGAAGGAGATCATCAGTGTTCTTGGAATGTGTGGTTACCATTCATTTGCAGAGGACATGAATTCTGTTCTACATGAGCTTGTTCTTCAGTACCCGCGCCTAACTTCGGGCACTATATTTGCTCCTAAGGTATTTGGGTCTGAACGATACCCGGGTTGGCTTGTGAAATCCCAAATTCTGCTGGGCAGGTACAAATTTTCTGATTTGGTGTTGTTGCCGGACCAGACTAGCTTAACCACTCTAGTTAGGGGCAAGGATGTGAAAATCACCAGGTCAGCACTCAACTCCGGCACCAGCCTGTCCATCGGCGGCGCTGTCATCACCCATCCGGAAGCATGTTCCACCAACATATTTGTAGTCCATGGGATTTCACAGCCATTTCAGGTAGATGATGGTGCTGCCTTCACTCCCTTTTCCAAAGAGTACTCTTTTTGATTTTCAATCATCCATTAATGAAATATCTGCATCATCGATTTTAACTGAGCATATGATTGATGTTTTCATTTGTATTCCAAATTCTTTAGATCATGTGCCAGATGTTATAATGCGCTGTGCCAATGACTGGATCGACACTAATGAAGTTACAAAATATATGTTGCCACATGCACAAGATGAAAAACACAAGTACATAATGTGATACTATGAGCATATCGGCTCACTAAGAATTTCACAGAACATATTTGAACTAGAGCAGCTGACCAGCTTTTGACCCATATCTGCTCACTAGGAATTTCGGATCCATAAATGTTGATTATTTATCCTATCTGTTGTGATTATTTATCCTAAGAATTTCACTCAAGTACATAATGTGATACTATGAGCATTTCGAATCCTCCCACTTCTTGCAGTGCTGGTCTGATTCTTTATCCTATCTGTTGTGATTTCGATTTTAGACGTGATGATTTGCTCTTCATCTCTCTAATGAATTGCATTATTTTTGGTTGGAAAACTTGCAAGTTGCAACTGGCTTGATGGGCCTATTGAATTGTTTGAATTGTTTGAGATTTGTTGTCTACATTGGAGTGACGTGACATCCCCTAATGCACTGCTGAACTTTGGGGATAACTTTCCCATCCATGATTGCTTTAGCCCTTTTACGGGATGGATATGCAATTTTGATATACAATTTCAATCTCAATGTATTTCCATGAATGCTTCACAAATACAGATGATCTTCATTCCTAATTACCTTACCGGATGTTGCTTCTGGTCAATATATAGGAATGTTTATCACTATCGCCACCTCAAACCCTGAATCCAATCCTCTTGGCCCCCTCCCTGGGAACAGAGGTTACCTAACTTTTGTGTATTAGCCAAACCATCTAATCCAATTGGCTGAATTTGCAATGTAGGTCATTTACAATGTAGAGTTTGGATTTTGGGCCTCTCATAATTTCATTTAGAAAATGGGCTCTTATTGTAGAAAAAATCAGAAAAGTAAGGGACATAGGTATCTAGACTGATTTGATGGGTGACATGTAGAAAAAATCAGAAAATAGACCAATCAATTCAGCCAGCCCATCTTCTTTCCTCCATTGTCCCTTCTTCTTCCCTCCTTTCAAACGTAAATTATATCTGGGTATCCATATGCAACTCTTTTCTTCTTCTAATTGAAACGCAGGAATCTGGACTGCTTGTTGAGCTTCTTCTTCACCGGAATCTGAACTGCTTACATATCCCTATTTTATTTCTGGGTAAGCAGTGTTTGTTCCTATTTCTGGGTAATCTCAAACTTCCTGGATAATGTATTTGTGGGTAATCTGAAACTTCTCATCTTTTATTTTTGTGAATATAAAACACTGAAACTTTACGTTCTATTTGTGGGTAAGCAGTGCTTGTTTACATTTTCTATTTGTGGGTAAGCAGTGTTTGTTTGTATACATGGATAATCTCCAACTTGTCATCTTCCTGGGTAATGTATTTCGGGGTAAGCTGAAACTTCTCATCTTCTTGGGTAATGTATTTCGGGGTAATCTAAATCAGTCAAACTTCCTGGGTAATGTCAAACTTCTTGGGTAATCTATTTCTGGGTAATCTCAAAATTCCTGGGTAATGTATTTCGGGATAATCTGAAACTTCTCATCTTCCTGAGTAATGTCAAACTTCTTGGGTATCCATATACTCCAACACTAATATACACATATCTATATAATCTAAATAACTGAACTTGGGTAAACATACAATTGGGTAAGCACATATCCATATACTCTAACACTAATATACACATATCCATATCCATATAATCTAAATAATTGGAATTGGGTAAGCATTTTTTGGGTAAGCATGTATCATATACTCCAACAGATATTCATATAATCTAAATAAGTGAACATTATCATACCCAAAAAGTAACTACGTATGCATACAATTGGGTAACCCTAGTATCAGCGGAAACCCTAGCTTCATCCGTCATCGAAGTCTCGCCGGCCATTCTACGCTCCTCTGCTTCAATAACAGCCTGCGTAAACCCTAGACTGTAAGAGGGCGCCGGAATCTGAGCAGAAAAGGAAGGGAGATCCGCCATTAAAACAACGTTTCCAAGCGGTTTCAAGGGAGGAAGAAGAGGGCAAAGAAAGGAGAAGTGGGCGCGGTTTGGGTAAGGTTGAAGAATAGGGCGCAAATGATGGGGAAGTGAGTGCCGCCTTTAGCGGACGAAGAAGGAGTGCGCCGGCTTCAGAAGAAGTGCGCCGGCTTCACCGGAGGGAGAGGGTAAAGAAAGGAGAAGTGGGCGCCGGCTTTGTGGTACCAGTGGCGTATCCCCTCCTCGTGTTAACCTTGACGGCGAAACCCTAGATCTCTCGCTTGCCCTTCTCCCGCTCGAAGGAAACCCTAGATCTCTCGCTCACCCTTCGGTGTCGGCTTGGTGCCCAAATGTCCTGGCGGCGAAACAGTGCTCCCTGTCGTTGAAACTCCGGCGGATCTCCGTTTCATCCTCTATTTCTCCTTCTTCTCTTTCATTCCTTTCTAGATCTGTTTTCTCTCTCTTTACAAAGAGAATGAATGTTTTCTCTTTCTTCACTGCAAATAATACCAACAGTCATTTAATATTCAATTTTTTTGACAGCCCATCCATCCACCCATCTTTTCTTGGGAGGCCCACAAATACATCTATTAATTTTTTTGCAGGTCTAAATTATACTAGAAGCCCACTTTGCAAAAGTACAATTTTAGGAACCCTATTTCCCTCATTTAGTCAATCCAATTCCTAGCACCTCCATGAAACTGGTACAAGACCAATGGGAAATCCCAAATCAACATGGTTGAAGGCAGACTATCGGACTTTGATTTATGTGTTGTGACATACGAGAATATATATTGCATGAATATTTGATAGGTGAGTCACAATATTTGATAGGTGAATCACAATATTTGTTCATCTAAGTTTATTTTTTGTGAACTACCTAATTTTTTGTGAACTACCTAATTGGAACTTGTAAGTTAATAAATTAATATTTGAATCATTTATAAGACACTGCATCCATCTCGATTAAGCATTTCATATTATACTCTTACATCTACCGATAATCTAGTAAGAATGAATATTTTTGCATTATTTCTCATCATTTTTGTTATCATTTCTTCATCTCGACCAACTCTATCTCGAGAAGTTGGATTTACCTTGCCACTATTTCACGAAAACCACTCCAAGATGCGTGGTCACTTTAAAACCCCACTTGTAGAGTCACCTATGAAGTTCGCTAAAGAAGACCCAGTTTACATGGTGCTATTTGATGTGGGTGAACCATCTAAACCTTCCCGGGCACTTTTCGACACCGGAAGCCGCTTCACATGGTTGTCGCGATCTGACTACGATTTAGAGTCATCAACGAGCTTCGTAAACGTTCCATTTGCCGATCTCGTATGTGGAGAGATACCGGGGTCATGGCGCTCACCCTCCGGCGAGTGCATGTACCAAATCTCTTATGGTAGTTCAACAGGGTCCGGAGGGATGGTTGGAGTGGAGAAATTCAAATTCTCCGATTCCACCATAGTGGATATGGTATTTGGGGTGGATAACTACACGATAGACACATCGATTGGGGTCATGGGCGTGTATCCCAGTCCTCATGGCGTACTATCTAGCCTAAATGTTGATCGGTTTTCGGTTTGCTTTCCGCTAGAAGAATTACAAGAATGTTCGGTGAGATTTGGTACAGATGCTCGTTTGTTGGGGGACAACACTCCTCTTTTACCACAAATTGGCAAATTCTATTTCAATGTTAAGTCGATTGCGATCGCATCGTATGCAACCCGAACGGTCGGATTGTATGCAAACCGAGAAGGTGAGGAGTTTATATTCGACACAGGGGCATCTGTTACTTACCTCCTCCCACCTCTATTGAACTTTTTGATGGAACACATCAAGAAGTCAGTGCGTGCTAGTCCGGAAGGGGCATCCCCACGCTATGAATTATGTTATTTATCTTCGGTAAAAGGTTTAGATGATATCAAAGTTACATTTGAGATGGACGGTGGTCCAATTCATTTTCAAAAATCTAATCTTTGGAAGAATGTAACAAATTTAGTTAGATGTAGATGCATGTATTTTTTGCGGTCACGGACAGATAAGAATGTATTTGGTCTAGCACAAATGCGTGGAAAGAATTTCGGCATTGCTATTTCCGTTGCCCCTAACGTAGGGAGGCTTTATTATAAAGATGATGATTGTTCTTCCTAAACTAAATACAAATTTCAATTTTATGTGGTTGTTCCATATTTATTTGTATAAAAAAACTACATGCATACATTGAGTTTTCATCATGTTTTTTCAGGTTTATTTTAAAGATCGACATTGTGTTGAATCTTTTGTTTATATGGAAGGTGGTTAGGTTGACCTACTAGTCCAACATATATTATTCTTACGGATGAGAACACAAAGTCCGAGATTATCATCTCGAACTCCCATGAATAACTTCAAAGACCATAGAGTGTCTCGATGACACACATATTGTCACCATTCATTTTGATCTTTTTAATTTGCAATCTGAAAGCTTCTTGCAAGTCTGATTCAGTGCAAACGCTTCCACTTTTAGTACCAAAGTAGTTCAGTGCCCGTGCCTTGCACGTTTTTTTTATCTTCGTTTTTTTTAGTTTTTTTTAAATCAAGAATAATATATCTTTTAAATGCATTAATTTTTTTTTTCAAAGAGTACGTAATATAGGTAAACATGTTATTATCAATACATTTTAAAAATACATATCTTTTAATTTTTTTAGTATGAATAACAATAACTAATGACAACATATACACAATAACTAATGACGAAAAAATTAATATTAATGGAAAACATAAAAAATAAATCTACTACAATATAAAAAGTTAAATTATACTTTTAAAAAGTATATATAAATAACAAACCATTTATACCGAATACTTTTAAATATATAGTTATAGATTCTCATGATACTATAATTATGCATTCCAAATAATGTTAAATAAATCTTTTACACATAAATTTATAAGAAAATTTTATTAATTTGTATTAAATACAATCTTAAAATAAATACTTTTAAAAATTGTAACACTCTAATAAGTATTCGAATTACGAAGAAATATGTACATCATCTTTTTAAATGAACTAGGTATAAATTATACTTTATTTTTACCTTAATTTCAAATCATCATTAATTATAATTAATAAGTTTTATTTATTATATTTAACGAAAAGCACATTATAAAAACTAGTTTATAACCCACACCTTGTGCGAGTATATTTATATATTAAATTTTTGAGTAATATGTCAAGAGCTTGTATATGTATGAACTAATGATATATTTACGAAAAATTATAATATATAATTTCATTCAATTATTCTTACGATGATAAAATATTTGTGAATAAAAAAGTGTTTCGTTATTTAAACTTTAAATTAATTCTTATTCAACATGCCACTTCCTTAAGCTTATACATAAACTAGTTTATAGCCCGCACCTTATGCGGGTTTGTTAATAAAATAGCTTATCATATTACATTTTTTACTATATTATATGTTGTTAACTTTATTGTTATATGTTATGAGCTCGTATAAATAACGCGTCAAGTGTTACATAGTAAATGAGACCACGTAGCCCATGTGTTGATCATTAATTAGTTTTATGCTAATAAAAAAAATAAATCTAATTTATTATTTAATAAATAATAATTTAAATAAAAAAACATAATCATATAATTTAAAAATACCATAATCTGATATGAAATCAATTAGTAAAAAAAGATTAATTGGCTTAATTTGTGATTTAGTAAAAGATTTAATCCGAGAAAAAACGTATGAATGTCACGTCAACATTAATTTCGTATGTTTTAATAAAGTATATAGATGTACATTTAGTATATTGATAAAATAAGAATTACGAGTTAATAGTTCAACGGTTCACAAATCAGGTTACAACAACCCACAAATTAGTAGATCATAAGGACCCACAAGGGCACAACGACCCACAAATCATTAGGTCACAACAACCCAAAAATCATTATGTCAAAACGACCCAAAAATCAATAGGTTACAATGATTACATACAAATACAAATTCGATATGAATAAGTATTATATTTGATTCTGACCAAAAGGTTCAGAAATGTATGAATTTTATAATCCTCAAACACTCTAAATCTATTTATACATGTTTTCAGAGTGTCATCATTTTCTCATAATCGATGTGGGAGAACAAAAATCATATTTTAAAAAATAATTATGGTTTAGTTAAAAAAAGATTTATTAGCTTAATTCGTGATTTAGTAAAAAGTTTAATCCGAGAAAAAACGTGGGGGCGTCACGTCAGAATTAGGGTCTTTTGTTTTAGTAAAGTATATAAAATATATATGTATATTAAGTATATTGATAAAATAAGAATTACAAATTAAATAGTTCGACGGTCCACAAATCAGTAGGTCACAAACGACCCACAAATCAGTAGGTCACAAACGACCCACAAATCAGTAGGTCACAACGACTCACGAATCAGTAGGTCACAACGACCCACGAATCAGTAGGTCACAACAACCCACGAATCAGTAGGTCACAACGACCCACGAATCAGTAGGTCACAACGACCCACGAATCAGTAGGGCACAACGACCCACCAATCAGTAGGTCACAATGACCCACGAATCAGTAGGGCACAACGACCCACCAATCAGTAGGGCACAACGACCCACCAATCAATAGGTCACAACGACCCACGAATTCATAGGTCACAAAGACCCACGAATTAATAAGTCACAACGACCCACGAATCAATAGGTCACAACGACCCACAATCAGTGGGTCACAGCGACCAAAAAATCAGTAGGTCACAACGACCTAAAAATCCGTAGGTCAAAACGACCCAAAACTCATTAGATCAAAACGACCCAAAAATCATTAGATCAAAACGACCCACAAATCATTAGATTAAAATGACCTACGAATTAGTATGTCACAACAATCCATATACAAATACTAATCCGGTATGAATAAGTATTATACTTGATTCTGACCAAAAGGTCCAGAAATGTATGATTTGTATAATCTTCAAACCTTCTAGATCTATTTATACATGGTCATGATACTTTCTCGGTAGAGTCGGCATACTGGTTGGGAAGGTGTAGACACATTGAACAATGGCAAGTGAAACTTAGGGGAGAAGTGACCGGAGTAATGAGCCTATTCTTGAAAATGAAATTCCCACCAAATAACAACCTCCTGGAAAGCATCCGGATCGCTTCAATTACATCATTCATCTACTTTGTTTGGAAGGCTAGGAACAACCAAGTTTTCAACAATATATTTACTAGAGTTGTGGACTGTGCCAGTGAGACCATTAGAGCCGTCAAGCTGCACTTTGAACATAACTGGAAGGACCACTCTCCTCTCTCTTGTCACTACTCGAATTCTGAACATCAAACCTAGTCTAAGCTCTCTCAATCTCTCTCATCGTCTCTCCTCACTGCTGTTGCTCTCTTTCCCTATGATCTTATGTAACTCTCATGAATTCTCCTTGTATATTCATCCACCTCAATAAAATTAAATTTTCAAAAAAAAGAAGAAGAAAGTCCCACCAAAGGTGCGTGTATTTGCATGGAGATTTTGCATGGAACCCTAGCAACAAGATTAACTCTTTTCGGAAAAAGGTTTGTAGATGATGATCAAACATGCGAGAGATGTAATGAGTTCATTGAATCTACAACGCATGCCATATTTGTATGCTCAAATGGAAGGGAAATTTGGGGAGGAACTAATGCTTTCAACCATGAGCTCAATACTATACCACGCGAGACTGAAGAATTTATCACCTGGATACACAAAAGGTTTGGGATAGAGGCATTCTAGGATGTTATTGTTCGGAGACATGGATCGGATGGAGCTACAAAATTAAATGATGTTGGAAGAAGAAGACACCCCGAATCTAATGATTATAAGATATTGGTTTCTCTACCCAATGAAGGATTACAAGCGAATAACGATCTAGTTTCACAAGCCCCGTGAATAACACAAAACAGATGGGTCATGCCAGAAGAACCAATGTTGAAAGCGAACGTTAAGAGCTTATAGTGGTGAAGCGTGTGGATCCAAAGTTCAAAGAGTGAGTGAGAAGTGACCGGTATGGTGGGCGGAGGCAACAACCTTATAATGAGATATGGAAGCGCTTCGACTGAGTGCAAAACATCACTATGGAGAATGACTCGATGATGATGGAAAAATGCTACAATTCGAATATAGAAATTCATACACATGGAGGTCTCCTTCTGATGTAAGAAACATTAACAATAGTTTTGAGTCTTTCTTGTTAAATTCATCTACCGAGAAGCGAATAAAGCGGCTCATACCCTAGTTAGATTAGTTATTTCTACTATACTCGAATTATTCGATGGGTTGATCCCTGAATCTGTATTGAACGTTATTGTGGCAAACAATGGCCAAAAAAATACAGAAGAGTTCATTTTAAAAAAAGTAAAATAAAATTTGGTTATAGTGGGATGAGTAGAACCCGTCGGTTCACAAGAACCGAACCGCAATAGTACCTTCGGTATTCGGTTTAGATTTTTAGTAATTGAGTTTTCGTTTCAATCCGATTTGAAAACAGACGGGTTGAAGTTAGAGATTAGAGGGATCAAGGCGAGTCGGTATTCTTTTGCTTCTGCATCGGCGACTGCGAGGCTACGGGCCGCTGATTCTCCCACTCCCTCTGTTCCGTTGAGGCGGATTATGTCGTACTTTCTCCTTCTCTGTTTCCTTTTACTCACATTCTCAGTCGGTTTCGATCCTATTTAATAGTTGTGTAATTTAGTGAAGATTAATCAGTTGTATAGAAGGCTTTTATTAGTTAATATGTAGCCAGATTTTGTTGCTGCTGTCTGCGTCTTTGAACATCTGAAACTCTTGCATCTTGGATTATGATGGGTGTAATACCCGGAATTTTTATTCCGTTTAATTCCGAATCAAATCGGACTTCGAACCGTTGACGGTTTCCCATTCTATCTAGTATCTATTCCTTCACAAATTTCATTATTTTATGTAGAATTTAATTCACATAAAATGATAAAATTATATCAAACTCTAATCCTTAGAATTATCTATTATTTTATGTAGAATTTAATTCACATAAAATGATAAAATTATATCAAACTCTAATCCTTATAATTATCTATTATTTTATGTAGAATTTAATTCACATAAAATGATAGATTTATATCAAACCCTAGTTATTATAATTCGTTCTTACCGATGACTTTAGACGAGATCATGACAAGCTGTGACGAGTTCAGGACTAAGTTGAGACGAGGCCATGAAAAAGCCCGACAAACTGTGACAAACTCATTCATGGGCCTGACAAGGCCATGACGAGTTTTAACAAGGCTGTAACAAAGCCAAGACAACACTCTCAGCCCACAATAGCCTCAGCTGGCCTTTGCAAACCACAGCAGCCCAGCATCCTTTGCAACCCACAGCAGCCCAGCATCCTTCGTAGCCCACAGCAGCTCAGCTGGCCTTCGTAGCCCACAGCAGCCCAGCATCTGCGTAGCCCACAGCAGCCTACAACAGCCAATGCCAGCGCCAGCCCAGGAAGGTGATGGGCCTGCTGCTTTCAATTCTCGCAGCCCAGGAGTACAAACGCAAGATTCAGCCGCTCTTCTGCCCTTGTGAACGCTGAATGTAACGGCTGAAATCAATGCTCTCCCTTGATGCCCTTCATTCACGTGACAGCTAAGGGAGTAGGAGAAACCGCTTACCATTTACGTCTGAAAAATCCTCCCTCTTGCCTTCTTCACTGCTGCGTACAGAAGATCGACATTCACGTTCAGAGAGGAGCAATACCACCAAGGTCCCAACAGCAAGATCGACATTCACGTTCATTTGGAAGCTTCTCTCTGCATAGGTTAGTCTAATAACAATTCTCCTTACCCTATGTGCGCTAGGATTGGCTACTAATCGTGTCTTCTCTATGCTGAAGACTCGAGTCTTCTTGATCAAGCGTACAGCAACCAGCTTCGTCTTGGCCCTGTCGTCAGAGGATTCCGAAGCCAAGGTCAGGTAGAGATCGTTGGTGTACGGTTTCTTCAACAACTTGCAAGTAGTGAGTAAGCACTTCCGTTCTTTCCTTTTGACAGTGATGTCTTCTATTATAAGACCCGTTAGGATAGATTGGAGTGAGTGTTCTGGATAGGAGAGAATAAGGGACTGTTGTAAAGGACTTATTTTAATTATTTCTTTCAGTTTTGAAGTTGAAGACTACCCACTGTTGTGAATCAATGTTAAAGAGTTTTGTAGAAGATCCACCGTTGAAATTTTAATAGATAATAGGTAGATATAAGTAGTTTACAGTGGTAAAATTTGAGAAGAAATGAACGGTCGGATTGAAAGTTATAGGGTCTCAAAGTGGAGTAGTTGAGCTGTTTTTCCAGCAGAAAATTTTGACTAAGTATGGGAACATTTGTAGTGTAGTAGACAACTTTAAAGATTTTTGTAGGAATAACGATTGAACAGTTTTAAGAAATTCTTTCTCTTATGAGTAGATTAGATATCATAGATAATTTAGAAATTTATTTTAGAATTTTGTAAGTTTATTTTAATTTCATATTTGGAACTGTAGTTGGACCTTAGTGACTTTTCGGGAAATAGAAAATGGGTAATTTTTCTAGTTGTTACCTAAAATCATCCTAGGGAGTAGAATATGATTAGTTAGCCTCAAGTAAGAATTTAAGTACATTTTACGGGTTTTTGGAAGTCTCGGAACCAAGGGTAAAATAGTCAATTTACCTTAAATAAACACTGTAATAACTTCTGCACATAGAATTGTACATCTTAGGAGTTTTAGATTTCTAAGTATCCAAGGAAAAGTGTTGACCCACGTGCCTCCTTTGACAGACAACTGAGTTCCTGCAGCTACTGATTTAGTGTTGTTAAGAGAGACGAGATTTAATTCGGTAAGTCCACTGGCTTACTTAGCTAGCTTCTGGCATGTGTGTGATGTGTATGATGGTGTGTGATAGTTAAGATAAATAACGAAACCGGAATAGGCTGACTGTAGTATATTATATAACTGACCCAAGTGTATGATAACGGGTCGTGACATCATTTGCCTAGCTCTTGCGAGAGTCTAGGAGGTTCCCTGCGACCAGCCCAGTCCGGTAGACGGTCACATGCATTAGTACCATTCCGCGTTGGTAAACGGGGACAGGGGCGAGGTTTGGGAATCCCTCGTGTCACAAAATAAGTATCATTAGTAATGACGTATCACTTAATTTAAAGATAATAAAAAGGAATGAGTGTTGCATGCTGATTGCGTATGTTGTGTGTTTGTGCTTTTACCTTTATACTTATGCATAGAATGTTAGCTAACGGTTTTATACCGCTTGTAGATGCCTTGCAGGTTAGGGAGGCGATCGAGTGATCCGGCGGTAGTGGGCAGCCGGGGTTCCGTGCATTATAGGACGGGACTGTTATATTTTATTTTATGACTATTGAGACTGATGTTGGTATTTCCGGTTTTGAGACTTGGATGTATTGTTTTCAGAATTTGGATTCTTTTTATTTCGCTCATGTTATAAAACTCTTTGTTTTGCCTTTTTATTTGTGCCGTGTTGTAAGGTCCGATGAAGTTGTTGTCAGGCTAAGGGCCGGGACCCATTGTGAGGTCCCAGCTCGTAGCATTTCGAGTCCTCTAGGATTCGGGGTGTTACAATGGGAAACAACATATAATATATCTGTTAGACTGTTATCTATTGGTGTACCCAGTTTTGATCTTTGATTATGATGGGAAAAATCAATAGGTTACAATGATTACATACAAATAAAATTCGATATGAATAAGTATTATATTTGATTCTGACCAAAAGGTTCAGAAATGTATGAATTTTATAATCCTCAAACATTCTAAATCTATTTATACATATTTTCAAAGTGTCATCCTTTCCTCATAATCGATGTGGGAGAACAAAAATCATATTTTACAAAATAATTATGGTTTAGTTAAAAAAAGATTTATTAGCTTCATTCGTGATTTATTAAAAAGTTTAATCCGAGAAAAAACGTGGGGGCGTCATGTCAGAATTATGGTCTTTTGTTTTAGTAAAGTATATAAAATATATATGTATATTTAGTATATTGATAAAATAAGAATTACGAATTAAATAGTTCGACGGTTCACAAATCAGTAGGCCACAAACGACCCACAAATCAGTAGGCCACAACGACCCACGAATCAGTAGATCACAACGACCCACGAATCATTAGGGCACAACGACTCACAAATCAATAGGTCACAACGACCCACGAATTCATAGGTCACAACAACCCACGAAATCATAGGTCACAATGACCCACGAATTAATAGGTCACAACGACCCACGAATTAATACGTCACAACGACCCACGAATCAATAGGTCACAACAACCCACAATCAGTGGGTCACAACGACCAAAAAATCAGTAGGTCACAACGACCTAAAAATCCGTAGGTCAAAACGACCCAAAAATCATTAGATCAAAACGACCCACAAATCATTAGATTAAAATGACCTACAAATTAGTATGTCACAACAATCCACATACAAATACTAATCCGGTATGAATAATTATTATACTTGATTCTGACCAAAAGGTCCAGAAATGTATGATTTGTATAATCTTCAAACCTTCTAGATCTATTTATACATGGTGATGATACTTTCTCGGTAGAGTCGGCATATTGGTTGGGAAGGTGTAGACACATTGAACAATGGCAACTGAAAACTTAGGGGAGAAGTGACCGGAGTAGTGAGCCTATTCTTGAAAATGAAATTCCCACCAAATAACAACCTCCTAGAAACCATCCGGATCGCTTCAATTACATCATTTATCTACTTTGTTTGGAAGGTTAGGAACAACCAAGTTTTCAACAATACTTTCACTAGAGTTGTGGACTGCGCCAGTGAGACCATTAGAGCCATCAAGCTGCACTTTGAACATAACTGGAAGGACCGCTCTCCTCTCTCTTGCCACTGCTCAAATGCTGAACATCAAACCTAGTCTAAGCTCTCTCAATCTCTCTCATTGTCTCTCTCTCACTGCTACTGCTCTCTTTCCCTATGATCTTATGTAGCTGCTCATGAATTCTCCTTGCATATTCATCCCCCTCAATAAAATTAAATTTTCAAAAAAAAAAAAAGAAATTCCCACCAAAGGTGCGTGTATTTGCATGGAGATTTTGCATGGAACCCTAGCAACAAGATGAACTCTTTTCAGGAAAAGGTTTGTAGATGATGATCAAACATGCGAGAGATGTAATGAGTTCACTGAATCTACAACACATGCCATATTTGTATGCTCAAATGGAAGGGAAATTTGGGGAGGAACTAATGCTTTCAACCATGAGCTCAATACTATAACACGCGAGACTAAAGAATTTATCACCTAGATACACAAAAGGTTTGGGATAGAGGCATTCTAGGATGTTATTGTTCGGACATGGATCGGATGGAGCTACAAAACTAAATGATGTTCGAAGAAGAAGACACCCCAAATCTAATGATTATAAGATATTGGTTTCTCTACCCAGTGAAGGATTACAAGCGAATAAACGATCTGGTTCACAAGCCCCATGAATAACACAAAACAGATGGGTCATGCCAGAAGAACCAATGTTGAAAGCGAACGTTACGCATCAATGCTTCCTGAGGGAATTATGGGAATGTCAATGGTCTTAAGAGCTTATAGTGGTGAAGCGTGTGGATCCAAAGTTCAACGAGTGAGTGAGAAGTGACCGGTATGGTGGGCGGAGGCAACAACCTTATTATGAGATATGGAAGCGCTTCGACTGAGTGCAAAATATCACTATGGAGAATGACTCGATGATGATGGAAAATTGCTGCAATTCGAATATAGAAATTCATACACATGGAGGTCTCCTTTTGATGTAAGAAACATTAACAATAGTTTTGAGTCTTTCTTGTTAAATTCATCTACCGAGAAGCGAATAAAGCGGCTCATACGCTAGTAAGAGTAGTTATTTCTACTATACTCGAATTATTCGAAGGGTTGATCCCTGAATCTGTATTGAACGTTATTGTGGCAAACAATGACCAAAAAAATTACAAAAGAGTTCATTTAAAAAAAGTAAAATAAAATTTGGTTAAAGTGGGATGAGTAGAACCCGTCGGTTCACAAGAACCGAACCGCAATATTACCTTCGGTATTCGGTTTAGATTTAGTAATTGAGTTTTCGGTTCGAGGGGATCAGGGCGAGTCGGTATTCTTTTGCTTCTGCGTCGGCGAATGCGAGGCTACGGGCGGCTGATTCTCCCACTCCCTCTGTTCCGTTGAGGCGGCGAGCCTGTGTCCAGGTAAAGGATCGTAGTAGACTTTTATGTCGGACTTTCTCCTTTTCTGTTTCCTTTTACTCACATTCTCAGTCGGTTTCGCTTCTCAGTCGGTTTCCCTTCTCAGTCGAACTCCCAACTCCCCAGTGCCGGTCCTTTAATTTTTTGTGCCCCAGGCGAGCTTTTTTTCGGGTGCACTAGCGATTTAAATTAATTTCATACTCAAATTATTAGATATAAAAACATGAAATAACACATTAAAACAAAGGATATCATAAATAAAAAAAAACCGTAGAAAAATTGCGGGTTATTCACAATTATAAAATAACACCTTTATTCACAATTAAAAAATAATTGACAAAGAGAAGGGATAGGTGAAAATCGATCCTTGGACCTCTAGGTCATAAGGCAACCACACTGCTGCTACACCACTTTCATTTAGTGATAATATATCAAAACTAAATATTTTATTATCAACAAAGCTAGTTTGTGAGTTCTAATATTCCGGTTCATCATATTTTCAATCTTAACTAGTTTAACTTTTATATTTTGAATATGTTTTTCGAATAATAATAATAATAATAATTTCATTTTATTTAAAAAATATATTCAATATTCAATAAATTTTTAACTCTATAGATGTTAAATGATATTTATAAGTCATAAAGTAAATATATAATTATATTAAAAAAATATAACTATTTATAAAAATATAGCACAAATATGATTTTAAGTTCGAATTATAATATAACATTTAAAGTAATATTTTCATTAATGAAAATTTGATTATGCACTTATCAACAAATGACATACTTAATGTAACATCTATAGAAATAATAGTTATAATTTTTATTACATTGAGTATCTTGATAAGTAAAAAATTATATTAATAAAGAAATTTGTTTTATTGTTAAATTATAATTCGAACTTAAAATCATATTTGTGTTATTTATTATAAATAGTCATGTTTTTTTAACCGAATTATATCTTTATTTTATTGACTTATAAATATCATTTTACATTTATAGAAATAAGAGTTACAATTTTTATTGAATATTTTATATAATTTAAATAACATGAAATTATAATAGTTATTATTCAAAAAACATATACAAAATATAAGAGTTAAACTAGTTAACATTGAAAATATGATGAAATGAAACATTGGAACTCACAATTCTAGCTTTTGTTGATAATAATAAATTTAGTTTTGATATAATATCATTAAAAAGTGGCGCAGTAGATTTTTGGTTGACTTATAACCAGGTCTAAAGATCAATTCCCATTAATCTAATTTTATTCTATATACATTAGATCTTTTAAAAAATTTTGGGACCCCAAATTATATGGGGCCTGGGCTGTGGCCCATGCCGCCCAGCAGCAGGGCAGGCCCTGCAACTCCCTCTCTACTTCCTTCTACTGAGTCCAGTGCAGACAAATTCCAGGTTCGTATCTTCGGTGGTGCTTAGTAACCCTAAGTCTTGCTTGGTACAATTCTCAGTTTCTGATATATCTTCATCTTCGGTGGTGCTTGACTGCTTGGTACTGGCAACTTCATTTATGAATATCTTCATTTATGAATATCTTCAGATTTTTTTAAAAAAAGATTGGTCAGTTGTATAGAAGGTTTATATTAGTTAATATGTAGCCAGATTTTGTTGCTGATGTCTGCGTCTTTGAACATCTGAAACTCTTGCATCTTGGATTATGATGGGAAACAGCATATAATATATCTGTTAGACTGTTATCTATTGGTGTACCCAGTTTTGATCTTGGATTGTGTATACTATTTATCTTCTTGTGCTTCATATTTTGATCCCGCCAAATTAGCTTTACCCAGTTTAGGCTTAGGGTTTGCCATGATGTTCGAGTTCTAAATCAGGCATTATGAATGCTTGGGTGCACCAGCAGTGGTTATTGATTTAGCTCACTGCTAGCTTAGTTGTTTTGGACCTTACAAAACTCATGTGAGCACTATTTATCATACACACATGTCTGCAGATATTCTTTCCTACTGGAAATTCAATCCCCGGGGTATTATCTCTCTTAAGAAATGCCATATACATTTTCCTCATTTATCCTGTAGCAGTTCATTGATGATCACAGTTGTTTGCTGAATCCCCGTTTTCTGTCAACTTTTAAATACTGATTTTTGTTGTCCGATTTTATCTGCAGAGCCTTCACCATGCCGCCAGTTCGACATTTATGGTGGTTCGTAGTACTTTTGACATCCATCTCCGCTGCAGTTGTACTACGACGGTTTATGGGGACGAACCCAGTCTACAGCAGCTTTCCGTCTGAAGTAAATAGTGCCACCCTAGCCCTGAGAAGCAACGGGTACACAAATGTTGCTGCAATGATGGACTTTTATCCAGATATTTTCTTTCTATCCACGTCGTCGTATTTGGTCAATCAATTTACTGTGTTTGCTCTGCCAGACGAGTACATAGTAAACTGCTCTCTTCCAAGCTGGGCTTGGAAAATCATGCTGCAATATCATACGATCATGGAGCGCTTGCCTTTGGACGTTTTGTTAGTGAAAACAACCAATAGTTGTCTTTCCACAGTGGCAGGAAAACATGTGGCAGTTACGTCAGCTAGTTTCAATGAGCACAGAGTAGAGGTAAATTCAGTTCCTGTTACAAATCCTGATATCTTTTTGGGGGAAAAGATAGTCATCCACGGAGTTTCAGCCCCATTCTCTGACCCGCATTGTGGTGGATACCACCAGCAAAACACCTTTTTAGATAGCCAGTTTTGCTCCAATCCAGATTCTGCGCCGGTTAAGAATAGTCTGATGGAAGTATTACAGATACTACATAAGAATGGATTTGAAAGGTATAGTAGAGAATTAAATGCAAGCAGTGCAGCAATCATTCGGCGTCATCGCTTTAATTCCACGACAATACTTGCGCCTTTAAACCTTGAAGCTGAGGCTTATCCTGGAGCGCTCTTCACCTGGATTGTGATGCGACAGATTATAGTGGGGCGGTATTATTACTCGGACCTTCTGTCATTGCCAGATAGGACTAGGTTGACTACGTTGACCGGAGACCAGGTTATAGTAAGAGTGAATTACACCCACCTTGTCATTGGAAAATCTAGAATCATCAAGCCTGATCTACACTCGAATTCTGTGTTTGTGGTGCATGGCATCACCACTGGCGTCTTTATTGTGGGGGATGAATTTGGTATTCGCTGAGGTATTATTTCCCAACTCATTTGTTCATTAGTGTTTCATAATATTTTCTGACCATTTGGGTTGTTAGTAGATTGACGGTATTTTGTCACTGCGAGAACAACAATATCTCCTCAATTTGTTTTGTTTGAGTCAATTACAGGTCCGAATTTAAGATTACAAGTTCCCAATTGATGGTCTTTGGTCTTTTTCCAGGATACATTTTGGGTTTCATTTCCGTCTAATCTGAGGATAAATTTATGTTCACAATATCAAACATTGTGTGGCTTCTAATAGTGCAACTGTTTTTTTTGTTAGGAAGGAGGGGCATGGGTCTCTGCGCATGATGCTTATTGTAGATAAAAGAAGGCTAAGGGAGCAACTACTTACTTCCCTCACATGAGCAGTAAAACTTGGTAGGTATGCTACAAGAGTTAGATTCTAGTATTGACTCTTGTATTTCAGTAAAACTTGAAGATGTAAATGGTAAGCAGGTCACTACAACTCGAGCAAATTTTCGGATTACCGATTCCTCTTGAATTGTTCTTGGTTGGAAAACTTGCAAGTTGCAACTGGTTTGATGGGCCTATTGAATTGTTTCAGATTTGTTGTCTACATTCGAGTGACGTGGTATCCCCTAATGCACTTGTGAACTTTGGGGATAACTTAATAGTAGGTTTTGAAAGTCTGAAACCAACTCCCAGTGGAACATAACACCAGGATAGCAACAAAGAATAACTGAGGACACAATCAAATTCAAACCATAAATTACCCAACGCTATGTCAATACTATATAATTAAATCCTTGATATGTTAATTTGAGATCATGTTGATCTAGTCACTGTGACTTCTTTGTAATGTGTTTGCTAATTTTGTGGCATGTGGATTGATTTGAGGTCGAAACACCAGAAAATATTTGTAGTTGAATGTTGCACTATAGATTCTATAGGATTCTATTTAGCTCTTCCAAAGCTCATGTGTTCCTCCAAAATTCAATAGTAAAATAACTAAGTTGATCGTCTGCGATGATAACTTCTGAGATGAGAGGTTTCAATTTTTATTATCAGATGACTTTAGAAGTAGATAAGTCCCTCAAGATCATAATAAAGATGGTGATGAAAATCATTGAACATACTCAATAGTCAATATCATGACCACTCTACTATTCTCCTTGATTATTGGTGTTCTCCTAATAATCATTACCCACACCCTTATAAGTATGGATCTATGAAATGAATTTGCATAAAAAGTGGGCCCTAATATCATCTTTAAAAGATCCCATTCATCTAATACAAAAATACCGTCTCATTTAGTAGTCTGACCTTATTGTAAATTGTGATTAGTGCATGTAACCTGTTTGAAAAAATTAAAAAAATAAAAAGGAGTAAGAAACTGATAATGAAGTTCTGGATGCAGATGCTCTCATGATATGGTCAAGAAACGGATTTACATTAAAGAAATGTCAAGATAAAGCAAGCCCCAAAGGATCAAGTTGCGCTTTAGAGCCGCATAGTCAATAATGGAAGCCAAACAAATATGTGTTGTGGTCGTCAGATTTGAGCGAAGAGCGAATCCATCGAAGAAGAAATAGAAAGGAGGAAATGGAATCATGAAATGACTTCAAGAAAGGAGGAAATGAGAATTGTGAAATGACTAGCTTCTAATATCGTAGAATTGCGCTTTACTATACGAATAATAATAAGATACGCCGTACAAAATATATATTTCTTGATTGTGTAAAGTAATGTCGTGTTTATAACATATTATAAAATTGTTTGTTTATCCACTAAAATGAAATTTAGAACATCGTCTAAAATTTTCCTAGATTTTAGAAAGTTTTTTTTATTTACTTCACATATAAGTTAACAAAATACATATTGCATGAATATTTGTTAGGTGCACGTTGGTGATGGCCTTCCATAGACAACTAGTTAGAACTCTAAATTATAATAAAACCTTGAATAAACTAGAATATACATTGCATGGATATTTGATAGGTGAATCACAATATTTTTTCGTCTAGTTACACCTCTCGTGACCTACCTAACTCAAACTTGTAGCTTTATAAATAAATTTATTTTGAATCATTTGAAAGACACTCCATCAATTTTGATTAAGCATTCCATTTTATATTTTTACATCTACTCAATAAGCTAGTGAGAATGAATATTATTTTGTTATTTATCATTATCTTGGTTATCCTTTATTTGCCTCGACCAATTCTATCTTGAGAAATGGGATTTACCTTACCATTATTTCACATAAAACCCCTCTAAGATGCGTGGTCACTTTATCACCCACTTTTAGAGTAGCCTTTGGAGTACAATAAACTAGAGCCAATTTACATGGTGATATTTGATGTGGGTGAACCATCTAAACCTTCCCGGACATTTTCGAATTATTTAAGACACTACATCGATCTTGATTAAGCATTTCATATTATACTCTTACATCTACTCGATAATCTAGTAAGAATGAATATTGTTGGATTATATCTCACCATCTTGGTTATCATTTCTTCATCAATTCTAGCTCGAGAAATGGGATTTACCTTACCACTATTTCACAAAACCACTATAAGTTGTCACTTTAAAACCCCACTTCTAGAGTCGCCTTTGAAGTACAATAAACTAGAGCCAATTTACATGGTGCTATTTGGTGTGGGTGAACCATCTAAACCTTCCCGGGCATTTTTCGACACCGGAAGCCGCTTTACATGGTTGTTGCAATTTCACTACGATTCAGGGTCATCAACGAGCTTCACAGATGTTCCATTCGCTAATCTCTTGTGTGGAGAGATGCCGAAGCCACGGTGCTTACCCTCCGACGAGTGCATGTTCCAAATCTCTTATGGTAGTGCATTGAGGTCCGAAGGGAAGGTAGGTTGGAGTGCATAAATTCGAATTCTCTGATTCCACCAGAATGGATATGATAGTTGGGGTGCTTAAAAGAAAGAAAGTTCAATGAGAATTGGTACAAATGCTCGTTTGTTGGGACAACACTCCTCCTTCACCACACCGGAAAATTATATTTCAAAGTTAAGTCGATTGTGGTCGGATTGGATGCAATCCGAGAAGGTGGGGAGTTTATATTCGACACAAGGACGTTTGTGAATAAGATCCTCCCGCCTCTACTTAACTTTTTGGTTAAACAAATCAAGAAATCGGTGCGTACTATCTCGGAAACAGTATTCTTGAATTATAAATTATGTTATTTATCTTCTGTAAAAGGTTTAGATGATATAAAAGTTACATTTGATTTGAGTTGACGGTGGTCCAATTCATTTTCAGAAATCTAATCTTTGGAAGAATGTACCAAGTATATATAGTTATAGATGCATTTATTTTGTGAACAAAGACAAATTAATGTTATGTCTATAACATCTTATAAAACTACCAAATATTGCTTGTTTACCCACTAAAATGAAATATTTTAGAAACATTGTTTAAAAATAAAGAGTAGAATAACTAATTCCATTTCATTTTATTATACTCAAACATTTCATTCTTAAACTTCAATCAAAACCAAAAAAATTAAGAAAATACGAAATTAAAACACCTAAAGAAGTCTGATCTAGCTAAGACTAATAATACATTGTACTGAAAACTAATGCACTATAGAAAACCCTCAGGAAGAGCACCATTACCCTTCTTCCCCTGCTTCTTTCGCTTGATTTGGGTGCTTAGTCTCTTACAATGAGAAGATTATATGACAACAAATGCTCTTCACGTGCTCACATATTAAGGCAATTAGCTTCTTCTCTTTCTTCCTTTCATTCATCAATGAGAATAGGGTTCAATATCAAAGCAAGAAAATACTTGAAATGGATTCCGAAATTTGCTCATTTTGCTAATCAATCCATGGTAGACAGATATCCAAATACAAATACTGAAAGCTACATCCATATACTATTGTCAAAAACTTTGATCCAGCTACAATTTATAAAGACTGCATATTTTGCGTTTTTCCGACAGGGCTACGCTACTGTTCTGTTGTCGCTGAGCAAAAGGGCAAGCATGGATGTCCGCTTTCCAAAATTATGCAAATGTAACGTTTTCGGGTTGCCAGTGTGTGTTTAAGGCAGCAGCAAAGTACCCAAGATTGGGTATTCAAATCTTCTGATCCATCCGCGAGATGTATGATGTGAAAGCCTCGAGGATGCTTACAGTACTTCGTGAGCCTTTCCGTAGTATCTGTTGATGAAACTGGCCTGCAAATAGGAAAAATATCATCATTGTCAACTCGAGCAAACAACCAGGTTGTAAAATGTGTAATCTCTTTCTTACCTTCACATTGGATACATCCGGAGAATCAGGTGAAGCCACAGGATAAAATTTATAGATCTTCATATTTTCATAACCAGCTTTCTTCTCTTCATTCAATGCTTCCCGGGCATTCTTCCGAGCTTCCCGAGCCTGTGACAATCAAAACCCTGTTCAGCAAAACATATTCTACAGAGAAACCCTGAACCTGTATAACAGCGGAAGCACCTCTCTATTTCCCTTTTTCTGCTCTCGTACTTTCTCTCTCAAAGCTTCCTGAAATGGGACGGGGATAAAAGAAACAATCTCAAATTTACTACCACAAAGTCAAACAAATCAGTACACCCCCAAGCACTATAATTTTATAACCTTAAATTTATCTTTTTCGTCAGCCTCAAGTTCTTCAGCCTCGATAAGTTTAGCTGTATATTCCTACACAAGAAAATAACCACCATTAATGCCACTAGAGAAAGTAAACTTGAAATAAATCTTAAATTTACAAATACTGATGCAAAAAGTCTCATCGGTAGGTAAAGTTGTGCAAGAAGTTAATAAAATTAACAGCAAGCAAATTGTTGAGCAACTGATGCTCTGCCTACTACAAACATCTAGAACTAAAAGGCAATACTCATTCAAGAATGTAATACCTCAAGTTCATCAAGCTCCCAATCAAATTCGACAAAAACCTGCATTTGGAATAGGAGTAAGAAATAAGGATACAATTAAGTCCTCAAAACTTTAACCTTCTGTGTAAGACTTACTGGCGGCTTAGGTTCAATAGTATACAAAAACTCAACAACAGTGCTCTGGTCAATCTCCTCCTCTTGCAAAGGGTTATAAAAGTCTGCAAAATAAACAAAATGATTATGATCATGTTTTTTATGTAGATACAAAGTTGTGTAATATATATCAGACAATTTTTTTAATAGTGAAGAAGTGTTTGCTGGATTAAGACAGGAAATCTCTTCTTAGACTGATTATACACAACTTTTTTCATGACGCCCAAAACAGAAGAAAATATCCCGATTCAAATTTGCTAGATACCTAGGGTGTGTTCGGTAGAGCTTTTCTGTCAGAATATTGGAGAGTTTTGAGAATTTCGGAAGATAATTTGTGTTTGGTGTAGGAAGATTTTTGTGGAGATTAGAGTTTTAGTAGAATTTTTGTGTAGCCTTTTCAAGAGGTTTTTGTAAGCTAATTGAGAAAGCTTTTTGTAGATTTTTCATCAACTTTCAATCATTTTGGTCAAAAATACCTTTCTAACCTAGTTCTATGTTTATTAATTTGTTTTTAACTTGTTCTTTTTGGTAAACTCACCATAAAATCTATCAAAAAAGCTAAAGCTACTCAAAAAGTTTGAACTACACAAAAATCCCGTTCCACCGAACAGGCACCTAACCCATACTTCCATACATAATGAAGTAGTTTATATAAAGTTCAATATAGCTAGGAAACACAACATGCAACTAGCAAATTGAACTTCATATACTCAAATTAAAGTTTAATATGCCTAGGAAACATCAATGGAAAAGAATAAAAAAGGCTGCTAAACATAATCAAGTAATATGGGAACTCACATGGTAAACAATACTCATATTTCTTCAAGCGGTCTTCTTTTAAAAGTTTCAGCGTTGACCTGCAATATAATCACAAATCCAAAATACACATCAGGACATAGTTCTCATCTCTTCTCGCCAACATATAAAAGAAGATCATAAAGTAACTCGAGAGGAATTTAGGTTAACTAATTTGATCCAAAACAAGATCTTTTTACACTGGGAAATATACAATTCTTGAATCCTTTTCTACAAGAGCTCTGTTCGAGTTCATTACAAGAAATGCTCACCAGAGAGAGAGAAAGAGAGAGAGAAGAAAAAAAGAAAAAATCTCAGCTCCATCATAAAACACAAGTGCAAAAAAAGAGTTTAACGGTCAATCAAACATAAAGATATTTGCTACTTAGCCATAAAAACATGCAAATAGTAATATGGTTACACAAGGGCAATTACATCTTACTAATTCACTCGAATTTGGACAATTATCTCCAGAGATCAATCATTATTATTAGTCAACATTGGAGGACATATAACAAGCAGATTTATAATAAGCACAACTTATTAGATCAAGGGAATTAGTTAACATAGCCCTTTTCAAAACTACCTTCTTTGGTTGCAACGGAGGATAAAAATCTCTGACTTGAGTTTCTCGACCATGCGTTCCCTGAAAGAGAAGATTATGTTTGATTGAACATCGATTAAGAGGTAAAAAACAGCAATATTAAATCAGGCAAGCACGAACTGTGTAATAAACATGAACAAGTACCTGTTCTCTAGAGGGATATACGGAACCCAGTCCATTTTCATGCTCTTCATAGGGACTATTTCCTCTTTCTCCCTTTGTACAGAGTTGATTCCTATCTTATCTGAAGGGGGGAAAGGAGATACAACCTGCATAACACGGGGTACATTAAGCATATAAATTTTTTGGGCATATTCTTTTGAGGTAGTTTCAGACATGCATATACCCAACCCAACTGCTTGGATGGATCTTAATAGTGACTTTCACCAAATGTGCAACATTGACACACTCTATACAGTATATGTTTACAGTATATACATGACATCTTAATAGTAGTGCAAATCATCCCTGTACAGAAATAACTTACCGCAACCACAACTGGAATACAAATTATCTTGTTCTCACCCTTGAATGGCACCATTTGAGCTACACGAACACACAAAAAAAAAAAAAAAATGTAAATCGTGAATACAAAACCATCTAAACTGCATTCATCTAATGCAGCTAAAACTTGCATTTCAAATAGATCATTGATAAAAACAAATTCAGATCTAAAAGATACTTACGTTCAGTGGAACCAAAGAGATAGACTCTTTTTCCATGAAGAACTCCATCCTCTTCAAAAGCATCCTGTCAATTTTCACATTATTATATATGCCTTGGTACTTTTATTAAAAGAACAAGTACAGCATACATATGCAATCAAAAACTTAATGTCATATACCTCCAAGTTTTTGAAATTCCAGTTAAATTGGTAGACAGAGTCCAATTGATCCCACTAGAAGGAAAAAAACATGGTGCAAGTCAGTAATGGTACGTTTTCAAAAGGAAAGCAAAAAATTTCAACAAATGCAATCATTACTGCACCTCAGTGCCGACAGGGAATACTTCCTTCCATAGGTCCTCCTATCAAGGTGGAAAGGTAAAAATATTAGTGCAATAGCATAATATGAGGCATGAACAAATGATTAGAAGTTCATTGCCTAGAACGAGTAAAAGCACACGTTTCACAAGTCTAACAGTATTTCTTTACAAGTGTAACAGTACTTATTTACATTAATATGAGATTCCAAACATAAAAGCTGACAGAACAGATAATGGTATTCAAACAGCACAGAACAAAATGAATCCAACTATACTTTCCAGTATGGGCAATAGCATTAAAATTACCATATTTTAAAATCAGAACCTATCTATGATATACTGAAACTGGATAAGTTTTATCAAGAGCCAAGACGGAGAGAAGGCAAAATGAAAAACGATATTTCAGCATGACCTAAAACCGAAGAGGTATCATAGTAAAGGTCGTATAACAGAAACATACTCCATCCCATTACCACCTCAAATCCAATAACAAATCCAATAAGCAACCAAGAACGATAAGAAAACCAAACAACAAATTTCACGAGTATTAAAGTGACCTAGCAATTCCAAGAAAGTGAACCATAACAGATTAACAACAGGTCATCACAAATATAACTAAAACGTCTTAAGAAACAAACATCAAGCTGCATAACATCTGCTGGGATGGAGGGGTTGGTTGTTTATTTACTAATCAGAGAGGTGAGCGGAACAAACAGCCAATCAAAAGAAAGTGATCTGCAGTTGAAATCATTCAGGGCTACTGACAAAATGTAAGTCAGCCAACAAGAATAGAATACTTCAATGAACACTTTCCGGTTTGAGCAACAACAGGAACATAATAATGTAGCATTACTCTAGTCTTCTGCAATTTCCGTTTTTCGATTTCTTAATTCCTTGACAGTCATACTGAAAACAGAAGAACTAAAAACAGCATTCTTAATGTCAGAACCAGTAATGATGAATTGAAGCTCAAGTAATTAAAAGCATTCAAGATGGATAAAATAAAGGCAAGTTGCACAAGGAAATTTGAGCTTATATCACTGACCAAAACCTAACATGATCGACAAAAGCAATGCGTAGTTCTTGCGACAAATCAGCAAAACATGGCACGACACAAAATAGTCCATCCACGTAACACAAAATCGAACAACCTTCAGTGTCCAAACGACCAAGAAGTCACCACCAGAAAAATCCAACAACAAAAGCTAACAACAAATTCACGAGTATTCCTTGTCGATAGAAGCAAGTCATAGATCTTACGTCAAACTGGCAAAGCATACCCCGTCCAGAAAACACCTCAAAGTCGAAACAAATCCATTAAAGAAAATAAGAATGTCTAAACAGCCAGGAACCTCAAACTAGCAAAACATGGCACCGACCAAAACATACTCCATCCAGATAGTCACAAAAGAAAATGAAGTCCAAACAATCAAGAACATTTGAAATCAAGCAAGGAACTCAACAGCATTCCTGAAAAGTGACCTAACAAATGTATTTTACCAGATTACGTTTATCTTCGAAGTACTCAGGTTCAACATCTGGCTTCGCAATCCTAGCGCGTTTCGGTTTCCTCCCCACTTTCTTCGGTGGCGCAGCTTTCTTCGGTGATGCAGCTTTCTTCTTACCCTTACCCTTCCTCTGTTTCTTCTGTTCCTCCTTATCCTCGTCCTCCTGCTTCTCTTCTTCTGCCGCTTCTTCATCCTCCTGCTTCTCTTCTTCCACCGCTTCTTCCTCCTGCTTCTCTTCTTCCTCTACCTGTTCTTCCTCCTGCTGCGCTTCTTCAACTTCATTTTTCGTATCTTCCTTCTCCACAGCAGCCTTTCGCTTCCTACCTCTGGCCATTATCAACTAAAAACGCAAGAAATGCAGAAAGACAGCTAGGGTTTCGAGATTCCGCGAATTGCGGAAATTGAGATCAGACAGAAAGAAAAGGCCGGAGATGTTGTAAGAAGGCGATATTTGAGGAGAAATGAGTGTCTGACGGTGGAGGGAGAAGAATAGGGGATTTGTTGTTTGAGAGAGGGTTGGGCTTGGGATATTGAGAGAGGAGAGAGAAGAAGAGCCTATTTATATGAGGAAGCTGAAGAGGGGGAAAAGAGGGATTTGGAGAATTGGAGAGATTTCAAAATAGCGTGGAAACAACGGCGCACAAAAGGGGATTCATTCGGACACCTCACACCTCGTTATAAATATATGTTCCCTTTTGTAATGATCCTACTACTCGTTTATTCGACACTCTTGTAAGATTTTGCAATGGGCTCATTTATTTCTGATTTGAGCCCATTTACTTTCTTAATGGGCTGATTGGACTTTCGGACACCGTAACGTAACCCACATCTCATAGTGAACAAATTTGATGGGTTGATCAAAATAATTTATCTAGTTAATTTAAATTTAATAAAACTAACCTTGTGTCAAGACCACGGGCCGGGGGGGACAGTCTCACTTAGATAGTTTCTATGAGGCGTAGGCCTCCCAAAAGGTAACGGAGGCATACAAAGGTTTTCTCGGGTCGGACGGAGATGGCTCTCGAGTGCAAAGGCATAAGTCGAGCAGGGACGAAAGTCGGCCTTAGTGATCCGACGGCGCCGAGTGGAAGGGCCGTCGCTCAACGAATAAAAGTTACTCTAGGGATAACAGGCTGATCTTACCCAAGAGATCACATTGATGGGAAGGTTTGGCACCTCGATGTCGGTTCTTCGCCACCTGGAGTTGTCATATGTTCCAAGGGTTGGGTTGTTCGCCCATTAAAGCGGTACGTGAACTGAGTTCAAAACGTCGTGAGACAGTTCCGTCCATATCCGGTGTGGGCGTTAAAAAGATTTATAAAAGTAGTTTAATACCTTATATTCAAAACCCCTTGATAAATATGGCATAATACTTGGTACACACTCACTGATATGTTACCCTTAACAAAAGTCATCTTGAACCTCAAATGGGTTTCAACCTACCTTTTGAGAATAATTCTTTCATTGGAATATAAAATAAAATAATTTTAATTGAATTTTTAATAGAACACAAGTTAAGAAGATTAATTTTAGTATTTATTCATGTTTAATTTTAACTTACTTCAACAATTAATTATCATATGAACAAGAGCGCCCATGGCCTAATGGAAAATTTGAACATACACCTTAAGGCTAGAAATTAGGAAGACCTCCTTAAAAAAAAAAAAAAAAAAAAACCGGAAGTCGTAAACACACGGGTTAAAATTTAATAAA
Source organism: Fagopyrum homotropicum (assembly GCA_033239125.1). NCBI lineage: Eukaryota > Viridiplantae > Streptophyta > Magnoliopsida > Caryophyllales > Polygonaceae > Fagopyrum > Fagopyrum homotropicum. Next base: position 143,554,494 of record BSWB01000005.1, read on the forward strand.
GGCACGACGGTTACAAATTCCGTAACCGTTACCAAAAGTTAACGGGACCCGTAACCATGACCGGTTACGGAACCCATAACCGTCATGATTACAGGTCTGAATATGTGATAATTTTCTACATGAATACTAACCCGGAGAAAAAAAAAAATCAGACACCATCACGATTACGGAACCCGTAACCGTGATGTCAGATTTCTTTCTTCTTTTTTTTTTTTTACGGTTTCGGAATCAGTGACCACCACCGTGCGTTTACGAAATTCATCTGTCCGTAAAGTAAATATATTTTTGTGACGAGGAAAGTAATATTTAAAAGTAAATTGAGTAACATATCAACAAGAGCGCCCATGGCCTAATGGATAAGGCGCTTGACTTCTAATCAAGCGATTGTGGGTTCGAGTCCCACTGGGCGTGTACTTTTTTGCTTCTAAAATATTTTGTACTTAAGTAACATCATTTATATACGAACAAATATATAATATTTTTGCGAAAATTACACTGATGTACAAATTGTACATAAGATATTAGATAGCTATTGCACAGAAAAAATCTGATGTTCATTAAAATAGTAGATCAAAATGCAAAGCTCGTCTATCCTGTTGTCTCGATTGTTTTAATACAGTCTAGCACAGACGCCTTGTTCGACATTGCAGCCATAAGAGCTTCATGGACTGTTTTGTTGTTCTTCAGAAGAGATGCCGCAAACAGAACCTAAACAATTGATGTTCTTCCTTAGATATATAGATTGAAGGTAATTTGAATCCCTTGATTGCTTATAATACGATTGAATGTAAACAATGAATTCAAGGGAAACAGTAGTTGCTTACGGCCCATCTCGTAAGATTTTGCTGCTGGTCTTTGCTCAGTTGCGGCTTGCTTCTGTTTATAAACCTCTGTAGGGAAGGATGATAACATTATAAAACTACATTTTAAATTTTTAATGAGATATCGATAATCTTGTTTCATTGTCAGTATGAAGTATGAACCTGAAGTGTGAAAAGATCAGCTGATTGGCCAATGACTTTGTCGTAAGTTAGACCTTCTGCTGCAAGCCCAGCCATGGCTACAACGGCCAACCTGATGAAAAAGATGATGTGTTAATCGAAACCTTATCTAACTTGATGTGTCTCAATGAGGTTTAGTGTGATTACTTGTCGAGTTCTTTTGTGTCAAGCTGCCCACTGTAAATGAGTTTTTCCAGCTTTTCGTTGATGAGATTAACATGCTCTTTGCCAATGTCCAATGAGTAGTCCAATATTGGAAGACCAAGCAGATATGAAACTGGTGGTAAATTTAACATATTTGTTAGTCTAAAGTATCATTGTTAACCTATCAACGGAAGGAATTCGAACAGACCTATTTTGGAACATTACCAACTTAGGTCCTTTTACAGAGTAGCAACCCGTTTGAAATAAGATAAAATGTTAGAGACCAAACACGAAATTACCCACCAAAAAACGGCTTTGGAAAATGTGGTTCTATCACAAAATGAAAAACACTAATATGATACTTAATGATATGATAAATCAGCTGGTGTTCAGCAAACATTGTATGAATCAGTTGTTTAAATAGTCAGGATCTTTAGTATAAAATGCTTGGAGCTCCAAAAAAGTCGAAAATAATGTCGATTACCTAAGAAGTGAGCAGCTTCATGCCTAGCAATCCTCTCTTGATAGTCAGGAAAAACAGTTGAAAATGCACCTATAGCAGCCTGTAGAAGCCTATAAACAAAAGTTCAAAATTTTCGATATGAAAAAAAACAGCCCATGTTTTATGTCAAACGAAGTCCAAAATGTCGCAGCAAGTTGCAATCAGATTAGCACTTACCCTGGAGAAATGCTCCCCACAGCTAGAACAACTAGAGAGATACTTCCAATCAGATACGGCACGAAAAAGCCCCAATCCTACAAGTATGCAAAATTTATTAAGACAGGAGAACTTTAACATTTAGCAGCATATTAGATGTAAATAAGTTCCTAACATTATAGCTATGAGACGGGCTGATATAAGATACTTATAATCAGTTTCCAGCTTCACTGAACTCTCAAGTTAATTTAAAGAAACTGCTGCTGTTTTTTCAGAAGTATATCCGTCTTCTAAGGAATAAGCATTTAGGTTGTAGAGCTCCACAAACACTGAAACCTACTGTAAGAGATCAAGGTATAGAAGTAATGAAGATAAGTTACCCCGGGAAGCTGGCCAGCAAGAACTCCCAAAAATCCTGTTGTTCCCACGACAGTAAACAGAAAGGCTGCCTGCATTACTGAAAATCATCATATTGGTGAATTCCAATCAATATCTCTTTCCACCAAAAAAATCAATATCTCTGTTGCGCGAGGTAATTTAAATAGTAATAGAAGGGTTCCACTGAAAATTATCACATGCAGTTTGATCCTATGCATTATTCCTGTAAATAACCTGTTCTGAAACCTGTGCCATATGGGAAGTGAAAAGAACCCAGCCTTCAAATGTTCTAGATAACTCAAATGATAAAGACTAAAATGAATCACATGTAATATGTATATGATTACTTACATCATTTCTGACACTTGGTATAGCAAGGTTTTCAGCATTCTTTATCCCAAGAGTAGTCAACTCTCTAATTGATGTCTACAGCATATTGACAACAAGCCATGGGCAAGAAGAAAATGTCACTTGAGCATGAAAGAAATATATAAGCCCTAATAATAAACACATTCACATATTAAGTTAGCAATTCAAAAACTCACCGGACGTCGAGAGACATATGGTTGAGAGCTCCATTTTCCTGCCCATCCTGACTCACTCAGTTGATCAAGTGCTTCTTTAACAGCATCACTATCTTTCTGCAAGCACGGCATATACATATGTTTTCACAAGGTTATTATTAGTAGCAAAAAATATAAAATAAACGAGAAATTTACTAGATTTTGGCAATTCAACATAGTTCTTTATTTTCCAGTGTTCGAAATAGACAACTATATCGAACATCGGAAAATTCCATGCTGGTAACCAAACAATCCGTTTCATGAGCTCATTATAGCAAGACATTTCGAAAAGGAAAATTCAAATTCTCGTTTCTGGAAGATTATCACAATTCAAAGAAAAGTTCATTTTAGCTTCGAACGAGCTAGGAAAAAGAGTGAATCCACCATCATGGATGCACTGTCTGTTAAAGATATACATTGACAATGTGTAAAGATTAAAATCAATGGTCGAATCGGGTAAAGAAAACTACAATAGTGATTGATACACACAGACACGTTACAGTTCCATGAAAACTTGACAAATCAAAGAGAGAATGACCTTCTCGAGAGCAGATTGGAGAAGGTTCAAGTCGACGCCCGGAGCAGCAGCAGAGGAGGATGAGGAGCATATAAAAAGAGATCTTTTGGAGTTTCGGAGGAGACAAGCATTTTGATTGATATCAACAACGACGAGACGATGAAGCTTGGAGAGAGAAGCAATGGAAGTCGCGGAGATTGACATTCTCTCTCACACTCTCGTTCTGGACGATAAGGTTGGCTTTCAATTGGCGCCAATCGTCTCTCAGGGCTTATCGTATCTCATACCTCTCAACTTCTCAAGTGAGCCCCACCTTTGTTTTTGCTTATTAATCGGAACTTTAATTTATGCAAATTTTCGTATATACCCGTTAATCAGTAGCCAGTAGCCACAAGTTTTTGCGCTTTTTTTTTTGGTTATCTCAGGTTTTACTATTCTGTTTGCTAATTGTGGGAAACCAAGAAGTTTTGATGAACTTCCTGCATAATTACAAGTGTTTTACTGTTTACACGACGCTCGATCTACATTATGTTGTGTAAAATGAATAAAGATCCCGTGCAATTAGTTTTTTTTTGGTAATCACACATGCAATCACAAAAATGGTGATCAACGAGAGTTTAAGTCGTTTATAAATTTGTATCACCCGATTTGTTTTGTGAAAAATCATATACCTGATTCAAAAATAATTTCTTAAAATAGAAAATTGTAACAAGAAGTAGGGTTGATTATTCGAAATATTTCAAACATAGATATAACACCCTCTCTTTCCTCTTACCTTTGTATAAAGAAAAAAAGAAGGTAAATTTGGTTATAGAGTGCAAATTTCTCAAGACCTCATGTCTAGTACAAAAATTTGCCAATATGTAACAACTATGCACTAGCAAATCGGTGTAGGGTCTAGATTTCTCAAGACCTCGAGTCTAGTACAAAATTTTACAAATATGTATGCACTAGCAAATCGGTCGTAGGGTCCAAATTTCTCAAGACCTCGTGTCTAGTACCAAATTTTGCCAATATGTAACAATTATACACTATCAAAAAGGTCTTGGGGTCCAAATTTCTCAAGACCTCGTGTCTAGTACATAATTTTGCCAATCTGTTATAGCTATGCACTAGCAAATCGGTCTATTCAACTATTTCGGTCTGAAAAGACTAACACAAGGGGTAAATTTGGTTCTGGGGTCCGTATTTCTCAAGACCTCGTGTGTCTAGTACGGAGTTAGACAATCAGTAAACAATATTGAAGAATAAGCAACAGAAAATCCCAAAGGTACAACGGTATGGAACACTAAATTTACAATTTGAAAGAGCTATTATTATTATTATTATTCAACCTTCAGATAGTGGGTGAAGGGATTACAGGCCATAATCAACACAATAATTATAACTGAGAATTCCAAAAGAGTTTGCTATTACACTCACAGGCAGCACATCCTACGTTCCCTACTAAAAAACAGAAACAGCTTATGCGTGCAATGTCTAAAAATGACGCCGTAAGAAGAACACTGATATTACAAACACAAATGGTCATGAACCATTTGGAGACGAACCTAACTGAAACCGAGAAACTGAGAAATGAGCTCTCTTTGTCATATGGTAGTTCCATCCTCCTCTAGAAAACTCTTGATTTGATCAAGTGCCTGTCAAAACGACAACAACTTTAGCGCAGTTTTCTTCCTATAACAGGGAATTGAGTAGGAAGAGAGAAAAGGATCCCAACCTCAATTGCAATAATAGCTGGTGATAGATTACATACATCTTGGAAACCACGTTTGGATGCAATAGCTGCGCAATCAGAAAACGAGTTTACGGTACAATGACATAAGTTATCTCATGAATCATGCCATATGTATATTCTCAAACTGCTTAATGAAATCATTATGTGACATGATACCAATAAGTGTACTTACACTCCAAAGAAACACGAGCATTAGCATTTGCATATGCTTCACCTCTCTCTTCCATGAGGTTGGTCAGTCGGATGAAAGTCTACAGTAAGAAGCCTCAAATCAGCAAGGGCTCGTTTTAGTTGTTTATGTGCTATGTGCTATGAGGTAATAATTTCTTGATATTAAGGTGAATATTGATCTGACTTTTATAAAACATTAGGGTGCAAACCTTTGAGTATGCATCCCCTGGTCCCTCATGTAAAAGTGGGCGAGAATTAGTCCCAACAGCAGTAATTCTATGTGCCAATGCCTCCAAGGGCACATCCAACCAAACACTAACGCCACTTCGCATATATTTCCTGGTACAAGAAAACCAGTTAATCCACAGTGTATATTTGAAAGAGATTATCATTATTAGTGCAGTGAAAATAAAGGGTGTGAATATCATCAAAGAAATTCAGCATCCATACCAGTTGATGGGCCGTACAACAGCGCCTCCACCAGTGGAGACTACTAATTGTTGCATTGAAGACAGCTTCCGTAATACCTCAGTCTGAAAGGTAAATGATAAAAATAAGGTCAATAAACATCAGAACCATTAGCTCCGTCCAAGAGAGGCAATTCTGGTTCACGCTGTTAACGAAGATCACCACTGGAAGTCTTTAAATAGAGGTGGAAAATTAAAAAGGTAAGTGCTAACAAGGAGTTAGGGACTGTTAAAACTTAAATGGGTGAAAGCAGATTTTAAAAATTCTTATTTTATGGGATTTCAGGAAAAGTGTTTGAAATTCATAATAGGATAAAAACAATGTAATCCATGAGGACAAAGTATGCTGCTTTTTCTAAAATTGACTTATCTGGTCACCCAATATGTGAAGTTACAGCATGGTTCACTTTGAACTTTCGTTCTCTCCTAGCACGGTCGCACCAGAACCAAGGTGTCTGGCTCCATTTTTTTCACAACGTAATCCAGTTTTAGGGAAGAGAAGCTCCACCAAGTGCTAATTTTAGCCATAAAAGTGGTGATGGTGCATTTGGTATGATTCTCATGAAATCAATTTTGAAATCACTCAAGCCGATTCCCGTGTTTGATAGCAAAAACGTATCGGAATGAGACATTTCAAGGAATGAGTGATTGGAGTGTTTTTTATCCGCCGTTTCCTGGATTTTTTCATGTGTTTGAGTCATTATATCTTGTAATATAGAGTTTTAGGTCAATAACTAATTATGGGCCAATTGGACGTTGACCATTATTTTGTAAAATTAATATATTTTCAATCCAAATTTTTTATTTATAATTTTAACCAAAACCACGTTTCAGGAATTGGGTGAAATCATTTCTCATTCTATTCCGATTCTGCGAGTGTACCAAACGAGCCCTGAACGGTGTTCAGGAGGCTCAATCACTAAAACATTAAACACCAGCACACAAGGGCAAAGGAAGACATCAGGAAAAAAATTTCTCAGAAATGAGGTAACAAATAAATTTCAAACCCTCTTGGCTCTTGTCGATTTATTTTTATGTAGTTATTGGTTTAGGACTTTCCCAACCAGCAGTCTAATATGCTTGCCTGGCTAACATCCTTAGTCAAACAATGCCCTTTGCAAATAAATCACCACCTCTGACACATATGGGCAGCTTTCATAGGGGGTAGATAAAATATTTACTGACCTCATTATCTCTAAAGAAGCCTTCACCGTGCAACTTGAAGATTTCAGCAACAGAAAGTCCCCCAACAGCATGTTCAATTAACCCATCGCTGGATTATTAGGGGGGGAAAAGTTAGCTACAAACCACATATGAGCAACTCACACTATGACATGACAGCCAAAATTAATAACCATGAAAGTGAGATTTGGCTTCAACAGGAAAATTCATATGAACAGGAATACAGGATGAACTCGAACAACGGAAGATTATGCAATAGCGTGTCTCAAAAACTAAAATCTCAAACTTAGGCAGTACAGAGTAACTAACCTGTCAAAAAATGAATAACCAAGCACATCTGCCAATATCCTTCCAATAGTTGTCTTTCCAGATCCCATCATACCTGTGCATTGAATAGTAATTAGGTTAAATGAAGTAAAATCTCTAATTTAGCTACACAAGGGATAGATCATTGACTGACCAACAAGATATATACACCGCCCATCAAGATACGGGCCAATTTCTTGAGACTTATTCTGCAATGTTAAAAGTAAAATAAGAGAAAAAATAAATTCCTCCGAAACAACTCCATTTCACTAACAATATACTACGAAATATCAGGTCCGATAGTTTATCTTACAAGGTTTGGATTGAAAGGAACAACCACGGGTGATAATATCATATGTTTCAATAAAAAGACATCATTAAAGAGACATACAAGATGCTAGTAGTTACCTTCAATATTAAATTTTCATCAAGTGTCGCGGGAAAGCCTCCAGACTTCAAAACTGAACCTTTTTCAAAAGCAATAAGAATAAGATCCCTTATCAGGCAGTCACTTACAAGCTGGTTATAAAAAAAAGTTCCAATAAAATAGGTGAAATAGATATAATCACACTGCAGAGGATAACCTTATTTAGCATTTTCACTAGCCAAGGTCAAAGTTCATCATGAATAATGCGCATTAAAGAAAAACACTGAATTCATGTGGTAGATGAATCTAGCAATTAGTCTCTTCTTTTTTTTTGTCCTCTCACATTTTTTCTCATTGAGGCAAAAACCAGTTAGAGAGAATATTACATGAGAACTGTAGACAGCTAAGAGGTTAAGCAGAAGGTAATGAAGTTGAGAAAATATCTGACGATGAAGTATGAAGGGAAGAGTTCCCACCATGTAAATTAAAAGCCTATTGCACAACTCTACTTCGAAAACCATGATCCTAAATTTTTTGAAAATTTTCAGAATTATAATGGAAATGTGCAACCAAGCTATTAAAACATTGCACATCTCCAACAGATGAATGTGACACGTTTATAGAGTTAAAACTTACCTGGCTGTTTTTTATATGAACATGAAATATCCAAAATAGGGGATGGAGTATTCCTCTTAGGCGATTGTCTCGAAACTGACACTTGAAGCTTCCTCTTTTCCTTGTTCATCTCCGACACCCGGAGGAAACCGGTGGACCTCTTCATAAGCTTTTCTGTATTGATCCATGTTGAAGGGCCAACACTCTGAGGAAGTTTAGCCTCCAATGCCATGATATCTTAAAAGCAACTCTTCCGAATCCTGCTGAGTTTCAATTGATCTCCCCTCAACAAGAACGAATCGACTATGAGCACAACACCACCCTAAATTTTCCCTCTATAAGTTTCTGCATGTAGATTAATAAACATCAACATTATTCAAAAAGACCTTGAAATGAAAATTACTTAAAATATTGGATCTAGTCTTCCTATATTACAAGGCAATACAAGCTGTCAACGGCAGCTCAGGAACTCATGTGCAGAGGACAAAATGCGCGAATAGTTGGCTTTAAATATTGAATAAAGCTTTCTGTCCAAAGTCCTAGTACCGAATGCAAATCAGAATATCCTAATCATAACTTCCTCTCAACTTTCTGCATTTAAAGATTCTTCAAATTGAAGAGACAAAGAACTCGTAATATCAATCAATCTCAAACTCCGGAAATGTCTGACAGATCCATCACTTCTTCAGAAAATTCAACGCCAAATTAAGCCTAACCTGAACTTAAATTTGAATTGAACATGAGCTTAATTCAATCGGAAAAAAACAATCCAAACTGCAACAATTTTTCTAAATCAAGCAAAAATCACCAAAATTCATTACCGAAGACAGAAAGAAAGGGAAAAAAACATCAAAGCATACCTGCAAATCTAAAAAGCTGAGGAGGAAGAGCACTAGAAGGAGAAGTGATGTAACGGATCAACTGCCTCCAAATTCTCTCTCTAAACCTCGCTAATTCTCTACACTATAATGATTCAACAAGCATTTGTGGTGGTATTGTAACGATGACACTAGATTGCTTCGTGTTTGCTTCAATCACAAATTTTTCGTGCCACGATTTTGGTAATCGTGTTCGTAGAAGTGGTTAACGGCGAACAATGGCGCTTTGGGTTGGTTTGGTTTCCTTTTCCCCTACTTGGCTGCTTATATATACTTCAATCGAGTCGATACGGTCAGGAAAAAAGAAAAAGGAAAAAACCGGTCGGGCCTCTCCGGTTCAATCAATCGGGTCAGGGTCAGAGGCCACACACCCACCTCCGCCTCTCTCACCAACCCACTTGTCCCCACCACGCATTATATTTTTTCAAGATCTCTTCCTCTCACCCCAACAACCTCATCTGCCACGTCAGTGTATGAAAAATGTGGTTAAATATGAATGCTTAGTATTCGGGTCGGGCTTAATACGGTAATAACAACATGACATTCATTTTTTGAATATGCCAAATCTATGTTCGGGTCGGAACGGGACGCTGTAAATGAACCAAAGATTAGACTTTGGGCAATTGCACATGATGTCCCTATTGGCCCGTGTAACTGAATCAAAAGTTTTGGATATCCTATACCATATCAGATATCCAAATTTGTTTGTTCTATATTGGATTCTAAATCCGATCGAATAGACGCCGGATATCCGATCAAAAAATTCGGTCGGATCTGATTGTTCCGTCGGATATTCGACAATTATACATGTCTAAAATGTTTTGATTTTAATAGTGATATTTGAAAATTTTACAATATATTAAATAAATAGGTCCGGTGTGAGGTGTTATAATAAACACCTTCAACCAATTGAGCTATGTGACTTATTTTGAAAATTTTAAAAAAATATTACCTGATATCAGAACACTATCCCGGATACCGAAGTTCTCCAATAGCCACTTCGCACCCGATCCGGCATACTTTTTTGGATTTTATCGGAGTAGGAAAAAATCTGTCGGACTCGGATTTTCTCGGATCGGATTGTTCTTTTTCAGATTATATTTATGGGATTTTCAATTTTTTGGACGGGATAATTTATTAGTTATTGTTAAAGTCGTATTAAAAAAAATATATACTTTCTTGAATAATAAATTATATTCTTTTGTAATCTTGAAATGTTAATAAATCTTAATTTATGAGTGATAGAGGGTATAATCTATAAAAGTCTAAAACTCAGGGGCACCATTCAGAAATTGAAAACCCTTTTGCATAATCTGGGAAATCAAAAGTGCAAGGGCATCATCCAAAATTTTTCTTAGATATTTAATGTTGAGATCTTGTTCTTTTTTTAGAAGATTGGTCTGGTAATACAAACTAGGCCTCTTATTTTTTTATAATTAAAATTAAAGGTAAATATATGGGTTATTGACGGTAAAATATAAAAATTATTTAATGGTAAAAACGTAAAATAAGGTATTAAAACTGTCAAAAAAAATAAACGGTTTTGAAAATTTTGGTACCGAATATGGACGATTTACTCGGAATATTATTCTCTCTCTCCCCTAATATGTGGTTTTCTTTAACAAATTACTCTCCCTCCTAAGTTGTGCTTCATCTTCTCTAGATCGGTACTCCATCTTCTTCAAATCGGAATGCAGAAATTAGTTACAGGTATTGGGTGAAAAGGCTCGAAACTGTTTTGTGTATTTGTTGCTTTGTGTAATTGTCGCTTCTGGAACTTAATTTCCGAAATTGATTTGTGTATATATTGCTTCTCTAACTAAATTTATGAAATTGTTTTGTGTATTTGTTGCTTCTGTAACTAAGTTTTCGAAAATTGTTTGTGTAATTGTAGTCTTATGTAACTATTGATTATGTAACTAAACTACTGAAATAACTTGTGTAGTTATTATAAATTTGTATATCATATTAAAGCAGAACCCACTTAGTCCACATGTCACGTATCAAGGCTAACCACATCAACTTTTTCCCTTTTTATTTACGATATTGCCACAAGATATTTACGATTTGCCATAATATCTTTTATAATAAATTTTTTTTATTAAAACTAATAAACAATCAGCATGCCAAATCATCTTTAATCTAATAAATTATTATGCCACATCATTTTTACTCAAATATTAATTAAAATAAAAACAAATTTATATCAAAAAATATTAAAAAAATATCTAGATTTTGTTTTTATAATTTTCAAAAAATAATGTAGGCACATTTTAATTTTTAAAAATTAATTTTTGAATATTTTTTATAATTTCGAATTTTATCTATCTATATTTTGGTTTTCTTATTTTAAATTTTTGTTTTTTTAAAAAAAATTACTCTTTTAATTTTGAACTTCATACATATATATATATATATATATATATATATATATATATATATATATATATATATATATATATATATTGTTTTTGTTTTCTTATTTTTAATTTAAAATTATTTTCTGTTAAATAGTAATTAATAGTTTACATCTAATTTTAATTTATATTTTACCTTTTACCAATCCATAATTTTGAAATATGTTAAAATTATAATTTATTAAAATACAACCCCAAGTAAGGTGCGGGTAAAAAAAATTTGTTTCTTCAAAAGTATACGTATTTTTAAACAATCTTTTTTTAGATAATATAAAAAAATTACGTTTTAAGTTAATTAATCTATAATTATTTATTTTCTATTGATTAATATTCACTACATATATATAATTATTTAGGTAAACCCGCACAAGGTGCGGACATTAAACTAGTTAGTCTACTTGTAAACAAAACTACTTGTGTAATTGTTTTGTGTATTTGTATAAACAAAACTACTAGTTACTTCGCAACTCTCACATGTTTGTTTTGTGTAATTTCTTTGTGTATGTGTTGCTTATGTGACTAGACTTTAGAAACTTTCGAAATTGCTTTATGTATTTGTTACTTTTGTAACTAAATTTTCGAAATAACTTGTGTAATTACTATTGGTTTTAAACAAAATATATGTTTTATGCATTTTGCTTATTCAATGCTGAAGAAGAAACCGTCCGATTTGTTGCCCCGACGGCCTTGATGTCTGTCACCGCCCCCGCGGTGACAAGGGGCCGCCCCTGTGGCTGAGGCAATCCGTCCCTACGGATTTGCTGCAGATCGCGCCCGATCTGTTTTCGTTCGTTTTATCTTTCTTCCATAAATAGAATATCCGATCTTCTATCTATGAGCCGGCTTCCTTATCTTTTTCTTAACCCTAGACGTCCTTCCTTTTATCTTTTCTTCCTCTCCTATATAATCCAGTTTTTTCTTCTTTTTCCCGTTTCTTGCTGACTTCTTCTTCAACCCTAGAGCGCTGCAATTTTGCTTCCTGAGTTGTTGCTGAACGTGTAAGTTCTTCCTCCCTTGTTCTTCATCACGTTCATGTGCTGCTGCACCTTGCTTCTCTTCTGTTTCGTTTCTCTCTTCGCTTCCTCTTTTCTTCTTCTCTAATAATCAAGTTTGATCATTGATTCTTGTGGAGCGTTCCGTTGATGATCATTTGATGTTCACACGCTCCTTTGATTGAGTTGTAAAGTGTGAAGAGTAGTGGAAGAGCAAGCTTTGACCTTGTCGTTGTTCTGCTGTCATCGAGAAGCCGACAATAGCTTTTGCCGAAGATCCACCCCCGCTACTGCACAGAGCCGCCCCTGCACCTCTGTCCAGCTGCCCCCGCGGTTTCTTCTAGAGTAACTCCCGTTCTTGTGAGTTGTTTCCTTCCTGGTTTGCAAGTGCATAAACCTTGTTGAGGTTCGGTAAGGTTTCTTTCGAGATGATTGAAGAACGGAGGTTGGGATACACATCGTCAAGCGACTCAAGCCCAAGAAGAAATTGATTGATCTTCTCGTCATTGCGTTCAAAAGCGATAAGTTTAGAGCATGTTGAGCAGATTTTATTGTTGGAGGCAAGACAAGATTCAAGCTCGTCCCACAGTCGACATAATCGACCATAGTACGCCTTAATAGCCTAACCGTCTTAAGAGCAATGCCCGATCTCGGATCGAAGCTTGAGTATACGAGGTCCGTTGCCGACCGAAAAACGTTGCTCAATATAGTCATAAGTCATGCACTGAATCAAAGGTGGTGTGTGTTGGGCGTAGACTAGGATCAACTGACTGAATGATCCAACCGATCAACATTGAGTTCACCGTGTGCCAGTGAACGTACAGTGGAGTCTGCAACAGGTTCAATTATATGGTTGCTTCGATGAAACCAAGTTTACGCTTTGCGCGAAAAGCGTTGGTGATATTACGTTTCCAATCGGAATAATTGTCACCTTTGAGGACGACATAGCAAATTGATAGCCCCGGATGAACTGAAAGGTGCAAGTAGTAGGGATTGGTTGGATCAATAGCTTTGATTGTGTTTGTCATTTTCGATCAATTGACAGATTTGATAGAAGAAGGATCGTTGTATAGGTTGATACCATATGAGAACGACTCATGTGTATGAAAGCCACAAACTGTCGTTCTATTATTGGTATGCATGCATATATATACAAGCTAATGAATATCAACTTTACCTATATTACATAATCTATTATTTATATAAAGGAAATCAAATATTCTAGATATATGAAAATATGGAAGGAAGAGCATATTTACATGGATCTTATCAGGATTGTTTCATTTTTATCTTTAAACCGATATTGTATATTTTGTCGAATGGAGATGACATTGTACGGGTCAACTAGTTGCACGTATTTAAATATATCTCTCGGTTTCAACCCAACCCTAGTTCACGCTCCACATTTGGATATTGTGTTGGAGTCAAATGTTTGACATATGCAGGCATGCCCCTTTAAATGGTCATAAAGTTGTGACTGTTTACTTCACGTACAATCTCAATGTCTATTTTTGGTCTTTAATTTACAACCCTCGTATTCAAACTTGCACCCAATTTTCTTCGACTTCTTTTTCCGGTTAGTAGATGCCTTACGCTCAAGATCAGTATCTTTCGCCTTTCTAGGTTCTTTGTATCGCTCGCATGACAAACATATGTTACGGAAATCCAACCATGATTTGTTTCAATTGTCTGTGATCTAACACCATTTTCATTGTTCTTGCCACAAACGAGTCCAACACACTAATTTCTCACGATCGTGATATTTGTTCAACTCAAACAAAGCAGAATAGTTTGTTCCGTCATCATGCGTAAATTACGTACGTAAGATCCTAATATAAATATACCATTATTTCTACAATATCGATACCTATCTTACGTGATGGTAACAAAAAATTAATAAGAATACACAATAAAAATAAGATTTACACCATTTCTACGTATATAACTATAGAATAACATAATCAAATTATAATGAGAACTTACTTAGAGATGAGATATAAGTTCATCTGAATCACTATATTTGAGCTCGTCAAATGAAAGATTTACGCTGAGATTGTCGGATTCAACATCATTTGGATATTTGTATACCAACATTTTCAAACAACGAGCCTATATTGGAGGAAATAGAAAGTTCAATTATGTTTTGGATATAAATTTAGAATTCGTCTATATTTATAGACTTTCAATTCTCCAACTTTCAGAATTATGACCGTTATTCCAACGTCCGAATTTAATAATATACTGATCACACTCGCATTGTGACTAAGAGGAGGCTCAGCCATATTATACATGCACTTGGGTAAATAACAATTCTGAAACTAATAAACTACCATCAGTAATTTCGGTATGTTTAAAAACTATGACGTCACTTGGCTGAGAAAGGATTATCACATGATTCACACACGTACTAATAACTTTGTTGATTATGTTTCAAAAATTGGACAACAAATCTACTTAAAAGTCATAATTTGTTGAAAATGTTTACGTAATATAAAGAAGTTAAGTTCAATATAAGAAGATGATGGACGATATATATGGTTCAAAACCCCCTAGGTACTATTACATCAACCGGTCAATCAAGATTTCGTACCACGTACTCTAGCTATTGAATGTAACGCATTAAATATCGACAAGGACTACTATACCATTTGATCCTTCTTTAATTAAAAAACAATGCAGGAGATTTTATATATATATATAGGGTGCGATTCCCATGAGAACAGATTTATCGTGTAATCATAAGAACAATTTCATACCGTCGGATGATGAGTATTAAGGGTCGAGATTTAGAGTGGATATCATAATTATTAATAATTATGAATAATAATTAGGAATAATCCATTCAACCAACAATAACTACGAATAATTCACCCAACTAACAATAACTACGAATAATACATTAAACGATATGACACCTTCGTAACAAAACTAATAATAATTATAAATTTGTTCCATGATTACACGATAAGTTTGTTCTCATTTGATCTTCTCTCTATATATCTAATTTACTATACTGATTATTAATATTATTTTCATTATCCACAATCAGTATTTGTAAAAAAATTGAAACAATTTGGTTTACTATGCTTTAGTAAATATACCTCTTGAGAGAAGAGTGTAGAATTTAAGAATAAATACAAAAGGTTAGGGTATATTTATTTAATTAAAACATTAAAAAGCATAGTTACTATTATAGTTTTTCAAAAAGGCCTAGTTACCAAAATCGCCCAAAAAATTTTATATATGTACGAGTTTCTTTCATTTGAAAAGCACAGTCATCTTAATTAATATTGTTTTATATATTTTATTCTATTTAATATATAACAGATTTTTTTTATTAAATGAACGTAATGTTCAAACAATTTAAATGTATTATTTTTTTAAATAATTTGTTCACAATTGAACATACGGGTCAGGAAACTAAAATGGATAATACATTCCGACTATACTATCATAATATAATTAAATGTTCCAATTCATTCTTAACCGTTAATCTAGTATAATCCATCGACGTACTCTTAAAGATTCTCATTCATCTCCGTAAATAGAATTGGTTCTCATTTTTCAGCCGAACCAAAATGTTAACCTGTTTTTCTTGTTTCATTTCTTTTTGTGTGATGTTGTTTGTGTTAGAGTGTTAGTTATGATTGAATTCAGACAAAAAAAATTTTGGAAACACTTGGTTGTAGGTGGTAATGTGGTAGATATACGATATTTTTCATAACTTTTAGTAGTAGCTATTTGTCATATCATTGCCCCCTCGAACACAATAGTGCACATTTTAAAAGTGTTGCTATCCGTCCCAATTTAAGACGATGATCAATAATGCATGTACGTCCCAACCGCCCAACTATTGCATCAACCGGTCAATCAAGATTTCCCTACTACATAGTACATACTCTATAAAAAAAAAACCTTTTGTTAGCCTTGTTTGGATATAACTCCGAAAACGAAATGAAAACAAATCTAGTTTATGTATAATCTTAATTATTTAATGTTCGTTTTGTAACACAACAAATTTATAAACCCGAACCTGAAATGTTACGAGGAAGGACCTCACAGTGGGTCATGAATCTAGCTTCACAACAACAAAAGTAGATCTTGTAACATGACACGATTTATAAAACTGAAAATCCTTATAATGCGGAATCAAAATTATGCAATGAAATCATCAGCCTTAATAACGAATAGCACCTAAAATTTCTAGCATAATAGTAATGGACTGAAAATGCAACAAAATAATACTTATCGGAACCTGTTCCTAATAATTACGCAGACCCGGTTGACCGCTCACTCCGGGTCACTCCATAGCTTCTTATCATACCTGCAATATCAGTTTGGATATACCTGCAATATCGAGCGGTCTTCCTGACCCTCGCCTCTGTCCCCTTATACATGGAAGTGGTTCGATGCATCTCGTCGTATACCTGTATGAGTTAGTTGTAGAGAACCTTCCCGACCTGTATCAGGGCGGGGCGGTGATGCCACGACTTGTTATCCAGTAACATCCTCCTACTCAAGTCCATAATTAATAGTTAACGGAACACACACCATTATCATAGCACAAACTAGCCAAAGGAGAGACAATTAAGTAAGTCTCGGCGACTTACCACATCCAAATAAGATGATCCAACTAGCACCAATCTGAGGCTCTCGAAGTATCCGGCTCGGACTAGACACCTAATATATTCAAAATATTCATTCAATATCCAACACAGTTAAGAGAATCTCCAAAGCGAATCCACAACACTGAACCGGAATATAACCATATTCCATCGTTTAAAGTTTTTTTTTTTTTTTGAAAGGTTGATAAGTAACTTCCGGTTCGATTGGCTTCGTCGCTCTACATTCAGGACGGGAATAAGTCGTGACCCATTGTTGGGACACCCTCCAATATCAGTTTGACTAATCACTTAAAAAGTATAATACCACATCTCATTAAACCAACTAAGTATTTATCGTTTAAAGTTATTTACTTAGTTGTGGTCATTCCCTTTAAATGATTATACTCCAATAATGTAAGCCCCCGATATCGATTGGAATATGATTGAAACGTGATAGAAAAAAACATGTCATTAACTATACCCAATTTAGCTAAAGCTCTTTAATGCCCACTTTTTAATAAATAAAATTTCTCTTTCCCTAACACTATTTGAATCCCATAATATGCCTAAAAATAGTGTCTTAATCTCGTCCCTTCTTGCAGTGAGTGACCCACTCCAATATCCAAAACTCACGTACATAATATTAATTATCTTCTAACTATCGACTAGCTTAGCCACTCTCATTAATTAACTCTTTTCCCTTAAACTAATTATCTATCATGTTCATGTGTTACCCATCTACTGTAATAATAAAAATCAGCTTGCACCGCCCGCTATCTTCGGTTTGCTCGAACCGAGACCCATAAGCTAATAGACTCGTACGGATGTGCCACGACTTTATGAAAAGAGACTAATCTATCTAGTTTCGTCATGCCTACCGCGAGGCGATTAAAGTAGCGGATTTTATTGCTAGTTTCGCTATAAACCTTCTCATTAGATTGAATGTATTGTGTGACCCGCCGGCGGATGTAGTTGATCTTTTAATTAATGATGTGAGGGAGCGGACTATCCCGTGTGATTACTACTTACCCCTTTTTATAATTAATAAAAATACGTTTAGATGCGCCGAATACCACTGACTCACCTTAAAAAAAAAAAATAATAATAAATTCGTACAAAATAACGCCACAATGATTAATGTGATATTTCCTCTTATATTTTAGTATTATACTAGTTTTAAATTTTTAATACATGTTTAGACGAGATTGAGTTTTTATATACTATTTAATACTTATAAATAAATATACACATGATAAAAATGTGCAAACTTGTATCACTTTCACCCATTGAAATTTTAACTTTCTTTCTATGACTTTTTATAAAATTTATTTAATTAAATTAAATAATGGTGGTTGGAAACTTGAAGCAACGAAGACGTGCGTTAAATATATGATTAGTTAATATTTGATTTTATACTAAAGAATTATTATTATCAATAGTAAGATTTACTAGCGTTGATTCTTAAAATAACAATTGATTTGTTTTCAACTTTAGCTACTTGTATATAATATTTTAATAGCAATGGACAAAATTCTCTTCTACTAATACTTAATGGTTAAAAGTGGAATAACTAATACACTTAGCTACGTTAATAATATAATAAATAACGGTGGTTGGAGACTTCGAGCAATAATGTTACAGGTTAACATCCATGTTCACTGTTAAGGTTCTTTCTGCGGGAGAATGTCATAAAAGTTAGACCGGATTATATTTAGACAATATATCTGATCCGTCTATCCGAAAAACGGATAAATATGAACAGTGTAAGAAGTTTGATCGGGTCGAAAAGTTCAGTCCAAAAGCCGGAGAAAAAAAAAATTATATTATATCTATAATAAATATTAAGTATAAATATAAAATATTTAATATGATTATAATACATTTAATATATTTTACATAAAAATATCTTATGTATTAAAATCATAATAAAAATATATATTTTAAAAAAAAATGAAAAACGGGTACCCACATGCCTGATCCGTCCTCCCGGACTGGTACGACAAACATTTCAGGTCCGGTAGTCTGACTCGGCACAACCCGGATCCGGATAAACGGACTTAATATTTTATAAAATTCCAAGCCGAACCCGGCCCGTCTTGAAATGAACAGGTATATTCAACATGCTAAGATTCTTCCTACTATAAAAAAGTTAAAGTCAAGACGGAATTAATTAAGATTCGAAAGTAAAAGACAAAGACCGATAGATGCTTTGGTGAAAATTGGCCGATAGTCGACCGACCTCCAACAGTTTGCCTCGAGCGATTGAACAATTCTCCAAAACGAATCAAGTCGGTTTATTCTCATGTGGTCGGTCGATTGGTTCCACCTGATTGGCTTACTACTACCACACGTTAAGAGTTTTGGAATATTTTTTTTTCTTTTTTCACCTTTTTACTTTTAGGCTATCTTTTAGAAATTAAGAGAGGAAGAGATCAAAATAAGTCATGGAATGCAAGGAGAGGAAGGAAAGACATGGACATGACAAAGAAGAAAAAGTAACTAAGCCATTATAGATCTCTTTGTACTAAAGATCAAGAGTGCAAGAAAGCTAACTCAACCATGCACAATACAGGTAAGAGGAAGAGATCTATCTTACACTTGCATGAAGACAAGCTCACCCATGCACATCCGTCGAATCAACCATGCATGCAACCTTACACATCCCTCGGTTCAAACATGCATGGATGAAGAGAGCACCAACCATGCATATCCTTTGTGTCAAGCATGCATGAACGTAGAAGACCCCGACCCCACTCTCCCCCCGGGTTTTGTCATGCACGAACGAAGAGACCGGCTTCACACTTTTCCCGGTTGAATCATGCACAAGATCACATGAACTCCAAAACTAGGTCAGTCATACATGTAAGGAAGGATCATTGGGCATACTATGGTCATCATGCACGTAATAACATATTGTTCTTCTCTTTATTATTACATTATAATTATGGTTTAGTGTTTCATTTCATTAAAAATAAGTTCTTGAGACTAGCCTTGAACGGTTGTTGTAGGTTTATATGCTCCATATATGAGGGGTTATTAATAGTAACATAGTCCGGTGAATAACTCATTGACATGTTTACCTTTTATGCATTTTGACAGTTTTAATTACCTTTTGTTATCTCTATATCATCTATTCATGCATTGTTTAATTTTAGGGCATGACCCAAGTTTTGGAAACGTTAGCTAACAAGTTTTCACCCGTTTTGTATTTAGGTTCTCCTCCTGACGTCAGGTATGCTACCGAGGTTACCTTTCAGCTCGATGATGTTTATTTGGATATGCGAGCGAGTGCCTTAGGAATTGGGGTGTCTTTGTTGCTAGGCTTTTCGGCAGACGTTGGTCTTGTTTGTTTCGACTCTGTTTTTCATAGGTTAAACCTTCCTTGAGGCTCTTGTGATCCTATAAATAATCTAGTTGTTTGCATATAATAGCATTTTTTTTGCACCTTTGGATGCTAAACAGGTTGGATGTTTTCCCATATTTTATGTGTTATTGTTGAAAGGTATTGATGATTCCATTGTGTGAATTAAATCTCGTAACGTCTTAGTTTGCTAAAATTGGGACGTTATAGATGTAAGCTGACCACAATCTAAGAGAATATAGGGAAAAAAATGAAATAAAACTTTTTATACTATTATTTAAAAACGGAAAAACAACACAAAATAATACCAATTATCAAAATTCAACCCAAAACAATACCAACTTTTAAAATTACTAGGAGCCATACAAACTATCAACGTAATTACCAAAAATAATTGTCTTATTTTTTTCCGGTAAAAATACTAACTATGGCGATGGTGTGGCAACCAAAATCTTACATGTCAAGTTAATAACATAAAATTGTTAAAAAATATATAAATTTAGTTCTTTTTTAGTTATTATATTTAAATTATAAATTTTTGTAACTATATTTTAAAATTTTTTTTACAAAGTTGTTTGTAAAAAATATTTATTTTAAAAGAAAAAATTGGTAAACTATATTTTTTTAAAAATAAATTGTTTTCTTGTGAACTTTTTAAAACTTTTTTGGGGAATTTTAAATTTATATATTTTAACTAGTTTTTAAACTAAAAAAATATTATAAAAAATCGATTTGTTTTTATTTTAAAAATTAGTTAAAATATAAAAATTTAAAAAAACTTCAGAAATTTTTTTGTAACAAAAAAAAATCTACAAATTTAATTTTAAAAAGTATTTTTTTAAATTTAATTTTTTAATTTTTCTTACAGAATTTACTTTTTCAAAAAAAAATTTTACAAAATTTATTTTAAAAAAATTTCACAATTGTTTTTAAAAATATTTATTTTTTTAACAAAATTTTTTTGCAAAAAATATAGTTAGAACATTATTGTTTGAAAAATAACTTAATTTAGATTTTTAACGTATTAAATGTTACTAACATGATTAAAAATAATCCACATAACATAATTATTTCTTGATGAAATGTAAGATTTCGGTTGCCACATCATCGACGAAGTTATAATTTTTACCAGAAAAATAAGAAATATTAATTTTGAAAAATATGTTGATATTTTGTATTGTTGATAGTAATTTTGAAAGTTGATATTATTTTGGGTTGAATGTTGATAGTTGATATTATTTTGGTTTGCTTTTACCATAAAAAATATTTGAAATAATTGAATCAAAATATGAACGATTAGAACAAATAATTTGAACTAAGAGAATAAACTGAAAAAAAAATTTCAATTTTTTATACTATTATTTAAAAAATATTTGAAAAAAAAATGTAAAAAAATTTGAAAGAAAAAAGTGTTTAATAGAATTGGAACAAATAGTTTGAATTAATTGAAAAAAAAATGAATCATTAGAACAAATAATTTGAACTAATTGAACTCAAACTCTTGAGCTAATAAATGTAAAATTCTCCCATAAAATTTACAAAATTGCCACCACATCCAGCTCTTCTAAAAACTGATTTTTAAAAGGACAAAATTGCCGCATAAATTTCACATAATTACAAAATCGTCAACGCGCTCCTTAGAATTCATTAAATGACTTTGACAGTTCTGTACATTTTGATCAAACAAAGCAACGGCGCATACCACTCCATAAAGGTGGTACCGGAAAAAAAGTTAACTGATTCGACAACATAAAACTTTTCTGTAATTAAATTTTTTTAAAACGAAAAGCGGTTAGGAAAGTACTATTAATAATCCATATTTAAATTCTTATTTTATTATTTTTGTGAAGAGAAATTATGTAAGAGGGATTGGTTTCCGGTTTTTTTAGACTTTTTTTTATCGTAAGTACTAGACCGGAGTGATGTGAACCGGTTTATATGACTCTCAAAATATTATTACAGCTTCTAGATTCCTCTCGAGTCTCGAGATCACCCATCTCTGATATTTGATCCCAATTGTTCCTCCCTCGTCGTCCTCTCTTTCACTTCGGTTCCTCGAATTTCCCCGTGTTCTCTTGTAAAAGGGCGATTCAGCCACAGAGAGAGAATAAACTTTGGTCTTCGAAGGTTTAAATCATGGTACGTTGTGTTTTTTCATCTGTTACATTCTTCGTAATCCGGGATTGATTGGTCTTTGGATTATATTATGGTTTTAGTTAGTCTTAATGATGCGATTATTGATCTGAAATCGTTTGCAGGCTGCGAAAATTCTCGCCAATTTAATTGTTATGGGATCTGGTATAATGATTAGGGCTGTTGCTCAAGCTTACAGACAAGCGCTTGCCAGTAAGTTTCTTCAATTTGTTTTTTTAGCCGTATCTGTTTATTCTCTGGCATTGGTTTATCGTAATAGCTACTTAATGTTTGTTCTTGTGGAGATTAGAGCCGACATTTGTTTCAGTATGAATGGCTGTACTAATTTTATATAGATGGATCATGGTAGATAGCTGGAAGATGATCTTGTGAATCAATAATTGGAATTAACGATGGCGTGCATGGAGAAGCTATGAGTTGTGTATAAACGTGGAGGGATTATATATGATATCAGATGAGAGCTGAATATCATTCCGAAGAAACATGGGTTTTAATATATTAAGATGAAGTATTTGTTACTTTTCTTTTGTATTGTTCCTGGGACCTGCTCCTGGTTTCCGGTAACAAAATGGATTTGTTTACAAATCTCTCTTCATGGGCTACAGTTGCTTGCTCAATTTCCTGAAAATGTGAACGTTTAAAGGCAACGTATATCATTATTTCACCTTTGTCATTATTATGTAATTTTATGTGCAATGAGATATTGTTACCTTATGAAAATGAACTTAGAAATAATACAAGGAATAGAGCTGATTGGTCTACAAGTGGAGACCCATGTGCTATTGGGACAAGCCATGAGGACTATTGTGGACTCTAGCTAGAGTAACATGATGGTGACCAAAACATCTAGTGTACTAAACATATGGGTAGTTGGTAGCTAGGTTTATGATTATTTTTGTTAAGAACTCTACAATGCTTTGCCTTGGCGAGAGAGTTTCCTCTGTTGGTAAACATTAGAGTTTACTCCAGTTGGTTGATCTTCTTCATCCTCTGACTCTAATATCCTTTGTGTTCCTTGTTGTTTGTTCCGTTCTCTGATTTGTGAGATAGTTGTGTGCTATTTTAGCATCTATCAGATATTGCAAAAGCATTCACTTGAAATAAGAATCACTTTGTTAGAGTTCAAACAGTCTTCTACGTAGTATTAGGAAGATACGAGCTGTACGAAAATGGTATTGCTTGGGTGATGGATTTTGCCATCTGGCAGATGGCAGCAACTAAGCTACAGTTTGCACTTTACTTCACCTACATATCTTCTCTATTTGATACCATTGATGTTTTTAGGATCATCTAGTTTGATCTCTATCTATTTTTTGTTTGCTGCATTTAGCATGTTTTTTTCGTGCACGTTTATACTGGGAATTAGTCTTTCTGCTACCTTATCAATCATTAGAAAATTGATTAGTGAAATGGTTTGCTGCAGATGCCTCTAAAAATGGTGTTGCCCAGGAGGCAGTGCAGAACACAATTCGTAGAGCAAGCAAAACCATGACAGAGCAAGAGGCAAGACAGATCCTCGGAATAAGTGAGAATTCCACTTGGGAAGAGATTTTGAAGGTCCATTCCTTCTTTTTCCAAACAGTTTCTTAATCATTGTGTGTTACATACATGGATTAGGATTTGCTCACAGCTAGGTGGCTTAAGGGTATGGCTTTGTATAAATTAGGCAGCTAGGATCACGTTCAATGTCATTTCTCAATTCTGAATACAAAATATGAACTTTATGACACTTATTTGTGCATTCTTACACACTTGATTTTTCACACTGGCAAAAACTCGTAACCAGAACCGTTATCTTCATTTGGAATCCTTCGGTTTCCCTAAGTAGTGTGTGTTTTCGTGTCTTCTTTGTTCTTGTGATAGTGTTGATTTCTAATTTCCGCGCTGTCATTGTGTAATTTGGTTTTCGCTGTTTCTAACATTATTGTGAACACTTCGGCAGAAATACGATGTTTTGTTTGAGAATAATGCAAAGCAAGGAAGCTTCTATCTCCAGTCAAAGGTTCATCGAGCAAAGGAATGCTTAGAGGCTGTATATAATCCAGTTAAAGGTGAGGGAACTGCTAGTGGAGGAATGGGTTAGTACCTCCCTCCTCACAGTATCAGCTTAAATTTGTAAAAAAATCTAATTACCATGTTTAATAACTCCTTAAATGCTTAGGTTAGTGGCTTACTGTTGCGCGAAATTTTACCAGTTACAGAAAATAGTGGCACATAAAACATCATTATCTATGATGCTGTCTTGCGTTGTATTGTGTTTTACATTTGACCTAAACATGGCTTTACCATTTTGGTATTGCCCAGCTTTGTAATGGTTCACTTTGAAATCATGCACTATCAACGAATCATTTTCGTCACTCGTATGGGTGAGTTTTTTTAAATCCAAGATAGAAAAATGAGGAATCTAGGAGCTTTTTGCATTTTCCTGCCCTCCACCCCTTGATAATTTCATTCTCCAATTCACTCCAACATTTAGGTAAGTGGTTGAACTGAATTGTCTTTCTTGAGCTGGATTTTGAATCTTGAATAAAAATCAGGAAGAACCAGCTTGATTATAATAGATTGTATACCTGTAAGTTAGATATTGCCTTTTTTGTCTATACATTTGTCTATTAAATGAGACGATGATCCACCTTAATTTTATGGGCTACATTATGTCATTGTCCAACATTTGGTAAAATGGTTGAACTGAATTGTCTCTTCAGCTGGGTTTGTAATCTTGTTATAATTTATGTTGCTGTACTATCCCATTCACTGTGCCTCCAAAGGAGGAAAGTACCTGAAAAAACGATGAGTTTGGCAGCGAATACAGCTCGATTCTTGTAGATTGTATAATTGTAAGTTCTGCTTTGCCCATACATCTTGACTTGTCGGGCAATGTAGGCGAGCATCACTAATAAATACGGAAATTTGCATTTCACTGCCTAATTGGCTATACCAGTATATATTATGTACTTATGAGCTAAAACCATACAGTTTTTCTCAATCATTTTGATTAGCAAATAGAAACATACGGAGCTTCTTTGTCATCATTTAAACATGGATGCAGCCGAGGGTTGCAGTTTAAGAACATTGTACTATTGTAGCGAAGAAGATTACAAATGTGGAAAACAAAGAGGAAGAACACATCAAACTACAAGTTACAGCCACAGTGAAATTGATTAGGGTAGCAGCGAGATGGTTTGTAAAATGTTTTGGAGCTCAGGCTTTCACACAACAATTGAAATAGCTGAGGAAGCTTCTTCTCGTCTGTGACATGAACACAAAAAAAATAAAAAATAAAATCAAGATTGAGAGCCTCAAAGTACCTTAAATTGGTTAGCAAAACTAATTGGAGTTAAGAAACAGGGTAAGCAATAATGACATGAACACAGAACAATCAAGACTGAGAGCCTCAAAGTACCATAAATTGATTAGCCAAACTAATTGGAGTTAACAAACAGGGTAAACAAAATTAATTGGAGTTAACAAACAGGGTAAGCAGTAGTGTACCAGTTTTTTTTTTTTTTTTAAGGGTTAAGTAACAGGGTTCGATCGGAGAAGCTGCTCTACGTCCGGAAAGGGTATAATCGCTAACTTAAGGAGTCTAGCACCACAACCACTGGACATCTAAGTACAACTGTGTATTGGTAGTAGTACACAGTTACCCACAAGAGATAATGCATGTTTGTGGCAAGGTTTTCAAATAGCCATCTAGGGTAGGGGATCACGGCTCTCTACTTGCAACCAACATGCTCACATGAAATGCCATATTATTGACATTGTTTTAATAAAAACACTGCCCTGGAAACAGACAACAATAATACATTCTGGCCACGTTATACATCTACACTTAACAATATACCAGCTAATAAATCAAAGGATGCTGTACAGGCAAACAAAGAGCAAGACAAACAAAACCAATCTCAACTAGAAGACGAACAAGCGAATTCAAAAGAAGATATCTTACGGGTGGAGTATGGTTTTGATCGAGATGATGAACAATGCTCGGGTTTGCATTGACAGGCGCAGTTGGATTGATGAGTTCATCTTCGTTACCAAGACTCGCCCTAGATGGATCTCTTTTGTTTTGTTTCCTCATTTCTCTGATCTTTGAGAAGTCAATTGAGTAATTTGGGAATGCTCCTCCTTTCTGGTCCCAGTCACCAAATTGTGGCACGGATAAATAGGACCCATTTTTCTGCATAAGAAATTGAAATAAGTTTAAATGTATGGGCATCAAAAGAATCAAACATTTGTTTAAGTCTCCCATACACAAATGTTTCTCATTGTTCGATTCAAGAAGCCTTGGTAGCAACAAAAAGAAGCCTCTCATCAATGGAGCCACCAACCAAACCCACTTAATCTTGAATGTATACAAGCAACATAAACTATTCCGAGTACTCGCATTAAATACACTTGAGAAGTTTCCCCTTGAAAGACCGATCGCAGTAGCTGAAAGCTACCAAAATCTAGTTGAAATTGCATAAATGAAGTTCAAGAACAATGCTCTTTACAGAGACTCAAATACTCCGTATAGTTTAAAAATCTGCTACCAAACACATCATAACTTCATCAAAAACCAAGATGAAAAGCATTTGGCGAAGTGTCGTAGGCATTTGTAGAACATCATCATATATTGATAACTATCCACTTATAAGATCTTAAAGATTATCTAATGGGTATGACCATCGTGATTCATGAACATTCAAAAGATATTCTCCTTGCAAGTTTCAAACGGATACCCATTCAAGCAGTTAAAAAAAGCCACTTGTTAATGTAATCGATCACCAAAACTACTTTTTCTTTTACCACAAAAAGAATGAATACGTTAGCAGCTTTCATAAGCTTGCAGGCCAGCAACAGCTGTAAATCAATATAGACCATATAAATAACAAATATCTTCACGCGGTTTTTGCAGATATGTTGAATGGTATACGATGAATCCGAACTTATAATCTAAAAATTATATTAATCCGACTCGTTGAATTACGCCCATCGAAATGTAAGAATTAATTGCAAAATAGGATTTTTCAAAAAATCTTTTATTTGGTGAATCGGAACCTGACAAAAGAGCTTGCTCTCAACCTGAAACTAAAACTTCTGCAATCCTTTGAACAATAGATCAACAACGTTCCTTTGTGGAAGCAATTGAGCAAAGGAATTAAAGAAAACCGCCTCATAGATCCATAAACTTCGAAAAAAACAAATATGTAATCAGGATCTGATCCAGAAAGATACGAACAGTTCAAAAATCGGAAGATAAAACCGCTAGCTACCTGAAACTGATATGCAAATCCAACGGTAGTACAATCAAAGGCAATAAGGAAGAAGGAAGCAGTAGTACCTCTTGCTTTGATTTCTCCATGGAAAAGAGCTTGCTAGAGAGAGAGAAAGACGAAATAGAAGAAGGGAGAAGATGAGTAAGCGTATCGAACTTTTTGAGTCACGTCGCTGGACACTCTGTTTTCAGCTCTCTGATAGCTGAGTCTCCGTACGCCACTTGGGGTTGTTTCGTTTGCTTGTTGTGGCTGTGCATTTTATAGTGATCTCTTTCCTTTTATGTCCTCCTTTTTTCTATTATTTACATCTACTGCCAATCTGACATTCATCTTTTACATTTTCTACCCACTATATGTCAGGAAATTTTGATTTCACCCACATGTTTAGTGATTTGACGAATATTACCCCCTTTAGACCGCGCTTGAATAATCTTGTTCTGACACGGTTGCTTACGGTGTAAGGCAGTGAGCTCAGCGGGTCTCACGAGTCATACACTAGTGTCACCGCATAAATTAAAATTAGAAATATACATATACATACATTTATAAAATTGGCTATCTAAATCTAAATTTTTTTTGAAAGTTATTAATTGGATTATTGTTTCTAAATAAGTATATTTTTATATATTTTTTTTTCATTCAAGTTTTAATTATAAATAAAAATCTTTAAAAAAATTTAAACTAATTCTGGATTAAAAAAACAACTTACTTTTTATTTTTTGTTTTTTATATAAAAAATAAATTTTAAAACTAATTATTTTTACTTTAAATTAAAACTATTAAATTTACAACTACTAAGTAATGGTAAATAAGTATTTTTTTATATTTTTTTAACTTAAAAAATTTAGAAAATTAATTTTAGAGTTAAAAGGGTAAGTAGGTCATTTATGTATTACTGTGTATTAAATAGGCCATTTTGCAATAATGTAGATAAAGTAGGCCCCAATTAATTTTATAATAAAAATTAATTTCTAACTAAATGCATACCCTGATGGAAATTAAAAAAGGTGATGTGGCAGTTTTAATTAAATAAATATGGTTATTTATTGCTATCCCCTACAAATCAGGATTCTGTTAGGAAAGGAATATACATTCCTTGGAAACGTGATACAAAAATCATGAAATTCCCCCATTTTTGCGTCCATAACAACCATATTTACAGAGTTTTCGTCTACTGTCATAAACATTGTCTGTATTTTTTGTTCGATTACTGCCGATTTATTTCGTTTTGATGATCTGTTTGTTCAATCGTTACGGCTGTGTGATCATCGACATTCGGATTGTCAATCTGTAGATTCAATCGTTTGTTTTGTGCGATTTTTTAGACAAAAAACTCGATTTGTAGATCCAATCGTTTTGAGACATTTTTGTCCAGATCTGTGAGGTATGTACGTTCAATCGTCTAATTGGTGGCTAATTCGCACATTTGCTCTGCGTAATTTATGTATATGGTTCATATTTTGTATTTCGTATATTTATATGTCGGTGATCTTCTATGTGCTGAGTGTTGATATTGATGAAGGAGACAAACATAATTTACGTATCTGCTAATATTATGTAGTTGTTAAATTTATGTGTCAGTAATGATGAAGGTGACGAACATAATTTATGTATCTGCTAATATTATGTAGTTGTTAAATTTATGTGTCAGTAATGACGAAGGTGACGAACATAATTTATGTATCTGCTAATATTATGTAGTTGTTAAATTTATGTGTCAGTAATGACGAAGGCGACGAACATAATTTATGTATCTGCTAATATTATGTAGTTGTTAAATTTATGTGGCGTTAATTTTTATGTGCTGAGTGTCAGTAATGATGAAAGTGACAAACATAATTTATGTATCTGCTAATATTATGTAGTTGTTAAATTTATGTGTCAGTAATGACGAAGGTGACGAACATAATTTATGTATCTGCTAATATTATGTAGTTGTTTAATTTATGTGGC
Source organism: Fagopyrum homotropicum (assembly GCA_033239125.1). Classification (NCBI taxonomy): domain Eukaryota; kingdom Viridiplantae; phylum Streptophyta; class Magnoliopsida; order Caryophyllales; family Polygonaceae; genus Fagopyrum; species Fagopyrum homotropicum. Next base: position 143,584,221 of record BSWB01000005.1, read on the forward strand.
GTTGATTTTTATGTATCTGCTTAAAATTATGTACATAATCTTTCATCATTGTTGATTCGAATACATAAATTTCACAGAAATGGATAATTTCAAAATTAAGGCCATGTACTTAAAGATCAACAATGACGGTTTTGAGTATGGATTTTAGGGAAAACGTTCATCAATTATTTTCGGTTTGAACCAAAATCGAAGCCATTAAAATGGTATATTGTTGAGAGAATTTGGAATACTTACAAGGATTGATTGTTGTTACACAAAGAATAGATCAAACAGGAGGTTGAAGACGGTCGAAGTTCACGATTTGAAGATGGAGGTTGTGAATGGAGAATCTCACGATCCAATGGAGGTTCCGTTGAAGATGGAGGTTGCGAATGGAGAATCTCACGATCCAATGGAGGTTCCGTTGAAGATGGAGGTTGCGAAGATACCGTGCTGTTGCCTTTTTTTTATGGATTTAATATATCTTTAACAAACTGGTGTAGAAGATACCGTATCTTGCTGTTGCTTTTTTTTAATTTAATATATCTTTAACTTTTAGGCAGTTATTATGCTACATTACTAATTTGCCCTTAGATACCTATCTTATTATCCATGGTTTATAATTTCTTTTAGCTTTATTTTTTGGAAGAAAAATAGAGGGGCCTATTTTGTATCATGATACAAAAAGGGCCCTTCTACACCAATTTTCTCTTAATTTTAGGCCTTAAATTTATATTTTTAATTAAATAAACAATTTTGTTTATATTTATATTCAATTTAGAGAAAACTATCTAAATAGTATCCCATCTTTTGGTCAGACTAAACTTTAGTACTCCATTCTTTTAACTATCAGAACGGTATCTCATCTACTCAGCCCGACCGAAGATTAGTACATACGGTACTGTTCGTACGTTAAACTCTAAGAACAGCGTTAAATATCAAGGGTAAATTTGTCCTCCTATCTTTAATATACTATTTCATTTTTTTTTCTTTTTAGGATTTTTTGCAAAATCCCCAAATTCTCTCCAAACCCTTGTTTTCTCTATCCTCCACCACCTTCTCCCACCGCCTCTCAGATCTGACCATGCGCATGGACTTGGCTATAACATTCAGGTTTCTCCAGATAGATGTCGATGATGGAATTTTCGCGCCGGAGTGAGTACATAATAGTATATTACGAATCAAACACATGACTCCAATCTGCAAATCTATGCCTCCGCATCTCAATGTTTCAACAAGGACCGCCAATGGATCATCGGTTTTTGCATTCAGATCAAGAATTAAACACAAGACTCCGATCTGCAAAAGTCCAACCAAGCACAAGAAAGAGTGTTCTGCATCAGAGGTGAGTCCCGACGATTTCGATTGGTTTTTCGATAACCAAGATGAATGTTTCTGGTTGTCGTCGGAAAGCTTGTCGGATCTTTGGGTTTTGAGTCCTTGTGATTACGGGGTTTATGATGATTGTTTGTTGGTTGCTTTGTGTTCTAGTTTGATTGATTGTAGAAGCAGCTTGTTTGATGGGGCTAAATCTAACCTTATTAGGGAAGCTTCTTTGACTCTTGAAGAAGAGGTCGGTCAAAAAAGGAGGTTGCCTCCAATCGATTCTTCTTGTGATGCGGATCTTGAACCTGATTTTCCTAGCCCCACTTTCAAGATGAACTCGATTATGGATGTTGATATTGCATCCTTTAGTGATTCTTTGATAAACAAAGTGAAACTTTGCCGAAGAGAAAAACAAATTTTAGTTTACAATACAAACCAGCATATTCATAAAAGTGAAAATGGAACTCGGTGATGGATGTTGATGTTGCATCCTTGAGTGATTCTCTAGATAAACAAAGTGAAACTTTGATGATGAACTAGTTTAGTGCCCGCACCTTGTGCGGGGTTGTCTAAATAAAAAATATTATATTTTCACTTTCATGCATCATATATTTGATATCAATCTATAATAAAAATTATTTTTATTAATTAATATGACTAACATGTGAGGATTAATTTTTTTTAAATAAATAAAAGAACATAATTAAAATTCTATTACAAAGATTATTATTCGAGTATTATATTTATACCTTAATATATTATCACTTTTACTTAGATTTAGATAGAGGGGCAAAATTTGATTTAGTTTTAAATTTAACAAATGTGTCAAATCTTGTTAGAAGATTTGCATTAGATTTTCTTAACAAATCGAGTTAGAATATATTAGTTTGTTAATTTTGATTGGTAGATAAGTAGATTTATTTTTTTTTAATTATTTATTTTAATAAAATTGACGTGACATGATGACTGTTTACAAATTCTAATAAATTTTTTTTTTATAAAATAGTTAATGGCAAACTGTTTAAAATGATCGATCTTATCTTATTTAGATTAGTTTGTTAATTACTCATGCTATCTGTTTAAAATGATCGATCTTATCTTATTATTTATTTTGCTTTAAATTTATATTAATATAGAATACCAGATTCAACAAACTGCTGATTCAAATGAATGTGGCTCTGAAAAGGTTGTGAATTCATAATTTGTTGCAACAGATTTATATATTTTAATAATGCTATTAAAATGTACTAATGAATATTACGTATCTAAACAGTTTATATTGTGAATCTTTCTAGTTATTTTCATTCAAAGACGGTAGCTGAAAATCTTGATAGTTAGTGCATTCATATATCTGTAGTTATCGATTAGTTGAGTTTTAAAAAATATTAATAAGGAAATGATTTATATTGTTTTCCTCTTGAAGATTGATTATCCAAAAGGAATACATTGGAGAGACTTATTTTACTTAGAAGATGGATATACTTATATAATATTGTTTTTATCAAAAAATTCTTCATTATCTTCATCTATATTACTAATTACTAATGCTATATATTTAAAAAAACGATCTTATATTATTCTTTATTTTATAAAATTATTAAATTATAATATATATATATATATATATATATATATATATATATATATATATATATATATATATATATATATATATATATATATATATATATATATATATGCAAACAAACTGCTGATTTAAGTGAATGTGGAAGATGTTGATACTTACTGCATCCAAATATCATTAGTTGTGGATTAGTTGATTTTAAAAAATATTAATCCGCAAGTGGTTTATATGATTTTCCTAATAACGATTAATTATCCAAACAGAATACATTCATTTAATCAAACCTATTTTAAAAAAAATATATTTATGGATAATGCTAGTTGGTATAGTTATATATGGATTTTCTGGCACTATATTTGAGCATAAATTGTTAAACTTTAAGGATTAACATGTCATTATTTATGAGGTACACTATTTAGTGATAACAATATATTTGATAATATTCAACCAATGAATGTGGCTTTGAAAACATTGTAAATTCGAAGTTGGTTGCAACAGATTTAAAAATCACTACTTAGCAGAAAAATATTTTATAGATAAGCAAATATGCATATAAGTTGAGATTATAAAGGATTTGTTGTGATTATCATATCAAATCTTTCGAGCAATAATCTATAATTATTTTTAATTTTCAAATAATTTTATTTTAAGTTTTTTTTACTCAGTATTAAGTATTTATTATAATAGGTTTTTGTTGCATATTGCTGTATATTTTGCTATAAGCATATATGATGGTTACGTTTGGATGTGACTGGAATGAATGAGTTGTTATCTACTTTGCATATTGATGCAGATATTGCTTGAAATAAATCATAAATGTTGAATATGATCAAACAAACGTATGACCTTATAAATAAGGTCTGATTCATATTGATTTTTAATGGAAACTGATTGCTTGACTTGTAGAAACAGTGGCAAATCACAAATGCTGAATATGCACAAATAGACAGATTGACCTTCTTGAATGGAAAAACCGATGGACTAATGGTATGAAGAACAATTCACAATGGTTGAATATGCTGAAAGAGCTAAAGGGTTAGATCGAAAAAATACATCCGAATTCATGGCTGAAGGGGAAAGAGAACGAATGGAATTATTTTAAGCATTTTCTAAATTATTAAATGATGTGTCATAGCTGATTGACGAAGTGCATCTTTTTCTGGATGATTTGGCATGAGATGGAAAGTATTTAAATTTAGATTTATAATATATAGATTATTAGTGGTGTGGTTTTAAAAATTAAATGGCAAACTTGTAATTATATAGCAAAAAGTCCTACGTGGCATACCTAATGGGTTGACATGTGGCGGAAATGGGTTCTGCTTTAGTAATATATATAGATGTATGTTGGTTGTAATTGTTTCTACTGCATATACTTCTATGTGAGAATGCTTCTTAATTAATGTGGGTTCATATTTATAAACTGTTTTTTATCGATTAAGTTAATAGAAGTTGAAGGTTGAAGTAGTGATTTCTGCTATAATTTAACTGAATTTCTGTAAAAACATAAAAGGGTTTGGAGAGAAAATAAGAGTTTGAAGAGAATTTGGGGATTTTGCAAAAAAGTCCTCAAAAAAGAAAAAAGAAAAAATTAAAAATTAAAATGGAATAGTATATTAAAGGTAGGAGGACAAATTTACTTTTGATATTTAACGTCGTTCTTAGAGTTTAACGTGTGAACTATACCGTAGATACTAATCTTCGGTCGGGGTGAGTAGATGAGATACCGTTCTGATATTTAAAAGGATGGGTATCAAAGTTTAGTCAAGCCAAAAGATGGTACTGTTTAGATAATTTTCTCTTCAATTTAAACTAAAATAATAAATTAAAACAAAACCTAATTTGAAAAATAATAGTTCAAAAAATTAAAAATTAACTATGTTTTTACGCTAAATTTCAATTAAAAATAAAAAACAATTTGCCTAAATTTAATTTTCTAAAATTTTATGCCGAAAAAAGCAATTTCTGTTTTTTGATTAATACTTTTCGAATTAGATTTTTTAATTTATATTTTATTTTAATTCAAATATAAATGTAAAATTTCTGTTTTTAATTGAAAATAAAAAATTAGGCCTAAATTTAGTTTTAGACTAGTTTAATGCCCGCACCTTGTGCGGGTTTACCTAAATAATTATATATATGTAGTGAATATTAATCCATAAAAAAAATAATTATAGGTTAAATTGACTTTAAACGTAAATTTTTTTTATATCATCTAAAAAAAGATTGTATAAAAATACGTATAATGGTAGTTTTAATTGATATTTGAGTAAAATTAATGCGGCATAATAATTTATTAGATTAAAGATGATTTGGCATGGTGATTGTTTATTAGTTTTAATGATTTTTTTTATATATAAAAAATATTATGGTAAATCTATAAATATTTTGTGGCAATATTGTAAATAAATAATTACAAATAAGAAAACAAAACATTATATATATATATATATGTATGAAGTTCAAAATTAAAAAATTAATTAAAACAAAATTTTCAAATTTTAAAATAAGAAAACAAAATATGATATATAAAATTCGAAATTATAAAATAAATTCAAATATTAATTTTTGAAAATTAAAATGTGCCTACATTTTTTTTTTGAAAATTATAAAAATAAGATCTAGATATTTTTTATTATATTTTTTATATAAATTTGTTTTTATTTTAATTAATAGTTGAGTAAAATTGATGTGGCATAATAATTTATTAGATTAAAGATGATTTGGCAGGGTGATTGTTTATTAGTTTTAATAATTTTTTTTATTATAAAAAAATATTATGGCAAATCCGTAAATATCTTGTGGCAATATCATAAATAAATAGTTAAAAATAAAAAAACAAAACATTATATATATATATATATATATATATGAAGTTCAAAATTAAAAAATTAATTAAAAAAATTTTTCAAAATTTTAAAATAAGAAAACAAAATATGAGATATAAAATTAAAAGTTATAAAATAAATTCAAAAATTAATTTTCAAAAATTAAAATGTGCCTACATTGTTTTTTGAAAATTATAAAAACAAAATCTAGATATTTTTTATTATGTTTTTTATATAAATTTGTTTTTATTTTAATTAATATTGAGTAAAATTGATGTGGCATAATAATTTATTAGACTAAAGATTATTTGGCATGGTGATTGTTTATTAGTTTTAATGATTTTTTTTATTATAAAAGACATGATGGCAAATCCGTAAATATCTTGTGGCAATATCGTAAATAAATTGGAAAAAAACTGATGTGGCTAGTCTTAATACGTAACATGTGGACGAAGTGGGTTCTGCTTTAGTAATATATATAGATTTTTATAATTTTTTAAATTAAAAAATATAAAAATACTTATTTATCATTATCTAGTATTTATAAAGTTAATTAGTTTAAAATTTAATGTGAATATAATTAGTTTTTATTGTATTTTATTGTTTAATTTAAAAAACATAAAAATATATAGTATGTTAATTTTTATTATAAAGTTATTTAGTTTTATAGTTTAACGTGATCACAATTATTTTTTTTAAATATTTTAATTTCAAAAATAGAAAATAAAATGTAAGCTGCTTTATTTAATCCATAATTAGTTTTGAAATTTTTTTTAAAAAATTTTTTTTTTAATTGAAAATTTAATGAACTATATTAAGAAAGGGTATAAAGAAAAAATAAGTTATACCGTGAGGTTAATAGGAGGAAAATTCAAACCTTGTGAATACCAAGAGAAAAAATCCAAAGTTAATAGATACCAAGAGAAAAGATCCAATATTATTTTATGTACATCTCCTCACCAAATACACCATTTCAATGGTTGAAAATTAATCTAATACCATCTTTATAAATGGATCTTTAAAACAAAGTTTTGGACCACTTTTGTAATTTTTCTTCAACAAAATCTTATAACCTAACTTTTTCGGTTTATCAATGGGTCTTCATTTCAGCTCTTACCTCGTTTTTTTCACTCACCTATTTATTTCCTCGTACCATATTAGAAATATACCCTATTAACTTTTAACATTAATCTCAATTGTTTTAACTATATTTTTAGCCAAAATTTATATTATTATAACATTAAATAATTATTTAATTATTTTCCGTTAACTTAAAATTATTCAATTAAATTTAAAATAATATTTAATTATGAAAAATACTTAATATTATTAAAATAAGCATAAAAGGCATTACATGAAGTTTTGATAATTTGGATGATTATTCATGTTGAATGTAGAAATAAGATATGCGTTTTGGTATTTGAAAATGACCCTAAAGCTTCATTATATATAGACAAGAATGCGGGTTAGTTTTATTATTTATTACATTTTTATACCTTAAAATAAAATTTAGCTTATTTTATTTATCTCTATGAACAGTACAATAAGCAGTGAAGAGATACAACAAAACAAACGTTGTGGACTGTTCAAAGCCTAAAGGCTTTCCTGGGCCGAACCCTAGCCGCCGCAAGCTCGGAAGCCACCAATGGAGGCCTCTTGTCTTCGTTTTTCTCATCTGCTTGAGGAATCAAAACACTAACGCCGCACCTGAGGAAATCCCTCATCTTCTTCTCCTTGGCTGACCACTGTAGGGCTACCCTCGTCTACACCACCACTTCCGGCCTCACCCGCCCCTTCTACCCAAAACCCAGAAACAAAGTCAAGCGACGTTGTAAGGCCGCCGCCGCCTACTTCACCCCTTGCCGGAATCTATGGCTCACGGCTTTTCACAGTCTTTTCTAAGCTCTGGGATATGTTTTCTAAACCCTCTATGTCATCCATAAGGGAGCAAGTCCAGAATCTCAGTATTTTGCGTTTGCAATGGACCTCAAGGGTGCCATCACCGTGTTCATCCATGACCCTGGTCGTGATGCGTCCCTCGCATCGGTCTCCTTCACCCCTTCCGCTTCATGCACCAGCACCAGAAAGTGCTCTCCGGCGCCACCAAGGATTTGTCCTCCGGTCCGATCTTCTTCTGTGTTGGATCCCGGCGAAAGTTTTGATCCTCATACCCTTTCAAACTCAGGGGTGCTCTATTCTTGTGTTTTACGGTAAAACACAAGAATAGTGGGTAAAACTTTTACCCACTTCACTTCCAAATTTGGGATAGATAAAATTTATATCTGGATTTTAGTCATTATATTTTGAAATTTAATGGCTCCCTGTCAAACCCAGATTTTTTGTTGATTTTTTCTAACCTTTTGCGCATGGTTATGATTTTTTGTTTGAATCATGCTTCTTTCTCTGGAATACAATCAGTTCAGTTTGTTGCTATGATTTTTCTCCCCATAGTTGGTTTTATCACCCAACTGATGTGTTTTTCATGGTTTATGTTAATTATTGTTGTCTTTTGTAGGATCTCTTTGTCCCCTGGTGGCGGAAATTCTTTGACCGTCTCTTTGACGTGTTACAACAACAAAACTCTCGGGCTAAACCCGTTTATTTTTAACAAAACAAACATGGAAAAACGATTTTCATTTATACCACGATGCTAAAAAAGGCTTCTTACAATATTGTGAAGATCCGTGCTTGCTAAAATGCGTTTCTAAAATATAAGAAAAATTATGCATCTCTATGAGGTTTTCTGCCAAACCTTCAAACTCTAAGTAACCTGCTTGCAAAAAAACAAGGTCTTTGCCAAGAAGTATCTCTCATGGCCCTATGATTAAACATCCAAAATCTACTTGGCTTTCATAGATAAAAGAATTCTTATCAAACCTTATCAAGTGCCTATCAAGCATAAATTACCCTTTTAGGAGATTTTACCACTTTAGAAAAGCGAAAAACAAACAACATTCAAGCTCTCCTACAAAAGAATGCTCGCTTGTAAAATGGTCTTTAAATCTCAATTATAGTTTCAAACTCGAAAACTATCATTGCAATACCAAAAAAGATCGATTTTTATTCACCGCAAGGGTCGATTCTTAAAAAAAATACATAAATAAAAAAAAGGTGTACAAAGCCCAAAACAATCACTTACAATGTAGTTGTCAAATCAACCATTTGTGAACAAAACTTCTCCCTCCAAAATCTTTCTTTTAACCATTAAGGGCTACACCTTTATACATCATGTTACCCGTGCTTTGCAATTTCGTCTTCCGAGGTTTGATGCAGTCATTTGTTGGCGGTTTTTGTGTGTTTGTCGAAAAGGGGACATGAATTTGTGATCGACTCCTGACGGCTCTGTTGCAGTCCAAATCTGAGGTGTTCACGGTTGTTTCCCAAACTTCTTACCTGTATACTGCCTTCGAAGATGAACGTTTATGCTCGGTGCCTCCGGTTGACTGGATTATCCTGCTTTCCTTTGAAGACTTTTTGCTTTCGGGTCCCTTTTGATGTATTTTTGTGTATTTCTTTTCTCATTTGTTTATGGTCCTGCTTGACGGTTTGACCGTATGCCGATCTTTTTCGGCCTTTCGATCCACTAGACGGCGCGACGTCTAATGGTTCGAACCGCTTTCCATTTTCAAAAAAAAAAAAAAGCAGTGAAGAAATAGATTATTGCAATTAAAAATGATCCAACACATATATTCGAAAATAAAGAATAAATTTTCATTATTTATATTTTTTATACCTTAAAACGAACTTATTAATTTATTTTGTATTTTGATATTTTTATACCTAAAAACTTCACCATAAACAAAGTTTTTTAAAATTATTTTAAATACATCCAAAAAGAGTGTCTATAGGTAAATTTAAAAAAATTATGAATTTTGGTATAATTTTATTTTTATATTTTTTTAAATATTTAAGCTAGAAAATGGGTTTTTAATAAATAAAAAACCCATTTGCCCAGACAAATAAGAATGCCCCACGTGTCGGTGCATGCCTTGCGACAATCAATACGTGACATATGGCGCGCCTTGTAATTTTGTTTTTTTATAACAAAAATCGCTGAAAATCGGCCAATGGGGGGTGACACGTGTGCCCCATCTGACGCCAAATTAAATCTTCGGAATACCTTTTTAATTACGTTCTTGAACCCAAATTAAAATTACAAGACCCACCCTCAAGACCCGTTAAAGATGTCCTAAGTAGTTTGGAATTAGATAGTACAATATAATCAAAGAGCCTTGGAGTTGAACCACAAACTTGATCATTGTTACGAAGTTTATATAAGACAAACTATTTGGACTCACCTCGAGTCAATTCACTTTTTACCCCCTGTTTAGTTGTAACTATGAAAATATATACCAAATGGAACTGTATTTAGTTCATATGTACCTTTGTTTATGAAATTTTTATGAAATCATTCATTGTGGTTTTATCCAAAAACGCTTGTTTTTCCATTTTGTTTTTTACAGGGTATCAAAACTAATCAAATTCTACTGCAATTACTTAAACCACAAGGAATGATTAAAAAAAAAAATCCCATGAACAAAGGTACTATGAACTAGATACAATTATATTTCGTTTCCGTTTTCGGAATTATAACTAAACGAGACTAAAAGTGAATTAGCTCAGAGTATGTCCAAATAATTTGTCTTATATACACTCCCTAACAATAATCAAATTTGCGGTTCAATTCCAAGGCTCTAAGGTGCGTTAGGTGGTACCAAAATATGAGGTTGTTAAAGGAAATATGAATCATTATACTCAGATTATTTTGATTTTAAAAATATCCAAAATACTGAAATACACAATTATCAAAAAAAGTTATTAAAAATAATAATCCTTCACAATATATATACGACGAACCGAGCCTAATTCAGTTGTGAAAATTCAAGCTCATCCATTCTTTAAAAGAGCAGAATTGAACATGTTATGCTCTAGTAACTAGTAAGAGTAAATTATTCGACACGTAAGGGTGAAAATTTTCTTCAACTATCGTCCACAAGTTTTGCCTTAACAATAACACACGATTTTACATCACTCTCTCCATCCATTTCATGGGTTGAGAGAGTTTCCCTGCACCATTCATCTTCTTCTTCCCATCTTCGGGTGCTTTTGATTGAAGCTCTCAAATTCCGCCATGGAATTAGCAAGCAAGCTTCACTTCGACCTCCGCTCCACCTTTATTACCAGTTCTAATCCACTCCTCAAAAACCCTCTCCTCCCTCGCCTTTCATCCCCTTCTCCCCCATTCCCAACTCTCAAGGCTTCTCCCAAACCGATCAAAGCAAACCCTAATCTTAATCTCACTCATATCTCCTCCAAACTCTCCGCTATCGCCCTTGATTCATCCGAACCAACCACTTCCACTTCCTCCGCTCTTGATGATGTCGAATCCCTCTTTTCCGACTCGAAGTCATCTGAATTTGAATCCAGGAGGAATTCCAAGCGTTCCAATGCTGGCGCTTCCTCAGTCTCTTCTGGCGTTCGCCTCGAGAACGTTAGTAAGACTTATAAGGGAGTTACTGTCCTCAGAGACGTGTCTTGGGAGGTGAAAAAGGGCGAGAAGGTTGGACTTGTCGGTGTTAATGGCGCTGGGAAGACTACACAGTTGAGGATTATTACTGGACTCGAAGAGCCGGATTCCGGGAACGTGGTGAAGGCGAAGGAGAATATGAAGATTGCGTTTCTTAATCAGGAGTTTGAGGTTTCGTTGAGTAGAACAGTGAAGGAGGAGTTTCTTAGCGCGTTTAAGGAGGAGATGGAGATTGCCTCGAAGTTGGAGAAGGTTCAGAAGGCGATTGAAGCGTCTGTGAATGATTTGGACCTGATGGGGAGGCTTTTGGATGAGTTTGATTCCTTGCAGAAGAAGGGACAGGCAGTGGATTTGGACCAGGTGGAAATGAAAGTCAGCAAGTTGATGCCTGAGCTAGGATTTTCCCCGGAGGATGCTGATAGACTTGTTGCTTCCTTTAGTGGTGGGTGGCAGATGAGGATGTCTCTTGGCAAGATTTTGCTTCAGGTTTGTTGTCATTGCATTATGTGACTTTATGGTGCTTACTGTGTGATTTTTTCTGTTAATGATGCTACATGTTTGTGGCAATAGAACACTATGTGTGATCCAAAAGAAGATTTAGAGTATGAATGTTGCAAATGAGAACTTATCCTGGCTCTTAGAACGTTAGGGCTGTTGTAATGGATATAAGATGTTCTAAAAAGGTGAATTAAGCCTTTTTAAGATTATAACTGAACAATTTTTGCAGTTTGAACTTATAAAGGGTCTATACTAAGCTAAGATAATCTGTTAGTTCATGTATGACAGACTGTCAAGGATGCCAATATTTTCTGACTATAAATTAGGCCTTTCATTTTAGGCGCAGAGTCAAGGATAGTCGAAGGGTTTTCATATCATAATGGGTTTATATGAAGCATTGGCTGTAAGTTCCTGTTCATTTGCCAATGATGGGCTTGATGATGATTCTAGAGGAAGTGTTTAAACTTAAAATTAGAGCATCTGATTAAGGTTATTTTGAGATATCCAATCAAAGTTAATCATCACAAGATTCTCAATGCGACTTGTCAATTACCATTTGTACTATTCAAAACTCAAAAGGTGTAGAGTTTCGAAAAATCAATCATTTTGTTGACGGTGATATGATGTTGTGGATGTTTGATTTTATATGCTCTTTATTATGTTTCAGGATCCTGATTTGCTATTGTTGGATGAGCCTACCAATCACCTTGATCTTGACACGATTGAGTGGCTTGAAGAATATCTTGATAAACAAGATGTTCCCATGGTTATAATATCTCATGACCGAGCCTTCCTTGATCAACTGTGTACTAAAATAGTAGAGACTGACATGGGTGTTTCGAGGACGTTCGATGGAAACTATTCTGATTATATTATTTCCAAGGCAACATGGATTGAAGCTCAGAATGCAGCATGGGAGAAACAACAGAAGGAAATTGAACACACTAGGGATATCATTAGTAGGTTAGGCGCAGGTGCCAACTCAGGTCGAGCATCCACTGCTGAGAAGGTATACTAATATTAATGATTATCAATCAACCTTGCAATACCCAATTCTTCCTCTGACATGATCAGAAATCTATTGCTTTTTTTTGGAAAAAAGTATGTGACACCCCTACTTGTTCATATAAGCTGAAAAGTCTTGTTTTGAGTTAAAAAGTACATCCAACATTCAAACTTTTTTCCTTTCGAAACTGTCGTGGCAGAAATTGGAAAAGCTTCAAGATGAGGAACAGGTTGAGAAGCCATTTATACGAAAACAAATGAAAATTAGATTTCCTGAGCGTGGGAGGAGTGGGAAAACAGTCGTAACAATCAACAATCTCCAGTTTGGATTTGGAGACAATGTGAGTAATTGCTTAGTTTTCCTCAATTTCCTGTTTGAAGTATTTTTCATCTGTTCATACTTTGTTCTTGGCTTTGCTGTTGCAGATGCTGTTTAGACAGGCGGATCTTACAATCCAAAGAGGGGAGAAGATTGCAATTATTGGCCCAAATGGGTGTGGTAAAAGTACTTTGCTTAAATTAATTATGGGATTAGAGAAGCCGGTTAGCGGGGAAGTAATACTAGGGGAACATAATGTTCTCCCAAATTATTTTGAGCAGAACCAGGTTCAGTTTTGATGATCATTAATATATTTTCTTACATCTTTTCTCTTATTTTTTTCATGGTCCATACATCTGAGGTTGCTTTAATTTTCTTTTATCAGGCTGAAGCACTTGATTTGGATAAAACAGTTCTTGAGACCGTAGCAGAAGTTGCAGAAGACTGGAGAATTGATGACATAAAAGGTCTCCTTGGGCGTTGTAATTTCAAGGCTGATATGCTTGATAGGAAGGTCTCTCTTTTGAGTGGCGGAGAGAAGGTAATTCTCACTCCCTCCGTTTCACAATAAATGTCATTTTATCACCTTACACATTTTTAAGGAGACTGAAAAATATAAATATACACCTAATTATTACTCAACCTCACATAAAAAGGTTAACAGTGGAAAGTACTAGAAGTTCTAAAAGGATAAGTACTTTGAAACAAAATCAAACGGCTAAACTGACACTATCTGCGAAACAATGGGATGATATATGAGGATTGCACATGGAATCTTTGTTTTTCATTCACCATACTTGAATTGAATTGGTGGTAGCGAAAACCTGACTGCATTTTTCTGTTCATATAGGCTCGGTTATCATTTTGTACATTCATGGTTAAACCGTCAACCTTGCTGGTTCTAGATGAGCCAACCAATCATTTGGATATACCCTCAAAGGAAATGCTTGAGGTTTGGTCTCCCCTTCATCCTTCTTTGCTAAATTTTGAACTCCGAGTCTTCTTTTACTTCCAAAAAAAGATTATCTCTTATCCATGAACTAAATACTGTTCTCCCAGGAAGCAATATCAGAATATAGTGGCACAGTTATCACAGTTTCTCATGATCGATACTTCATAAAACAAATTGTCAACAGAGTGATTGAGGTTAAGGATGGTAGGTTGTTAGACTATGCTGGTGATTACAATGTAAGTACTACTGTTCCTTTCTAGAGATAACCTTTAGTAAATACTAGAAGCCGGTCATATGTTTCTCACACGAAACCGTTAAAATTTACAGTATTATTTAGAGAAAAATCTAGATGCACTTCAAAGAGAACAAGAACGAGAGGAAGAACTTGAAGAGAAGTCTACAAAGGTGAAAGCCAAATCCAAGATGTCAAAGGTAGGTGTTTGAACTCTCTTCAGTTTTACATACCACGATTGGATGTTATGTATCATGATATATCATCATGCAATTGGTTAGTATCGAGCTTTCAATGTAAACTATGTCATAGTTAGTGTAAGATATCTAGGCCATAAAACGCTTAGTATAGAACTTGCATAAGGCATCCAAACACGCCCCATCTCATTGCTGGATTTGCTGAAATGATGTCTTCTGTACAATGCCTTGCAGGCCGAGAAGGAAGCCCGAAAGAAGCAGAAAATGATTGCATTTCAGCAGAAGAATGCGAAGTCGAAGGGGTTGAAGAATGCAAAGAGATGGAATTGAAGGATATTTTGTGTCTGTGAATTTATGCCCTCTTGTTCTAACCCTCTCTTTCTCATCTTCATTAAGTATTTTTTAGTCCTGTAAAGGTGAGTTAGAAAGTGAAGTTTGAGTGAGGGCTATTGGCTGTAGTTTTTTTTTTTTTTGGTGGAAAGGAGAGGAGACCTCTCGGAGCCATTTTATAATGAAAAGAAAGGCTTACGTATGTGTCATACTAGGAAGCTAACACCTCATAAATCATCTAAAAGTAATGTGCACAACGCGGGGATGATCCCCTACATTCCCAACATTAGTGAACAATTCGGCCATCAATACCGCCATACTCCCCAGTATGAAATTCCGACACACGGGGTCCGTTTGGCATGCATTTTTTACGGATTTATTGGAGAGGTTATTGTACTTGATTATTTGACCCAAAAAAAGTAATCAAATACCACATGGATTATATAATAATCTCGCAGATCTGAAGAGAGTATTCCTTCCCGTTGTAATCAACATCTATCTCTGAACTAGTTGCACTCGCATGGATGAGGGGAATGCCGAGGTATGCCAAGGCGGCGTGTCGACGGGCTACCACTAACTAACCTCAACCGTTTTATTATTAATGGATTTTATTTTAAAGCATTTTATCCACATTTTGTTTTATTAAAATTAACTCAAAAACACACATTTAGAAAAGATGATTAAATATATTTAATATGGATGTCTATAGATACATAAAAATATAACATGATTTATAGTGTAATTTTTTTTTGCATTTATTTAACATATAAATTGATAAATAATATTTATAAACAAAATTATGTGTGAATATAATTCAAGATCCAATTTTTGGATTATTCATGGAACGAGCTGTAAATTGAACAAAATTACAAAAGCAATAAAAAAATCTCAAGATTCTCATTTTCATTAATAAACATGACCTAAGATTAAGAAGGTTTTGACCCGAGCAGGCAATCAGCCATCTTTACATATAACTATCTCAACTAACATCAGGGAATCAGTACACAGATTTACTTACAAAGAACTATCATAACAACAAAATACTAAACTGAAAATGTTTACATAAATATGATATGAAGACCTGTCTTATACAAGAACTGCAGAGGAGACCAACTCAAACAGCTAAAGAGAACAACAAATTTCTGGTGTTTATGAACATGAGAAATTCCACTCCCCAAGTTGTTTCCTTCTGAAGCACAAGTTTGTGTTCAGTTAAAACCAGAACAATAGATCAGCAGCATCATGATCTTGTATTCTTCTTTAGGTGACCTGGCATAATAGCACAAATTATAAGATTTTAACAACGTTCAACGATTTAGGGCATTTGGATTGTGAGTCAGATATAGTAACATGGGTTAAGGTTTGAGAATGCTGATTCGAAGAAGAGAAAAACTTCAAAAACATGTCAATCTAACATGAGCAAGTTGGAATCGATAGATCCTTGGTACATCCTAGGTCTATGCAAAGTTAAGATATCAAAGCTAGATCTTTCTTGCCCTAAAATAGCAAATACACAAAATGTGTATGAACAATCTAATTCTTGTTGATTATAAAAGAGAAACTAAGTAGCCCAAGATGTTCATTTAGATGAGGGTCTATAACACTAATTAAAAAAATTTATTCTAACTATTATAACTCAATACATCCAGACAGGAAGATCGTCCATACTCCATACCATTGTATGAGAGAAATGATTGCACAATATCTCTGTAAATATATCTGGCTTCTTGCAATTGAATTGATCAATCTAGAATGGTTCCGCACCCATCGAGCTCTCTACAAAGAAATGATCAGCATGCACCCAGCTCTCTTTATTTTTTCCTGCAATAATACTTCAACCTATAAATAAAAGATGAGGCATTGAGGAATACGATATGATCAAGATCAAGGGGCTAACTCAGATAATTACTTGTTGTGCTTGTAGATCATATCTTGAGTCTTCAATGAAGAGAAATCCGGAAGGGAGTTGATCCAGCTCTTGCAGTGTCCATCCCGGATGATACATTCTAATAAAATGCACCTTGTGCTCACGTCAAGTGAAATCTTTTTGTCGTACATTTTCTGAACAAGTTCTTTAACTCTTGCATATTCTTTTTGACGAGCAAATCCATCAATCAACAAATTGAAAGTATTGACATTAGGGGAAAAATCTTTGGCTTCCATTTCAAGAAATAACTTGTATGCTTCCTTTGGCATATTTGCTTTGCAATACCCATCTATCAACGTGCTATATGACACAGCATCATTACTTTTCATCAAAGAAAACACTTTATGTGCATCACCAATCCTACCTTTCAAACAAAGGCCTTCAATCAAACTACTGTATGTAAATAAGTTTGGAACCTCACCTCTTTCAGTCATTACCTGTAACAAGTTTCCTGCTTGTTCTACATTTCCTTTCTTACAAAGATGATTAATGATTATGTTAAAAGTCACCAAATCCGGTTGAATACCATCTCTTAACATATTCTCCAGTAATTCTTGCGCCTCCTTATCCTTTCCAGATTGATACAGCCCATTAATCAAAGAGCTATAAACAGGGACAGTAGGAGAACAGCCGCTACCTACCATTTCAAAGAAAAGCTCTTTAGCCTTTCGTACATGCCCCTTTTTACATAGCCCATTAATCAACGTACAATATACAGCAGCATTTGGAGAAACACCATTGGGTAGCATTTCCAAAAAGAGTTGCTTAGCCTTAGTGACTCGCCCTTTCTTACATAGTCCATCAATCAACGTATTATAAACAACGGCATTTGGAGACACGCCACTATTTACCATTTCTAAGAAGACCTTATTAGCTTTATGTAAATGCCCTTCTTTACATAGCCCATCAATCATAGTAGCATAAGTAAATTTATCGGGTCCATATACACCAGGAAGACCTTGTTTTACACCCATTCTTTTCAGGTCACTATATAAGTCAATAGCATCATCAACTTTTTTCAACTGAAATAGACGTTTTAACAAAATATTTATAGTAATGTTGCTTGCAAAAACTCCCCTAGACTTCATATCCTTGTGTAAACTCATAGCTTCTTCAATCTTCCCAGTCTTACAACAACCATCTAGTATCGTAGTATATGTAACAATGTCAGGTAGATCACCTTTCTCAATCATCTTTCCAAGAACTTCTATTCCTTGTTCCACTTTGCCTTCCTTGCAAAGCCAGTTTATTAGGATATTAAATGTCACAGCATCATAATGAACACCAAGATCTAGCATTTCCTGAAACACTGCCTTCGCATCTTCAGCCATGCCCGAGCGACACAATCCATCAATCAAGCAATTGTAAGAAATAACATCAGGAGAAATTCTCAACTCCTTCGTCTCAATGAACAATTCTTTCATGTCAACTGTAGTCCCATCTTTGCAGCTCACCATTACCAAACCATCCTTACCATGCACCATTGCTTGATGTAATTGAAGGGCTGCAGCTGAGTTTCCTGTCTTACACAAGCCATTGATCATAGTGTTATAAGTGACAACATCAGGCACGCACCCCAACTGAATCATCTTTGGAAACAAATCAACAGCTTCTACCACTTTCTTATCCACAAGTAATACTTTGAACAACATATTGAAAGTAATGGTATTGGGGCGATAGCCATTCTTCAAAATAAGGCCAAAAGCTGAAAGAACTGAACTTCCTGATTTCATACCACAATAGCAGTTAATCATAGTACCTAAGGTGACAACATCAGATCTCAACCCTAGAACACCAGAGACTGCCATTGTCTTATAGAAAGAGATAGCAAGAGAAAGCTGCTTATGCTTTACTAAAGCACCCAATAATATATTGAAACGTGAAATTGGGGGCGTCGGTTTCATCGAGAGCATATGCTCGAAGAAATAATTGGCGTCACTAACATTGATTTTGCCCGATTTACAATTTTGCAGGAATTTCTGAAGTGCAATTCTTACATCATTATATGAAATAAATAAAGAACAAAGTTTTTTTGTGTTACCTCTAGAAGACATTATTGCTTGTCGTTAGATGATCGACTGAAAAAGAAGTGAAGGTTGAGGAAGATAATGGCAGGCGAGAGTCGAGGCCTAGGACGACGATGGTCCTTTTACGAGGCGATTATTGTAATTTTCATCAACTTCCAGGGGCTAATTAGTAAATTACACCGAAACGCCGAATTTAACGGCTAAAACCTCAGGAAGAGGCGTTTAGGGTTTGTAAATAGCTTAGAAATTCGATTCCCATCAACTGTCCTTCTCCATCGGAGAATCAAAATCACAAATTACAGCAGGTTGAAGCTCAACGAGTAGTGTTCTGAGGTATTTTACTAGTTTTTTTTTGGTGTAATTGCTTTGAGATGTGAATTTATATTGGCTGAAGAATTTTTGTTAAAGCTGCGATTTTTATAAAGCCTGCTTTTACTTCATGGTATAAGAGATTACTACCGTGGTTCGTAGACGACTGTTAACGATAGCTTTCTGACAACAAATTAAAATTGACGATGGAACTTTTTGGGTTCAAGGTGCCATCTTTGGTCTTTTAGTATTGTTAGAGTTGTTGTCCATGCTGTGATAAAAACAACATTATTTTCTTATGCTTGATGGCTGCATTGTTCAAATAATAAAATTACCCAAAAACTTTAGTCGGTAGTAGGTCGGCAACTTGTTCTTTAATTTGCGTTCCACTCCATACAAATCTCTTGTGATTATTCTGCACCTCAATTTCAAGTTTTTGATCATAAATGGTTTCAAGATAACTTCGGCCTCCATTGAGATGTACAAATTCTTCTCTTATCCATGAATTCTTGGCAATCGTTTTCTTCCTATGGTTTTATTTCATAATGTGGTTGATAGTATATTAGTAATGCAGTTAACAAGGTAAGGAATAAAAGGTATGATATGATGCTCATCAATCACCATATGAAGCATTGTTATACATCCTGACTAGTTTGCTGAAACCTAGAAAACATAAATTCAACCAGTTGTCTAAGCCATTCAGATGCAGATGACTGGTAGATTAGTATTAATGCTCTAATTCCATAGCCAATATGAATATGAATATGAGCTACGCAGTTGATAGCCTGATGCAGCGTGGTTAGGCCAAAAGTCTCTTTTAGTGGGTTTTTGTTTAATTTTGCAGTCTTCACTAACACTGGAATTTACATATCTTTGTGTTTTCAAAGGGAAGAAGGATACGAGGCAGTCAGAAAGAAGCTATGAATGAAGTTATTCTTGGCATGCCAGGACCATGGGCAGTTAATAAATGCGAAGCATACGATCACTACACAACAAAGATCGGCGGTGTTCCTGTGAGTATCCCTGTGGACATTTTCTGGCTTGTTGTCATGATGATGTTGAGCTCATCCCTTGATATCTTTATACACATGACTTTCGCCTTTTTTGACACCATATTTTGACATTACTTTGTCAGGACTGGCCTTTTCAAAAGTCATCTTTGCCACCCGATCTACTTTTGTGCAGTTCATGTGGGAGCAATACATGTTTAGTTGCACAGGTGTTGTGCTAAGAAATCTTTCACCTCATCTTACTATTGTGGTAAACTAGCTTTTAACTGTGGGTGTGATCTTAGGTATATGCTCCAATCTCGAATTCAACAATAAAGATAGAAGAGCGTACAATTTATGTTTTTTGCTGTACTAGTTTGAGCTGTAGGAGGTATGTCCCATCCTCTATCAATTGTATTTCGTGACAATTAAGTTTAGTGCTTATCCTGCTGCATCTGGTTTTAATTTAAACTGTTTTTGTCTGGACTACTATAGTTACAGTGCTTTTCGGGTTCAGAAATCAATTAGTCCTTCAAATGTGTCTTCTGATGGAATTTCTGGTTCCTTGCAACTGAATGATTACAACTTACTTGGTTTGGAAGATGATGAAGATGATATGGATGGTGAAGATTTGGATCTGGAAAATTTGCAAATGGCTTTTTCTCAAGCTGCAATTACTGCCTCTGTCTCCACAAAACAAAATACGCCAAAGAAATCTAAGGCTAGTGAAAAGGTTCTAGCCAGAAAAGTTGGAGAAGTGGATTCTCATTCACTTGGTAAGTCATATAGTCGTTGTCTGGCGTGCTTCTTTGATACAAGGAAAAAGAGTTTACCTTTTATGCTGATTTAAAATAAAACATCTATGTTGGAGGAGTTTTAGGAATTAGGATCTATTTCTTCTTCGCCTATGAAGCTCATTATTTTTTGATATAATCTTGTAGTGCTGCCTTGCTTTTACACATATGATGAGGTGGAGAAATCTTCAAAGGATGTTACGTCTACATCTGCAAGCTATTCTTCGCTTTCAATCAAGGAAAAACAGGGTGAAAAAGACAATCATGTTGAAGAGGAAGCATGGGAAGAAGAAAGCTACGAGTATGATAGAGCTTTAGGTGCGGACAGAACTTATCTTAAATTCAAGAAAAGAATGGATATTTATCCAGTTCAGTGTTTCAGGTAAAAAGAACTTAGAAAAAATATCCCAGTGATCAATTGGTTTGATGTTACTGGTTCATTTTCCTTATAGCATTTATTTGCTTCCTGATACAAGACCGAAATTTGACATATTTTTCATTGAGGATAGCATTGAAGATGCTTTTCTTTGCTAATATGTTATCATATCGTTTATTTATATGGAAATTCATACATATATGATTAGGGAACAGATTTGTCATACTCATATGAAATTTGAGAATACGGGGATGGCCTATCTGTATAGTTTGTTTAAGAAACTTCTCCGTGTAGGTATGCTTTTGGTGGAAAGCCGCTGTTGGCAAGTAGAGAGTTAGGTGATCCAGGATCATGCAACATATGTGGTGGATCCAGGCATTATGAGATGCAACTGATGTCTCCTTTGCTCTACTTCCTACAAGAAGTGGCTAATGGTCATGAAAAGAAGTTTCTGGATAGCTGGAACTGGATGACACTTTTGTTATATACCTGTTCTAAGGTGAGCTAAAACGTTTTACTTTATCCACGCTGAAAACCGCACTTGCTTTTAGCAAATGTAATTTAACTTTATAGCTTTGAACAAGTGGGTTAGAGTTCTTTTTAGCCTTGTTAGAAGCTTAATGGAAGGCTGGAAGCTGCCTAGACTTTGGCTGCTAACCTTTTGTCAAAGCTAATCAATTTTAAATTTATTATATCAATCTTTAATCTATACTAATAACAATAGACTTTTTTGATACATGTCCTAAACTCATTAAAAGTTTTCCCTTCAAATTTATTTTCTTTTTATATTTCGATTCCAGAATGAAACAATTTGGTTTACTAGGTTTTTTCTAGGTTTATGTTTAGTAAATGTACCCCTTGAAAGAAGAATGTGTAGAGTTTGAAAATAAATACAAAAGGTTGGGGTATATTTACTTAATTGAAACATTAAAAAGTCTGCTCTAGCTTTTCAAAAAGGCCTAGTTACCAAAATTGCCCTTCCAGAATAATTTTTTTTTATATATGGATTGATTTATCATTTCATTGACATTTTACTTGTATATTAAACAATCTTCTTATCTTATTATTGGTACAACATTATTTTTGCCTGTTTTTGATACATCATTCTATTTTTCTCATTTGTCCTGCATTTTATAACAGGTATACACCAATAAGTGGGATCGGACACCCTAATTAGCTAAACTGCAAATTAGTCTGATTAAGTTTACACATTTAATCAGTTTAGTCAACTCTAGTTTTAGGTTTATCCTTTGTGACTTTGATTCCAGTTTTTGCTCTTATTGTTGATCAGCAAGGATGATCTGACCGTAGTTGTACCACGAGTGATCAATTTAATAGATTTACTGCACTAGCTCCATGTTCTCGTCTTCTTCTACCTACTAGTTAAAAACTTGAAGGACGAATCGCCTTGTCTTCATTGTGGTATATGTAATGACAGTTTTCATGTTTTGTGTGGTTGCAGAGTTGCTCCGAAGAAGCTGACCCGGACGGTTGGGTTATTGCAAAGGAGGGTGTGATAGCTCAAGTTGAAAAGCTTCCAAGTGCAGAATGAATTCACTTGAACATGTTCTCTGTTCTGTCGTTCAATTATTGCCAATTTTCCGTGATTTTTTCTTCTTCTGTTGTTTCCACAGTTGTATATTATCTCCAACATTAAATTGTGATAGCATTTGATTTACAATATCAGAAAAGAATAAAGAAAAATAATTGAATGTAATTATGTAAGGTATATTTTGGCACTGGAACAGGTACAAACATGCAAGCATTGAATAAACCTATGTTGTAAACTATGTACTCACTAGTTGATGAATGACTTTGGTTAGGGACTATTAGACGTGTCAGTGATAATCTTTATTTTACACCGGAATTATACACTTCGTGTGCGTAGTTTTACTTTTTATATTAGGGTCATGACTACACATATGGGGTGTGTAGTTGGAGTCAAACCCAAGTCGGTTGGAGCCTACTAACAATGCAAACAATTGCCAAGTTTGTAGTTCCTCCCAAAAATTCATACAACCACGCAAATGATTGCCAAAGGCATAGTTAACTAAGCATTAACGGTCAAAGTCGTAGTTTGTTGAACTACACATTTAACTGAACTACACACTTCACTGTCAAGGACGTAGTCAACTACACATATGGGTTGAGTAGTTGTAAGTTCATGCAGCTGCTAGGAAGAAGTGACCGAAACTACGCTAACCATGGAAAGTTCATCGGCTCAACCGGCTTCGTATCGCCTCCAACTACGCTTTCTATATGCGTAAGTCATAACCCAGAGTTATGCACACGAATTGCATAGTCTCGGTTGTTGAATAAAGATTTAAGATTTTCATTTGTACGTCTATAAAGCCCGTAAAACTACACTAAACCATGGGAATTGTGTGGTCTCGTTTTAAATAGAGATTTTTTTTTCCATCGGTACGGCTGTAGATCACCGAAAAGCTACTATGAAGTAAATATGAACAATTTTAACTATTATATGTTTTGAACAATTTTAACTATTATATGTTTCGTACCTGTACGATTCAGAAATTGTTACTTCTCCAAGTGAATAATTGCATTTGAAAAATTATTTTCAAGAACCATTCATACACATTTCCCACAACTTCAATGCCAGTTTTCATTATCACAGTTTAGTCGTATACACCTAAAAGAAACATGTGCAATTATAGACGTTCCAGTCGGTACAACACAACACAGTAAGCGAAAGTTTTGACATGCAATCTTGCATACACACAAATCCTTCAGTACAAACTGCTTGCAGAATTCATTCGTCGTCATCTTATGAAGCAGAAGCTTGAGGCATAAAAGCTGAGTTTCAAAATGAATATAGTTACCATTTATTTTTAAACAAGCAAACCAAAATTTGGTTAATCTCCCTTGCATGTAAAATTGGCTGAGACAGCAGCCCCTCCAAACAGTTGATTTCCAGGCGAAAACGCAAGAATTGAACTGAAGTTACAATCTTAGATGAAGTTACGAATGTCCAACGACTTCACGTCAACCATTTCTTCATCCTTAAACTCCTCCCTGGACGTAAACAAGACAGTATTAGACAGTTCCAACAGATTTAAAACGGAAAATTATAGAAAAGAAACCAATCCTATACTGCACAAACTCCTCAGGGATGGGAATTTTCCGAATATCATAAACGAATCATGGCATTGAAAAGAAAGTACAACATACCGCTTCTTTTGTGTGTCCATAGCCTCAAAAGTCTCTTTCTTCAACTCTTCCAGCTGAGCTTTGGCAATCTTAAGTTCCAACTGTTCTTCAAGTTTTGGCAAGTCTTCTTTTTTGATTCCAAGCCTGCATTTCAGGGGGAAAAGTATAATACAATCAAAACCATTCAACAGTTTGCTCAGCTCAAGACTAACAATAGTCAGGAGAAATATAATTTCTCCTTGTTATTAGACAATCAGAATGAAGAAGTACTTACTTCTGGTTGACCTTTTCGAATTCAGCCATGAGAATTCCCATTCCTTGCTTATCATTTCTCAGAAGGGGCTTTTTCAGTTGCTTTTCAACCTTGTCCAAGGCTTCAAACATCATGTTCTCGGCACCAAGGTCATCAGAGATGCCTCTCCTGTACAAGATAGACATTCGATTTTTCAAAATATAGGAAAAAAATTCTCTATAGAACTTCTAAAAGACAAGTAAGTATCGTTTTTACTATCCAAGTAAGACATAAGATAACTTGTCTAGAACATTAGGGTACATACTTCTGGCGGATCTCCTTCAAGGTCAGAAGATAAGTACGAGCATCTAGAATACCCTCGGTTCTTGTTTGAATTGTGTACTGGATCCTCTGCGACTCTGAGAATAGATTTGCCCTGCAAGATTAAAAAAGTATCCACAGCTTAAAAGCCGAAATGCAATGAACAATAGAGGTATAAGTCTATCAAAAATAACCCAACCGCGAGAATCAGATAACTGCATATGATGACCTAGTTCTAATCGGATCAAAGCATCGATACATCAATGCAAATCAGCTACTTTGTTATAGAATTCATGATCTTTCTGCTTTTTCTCTCAATATTACACATGCTCGAATCCATGACAGTTCATTTTAAAATATCCTAATGCCACCAGATTCTTTTGAAAATGAAAATGTGAGAATGACAGTAAAATCTGCAAACCAGTTTGGAAATATGGTCTAAGACAGAGGCATAGTAGTAACATTTGTAATACTTACATAAGAAAGACAAGCAGAAGTTCTGAATATAACAACGAAACAAATTTCACCAGAGAAAGGATTTTAAAGGAATAAGATTTTACTTTTCCCGGACAGTCTTCATGACCTTTGCATATTGTTGAACTGCAGCTGGATCTTCTGGGTCAATGGTGATCTTCTCCGTACGAAGTATATCCATGGCTGTCTCAAACTTCTTCTTAACCTCAAAAAATATGCCCTTCAGCATGTCTTCAGCCATAACACAATTCATAACCAATATCATTTCAGTAAAAGCTCATCGGCAAACAATCAAAAGGACCAGGTAGTGAAAGAAACAAAATTAGAGGTTGTAAAACCTTCACAATCTAGTATAAAGAAACAGAGGGTGCATTACAGAAATGCTTTAGTATTAGTAATGGAAATCAAAGTTGAAAGAAGACGCACCATCTCCCTTGCTCGCGTTGGGTGAAGGATTCTTCGCAAAGCAACGAACGGAAGTCACGAGCTCTGGCCGTAGAAGACTCTGGCCAGCATACATCTACAAATACAAGTAATGAATTATAGTAGAATCCTAAATTGAAAATTACCCAAAAAATAGGCAACGCACTGAACTACTTAAACTGACAGCCATTTTCAATTCAAATAATGAAAAAAGAGACCAATTTTACTGTGACTCTCAAAACATTTTTTGAATACGAATATTTCAAAACCAAAAGTCTAACCTAGAAAGTCCCAAAATCATTTGGTTGGTCAAATGATCCTGACGATGGGTTGAACTTTGAGTGTAACTTGTAAACAGGAAAATTATAGATCGATCTATTGCAGGATACAAAAGGACAAATTTGGTAGATCGAGGATGAGGATCATTCACAAACCCCATTTCTGGATAGTTTTCTCAGATCCAAGGAGATAAAAAGCATATAACTAGCAGCACTCAAACACACAAAATGAAAACCAAAAAGAAAGAAATTTTAAATATCACAGTGAGGCAGGCAAGACGAAGAGTAGGAACCTATTGATGAATCAGACGATTACCTGTTTGGATTTGGACAATACTCGAGAAGCAAAAGCCATGGCGAAGAGATTGTTCTTTGATTGCGATACCCTCTTTCCACTTCGACTTCTAGGGTTTCGGTCTCTTTTCTCTTTGTATACGAAGACAGGAATGGCAAACGAAGAACAAAGCACGGTCGCAGCCGTGAAATGCACGCACTTTGACTAGCGAGTGGTGTTGTAATTGGGCCAAGAAGGGCCCAAGCTTTAGGCCCAATTCTATAAAGATAGTCCCTTCTTTTCTTCTTCTCCAAACGCTACTATTCTAAACCCCCAACTACCGGACTTCTACGAGCTGTGAAGAAATAATCGAGGTGTGAGTTGTGGAAGGCGATTCGTATTTTGCTTAAGCTTTTCAATTGCTAATTGAATTCCTGATATTCGAATTTTGCAGCTTTGAGAAGTTCAGTTACCATGGCTCCTCATAATATTTCTGTCGATGGCAAGAGCTCATCTTCCATGGCACTTGGTGATTTTCCTATATGATTTGATGTTGTTTTTCACTTTCTGTGAATGTTTTTTTAGGTAATTATAGTGATTATTTTTATCAAGCGCTGTCAAATTATCATGTGACTTGGGAACTGCTGCTACTTATTTAAATTGTTAGTTACCCGTTCAACTTCTGAGCCTTCTGTTTATAATCATCAATGTGGTGATTGGTGAGCGTGACCAGGTTTGTCTAAGCTAAACTGAGTGAAGATGTATTTTGTGGAATTCCTTCATTGCAAAATGCTAACAAATTGTTCATCATTAATTTATCTGAAAATAAATGAAAATGGCATCACTTTGAGTTTGAGGAATGTAGTATATTATTTTTAGGTCATCAAAGGAAATTCATGAGGTCCTCCAAAAAGTTAAATTTGGTAAAGCCTACAAGTCTTGATGGTTAAGGACCTATCGCATTTCTTAGGGTGCATGGACGATGTAGGAATGTCTGATAGTTTCATTTATATTTCAAACAAAGAAGAAGAATTGAGCTTAATGAGATATCCTTTCCTAAATTCTTATATGCATTTTCCTTTTCAATATTATTTTTGTGTGGAGGAGCTTAATGACCGAAGTATATATCAGATGCAACAACAATGAAAGTCCATTCTCAACAACTGGGGGGAAGAAAGCCTTTTGCATCAGCTAGCACTGAAGATAAACCATTTGATTTCTTCAGGGCATTGTTTGGTATGTTTCATCTCATTACCGAGTTACCTTAAGTATAAGCCAAATAAATGTGCTCTTTTTTGTATGGCTGAGTTGAAAATACTTACTTGCTTAGTGTATTTGGCTACGATATATGTTGCCATATTTTGTAGAACAATTGATCCAAAATAGGAGCCAAATAGATTTGCTTTTTCTTCTTCTTATGATCAGTAAACAGGAAAGAGCTAAATAAAGCATATCAACCTATTAATATTCAAGTCTTGACAGATTTTTCCTCTAATATGCATGGATTCATGCTCTAAGTCCACGTATGTTGGATCTTACATGCACCACTGTAGTCTATTGATTAGATCACTTCCATGGTGTGAGTATGATGATAAGATAGCCAAAACAAAAAGGCAATTTTGCTGCCTGTCAGATATTTTTTTTATTGGTTCACTCTTGATGTATGGGTACATTGATGAAGTTAGATCTCAATGTGAATGTGTATGTACTGAATATCACTTCATTTTCTGATGCCTGTAGATGGTATGATTGCTGGAGGTACTGCTGGTGTAGTTGTTGAGACAGCCTTGTACCCAATTGATACTATAAAAACTCGATTACAGGTATCCTATTTCATATTATAAAGGAAATGATTGTTGGTTCTTCAAAAAATTGATCATGCCTTTCTATTTGTCTGGATGGATCCTACAGTTTTTCTGTTCATAATAGATGTTACTATATCTACGAAATGTTTCAGAATATGAGTGCACTGAAATTTGAAGTTCTACTTGGGTTTGTTTCCCTTCCTTTTGAAAATTTGAATAAAATAAAATAAAATTTAATGCTACAGGATGTAAATTTTTTGAATTGTCGAGATTTATATAAAAAATATAACGAATTGGATGGGCATGCCTTTTTTTCTTCCCTGTTCATTTCTGTGTTCTTGGGAGGGGATTATAATTTCATTAATTTCATCACTCATTTCTGCAGGCTGTTCGTGGTGGGAGCCGAATAGTCTGGAAGGGTCTCTATTCTGGATTGGGTGGAAATATTGCTGGTGTCTTACCGTATGATTCTCGCACATTATTAGTTTGACAGCATGAGTTGAATTTGCATCAAATTTGATGGTTGTGTTGAATTAGAGCTTTTCTGTAATAGGACTGTTGAAATATAAAGAGTTCAAATATCAATTCTTCATCTGCAGGGCTTCTGCAATATTCGTTGGTGTTTATGAACCTGCAAAGCAGAGATTGTTAAAAGTTTTTCCTGAAAATCTAAGTGCTGTTGCTCATTTGGTGAGGTCGCTTCTCTTTTCTTCTGACGATGATGATTGTATATGAATGCGCTATCTTAAAACATCCTACTCAAATTTTCACAAAGGCCTGTCTTTCTACTTTGCTTCTTTCATTCATGTATCACAAAGAGGTTAAAAAGCGAAGACAAAAAATTCTAATTTATGACCTGCCGTTGATGAATTTATCTTTTGTTGATAGTAACGGAGTTTGGCTTGGCTTGGCTTATTTTCTGCAGACTTCTGGTGCCCTTGGAGGATTGGCTGCTTCTTTAATCCGTGTTCCTACAGAGGTAACTTCCTGGATATTATAGTTTTCCTATGTTACCTGAGTGAATGGTAATTGATGGGGATTTCATTTCTTGTCAGGTTGTTAAACAAAGAATGCAAACAGGGCAATTCGCTTCAGCCTCAAATGCTGTTCGTCTTATTGTTTCAAGGGAGGGATTTAAAGGTCTTTATGCAGTATGTAATGTTTTTCTTTCTTGAAGTTTTTTTAATTCACTAGTGGCAATGCTCAAAAAATGTCTGCCAGACCTTGACTTCATCTGATATTGCAGGGATATGGATCATTCTTGCTGCGTGACTTGCCCTTTGATGCTATACAATTTTGCATATATGAGCAAATCCGGATAGGCTACAAGCTGGCTGTAAGCATATGATATAATGCTATAGAACTATATTTACATTGATTTGTCTATCCTAACTTTGACTTCTTCCCCCAGGCAAAAAGAGATCTAAGTGATCCTGAGAATGCCATCATTGGGGCCTTTGCAGGTAACTTGTTTTAAAAGTTGAATAACTAGTTTACTTACAGTTTTGTTGCATCCCCTTTCTGATTGATGGATTTTGTAGGCGCAATGACGGGTGCTGTAACTACTCCCCTTGACGTAATCAAGACTCGATTAATGGTCCAGGTAAGCCTTTTAGTTTCTGGCGATTCTGTGTTTCTTTGAATGCAGACATGCGCATGCTTATCACTAGAGATGCCATTCCGGCGGATTGGGCGGGTCAAATGTTTTTTTTTTCCAAAAAGACGTATATATGTTAGGCATTGTGGCTTAAAAACTGAAACAATTTGTAAGTCGAAGTCATTCGGGTTGGAGCATTTTGGGTTCTCGGGTCATTTCGGTCGGGTTACTTTGGTCATCGGGTCATTTCCGACCAATCTACTTGATATAATTGGATCTGGAACATTCTAGAATTGGGTAATGTATGTTTTGGGTTAAATCGATTTTGGTCGGACCTCTCAAATTTTCAGTTTTTCTTTTTTTCATTTCGGTTTGGGTTATCATTGTATTTTGGCTCCTTTGTTCTGTGCAGGGATCAGCTAATCAATACAAAGGGATTCTTGATTGTGTCACAACAATTGCCAGGGAAGAAGGCCCTCGTGCCCTCTTGAAGGTATAGCTCGCGTGCACCAAATCTGTCGAAAATGTACAATCTCTAATGTGTATTCCTTACATCAAATTACTCAGTTTATAATTCAATGTGTCTTGTCTTGTGATTAAATATAGGGTATTGGACCAAGAGTCTTATGGATCGGCATCGGTGGCTCTATATTCTTTGGTGTTCTCGAAAGTACGAAGCGCATGCTCGCACAAAGCCATTCGATCCCAACAGAAAGACGGGTTAACATATAGCTACAGCCTACAGTAGTCTCGTGTTTGATATCATCGGTGGCTCTATATTCTTTCGTTGTTTGTAATATGCTCCAACTTGCATTTGCTGAATGGAGTAACAATCACTTTTCTCGATTGATTGTAGTTATTGGGCCTGGTCCTGGGCCTGGGCCCAGCCCATCAAATTATGCTACCAACGGCCCAAACCCGTTTATAACCGAATTCTAAATTTACTTGGGCTCTAATAAACACAAAAATATCCTAATTTTAAACTAATATGGCAGGGGTGATACATGAGACATGCTATTTGGGCTCGATTCGTCAAAAGTTCGGTTCGAACTCGGCTCTTATATAAACGAGTCGAGTTTAAACATGTTAATGTGGTGTTCGTTCGGTTTGTTCACCTAAAAATAACATTATACGAGCATTATTTTAGACGAGTTATTCGGGCTCGGCTCTTCAAAAGCCCGGATTGGACTTGACTCGTTTAAAAACGATTCGAGCTTGAGCATGCTAAGGCTCGGCTCGTATAACACCCTTAACGCTGAGGGATTTTATTAGTAAAACTCTAATTAGGGGCAAAGTGTACTTTCACCATATTCATGACTTATCTTGCACCTTAACTTAATTACTTTGCATGTTAATTCATAAGCATTTAGTTGATTGAATACTTATGATGCCAAGATTAGTAGAAGTAACATAATTGTATGTGTTATGTGTACTCTTATTCTTTTGCCCCCACCCTAAGAGCTCATACATAGTGGCGATTATAAAGTGTTACCCCTAAGAAACACTTTTTGGATCCAGCGGGAAAAGTGAAAGCCCTTTTTCATTGACATTTTGCTAAAGCAAATCGAAAAGAAATTGTGTTGAAGATTTAAAGGATCCAATTCAGTGTCTCATCTTACTACATCATCATTGTATTATAATCTTCATATGCTATTCATATCACAAGGCTCCCCACTTGCCTTTTGAGGTGATTTGTTGCCTATCATCATCGTCTAGTGTGCAATTCTTCTTGAACTTATGTATAGGTATGTTAATATGTAACTAAATATATATATAATCCGAATGTTAGAGGTGAGATTCGAGATCTTCGGATCACATACATACATGTTGGCATGAAAGATAAGTTATAAATATGTTGTCGTGTACATTCTTAATTAGACGAGTAAAATAAAAGGTATAAAAAAAGATTGTTGGATAAATTTCTAGACTTCTAGTAGAGAAATTTGAACATATACCGCGTTTTACTTGTGAACTCCTTATATCATTGGACATTAAATTCATACAATACTCTAGAGGTTTAACTACTTTCTTAATCAAATGTTATTCGCTTTACGATTAGGGCGACAAGTTTAGCCACACCTGACAGGTACCCTCAAACCCAACTATGAAAACGGGTCCAAACCCATCAAATTACGGGTGGTATACAGTAACGGACAATGCAGGTGGTGGTATGTTTGGGTGACTAGTCTAGAACTCATTCTATTACTGACTCATGTTCACCCATAATTTAATTATATATTTTAATAAAAATAAATTTAATAAGCAGTTTGGAATTGTTGAGACAACAATCGAAATTGATAAAAGTTGTAGTCGAAGGAAATTTTTTTTTTTTACTTTCAACTATTAATGACTTGGATAAAAAAGTGTGAATGGTATTTGAATAAGGACTTATCGAATTTATGTTCGCAATTCGAAATTGGGTTAAATTTAACGTTTATGTTTGGACCAATTGATCTTACTATTATGTTAGAAACTTTAGATGTAAATTTTGATCGGTTAGTATCTTATTGTAACATGTCAGCCGAAAAAAACCGATTCACCCAATCGTCGACGAATTCGAGTTTGAATGAACAGGTTGGCGGAACTTAGAGAATTTGATATTGTCCATCGCAGATTAGCAATAAAGAAACAATGAAAAATATTGTAATAATGAAATATGACTTTTTAGGTTTTAGGTGCCCCATATCATTTAAATTATTAATGTATTAATGATGCTATAAACCAAAAAGGTCTCCATAAGGAGGTTGTATATATATATATATATATATATATATATATATATTAATGTTCAATTAATGCGGTACGGCCGTACCGGCGACACGTGTTCCGAAAAAAAAAGAACTTTTTTCTTCTTTGAAACGATTTTTTTTTTCTTTCCCGGAAACGAATGAAAATTTGTTTGAACTACCATGTTATAATTTATACACTATTCTCCTATAAATTTTGAACTATTCCCATATAATACATGAACTATTACTTTTTTTTTTCGGGACACGTGTCGGCCGTACGGCCGTACCGAAATAATATGTCTTACTTGAACAACACCCTCTCTATATATATATATATATAGAGTTTGACTCCCATGTAAACAACCCTTATAGTGTTCAATGAGAATGAATAGTAGCCCTTGATCTGATTAATTCGAAGGCTGAAATTTTACCTAAATATTCTATAAAAAATACAAACCACTCTCTTGATTGGAATGTGTAATACACTCTCTCAATTAAGGTAATTTTTTATATTTTTAATAATTCCCAATAAAATCTTCTTCCACTATTTTAGGTAGTTACAAGTTACAAATAACAAATCTTCAAATTAATTGATATTAATTGATATGGATAACAAAATCTTCTTCCACTATTTTAGGTAGTTCCTTGAATTAGTACCGCTTGGTAACGAAGCCGGTTACTCGTTATATTTCCTCGATCAAATGCACTTAGTTCGTTTATCTGAAGCCGGTTAACTAACTTTACAATATCCAGAATTTATATCGAATATATTCGGCAACTATATTCTTCATATTCCATACTTATATCGTTTATATTCGATGAAAAGAACACTTATTAATCTATCATATTTTTGTATGGTTATCGTTGTTTGCATACAAGATAAAGTTTGTCTCCCTATGTATGGTTATCGGTGCTCTTTAACATACAACACTTAATATATGAAGTATTCATTAACTATGTCATGTATATTTTGAAATTATATCTTTCATATTCGGTAATGAGTACACTTAATAACCCATCATATTATGCATGGTAAACAATGTTTGCGTACTAGATAAATATCGTCTTCCAATGCTTGATGTGTTATACTAACTGTAGCAAAAGTGTTGTCCGAAACAACATATCAAAAGAGTATTGACATTGTAGCATAGAGATTTGACATTAATAAAGATAGGAGTGTCAAACACATTAATCCCTACATACGCGATTAAAAGGTTGTGCTCTTTAACATACGACACTTAAAATATCCAAACGGTCTTGTCTATGTGGAACAAGATCTACGAAGTCATCATCGCTTCCATCCGAAAGTGCAGGTCTATCGTGTTTTCTTTTTGATCTTGAATTCCTCACAATAATCTCATCTTCTGACTCATCAGACGATTCTTTAACTGAAACGGCCTTCCTTTTCCCAATTCTAATATGTTCTTTCTTGTTTGATAGCTTCATGTTTTCTGAACACAACAATCAAACAATAACGAATATAGTTCATCATAATCATGAATATATCATAAGTATAGCCAATGTCTCATTACTGCTCAACACGAATTTGCACATTAGTTTTGTAGTCACTGCTTCCATCGACTATGATTCATCAAGTACTTTATAATAGTCATTCAATTGGCAACATTCATCCACGATCATTTATAGTATAAGCAAAAATTAGAAAAAAATAGAGTTTCTTTTAGCAATTTGTCTAGTTTCGTACCGAATATAAAAACCAATAGCCATTAACACCAATCATATATGAATAGGCAAGTGTATAATGTCTGCAGCATAACTCGCATTCGACAAGGCATGACGAATATTCAACAAAAATGGACAACCAACCCAAAATCGGCAACAAATCTTCAAAATCAACAACAAAAATCCGAAAACCATAATCGGAATCAATGAACCAGAAAATTAATTTGATATCAACAATACCTCGTGTGACGGAGGGTTGCGGCTAGTCGAAGAATACCCTATTTTGTGTAGCAATCGACAATGAAAAGGAGATTAAGAGACAGAGCGCCGAATACCGGCGCACACAGGACCGAATACATAATGGATTTTGATTAAACTTTCACCGACGAGTCCAATGGCGCCGAATACCGGCGCACACAGGACCGAATACAGAATAGAGTTTGATTAAACTTTCACCGACGAGTCCAATGGCGCCGAATACTGGCACACACAAGACCGAATACATAATGGAGTTTGATTAAACTTTCACCGACGAGTCCAATGGCGCCGAATACCGGAAGAAGAAGTAGAAGACGACGATACTGTAACAAATTTATGGGTTTCGCTACTTTAAACCGCAAAAACCTAATCGGAATCAATGAAACAAAAATTTCATCAACATTACCTCGAGTGACGGCAGGGAAAGGCGAGCCAAATAATACAGTAGTCGGAATCGAATGTCTGTAGAAGAAGAAGACGACGGTGAAATTTTGATTAGGAGGAAGAACACGGCACCGGCGAACACAATACCTACTGTAGAATGGAGGGGGAAAACAACACCTACTCTACAAACGGCAACGAATACCGGAAGAAGAGGACGGCACCGATGACATGCTTGAGTACGAACAACACGGGAGAAAGAAGCGGAATACACAGATAACCCTAAAAAGATTTAGGGATTTTATTTTAGGGAATTTTGATATTGGGGAGTTATGGGAGGTTTGTTTATCACGCGCTTATTACTTCCAAAAATAAGGTTTAAATTTTTATTTTTATTTTTTTTCATTAAACTTTCGCTTAATCACAGTCATCCATTATAACGATCCAACGGATATAATTCGTTCTCATTGAACACTATAAGGGCTGTTTACATGTGAGTCACTAATATAAGTTTTGTAAGCCAGTAAAATTCTAGATTAAATTGGTGGGTCCCTAATTAGTTGTCCAATTGTTGAGCTATCACTTTTGACATCAACTAAACTACATAATTACGCTATCAAATTAGGCCCTCGTATTACATATGGGGAAAAAAACTAAAGTGAGTATTAAATGGAGAAGAAAAAAAAAAGAAGATTTTTACAAATTTTATATATAAATATATATTTTCTAAATTTTATAAAATAATCATCCTAGGTTTCTGAACTTATTTTTCACTTATTTAGAACCAAAGATAATATCTCAAAATTAGTTTCTTTTAGGAGAACATTCTCTATTCAATTCTCTTCTCAAATCTCATAATTTAATTCTGAGTTAATTTTTTAAATGAGTTAAAAAAAAAATGGATATCTGTAATGCAGATGCTCTAATAAATGTAAACAACCCACAGACTTATCGGAAATTGTATGCTTCTAAAAAACGAACGTAGCTAAATAGTCCTTGATACTATTAGTTTCGCGATATATATGATGGAATCGGATATTCTAGTCGGTACGTAGTAAACCATGGCAAACATGCATCAAACTGACAAGACGATGGATACGAGCATTTCCTTTACCGAACATACTTTCAACGATTTTTTAATCCATCTCAATTTCTACATTGCCATGACCCATATCCTAGCGGAACTGAAGTCCCATACCTCTCCCCAAAGTTCATCAATTAATAACGGCTCTTAGTTACTTCCTAAGTAATTTTTGAAAGGAAATTGCTTCCTACTTAAAGTGTCCTCAACATTCAACTAACTAAATAAAGATTTAATCATAGGCATTGGGAAAATGAGGCAAGAAATGATTGGAAGATATTCTCAAACCTTAACTGACAAACACAACAACTTAATTAAAATTACACATAAATAAAATGATTAAAGATTGGGTGTCACGAGGGTACATGTTCAATGAGTCCAATCATAATGTATGAAATTTTATTCAAAAACAAATTAGTAATAAGATGAGTAAAATATGTAACTTGTAACGTGTTAACGTGATACTAGGTTCTTGGTTAGGGATTATAAGATGTTACTCAACAACTCGGCATGAGGTTAAGCATATTTTTATTCGTGGGACATTGTCGGAGTTGGTCCATAACCGAAGACAATTCTATAGGTAAGGGTCCGTTTGGTGACTATTATAATTTTTTTGAACCCTACTGCAACCCCTTAATCTCCTTTATCTCCAATAATCTATGCTCTCGTTTGGTAAGTGTGTAAATTAACAAGGTTAAGATTATGAGAATTAAAAGAAAGAAATAATTCTCGTAATCTCGATAAGAAAATAAAGGAGATTAAAGGGGTTAGATTATGGAGATTAAGAGAATTAGATAATGAGAATTTTGTAATCTCACTTTTACCCCTCATTTTTTTCACCTCTTTCTTCTATAACAAAATTTAACACTTGTTTTTCGTAATTTTACCCACAATTATATTAATTTTACCAAACACTCGTTTCACTTAATTTCATACTTATCATCTTAAACAATTTCTCCCCCTTAATTCTTTATCGAAATAATTTTCTTCATACTCATCTTCGTCTACATAATTTTACTTTACCAAACTGGCCCTATCTCTGTGAGGCTGAATTTTTTTAAAAAAATCTCATCCCAATCATCCCTATCTTTCCTCTACCAAACGAGCCTAAGTATGATATCATGTTATTTATGAGATCTCATAAATAACATAGTTGAAGAAATGAAAGAAATTTCACATGATGTAAATAGAGGAGGGTAGGTCAATGTAGGAATATATGGAAAGATATGCATAAAAATAGGTTATTTGATTGATATAGGGTGAGGAAGCATACAAAATTGCATGATAGTATGCACTAAGCCAAGAAAAGTGAGTGAAGTGCATTCAGAGAAAGCCCTAGACTCAGACAAATAAGCGTGATGGGGAATCATTCGGTATGTGTGCAGTGCACGGTGGAGTTGCAGCTCGTGCAGGCAGCAGGCTTGATCAGACGTTCAGAAATGACTCGACCGCACCCTCTATGGTGGTCTGCTCTCTTGGCCCCGTTGCCTTCCTCCATCCATCGGGTGATTAACGGGTCATCCGGGTGCTGCCCTGTTCCTCCATCATAGATCATGGTGGATAAAGTCGGACGTTTCTAATCTAGGGCCCGTTTGGTTCCGACTCCGAAAACGGAAACGAATTTAGTCCATATGTATATCCATATTCATGAAATTTTATAGAATCATTCCCCATGATTTAATAAAAAATGCACTTGCTTCCTCACATTTTGTTACCTATAGGGTATCAAAAGTAAGCAAACTCTCATCCAATTACTACAAACCACAATGAATGATTCCAAAAATTTTAATGAACAAAGTTATACGTATTGACTAGATTCGTTTTCCTTTCGTTTCCGATTCCGGAGGTAAAACCAAACGGGCCCCTAATCTATAATTGTCCATTAGATCACATTAGACTTGTTGGAGATAATAAGGTCTCACATCGAAAGATGGGAACACTTCGAGCCTGTTATATAAGTTTGGTGAGTTACTCCTCCTATTGTCAATTGGTTTTAAGATGGAATCTCGCCGGGTTTATGTGTTGGGCTTAAGCCTAATGTGCATGTATGTCCGCTCGTATGCACACGACCCTCGCTCAACCGGTCCATCAGTATCGAACTTTGACAAGACCGAAGAAGGGTCTTGTGCATACGAGCACACATGCTTAATAATAGTATTCCATCGATAATAATAAAAACTTGGCTCAAAATCTCTCAATTCTATATTAAAAACTTATTTTATATCTCCAACACGTTTTTGCAAGTGGAACTACAATAGAAACATATTTGACACTTAAACTGGGTTACAGACATATTGAATATAGAGTTAATCACTTCGATATCATATTAAAATTTATTAGACTTCAAAATTATAATTGTGACTCAACACATAAGTTAAACGGAGTTCCATTCTAAAATCATTCCGGACGAAACTAGGTTTGAAATCTCCTACAAATCCAAAAGCACCAACCTGAATTCATATATATATATATATATATATATATATATATATATATATATATATAACATGGTACTGGAAAATGAAGAGATGAAAAAGACGGGTCTCTAGAAAACCTAGCGGAGTCAGTGATGATACACTGTAAAGCATTGCACGTCTCTCTGCATCAAATACTTTCATCTATTCTTTCATATTCTTATTCTCATCACTTCTGTATACCTTTACCGCTGTTTCTCTACAAATATATATATATACTCTCTCGATCTTTCAAGCTCTTACGGGCTTGTACGTACGACGTCGTCTTGTTGCGCTTATGAGAGATGGATGTTCATGTTCTGTCCTCCGCTGTACAATCCTCCAATATCCAGAGAATAATATGATTGTTTTACCATATAGCGACAATAAAATTCACCATCTTCTTTTTTTCTCTTATTTTTAATTCATTGTATTGATGAAAATAAAGAGTAAAATAAACTCGAATGTTTGTAAAACATACAAGGCTTCTTCCATGCATATTAGTTGTTGGAGATAATAAGTACACCTTGAAACATGGGACACTCTGAGCCGACTATATAAGGTCGATGGCTACTCCTCCTATTACCAATTGATTTTAGGATGGAACTCATCGGGTTTATGTGTTGTGTTTGGGTCTAACGCGCATGTGCGCTCGTATGCACACAACTCCCGCTCTACCAGTCCGTCTGTATCGGACTTTAACATGGTATCAGAGCGACTAGCCTCAATTCGGCTCGCGATCCCTTTGCGGGGGCGTGTTGGAGATAATAAAGTCACACATCGAAAGATGGGATACTCCGAGCCTAGTACATAAAGTCGGTGGGCTACTCCTCCTATTGCCATTTGGTTTTAGGATGGAATCTCGCCGGGTTTATGTGTTGAGTTTGGACCTAATGCGCATGTGCGCTCGACTGCACACGACCTCCGCTCTACCGATCCGTCTCTATCGGACTTTGACATGATATCAACCGCTCTCAATTCGGCTCGCGATCCTAACCTGTGGACAAATGCAACTCGGTCTATGTCCTCTAGTTGTACTTGTGGGGGCGTGTTGGAGATAATAAGGTCCCACATCGAAAGATGGGGACATTCCGAGCCTAGTATATAAGTTCGGTGGGCTACTCCTCCTATTGCCATGGAACCTCGTCGGTTTATGTGCTGGACTTGAGCCTAATGTGTACGTGCGCTCGTATGCACACGACCCCCGCTCTCTACCGGTCCGTTGTATCGGACTTTGACATTATTCAAAATTATTTAATAATATTTTCATCTTGTTTAATCCATCCAACTCTAATGCAAAATGTAGAATTTGTAATAACTTTGATAAAAAAAAAATATTATTAATTTTTTTTAATTACCAATACTTTCTAAAATCTATGAACTGATTAGTTGACAAGCATATATAAGTAACGTAGAGACGACGTGAAGATGATGTCAGAATGGTACGTACTAGGGAATAAAATCTATGGATGTTTCAGTTTAATATTTATTTTTTATTTGTTTGTATTTGCAATTATTTATCATGGAATCGAACTTTTTGGCAATAGAAAAAATATTAAAATTACAAATATATGTTAGGTAAGTGGATGTGGGGAACTACATCATTTGGGTTGGGTCACTGTTTTCATCATGATATGTATATATGTGTCATTTGCTCTTCCAACCATTTTGTGTTAATTGTACAAAAAATAATCTATAGTTTTAGTTATAAATAGTAGAATACAAACAAGTTATGGCAAATATGGTTTTAATTTTACATACGTGGGTAAAGAATACACGGGGGGAATTATTTTATGGATGAATTTATTCATAATGCCTACAAAACTGCATTTTGTATGCTTTTTTTTTTTTCCAAAACATAACAATAAAAAATAATATTTTTTTACTATATTCTTTAATTTTCAAATCCGTATAATTGACATTTCTAAAACTACATTACTAATACAAGCTATATATCCAAATATTGTTGTGTTATAAACCATAACACTTAGGGCCCGTTTGGCTTTAATTCCGAAATCGGAAACGGAATGAAAACGAATATAGTCCATATGTATACGCTAATTCATGAAAGTTTTTGGAATCATTCCTTATAGTTTGTAGTAATTGGAGTTGAATTTGATTACTTTCGATACCTTATAGGGTAATAAAATGTGGGAGACAAGTGCATTTTGCACAAAACAACAAAAAATTATTCCATAAAATTTCATGAATAAGGATATAAATATGGAATAAATTTGTTTCCATTCCGTTTCCGTTTTTGGAGTTGGAACCAAACGGACCCTTACTTTATTTTATACATCCAAAAGACCTTAAAAAGAATATTTAACAAATCCTAGTC
Organism: Fagopyrum homotropicum; assembly: GCA_033239125.1. Classification (NCBI taxonomy): domain Eukaryota; kingdom Viridiplantae; phylum Streptophyta; class Magnoliopsida; order Caryophyllales; family Polygonaceae; genus Fagopyrum; species Fagopyrum homotropicum. The sequence goes on from BSWB01000005.1 coordinate 143,624,916, forward strand.
GATCAAGCAACTTGAGAGTTTTACACGTCTATGGGTCCGTTTATTTTTGTAGCTTATCAAACTTATTAATTTTATGGGGAAAAAATAACTAGAAATTGGTGTTTGAAATTATGATATATTATTGTAATTTATATTCTTTTTATTTTATAAGCTACTTAGAGAGATGATAATTTATTGGACAAAAATATTATAAGTATAACTATGTAAAAAGTATTATTAAATAAAAAATAAATTATTATAATTAATTTTACACATATATTAACTATATTATGTTTTTTTGTTCCAAACATCAATCAAATTTATAAAAAAAAATCGTTCAATTATCTACTAATTTCAGCTATTAGCAAGTTTCCGCTTCAAATTCAACCATCAATCAACTTCAAATCCACTAAGGAGGTGTTCGTTACGGAGAGTTTTTTTTATTAGTTTAAGTTTTTTCGTATATAGCTTATAATTTTTTTGATGAGTTTTAAAGGTAATTGTAATTTATGAAAATCGAGTTGTAAATTTAATAAGTGTTTGATGGTAGGAGATTTGTGGGTAGATTTTTTATAATAAATTTTTAAAAAAGGACAAATGGTAACAAAAATACAATAAATTAAAATTGTAATGGTATATGGTTTAAAAAAATGAAAGCTAATATAAAAGCTCTTAAAAGCTATTCTCGAAAGATTTGAAAAACCTCCTTGAAATTAAAATCTACTCAGTAATCTTCCAAATAAATTACTCTAGTCAAATATTAATTAATTTTTGTTTTTTACAAAGTTAAATAAAAAAAAACTACCCAAATAACCTCTACCAAAACACCCATAGTTCTTACAATATATAATCTCACTATTCATCAAAATCCCAACAACACATAAGTAAGATAATATTTAATCTTTATCATTTGACAATCAAAGGAGTGACTCAACCAATTTTATAACTATAGTTAATTTTATTATGTAGTAATTTTCACACTCCTACTAAGAACAAATACATGAATTATTAACACTTAGGGAAATTTACACATACAATACATTTAAATATCCTTTTTATAGCTTAAGTGAGACAATATTGTTGAAAATCTACTCTGCCATAACATAATTATAGCATATGTAATTGAATTGATCATAGCAATATAATATGGAGGTTTTCTAGAATTTTTTCTAAGTTGAAAATTATAATGGTGGGTAGATGAAAATCTGAGATATGGATTATGGAGTTATATCAAATGTCTTTTTTAAATTAAAAATATAGTATGATTATGAAGAAAAATAGCAAAAAAATAAGTATAAAAAGTACAGAAAAGTAGAAAGTGAAAGAACTTTTTATTTGATGCCCTAAAAAAAGTCAAATAAGATCTATTTGGCCATTCCATCAAACTGTGATCATGATGATATCCTCACCGCTGATTCAGAGCAAGAGATTTGGATCCTTCATTTTAATAATTTATTCTTAACTTTTCTTTTTATTTGATACAACTAAATTTGCCTATTTATCATTAAATAATATATCATCCTTACTTTTTTTATTCAAGCTAAATAGAAAAACGCCTTAATAATTTTTATAGGCTAAAAGGTGAAAAATCTCAGAATGTGGGTTGATAAAAAAAAGAATTGATTTTGATTGATTATTGATTAAATATTTATGTTAATTCAATGCAAAAATGTCTAGGTTGTTATATTAATAAACACATAATTTTAAGAAAGTTATAAACTTTTTGAGTATTCACGATATGAGTGAAAATATATTATAAAAGATATGATTAGCAATCCGGTCTATACATACTACATTGTTAAATAAAAAAAATACGAAATTATATTAAAAAATTGTATAAATTGAGCAATACAATCCCACTGCAAATCTTATATGATGTTAGTTTATTGAGCTTTTCATGTTGTATGATTCTATGAACCAAAAACTAACTCAGATCTTGTGGTAGTAAAAGACATCGGAAAAAAAACCTAGAAGAGAACACATATAGAACTTGAAGAAGATTTGTATCATACTTGAAAAAGATATAGGTAAAGAAAGGAGAATGAAGATTCAACGAGGAGACAAGCAAAGAACAATATATAGATAGAAAAGATAAAGAGAAGATGAAAAATCTATGTGATGTCGTCTTTTTTCAGGGATATTAAAATGAATTAAAAAGTAAAATGTTGAAAATATGATTACATCACATTCATATACCCTCCGCCATACACCAAATACTAATTCTTTTCATGTTAGATACCAATATACGGTATCCATATAGAACGTAACATGCTCTTATATTCCAACTATGTTTTGCAAGTCAGTGACTTGCGTTTCTTGGTACATTGACCTACTGTTTTATGATGGGAGACACGACAAGTAGGTGCGAAGCATTTAAAATAGTGTGGATCGTGCAGTTGGACAAAATGGCCACAACCCAAGGCCCCATACACTTTAGGACCCTAAATTTTAAATGAATACATAGAGAAACAGTGGCGGAGCCAGTTCTAACAAATGAGCTAACACAACTATATGTATACCAAGGGGGAAATAATATCAACGGAAGGAGGGGCACATTTCCCTCCCTTACCCCCATTATATCCGCCCATTTAAAGAGAGATATGATCATAAAAAACTTTTCTTAGAATAGTGAGAAAAGTCGTGGATAGCCCGCTAGAAAAAGGAGAAAATCAATGGTTTACATTTATTAATCTGTTGGATTTAAGAAATATAGCAAAAGAACGTCAAGTGAGCTTATACACTAATACATATTTCAACCTAAAATCAATCGGTGATAGGACGAGTAATCTTTAAACTTAGATATCACACTAACATATCCCGCATATTCAATATGATAGTCTATATCCACACATCTCAACAATATCGGTTAAAAAAAACATTTTAGGTTAAAGTATGATTGGAGACTTGTAAAAGTTTTGATTTGAGTTTTTACATATTCTATAAAAACAATTATGTTGTTGAGGGATATTTTTTCGTTCTTATTTTGCATTCTAATGTTCAGGAAACTCAATCGAGTTACTAAAAGTATTGAATAACATATTTTAAAATGATAATAATATTATTATTATCATGAAAAAGAATACTATAATAAAGACACATCTAAGTTTAAATACTTTTACCTTTTCGATTACTTGAAAGTGTGAAAGTGTATAAATGTTTGATGATTGCACAATATCTTTTTTGAGATAGTAAGAAAATTGACTAGCTGTTGAGAAACATGATATCTTTTAATAAATCAAAAAAAAGTTACGTTAATTACACAACTTAAAAGTTTAATTTAGTGCTCAGTTTCATGATGTTTACATGTAATAATCATTATTACATTATATTTTTCTTAATATTGTCAAGAAAAATGGCTTTCCCTTTTTGTCATTTGACTGACAGATGAGAGCCTACACAGTTTAAATAATAATAATAATAATAATAATAATAATAATAATAATAATAATAATAATAATAATAATAATAATAATAATAATAATAATAATGAATATATTTCTCATATATATCATATCTATGTATATACAAGAAATCAACAGAAAACCTTTAATATATGGGTATTTTAATTACTCACTACTCGCAATATATCTATTTTTTTAATATATGTTATAAGGATATATAATTAATAAAAGGTCTAATTTAATATTTAAATAAAATTTCCAATTAAATTTGAATAAAGTTTTATAAATTTATTGATATAAGTGAGAATTTGGAATTATAAATATTTATTTAATAAAATTTAGAATAATTATACTAAAACTTTACTTCTTTTTTTCTGATGAAGTTTTATACTAATTTTACTAATAGTGTTAAATTACAACTCTATCGATCTGATATCATATTTCTAACAGGATAACATGATCTACATTGCTCGAATATATTGTCAAATATATTATATACAATCAGATGAACTAATCATTAATTTCTTCATTTTGCAGGCATAATTATCTCAATTTGACGATAATTTAGGATATATTTCACATATAATTATCTTAAAAAAGGAGGATAAAGATCCTTAATTATCATTAGAAAACAATTTAGTACATGCACATTGCACACACACTAGTACAGTAGTACAGTATTACTTACTATTATTCACCCTTTTTATTTTTCCTTTATCTCAGTAGTACGTCAACCCTTTTTCCAAGTAATAAAAAGACACCAAAATCCTCTTCTTTGCCTTTTAAAGAGATAAGAAAACCAGAGGCCAATCTTCTTCTTCCTCAAAAACCAACAAAAACCCTAATTTCTCAGAGAATCATCTATGCTGCAGAATCACCAGGGCTTGATAGCTGAAGATCAACAAACCCTAGGGATGAATATGGGTTTTTTCTCCAACCCTAATTCCATTAATAGCTTAGCTCAACTTCTTCATCCTCAGTTTGATTCTTCCCATGGCCATCATCATCAACAATCTCTGAAATATTCTTTTGTTCCTTCCATGTTACCTTCTTCAATTCCAGGCGATGATGATGATGATGAAGATCCTCACGATACTCGTGAGGATCTTCATCATCATCAGGGTGCGAGTTCTAACAATAGTAGCAATGATCTATGTGAAGCACTTTTATTTTCCTGTGCTAATAATAACCCTAGACCTAGAAACCTTCATCAAGATCCTTCTTCTTTCATGGGTGTTCCTTCAAATTCATGGTATGTATATACATCTCAAGATCCCTAATTTTTTTGTAATTTTATGTTCATTTAGTTTATGAAAAAAACTAAATATATACTTTATATTTCTTTTCTTGTAACCTTTCTTCAGGGAGTGGGGATCTAGCATAAGGGAATCCATGGTGAGCAAAGGGCTATTAGAAGGAGACAACGAAAGTGTCGAAGAAGATCATTACGACAACATTACTAATACGAATCCGATTAATAAGAAGATTAATCCTTTAGGGGTTTCGGCTTTTCGGATGAAGAAGATGAAGGCAGGGAGAAGGAAGGTAAGAGAGCCAAGGTTTTGCTTCAAGACCCTTAGTGAAGTTGATGTGCTCGACGATGGCTATAAATGGAGAAAATATGGCCAGAAAGTTGTCAAGAACACTCAACATCCAAGGTAATTAAACAACTAAACATGAATCTATGATGAAAATTAATATATAATTACGATCTAATTGAAGTGAATTGATCTATTTATCCTTTATATGATAGTAGAATTATTAGACTTTTAGGAATACTTAGGATTACAAAGTTTAGGAGATTCAAACTGTAAAAATCAATTATATTTTGTGTATGCTGCTATATCATTTACTGCATGATGATGGGTAAAAAGGGTTTTCAATTATTCAAGCAAAAAGGATGGGATTATTATTATTATTATTAGCATACATATATCATTGTTATTATACAAAGATTAAAATGAAATAAATTACTATTAATTGGTAAAAACTAGCTAATAAATCACCAGACAAGGGACAAAATGATGAACTGAAAATTCAGTGTCAGTATATATAGTAAAATGAAATGATATATGAGCATTACTTTTGCACCATGTATATATATATGGTGTGGGTCAAGTGTAATCGATTAAGGGTGGACCTTAATGTCATAGCAAACTGCTGAATTAGCTGGACTATTGGGAAGGGTTCTTTTTGCTGTGTGCTGCTAAGCTGTAGAGAAATATATATATATTTATATATATATATGGTTCGATATATATATGTGCTCGTGTAAGTGCACATATCCATAGCTATACAAAACGGGTGTTATATATATAATGATCTAAGTTTTGCTAGAATCATATGGATACCTTTTATTTTGAAAGTATATGTAACAATGAGTCGAGTTACTTGAGCTCGACTAGCTTGGGCTATACTTGAAAAAAGATCGGATTAGATTCGTTCATTTTGCAAGGCGGGTGTCAACACATTGTGAAGCTTATTGGGTTGGGCTCGAGTCAAGTCTGAACTTATAACAAGGCGAGTAGCGCGTTTTGACATGTATTTTATGAAAATACCCCTAATTACAGATGATCGATATGAGTTGGAGCTCGAACTCGGCTCAAACTTGGCGGAAGGCTCGCGAGTAAAGTACGAGCTTAATACTAATTTCGAATCAAAAGTTAGTTTTGGTTGAAGCTCGCTCGATTATATATGAGATGAACATAAATATTGAATATCTCGACTCGTATAACAACCAAATATATTTGATATACTTAACCTAGCTAGAAGTATCAAGGTATAATGAACTAACGTGTGTATATGGATGAAATATGAACTTCATGCAGAAGCTACTACAGGTGCACGCAGGACAACTGCAGGGTGAAGAAGAGGGTGGAGAGATTAGCCGAGGATCCGAGGATGGTCATTACGACCTACGAAGGGCGACATGTTCACTCTCCCTCCCACGACAACCTCGACGAGGATTCGAGCAACAGCCAGCCACTCCTTAATAAGTTCTTCTGGTAGACACTCAGCCATGCAATGTACGTACGTGCTGCATGTCCATCATCTTGCACCCTGCAGTTTGATCAAGATATATCCTGATTCAACCTTTTACGTACGTATATTCCTTCTTTTTTCGGGTTTTTGTTCGAGGAGAAGGGCTAGAGACCAAGTGATAATCTAGAAAATATTGACAATAATAAGTTTGTATCGATCATTTGTGTGTTTCTGCAATATATATGTAATTTTACTACAACTAAATCAGCAGATTGCATATTCATTGTTCTTGAGACTGATGAGTATATATATATAAAGGGGTTATTAATATACTATGTTATTACTTATTATCCGATGAGAACTAAAAACTTGAAATAATTTGGCCAAACAGGCTTTTTTTTTTTTTTTTTTTTTTTTTCCTATTTCTATTAGGTTTTTGTATCCCTTCAATTTTTACAACTGTGAGCATATATGTATGTGAAATCGGCACACAACTGTCGAGTGCAACTCGGATTACGTAAGGCTAGGGTTGAGATCGAACTTTCCAACCACATCAATAATATATCGATAATGACCTTAACATACAAGGTCGATGACTCCACCTTCTATTGTCAATTGATTTTAGGGAACTTATCTAGACTTTAACACCAACTCCTGCCAAACTCGGTTCGAGAGAGAGGATAAGAGAGAAGACTATGAGAAATAAACAATTTGATTGTATGTCTTAATCTGAGTTTTTTTCTGCATATATATGTATATTCTCATTCTTACTCTCTTGAGTATGCATGTCTAGCTACAAAGTCAAGTAGGTGTATATGAACTTACACGAAAAATCAAAGAGATATTTTCATTACATAGTCACCGATGGATTACGTCCAATATAATATTATTGTCCAACAAATCAAACACTTAATTACTACAACGTGCATGTGTTCTTGAACCTACGGTTCAAATTCTCAGGCTTACAATACCGCAAACGACACGGTGTGTTTCGCGAGACAATCGTGTTATGTCGAATCCTACATATCCTATGAATGATGTTTTGTATATTTTGTACAAACTTTATATTGTCTTGTTCAACAAGACCCCCAAATCAGTTATAAAAACACACAAAAAAAACATAATTTTGAACAAAGAAATCAACCTTCAATCCAAATTTCCTTCTTTTACATGTACATAAATGGAGTATGAGCTATAATATATATCTACCTTACAATAGATGCCCCTTCATCAATGGACGACTTTGAGAACAATGGAGACGCGGAAATCTCATGCTAGATGAATCCTCAAACGCATATTCGAGCGTACATGCGCGTCAAATCCAAGTCCCACACATAAGTCAAGTAAGGTTTAGTATAAATTATAAATTGCTCATTTCTAGATAAAAGCCAATTCCTTAGTTGGTTACTCTACAGAGTACATACTTTAGAATTATGGGTTTTGTGGAGTCGTCTGGCCCATTACGTTGTGTTTTGGGCTGCTTGGTTTTGTTATTGGGCCGAATAGCGGCCCAATTGTCGTTTTAAAGGTCATCTGAAAGGCCTATTATTCGTGGGTAAACCTATTTTTAGTTATTAACTAATATTTTTAGGTATGTAAAATTGTAAACATACATACAATGAACATTTACCTAAAATTTCCGAACTTGAGATTTAAAAAAAAAATTAAGGACATTATTGTGTGTTTTGATCCTCCATTAGGGTTTTGTACATGAGATTATCGTTTGAGGGCCTACGAAAACCTTCCATTTCGATTAATCGGTAGAATCTAGTAGCCAATACAAAAAGTTTATGATGCACGAAAATGATTTTATATGACATGTTTAGAGAAATAATTATAATTTTTTGTCGTTTGTTAAGTTATGCCTTAATGATATAGATTAAGAATTTTAATTTATTTACTAATAAATGAATACTTTATTAGATAAAATATAAGTAAATATCTAAATGTTTTCTTATCATGAATCTTTAACATGGGTTCAAAGGCTATATAAGATTACAAAAATCGTTTTTTGTTTGTTCTATTGTATACTTTGTAGTCTTTCTAGATTTGTTCTAAGGAATTGAATGTAATACAAAAGCTAGTATATGTGATATTGCCTTTAAGGGAACAAAATATCATTGTGATGGGTATTTATTTCTCCAAAATGCATCTTTTGAGACCAAATGACAAAATCTCCTTTTCCAATGTTTTGGGAGAGATTAGGGCATGTGATATGCAATGGAAAGATGTAACAAAACTAGCTTTATTTATATGGGCATGTAATTTTAACATTGTGCTCCATAATGACCCACTTTGTTGTGGTCACACACTACTTCACAAAATCAATCCTAGTCTAGGGTAGAGTCTTCTATAAGGATATGGTGAGATTTCGATCAACCAAGCATACATGCATGCTATGTTAGGTATAAGTCCATGACATAAGTTTAACACACTAGCTTTAAGTCTTATATTTTCCCTTCATCAAACAATAGGTCCTAAATATGTTGGATAATATATATTTTTCCTTCGACTTCATTCTCCTTTCACCAAACGAGTCCTAACCCTGTTGGATAATGTATATTTTTCCTTCAACTTCATTCTCCTTTCATCAAACGGGTTCTAACTCTATTGGAGATAACAAGTTCTCACTTCGAAAGTTATAGATATTACGAGTCTAGTATATAATGTCAGTGAACTCCTCCAACTTTCAATTGGTTTTATGATGGAAATTCATTGGATTTATGTGTTTGGTTAGAGTCAATGCGTATATGCGCTTGCATGCACTCGACCCGTTATACTCGATCCGTCTGTATCGAACTTTGATAAGCTCGACGTCAGAAATACGGATAACGTAATTAAGTTGTGATTGTTTCCGACTTGAATCAAAATTTGAATAGAAAAAATGTAAGATAAAGCTGTAGTTAGGGTAGCACGTGAGGCCTATTAATATTTAATTATGTCGACTTCACATAATTTCAAGATTTTATTTTAATAAGGAAATGTAAGTATACTATAATTAAAATTAAAAAAATAAAGCTAAGGAAATTACATGGAAAGAAGAATTGGAGGTTGGGGTCCACCTGGTAGAGCACTAAGCGGTCCGTTGAATGGGACCACCTCACCACGTGGGGCCACCATTACCCGCACGTTCAAACCCTCATTTCTAGGTCGTAACGTAATACAATTTCTATTCAATAATTAATTAAAATTAAAGAAATTTATTTTTCTTTTTTATTTCCTATGCTTGTGTGGCTCCCTATATATTATCAAGACAATTTAAAGACTATGGTGTTTATGAAAGATCGAGATGATCGTATATGATTTTAAACTGAATTTTCGCTTTTTTGAGAAAGTATAAGTCAGACATGTGTTTAGATAAATCAATTGTGTTATTAACCAACTAACCCATTTTAAAATTTTGAACTCCAATACACTCTTTTCTAACGATTTCAATTTTCGTGTTCTCATACGCAAGAATATTTTAGGATTGATTACCTCTAAAAAATAGTCTTTCCTTACTGCTTTCCGTTTTCAAAAAAATAAAAAATAAAAAAACCGTGTGGCTCACTAGCTCGTTTAGCTAAAACGTTAGAGGTAAAAGGAAGTAAATATATTTATTACTTTTTTTTGGACAATTGGTTATATTGGATTAGTTCTAAGAGATGGTTAGTTTCAATTTAGAGATAGTTAGTTTCATCTTAAAGTTTCATTACTGATGAAAAATCGAAGTTCGAGATTGTAAAAAAAAAATAGTTTTAGGTGTCAAGATTACCAAATGCGTCAAATTGAATCCTGTGAAGACATTTTTAATCTAAAATTAGTTAACTGTGAAGATATTTCTAATCTAAAACTTCGTCAAGAAACGAATATCTAGTTTAGAGTCGGATATAATCATCCCGATCTCCCACAAATAACTTCAAAAACCTTGAAGTGTTCTAATAACACGCAAATTATCACCACAATTTTAAACATTTTTTATTTGTAATATGATATAAACAGCCAGTTTATTTTAATGTTATAAACTTTGTAACCTATTAAATTTTTGTTGGCATGCTAAGAATTTGAACCTTTTTCTTATAATCCTTAAAAGGGTATTATTGAAAAGATATCGATAAAGCATATATATATATATGCATACAAATTACAATTAATAATATTTTTGGTTTAATAAAAGAAAAAATAGGTGTGGATAGCATGAATATTAATGCTTGTAATTATTTAATTTTAAATCAATAAAATGATACTTCCATCTATATAAATAATTAAAAATAATGATGACCAACCCAATCAAGAGGCACAAAACAACATGCACAAGTTGTTCAATGACTACGTGACAACCTATACAAATTGTACGTCAAATTAAATCCTCTAAAAAATTTCATTTACATAAAATTTAGTAATATTTAAAAAGAATAATTAATGGATTTACACAGTAAACGTTAAAGTTGGTACATTTTTCGAAATTCATATTATTTCGTACGTACGTGAATTGGTGTTGTTGAGCTCATACGAATCTATATATATTTCATTTATTTGTAGCATACTGTAACATTATTCGTAGGTGAATCCCAACTATTAAACATACTATCTCGTACCTAAATTATCGATGAATGACGCATATTAATATATTATTAATTCAATCTAATTATATACTCTATTATGTAACTTAAATAATATAATGAAAAAACTCTAATTAACAATAAAAAAAGTAGTTTCATAACCATGACGAATCAGTCGAGCTATTATATATATTTACGCACTTTCTTATTCCAAATATTGTATAATTTTCAGTGTTTTTGTTAATTTTGTATTTAATTATATAAGTTAAAAATTAATTTTGCAATTAAAATTTTAAAGAGTAGGTGTATTTTAAATACTTTATTTAAAACACAGCACATAATATCTTAGATACATTACAATATCATTTAAAACTTGAATAGTTCATAATATAGCACATAATATCTTCAAAATTTATATTAATAACATGTATGCAAATATATATTGTAGAGTTTTGATGAATATTATAAAGTCTTGTATAATATACAATATATTTACATATATCCTATGATATGAAATTTACGTTACAAGTTTTTTTTTTATAAAAAAAATTCACTCCAATTTCTCATGCAAATACACGTTCTAAACACAATTATATATCTCGTAGGTAGAATAATAGATTGATGTTTAATACCCAAAAATATAAATTAGGGTAAATTGCTTACAATATCACACCAAGACAAACATGATTAATTTTGGGGCGTATTATACCCACAACGTTCAAATTTATAAGGACTAACAAAACTCGCAAGAGGTCGACGTTTATCTTTGAGCGCCGGCGATGATACCGACGTCAAAATATTTTTTTTTTATATGAATGCCGATGTCATCGGACAACTTCCAAATAATACTACTAAAATTTTTTAATAGTGACGGGTTATTTCAATTCTTTTTTTTTAAATTTATCAAAAATAAAAAATTTGAACGATGACTTCTAGGCTCCAGCGCTGGAGCCTCATTAGAGGCCAGCGGATTGAAATTCATTTTTACAGATCAATGTCTGTTAGAGTCCGATACAGACGGACCGGTAGAGCGGGGGTCGTGTGCATACGAAACGAGCGTACATGCGCATTAGGCCGAAGCCCAACACATAATCCCGGCGAGGTTCCATCCTAAAACCAATTGGCAATAGGAGGAGTAGCCCACCAACCTTATATACTAGGCTCGGAGCGTCCACATCTTTTGATGTGGGACCTTATTATCTCCAACACGCCCCCGCAAGTGCAACTAGAGGATATAGACCGAGTTGCACTTGTCCACGGGTTAGGATCGCGAGCCGAATTGAGGCTAACCGCTCTGATACCATGTCAGAGTCCGATACAGACGGACCGGTAAAGCGGGGGTCATGTGGATACGAGCGCACATGCGCATTAGGCCCAAACCCAGCACATAAACCCGATGAGGTTCCATCTTAAAACAATTAACAATAGGAGAAGTAGCCCACCGACCTTATATACTAGGCTCGGAGCATCACATCTTTTGATGTGAGACCTTATTATCTCCAACAATGTACATATATTTAGCTTTTTTATCTATTTTAATAACAAAAATATAAATTAGTGTAAATTGTTGCCTTTTCTCTTAACCTCTTCCTGGGTTTATGGCTCGATGCATTGCTTTTGGTGTAGACCCAAAAATCAAAATATTATATAATTAATTTAGTAATTAAACTTTATCCAAATAATATTGTATTTATAATGAATGATAATTTACTAATTTTGCTTCACTGTCCATGTCCAAAAATGAGGAAACACTTTCGTGTGATTTCAGTGTTCTTTTGTTTTGATCTGCAATTCATTTTAATTTATTTTATTTAAATACATTGGTTCACGCAAAAGAATATATTTAAATATAAATATACGTGCAAGGGCACATTGTTTCAAGTACATTTTACTAGGAATATTTTTATAAAATATATAATACCACGTACCCCTTTTGCTTTTGTCATAAACTATGGAAGATTATTACTAACAAGTACGTACTTATGGATACATTTTATTATTTTAAAAAACTTATATATTATTGTAAAATTAATTATGTATGTGCGTGTGAGGAAAAGCTGGCATGCAATATTATATACGGTCAACTCTTTGACCATGCTTGCATTGTTGGATAACATTAATCATCTAATTATTTGTTTTACGAATCTTAATTAACTTTTAGGCCCCGTTTGGTTTGAACTCCGGAATCGAAAACGGAATGGAAACGAATCTAGTGCATATGTATACCCATGTTCATGAAAGTTTTTGGAATCATTCCTTATGATTTGAAGTAATTGAAGTTGAATTTGATTACTTTTGATACCCTATAGGGTAACAAAATATGGGGAGACAAATTGTATTATGCATGTAAACACAAGGAATGATTCCTTAGAATTTAATGAATAAGGATATACATATGGACTAAATTGGTTTCCATTTTTTCGTTTTCGGAGTTGGAACCAAACGGACCCTTAGTTTCAAATTAGACGATTGTGACGAGTCTCTGTTGTCAAATCTTACAGAACGAGAAATTTCCAAAAATATGTTTAAAGTTGTTGTTTAGTTAACATTTTTTTAAAAAATTACATAAAAATACATTGATTTGATAAAAATTATGGTTAATGTGCTAATTTTTTACGCCAAAAATACATTGATTTTTAAAACTGATTTTTGATTCGATTAAAATCGTACCAAACAAACCCTTATATCATTTCAATCAATGTTTTATGCTAGCTTTAGCCATTTAGCTTACAAATTCAGTGATGAGAAACTAAATAGATATATCACAAATATTTATATTTTAAAATTGTATGATAAAATATTCAAAGAAAAACAAAAATAATCAATTTAAAATATTATAGTTATTTTCATGAGAAATTATGTAAATATACATAAATAGTTTTACTTTTGAAAATTTTAATGTCAATTTATAATGTTATTAGTTAAATACAGCATAAATTATTATGGATATTCACTTTAAAAAAAGAAATTGAATTTAGAGGTTGAGGAGAAAAAATCAAATACAGAAGGTAATCGATCAAAATTTAATTTAATAATTTTATCTTCTTTGTAAATGATTTTTTTAAGGGCAATTTTGGTAACTAAACCTTTTTGAAAAATTAGAGTAGTAAATATGCTTTTTAATTTTTTAATTAAGTAAATATACCCCAACTTTTTATATTTATTTTCAAACTCTACACATTTTTCTTCAAGGGGTACATTTACTAAACACAAAACTAAAAAAAGCCTAGTAAATCAAATTATTATTTTTTTTTAATAGAAAAAGAGACGATATTTTCCAAAATTTTATCTTATTTCTATCGTACTATGTATACATTATAATTATAATTTTTTTCTTTTTACATATTTGGTACTACTATATATGGTGGTGTTCATGTAATCGAACATCTCCTTTGACAAAAAGAATTATTGCACTAATTTATTGTCAAAATTGAAGGGATAAACGTTGATAATGTTAGTTCTTAGTTGTTAGTGCATGATTAAGAGAGAGATTTGAACGTAGTGATTCAGATAATATTAATTTAATTAATAATAACAGTAAGTAATTAGGTGGGGTTTTCGATTGAGTTCTTGAGTTGGAGAAGTAGTAGTAGGTACGTTTGCTAGCTGCCTTGTTTTTTTTCTTATTTTATATGGTGAATAATACTATAACATTTATTAATATTATGTATTTCATGAAATATATTCATAGTAATGTATTTCTACTTAAATTGTATGATTGTTAATAATAATACTAAGTAATTAGGAAGTGGGCATTTGGAAACACTCTACGGTTTACGAATATTATGATAGCTTATTGTATTTTATATGTACTTTTCATTTCCTAAGCTATATGGATGGAGATTACGTACAAGTCTATGATATCTTATTGGATGATATATTACAAATATGGAGTTATAAATATTAATATTAAGAGAAAAAAATAAATCTTTAATAATAATATTATACATATATCAATATGCTTTCTTCTTCCAACACCCATCAAACTTATAAAAAAAAAATTTGTTCAATCAACTACTAATTTCAATTATCAAAAAGCTTCAATTTTTAAGTAACAATAAGCTTTAACTTTAACTCCAACTAGTGTATTATCCGCACTTTGTGCGGGTTGAGTTTTAATAAATATTTAATACTTAGAAATTTATACGTATATTTTTGTAAAATAAAAATTCGGAGAATGAAATTATAATTATTATGACTTTTAATTCTCTTTTATTTATCTCTTCTAATTAAATATATATTTAAAGTGATTTGTTAAGATATGCTCGTTGGTTAAAAAAAATCCTTAAAAGTTTAAAAGCTATTTTTATAAAAATATTTATTTAAATATTTTAAAAAAATTTAGAAATCAATTTCTAATTTATATTAACATTTAGAAATCACTTTTTTTGTAATAATTTTCTAGGCTTCGAAAAACATGGCGTTGACACGTGACAATATAGGTTTCTGCTTTAATAGATATATATATATATATATATATAAAATAAGCTCATGGACGATTGAACAACTGTCTTACGCATATGAGTGTACATGCGCGTTATGTCTAAATCCAACACGTAAACCTGATGGGGTTAACACCAATTGTCAATAGGAGGAGGAATCTATCCCTCTTATATACTAGGTTCAAAATGTATATTTTATTAATAAAGTTATTGTTAAAGGCAGAACTAGGTAGAGATGGAAGAGTAGGACCAGAGATAGTATGATGGGGGAGTTGACAGAAGATAACAACTCTATTCCATCACAAACAAACCTTGTTTTCCAAAACAATATTATTTAATACTATCTCCAACTATATTTTTCCTTTGGATCCAATGTATTCTATATAAAAAATATACATTTTTCTTAAATTATAATCAAGTTAACTGTAAATAATTTACAATACGTTTATTTCAGGCTTTTCTTATATTTTTTGCAATAGAAATTTATGTTTCTAAAAGTCAAAAGTTCAAAAAAAATCTTTTGAAAAATTATAAAAATATATTCAGGGTTATGTAAAAGCTTTTATAAATAAATTTCTGAATTTGTTTTAAAGCTTCTAACTTTTTTCTTATCCAAAAACTTTTATTATTTGTAATATTTTTTTTATCAATTTATTTTTCAAATTTATCCACAAATTTTAAAAAAATATATAATTATTGAGAATGAGAAGCCTCCAAGAAACATCCAAAAGAAGCCCACAGAAGTGATACATACTTGATTACTTGGTCACCATCAATGAAGTCAGAGATCTAACACTTAATTTGCACAAATAAAATAACAAAACAATTTGCATAAACAACCTCATATTCTTACATATTTACACAACTACCCACTAAAACTTCAAAAACAAACAAACCTGTATATGAAAATTTTCCAACACTTAGTTTTTTTCCAACCAATACATACAAACTAATTTGTCACAACATTTTAGCGGGAAAATTTCTTCTCCTACAAGTGGTATACAATTTTTTCATCTTTCTAACCAAACTGAAAACTTCGAAATCTCTCTGATCATCATCTACAACTTACCCATCTCAACATCTTCCTTTATAGGCATCTCAATACCATCAATCGCGAAGCTCGAATCATCGATACTGATACTGGATGTCGAATCTAACCCAGATCCGGCTTGAATCTCCTTAAACATCGCCATAACTTGGATCATTGTTGGTCGTCGCCATGGCCGATCATCTAAGCAAGCGCAAGCTACTTTCAGGTGTTGTAGAAGCTCAATTTCTAAGCTTGGATCTTCTTTAATCAGCTCGGAATCAAACACAGCAGAAATTCTCGTTTTCGCGTGTTGCTTCACCCACCCGACTAAGTTGTTATCACCGAAATCAGCTGAATCTGTCGGTTGTTTTCCGGTTAAGAGCTCGAGAAGTACTACACCGTAGCTGTAGACATCGCCTTTTGTTGAACACCTGAAGCTTTGGTAATACTCCGGTGGGACATATCCCGGAGTTCCGGCTAAGGTACTCACACTCAAATGTGTGTCCATTGCGCTCATTAGTCTTGCCATACCGAAATCAGACACCCGAGCTTCTAAATTCTCGTCGAGTAGTACATTGCTTGATTTCATATCTCGGTGAATTATGTGAGGAATGCAGTTGTGATGCAGGAATGCAAGTCCTCGAGCTGCCCCTATCGCGATTTTCCGCCTTGTCGCCCAATTCAGCTTGATTCCGGTCTTTTTCCGGTCGTGTAAGATGTCTTCTAAGCTACCATGAAGCATGTATTCATAGACTAACAGTCTTTCATCTCCAACTTTGCAGTAGCCTAACAGCGGTACGAGGTTTCTGTGTTTGATCTTGCCAATGGTCTCCATCTCGGCCGTGAACTCTCTATCGCCTTGGCCGCTTACGTGTATAAGCTTCTTGATCGCGACAACGCTTCCGTCTTTGAGCTTAGCTTTGTAAACATCACCAAATCCGCCTGATCCGATCATGCTGTCATTGTGAAAGCCATTTGTTGCTTCTAAAAGATCAGCAAACGTCAGTTTCCGGAGGGGCTTTTCAAACGCGGCTAGGTTGATGCTTAAGGCTTCCCGAGCACTCGTGTACTTCCAGGCGTTTTGCTGACCGCCTGAGTTCGAGTTTCCGTCTCCATAGTCACCTGATTCAGTTTCCTTCTTCCTCCTCCTCTTCTTTACCTCAACATAGACTATGATTGCACCAAATATACAGAACAAAGAGAACAACAACCCCATTGCAACACTACCTGCTAGAGTGCCCTGCTTACGCTGCCTTTGATGCTGAGAAGTGGCTGAAGCCGAATCACTGCCACAGCGAGGAAGCGGATAGCCACAAAGACCCGAGTTATTGTAGAATCTGTAAGGCGGAAAAGTCTCAAACTGACCCGAATTCGGAATCATTCCAGTCAGATTGTTATTAGACATATCAATCTCAGTAAGCAGTGTAAGTCCAGCAAGCGATGGCGGGATCTGACCCGAGAGCTGATTATACGAAAGGTCCATGACACCAACATACTTCAATCCGCCTAGCTCGCTAGGAATCGGACCCGAGAGACTATTGTGAGCTAAATCCAATATAGACAGATAGTACATTGACCCTAATTCCTTAGGGATACTACCATCTAACATGTTGAAAGACAGATCAAGAAAGATCATAGTACCATTATGCTGAAAAGTTGGCTGAGTATTACCTCTGTAGATTCTAGTGAAGTTGCAGGAGTTTCTAGTCGGGATTCGGTTCAATGAATCCTGTCGAATCCCAGCAAACTCGAGTAGATTCCCCGCCCCGTGACACTCCTTGTTACCATCATTCTTCAAGTACACATACTTCTTACCAACAACAAGCCCAACAGCCATATTGCCTGATTGCTTCGAGAGACTCGACGGGATTGAGCCATTTAACAAGTTGCTATTCAGATCTAGCCACAGTAAGCTCTTGCAATCTCCCAACTCAGACGGAATTTCGCCATAAAACGAATTATTTGACAGCTTGAGGATGGCGAGAAACTCGAGACTACCGATCCAAGAAGGAATCACACCACTCAACTGATTGCTAGACATTGAAATCCAATTCAAGTTTGTGCAGTTCCTTAGCCCTGAAGGGATAGTTCCAGTAAGCCTGTTGTAATCAAGAATCAAATTCTCCAATGAATGAATATGCATAAGGTCATTAGGGATTTCCCCTTCAAGATGGTTCATCCACATGATCAAATCCTTGAGATTGGAAAGAAGCCCTAAACTGGTAGGGATCTTGCCAGTAATGTAATTGAAGCTAAGATCAAGAGAGACGAGCTGCGAACAGTTTCCGATATCGGTTGGTATAGCTCCAGTCAGCAGATTATCCTGAAGATACAACTCCTTCAAATTGGTATGTTGATTTTGACATAGACCAGATGGAAATTTTCCAGAAAGATTGTTTGAGCTCAAATCCAAACTCTCCAAGCTGCTTAACAAGGTAAGAGAATCAGGAAGAACATCCACAAAGAGATTAGAGGATAATGACAGCTTCTTCAACCCATCAATTTGCATAAACATGTCGATAGGCAAAACCCCAGAGAAGTTATTGTAAGACACATCAAAGAGATTTAGTGAAGAGCAGGATTCAAGGCCACTGGGAAGATTACCAGAAAGATGATTATTGGAAAGATCGACTTCCTTTAAAGAAGAGCAAACATCAAGTATACTTTTGCTGATTCCACCTTCAAACTGATTTCCAGAAAGATACAGAAACTGGAGATTTGAAGTTGGGAGAGAAGGAATTGAACCTGAAAATTGATTGTTTGAGATGTTCAAGTGGATGAGCTGTTCACATCCACTAAGCTCATTTCCGATTAACCCATTAAACTTGTTTGAAGACAAATCGAGATGATTCAGCTGAGCACATCCCCCTAAATTAGGGATTTGAGAAGAGAAATTGTTGCTTGAGACGTCAAAAGACTGCAACAAATCACACCCATTCAAGGAGAAAGAACCGTCTAATCTGTTACCCTTGAGATTCAAAGTGGTAAAATGAGCACACCCATTAGATACCAGCCATGGAAGAAACCCACTACCCACAAGCTGATTGAATGACAAATCTAGGGTTTGGAGCTTGAGGGAATAGTGTGAATTTACTAAATTACCCTCGATTGAGTTCGATGAGAGATTTAGAGAAGTTAAAGCAGAGCATGTAGAGAATAAGGACAAATCGGAAGGAGAACCAGAGATTGAGTTGAGAGAGAGATCGAGGAAAGCCAGGGAAGATGAACAGGAGGTGAAGGATTGAATTGGACCAGTAAGATTTGTGGATTTTAGGTCTAGAGATGAAAGTTTTTCAAGCGGGAAGAGATGTGTTGTAACAGAGTTGAAATTTGATGAAAGGGAGATGAAGCTAAGATCCAATGAGATGATTCGGAGGTCCGAAGAGCACGAAACTCGAGTGAATAAACATGGGTTTTGACCCGATTGCCAGTTGGAGAGAATATTCGGGTTAGGCAGAGAGGATTTGAAGCTTAATAAGCGTTGAGCATCAATGGAGGTCCCAGTTTCGCCGGTAATTAACACTGAAAAATGAAGAACAACAAGTGACGTGAAGAGAAATTTGCAAGGATTAAGATAGTTTCTGGAAACCATCTTCTTCTTCCTCATAAAAAATACAGTGTTTTGTAGTATTGATAAATGGAGTTTTCGGTTTCAGGGATGATTCGCCATTGTAGAGTGCTCTGTTTACAAGCAGAGAAGAAGAAGGGGAAAAAAGGGGGTCAAAAGACTGGAGAAAGAAGGAAAGAAGGGTTATTTATATGAGAATTATGTATTATGGAATTGAAGGATGAAGATGAAGAGATGGCAGTGAAGAACACAGCTGGTGGTCACATGCCATGTGAGCCCCTCTCTCTCTTCTGGTTGCTGCTTCTTCTTCTCCATTTATTATTATTGTTTTTTTTGAAAATTCTGTTTAGTGCTGCTAAATTTCTACATATATTCCGTTTTATAGTTAAAACTTTAGGAAATTCGTGAGCTAGTCACGACATTTTTCAATCTTCGTTTTATACACACAATTTTGGATGAATTTGGTTTTGTAGCCATAAATTTTCCTTTTATATCAAAAGTTTTGTTTTATCTTCATGTCCATTTTAGCATTATACTTTGTGGTAAACTTTAAAGTATTTAATTGTTTTTAACAGTTTATGCTTTTTAAGAAAATTGTTAAATATAAAAGCACATATTCTCATACATATGCCTTTACTTGAACAAATGTTAAAAATAGATGCTATTAACTCTTTTAGTTTTAGTTATTTTATCAATATTAAAATAACATTTTGGCCTAACCTAACAAAAAAATTGTTAAAATAACGATATAAATCATTTTTAAACTTTATGTTATATAGAGTTTATTTGAAAATCTTGAGCTTATTGGAGTGGAAATTAGTAGCTGATTGAACGATCTTTTTTTTTTATAGGTTTGACGAGTGTTTAAATAATAAAAAACTTATTATTGCCAATATATGTATACAATTTTTACCTTTTATAAAAGAAAGTGAAACAATTCGATTTACTAAACTTTTTATAAATTTGATAAGCCTATAAAATAAAATCGCCCAAATAAATCTATAGTTTTCTAATTAAAAGTACTATATTATCAATCATTTGTATTTAAATCACTCTTATTATTTGAATATATTTGCCATATAGGTTTTTAAACCTGTTTTTTTTAAGGATATCAATATTGTTAATATTTACAAACTTAAATAATATTGTATAACTTTGTTTTGTATTAAATTAGCTAGTGTTTTCATTAATATAAAATATATTTATACTCTTTTGAGAGTAGAGATGGGACCAAATCTAAACCGTCGGTTTAGGTTTGGGAACCGGCGACCTAAACCATAGAAATCAAAACCAAACCGTCGGTTTGAGCCCAAAAAAAATCAAATAATAAAAATACCAAACTGGCAGTTAAACCTAAACCAGTAACCTACGGTTTCGCCAAACCGGCAAACCTAAACCGCCGATTTTGGGCGATTTGGCGGTTTGGTTCAAACCGGACCCATGTCTATTTAAGAGTATATTGGACGAGGTTGTGAGTATAATACAAAATAGGTAAAAGGTAAGGGTGGTTAACATAATTACCTAAAAGTTAGGGAGGAAAAGGAGAAAGAATGAAAAATAGAGTAAAATTGTGAGCATACGTACGTGTGAGGGTGCCATGTTTGGCTTTGTGTTGGTTATGGCAGGGGAAGAACAGTAGAGCGTAGGAGCTTTTTCCGTTTCCCATGAAAGCTGTTTAATTAATTAAGATTAAGGAGATGATTAATTAGTATAATTCAAACAAGAAGAGTGCGCCACAATACTTAATTAATTATAATTAGCGTTTATGATTCCCATGCAGAACGATTTGTTTGTCTCTCTACTAAGCTTTGCCTTAGCGTGCCTTCCAATTAATTACAGATTCCAATCTCTTTTTTTAATTTGTAATTACTCTCTAATTAAATAAGTAACCCGAGGTTATATACTTTATTAATTTTATTTTTAATAAAATCTGATTATAATTAACTGTCATTCTAGAGTTTGACACAATTTTTAATAAAAATATTAAATAACATAAATTTTGTAATGTTTTTCTAAATCTTATCCCTTGTTTAATAATCTACCTTCTTTTAAATCAATAAGAAAGATTTTATAACTAAAATTAATCATTTACTCCAATTTTCAAGAACATTTCTTATAATTATTGTTCATTTATTGACTTAAAAAACTTAAAACGACAGATAATTGTGATAAAATTTCTAATGTTAAAACGACACTTATTTTTTATTGGATGGGGTATTATTTTAATAGTTTTTGTACTAAGTCGTACAATTTATTGGATTACTTTTATGAAATATCAATTAATTTTCTTTATTTGTGTAAATGTAAGAAAAATTAAAATTTAACGAGGTTTCATCCTAAAATTAATTTAGGATATGAATAATCAACAATCTTTTATATTAGGTTTAAAATGTCTGAAAAGTTATTATATCCAACATGACCTCACAAGTATAATAAGGGTACAAATTTAGTTGACACTTGTCGACAAGATAGGGTCGTAATTTCAATAGAGGTTATCGCTCTGATATCTTGTTATAAGTCCGACATAGATAGACGAGCGCATATACAAATTAGATCAAAACCCGTCACATAAAACCATAACCGCTTCTTCCTAAAATTAACTAAGGCCCTGTTCGGTAATACAAGATTTTAGCTTAGTTTAAATTTTTTGAGTAACTTTAGCTTTTTTGGTAGATTTGTTAGTATAGTTTCACAAAGCTTTGTAATTTCTGAAAATCTAACAAATAACCTAATTGATGTTTGGTAAAAGTAGATTTGTGGATAGATTTACCAAAAAGCTAAAAAGGACAAAAATGTACAAATTGTTAAAGAAGTAAGAGATGGGTAAAATTGTAAAAATTTTGATAATCTACCCAAAAGTTATTCTAGAAAACTTTTCCAAATTCCACCAAAAAACTCCTCAAAAAGCTTTTCAAAAACCTAATCTCTTCAACAATTTATTATGTCGAACACCATGTAATTTTTCAAAAAATATAAAATTGTACAATAATCCACGCAATAATCTTCACCGAACATGTCCACATAAGAATAAGAGGATGAACGGTTGGTGTATCTCACCACATTCCTATTAACATATAATATTACAACTTTATATTGAATAATTCTATCGACTTTATATCAAAAAATATTATTTCTACATAATTCGTGTACTTGGAAAAAAGAAATAAATTGCATTCTATTTTTAATAATATATTTCAGAATTTAAGGCAACTTTCTACGTTCCCAATAAAAATAGCATAAATATTCAAGTATGTGGTGGTGGTGTACATACGTTGTACGTAGACAACAATCTATCACGTGGTTATCACGCGCGTCAAACTTCGAGTGAAGGTTAAAAAATGTGCAAACCGCAATGACGGCGAATCTAAGCCGTTGCCTGAAATCGACGGAGGGGATTGAATAAGGTAATAAAAAAAAGATAAAGATAAAAGAAAAAGTGACTGTCACGGTACTTTTTTAACTCACACTTGGGCAGTGCGTGTTGCTGTGATGTCTCTCGACGTATCTAATCTAGGGAGTAAAAGTGGTAAATCTAGTACTACTTTACTGAAACTGCAATTTACTTAATTGCCCTTATTTATTATCGTTTATTGTAAGGGTAGATTGGTCAATTCGTGATTGTTCAGGTGTGTAATTTACTCTTGTGTAGGAGTGCGACTTTGAGTATTAACTCCTTTGTTTCTGGCTTTCGACAAGGATTTATTACACAAATTACAGGTGAAGGCTAAAGTGGTTCATTTTGCTAATTTTTTTAGTAATATACATTTACTTTAGGGGTATTTTAGTAAAATACATTTCCCTACGAGTAACTTAGCCTAACCATTATGAGTAAAAGTTTGAATTTGGCTCGAGCTTAATTTGAGCTTCACAATGTTCTATATTTGACTAATTTTAAGGGCCCGTTTGGTTCCAACTCCGGTAACGGAAACGGAATGAAAACGAATTTTGTCTATATGCATATCCTTATTTATGGAATTTTATGGAATCATTTCTCGTGGTTTAGTGCAAAGTACATTTGCTTGCCCACATTTTATTACCCTATAGGGTGTCAAAAGTAATCAAACTCTACCCTTATTACTTCAAACAAAAAGGAATGATTCTAAAAACTTTTATAAACAAGGGTATACGTATGGACTAGATTCGTTTCCATTCCGTTTCAGATCCCAGAGTTAAAACTAAATGGGCCCTAAATTCTAAACAAGTTCTATTCGAATTTTTTTATTGAGGCGACTCGAGCTACCTATATTTGACCTAAAAATATATTAACTTTGCGTATTGTCTTACGAGGTTTTGATATACTTCATCTTTATAATTTTGTTGAGAAGAATACGAGAAAGAATATAACTCAACACATT
Source organism: Fagopyrum homotropicum (assembly GCA_033239125.1). NCBI lineage: Eukaryota > Viridiplantae > Streptophyta > Magnoliopsida > Caryophyllales > Polygonaceae > Fagopyrum > Fagopyrum homotropicum. Next base: position 143,649,214 of record BSWB01000005.1, read on the forward strand.
AAAAAATAAATCAATTACATCAAATTTTAAAAAAAATACTAAAAAGTTTCAAATCAATAGTAAATCTTATATTATATGATCGTGATCATAAAATTTATATTGAACTAGAAGGAAGACGGACAACAAGTTATGCCACAAATCCTTTCTGGATAGCGAATCCGATCCTTCTAAAAACAACATCAGAAGACCTATGAGACATAACGTTGTCATGCAAAACCTGTTGCACCCTCTTGAGAATTTCAATAGCATCGAGCGCAAGGAAATCAAAGGTGTCAAAAGTGAACGAAAGAAACACATGTTGAATTTCAATACAAGCTTTTATCATGTTTGGCCACCTTAGCAGAAGCCGCACTAAGCTCCGCCTTACCCACCACAAGTGGGGAAAACACCAGTCAACCCATGATTAAACCTAAATATAATGCATGCCGACCATGAATACTAGGCCAAACGTTCCCTGAAAACACTAGATGAGGGGAAATTCTACCCGTCAACCCATAATTAAATCTACGAAACATTCGACATACTCAAACTCGAATTTAAAATGACTAGATAAAGGTAAATAGTGTTTTTTTTTATTGATATGAATGATCACATCTTATCTAAATAGTATATGTTATGAGGTTCCAAATAAATGGTGGGGATGAGATCGTGTGACAACCATTTAAAGGAAGTAGTCCGTAATAAATTGAATGGGACATTTAATAAAATCAAAATTAAATGAATTTTGATACGACTATCTAATCCTTTCCTCTCTTCTTTAAGCTCTCATTAGATATTACTTCGTGCGGTTCCATTTGGGCCAGTACAGTGGGCCCGGCCCACATGGGGCCCATATTTCTTTTTCGATGATAAATAAAGCTTAATCCAATTTCCCCACCAATAAGCAATAACTATATATGTAATCACAACAAAGTGGAACAAAAAAAATGTTTACGATGGCTAAATTTGTGGGACCCACTAAGTACTGTGACACGTGCCGTGTCTAGAATGACGTGGCTGATTTTATACACGTCAGTTGTATGAATTTAATGCTCTTTTTGTTCAGCTTCATCGGCTTGCTGAAGACGTGACGTGGTAGCTTACGGCGTTACTAAATACAGGCAATTGTAGTAACGAATTTTATCCACGATCTTACGTCATATTTTGGAAATGTATTTATTAATACAAAATATTTTGAACTGTCACGAATATTTTTTTTATAGCAAATATGCCACGTAAGAAATATAACTAATTATACGATTCTTCATACAAGTACTCGTGTTTTATCCTCTGTGCATAGGATGATGGGTCTGTTTGGGTATGCCTGGTAGATTATTTTGGGAGATTATTATTTTCAATAATCTTTCAATAATCTTGATAATCTATGTATGTATTGGAGTATTTTTTTTTGTGGTTAAAATAATCTCCAAAAATAATCTGAGCATAATGGGTCTGTTTGGTGATCCAAAGATTATCGTAGATGAAGATGAAGATGAATAAGAAAGGAGATGAAAATAGTAGATGATTTAAGAGATGAAATGCAAAAATAATCTTTTATGTGTTTGGTATGAATGAAGATTATTATGGGTAAAATTACGTAAATGGACATATATAAATATAATATATTTATAGAAAATGTATATACAAGGGTAAAATTGGAATAGATTGTTATCATCTACTAAATAATCCCAAATAATCGAGTGTGAGAAGGATGAAAATTATTCTTGTTTTCATCTCCCATTTCATCTCCAAAAATAATCTTCATCCCTTTTATCCTAGTGCACCGAACAAGATTATCTGTGAGCATGGTGAAATAATCTCAATAATCCCCATTTTGAGGGTTGCCGAACGGACCCAATAATCCCTCCAATAACCTCATATAAAAGCCTCACCGAACGCACCCGATGTTCCTATGTTTTTTTAAAAGACATAATCACGCATCGGGATGCTGATTGAGCCTGATTCAGCGTAGAGTCGGTGTAAGGCATTGTTTGGAACACAAACTTATTGATGTTCATGATAACTTAAAAAAATTAGATTAGTTAAAGTCGAAAGAATCGGAGATGATATGAAATCCGACTTGTCAAAGTTTATATGGGGTTTCGTCGCACATTTGCGTGAATATACGCACGTTAACTTTATTGAGATTAACACGGATGGAGCTTGTTGGTATACTTGTTTGGCTACAACAACAGAGTGGTTAATGGGGTTAACCTTGGAGTATATATTGTGTTCATGACTAAGCTACGAGGCGTTTTATATGGTCTAAGGTTAGCTTGAGAGTATGATTATCACATGGTGATCCTGAAATCGGATTCCTTGCTTGTAATTCGCCTCTTTAAACACCAAATCTCCGTCACCATCCGCTCTCTAGTCTAGTACGCAGGTGCCAACTTTTTGCAAAGGAAGTGTGATATCCAGTTTTTTTTTTTTGGTGGATACTGTGATCATGGGTGGCCCTTGGGGGGCAGCCGCCCCACCCTCCCAAAATTTTTTTTTTTTTAAATTTTTTTTTGGAAAAAAGAATCGTTTTAAATTAGATTGTGGCTTCTCGTTTATAAAATTTTTTTCTACGATTTATTAATTTTTTAAATATAAATATTCTTGTGTTATATTTAAATGTTGTTTTGGATCTTTTGCCGAAGTAAAGGAAACTTCAAAAAAATTTTCCGTTTTAGGCTCGGAGTGAAATAATTCACCAAAATGCACGAGATTTGTTGTTTGAAGTAGAAGCGCGGTCTTAGACCGCACTATTATTTGTAAAATGCGTTGTCGAGGACAACGTTTTAATATCCAAAATAAAGTTAATAAAAACACAAATAGAGGTGGGGTCCTAGACCGCGGCTATAGTGTAACGTTTTTTAAAGAAAAAAAACTAAAAAGGCGCGGTTATAGACGCGCCATTAGGGCAGCTATTTTTTTAAAAAAAAGGACCGCGCCTTTTAAGTGTAATGTTTTTTTAATTTTTTTTGTTTTTTTGTTTTTTTGTTTACTGTAAGTAGATGACATATTGACTTTGTTTTTATCGCTATTTTATTTTCATAGATATATTTATCGAAAATAAAATTTCGCCCCCCCTTTAAAATACTACAGCCGCCACTAGCTGTGATATCCAGTTCCGACATGCATAATGTGAGGCGAATACTATCGCGACTATTTAGCTAGCTTAGCTTTTGTTTGTACACTTGGTTTGAATGTTTGATTGATCCGCCCGAGGGTGTGGTGAATCTTTTGTATAAAGATGTAAGGGGTCAGGCTATCAGTTGAATGATTATTATTTAGCCTATTTGTCATATATATTAATCACGACTAGATGTACGGAAATCGCTGACTCCCCTTTTGAGAATAAAAAAAAAATCACGACCTTATATACCAAACTAAAAAACTCTCAAACTTTAAATGTGAGAAGTTACATGTAAATGAGGAACAAATCTAGTTGACAATTGATAGCTAATACGCAATGTAGGATCATCGGACCAATTAAACTAACCGCTTTGATACATATTAAATTCTAATGCGGAGTACATGTTGAGGGTCGTGTGCGCAAGAGCGCACATACATGTTAGACTAAAGTCCAACACATAAACCTAGTTAGATTTTATCTTAAAGCCAATTGACAATAAAAGTAGTCAACCAAACTTATACACTAGAGTGTGGGTTGTTTATTATCGATGGGACAATTTCATCTCAACAAGCCCCCTCGTTGTGCTAGTTCACAAATTAGTTTCTTAAGATCGACAAGTCCGATATGTTAAGACCCGAGAGATCGAAATTCTCTAAAACCATGTGAAATTAATGGCGGATCAAAGTTCACGTGGGTGGTTCGTCACGTTGAAGCACACATGCGTGTTAGACCCAAGTCTAACACAGGTCATGTGAGGTTTTATCTTAAACTCAATTGGTTAATAACGAGTAGTACACCAACCTTATAATTATATACTATGTTCAAAATATTTCAACTTTAGATGTGAGAATTAATTATCTCAACACCTAACCGCTCTGAAACCATTTTAAAGCCCGACGCAAAGCGCACACCGATAGTTCATCCTAAAACCAATCGCAATACGAGGTATGAATACCAAACTTATGGAGATCAGGAAAGCTTATGAATTTAAATTTAAAACTTTGTTGTCTTATATTTACACTTGATCAATTATCCAATAAACTTCACTCTCAATCTCTCATAGTGGTTAAATAAGCTTATATAGTCAGCTACTTATTGAAGTTAGCCATTAATTAAAGTTAGCCATAAACTCTAGGTACTCCTAAAAATAATTTAGAAGACACTTCATCTAAAGTGTCAAAAGTTGCAAACTAAAGTGGCCTCTAAAGTCCATCAAAAGTTAGGAACTAAAAGAGGTGCTACGAGCAGATCCACAGATGGGCCAAAAGTTATCCATGTTAACTTCAAGGTCTATTTCTTGTAAAAAGTTCAGACTTTAGAAATTGTGCAAAACTCGAAAGTCAGCAAAATTTTCCAATGACATGTAAGATTTATCTCAACATTGTCAGAGCCTTTAATATTTTCATGTGCAACAGTTGCAAATAATATCAACCCCAATGTTAACCAGAAAAAAGAAAAGAAAAATACATATGTTTATGGTTATCTTTATATTCCACTTCTCAGAAGACATGAATCACGAATTTGGACAAAAGTTTAAAGTCAGTATAAAAAGATAGCCTCACCTTGAGGAATCTGATCTGACAGGGATACCAACAAGGCAACAACACAGTTTTTAACACTGCAAAATTTACTGTGCTAGCATTAATCACTAAATTTAGCATTATGCCCATGGCTATAAATGTGAAGGAGCCCCACCTAGTACTAACAGCAGTAAATTCTATGAACATTTAGGGTTTGGTTTCATTCCCATGGCTATAGCTTGGAATGAGAATCAATTTCATTCCTGGAAGCAGTGAAAATGAAATATGTTTTGATCAAGGAAGTAGAACTCACAGTTGCATTTTCTGAATCATGGAAGAGGTCCATACTCTACAGTGAGTTTTCTTTATCAGCTTCAGCTTGCTCTTCAACCTGTTCATGAATGAGCTAAAAACAAGGCAAAGGTACAAAGGTAGTGGAAAAAGGACATAAATTACTAGTAAAGAATAATTGTGTAACAAGAGAGTTTTAATGAGTTACTGCTTGAAATATAACAAACTAGTAAACGATAAAATGGAAAAAGTTGGAAAAAAAGAAAGAATTTCCAAGTATGTCTTGCATCTCTCTCTCTGGTATATAGTGAACATATAGCAGCTTCGATACTTATCTACTGAGTGTTTGGCTTAAACCTTTCCATCATCCTCGGACATACCGAGTAATTGATCTTGCTCGTGTAATTGAGATTTAGCACTGGAGACTGGTGGGCTCCAGGGCTCTTTTCCACCAGGTTTCGAGGATGCATTTCCGTACCACATCATGCCCATAATGGCAATAGCCATACCCAAAACAACCTGTAGGTTAAGACCCTCCTTGCCGAAGAAAATAAATCCCATGGACAAAACTAGAACGGTTTTCATGTGCCCAAGCACTTGGAAGGTCACAGCAGAGAATCGGCCTATGCAGATGAACTGGCTGAGATTGACTCCGATGGCAATCACGCAGGATAGGAATATGAAGAACTGCAGGAAACAGGAAAGGGATGAAATCAGGAATCATTAAGACTACCAAAATGACGATAACAAGGTTCTACAGTTTAATATGCACCTTTGTAGGTTTGGTTGCACAATATGATGCAATGGTGTCTCTTTCATGGATAGGGCAGGATAGATGAAACTATTGAGTCAAACTACTCATTTATAAAATAAGCCTAATTATGGAAATTTGGAGAAAGAACTTTGTTCTAACTCACTTCATCCTGGACAGACTGATTGAACACGTGTGATTAGATTCCTTTTACCATTAAAAGAAGTATGGCCTTTTTGAGTTCCAGATCGTTGCTGCAAGTTACCTCGTTTATATATTCCATATATATTTAATATAGAGAAAACCAACAACTTGGAGACTAATGAATTACGAACACGACTGAGGCAAACTCAGATTCTAAGAGAATAATCTCACAATTTTAAATGACAGGCTCTCCACTAGAACAAAACTGTGAGTTGTAGATTAATGAACCCGGAATCAGATATGGCAAGCATTTATTTGCAATCCAACAAAAAGATGTCAACTAAAAAAGCAAACCTTAGAAGGTTTACTTACCACTGATAAAAAGCTATAGTTGTAAGCGTCGACTCTTTTAGCTGTCAAGCAAAAATCCACAAATGGTCCCAATAACAACAGGGAAGCAGCCTGAATTGGAGCAGTATGTGCCAGAAGATTGAAAGATCCAAGAGAATACTTCCGTTGAAGGTGATGTACATACTGCAAGAAACAATCGGAGTTCAGATTCTTTGTTCAAAAGTTATAAATAAAGGTAAAGACTATGTCATTCCCTTAAAATGAGAAATCTACTTTACGTAGGTTCCTGAACAGATATCTGCCAGTAAACAAAATCTAGTGGTGTGAAGAAAATTGACTTACATACTGCTGCATTGCAGTGCTCCAAACAGCAACAAAGGCAGCAATGAATCCCTTAGCATTCACACTTACATCAGTCACAGTGCAAACTCCAACACCCAACAGGACTAACAATATGCTAAGTTTTGTGTCTCTCGAGTACCGCATCCTATCCAGGACAACCTCCAGAAAACAAGATACTGGAATCATACTGAGCTTTGCAATCTGAATTTCAAAATCAGAAGAGATCATATGTTAGATAGGATCCTCTAATGTATATGTGTAGATTGTTGTCAAGATGTACTTCTGCTAGTACTGACCTGATAAAATCCCACAGAGTTCCACATCAAACTGACGTTCATTCCAACAATAGAGAAGTTAGCAAACAGAACAAATTTCACAACTTCGGCTGCAGGGAGATGAGTAGGTTGGATGTAACCTAGCCACTTCAACACAGATGTCATTGAAGTGGTAGCCAAGAAGTGGAGACCGGTTAATGTTGTAGCTGCAGAGCACGTGAAAACAGGCGGTTCAGGACATTGATGCAAAATATGCAGAGGAAACAGATTATAGAAGCAATCTGCAAGAATCTCATAGGACCATATCTGAACCAAATTTCAGCCAATTAGTGTCACACACACTTATTATGAGCTGTAAGGATTGGTCGCAATTAGGCCGGGATGTATATAATCAGTTAAGGGAAGCCTCAAGTTTACATCTTTCTCTTTAAATCAGACTCATCCAGAAACAACCAACAGGGTGATTGCATCAGTTCCACATGTGGTTCCTGACTTGATTATTCAAACAACATCAAGTGAATTGGAGATTTTATGGTAACTTAATCAGAGAGGAGCATTCATGTACATGTTAGAATAAGATGCTAGGTCCACTACTCCCCTCTACGTGCTGGTGATCCTGATCCGATTGCAGAACTCGTGACCTTAAATTAAAAATGTACATCACAGGCTGCTACAACATCTTAGTCACAGGCTGTGAAGACGCTTTTCATCAATGACCAGACAATACAAAGGCTTTATAGGCGAAAAAAACTAGTCATACTAAGTAATAGGCGAAGACTTTGCGGTGATCAATTCCAAAGATAACTAGCAGAAAATCATAACATTTTGAAAATGCACAAATTCAGAAGAATTGAGAGGAGAGAGCATGATACTTAAATACTATGAGGCAATATTATGCAAAAGGTGAACCTTTATAAAGACAGAGAGGATAGCATTCTATTGCTTTCATAGTTTTATCTTGTGAAAGGACAACATAAATAAGTATTCAAATGGATACAGATGCAAGGGCACAACACAATAATCATAACTCACCAAATGTAAAACCGTATCTGGTCATCAGGGCTTTGTTGACCATAATGATCCCCACAGAGGTGACGATATTAAACAGCCAAGAAGCAGCATCCATAGCTGCTTTCTTTTCACCCTTGCCTTCAGAATACATTTTAGCTGTTTCTTCTAAATCACAGCGCCTTCAAAATCAATAATAGATATGCACTGGAAGCCAAAGAGCTAGATCTGCTTCGTAATTACTCAACAAAGCTTCTTCTCATTACCTTCCTACAAAATGGATCACTCTGCTATCAGATCATGTCTCATTATTGAACAAAAATCAGTATAAACATGCTCCATAAGGCAGAAACCAAGAACAGCACATAATTCCCAATAGTTCACAAAAAGAAGGCCTAATACCACAGATCCAAATATATATTTGTTAATCACAACTAGAGACCATGATATAAACTGAATATTGAATCGCCATTAGGATAGAATCAAGTCAATCTTCACCCAAACAAAGGCTAAACCCAATTTGCATATAAAAGTTATCAAAAACACAATTTTTGTCACATAGAAGCAAAAACCATGAGGAGCGATCACGGTAAACGCCTATGAATCAATTGCTGAAATTTCAATCACATCACGATATACATGAGGGTGGGGACAAAAGCATGAAACCTAGCCAGCCAATTGAAACGATTCCATACAGCAAAGCAAATACAAATTAGAAAAAAACGAACAAATCCAAAAGCACAAATTTGCATAGAGGAACTTCAAATCGTGCTCCACATAGAAATCAGCAACCAATAGCTCGTTTCATCTTGATAATTGAGACCGAGCAGCACAAGAAGTAAGGAGTTCCTCCAATGAGTATAGAGAGAGAGTACCTCGCAAGTCTCAACGAGGAGGGAGAGAACGAGGAATATGAAATGAATTGGGAATTTGTGAGAGATTTATGAAATTGAGGGTTTCGTAATCAACCATTAAAGTGCGATGGAGAGAGAGAAAGACGTGAACTGGATGAGAGAGAATGAGATGGGCAGGGCAGGCACAAGTTTTGTGTTTTCCATTTTAGGGTTCCAGATTTCCCTTTTTTATAAATTTATTAAAAATGTACATATACTAAATTGTTTTCTCGATTCTTTTGTAAGACTAAATACTGAATTTGTTCCAGGGATCTCTCGATTGATTTTCACAAACAATTAATTTTTATGGATTTTCAAGATTTAAATTTGATCTTGATTGGAAAAAAAAATTACAATTCGCTTTAGATTGGGTTAATTTAGTATTTTAATAAAAATAAAGTATATATAAAATGTATTAGTAAACCATCTAAATTGTTTGTTGTCACTTTCCCGAATTAACCTTGTTAATGATTCATTTTCTTAATATTTGAATTTTTTGAGCCATTAAATTATGTGTCTATTTCAAAAATAAATTTTATAAACAATATTATACGTCAACATTATTTGGTACAGGGAAAATATTTATTTCATTTGACTAGTAGTTATAATCTAAAGATACAGAGAATAAATTTGTCATACAAAATTTATCTAATTATCATTATTTTTTAAAGATTTATGAGTTAAGTTACGAGTTTATAACTTACCACCACAAAGTGGTAAAGCGTCACATATAGTTTAAAAGTCAATACAATTTATCAAATTTATATATAAAAAAATCTAAATAAGTTAGAAACTTGACGTTGTCACTTGTGAGCACAATCGTACGGAGATTATGATAGCTTATTGTAACTTATTCATTTAATATCATAAGCTATACGAAAGGAGTTTAATGACTTATTATGACTTATTTAATGATATATTATAAATATAACTTTATAAAAATAGAAATATTTATAAAAAATTATTTTAAGTAACTTTACACATTTATCACCTATAATAAACTTTCTTTTTCAAAACACCCATAAAATTTATAATTAAAAAAAATATGCAGTTAGTTACTAATAAATCTCATCTACCAATAGTTTTGTTTTTTTTTTTAATACAAGGTAAGTAAAATATGAAAATCAGTGTTTGAAAATCGATCGACCTAGATCATCTTTATGGATGAGATCTGTAACATCAACTGAAATTACGTTAACGTTAATGATTGAGCTAAATCTATACCAAGCTGATTCGAGATAACATCCCAAGTACCCTTGGTCGCCCTCTCCAAGCTACCAATAATCTTAACTTTCATCCTATAGGTTCGAGATTCGAGATAACGTCATAATATTAAAGAAAATGGAGTTTGAATTTTTCAACTAGATAAATTATGTTAGTTTCTGAAATATGGTTATTTGGGGGGAAGGCACTAGCACGACGTCGTTTTCTTTGATGGACATACACCCAATTTCCCTCCAATTGGAATTGAAAATGAAAAGTGGGATTGCACCGTCCCCAAAAAAGACTTCGATTAAGTTTGAAAACGAGTACCGCCCACCATTGTGTAATCATTTAACTAATTACTCAATTAACCATAATTTTATAATCAGTTTATTATTTACTTAATATTAAATTATTAATCGTAGTAATCATTTACTAATTACCCTGGTTATATTCGGTGGAAAATAATTTTTTTTGGATCCTTCCCCAATATACTCTTTTAAATTCTAACTTGAAATCATTTATTAATCAAATTGATACGTTGATTTCGCATCAAATAAATTAGTTCTGTTTTATGAAGTTGTATTATTGTTTATTTTTATTTTTAAGAAATTTAACTTAGATTTATACTATTTTTATATATGTATCCTGGAGAATATCTTAACAAAATTATTTTGGAAAAATCAGAAAAATTTTAAAATAAGAAAAATAGTTAAATTAAAAATATGTGTTTTTAAGGTAAACTTCATAAATTATATTTTAAAACTATAAATCATACAAAAATAATATAGACTTAAACTTATTAAGTATATTAAATCGCTTCTTCACCCATCTATAATTTGTGAAATAAAATTTTAACTTCAAATTTTCATCTTTCAGGTTTACCACTTTTGGACAAAAAAAAAAGTTTTAAAATAAAATTAAGTGATCAAAAGTCAAAATATGAAATATTTGGATTATATTCCTAATTTTATACTTTAAAGTGGTTATTTATTAAATTTGCTCAATCACATATCACTCTTTTTTATTATATTTACCCCGTTTGGTTAGAAGTCCGGAAACGAAAACGGAATGAAAATGAATCTAGTCCATATGCTTACCTTATTCATGAATATTTTTTGGAATCGTTCCTTGTGCTGCATGTAAAATGTAGTTGTTTCCCCCATTTTGTTTCCGTATATGAATAATAGTATACATATGGACTAAATTCGATTTTATTCCGTTTCCGTTTCCGGAGTTTGAACCAAACGGTCCCTAAATATTGATCTTAGGTTTCTTTTTACAAAATTTCTTTTTCTAAATACTCCAATTGCCTGGCTTACAAGTCACAACTTAATTTTAAAAAAAAAAACATTTACTTGATGAGCTTACAGGTGTCAAAAAATGTAGATTGGTTGCTAATATATGCGATAAAGTGGAGAAAATAAGAATTTAAAATAATGGTTATAAATTTGGATCTAGATCTAAGCATTCAAATGTTCCAATAGGCTGGACCGCCTGGCTTTAAGATACAGCTTGATCGTACATCTTTATTTATTTTTATTATTATTATTATAAATCTTGTGGAGTATCAAGGGATGGGATATTATTTATTGATCCAAAGCTTTGCATATGTTACACTAATATTCAATCACGGTGCACTAAACATTAACGTATTATATTATAAAGTTTGAAATTATATTCGTTAGTGTCGGTTCAGTTAATAAAAGTCGTTACTCGTGCATTTTGTGTTAGGGTTGACTGGATAAAGGTTATAGTTAGGCGATAAAATTGAAAAAGGCTTATTTATTATAAAAAAAAAATAATTAAAAAATTGAGTTAAATAATTTTTTTATAGGTTTTTATTTTGTGCACATCTCTAGTTTATCTTAGATGAAATAATTGAGTTAAATAAAAATATATTTTACCCAAAAATAATTTTAATAATATAAATTATCAATCTTAAATTCAAAAGAATATCAATTTTTAAAAATTATATCAATACAAAGTGTCTAACTAATTTTTCTCAAGCATATACCCGAAAATCGGATACCCGAGTCCGCCTCCGAGTCGCCACTACCAGGAACAAGAGTCACCACCTCCTTCTTCAAGCCGGATTTGCTTCACTCTTCTAGATCATATTACTGCCTCTTCAGTTTGACGCCTCCCTCCTTTCAACACCGCCTCGTCGCCGCAACCGAGTTCACCACCAGAATAAGAACTGAAGCCATTGTCGAAAAGGTTGGTTCGGTATTTGTCTTACCGGTTTTGTTGGGTGTTGGATGCAGCGACACCGAGACGCTCCATAAGAGTGAAAGCAGATCCGGCTCGAAGGAGCCGGTGACTCTTTGTTCTTAGTGGTGGCGATTCGGAGGAGGAGGTTGCAGCTCGGGAGTGACGGTTGAAAAAATGCGGCAACGGTGTGGCTCGTAGCGGTGTATTATATGTATATCAAAATAACTTTATTAAATTATTGTCTATTTGTCTATCCAAAACTTAATTTTAAATCCGTCTCTCAGTGTAGCTAAATCATATTCATATATTAAGTTTTAAGTTCCGGAGTAAACGGATATCCACATATAGTTATCCTCACAAAACTTTATCGAAATCCATCTAGATAAATTGGAGTTTAACTAAAGAATCGTATTCGGACATGCAAATCAATTTGTTGATCACTTATTCCTTGTACAATCCATGTGAGAAATGACTATCGTAAAATCTTCATATATACCTCCAATAATAAGGATTATATAAATAAGAAATTGCATATGGATCCTTAAATGTGATTTACACTATTCAATTTCATTCCATTTTTTATTGTGAAAATTTCCAATTTCAAAGGTTTTATTCATGCAATTTCCAATAGCCATTAGCGTGGACACAATAAGCCTCTTTGACAAATAATTAATCTCGACAATTATAAAAGCCCAGTTTTTAACCGTCAATTTATAAATTTTATTTATGTTCTATTTAGGTTTGACCAAGTTAATTATAAATTCTTCTGACTAATTAATCTACATTGATTTAAGCTATATTTTTTTAAGAATGAATTAGATGAAATAAGCTTTTTTTTTATGACTATATTCCTTTAATTTTTACACACTAACTGACTTACACTATTACTTTATTAGGATTACATTTACTAAATGTGTTTATGTAATGAACTTACGTAAAAGGTCTAGTTAGTGAATTTGAATTTTTTTTAATCATTTTTCTAATTCTCCACCCGGAGGTGCGAAATTAATTTCAGTTAATTCCGTACTTGGTTTGCGAAAGCGAAATCGAGTTTAATAATTTTGCATTTGGACACGAAAATGAAATTTGTTTGAATTAATTTCGTATTTGAGGTGTGAAAACAAAATTGGATTTAATTAATTATGCACCAGAAGTGCGAAATTAATGTTGGCCAAATTCACTAACTAGACATTTTATAAATATTGATCTATTAAGTAGACACGTAGCATAAACATATTTAGTATAATGTGCCCCTACTAGAGTAATAGTAATAAGTCAATTAGAGTCTAAAAATTAGAGGGGTCTACGAAACAAATGGTCATAAAAAAAAAAGCATATCTCACCAAATTCTTTCATTAATGTTCAATTAAACCCGTCATTGGGGTGCAGGAGCGAAAATGAGTTTAATTAATTCTGCATTTGGGACTTGAAAGCGAATTTGTTTTTAATTAATTTCGCACTTGGAGTGCGAAAGCGAAATTGAGTTTAATTAATTTCGTCTTCGGGGACTAAACGCGAAATTGATTTTAATTAACTATGCACTTGGGACTCAAAACCAAAACTTTTTTAAAAAATAATCTAATTGATAACGACCCTAAGTGCGGAATTGAGTAATTTTATAAATAAAAATACGTAGGTTCATCTAACATGCCCCTTAATTAACTATCTTACTATACTATATTTTGTTAAGAAGGTTCAAAACAACGTCCTACATCCTCGTGATCTCATATACGATCCAATCCACTATAGTTCAAAACCAAAGCAAGCAAGAATTATTAAGGAATAAAGCGTTGAGCATAAAAAAACAAAACAAATAAAGCAATAGTAGAAAGCAAAACAAAATGAACAAAAACATGCGAGTTTGAAAATCCCAAGATCTTCTTCGTAGTCCACACAAACGGTGGCTCAAAGTTTCCCTTCAAGCCAAACATCGTTCAAGACTCAGGCTCTCGATCTCTCTTTCTGTTTGTGGAAGCAACACCAAGAGAAAACAACTCTTGGGAGGAGAAGGAGCTTCTTTGTTCAAGAACACTCAAAGAAGCTGGTGAAGGAGAATGACAAGGAGAGAAGAGGAGAAAAATTGGATTAGGGTTAGTGGAAACCCTAAGCAAGCCTTATATAGCTCACATACTCCCTAAGACGATGTTGTTGGATCAAATGAAACAACATATACACCACAAAACCCGGTCCAATGGCACATTCATTCATATGATATTATAAACACAAACCCGATTTAACATATTGGACTATAACATATAACACTACTTCTCCAAGTATTGGGCAAAGTTTAAGCCCGCACTCTTGACATGCCAACATCCCGTATCTATATCGGATCCAACCTGATCTAGACTCCATTGATCACAACTTCAAGACTCACTAGCCACCTTTGTCATGCATTACACCTTACAAAAATATGTAAAAGTAATATTTTTAGGCTATCAACCTTCACATGGTATCAAGGTTAATTTCTCGATCAAACACTCTTCCACTCAAACCCTACACCTACCACCACCAAAAACCCTAGCTTGTTACCGCCACACATGGCTTCTCTTGAGCCTCTTAGTCCAACGCCCACATACTACCTTCATTCTTCCGACCATCCCGTTGAAACGATATGAAATACTCACCAACAAAATAAACTTGAGAAAAGTAATATTATATGTGACCACCATTAAAAAAAGAAGTCATGACGCCAAAACATGTTTTAAATTTGTCAGGTATCCAGATTGGAGGAACAATGGCCGTGACATTTACATCCAATAAAATACGTCACCCCACTCATATCAAAACAGGCCAACGGCTTGCCATAAAATTTTCAGCAACCTGTTCGATCGACGGTCATAGTTAGTGCCCAAGCCAATCAAATATCATGTATTGGTCGAATCACTTACAAGGACCGTCGGGATGTCACTTCTACTATCACTGACGATCATTGATCCCTTATTAAAAATGCTATGAACTCATACCATTCTCGTATATGTCAATCTTGATAATGTCACACACACACACACTTATAGTGCTTTGTTTCATATGGCAAACTCTCGTGATCAACTCTCTTATATCACTCATGCATATGAACGTCAAACTAAGTTACCCTACGATGTCATTATCAAATCCACCATGTTGGTGTAGGACCTCAATATTGATGATCACAAAAGGGAAGTTTAGAACTGTAACACCCAAATTCGCGGGACTCGGGGTGTCACATGAGCTAGGATCTCACAATGGATCCTGACCCTAACCTGACAACAAGTTAACTAGATCTTACAACAAGGCACATATAGATTAAAATAAAATACATAAAATTGTATAATATATACATCATCAAAAGGTTACAACATCACAACCGAGTACAAAACAACAACCATAACATCCAGGTACAAAACATCCCAAATCCCACAAACAACCTAGTGTACGGAAGCCCTCGGCTGATCACCCACCTGACTCACACTGCAGTCTTCCTAACCTCCATATCATCTGCAACACGGTATACACCGTTAGCTACCAGAGATTGATAAAAATGAAGTAATAGCACATACACATCTCAACACATCACAATATGCAATGCCACACACACATCCGTTTATTATATTTACTTAGTTTATTCCATTACTAATTTAGCTTCTTTTGTGACACGAGAAGCCTAAAGAACCTCGCCTCTTCCCCATTTAACCTAGGTTTTGAATGGGGATCTACCTCCCCCATGAGATATTGGATTTCGAGCACCTCCTCCACTCTCGGCGAGCTTTGGTTGGTGGTCACCGCCCGGTTCTAATACACTTGACCCATATAAGGTAATGAAGTGGTCATCCTAGTCCGGTTTAGGTTATAAATGCAACAATCATATGCACACACACACAACCATTACAAACACTCAAATCCACAACTACTCGCTAAGTAAGTCCTATGGACTTACCTGAAATACTCATAATTTGTCTCACGTCATAGTTTCCCCTCGAGGAAACGATCAACGCCTACATAAGCAAGACACACACAATATCAAACGTTGCAAAGGTTAAGAGACGTATCTCCTACACCTCATAACCATAACCAACCACATCTCGCATCTAAATCTCAATTCCTCAACATATATACAAGTGCCTAAGGCACATTCCCATCATCCATTTCATAAAGCTCATCCTAAATCATCCTAGCATAGCTACACCTAAAGCTAAGACCAAAGGAAAGGATGGAAGGAAACATACCAACTAGGTATGACCAGAACACGCACCGGCGGAAGCAAGAGACGCAGGGGCGCTGAACCAATCAGGTGCAGGGGCGGACCAGTCTAGGCGCAGGGGCGGCTCAACCCAGGTGCAGGTGCAGCTCAGCCTAGCGGTTGGTGTGCAAAAAGTTGATCCCGACTTCTCTTCGATCCTTCTCTCGATCTCTTCACTCCTTCATTGCCCCAAAGGCAATCATATACATATATGTGCTTACATATGATCAACAGAAAGGTCCAGAAGGGTCAACACATGACTAATTCTTGTGGATTTCTAATCTAAGAAGAAGAAGAGAAGAAATGAAGAAGGAAAAGAGGAAAGAAACTTACCACAACAACTAAGGAAAGGAAGGATGCCCTCACCAACTACAAACCAAAGCACAACATCAACAACAACTTCCACATCTCAACATCAACATCATCAAAACTCACCAATTAAGCTCAAAACTCTCTCAAAGCTCACACAAGATCAAAGAAGATTAAGAAGAAGATCTAAAGGAAGAGATGAGAAGAAGAAGATGAACGTGAGGAGAAGAAGCTGGAGAAGATGAAGGAAACCCTCATCAGTAAGCAAGGGAAGCTTACATAGGAAGCCAACAAAAAGCACGGGTCATGGTCAACAAATACGGCTGCAGCCGCACAAAACCGCAAGGGCGGATCTGAAGGACCACAGGGGCAGACCACAGGACCCGCAAGAGCGGCCCACTGGATCCGCAGGGACGGATGGGTCTTGTCTCAACCCACTCAGCACACCTCAACATTTGCGTCTCAGCTGAGGTGTAGGTGCGGGATCCCTACAAGACTAAGACTTTTACAAGAACTAACTCAATCATACGAATCTCAAACGAAAGTGTAGCAAAGTCGAGACGTTCTTTCCTTAATTCTTAAATCACCCATATTATGAAGGGTCTTAATCGATTAGAATCTCTAGGTACAACTGATGTTGTGCTTCAAATTATGTAACCATATCTGCAGGCCTACGAAAATCTTCAGTAGAGTACTCTTAGACTCAAAGGGAATGTTTGGAATTGGGCTGAGAGAAAGATAGGAGATTATTGATGTTTGGTCGTGTATTTATAAAGAGCATAGAAGGCCTTCTTATAGAAACCTAAAGTGAGTTATCCACTAGAGAGTAACTCTCGTTCACCCATTTCCGTAGGAAAATGTCAATATAATCTTTGGAGTTAAGATCAAATCTTGGTGGATCGGATCAGATGTGGTAGTGGACCATAACACGGACTAAATCATCCGTTTGGACTGGATTTGCATTTGACTTTTGGTCAAACTAGCTTATGGGGACAAAATTGGGCAAGACAAAAAACAAGATGATAGGTGGCCAACCCAACATTAAGTCTATAAGGCCCTCGGCCTAAAAGTCATCTGGCGAACCGCGATCGCGCCAAGTCGTGTCCCGGTGATCACGCGTGTATGGTCCAAGAAAGGCTAGAGTGTCTCTCCATATGCTTAGTTAACCATATAATACATATATTGTATTCTATTAATCTCCCCACTTTCGATATGAGACAACTTGCTCCACGATAAACCCATAATGTACATTAAATACACTCATCTTTGGACTTATTTTCTTACTCATTAGTACATCACCTTACACACATGAGTACAATAATTATAGTAGTTGGAACCACAAAGCTAACACTCTCATTTTTCGGCATTGGTTTTGGCAGGAGCCCAACGAAAAATGTGCCCGGAAAATCTCTCCGATACATGTTCTAAAAAATGATTCCAACAGTTGACACTATTCAAGTAACTTATTCATACTTGTGATCCTTTTTGCCAATGCTTCAAAATCTCGCGGTTTGCCGATTTGGGGATGACCGAGGGCCTTACAAACTTGATGTTGGGTTGACCACCTATCATCCTGTTTTTGGGCCGACCCAGTTCCATCCTCAAAAGTTGGTTTTACCAAAAGTCAAACACAAGTCCGGTCCAAACGAACGTTCCAATCAGTTTTCTGGCCCACTCTCCCGTCTGATCCGATCCACAATGATTTCATCTTATCTCCAAATATTGCATTGACCTTTTTTATCGTGAGAATGGGTACACGAGAATGATTCTCTCCAACGGATAACTCCCTTCATACTCCTCTATAATGAGATCTTCTATGCTCATTCTAAACACACATATCAAACATCGGTCATCTCCTCTATCCTCTCTACATAACATTACCTATGTGGTTGACCATTTGACCTATTTAGGACACGCAACCTCACATACCAACTTTTTCAAGTGACCACAAACTTGTATTTCTCATTTGCACGAATATTTTAGGTTCGGTTATTAAAAAAGTACGATAGTGTCACGTGGAATTACAAAGATCTAACTGACATTTTCTAATATATATCATTAATAATCAATCGCCCATGGAGAGTTATTTGAAAACTGGAACGAACAACCAAGGAATGGAACAACAAACTAGAGGCTAAAGGATAAGACTTACCTTGGTGGAAAACTGGACCTACGGTGGAACACCAGCTGCCGGGAAGAAAAATGAAAATTCGCAAATCGATAGAGACACTAGGGTTTGAGATATTTGAACGGAATACCGGACATGAGTGGACCAAGATCTTCTTCTTGTTTCTTTTTTTAAAAAAGGTCTAGACCATACCGGACCTAAGTGGAGCAAGATATTTGAACCGAATAACGGACCTATTGGCTAGCTAGGACTGTGCATACGGTCCGGACCGGCGGACCGTAAATTGATAATATCCTGGACTGTAGACTGGAACGGGACCGGACCATTACGGTCCCGTTCAGACCGGCCCGGTTCCGGGTTGGACCAGTTTGTACATAAATTGTGCGATTTTGAATATTTCGGACCGGACTGGACCGGTTTGTACCTAAATTGTACAATTTTGGTGTGGTTTTCGTCCAAAACTGGACTGGATATAACCGGGCTGGATTGGACCGGACTGGATATTCGCATTTTACGGTCCAACCCGGGTTACAGTTTAATACGGTCCAAAACCGGACCCGGACAATAACCCGGGTTTTCATAAAAACATGGACCGTAAATTTCGATCCGGTCCGGTCTGATTTTGCACACCCCTACTGTTGGCTTAGGTCCGGTCCATGTCGTTCTGACCCAAAAACCAGACCGGTCCGAACAATGCAGAGTCATAGGCACGACAAGTGTCCATGTACTTACGGATGTGCATGACAGATGGGCCGGGTGCGATAGCCTTCTTGGCTTTGGTTGGGCTGCTAATTTGAATTATGGTTTTTGGGTGAGAGTTGCAACCAAAAACCTAAATAACCAAAAAAAATGTCATTTGTTGATTCGCAAGGAGTGGCATTATTTCTCCCCCAATTCCCCTTTCCCCCTTCTCTCTTCTTCCTTCGAGGTTTTTGCAGGAAAAAGGCAAAGCTTTGTAAATTAGGTCTTCGATGGCGAAAAAGAGGAAATCGGACGCCGCCAGGCTCGAAGAGATCGATCGCACCATGTACTCCACCTTCTGTACCGCCGCCAACTCTCTCTCTCAACTCTACACCCAGGCCATGAACCATCAGAAGCTCTCTTTTCAAGCCGGCGAACGCCATGCCCTGGTCCTTTCTGATTTTTCTTTGGTTTAATCGGATGAAGCTGAACTTTTGGATGATTGTTTGGTTGTCGGTCTTTTATCTTGTTTATCTGTTTTTGTGGGTTTGCGGGAATTGATGAGATTTTGGAGTTGAATTTGTTAATTTGATTCGCTTATAGTGGTGGAGGTGGTGTTGACACGGTTTCAATTCCCGATTTTGTTATAATGTTTGTTCTTTGCAAGATTTTTCTTAATTGATTCACTAGAAGTGAGATTGGGAAACTATAATTCGATGATGCTGAAGACGCATGTAGGACTCGTAACTTCAAATTTCACAAGAATTCAAATTTTACTAATGCTTAATAGGAGATTTTTCAATTTTTAAGAAGTTTGATGGGAGTAGCTATTAGCTGTTACTATTTAGCATGTTTTTTTTAATTGCTTCGGCTATAATTGTGCCATTGTGGTATTTAAACTACGGTTATTAGTGTTAATCATGATGTGTCTGGATTTCAGTTATGTCTTCATGATTAATTAGTAACTTTGCATGCACTTGGGGAGAATTGATATCTTCTTGATGATTGTTAAGCTTTGAGGTATTGGAGTGTCCTCAAGACTTGTACGCTTACCTATTCCTTCCTTTCCTTCATTCCTTTGCAGGAAAAACTTTACCAATGGATATTGAAACAGCAAGAGGAGGGCTCAAGGGTGACCAATGTTGATGTAGTTGCATATCTCCAGGTTTGTATCAGTCTTGCCCTTCTTTTTTGCATGTTTGTTTGTGAGGTGCTTATTAATTTTGTTAAAATTTAGTACTATTTCCCTATAGACGGTCTCGGTCTCATGTTTGTGAAATTTATTGTTTCTATGATGCCTCTAGGACATTACATGGCTAGATTGTGCCAAAAATTGGGATCATAAGGATGTTTTTGTTTGTTCAAGAACTTAAAATGTTGAGGATTTTGGCTTTTTTCTGCATATAGGCTAGTGTGTTACTTCTGTAAGCAATTTAGCATTTGTGACCGTATCTATTGAATCATTAACGCCCTTGTATGCATATCTAGTGCACTCTTATTGAAGAGAGAAGGATCATTTAGGATACTGATCATATGCATATACACCCATCAACGAAAATAAAGACGTTTTAAACTTATTTTTAGGGAAAACTTTGGTTGAGACCTGGGGCCCTGCGAGTACTGTGCACAATTTTTGGTGGATGTGTTGTAGTATATCATGCCTATAGGGGACATTAAATGGATAGATGTGCCAAAAAGGGTGCCATAAGGATGTAGTTGTTTGATCAAGAACTTAAGTGCTGAGGGTTTTGGTTTGTTTCTGCATAATGCAGTTTTTATTGATATTAACAATTTAATTTCCAGAATCCAGTATCTGATTTTCAATAAATCACAAGTGCCCTATGATTCTATGAGTATTTTGTGCACAAGTATTGAAGGCACAAGGATTGTTTAGGTTGCCTATCTTTTGTTATAGGAATTGAAGATTTCATTTAGAAATTAAGCCTGGTCAATAAGAAGCTATTTGTTCCTTGTGTTTCGTTCCCTAAATTGATGGCTTTCACGTTTATACTTTGCATCAGTTTGAAGAATAGTATACTTAGCATTGTTGATTTCCAGTTGTGGCATCTGCATGTTGCCTTTCTAATTTGACTTCATTCTTTTGAATCTTTTTGTATCTCACTCGTGAATCTTGACTTGGCTTGTTGTTGCATCTTACGTTCATAAATTGCAATCTTGGTCTGTTGTTACATATTCCTTATGTTGTAACTTTGATAGATTGACCATAATATTCAGTAGTTTTATCTACTCGGTTGTAAACCAGCAACCACAATGGTATTTTAAATAAATTGCAGGCTTTACCTGACTTATACCGGAATATTTATTTTACCCCTTATTTATACCGTTAATTGCTCACAGCACGAGCTGGATTACGGACCAGAAGAGCCCTCGATGTCTCCTAGGGCCCCATTCCAACAACAATCAACCCAACAACCACAAAACATTCAAGGCCAAGCAAATCCCTTTGGTTTTGCAACAACTAACATGGGAACCCGGTCTCTATTACCCGAACCTCAAACCAAAAATCTCTTCTCAAGCGCTCTCTCAAGCCCTGTGCGTCGAAACCTTCAGCACTATCACTTAGCACAGGGCAGTTATAATTCAAACATGGTGGTGCCAGGAGGCGGTGGCGGCGGTCCACGGGCGAATGAAAGCAACAACAGGGAAACTGACAATGACTCAGTGATGGATATGAATGCAGATGGTCCAAGTCAAGGATCTTCATTTTAAAGGTGAATTTGGAAGGGTTTGGATTTATGTTTGGTGGGGAAATGGTGAGTGTTATCTTCTTCTACCCTTGTGATGTTCTCTCCTTTATGATTGTATATAGGATGAAGAAGATCATGGTTTATGTATAACTCAATGCACATTGTCATTCATATGTTACCCTCGTTGTGGCTTTTATTTCTAACATAAGAATTAGGTGTTTAATTGCCATATACATAAATCAGCTGACAATTTCTCTCTGGCATGTTCTTCTGTGCTTCTCTCTCTTATCTTTTAGTTTTCTATTTTTCATTTATTTTGTCGTATAGGTCATGAACATAATGTGCCGACTGGTTAGACTTTTTGTATCTTAGTGATAAAAATGATTTATTACTGGCCGAAGTATGGCTGACCAAAAATTGACAGGACAGGAATACCCGGTCCAGTATCGACCGGATCGGAAATTACGGTCATGTTCCGTCCAGCACCTGTAATATGCCGTACTGGTTTTTAGTTTGTAGATTAGATTTTATTCACTACCAATTAACCAATAGAAAATTACAATAACGTATTAATAATATTAAATAAATAAAATAAATGTAAACATTGTTATAGTTTAAATTATTCTAGAATACAATGAAGAAAATAACGGTTACAGTAATAATATCAATACAATGAATATATTTGGATAGTTTTTTTTTTTTTTAATTCTCTATTTTTTTTATTTTTTTATTTATTTGTGTACTAAAATATAAATTGATTTTGGTTGTTGATAAATATATTAATTCGTGTTTTTTTTAATGATATCATAGTCCCTATTGCAATACGATGTGGTGAGCATCTTCGGATATCCGATCCGAGAACACCCGGATATCTGACACTTTTATCCGGACGGATATCCGATCCGAAGATCCGATCCGGACATTTATTTTTAGACTAGTCGGATATATCCGATCCGACTTTTTCCTCTAAACCCCAAACCGTTTCCAATCCGATGATCCGGAAAATATGTCCAGATAAGATCGGACTCGGATCACCAATTGTTGGATATCTTCGGATTAGCGGATCAGATTAGTCGGATCGGATATTTTTGCTCACCCCTAATCCCTAGATGTGAATTAGGCGACAAAAAAAAAAACTATATCGTATAGTGGAATAGTTGGTGATCCTTTTTTCTAATTTGTATTTTACCGCGTTTTTTTAAAATATTATGACGATTTTTTTTTTTTTTGTAATATGTATTTTAGATGGGCCAAGCTCATTATATCTGGCGGCCTCGGCCCAATAAGGAGTAAAGTCTGCTTTATTCAACGGCGGGCAACCAAATTTTTTCAAACTGCATACGCCACAAAAAAAGGAAAAATAAAAAAAAAATCAGTAGGTACCCCACAACACCAACCCCCAGCTCCCGCCAGTCGCCGACGCCGATCCCCTTCTTGATTTGCAGCTTCTTCAGTCCAAATCCCTAGCTCTTCAGCTAGGTTTTCGATCTTTCCTCACTCTCTGTTCGTCTTCTTGATTCGATCCGATTGTGATCTCTTTGGCTGTTTCTTCTTCTTTCTCTTTCTATCGGTCCGATTCTTTTTTTTTTTTTTGTAGATTTCTGTTAGGTTAAATCGAGTTGAGTATTAGATACGTGTCGCAATCATGAGAAATTGGAGCTACTAGTTGCGCGAATCCGTCAAAGAGAGTGTGAGTAAGGAGGACCTAGTATTTGCGCGAGCTATAGTAGTTGATGAATTCTACAAAAAATGCCGGCCAAGATATGAGGAAATTGTCTCTGTCTATCCTTTTGATATTGATTAGAATGGTAGTCAGATTGCCTGGACTTATTGTTGCTTAGACTGTGGATTTGAGGAGGAGATGGGGTGCGTACAAACCAAGCATTCTATTCAAACTCCATTTGCTTGTGCTTTTGGAAACTGGAAACCTCGGAGTGGGAATTTTAAAACTGGGAAGACAAGAAGAAAACGGGATGGCGTTGATCGATTACGACTGGGTGGTAATTCACAAGAGTCGGTGCGTGGTGGTAAACGAGAAGAAGAGGGGACTTCTGTCTGCATTGGTGGGAAAATAGGTAATGGCGTTCGAGAAGATGGATTTAGAGATGGCTGGCCTGTGTGGCTTCTAAATAATGTTCCAACTGAGGCTCTAGCTGGTTTGTGTCCAAAGAGTGCTGATTCCTATCATAAGCTTGCTAAGGTAATACTTCTGATTCGTACTTGTTATTTGATTAACCCAATTTGAGACCTTCTTACAAATTTGCACATGTGTTTGATACTCTATTGGAATGCATAGCCTCATGATTGGTAAACAATAATGAATCTGGAGTGTACATAATAATTAATGAGTTCAGCCCACCTGCAGGACTGAATACTTTCGGACTGTGTCTTTCTTTGATGTTGCAGATTGGACAAGGAGCTTATAGCATTGTATATAAAGCCCGGGATAGGGACACTGGGAAAATTGTAGCTTTGAAGAGGATCCGGTTTGATGCTTCCAAAGCTGAAACTGTCAAGTTTGTGGCAAGAGAGATCTTGATACTCCGGAAGCTTGATCATCCCAATGTTATGAAGCTTGAAGGGATAGCCACATCAAGGGATCAATACTGTATATATCTGGTGTTTGATTTCATGGAGACTGATCTAAACAGGGTAATAAAGCGTCCTGAAGAAAGACTAACAGAGCCACAGGTGAGAATGGCTCTTTTTGCTTCCTTATGTAGGCCAGTTATAATTTGCAACTGTATAGCCTTGTGGGCTTTGTATAGTCAGAATCTGAAAATAGCTTCTTGTTTTTTAAAACATTCAATTTATATCAATTAGTTCAAACAACGTGTACATATTCATGTTTCACTACTTTTTGTTTATGATGATCCCCATGCAATTGAATTGTGAATGAGTGAATTTCAATAGAAGAATCTCTTAAGTCTAATCATCACAAGTTAAAAAATTTAGGCGTAAATATAATCAAGTGGAATTTCGTTTTCCCAGTGCAGGTTAAGTGCTATATGCTTCAGCTACTTACGGGGCTACGCCATTGTCATGAAATGGGAGTATTACACCGAGATCTAAAAGGTTGCAACCTTCTAATAGACAAAACTGGGATGCTAAAGATTGCAGATTTTGGGCTTGCGAACCTTTTTCAACCTAAGCCTAAATCTGCTCTCACTAATCGAGTTGTAACCCTTTGGTATAGAGCTCCTGAACTTCTTTTGGGCTCAACAAATTATGGGGTTGGCATTGATCTATGGAGTGTTGGGTGCCTTTTGGCCGAGATGTTACTTGGAAGGCCAATTTTGCCCGGAAGGACAGAAGTAAGACCCTCACGTATCTTTGGTGCATTCATTCAAGCTAGAAGTTTCATTATCTGACATCTTATGTTGCATAATTTGTGCCCTATTTTGAAATTCGTATTGTGGGATTGTAGAATTCTTGGCTTTAAAAACAGCCACGGGCTTACAAGCTTCTGGTCTTTCAGGTCGAACAATTGCACAAGGTTTTCAAGTTGTGTGGCACACCCGGTGATGACTATGTGAAAAGAAATAAGCTACCGAGAACCTTTAAACTACCTAGACATTATGATTCAAGATTGGAAGAGGTATTCAGCGACATACCTCGCACTGCATTTGGTCTCTTGACCACTCTCCTTTCTTTGGAGCCTGCTGATCGTGGCACAGCTGCTACTGCCCTCCAAGATAAGGTTGTCACAAATATAAATTCTCTCTTTGATACATTTTCTTCCTGATTAAATTTATGATGTTTGGTATCGAATTTGTCTTACAGTTCTTTAGTTCAAGTCCATTGGCATGTGACCTTTCAGGATTGCCTGTGGTCTCAACGGAAGACAACATTATTCAGGCTAATTTATTGCGAAAGTAAGTTTTCTATAAAAAATCCATTACAGCAGTATTATTTGAAATAATTACAATTTCTAATAGTTAAACTGTTGA
The DNA here is from genome assembly GCA_033239125.1 of Fagopyrum homotropicum. Classification (NCBI taxonomy): domain Eukaryota; kingdom Viridiplantae; phylum Streptophyta; class Magnoliopsida; order Caryophyllales; family Polygonaceae; genus Fagopyrum; species Fagopyrum homotropicum. Next base: position 143,675,304 of record BSWB01000005.1, read on the forward strand.
TTTCTTTTCTTCTATGATTAATTCATTATGCTATTAGGCGGAAGAACAACTTAAGAAGAAAACAAAGTCATAAAAGCAGCATTCAAGTAAGAGGTGGCATTGCCTTAGAACAAACCAACGGAGTTTTTGAACAGCCTAAAGAGGTACATTCACTTAAAGCACATCACTCAAAGAGTTTATTTGGATGCAAAACACATGTTTTATGCAATCTTTATGCCCTGAAATGCATTCCAATATTAATGTTGAGCGGATAACTGTGTTGTAACTTATAATGCTTGACATTTATCAAGCCGTAAGGACATATGAGACAGTAAGTACATATGACATTTAATCAAACGGTAAGGACATATGACACAGTCATGCATCTCTATGATTGTATCCCGAGTCAGTCTCTTGTGCCTTACAATTATTGTCGTTCTCCTTCTGCATGGCAAACTTACTTAGGGACTTAGGGTACAAATCAGAATCAATAAAAGCATTAATGACAAAATGGAGACATTGTGGTCCAATGCACATGGACTGACATTATAACAAGTTTGTTTAGTTTCATCAGTGTATAACACAATCTCTTGTATTACCTCCAGGACCAAGAAAAGAGTGTAAACCCAGATTTGTGCCGACAGGAGTCAAGGAAGAGTGTAGATAAAGGTCCAGCCCTAGTGATCCGAACAAAGGTTGTGGGGAATCCGCATATACTCCTTTCCCCATCAGATCTTAACTGTCTAGGGGGCAGTTCAAGTAGAGTTAAGGGACATACTGATGCTGATGATCATTCTTGTTCCTACTCTCTGTTGTCTGATAGAGAGGCTGCGAGTCTTGAAAGTGATACACAGTCAAATATCCTCAGGAGATCCATTTCTATGGCGAATTTTGGTGATTTGCAAACAAGCCCTCAAACCACAAAATTGTACTTCTCCGACGAGGAATAATGCCTTTTTTTGGTAGATTGACATAATTCACTTGTAAAAATCCTTTGGTATTGTGTTAACATAGGGTGTACTTGTATTTTTTATGTACTGCTAGCCATACATCGCGGGTTTTCCATGTTTGTTTGTTTGTTTGTTCATTGAGTTTGTCGAAAAATCAATCATGTAATCCTGCAGGTACCAATTCGTCTGGTTCCTTGATTTGCTCCTATGAAGGGTTCTTCATGAGGAGATAACTGTGAAGGAATTTTAATGAACTTGAACATAAATTGACCATGTTTGATTACATTTTCGTAAACGGAATAGAAATGAATATAGTATAAGAAAAGCTTTGGTTGTGATTTAAACTGACCATCTCTGGAAACGGAAAGAGAAAGCATTAACCCTATAAATTATTTTTACGAATGAAAAATTACGGTAACTAGATTCATTTCCATTCCGTTTCTGTTTACGGAGTTGAAACCAAACGGCCCCTTAATTCATTGATGTAGAGCAACAAGAGTATCATGTTTCTGCTAAGTTAAGAACAGAAACTTCATAGATATTGCATCTAGCTAAACTGGATTGGATATAAGTGAGAAGTTTAAACAGATTTTTTGAAAAACATAATAACTATTATGACTTCCCACAGCTTCGGATCATATCCAATCTTTTGGAACTTGTGAATTCATCTAAGATCACATCTAAAGGAAAAAGGTAAAAAAAACGATCAACTTAACTTACTTGCAGCCAAGTTATCATCATACAACTGAAGACTACATGAGAAAATCATTCCGAAATATGAACAAACACATCCAAACATTTAGACCCAACATCCTTGAAGATCTTCATGAGAGAATGAGAAGAGTAGATATAAGTACAGAGGAGATTGATACCACATAGTCTCGACTCTCAAGCATCAAAATAGTCGTTCCTGAATTTACTCTTGATCCACTTCAAGCTGTTCAAAAACGACGATTTGAGCTTACCTTCAGTAGTATACATGTTATATGAAGCTACCCTCTTCTTCCTCTTCACTTCAGGATTCCCTGTCACTCCAAACTCATCTGCGTTGCTATTCGGGCCATTGAAGCTGAATGTTTTAGGAGGCCGGTCCTCGAATACGTATGTTGCTTTGACATAGGAAGCTGGGTAATCAGGAAACGTCTTGCTCTTCTCCATAGACAAAAAAACTCAGAGCACCATGGACATGCCACTATGCTATTATATACAGTCACTGATAAAAACAAAGTTAGTGCAAAATTTAAAAGAGATCTGAATTTATTGAAAAGATATGCAATTTCTAGTAGGTAATGAACACGTGGGACACTATGAAAGAAATAATGCACAAAAGCAATGTGGCAGACCACATATACACAGACAGGAAGCCGGCTGCGGCTATTATAAGGTAAGCTTTTGATCTCTTTTTACACTGCAAGGACATCAAATTAGGCCTTGTTTCAATGTCATGCTTTATAACACAGTTATGCATTTTTTTACATGTAGCTAAAAAACACTCTTAGTGAAATGTATTACAGGCCATAACACTTTATAAATCAAGATTCATGCATCCAAACAAGCCCTTAGCTTTTTTAAAAGGTCCCTAAGGCCAATCTGTCACATACAAAGCTAAAGCATGCCTGCTTTCTAAGTGGGTTGGCGATAAAATGACTTTTTCATTGTGGGTTAATCACGAAATTAGGAATTGTGGAGAATGATTATGAAAGGTAGGAGCATGTAAAAGTTAAGCAAAGAACAGGACAGCAAATTGGTTTATGATAATGGTAAGGTCCCACGTTCAGTAGGGAGTGGGGAGGGACCAATACAAAGGGGGTTGGAGAACAATAAAGGCCCACAAGCCTCCAATATCTGTCAATTTTATGTAACTAGACAGGTCTGAAACGACTCTAAGGTCATCATCCACATTGGAAATGATCGAAGTCCACACCTTATGATAATTATATGCACTAACCACAGAAAAAAGAAAGGACGAAATCAATTTGTTAATCTTATCATATCAAAAATCAAATAGTTCTTAAATAAAACAAGTAATAAGGATTGATAAGATGTCACTATGTCAAAAATAATGGGTAATATCCGGGTCCTTAGATCTAAGTCAAGTATTATGCTTTTTTTTTTTTTCCTTTTGGAGAATCTCTTTTTTAATTTGATAGGATTGGCTTACAGCAAAGAATTGATCAAATATTTAACAAACGAAAAGGAAATGAAAGGTAATTTATGTATAGACTAAGTCCTCTCCGGGTAGACAGTCATTTATTCATCAAGCAAGGTTTAATCTGTCACTCTTATTTTTTATACAACAAAAACATTTATCTCTTATTGAAAGAATATATTATCTTAGCAGCCAGATGGGTGAGCAGGGTTCATCAATATATTTTTCTGAAGGAATCATGAGCACCTGAGGACGGAGATACCAATAAATGACCATTTCTCTAGGTTAAGTTTAAAAATGTGTAGTAACAAGCCTGGGCAGAGTCATACGAAAACTTTGATTGTTACAACCCACAGGATGCAATCCAATCTATCTTAAGCCAAATGAGCTGGAGAGCTAAGATGAGTCCTAAGAAAACTTCAATTGTTAGAGCTACTGGACATAATTCGAGAAGCCGGAATGCAAAGCAATCTATCTTAAGCCATGTGAGCTGATGATAAAAAATTCTATCCCCACAAACCGAACCCCTAATTTACCTCTCAGGAACTTTCTTGCAGATGTTCAGGAAGCAGATTGAAAGCTCATATGGAGTATTACAGACTAGGATTTCAGTTAAAACAGATTCACCAGGAATTCGCTTCTAAGTTGCATCATTGGTCCCCCATCGAACCAGAGGGAGGGGAAAAATAAGTGCATGCACACTCCAAGAGTACCGAAAAAGCACTAGTTTTCACAATTAGTGTGACAGGGTAGTTGGCATGTTAAAAGCTGACTTCAGATGGTAGAGTAAGCATGTAAATCTTAAAACTACAATAATTTTCTAGGAGACTCTAACCGGATAGATATAATTCTTGCTTACCAACCACTATCATCTTCTAGCAACTAATTTAAGATACAAAGCTATACCCCCCATCTACCCATCTCCAAGAGACATGTATGTGGCACATTCACAATGATTGAAATAGATACAGAAATGCATACCATCTTGCCATTGATTACTAGAGATGGTCAAGACATTGTGATCTGAGCTGTCAACATTACTCTTTAAAGAAATCAGCACCGTTTTCAACATCATCAGTCTTGATATTTCCATTTTGAGCCATGAGTATCCTGTAGACTCTCTTTGAGCAAACTTGCCCTAATCTTCTATCACCAGCAACTAATCCTTCTGCCATTAAGTCCTTGAGAAGAAATTCTTTATCATGCACCTATGTTTGTTAAAAAAATGTTAATCACAGAAGAAACAACAGTTATCTTACTTTATTTTGAATCTTAGCAACAACAACCAATAAAAAAAGGTTCATTCAATGTAAAGCCTACAAGTCACTTCCATAGAGAGCATAACTAGAAATACATTCCAGCTACTTGAGTTTTTGCCTTCAGTATGAGATCACAGTAAAATACTAAACCCAATCATTTAGTTAAGTGTTTATAGAAACTGTGGGTATGCTACAGGGGGTACAGGCTATTGGCAACAAATACTCACTGATTTTGTCGGATCCATATAGGCAGTCAGCAGAGATTTCATGGTTGGATATTTCTTCCATATAGCAATAGCAAATCTGGGCTGTACTTTTGGAATAGCAACCAATGCCTTTAACCTGAAAATGCAAAAATTGAAAGTGTGTATCTGTTTAAACAGGAAAAATAGGAGGAGCTTCTCCATGCTTACTACTTGACCAGGTCCACCAGGGTCAGATATGGCTTCAAGACACAAACAGGATATAAAATAATGCCCAAGCGTTATTAATGAAATTGGCCCCTTGTTAGAATTGCTTGCAGGCAAAAAAATATCAGATAAGAATATGTTCAACACTTTGTGATATCAAAGCATCATCGTATATTTCCCACATGTGCTAATTTATTGATTTTGAAATAAGCCAAACACAAACGGTTTAGAATAAGACTGAAATCCCTGAAGGCAAGCAAAACTGAAGAGTTGATCATCCTGAAATGCAATGGAATATCGTATGAAAAAAAGTTGAACTTCATAGATCAAAGCATTTATAACTAAACAATTTTTTTGCAGAACATGCTGTTGACCAGATTCATCAGAAGTTAAAACGAAGAAGACTAGAAGTCAAAAACTATTTGCTGTTGCCTGTTAGTAGATTATTTAAACAGGACAGAGAAGTACTTACCATGGACTTTGTTTTATTAGATTTTTATCTGGACAATCATTGGGAACTACACATCCATTAGCACTCACAGATAACCGTGTCAACCTCTTCCTGCAATACAAGCAATATATGGTTATAAAACTGCAAACATCTTACAAGTGGCACTAGAAACTATAGCATTATACAATTGTAAACTTCTTCAAATAGGCCAAACTTGTATCACTATGTTAATGGGAATTTTCTTACAAGTTACTAACCAAAGATATATTTTTAACTATTTGTAAATATTGTCTTGAGAAACGTAAAAGCGCCGAGAAGGGTGATCGTAAAATGCTTTATCCGCAGAAAAAAAGGGTAATTGAAGCTTTGCCTTTCAAGCAGAAAACCAATTAAGCATTTGCTTACGATTGTAGGGACTGAAATCGGGCATTACCGTTTCAAATAGTTTTTTCATGCCTTTATGACGAGTATTGAGTAATATAATCATTTATAACACCTTTTACTTACCTGAATCGGCAAGTAGCAAGGCTGATTGTCAATCCAACGACATGCTCAGCCAATTCAGCCTCATCTGCACACTGTCTTGAATGTACTTTGTCATAATGAGTAATTAGCTCTGTAAAAAGCTGCAATAGAAAGCAAAGTTTCGTGAGTTCTGAACCAATTGTAGATGTTACAGAAAAGAAGTAACTTAAAAATTCCATGCAATAAAACTGTGACTAAACCTCCTCAACAGGTGGTCTCGTCCAACCGTTTCTATTATTTGGGTTCTTGTACTGCTCCTGTTCCCTGTTTATGCACCAGATTGGTATTTAAAACTTCAAGTTGCCATGACAGTCTAACACAGTTTACAATATATATCATAGGTGAAGCAAGATAAGAATATATAAATGTTTAAAGATGTTAATCCACTAAACATTGTTGTTTTCAAGGAATGACTATGCAGTATACTGTATGGATTAGCAGACGTTAGCTATGAGAGGAAGGTAGTCAAGAAGCTTCACCTTTTATTGATGTAAGACATCAATCTATTTGTCAAGATACAAAGTGTGTAAGATGGGTAAATGCTTCGAATAGAAGAAATGCGATCTCTTAGAGATCCACTGTTAGCAAGCTTGCAAAATTCTTCAGCCTCGTATACTAGTAGTATATAAGAAATGTCCTGGCCCTCAGATGACAACTGAAGCAAAACAGCATTCTCAGATCAACAACTTTGGTTCATAAGTACAATAGCACAATGTAAAGTTTTAACAAGCAAAAATAAGATATATAGAGAAGTAATCTCAATCAACTTTGTCACAAGAGATAAGACAGATTATAGTCATGCTTCAAAATTCAATTTTTTTAGAACGCTCATATCAAAGGATGAAATACCTGAGCAATCTCTTTGGGCATCGTCAAAGTCCATATAATTGATCTCTCAATGGGATTCGAAGTTATGCGATACGTAAGATCCTTTTCAGAAAACCTAGTGAGAAGATGTCCTGTAAAAAAATAAAGCCTTCTATTTTGATCATTATTTGCCAAATGGTCCAAAAACTACAAGTTAGTTACACACGAGCTAATCAATCAACTTCAGAGCAAGATTTATGTGGATACCTCCGACAGATCCCAACTCAACAACCTTGGTGTCAATTTGAGCCACAATGGACTTCAATGCTAATTTCCCTTTCTCCCATCTTTGTCTCTCTTTCTCCAACTTTTTTAGTTCGGCAGCTTCGGCCTTCAAAGCTGCTTTTTGCAACTTATCTTGCTGTGTAAGGTTTAATGTTAGTTGTTTCATACTACGATGCATTGCAGTCAGCAGAAAGATTAAAGATAAAAGACACACTTCTTTCTTTTGCTTCTTCTCTTCCATGGAGCGCATTCTTTCCTCCTTTGTCATCTTCTTCTTTCCAGCATTTTCATCCGTGTTCTTTCTTTTAGTACTTTTACCTTTATGTGCAAGAAGATTCAAGTCTTCTGCTCCAAGATTTTCTTCTTCAGGAACCATTTCCTAAATAAATCCGTTAAAAAGGAATATCCATACTTTTATAATGAAATCCAATACAATAACACATAATGTTAATTTATTTTATTCCATTGAACCAAACCAACTATGGTATAGCTAGCATGATGAAATTATAGTTCTTTCACCCTCATGCAAAATCCAACCAGAAACTTCGTAAATTTCCAAGAATTTGAATAGCACTCACAGGAAAAATTGCCTCAAGGTACTTTGTATCAGATAACTAGAAAATATGTGCAGAAAAACATGAGGTCTTAGAAACCAGAGAGATTATTTGAATTAATTAAAATAACCAAATCCCTATTATGGAAGGCAAAACAACTACAAACATTAAACTTCAGCAAGTAACTACAAACTACTGTAACAGGGGTAAAAATGCATAACGACAAATTTTCACAATAAATTGGTAAAGATGTTAATCAGTACAATATTGAGAAAATGATAGAACCAATGGATTTAACTACAATCTTACATTAGAAGGGTCGACATCTTCCACAGAAATTGGCTGTGAATACATCTCATTGTATTTGTACAAAGAATCTTCATTTCCTGGAACAAGCCACTATAGTTACTTAGACCTGAACACCTAAGAGGCTGATACTAATCTTCTTCTTCATTCCAAATACACTAAACAAGCACATCATTTAAAACCAGGTTCATAGGAAATCAACAACCTACGTTTTTACTTACCATTATAAAGAGGGGAATGGTCAAATGTAGGACTCCGTGGTTCCAAGTAGTTCCCAAAATCAAAATCAGGACTTGTTATATTCTTTGCACAAACATCCTTTTCCAACTCCTCCGCCTCATCATCAGATTCCAAACATATCAAGCCACTAGTACCTGGAAACGCAATGTAAGAAGCCAATTGAAACCAAACTGTATACATTAATCAGCCAAATCATAGTTTCAGTCTCAAGGTATCACCATGTTAGTTAACAATAGTAGCCCACAAAAATCCTAAACTATTTCTAATTGGGCGGTACATCAAATAGAATTATACATTAACCCTGCGGCCAAATCCTAATTCACAAATTTGCTCTCAATCAAATCAAAGCAAACCTGACCAAAAAAAACTAAAATACATTATGTCAAACAAAGACGATGCACGGAACTTAGAGAAAAAGACCAATAGTAGACAAAGCACTCACCTGCACCGCCGAATTTGCTATCTGAAGAAGTTGAAGTACCAGAAATAGGGTTACGAGAGATTCCGGCAACGCAATTGAGCATAGATACATCATCCCGTTTCAAAAGCTGGGAGAGTGGCGTTTCGGGGACGTATGAGGGCGTGGAGGTGGAAGCTTTGAACTTTTGAGGAGTGGGATCGTCGTCGACAATCACAATTGTAGGGTTTTGAGAGGAAGTTGTGTTTGGACGGCGGGAGACTGGAGAAGCAAATACTGCGGCATATCCGTCTTCATCGTCGTCCGATATGAGGTCAACGTGAATCGGTTGGGACATCTTGGATATAGAAAGATGGCGTTGAGAGCTTCAAAGATGGGCGTCAATGGCGGTGTTCGAATTTAGGATGGCGCGGGAGAAGTTCTGAAGCGTCAAGCGTACTGCACAGAGTAATCCTCCTCGGTTGTTTTTGTTTAAACAAAATCAGTGTTTTTATTAATTAAAAAGGTTCATAAATAATACAAATTATTGTAGTTTATTCACCAATTTCATCTTATTCACGAATAAAGTATGAACGTATATTTTTCTATAAAGTAAAATTATTTATAACAGTAGCAACCCATTATCTAAAGGGTCGAAAGACAGAAAATATCGGTACGAATAACTATTATAAAGAACTGAATCTAACAAAAATTAAGGAAAAACACAAAAATACACGAAGATGGCTTGAAGGCACATAAGACTTCAAGGAAAAGGAGAACGACCCGAACATTGGAAAGCGGAGATAACAAAATATGTCGTCAAATGAATTGCACTAGAAAGACGTTTGGGGAACGATTATGGACATCTCATATTTGGACTCAAAATTAATTATTCAGGTGTCGGTCACAAATTTACTAGTCACGACCCCTATTAGACAAACTATTAAAACCACCGTCAAACCTTGTAAAACTGGAAAGACGTTTTGCAAAGGCCAAAAATCTTACGCATACATGTTTAAATCTTTAAAAACAAAGTAATGGAGAATCACATTAAAACAAAAGATTACGGGTGATAAAAAAATCACGAAAAAGTTTGATCATAGGAGTAACCGGAAAAAGTGACGTTTTGCCGTATTAAAGATTTGGGTGCTAGAGTTTTACGAGAAGGAAAAAAATTTGTCAAATTATAAAAAAAGATTCTAAAAAAAAAAAAGAAAATTGTCGTCCATTTTTCCTATCACCCAAAATTCCTCCTTAGGATTGACATTGTCATTGGATTAACTCAATCAATATTTGTAGAGATACTTGTTACTTCGTTTATGAAGTTTTCGTTTTATTCAATCGTATTCAATTACAAAGAGATACTTTAATTAAATAGGTGTGAGTCCTTGTTAGGTTTTTCTTACGTGTGTTAATCTTCTTAAAGATTGGTGCTCATTGTTAATTCTAGTTCATCCTTGTTGTTGTTGTTGCAATTTAAATACTTGTGTAAGGTTGAAGAAGGAAGAGTTAAGTAATTAATTGATCGAATTTTGATCTAATTGAAAAAGGTTATTGCAAGTATATATTGGTTCTTTTATTCCTATATTTTCCAACTAATTCATTCTTGATACGCCTCCGGATGGGCGATGCCTAAACCAAGTAAGAGCATTTTCCTTTACAATACTTTTTCCTTTACAATACTTGGATTCAACCTAGACATGTTTTACAATGAATCAAGCATCCCCTTATATAGTGGATGGAGGCTATACAAAGAGCCCGAACATAAATGACTGAAATTAAAGTCGGAATTAAGTTGCGAAAATGAGAAGTCTAAAATATGATCAAAGGTTGGAATTTAAGTCACGGAAGTAAGTTTCGGAATTAAAGTTCCAAATATAAAAAGTCTATTATTAAATAGCCGAAATATTATAAATGTCTTCAAAATGTTGTCGGATCCTTTTAGCCGGAAACACGGACGACATCGTCGTCCGGGGTGTATCAATTCCATTTCATATTATAATAATCTCGCCACCATCATCCATATCTCATCATTCTTTGTTTTCTTTTGTTTCGTGTAATCTCATCACCCCTATTGATCTCGCCCGAGATCCTACGTCGAGATTCCAAGTTTGAACCTTTTGTGGACTTTCAATATAGATCTGTCAATTGCAGCCACAACCCCGCATCACTTGGGCTCGTGGGCTTCTTCACACAAGGCCCTGATATGCACCCACATACATTCAAAGCATATCAACGGTTTATAAACGAGTCGAGTCTAAATTTTAAACAAGCTTTAGATTGTGTTCATATTCGTCTTATTTAGAAAGTGAACAAACTCGAGACGAGCCGTGTAGTTTGGATAATATCACACTCATATAATTTTAATTTAAGTAGTCGAATGAGACGATCATTGACATACTCAAACTGTCTTGTTTAATAACGAGCTCAAACTTAATAGTTTTAAAGTGTTTTTTTATATTTGAATTGTTCATAAGATAAATGAGATCGAATCAAACTTTTTGTAACCGAATAGCTCGTCACAAGTAAAATCCTACAGCTAGACACAAATGGACCAATTAAATAAGCTAGGTAAATCCTAGCCTAACCACACTTTTGTTTGGTTCGTACGTAAGGAACCCACCATGCATGTTCTATCAAACCATACATTGCTAGGTATATATTGTAGAGTGTGCCTACATACATGTTCTATCAAACCAAAACGAGGCCCTATTGATAATTGGTCTCCAAATAGTGGGATTAGATGTATCGTGTATCAAAAATCTATACATAAGAAGGGCAATTTGTTTAACTAATTTATCCCTAATGTTATTGACTTTTTTATGACAGGAAAAACAGTTACATAAGAGGGCTAGTGTTCCAGTGCGGGTGCTAATTTACGGTACGGCCGTGCGGCTGAACGTAGAGCCGACACGTGTCAATAAAAAAGTTTTTTTTTTTCAGAAACGAATGATTTTTTTTTCCATAAACGAATGAAATTTTTTTTGAACTACCATGTTATAATTTATGCACTACTCTCTTATAAACTTTGAACTATTCCCTTATAATTCATGAATTATTACTTTTTAATATATTATATCAAATTATTTATAAATTAATCGTTTATATGTTATGAACTATTCAATTGTAATTTATGAACTATCATTTTATAAGTTATGCAGTATGCTTTATAAATTTTACACTTTAAACTATTCTGTTATAATTTATGAACTATCCTTTTATAAGTTATATACTATCTCTTAATAAGTTTTGAACTATTACGTTCACTCCTTTATAAATTTTGCACTATGAATTATTCTATTATAATTCATAAATTATCCTTTTATTAGTAATGAACTATTTCTTAATAAGTTTTAACTATTACTTTCACTCGTATCTGGAAAAAAAAATAAAAAAATTTGAGATACGTGTCAGCTCTACGTTCAGCCGCACGGTAGAACCGGAATAATGTACCTTACCTGAACAGCACCGTAGACCAATAAATATCATAGAAAGATCAAGAATATTAATCATAGCAAATTTTCTCGTAGATTTTCAATTTTCATTTATCGAGTTGTTAATGGAGGGATATTGCAAATTTTAATTCCAGTTTGCATGGATTTTGAATTTTGTTTTCTTTTTTAACGTGCATGATTCAACGTATAGAACGTATATATTCGATTCATCTTGAAATACCATAAAAAATTGTTAATCCTTTACATTTATGTTCTTTTCATGGCATGCCGACCTTAACGTACCACCTATATAGCTTGGCGTTTTAGTGAATTCACTTGTGATCAATAATCAACGGGCTCGTGTCCAACGTGTATGATACATACCTAGAGAGGTGTGCACCTCCACGTTAAATCTGCGGTGCTGAAATTTTATATGATATTAGAACAATTCTATATAGACTATCCAACCTTAAGATATGTCGTCAAGTGTCAACCTAGGTAAACGGTACTTGATGAGTATGTGTTACTTCTCTTGTTGTCAATGAGTTTTATTATAAATCATGTTGGACTTATCTGATGGGGGACCCCACGTACATGATGCGACAGTATAGACGCCACATTAAATCTAACCTGCCGAAATTTCATATGGTAAACCAAATTAGATAGGTTACTCAAATAAACTATCATAATAGTTTTTAGATACAATAAATTATCAAAAATCACCAATAAAACAGGGCTACTATTCGGGCGGACTCGCGCCTTGATAGAGGCGGAGTCCGCCCGCGCGTAGAAGGAGGCGGAGGCGGAGTCCGCCTCCGCCTCTTTCTGCCCGTTATAAGTTTTAAAAATGGGCCGTTGGATTATAGCCGTTATATTATTACCGTTGTAGATTTTTTGAGCCTATATAATAACATGTATCATTCAGTTACATCCAAACCTCAACAACGTAAACAAAGAAATCCGTTAAAATGTCGTCGTTTTTCGAAGAAATAGATGTAGAATCCGATGGTGAAAGCTCTATTAGGCCGTTCGATATTGAAAAATACAGTGATCCGGAAGAAATTCTCGCACAACTTGAAGTAAGTGTACAAACTCATTTATACTTTACTTTATGTCGTTTATATTTAGTCGGAATTGTAGAATTAGCAATGTTAGAATAGAGAATCGAAATTATAGAATTAGTAATGTTAGAATAGAAAATCAAAATTCTAGAATTAGCAATGTTAGAATAGAGAATCGGAATTGTAGTTTAGACATTTTAGAATAGAGAATCGGAATTATAGAATTAGCAATGTTAGAATAAAAAATCGAAATTATAGAATTAGCAATGTTAGAATAGAGATTCGGAATTGTAGTTTAGACATTTTAGAATAGAGAATCGGAATTGTAGTTTAGACATTTAATAATAAAATGATGTGTATTTTAAAAATAATACTCTATGTTATTTATTTAGGATCTTATGGAATATTTTCGTGCTCTCGGTACCGATTATTCGTCAAAATTTGAGCTTCATGGATATTTTGCGGATAAAGAGAACTTATTGGGATGAGCTCGGTACGTGGCAAACGCTATGAATATGGTGTTGGTCATTAAAAAATCATGGTTGGATATAAGGGGTTTTCGTATCCAACAATTGGGTTGTGATAGACACGGAGGACCTAGAAAAGAAAAAGATGTAGATCCCGATCATGTTCCAAGTTCTAGCCGGAAAAAAAACTCGAAGAAGGTATGTGTTTGTTTGAGCTTGTAGGAACCCAAATCGAAGAGGAAAAGTGGACGGTGAGGGTTGTATGTGGAATCCACAACCATATAATTCCTTCGGTGTTAAGAGGTCATGCATATGTTGGACGTATGACTCTCAAGCAGAGCCGAAAGGTGGAGCGTGAATTGAATTCTGGCTTAAAACCGAGACATATATTAAAATTCGTGCAATTAGAGGATCCCGACAAACACCTCCATCAGTCAAGTTTACAACACCGGTTTGAAGATTATAATGGAACAAGCCGAAGGAAGAGGTTCATTACAAAAAACACTTCACACGTTGAGGGAACGTGGATATTATGTAAACACTCGAAGAAGTCAAGATTCCGATGTGGTGATTGAAATGAAAGACTATTGTCAATCATTGTCATGCCTTGTTCGAGTCAAGATTCCACATTATGTAAACACTCGGAGAAGTCAAGATTCCGATGAGGTGATTAAAACATATGCTACTCAGGTAATTAAAATTAAAAATCAGGTAATTATAAAACATATGCTACTCATGCCGTGGATCGAACTTGACCAGAATTTTCGAGCATGACGTCCAAATTCTTACTTCCGTGAAGAAGACGATTTAACTTCGATTCAGACCGCACCGGTTTTACCGCTCCCTCTTGGTCGACCCGGCCTTTATGTTAAGTGTAAAAGGTAGGGTAAATGGAGGACCGGTTTGTGTAAACCCGGTCCGGTCTTAAATTACACAATTCTAGGCAAAAAAAAGTCTAAAATACCCCCAAAGTTTGCATTTAATAAGGAGCAAAATTGTGCCCACAAAGCATGAAAACCACGTTCTACCAAAGAAAAAAAGCCCGAAAGCCATGTGAAATCCTGAAAAAAAAGACATTTATATATTTCATTCAAATCGCTTACACATTGTCGGTTGGTGACCAAAAATCTCTTCATCATTAACTATTAACACCGATATTAACTCTATAATGAAACTGATTAGCATAGATTAAGGTTGATTAATGTTGTCTACATTTTCAACCCTCGTGTTTGGATTGTGACCATACGTACGATTTTACCTCTAATAAGTCGAAATTGATAGTCATGTATCATTTCCGGTAATTAATGATCGCATGTTCTATGTTTTTGTCAAAGTCCGATACAGACGGACCGGTAGAGCGGGGGTCGTGTGCATACGAGCGCACATGCGCATTAGGCCCAAGCTCAACACATAAATCCGGCGAGGTTCCATATAAGGTTAGGATCACGAGCCAAATTGAGGCTAACCGCTCTGAGATACCATGTCAAAGTCCGATACAGACGGACCGGTAGAGCGGGGTCGTGTGCATACGAGCGCACGTGCGCATTAGGCCCAAGCTCAGCACATAAACCCGGCGAGGTTCCATCCTAAAACCAATTGGCAATAGGAGGAGTAGCTCACTGACCTTATATATTAGGCTCGGAGTGTCCCTGTCTTTCGATGTGGGACCTTATTATCTCCAACAATTTTCGTTTTTTAATAATCTAGGAAAATTACTTTTAAAAAATAATAATAATATTGGGAAATTTTTTCTTAAAATTTTCTTTTTTGCCACCCAAAAATAACTTTGTATAATCAAATTTTATCATTAAAAGATACTACATTTATTATACTAAATAAATAGTCTTTGAGTGAAGAACTTTACTATTTAAAAAAAATCCAAATATAGGTATTATATGCTACTCATTAAAAATTTGTGATTGCGATAAAGTTGTGGTTGGAACAAAAAAATTTATAAACGGGTCACGTATTTATGAACTAGTCCAATCGAGTTGAGAGTTAGATCTACCCGACTTATTTAGTTGGTTGATCTTTCGGTTGGTAAGATTTTGCTACCAAAGAAATATTTAAAACCAGTGTAGTTTCCGTGCCAAGACACGGATATAATTTAAATTTTATAAATGGAAATAATATATCTATTATCTATATCATTGCTTTTTTTTATTGATTTGCTAATTACTATAATTATAAAATTAAAATGCACAAGAAAATGACACGTGGTATGAAGTTTATAAGATCACGACACGTGACACAAAATGTTTATACTTTAATATATGTATATAGATTAATTGATAGAAGTTTAATAAAAATAATCTCTTCAATTTTTTAATAAAATTAAGGGAAATTCCGGATGGTACCCTCGTGATTTGGGGTATTCCGGATTTTGCCCACCAGTTTTTTCAAGTTCGGATGGTACCCTTAAATTTATATTGTTTTCCGGATTTTGCCCAAAATCATTACACTCTTTTAAATTTCATTAAAAACAAACAAAAGAAAATAAACTAAAATTAAAAAACAACTTAAAATAGAAAGAATAATTTATTTATTTTAAAAATAAAGTAAAACAGTAACTTTTTTTAAAAAATATATATATTATATTAAATTAAAAATAAATTCGTTAGATAATTTTTAAAAAATCAGTGTTTTCTTTTATTTCAAAAAATAAATAAATTGGGTTAGCATTTTTTAACAAAATAAAAAAAAATAATTTTTATACTTTATTTCAAAAATAAATAAAATTAGGATTTTTTTAAAAAATTTTAAAAAATCATTGTTTTAATTTATTATTAAATTGAATAAATCAGTTTTCTAATTTTTTTTATTTTTTAATATTACTTTATTTTCTTTCTTTTAGTTTTGGGAAATAAATAAAATAGAAATTTTTTTTTTAATAATAAATTAAAATAGTGCTTTTTTTTTTATTATTTGAAAGAGTCCTTATTTTATTTATTTTTTAAATCAAGTATAACACTTATATTTTTATATTTTGTTAAAAATATGCTAATTCAATTATTTATTTTTAAAATAAATAAAACACTGATTTTTGAATTTTTTAAAATTTATCTAATTTATTTATTTTTAAATTAATATAATATATATTTTTTTATAAAAGTTACTGTTTTACTTTATTTTTTAATTAAATAAATTATTATTTCTATTTTAGGTTATTTTTTAATTTTAGTTTATTTTCTTTTGTATGTTTTTAATGGAATTTAAAAAAGTGTAATGAATTTGGGCAAAATCCGGAAAACAATATAAACTTAAGGGTACCATCCGAACTTGAAAAAACTGGTGGGCAAAATTCGGAATACCCCAAACCACGAGGGTACCATCCGAAATTTCCCTAAAATTAAAATACATTAGCATCTATATATAAAATAAAAAAAAGTATATTTAGTATAGATAAATATATGTATAACTATATATATAAAGTTATTTAGGTACAATTTTTATCGTAGAATAATAAATCTATTAGTATAATTTTAAATATATTTATGTATATGTGTAGATACATAAAAAGACACGTATGGTAAGTAGATAAATATAACTTCTATTATAGGATAATTATACTATTACATTATTGACTAATTTAAATATGAAAAATGTATATATAATTTTTTTAACAAAAATCAAAATTTTAAGAAAATGACACGTTGCATAAAATAAGATAGGATGAACCACGTTGAAGGAAATGTTTTGGCTTTAATATATGTATATAGATACTATACCGTAGGAGGACGATTTTCGAATGTATATATAAGTTAGGTTAGAGTCAAATATATAAGTTTGGTATAATCTATCATAAAATGAATTGAAATTAATATAGTAATCTGTAAACCACATATATTTTATTAGAATTTTATTTACTATTGATACGAGACCATTTTATTCTCCTAATATATTGATATTGAATACGAGGCATGAATTTTTAGCTTATGTGTAAAATCTATATATTGATATAGGTATCACTACCTTTTTTTACTATTTTTTTTTAATTTTTTAAAAACGGAATGCGGTTAGGAAAGACTAATTTCTAGAAGTAGTTCATCCTAAAGTATCCTTACAGATGAGAACACGAATTCGTGATCGTCAGAATATAATATGTTGAAGTTCGAAATAATCAGATGGGTCAATCGGGCAGGCTACTTTTTTTACTATTAATTTATGTATATAAGATATGGATATGAGTGTGTGAACATGAGCCGAGCATATAAGAAATATGGATAGTTAACCTAACTAGTTAAGTATCAATTCCGTTTGATATATATTGAGATTATTATGGGAATTATAATTTAAAAATAATCAATATTTAAGTTCATTGGATAAAAATATTTTTTAAATAATCTATATTGTGATGATTAATATTTATAAAATTTTATAATGACAATTTTTTTTTAATAATTATAGTGAATATATTTTAAAATTATTTGTTCTTTTTATAAAATTATAAATATACAAGACTAGTTATCTCCATCATAAACATAATTTTATTATTAAATTTAAAATGACTGAATTTTATAAGTAATATATTTAAATTTAAAAATAAAAAAGTTAAAACCTATTTTTTATCTAATGATTTTTACCATTAATTAAAATGTATTACAAAAATGACTTATTTTTTCAACTTCTTTTAAACATTTCTTTTACAATATGATTTTATGACAATATATTGATGATAACATGAGTACATAACTAATGACAATGACTTGATGCCGGTGTTTTAGTAAACAATATAGTTGGTGAAAGTACCATTGTCGACACTACACTCGATACAATACAATTGGTGACATACAACACAAATTGTGACAATATTGTTGATAATGTCCAATAGATGACAATATAATCGATGATAAACTCATTGATGACATTACAATTACAGATGTCATAATTGGTGACAATATAGTTGATGTAAATATAGTTATAAGTACAGTCTTTGTCTACTTAGTGATAATAGTTTCGGTGTCATTGCAGTTAATGACACTATAATTGATTATTACATAATTAGTGATAACACATTTAATCTTCTATATAAACTACTAAAGTAGAATACACTAATGCTGACGTGACGATTCCACGTTTTTTCTCGGATTAAATTTTTTATTAATCAAGAATTAAGTCAAAAAAATCTTTTTTACTGAAACAAAATCTAAAAAATCTTTTTTTTAACTAATCTTCTAAATAATTAATAAGAAATATGAAATTTTATAAATAGACGTGGTGGCGCCTCCACATTTTTCTCGGATTAAATTTTTTATTAAACCAAGAATTAAGCCAAAAAATCTTTTTTTTTACTGAAAAAAAATCTTAAAAAAATATTTTTTTTAAACTAATCTTCTAAAAAATTAATAATAAATAAAAAAAAATTATAAATAGACGTGGCGCCTTCACGTTTTTTCTCGGATTAAATTTTTTATTAAATCAAAAACTATGCCAAAAAATTTTTTTATTAAAAAAAATCTAAAAAAATCTTTTTTTAACTAATATTCTAAAAAATTTATAAGAAATTTTATAAATCATAAATAAATAAAGCTAAAAAACCTAATAAGGACAAGTATGTGTTCATTGTTTTAAAAAAAATTTATAAGAAATTTTATAAATCATAAATAAATAAATCTAAAAATATGGTGTTCATGATTGTAAAAAAAAACGTTGTTCATATATTTACAAGTATGTGTTCATTGTTCTTACAACTATGGTGTTCATGGTTTTTAAAGTAAGTGTTCATGATTTTTAAAATAACTGTTCATGGTTTTTAAAGTAAGTGTTCATTTAGCTAGCAGGACATTTTTTGTATATAATAAGTTTGACGGTTCAATTGTTCTTACAACTATGGTGATGCCACGTGGCATCACCACAACTCTCCTAATTCCTATCCACAATGTCCTCCTCACCGAAACTTGGCCATATATATATAATAAGTTTGACGGTTCAATTTTAGGGTTCATTTAAACTATTTATCCTTGGTTATTGAATGTCTTTTCTTTGTCACAAAATGGGAAGATTAGACTCCACCTTTACCCCCTTATAATCATGCGTCTTATAGCAATCAAAATCTTACAAAATTTGTCGATTGAAATGTAAAGGAAATGATTAAGATAGTTTTGTAACACATGCCTATGTTACTTAATATTCATGGATGTCTAAACATTACAAGACCTCTCTGGATATCCTCATTGTACAATTTGTTACATGGATTCCAAACAATGCATATATGAATGTCGTCTAGTTTCTAAACATCCTAAAACCTCTTCGAAAGTGATCGATGCAAACTATATTAACCATCTTAATACTCAATATATGTACGGTGTTCACTCTTCTTTCTTAATGAATGGGTAACAACTTGTGTTTTCTACCCATGTATTAGGCCCGGTAGAATTTAGGGTTCTATACGTGTCAAAGTTCGATAAAGACAGAAAGTAAAGTGGAAATCGTGTGCATACAAGCGCACATGCGCGTTAGACCCAATTCCAGCACATAAACCCGATGAAGTGCGTTCCTAAAATCAATTGGATTGACAATAAGAGGAGTAGCTCACCAACCTTATATAATTGGATTACTCCCAACTTTCGATATAGACCGAGATGCACTTGCTCACATGTGAGGATCGCGATCCGAATAGAGGCTAACCGCTCTGATACCATGTCAAAGTCCAATACAAACGGACCAGAGAGCGGGGTCGTGTGCATACAGGCGCACATGCGCGTTAGGCCCAAGCCCAACACATAATCCCGGTGATGTTCCATCATAAAATAAATTGAGAAGAGGAGGAGTAGTTCACCGACCTTATATACTAAGCTCGGAATGTCCCCAACTTACGATGTGTGAACTTATTATCTTCAATAATAAATTAAGAAATTTTTGACATATTTCAACTTCTGTTAAAGTTCTAGTTTGGTAGTGTCCGGGCATAAACACAAAAGTGTGATGGCCTAATTAACCAATTTAGGATGATTGAGATATGGGAGATGAGAAGAGAATGAAAATTCTGAATTCAAGTCCCACGGGTTATACAAAAATCCGCACGATTAATTTGTTGGGTTTGAGTCTTATGGATTACATAGTGTAGCGTAAATGCACGGAGTTTTAGATATTCGTTAAGCTACTAAGGGTCCATTTGGAAAGTCATTTTTACTACTTTAATGAAGTTTATCAAGCTCATGGAAAAAAGAATAAGCTACGAAATGGGTGTTTGGAAACCCAAGCTTATAAAAATTTGTGTTAGCTTATGGAAACTTAATTTTTCTTATTTCATAAGCTATGTGCAGATCGAAGTTTATACATTATTGTAGCTTATGGAATATAACCCTATAAAAATTCATATTTCATAAGCTATGTGCAGATCGAATCTTATACATTATTGTAACTTATAGAATAGTGCATACAGATATAACCCTATAAAAATTCATAGTTAATTATAAAGTAAACCCTTTTGGGTAACTTTACGTTTGTATCAGCTGTAATACGCTTTGTTATCTCAAACACATATCAATCTTATCAAAAATCAACTACATATTTCAACTATTCAATAAATTTCAACTTCAGCAACCAATAAGCTTCAACTTCAGTTTCAACTCTAATAAACTAGTTGTTCCCAAACGGACCCTAGCTAGTCTCGAATACCCACGGTTTTAAAAAAAATCATATGGTCTTAATCGCATGATAAAAATATCAAATAATATAAGCCCCTCACCACACACATACAAAAATTAAAGAAAAAATCTTCATTACTCCAAAAGGATAAGGAAAAAGTCCGGCAAAATTTAGGAATCTAAGCAAGTACAAGCAAATCTTTTTCATTTTAATGCAAGTTCGACCAATATTGTTGCAGAATAGTAGCATATTAAGTGTTGGTTTTGTCCATGTCGCGACACATATCTATACAAGTAGTAAACATAATAGTGTAGCAAAACCTTATATATATAGGCAAGACAAGAAGGAAACCTACATAACAAACCTAGCTAAACCTAATAAGCACATCCTTCTAATGGCAATCCCATGCAAGCATACTCTTCTACTCGTCGTCTTCTTGGTTTTCTTGCTCTTCGGTTCACTCACGAGTAAGATAGAATCTAATATATGTCGGGTAAGATTAGTTTATGTGTTTTGGTTCAATTTGGTTTATTTTTTTTCGGTATGTCTTGCTAGGTGATGTTGTTGCGAGGAGGATGGAGATGGACCGCGTTGGGACAAATGGTAAGAAGAGTGCAAAAGAAATGTTGAATGAAGGAGACGAGCTTTCTGAGATGGATTATACCCCGGCTGGGAAGAGGAGTCCCGTTCATGGACATAATTGAAGTTGTTTGGGTACGGAGAGAATGAAGATAGTTTGCTTGAGTATTTCTTATGTCGCATGTTTGTACGTATAATGTTTATGCACGTTGTATGAACCAAACTCGGGTTAAGATTGTGTACGTATCCTCGTTGCTATTGATGAGTTAGTTTCGATCATTACTGAACTTTAATGTTGTATGAGATCTTTTGATGTTTGATCGATCTTTATGATGTCGAGTGACATATGTTTGATTGATATTGATAATATCAAGTGTTATTAACAAATATGTAGAACGAAATGTTGATCAATCACCATTAACCGGGTTAATGACTTAGTTGGCGGGTTGGTTTCAAAGAATTACTTCCCCAAATTTCGGTTAATTGGTTGTGTCAACTTATCAATTATCATACTTGTTTGATACCATGCTGTTAACCATATGGTTAATCGGGGTTAATGATAACGGTATTACAAACTGCTAATCCGTATCACGGTTAATTAACCGTCAAAAACTTGTCCATACTTGGTAGTTGATATTAATACAGTTAACCGTATGGCTAAAATATGAATCAACCGAAAACCGGCTAACCAAACCCACTTGCTCATACCTGAAACCTCGAGCAATCTCAATTAACCAAAAACCGGATAACCGAGCCCACTTGCTCGTACCTGAAAATTGATATATCCGGTTCGTACGTAGGTGTATTTATGAACACTTATTGATGAATATATATGTGTGATATATAAAATCCAAGACAAAGATCAAATATCCGGAAGTAAAAAAAATTGAACTCTCCAAAACTCAAACTTCACATCGACGAAGAAAATGACAGTAGGATATCCAATAATTCCCCACCTGAACAACTGCATCCAAGGAGACTGTAAGGCTCATTATGTGAGCCAAGTACGAGTAACTTTGACTAAAAAAAAAGTTTGAGCTCGTTCACCCTCTAAACGAGCTGAATATGATCATATTTTTGAGCTCGACTCTTTTATAAACTGACTGAACATGCCAAATCTCGTTCAGCTCGAATAAGATCCCTCACCCTGTAACCTAAGCCACAACTGATTTCCACAACCAAATTTTTTCCTGATCTATAACCTAAAAAACCGTTCAGGCTAACCGATTACAACACAGCAGATCTAATCAACCTGGCAAATACCAAAAGAATCAAAGCCCAGCAGAATAAGGTTACACTTGACGTACCAAAGGGCCAAGTTTGTGCATTGTCGCGATGAAGGTTGGGTAACTCGGGTTTCTATGATTCTTTCTCATAGAAGAGTAAGGTGGCATCAGCTGCAAGAACTTCTTCCTCGGAAACTGGATGCACCACAGAATCCGAAACAGTGAACCACTTCAAAGGAGAATTGGCTACCTCGTTAGCATCTTCATCAGAATCTGAGATGATCTTTTCTCCTCTGTATACTGTATAATGTCCACTCCCTGATCTTCCAAAGTGTTCCACAACCGAAACAAGACGGTATTTCTGATTGTAATCTGAAGCTTCCAAATTACTTGGTCCCTAGTAGTATGAAACAACATATATACTTTAGTTAGCTAAGAAAAAAATCCAAAATAGATTTTTATATATATATTTTATTGTTAATGATTTACATAAAGTTCAAACCTTGTCATGAGATTTGCTGTGATTGAGATCCACATCAGAGTATCCTTCTACTCTGAAAAGCTTATTTTCTCCAGATAGGCCTGAGATCAAGTCTAACATCCTTCCTGTTCGCATGTTAGTCAAGTCAAAGACGGATGGATCACTTTGGTGGATTACTGGCCTCGGTAAATTGTCTCGAACATTTTTTATGCCAACTCCAGTATTCACAAATGGTGATAGGTCCAAGATCACGGGGAAGGAAATATGGCCCTGTGATTAGTTAAAGGTATGTACAAGGTGAAAAGAGGCACTTAGACTAAGGGCCTGTTTGGTTTTAATTCTGGAAACGGAAACGGTATGGAAACGAATTCAGCCCATACGTATATCCTTGTTCATGGAATTTTTTGGAATCATTTCTTGTGGTTTGAAGTAATTGTAGTAGAAGTTGATTAGTTTTGATACCCTATAGGGAAACAAAATGGATGGAAGCGAGTTCACTTTGCATGAAACCACAAGGAATGATTCCAAAAAAATTTCATGAACAAGGTACACATGGACTAGATTCGTTTTCTTTCTGTTTCCTTTTTCTGGAGTTACAACCAAACGGGGGCTAAAGCTATAATGTTCTTTGGTCAAGAATTATGTGCTAGGCAACCATATAGTCACTTAACACAGTAAAGGAACAAGAACAATATTTATGTAGGAAAGTCAATGATAACCAGAGGAACATCATATGTAAGTACCTGGGTTTTTATGAGCTCCCCGAATATATTCACTGAGACGCGTTGTATTTGAAGACACAAAATCTGTTGAGTACATGATCAGACCGGGTTTGCGTGGAGAGTAAACTACATTTAGCATTCTCGTTAGAGAAATAAGTAAAAATGTATTTGCTACAATAAAGAACCCATATTACTACAGGAAGTATATAGGTCTAACATAGTTCTAATGCAATCTTGGCCACTCAAAGAATAATGGCCAAATTCACTAACTAGGCCTTTTACCAATATCAATCTATTAAGAGTACCCTAGCATAAACTCATTTAAGTAATTATACCCTTAATAGAGTAATAGTGATAAGTCAATTAGAGTGATAAAAATTAAAGGGGTCGACAAAACAAAAGCTCATAAAAAAGAGCCTACTTCACCCAATTCTTTCAAGAATTAATTTAACAGTGATATTGATTATTATTTTTTTTTATTATTATCATAATTTCCTTGTGTTACATACACACAACAAGGGATGGAGATGGGTAGGGCAGCTTGACACAGGTATAACAAATACACATGGGATATAGAAGAGAAGTCTCACGATACTGAATGATCATACAAAGTATAATATACAACTGCACCCAAGTAAAACTTGCTATGGTTGAACATGTTGACAATAAGTGAAGAAAGATGTCTAAAAAGTATAAGCCAAGCAGGCATTCTCTCAGAATGATAAATTGTCTAACTAATGCATTCATTTGTGAGTCTTGTGACACATAGAAAAGGTTAACCTTTTTTTTTATATAAATAAACTAGATTACCTTCGGACAAGATACAACGCTAAACTGCTTAACAGTACGTGAAAAGCGATCTGACCACTGAAGTCCTTGAAGACATGGAAGGTTTCTGCAATCACAAGAATCTTGCTCGCTGCACCGTCTCAGCTTTCTCATTTCTTCCTAACTCTCCCAATCCGAAGCAAATATTAGAACAAAAAGGAAAAGAAATAATTTACTAATTTAAAGACAGTATACTGTGAGACAATGATAAGAGATGACATACTGATTGGGAACTCACCTCGTATCCTTCTGATAAAGATAAATACTTTACCGCAGCAAGGTGCCAACAGTGAGTACAATGATAGTTTTCGACTCTCTCAGCGGCCATGAATCTCTTCAAGCAATCCTCTAGAGTGCATTTAGTAACCTATATTTTAGAGTTCTAGATATAAATAAGTATAAAACAACATATTTCAAAAAAAAATTAACAAAGGTGAAAAGAGACACGTACAATAGAAGCATATTCATCAACGATTGGTGAAAGAGACAAGGTATGGAAGAAATTATAATCCAGCAAAATCTGCAACACAAGCTTTATGATAAGGCATGCAATCATTAAACTAAAAGACATTACTGAACATAAAATACTGCTAAAAAAAGCAGTTCTGCACACACCTGGAGATAAAAAGGATAGAAGAAACAGTAGGATTGAATGTATTATATTGTCAAGCCACAATCAACATGCATATTAAGATTAAACCATGAATAATAGAATAATATAAGGCACTCAACCTCAGAAGAACAACTTTGACAGATGAGAAAACTGCTAAGAATCCCGTCAAAAGGACCAATAAACCTTTGCTTCCACTTCTTTGGTTCACTTACATCCTCTATCCTATCCCGAGATATTATCCTGCCACTAGCAGTAGCCACATTCCCTAAATCTGCTAAGGAACTGTGATTAGGAACATAAGATTCCGAAAACTCTTCTCTTAAGCAGGATAGAAGATGAAGAAATGCTTCTGCTGCATCCTACATATGCCAATATTCATCAGTTGCAACGTTGCAGAGCATTCATCATTGTGTTGAAATATAACCAATCTAAAGAATGTAACATAGGCCAGTGCCACTATAACATATATATTCACCTGTTGATCCATTAGCCGGAATTGTGGCATATAATGATTCATTGCTAACATCACGTTCCGTGGATTTAATACTGTCCTTCTATCTCGAGGCATGCATAGCTCTATTATAAAAGATGTGCTACTTAGTCAGATTTTAAAAACTGAGAATGATTGATATCATATTTTAGAAAAAAACTAAAAAGCTCAACAAAATCATCCTACTTGAAATTGAGAATAGCAAAACAATTCAAAATAAAACTAGAAATTATTCCTTACAAAATTATTAAACTTTCAATGTAAGGTCTTAATAAACACGTGGGCAAAAAGGACTATTGGAAGAATATGGAAGACTGGAAGCTGGGATAGAGAAGTCTAGTAGAGGAAGGCAGATGGAGGCTGTGAGAGGATTTGTTAGGTTCACTGAAGTCTAGAGAAAGCTGGCAATTGATAGGATTCCTAAATCCTCCCCCTCCCGAAAGGAAAAACGTGTAATTCATATTTCTGCACCACAGGACAAGGAGATTGGATATAGCCGTAAGAAGAATGCTTGTATAAATAACTCATACAACTAACTTCTAGGTCTTCAACCCCCTCGGTCACTACGAACACCCCACCGATCAGTAGTTTTGCAAAGGCATCAAACCTACATTTGGCATCAACTCTTCTGTATTTAAGTGGAACTCTAGCTTCGGGCCCCTTCGGATCCTTAGGTTCCGACAATTTGCCTAAACCCCGTGGTTGGTGTGTTGTTTCTAAGTGTGTAGGTCATGGAATCCTCCTCAATCTCTACATTGCCCCAAAATTTCCTCTAACCCTATTTTCTTCTTTCTACCAAAGTATGATCAAACTGATTCTTCATTTCAACTAAAGAAGAAGTAACTATGATTGTTAATCCAACTCTAGTTTCCAAACATAGTTCATTGTACCTTCAAACAGAGCAATCAAAGCAGCTGAAACAGGTAGCCGTTCAATTTGCTCCTCACTGGATACATATTCTGAATTCAACTCCTCGACATTACCTTCCAAAAAAAGACGGAAACTCGAACAGCTAGCAAGAGCCTGAAGTATAGAAAAAACATACGATCATTCCACAAGTTGCAGAAATAGACCACAGAGAAGTAAACAAAGAAGAGTCTAAATTCGATTTCACCTGCAAAATTACATTCAGGAAACAGTTATTGCCTAGATTTCGCAACCCCGGAACAAATACTATCTTGTTTGAGGAATCGCCATCATCTGAAGACCATGGCAAGCTGTGGGAACTACCCATTCGAACACCTTTAAGACTCAATAACAAGCCACAGGTAAAACCCAGTAAACCAAACACAGAGACGTGCAAGGCGGAGGGCTTAACCCATCCAATACGCTTAATCCTTTCAAAACCCCCTTTGAATTGCGCAAAAATGGAGCAAATACTCACTTCTTTGCTAATCTTCATACAAATTTCATTGAAATCAATCCCCCTACCCGTCTATTTGGATAGGACATTCTAGGGTTTGACTTGGGCAGCTAACAGCAAGTTCAATCGGATTATTGTAGATTTCAAAGTTTGAACTGCGAATATTTCAAAATTTGGTGACAAAAACAAACCTAGCGAATTGGAGAAGGTCAGATGGGTACGGAAGTTGGGTTTTGAGAAAGGTTGCTGCTTCGTTGGAATAAACAACTCGGATAAACGATGGAGTAGCAGGCTATCGGAAAACGCGGTGGCTTCGCCACCAGCTAAATGTATGTTTGAAGGTCGGAAGTTTTCGTCATAAAAAAAAAGGTAAATTACATAAAACCACCTTTAAAACACTCACTGCTAGTCTGCTACTCTACACAAAACATCTTAAATTTTGATGCAAATTGTTATTTACCCTTACTCAATCCAAAGCACGTTACGAATGCTAGTCTCAAAATCAACAAATTTGGTAAAACCGACCCGTTTTAGGCGGTGTGGGATGAGGATTTCGAGCGCATTCTGCATAGGCCCCGGACTCATGTTGCATGCGTCCAACCTCTTTCTCCTTGTTACGAGATTGCGATGAGCGGCCACAATGAGCCTAATATTTGTAAGGTTTCAGCTTTTAAGCACACTTGCACTGTCTCTAGGCGCATCCGTATGTGTTGGAATATTGTTCTTGCAAACTTCTTTTAGTGATGTGCATAGACAATAATGAAAACCTAGATTGTGAAACAAATCGTATTAAATTGGACCATGATGTTTTGATCTAGTATGATTCATAGACCACCGGTATGTCAAGCTACTAACGATTTGGTCCCACCTGTTGCACGAACCTAATTACATTTATCTTACTTCAATCATGTAAGGCTGAATTGTCATATTGGGCCTTCTACACAAAAAAGTTGGAATATAGGATCTCCTAAATTAAGTTGACAAAATGGGCTCCTATTTTGCATGCTAGTTTTTACATAGTACAAAAAGGGCTAAGAAGGAGCTGATTGATGATTGATGACTATTGTACAAAAATTGAGTTGATTGATAACATATTTGATTGACGTTTATGGAGGGAATTGTTGGCCCAGAATGGTTTCCTGTAATTTTTTTTGGGTATGTACGTAGTTATTACCCAAAATGTATACAAATTCACATACTCATATTTGATATGATTGTGTAAGTGTTTTGTAAGATATTGATATGTTTGGGTAAGTGGTTTGTTTGTATGGTTGTCAATGTAGTAATTTTTTGGGTATGTACGTAGTTATTACCCAAAATACATACAAATCTACATACTCAGGTTTGATATGATTAGATAAGTGTTTTGTAAGATATTGATATGTTTGGGTAAGTGGTTTGTTTGTATGGTTGTCAGTGTAGTACATCGAACATGGTAAGTGCATATCCCAATATTGAAATCGAAATTTTGGATAATCAAACATAAATCGTAATACAACATACAAAAAAGATGATACACCTAGCATACTTAGAAAATAACAACTCAGTTTTGTTAACCAACAATGTGTTAACATTCTCACATAAGTTTCTACCCAAAAAAACAACCTTATCCAATGCAAGCTTACCCACCTATCCTGCAAAATATCTTCCCTACATACTTGGGTAAGATGGAAAAGACGACCGAGGCGACCATGGTGCTTGGTGGCTCTCGAGGGAGAAGACGACCGAGGAGCTTGGTGGGTGTTGGCTCCAATCCTGTGCTCATACATTACTCAAAAAACATTACTCAAAAAGCATATCCAGCTCACTCATTACTCAAAGTGCTCATACATACCCAAAATGCTCACACATTACTCATTTCAAAGCAATACTCAAAAAACTTAATAAATACATTCAGGGAGTAATCAATTACTCAATTCATACCCAAAAAAAACACACCCAAAGTGCTCACACATTACTCAAAGTGCTCATACATACCCAAATTACTCACACATTTGATGGTACTCAAGGGTAGTACGACTTACCAATTCCTCATCAATGGCATACTCGAACACTTTAGCATCCTCAAGAGCTGTAGCCTGGCCGGAATCGGCGGCCATCCTACGTTCTTCTGCCTCAATGACGGTATGAGTAAACCCTAGACTGAAAGAGGACGCCGGAATCTGAGCAGAAGGGAGACTCGCCGGAATCTGAGAAGGACAGAGAGGCAGTTTCAGGGGAGGAAGACGAGGGCGAATGTTGTTCAGAGGGGAGGAAGAAGAGAGCGGCGATTTCAGGGGAGGAAGAAGAACACGACGACGGTTTCAAGGGAGGAAGAAGAAGAGGCCGACGGTTTCAGGAGAGGGAGAAGACGAGGGCGACGGTCAGGGGAGAAAGAAGAAGAGGGAGACTGGTCGGAATCTGAGAAGGACATAGAGGCAGTTTCAGGGGAGGAAGACGAGGGCGAATGTTGTTCAGAGGGGAGGAAGAAGAGAGCGGCGATTTCAGGGGAGGAAGAAGAACACGACGACGGTTTCAAGGGAGGAAGAAGAAGAGGCCGACGGTTTCAGGAGAGGGAGAAGACGAGGGCGACGGTCAGGGGAGAAAGAAGAAGAGGGCGACGGTAACAGAGAAGGAGAAGAAGAGGGCGATGGTTGTTCTGAGGCAAAGAAGGTCGTTGGTGGTTCAGAGGCAAGGAAGGAGGCAAAGAAGGAAAATAGTACCGTCTTATCAAATTTAAATTTGAGAGAAGAACCATCATTTCATTTTCAAGTTCCAACAGTGCCCTATTTTACTAGATTCAGACCTACTTTGTTTTTATTTTAGCTAGAGGCCCATTTTACAAAAGTAAAATGTAAGGAGCCTCATTCCCCTAAGTAATTCATGATGTAATGTGTCAACTTTATTTTTTTATTTTGGAGGGTGTATGGGTTCACTTGGATCCTGATGTGGTACGTTCGGGATGACCTACAAATTACCGTAAGAATACGGTTTTATGGATTTGAGTTATCAATGTATGGAAACAATGAGATTAAAAAAAATATCGAATGAGATTAAAAGGGTGTTTTTGTTCAAATCATGGTTGACAAAATAGCTCAAAGGGTGAATAATTATAGTAAATAGTGGAACTAACATGCATAATATGATGGTCCATCTCAAGATTCACCATGAGTTGAATTATTCTATATTCACTATCGTGATACAAAACAATATCACAGTTCCAAGGTTAAAAGTGCGTGCTATACAATCAAGTAATTGCAAATCAACCAAGAAATATGGACTTTTTACCCAAAATTCCTAAATAAGGGTTTAGCTACTAATGCTAGAAATAACAACCCAATAAAAACAAATTATGCTTTGAAAGTAAACAACTAGACATGAGAATGAAAAGGAAAACTTAAGACAATTGGTGAAAGAGGCATCATTTATATTAAACTCTAGATGAGTTGGCTCTCCAACTCATCCCTTATATCAGCTAACTAATTAAACTTTGTGTATTCTCTTCATAATACACAATTTTAATACATAATTTCAATTACACAATGTTAATATATGATTTGAATTACATAAAATGACAAACGTGTGTACATGACAAAAGTAAACGAAAGTTGTATATTTAAAAAATGACCGAATGCGTTAACTACATAAATTGACACAACAAATGAAATTGTGGAACCAAACCTTGCGTAAATGACGGACTTGTGTAACAAAACCTTGTGTAAATGACAGACTTGTGTACATAACATAATTCGTTTAACTTTATTTATCCTTATTTAAGGGTTTAAATTTATTATTTCTGTAAAAAAATGCTGAAATTTTCACATACCAAGATATTCAGATTAAGATTAGTTTTAAATTACCTCATTTAACATAGAATATCAATTAGCGTCTTTAAGTAGGTAGAATATTTAAATTAAGTAAGAGAAAAAAAGATGCCGAATTAGGAAGAATCTTTAATTGACAAACTTCTAATCTTTAGTACCCGTTTGGTTGAAGCGATAGAATGAAAACGGAATGGAATAAGGGTAAAAAAAGGAAACGGAAATAATGAAATTGCATTCATGTTTTAAAAGACATCTAACCAAACATAGTTTTTAATTAATTCAGAATCATTCCGTTCAATAATGTATTGAAATGGGCCAATGGCTTGCTTCAAGTCTTTAAAAGGAAGAAAAAAGAAACTAGTACTATTTTTTAGGAAGGAATTTGTAAAACTAAATAGGATTTCTCAAGGAAAATCTAGCACTACAAGAACACCAACTAGAACCGATCTGGGTCAGCCAATACGTCAGTCTAGGTCAGGACCAAGCTAGGCCGATCATGTGAGTTCGAATTCCACTGATGTCCATTTCGAGAAACCATTCAGTTACCGATGAATCCAGTTTAAAATATTTTTAATTTGTTGGTTTTGAACCAACAAATTAAAAATATTTAATCAATATGGGAATTATATTGAATTGGATGGTTTTTTCTTTTCTAACTTCACAAAATTTATAATAATGAAATATGTTCATATAATTTTGTTTATAATTATTATATACGAATTTATATGCTGAATATATACAAAATATGTACTACAACCCAAAATTCAGTATTTGACATGCTTTTGATGACTGAAAATTTTAGGGGATAGACATTGGACAATAGATATTAGATAATAGATATTAGACAATAGATAAGCTCACTATAGAACTCAGTTTCCTGGGTTCAAAATCGAATCTGGAACAATAACACATTTCAATTTCTATTTTATCACTGCTAGTTGTCAATGGACGTGTAGCAGTTGAGGCAAGGTTTCTCGCTACTATGCATAGATATGGCAACGACAAAGAAGCAAAAGATTTAACTACTCCGTTGTTGAAGACGATCTGTTCTTGAAAGTGATGAGGTCGAATCATCCTTGATAACTAAAATCTGGAGGAACACAAAGGGCGCATTCCAAAATCATCTTTGAAAAACTAAAATCTTCAAATAAAAATAGTCAGAGTAATATATGACAGAGGCTTCAGACATCCAAGGAAGAATTAGACAGCAACAGCTCTCAAGCCTGGCAAGGCGAAAGCTCTCAGGCGGCCACTGCGAATGTCTCTTGAGAAACAAGCCATTAAGTTTATCATCAACAGCCTCGAAAATTCATAGTTAAAAATCACAATCACTTGTTCATTTTATATGAAAACGTAATTCAGGAGATCTCAGACATCCAAGGAAGAATCAAAACAGCATAAGCTCTCAAGCCTCGGCAAAGGCGAAAGCTCTTAGGCGGCCACTGCGAATGTTTCATTGAGAAACAAGCCTTTCGTTTCATCATCATCGATCTCAAATCCAGAAAATTGTAAACAATTTGTCATCCGTTTATGATCAGCGAATCACCGAAAAAAATATTGCTGACAAAGTGATAGATGAAATTGCTTTGCGGGACTTACTCATCTTAAATAGCAAACCCTAATTGCATTATACTTCTCTCAGGGGAGATGATTTGTCCCTTAAAATGCATTGCAAAATCAAATCGAAAATCAGACGAAATGAAAACAGAGAGTTTGATATTGTTTCAGATATCCAAGGAAGGAATTAGACAGCACAAGCTCTCAAGCCTTGGCAAGGCGAAAGCTCTTAGGCGGCAACTGCGAATGTTTCATGAGAAACTAGCCTTTGAATTCTATCATCATCAACGATCAAAAACAAAGCTGCATAACTTACAAAGCTGCATAATTGACTAGTGATTCTACAAGGAAGATGAATAGCAGTATGTATAACAGATAGTTGAACACAAGAACAAGATGGAGATTATATATAGGTCCGGGTCTAGGGTTTTCAGGAATGCCATTTCTTGGGCCGGATCCTGGACTCATAGTAGATGGGCCCATTTGCAAATTTGTCATTTTAGGCCATTACGTGTAATGATTGTCAGTCGAAAATCACCCTTCTTTGTTAATTGTTAGAGGAACTTATATCATCCGGTAAAAGTAGTCATGGGTCCGGTTTGGACAAACCGTCCAAACCGTCGGCCCAAACCGGCGGTTTAGGTTTGTCGATTTGACTACACCGTAGGTTCACGATTTAGGTTTAGCCCAAACTGTAACTGTCGGTTTGGGGTTTTTTTTTTTTTTTTAAATGACCAAACCGGCCAGTTTGGTCCTCAAACCGCTGGTTAACCGCCGGTTTGGTCCTCAAACCTCCGGTTTGGTCCTTAAACCGGCGGTTTGACCCTTAAACCGACAATTTTCAATTTTTTTTACAAACCGCCACCAAACCGCCGATTTGGTTTTTGCCGGTTTAGGTTTAAGACCCAAGTCTAAGCAAAAGTGAAGGGTACGTTTGGTTAGAGCATTGGAATGAAAACGGAATGAAATTGAATAAGAGTAAGAGAAGGAAATATAAATTATGGAATTACTTTTATGTGTTAAAATACCTTTAAACAAATATAGTTTTTTATTGATTCGAAATCGTTCCGTTATCGGAAATAATTCTTAGCGATTCCAAACGAGTTCTAAAGATTAACCTTAATATATTTTGTTGCTTACCTATCATACTTTTTACCCACATCAATTAAAAGACTTTTATTGATATTAACATTATAAAAATAATCACGTAAGAAATCTAACATGAAAATCTTACAGATTAATCTTATATATGATCTTATAGTAAAACTTTATTATCTCTCCTAATTAAGATTAATCAATATGGATACTAATACGTTTCAATTCATATAAAGACACGTATTATAAAGCTTCAATGATTCTTAATGATTATTCTCATGTAGGATAGTTGGAAAGCACAGAAGCAAACAAACAATGGTGTACGTGTTTGGTGATCTGTAACATATAGACTAATACGAGTAATTATGTAAGAGCATATGGATTATCGTTCATTGGCCATCTCGAGTTCTTCCAACGTGGTCCAATTCATTTGAAAGCTACTTCACACTCATGCTCTGCACTTGGACTTTATGACCCTCATTATCTATGTGGTCATTCTAATTCGATCTTTGTTATTGTTTTTGTTACTTTAAGTTGTCTAATTGTGTGTTGCTCATTTGTTTTAAAACTATTAGCTTGTTTGATCGGTTATTCGATTATGTATGGTATATATCGAGTCTAGTATGAGCTCGTGAGTCGTAGGCTCGTAGCATTGTCAACCGATAGAAAGAGCAAGAGCAATGGGTCTTAAGGAGTTAATTGCATTTGAGGGTGTCGGGAGTGCCGGAAGGTATAAGTCTTGCGTATTTTTGCTCGTGATAAAAGTTTACGTGTTACGTGCTTGCAACAAATAACGGTAACTCTATCAAATGAACATTCACAACAGTTTTGCACGGATATTTGTAAGAGAAAAATATATGTTATATCTCTATTTGATTTATATGCATCATACATCTTCATATTTTCATGTGAAGGATTAGGGTAGACTTTGTGTTTGTGAATAAATATAGCTGAAGTATATCTTACATTCCCTTTATGGAGCTAAACACCACCTTCCAATGTAGTTACACCACGATAATCTAGCAACTATGTATATTACCTTATGACTATTTATGGACCGATGACCGGAAATATGGTGTTGGATTGGACCCGGATCATATTTAAGTCTAATATATTCAGACCTAAACTAAATATTCAAGCCCAGTTCAAGTCTGATCCAATAGTAAATTTTCAGTACAAGTCCGGTCCGAATCGACATTTGAACAACTCTATATCGTCTCCAAACCCACGTCACACGAGTGGACAAAACATATTGATTGTGACACTTTCCGTGAACAAATTCACAAGGGATCTCTAGTAACCACCCATGTCTATTCAACAAATCAACTAATCAACTAATCTTAGTTAAAAAAGCACCGGTCAACCGGACCAAAGCCGTGTTATAACAACTTATCAGTTTCATATCTTTTCGGTTCAATAGATTAGAGCTTTGTTAGAGATATAAGTTCCATATCGAAAGTTGTGGATATTCCGACCTAGTATATAAGGTCGGTGACCTACCTGAAATCCGTTGGTTATTGAATTTACACTCATTGAGCTCGAAGGCCATGTTTAAAACCAGGTGCTCTGCTTTGTCTTCGAGAATGGGAGCCAAGCATTTCCCAATACACGGGATCCCCAAATATTATACCTAAATCCAAAGATAGGCCTTTCTTATATGTTTCATAAATCTCAAATTTCCAATTTAGACCCTCATTAAACCTGTATTTTCGCTCCTTAACCCTCATCATTGGACAACAAAGTGGAAGCCAACCCATTACTACAAATAATTTGATTGTTTCCAGTTTTTGAAACAAAGGATAATATTTTCATTGTAAAGGGAGAGCCTTGCTATTATATTATCAAGGAAGATATAATATATACGAATATTATGAAATCATATATTCCCGTTAAACTCTTCAATTGTCTCCGAATGTAACAAAACGGCTATATAAATAAAGTCAATAACCCTTATATATATATATATATATATATTTATACTCTCTCTCGGGTGTGGTTCTCATGAGAACACCCCTAACGTGAGAATATGAGAACAATCGTACACCGTTAGATGATGAGTATTAAGGGTTGAGATTTAGAGTACATATCATAATTAATAATAATTACGAATAATAATAACTACGAATCCAACAATAACTACGAATAATCCACTCAACCAACAATAACTACGAATAATACATTAAACGATATGACACATTC
Source organism: Fagopyrum homotropicum (assembly GCA_033239125.1). NCBI lineage: Eukaryota > Viridiplantae > Streptophyta > Magnoliopsida > Caryophyllales > Polygonaceae > Fagopyrum > Fagopyrum homotropicum. The sequence goes on from BSWB01000005.1 coordinate 143,711,124, forward strand.
GTAACAAAACTAATAATAATTACGAATCTGTTCTCATGTTCTCACGTTAGGGGGTGTTCTCATAGGATTTATACTCTCTCTATATATATATATGTGTGTGATTTAGTGTACAATTCGATGCAATTTTCAATAGTGATAGGGGAGTTTTTACAAGATTGATGATATTTGATCGGATCAAAAAATAAAACGATTAAGGGATTCGATTCGGGAATATGGGCGCATTGTAGGTGGTGGGGTTCTGGGGCGGATTGGGAGTGGCCCCACAACCCTATTTAGAGTCTTGTTCAAATGTTGCGGGAAAACTAGAGCATGAAGCTGGAATGATCGAATCCGAACACATAGATTATGACGGTTGGAGCAACGTTCGAATGCCGCAGAAAATCGGAGTATGAGGCGCACTCACGCTGAGAACAAGACTCCCACTCTTGATGTATGTTGGATACATATTTTAAAAAATAATACAAAAACTTAAAAAGACAATTTCTAAACTCGTTTATACGAGAATATATATAACAGACCATCCTTAAATTACAACAAACATGCGGAATTGTCTAAATAAATATTATATTTTCACTTTCATGCGTCATATATTTGATATCAATTTATAGTAAAAATTATTTTTATTAATTAATATGACTAACATATGAGGATTAACTTTTTTAAATAAATAAAAGAATATAATTAAAATTCTATTACAAAGATTATTATTTGAGTATTATATTTATACCTTAATATATTATCACTTTTACTTAGATTTAGATAGAGGAGCAAAATTTGATTTAGTTTTAAATTAAACAAATGTGTCAAATCTTCTAATTGTCAGAAGATTTGCGTTAGATTTTTTCAACAAATCGAGGTATTTGTTAATTTTGATTGGTAGATAGGTAGATTTATTTTTTTTAATTATTTATTTTAATAAAATTGACGTGGCATGACGACTGTTTACAAATTCTAATAAAATTTTTTTTTATAAAATAATTAATGGCAAATCTGTAAATACGTTGTGGCAAATCTGTAAATAAATTGGAAAAAAGCTGGCGTGGACGGCCTTAGAGGTTGATACGTGAACAAAATGGGTACTGTTTTAGTAGTATATACAGATTTTTGCAAAATTATCCATAAATTTGAAAATTCACAAAACTACCAATATATTGTTAGTATGTTATACGATTCGAGCATAAATATGCCCGAACTCAACTCATCAACTCATTTATAGCATAAATTTTTAATTGAGTTTTAAAATAGATTCACGTTAGTTTCATTTATAAAGTGAAGAATCTCAAACCAAACTTTCTTCAACTCGCCGAGGAGCTCATTTCTAAACTCTCTCAACACCCTCGTTAACATTTTCTATGCTTTAAAATTGTTTATTAAATAGTAAATTATCACATTATTTATTGAAATAGTTGAAAATGATAAGCAAAAGTTCAAAGCCTAAAAAGAACGTGTGTTCTTACCAAAAAAAAAAAGAACGTGTGTATTTTTTTGACAGAAGGTGATACATCGGCATTTTTATGTAATTTATAAATTTATTAAAAAAAGTATCTTACTTTGGAGGGTGATTTTGTGTAATTTACATCCGATGCAAATTCCTAAGATTCGCTGGCAAAGGGCAATCTCTCTTGCATCTCCATTCATTCAATGGGCAACTGTCCAGTCAATACCCCAGAATATAATTCCCGAAATACCCCTTTGCAAGAACTATGACTGAAGGGCAATAATGTCCATTTTGAAAAATGCAATCAGCCCAGAGTGTAGAGACGGCTTGGGGCGGTGGCCATTTCAGAATTTCTTGCACTTTTCTTTGAATTCTTCTTATCTCTCTCATCCCGCTGTCAAAGAACATTCTTCTCCTTTGATTATTATATTTTCCCTCTAATAATTTCTGGTAAGCATTCTTACAAGGGAGGTAAACCAAAGCAAAGCAGCTAAATCACTTGCAAATCGATTGAATTTTGAACCCATAAACTGTTTCTTTCTCTTTCTTCCTTTTTCACGAATTCCGATACAAAGGGGGTGAAGAGAACGAGGAGAGAGACAGAGAGGAGAATGAACTGTAACCATTACGAACAACAAGCGTCGAATCTGCTCGTGTTGTGTATTTGGGTTGGTTAACGGCGGTTCCTTCCTCTGATTGATTTTGATTATTCATGGCCGGGGAGCGGAAACGTGTTTACCAGGCTTGGAAAGGAAGCAACGTGCGTACTTCTAACTATTCTCTTGTTCAATCGTTTTGTTTCTCTTTTAAAATTCTTTCATTATACTGTTTGGTACGAGGGTTTTGGAAAATTTTTAGGGTTTGATTACTGGGTGTAATTTTGCCTTTTTCTGTTTTTGGGTTTGTTCTCCTCTTGTTTTGGAGGTCTGATTTGGGTATTTAGGGTTTGGAGCTGTTCCTGTGGCTTGTATTTGAGGATGGTTAGTATGGGAATTATGGAAATTGGAAATGTTTTGGTTCCAGAGGTTGCTAATTGGAGGATCTTTGGTTAATGTAGCTAGTTGGATGATATTTCCAAGTCCTAAATGTAAAAAGAGATGAAATTTATGAGTATATGAAAAATGTTTCTGATTTTGACCCATTTTTGGTGGGTTTTCTCGATGGTTCATACTGTGACATGGTCCTTGTCGAAGTATTAGGAGTTGAACAGAAGAGAAAGGTTTGAAGCTCAAGCTAAGATTGGAACAGTTGCAAAAGGGGAAACTGAAAATGGAATGTTGAAAGATGGGCAAGAGAATATAGAGAGATGTGTAAACTCATGCTCTACGGCATTCCGAATTTTGAAAGGAGAATTATTGGATTGTGATTGGGCTGTTTAGATTAGAAGGTTGCCAAAGCTTGAGAAACTTGTGTACTATCTTGGTTATGCTCATAGCAGTTTAGGTTCATTGACAAAACTATCTGGAAATTGAAACTTGATATTCAACCGTAAGAATCCTGTTGGACTTGCCTCCTTACAATTTTGCATGTTTTGAGGTTTCCCTTCTTGGCTGAGCTTTTTAAAACAATGAACTTGAGTTTGGCCCAGACTTGTTTGTTTAATCTCTGATGAAATTGCCCGGAAAGCAGAATCAGCTTGCAAGAAATAAACTGGCCTAGTAGGGAACTTCCATTTCATTCAACCCAATAAAAACGGGAAGCCTCAAGGTCGCCATATTCTAGAAGCTCAAACTTTTCTGGCTCGACCTAGTGGCTTAGGCTTTTATCTCCGATAATGTTGTGTTGACTGTCAACTTGATGATTATGCATATTGAGTTGCTTCTGATAGGCTTCTTGATCATCATAATCATGTCGAGTTTTCCTGCTTCTGTAGTTGTATTAGAAAGTGTGGGTATTTGATCATTCATTTAGCAGTGTTTTTCTTTAATGTCTATTTCTTTCTCTTTCCCTTTCCTGTTTGTAGATATTTCTATGTGAGGGGAGGCTAATATTTGGACCAGATGCTAGGTCACTTTTTGCCACAATATCTCTTATAGCTGTACCTGCTATTATCTTCTGCGTATTTGTGGCAAGGAACCTTCTTCACAAATTTCCAGATCACAATGCTGGATATGCAATTCTAGTGGTAACAATTGTCTTCACCATCTATGTAAGTCTTCCTCTCTTTTAAACTTGTAGAAGTAACATGTGGGCGCATTGCCATCTTACTTATGTTACACACTTGGACCAACTTCCAATTTTGTATAAGTATCACGGGTGCAGATGTCCATTTTCCTTTCATTATAATCATCCCTGTTTTCTTTTTTTAAATCTTTAATGAGCTGTTACTACTTTTCTGTTTGCTTTACTTTGTTTTAATTAAGTCTTAAATTTCTTTTTTTTTATAATTCACTTGCTTCTAATTCTCAATAGCCGGAAATCTAGCCGGTATAATTTTCCGGCTCTATGTGAATAGATTGGCTATCATTTAGTAATTTCAAAAGGTTTGAATTATTTTTGGTGTATAAGCAATAGTTGGTATAAACTTTAGTAATTTTTCCTTTTTCATAGTAACAGGCTTTGGTAGTTCGGTTCTATGTTACAAGATGTTTTGTCTTCTTGGACATTGTTTGTTAATCGCTGTAAGCTCAAAATTCTCTTGCCAGAAGCCATTATTTTATACTTTCTTTTGGTCATATAGGTCTTGCTGCTTCTTCTATATACTTCAGCTCGGGATCCAGGTATCATTCCTCGTAATTCCCATCCACCAGAAGAAGAGTTCTGCTATGAGTCCGCAGCAGCTGGAGAGGGTGGTGGTAGGCCCACACCAAGCTTGCAATTTCCCCGATCAAAAGAAGTGACAATTAATGGCATAACTGTTAAAGTCAAGTACTGTGAGACATGCATGCTATATCGCCCTCCTCGCTGTTCCCATTGTTCTATATGCAACAATTGCGTAGAGAAGTTTGATCATCACTGCCCGTGGGTTGGCCAATGCATCGGGATGGTATGTTTTTCAATACGCTCACTTTATTTAGTACGATTCTCATTAGTACTTCGTTTACTTGTGTGAAAATGCATTAGTCCTGTCAAAATTTGACAGAGAGATGATGAATTAAAAATTCTATGGAAAAGTTATTTTCTTTCTTTCTTCTTTGCTTAAACTTAGGCTAATTGTTTTTTTTTACTCGTGCAGCGCAATTACCGATGGTTCTTCATGTTTATATCTTCTTCAACTCTTCTTTGCATATATGTGTTTTCTATGTCTGCTGTGTACATTAAGTTTCTCATGAATGAACACGGAACCGTTTGGAAGGCAATGAAAAAGTCTCCTGCGTCAGTGGTGTTAATGTTATACTGTTTCATCGCGCTATGGTTCGTTGGCGGTTTGACTGGCTTCCATTTGTATCTTATAAGCAGAAATCAGGTCAGTTGCTTGTTTTTCCTTTACATTCAGTATGGATTTTTTGTCCTATTTGTTGTAGAATGTAGAAGGTTGTTTCAAATTGCTATTAAAAATGACATCTATGGACATCTGGTTTATTAAAAAAATGTAGTTGTCATAAATATTTTGAAAAATAATATGTTCATTCAAGTATTTCTTTTGTAGGAAATCCTGTTTGCATCTTTTTTTATTTATTTTATTTTAGAGAAAATACAAGATCACCCTGTTTATAAATTTTCAATCTCCAGACAACATACGAGAACTTCAGATCAAGAGCAAACAACACTCTAAATGCATTTGACCGAGGTTGCTTCAGCAACTTTGTTGAAGTGTTCTTCACCAAGACACAACCTTCAAAGAACAAACTCCGTGCATTCGTACAAGACGAGGCACCAAGGCCTACCAGGCGGCCAATGACAGACTCGATTGAAGAACCGAGTGATAACCGGCGAGCCAAAGTCGAGACCGATGATTTAGAAATGGGCGGTGATGACGACATCTTTAAACTATCTCAACGTCATACCGTGAGTGAATCCGATGACTATAAAAGTAGGGGAAGCGATAATTTAGCCCACGGGTCTTCTGAACAAGACTTGAATTTGGAACCCGAGTCCCAAACCCTCCAAGGTAGATCAGACTGGAGGTCCGTGCCTCGTACGACAAAGGTATTCACTCGGAGCTTGGAGGCTGAATTGGACGCCTTCGGTCACAATCGAGAGTAGAGGTAAGTTCACTAAGTTGTTGTCGATTCAGAACTTGAGGACACGTTCAGAAATTTCTCAGAGTAAACGTAGATATACCTGCTGTTGATTCTCTGAACTTGAATTTAGCAAGAGACTCTTTTGTCATTCTTTTGGGTTTTGCTTAAAGAGCCGCACATATATATTCTTCGTCGAAGACTCGAAGGTATTAAGTGTTATCACTCACTGCCATGTATAACAGCAGCTGAAGGTACATCTGTAACTTTTGTGAACTATTATTGGACATCGATGTGCATATTTCTACTTCCTTTTATCCAGGTAAAGTTATTTTGCTGTCTGTTTTCGGTTAACCACGCCTAAAATAACGGATTGTATTATTGCTGTCTGTTTTTGTAGAGAAAAACTAATCCAGTGAACCAAAACCTTTCCGGGTTTCCTTTTTTTCTTGAATATCTTTACTTTCTTCCTTCTGTATGCTTGTGATCGGCACAGTTCAGTCCAATATCCCAAGTAGCGGTGGTATGTCGTCGCTTTCTCTCCTCCCTGACCATGCTATTTGTTATGTTCTTGATTGATTTGGGTATGAACTGGAGTGAACTGAAAAGGTGATTAGAGGAAAGATTGAAGAAGACCTGTATATCACATTCATCAAAGAGAGGTGGTTGTGGTGGACTGGTTGTCGACTGCTATGGGTTGACTCCAGAAGTGGAGCCGGGGCTGATTGTTCCCGTTGACTGTGAATCCCTAGTGAGTAGGTAGATGTAGGTGGCCGACGGGGTGGTGGGTTTCAGATCTGGACCGGTTTTTGGACGAGTATGGACCTGGAGTGACATTCATTTTCGGTTTATTTTTTTAAAATAAAAATTGGTTCGTTCATGGTATGGTCCAAAACCCGGACCGGTTATTTAAATTGAAAAGGGCCTGGAAGATTAAACCAACTATGGAGGCATCTGACCGGATAGGGGTGTCAGTGAGACAAGTCGGTTCAAGAAGTAGAGGCCATAAAAACAACGGCAATTACACAAATTGTAACCAACCTACAAAATATTGATATTGATAATTAAGGAATTGCGGAGGCCCTCTTTGAGCTAAAGGGCCTAAGTACATCGAATGATATGAATCTTGTAGTGGTGATTTGGTGGAATATATGGATGGCGAGGAATCAGTTTTTATTTAATAAAACTAAGCTCCCACAAAACATAAAAACAACGGCAATTAAACAAATTGCGACCTGGAATCTAGCAAAGGTAAAACAAAACCAGAACGCCATAACATCAAAACCTACTAGACGTAAAAAGAAAAACATTAAGTGGAAACGACCAAAGGATGGCTTTCACAAACTCAATTTTGATGCCTCACAAAACTCAACAAATAAGAGTTCATATGGTTTTATTATTCGGAACCAACATGCGATTCCTATTGCATTAGGAAGCGGCAGCTGTAAAGCTGACTCAGTGTTGGAAGCAGAGGCCATTGCCCTGCGGTTTGGCCTACAAAAGGCTAAGGAGATGGGAGTCACAGCTATTGAGATTGAAGGGGATAATCTAATGCTTATCAATTCGATTAATCGAATTTGGAAACCTCCATGGGAACTCGATCTGATTATAAATGACATCACAATCATTATTTCAGGTTTCCAACATTACACCGCCCATCATATCTTTAGGGAAATTAACACGGTTGCGGACAAGATTGCGCTACATGGACATAATGAAGAGATGGAAGTAGAGGCAATCCCGGACGACGTCCAAGACCTCATCCACAAGGATGCTTTAGGCCGATCAGTATCTAGATACTGATTCTCCTAAGTTTCTTACCATTGTATAAAAAAAAAAAGTCGGTTCAAGAAGTAACATAACTCCATCTTCGTACTCGCACGGGATTAAAAGTTGTTAGGTTTTTCTGTGAGTTTCTTGTAAGTTTTACATTTATGAATTCACATAAATTAAATATAGAAATGAACATAAAAGTCGTAGCACACTAAAAAGACGAAAGTCGCAACAAACTTTTTTCCATAATTATGAAATAGGATATAAATTTTTTTCTCAAACCTCATTGAATATTTTATATTCAATTGAATTTTAGGTTTAATTAAACATCCGAGGGTTCAAAATACATCATCTATGTTTATTAAGCACAATTTTTTAAACGGTCAAATGTACAACTTAACGCGGATTGTGATTAACGTCATTAAATCTTCAAATTGAATTTTGGTAGTTAGTGACGTTGAACACAAATGTGTGTTTTGAAGCCTCACGTTTTTGCTCGGTGTGGTTAACATCAGTTTACGATGAACTTCATCATTGATCGATGTGTAATTTGCGGAAAAATTGTGTTGCAATTTTCATTTTCAATGCGGTGCGACTTTTCATTTTGAAACACGAACTCATTTGTGCTTATAATATATTAAACATAAAATAAATAAAAAAAATTAACCCAGTTTTAATAAACTACAATCATAAAAGTTTTAAAAAATATTTCAAAATTATAAGAAAAATCCATAAATCACCATTAATTATTCCATTTAATAAACTTATTGGGGATTCCCATTGTATTCTCCAACAAGGTCTGGACGGGGATTAAGACGGATAGCATTATGGGAACCTCTAAGCTCATCCCGTTTAGCCCCATCTCAATTATATTTCTTATTCCCATGACGATGATCTCAGCGAAAACCTTGAATTTTCCTCCCCATTGACACCCCTAAATCTATTTACGACAACTGTCCAACCCTTTCTCGTGAGATTGTAAGCCTTACGAAAACTTCCAAAACTCGTTCCTTCCTTATCTTTGAGCTTATGACAATCTTGACTCCACAGCAAGTTATCTTGCCAAAGTAGTTGTATGAACCCAAAAAGCTATAAGAGGCATATAAACCCCTAGAAAACAAACAAAGCTTTGTATATGCATTAAAAGTCAACCATTTTTTGGCTTATTAGAGCAAGTTGATCCGTTGGATCAAATTGTCAAAAGTCATTAGTTAAAATGTCATTAGGTCAAATACTATTCATCGCTATTGGACATGTGTTTTCACCCGTTTTGTTTATTAACCGTTTAAATTCAACGTGGTTTCATTATTTATTTATTATTTTAAGTGTATATTTTGCAGGGTTTTTCGAAGAAAAACAACCTTTTTAGTTTTTTATAAACAAAAAAAAATAATTATACTATAAAAAAAAATAAAACTTAAAATGAGGTGCTTATATAATTTGTTTTAAACTATATATACTACTGAAATAGAACCCCTTTTATCCGCAAGTCAACACCTTGACCATGCCACCTAGGACTTTTTGTCAAATATTTATAATTTTGCCACATTTTAATTACTATTATGCCATTATTCAATAAATGTTTAAAGTCAAAATTAAAATATTTTCCATTTCATTATGCCAATTCAACAAAAATAATTTCATGTCATCATTTTCAATATCTTACTGTTATAAAAATAATTTTTTTAAAAATACTATATCACCTAACCGAGTTTAGAGATTTCAATGGATTTTGTTTGGATTCTAAATTTTACAAAATAAATCCGAACTAACATTTAAATCTTATTAGTTACAATATGAGATATAACGATATTTTATTTAAAAAATTTGTATTATCGTTAATAAAGGATTTAATAATCGTTTTATTAAATCAATTTTTTTAAAAAATATTTGATTTATTTTTTTGTTAACAAAAACTTTAATTTTTAGTCATAGGTAATAATATTAAAAAAATAAATTAGAAATTTGTTACGTAATTTTTTTTATTTAACACTTTGACAATTATTATAAATTTAATAATTAATTCTTTGTTACATGATCTAATCAGATTGATATTAATATATTCTTCTTAATATTTAGCGCTTTTTTTTAAAAAAATTGTAAATTGTTTAGATAATAAATTTTCAATTTTTTTCCCGCACAAGGTGTGGGTATTAGACTAGTTATTTACTAAAATAGAATCATAATAAGATTTTAAAAATAATCTTTTTAAATAGATCAACTAGAGATATTTTTTAAATGTTATTTTAAAAACAAAATTTCAAAAAAAATACCGTGAAACAGGACCATATGTATGAATATAATATTGTTGATAACCGGTTAATAAATGTCACATCAAATATCAAGATTTTAATCTTTCAGATTTCTAAGCTCATCAAATGTCAAATAAAAACCGGTAAAAACAACAGGCGAATATAGTTTTATCAACAATGTATGTGACCATATCACTTTATCAACGTGACAACCGGTTTAAACCGAACCAGTAAACTTGCTCGTAAAGTCATAAATACCAAAAATTTGTAATCATGACCCAATCTACTTATTTATTCCTATTTAGTGGATCAACGAGTTAATTACGAAAAGTGTTTGTCCAACAAACTTATTCTAAGACTATGTCAACGTATACCCTCCGACCCACGTGTTTTATCTTTTGGATATATTCAAAACAATCTAAAAATTCTAGCCACAAATTATAATTTCTGGGTTTCGGGTCGACATATGGGTTTTGACTTTGGAGTCAAACATCTATTTGAATATAAAATCTTGGTCAAAGTCAAAGCCCCAACTAGATGAAGAAACAAAGTGCGTCATTATGGCGTTAAACCTTTGTGGTTTCATTTGATCCTATAAAGTCAACTGTCATAACGGTTAATTGTTTGATTTTTGACTGTTTACCCATCGAGACTAAAATTTTAAACTATTAAAAAATTTACAACTCATTCAAATTTGGAGGGAACTATAAAAATGCTTGAAATGAGATTAAAATTTTAAGAGAAAATTGGATAAAATGTAGCCCATGACTAATTTTGGTTAGTAATTAACCTAAGCCTATAAATTTTTAAGTGAATAGCCTTATTAAACAAATAATAACAGATTTACCCTTATTTATTATAATAAATTTTATCGTAATTTAGACGTTACTCTTATAACTTTACTGTAACTATTCTTGTAAATGAAACAGATATCTTGTAAAATTATAATTTATTCTTGTAAATGATTCTTATTTTCTTGTAATTTGGATTTCACGATTTATCTTCTTGTAAAATTTTAGTGTACACGATTTTACGATTTATCTTCTTGTAAAATTTTTTTGTACACGATTAATTACTAATTGATTACGCTGATCAATTTTTGTAAAATTTTATCAAGGATTTCTTGTACTCTTCATGATTTACATGAAAGTACAAGCATGTAACGTGCTAGTTTTATCAATTCACGTAAAAAAATTTTGTATTCTTTATGATTTACTAATTGATTACACTGATTAAAATTGGTAAATTTTTTTAAAATACACCTTCTTCAATTAGAGATTGTAGGTCAATTAAAAGGCAATAATTAATTAGAAATCTTTTAAATTCTTGTAGAAGGGTAAATTAGTCTAAATTATTTAAAAGAGGTCATATTCTAACAAAATTATTGAGCTTCACAATTACTAAACAAAATTAGTCAAGTAAGGCTATATAGCAAATTCACTCAAATTTTAATATATTGGGTAATTCGGTAACATAATACGTAGATGAAATGAAGAGAATTATTTAGACGAAGAATTAAGGAGATGAAATTGTTTAAGAAGATGAAGATGAAAATAAGTGAAATGGGTGTTTGGTGAAATTAATATGATTGTGGATAAAATTACAAAAAAAAAATACGTGTTAATTTATTTATAGATGAAAGAGATGGAAAAAAACAAAGGGGTAAAAGTGAAATTTTAGCTTCAATAATTCTCATAATCCTTATAATCTAATTTTTACAGAATTACAAAATTTATATAATCTAATTCTCTTTATCTTCATAATCCAACTTATGTAATCTCCTTAATTCTCTTACCAAATAAAATTACGAGAATTATTTATCTGTATTAATTATCATAATCTTAATCCCCTTAATTTTAAAGCTTACTAAACGGAGCCATTTTCTAAAGTTATGTTTAATTATAAAGACTTTTTATGTTATCAAATTCTTCGTTTACTGATATCTTTTGGAAATTGAACTGAATTTGTTAATAATGAATTTTTTTTTTGTTATTTAACAAATTAATTTATCATTAACATCGTATAATAAAGTCACCTGCATATAAAAATAAAGTTGTTACTTATTTTGTTTAAATAATTTTATAGTTAAATTATTTATAAATCATCATTAATATAGTCTATATAGTGTGCATATAAAACTAAATTATAATCTACTTATTTTTGATTTTATATAAATAAAAATAATAGTTAAATTATTACAATTGATATGAAAATAATTTTATACTAAATCTTTCAATTTACTTCTAACAACTTCATGTTAAATAAAATAGCTAAACATCTTACAGTCAAGAACTAAATCTTAATATATAGTAACATATATTATTTTAATTATAAAGTATTGAAAATAATTAGTATGAAAATACAATTTTATCCCACAAAGTTTGGTTGTTATTGTATTTTTTATTTATGTTAGTTGTTATTTTGCATGCGCTTTGAATTGAAGTGTTTCGATTTTCTATGAATGGAACAAAACGTGTCTACGAGAAGAAGAAGTTAAGACCCATATTTCGTACTAAATATTTATTGGCGAAACGGAATTTTTGATTTTATAAAATTTCATCGGGATTGGAACAAAGACAAGATCGATATTTACAAGATTTGTTCTCGTCCCTATTTATATGGATTAAAAATATCCTTATCCGGGTCCTAACTAGTTAAGAACAATCATTTACACGTTTAATGCAATCTTTTGTATCCATTTTTTTTACGAAAAATCAATACACACAACCTTAATCAGGATGGATTTTGTTTAATCTTCCATTAAAAAGATAGATTATACAATTAATTTGGAACAAAAAAACAGAGCAATTCGAGACATCAATGCTTGTATACTTCTATCTCATCTATATTGCCTTGAAAATTCATAATCTATAACTCAAATCATCACCATCATTTACCATCTCCAGGTGGTCTGAATCGAAGGCCGTGTAGATGATGATCAGAAACAGAGGAAAACAGAGGAAGTGAAGAAGAGGATGAAGAAGAAGAAGACGAATACGAAACAGAGGAATCAATAGTAGAAAATGACTCAGAAGACTGAAACTGAAACGAACTTGCCGGAAACTGAAACATTCCCCGATTACGCAAATGGGTCGCCGAAGAATCAACTTCCGGCAAGCGGGTCGCCGGAGGATTTTCAAAAACTGGCCGGAGCTGAACATTTTCAGGAAAATTAAGCTTCGCTTTACTTCCTCTGAATCTCAGAGCGGCTTCATCGTAAGCTCTGGCTGCAGACTCGGCTGTGTCGAATGTTCCGAGCCAAACTCGAGCGGCTTTGACTGGATCTCGAATCTCGGCTGCCCATTTCCCCCATGGCCTTTGCCTTACTCCTCTGTATTTTCTCGGCGCTTCAGCTTGGCTTGTATTTGCTGCTTGAGAACTCCATTGTTGTGCTGCAGAGTAAGCCAATGTTTGCGTTGTTGAAGCATCGGTTGCTATTTTGGGTCTCTTGAATTCTATCAATTGACAACAAATATAATTTTATTATAAATTTATTTTTTTAATTCATGGTTTGAATTTCAGAAGCTTACCTTCCATGGATGACGTCATCAATGGAAAATTACTTCCGCCGCCAAATCGCGAATCGGTTGTCGGCCCAATGACGACCGTCTCCTCCACCTTGACACGACCGCCGCCGTCATCGCGCAACCTCTTCATGGCGGAAGAATTGAAAGTATAATCCAATTGCTGATTTCCAGAAACCGAAGAAGAAGAAGGTGGAAAATTTACAGCAAAAGGATGACCAGAAGCAACATGAGTTAAAGCAGAGACCATTTGATGCATTTCCTTATCTCTGTCAATCATTGGCATAATTACATTCGATGGCTCCATAACCTCAGTTGCAGCCATGATTAACCTTTCTTCTTGTTCTTCTTTCTTCGCCACCTTCAATTGCTGTTTGAGTTCTTCTGCTCATTATCTGCTAGGAGCTTTGATAAATTCCCTCTGTAACTTGATGCGTATATATATATATGGTTGAGGAGTTGAATTTGAAATTTTGAAGTAGAGCCGACCTAAGACGTCTAGACGCAATTTGATTCGATCGTAAGTGGGGACATAGTTTACTATTTTTTTTATCGTCAAATCTGTACAAGTTGTATGAATTTTGTGGCTTTTAAATACGTAGTCGAAGCAGTATTTTGTTGATGCAGTTTGTTTGACTACAATTCTATCTTGACATACAAGAAATATCCTCTACTTTATCCTTTTTGGTATAATTTTAATAATAGATGAAAAAAAATATATAAATCCGATGAGGTTCAATCATAAAACCAATTAACAATAGGAGAAGTAGCCTACTGATCTTATATACTAGGCTCGAATTGTTCCCCTTTCGTTGTGGAAAGTTATTATCTCCAACATGCCCCGCAAGTGCAAGTAGAGGATATAGACCGAGTTGCACTTGTCCATAAGTTAGGATTGCGAGCCGAATAGAGGCTAACCGCTCTAATACCATGACAAAGTCCGATACAAACAGACCGGTAGAGCGGAGATCGTGTACATACAAGCACATGTACACATTAGTCAAAACCTAATACATAAACCCGAGAGCAACTAGAGGATATAAATTTGACGAGGCTTCGTAATAAAATTAATTGACAATAGGAGAAGTAGACCACCGATCTTATATACTAGGCTCGGATTGTCCCTACTTTCGTTGGGGAAAGTCATTATCTCCTACATGCCCCCGCAAGTGCAACTAGAGGATATAGACCGAGTTACACTTGTCAATAAGTTAGGATCGCGAGCCGAATAGAAGTTAACCACTCTAATACCATGCCAAAGTCCGATACAACAAACCGATAGAACAGAAACCGTGTATATACAAACACACAACATAAATCGTGTATATACAAACACACATACACATTATGTCCAAATCTACACATAAACCAGTTGAGGTTCTATCACAAAACAAATTAGCAATAATATCTATTTTTTCTTTAGCTAATGTGAGTCAAATATAAAATTGGGGGACGAGATTGGAGCACGTATGAATATGAGACTATTTTTTCACTGATTTATTATAAATATTAACTATTTATAATAAAAAATAGAAATAACTGTTATAAATTATAGATCTTAATTATGATATTCCAAGTATTTTTTTAAAAAATAAATTGGGACATGTTTGAGTTGCTATTACGGTGATTAAAAAATGTGTATTTAATTTATGGAAACTAAATAAAACGGGTTAATTGTTGTCTGTTAGGTATAATTTTGATTATTTTATATCATGAAATCTTTTTTTATTTTATTCTAAATGTGGTGTTTACACTTAAAGTAGGAAAATAGATATATGTGTACATTTTAATAATGTGGGGGCCCTGGCGGTGACACATTAAATAATTTGATTACTATTGTCATGACGGTGGAATTTCCCTTTTTAATATTTTATTTAAGTGACACGTGTCGACTTATTGGGGCAAAGTGGCAAGGCTTTTTATTTATTTATTTATTTGATTTTCGATGTTTATATTTATCCCTACATGTATTAAAGCTAATATCAATATACTTTTTATCCATAAACATTTATATATTAAATCATGAATAAATTATTTTTTGAAATTCCGGGTCTTACCTATAATTTGGACTTTTCACATTATGTCCCGATTGATTTTTGGATGATGCTTATGAATTTATAACTTTTTGAAATATATGCTTTTATCATTTATAAATCAAAATTTTGAAAAAAAAGAATTATTATTACCTGTTATTATTAATAGTTGGTTTGAATGATTAGATAATATTTTGACTGGATAAGGTTTGTTTCCCTTTAAGGGCTCGTTTGGAAGCACCAGAAATCATTTCCGGTAACGAAATAATTCCGAATCAATCAAAAATAATGTTTGGTTAGAGGTCTTTTAACACATAAAAGTAATCTCATCCATTCCATTTTCTTTCTTTACCCTTATTCGATTCCATTCCGTTTTCATTTCATTACTCCAACCAAACGGGTACTAAATGTTATCTATTTATATTGGTGCAATAGGAAATTTGTATCTCTAATCATGATCATTGATTATAATAGAACATAGGATTATAATTATGAGTTTTTACTCGTTATCATAAGAAATTATGTACATGATCTTACTTTTGTATATGATTGTTAGGATTCTCTTTTATGGTACTTCCTCTGATCATGATTAATTATCATTTTACACTTTGACACAATTTTTTTAAATAATATTAAATAAAATAAATTTTGTAAAGTTTTTTTTTAAATCTTATCACTTATTTCATATTCAAACTTCTTTTAAACCAATAAAAAAGATTTTAGAACTAAAATTAATTATTTACACCAATTTTTAAGAACATTTCTTATAATTAATGTTCATTTATTGGCTTAAAAAACTTAAATCGACATATAATTGTGATCAAATTTCTAATGCTAAAACGACACTTATTTTTTTATCAGAGCAAGTAAAAAAGTGAAAACTTTTAGAAACCATTAATCAAAAATGAGTTAATGGTAAAATTAGCTTAGGTTGGAAATGCTAATGTTAGTGTTTGAGAATCCGGATAAATGGTAGGATCGTGAAAGAAGAACACACATATAAATGATTTTCTTACTATGTATTTATAATGATAACATAAGCATATATTATGACATGATAAATTATGTATGATAAAATCTTATATATTATTTGGTCTAATATATGTAAAATATTATCTTTTATAATATCATAAAATAATAATGTAATATCCTAATATTCTGCAATCGAAACGTTGGTAAGACAAACAGTGAAGATTGAAATTAAAAATAACTCAAAGAAATGATGGTGTTGCTCTTGAATCCGGTTTGTAAACGGACATGCTAATGTTGTTTCGTTTGGGTGGAGCCAAAACTATTTTGGATCAGAATAATACCGATGATTTTATATATACATAAAATGTCATGTTTAGATCGGCAGAACCTGAATCAAAAGTGTGAATGATTATATGTGAAGGAGTATATATAACTGACAATGCCTTTAAACGATAATATTGTGTTTGCAAACCCGCACAAATAATGAAATAAAAAACCACACATAAATAATTTATCACCTTATATTTATAGTTATAACACAAACATACAAACCTTAGTAAATATTCTAAATTATTTTATTTTCTTAAAATAAAATTGTATATAATAATGTAGACCGTTGGCTCGTGTTAGGTGTAAGAATATGTTGCACGAGTGTAACATTTAGTAAAATATTAAAAGAAGTTGAAAGATAAAATAAAAGCAGGCAAAATATGGCCGACTAACATGAACCCCACCCCGTCGTCCCTGCCGTACGGAAACAAGTCACAATCATACCGCTGCAAATATTATTTAAAAAAAAAATATTTATATACATTTCATTATTTTAATACAACATTACACAAATGAAATTGCTATTATTAGACATAATGATATATAAAGAAAATTTAAATTATAATTGTTGAAGGTGTTTCAAAAATACTTAAAAATTGTAATAAACTATTTTAAATATTTTATTCTTAATTTATAATTATAAGACTTTTTTTTTAATAAAACTTATAAACTTATATAATGTATTTTTTTTAAGGAAACATGTACGTTGGAATGTTAGTAAAATACATGATTTTATATTTTAATTATACAACATTTTGATATTTATTCTATTTTGGTTGGATGGATTTCATACATGTCAATGGCCAATAGAAGGTACAACCCATTTGAGTATCCACCTCGTGTGAGGTATCTAAAGGAGTCGAACCATGACTACTAGATCCAAATGGGCATGCAGAGGCATAATGGTCGCACCAATCACATTTGAAACAAACAATATCAAGCCCCTCATATTCAATAGGACAACGAACTCCATTCACATGAATGAATTTCTTCAGAGGATGACTACGATCAATCTCGACACATATGCGTACAAACCGGCCCTAATTAAGATTCAATGTCCTTAGATTAATGATAATCGGCTCCCCAAGACCCTTTGCAAGACTATACAAAATATCCCCATTAAACCACTGCATAGGAACACCCAAAATACGCACCCATGTGGGTGCAAAAACAATGGGATCAGCGGTGCAGAAATGCGAAAACCATCTCCGCAACACTAAGCATCGCCCAAAGACAACCCATGGTGCCCTAGATAACACCTGAAGGAGTTCATCCTCATTCCAAAACTGGGCAACAAAATAATTATGGTCGAGGTCAATCAGTTATAAGTTATCGCCATATTTCTAGAGTTCTTGGGATCTTATGAACTATCACTGGATAAGCTATCGGATAGCCAAGAACCTAAAACACCAAAAATTTCTTCCAATTAGGCTCAAGACTTTCACTATTGTCCTTAGCAATTTCAATAACATGCACACCAAGGCCCAAATGGGAATGTAATAGAAACCTTGCCCTCAAGAGAGGCATGATACTTAATATCATTACATATTGTTGGAGTAATGCCTTAATCATCGCATAAAGCCAAGACACACGAGAACCAGGAATAGTAGGCGACATGTCCTTCCCCGCTCCTGCCAAGAGGCTAACATTTGTAGTAGTCATTGGACTCGCTACACCAATCGCAAACTGCAACGGTGGAGAAGAGTCACCATGAAAAAGCAAATCAAACGAGTCCGCCATAACAGAAAGTACAACTGGAAGAGAAGGGTTGGCAACGAACAACCATAACGAGAGTCACTATTTATGGAGAAGGGTCACAAACCAGAGTGACCTCTAGACCCTAATCAGACTACCCTACTAAAAAACAAAATTGTCACAAGCAAAAAAAATATGGGTGAAAAATTAATTTTGGTTGAAGATGGAGATTACATGAGAGATTATAAAAGAGATTGATGGAGATTAAAAAATGGTAAACTGGAAAACTTTCATATCACCAAGGTTAAAGGAGATTAATCTCCTTTCATCACTTACTAATTTCACTCATGTTCCTATTAAAAAAAAAAACAAAACATGACACACAAGAGAAATGGAGTAGGTCAAACATTTGTTCTTATGATTCTTCACCACCATGATTCCTTCAATGAACCAGGAGAGGAGAGCAGGATGGCGGGGGAAATTCGTTCCGACAAGACAACCGACATCGAGGTATGCTTCATCTTTCTCTATTAATCTATGTTATAATTAAATATTTTCTCCATTTCTAAGAACTTCCAATTTTGAAGAGTTACAACCCTAGAAATTGATGATATACTCTTTGTTGTCAAATATTTTTGTATGTCAAGGTCTCTTCATAATTATTTTTGTTGTTCTCTTTATTTAATGTATTGATTGTGATAGCTTTTAGTTAGAACTCCCTTGAAAACTTTGGGATGCCATTGATCACTTGTCATATGAGTGGTGTAGAGCATAAAAAATCTTTTAAATAATGCAAAATTTCTCCGCTACTAGGTTGCAAGTTTTTAGGCTTTGTATTGGTTCACATGTTCAAACCCTTCTTATATGCCGGTTTATGAATGTTCATTCCTAGATGGAGTAAAATGGTTGACTAGACATTTTACAGCTGTTACTCTATTAAGAGTACCGATAACATAAATTCATTTAGTAAATATACCCCTATTTATTTTAATCCTTTCATCTAGGTAAATTTTGTATAGGGTAAAATTAGAGGGTCTACAAAACAAAAACCTATAAAAAAAAAAGACTATTTAACCGAATTCATTCAAAAGAGAAATAGACATAAATAGAGAGAATATAGGGAGAGAGTACAAATTAGTGTTTTCAAATATTTTGTTCCCATTTTTTATCGTAATTGGTTTCTGGTATGAGTCTCTGGTGATGTGTTTTTGGTACGAATTTGTGGTATGATTTTTGGTTGAGTTTATGGTATGATATCTGGTTGAGTTTTTGGTATGAGTCTAGTATAGTTTATCGTATAAGTTTAATAAGGGTTTACGGTATGATTTGTTGATGTGTTTCTTGTATGAGTTTCTGGTATAATTTTCTGGTATTGAATCAAATCCATACAACTGGCTACTGACAACCAAGCAGCTACAAGCTCTAACCCATAAGCTCCATCACCAGATTGTTGCCACCTCTCTACAACACTCTCACTTGCGAAGCTCGTCTTCACCATCTTGGCATGGATCAAGCTAGTGTTCGGGATCGGTCATGGTTTCATTGCCACCAGCTTGCCTAGCCGTCGTGTTTCCGAGCAATGATAATCTTCATCAGGCCAGGAAGAGTATGAGCAATGATCTCCCGGGCAACGGAGACTTTCTTGAATCCAACACCAAAGTGTTCAAACCACCTTCAGGTACAATCTATTGTGTTTTGCTTTAAAAAAAATTAAAGTTAGTATTTGGTATAAAGGAGCGATATATGTGCAGGAACTTTAGGTGCCTCGCACTCTCATTGCACTACTCAAACTTGATATTAGTGTTAGAGAAGATGGAAAACCACAAAAGTTAAAACGTCTAGATAATACTCCCCCGAGAAAAGACGTTTTCCAGCCGTGTAAGGAAGACCGCAAATATGTGGCGTGTTGAACAGTAAACCGAACCTATAAAAGTAGGTTTGATTTCGGTTTGGATTTAAAACCGAAATCTGAAAATAATTGGAACTTAAAACCGAACTTATTTGATGAGTTTGAGTTTGAGTTCGATTTAGATTTTGGACCTAAATGAACCTAAGTAAATAAAGCTTACAAAACTCGATAAACTAAGAATAAAATGATTAAAGTTTAAATCTCTAACAATTTTAGTATAAAGAGAAAACCTAGAAAAATAACAATCTCATTTAAGCAAAAAGGTACATTACCCACTTTCCAACTATATATAATCGCTTTTTTATTAAATACAAATTCGGTTTTCGGTTTTTTTCGGTTTTGGATCGAAAACGAAATCGTAAAAAAAAGACCTAAGACCGAACCTAAATTGTCGGCTTAGGTTCGGTCTGGACCGAAATTACTCGGTTCGATTCAGTTCAGGCAAACCAAACCGATCTTGCACAACCCTAGGTAAAAGACCTAGTTAGTGAATTTGACATTTTTTTTAATAGAGGGGGTTAAAAATGGACCAATTACTTTTAACTAATATTAATAAAAGTAGTAAAATTAGAGAGGTATATAATACAAAAGCTTATAAAAAAGAGTTTGCTTGAACCATTTTTTTTTTTTAATTCTAAACTATTATTTAAAATATAGATACTTATTTTGTAGTTATCCTGCATAATTGCAGAAATTAAAAAAAATTCTAATGTAAATTTTAAATCTAATTTCTTTATTTGTTTCTTATAAATATAGGAATTTTTTACAATATTTTAGAGGATATTAAAATATTAATTTCATATTTTTGAGTCAATTTTAACATATAACTAAATCTTCTATATATTAATTATTCAATATATAGTACATAAAAATATTTCGTAGGAACTTCTTGATTATTTAATTTGTAATAAATGTATAGGCACATATTTAGCATACTTTTTAACATAAATATAAATTTAACTTTAATAAATTTTAATATATATATATACATATAGGGTGCGGTTCCCATGAGAACAAAATTATCGTGTAATCATGAGAACAATCTTAGACCGTCGGATGGTAAGTATTAAGGGTCGAGATTCAGAGTAGATATCATAATTAATAATAACTACGAATAATTCACTCAATCAACAATAACTACGAATAATACATTAAACGATATGACACATTCGTAATAAAACTAATAATAATTACGAATTTGTTTTCATGATTATACTATAAGTTTGTTATCATATGATCTATTATTATATATATATATATATATATATATATATATATATATATATATATATATAATTTTCTAAAAATTAGTGGTTCTTATAATCGAAGTTATCCGAACTTTAAAAGAGGTTAAAGGCAACCCGATTGCACTCAAACTTTAATTATAAAAAGTTTTGACTTTGACATTTTTTTTATTTGACCAGTGATATTAACACGTGACAATAAACGTTGGTCTGGGAATTATTGACGTCATTGTTAGCATCATCACTCACAACTAACGATTCAACCAAGCACCCGATATGATATCGGGTGAACGAGTCACCGCTGACCCATGGGTCATTTTTCTTCACTTTCTTATGCCTAGCTGGACCACTTTTTTGTTCTTTAACCATACACTCTCACATCTTGTTTAACAATTTTCAAAGCGAATGTTTTGTTTTTATAAAATGCAAAATAGTCATAAAATAAAATGCAAATAAGTAATATTTAAATAGGAAGGGAATAAACACTTCTTGAACTACTGACCGGTAATAAACCTACTTTTTTTTTAATATATAACGTCACCGACCGTGAATCATTGTGTGTCGAAGACAAACAATTTGATATTAACAATGGAAATCTTAGTTGGCACTGGATATTTCAATGCATTTGTCAAAGTCTAATTTCTGTTCATAGATACAGAAAGGCATGAATTGCGCAAGAAGTTCTTTTGGTTAAAACGTCAACGTATAATTGAAGTTCAATATGAAATCCTATTTTCCTGTAAGAACTGTTCGGATAAGGAAAAACTCCAGAGATCGCTTTGAAGTCATATTTTTGCGTTGACCCTTTTGTGAACCAGAACCAGGGGTTAGAGGAAAAGGGGATCAAAATGTCCCATCAGTTGAGGGTTTTACGGACCTTTCTCACCCCCCTTTGTTTTTGTGGTTCAATGGTGTTTAAAGTCTCTTTGGTGTTTTGGTTCATGTGATTGTCGGGAGGGGTCATGGACTCATGGTTTTGTGTCCGACTTTCGAAGACTTTATTTGAAAATCAAATATGAGGTGTCCTCAATTGATCATCAAATATCTTCCATTGCACTTTCTTCAACAACTCCGTTTCACCAAACTGTACTCATTTAGTTTTTTATTACCTTCCTCTTCTGGATGATTCTCCTAGCTCTGCATGCCTCAGCCTCTTACAATTTGATGTTGTTTTTTGCTACTTCAGTTTTCTTCTTCCGCATCTCAACGGTTATCCATCAATCATTTTTAAACAATCACTCGAGCCACCAAGATTGCTTGATACCTCAGATCTCTTTTCCGTTATAATTTTTTAATGCATTTAAATATAAATAACATATCAAATACGGATATTTGATAGGTAAAAGTGAAAGTTAATATTAGTAGAAGGGTACGAAATACGAAGATTCATCGTGTTACAATGAATGTCAATATTTAGTCCATAGATACAATATAAATAAGTAATATATTATCAAGTATTCTTGTTTTATGCAAAATATTTCTAAATCATATTGGGCACGTTCGGTAAGTCGTAAATTATCGGAGACGAAGTTGAAGTTGAGATTGAAGGTAAAAATGAAGATAAAAAAGTAGAATAAAGTTGAAGGAGATTAAATTAATTACTTCATTTTGGCGTTCGGTGTGAAAAGAGTTATAAAAAGTATGAAAATGATTATTTATGGGTAAATTGCAAAAACGGGTATGGTATAATTTTTTTTAATTGTGATATGAGCCCCTCTCGTGACATGTTTTGGCCCATCTTTCACAGTTCAAGACTCTTGCAACTCTTGTTTTCTCCATTCATTCCTCCATTACCGCTCCTCCCAAGCACAAATTAGCAATTCAACAATCCATTAAATTTCTCAATCTACGCCACACAGAACTCGAACCAGAATCTAATTGAAGAAGGAACGGTTTGAGATCTCATTTTGAAGACGGGACTCGAATCAAGTCACCAACAAGACAAAACTTAAATCAAGCAAGTTGTCATGTCCCATTATAGCTCATTATGTATGTATTTTAGATTTGCTAAGTAAGCTACCAATTGAAGACGAAACTTGAATCGAAGAAAAGAAAAGGTTTTTAGGATTTGATGTTGTGTACTAATCGAAGACAAAACTCAAATCACTTACCTTGTCCGGCTGGAATTGAGAGGGTAAAATTGTGATTGAGTTTGTTCATCCCATGTTCATTCCAATAATCTAGTATTTCTGGGTGACAGTTTTTTCATTCTTCCCCTTAATCTCCAGGTCCATTTGGCTTTTGACTTTGATAACGGATCTAGTTCATGTGTACACCCTTTTTTATGATTTTTGTGAATGTAAATCTAACAAATCTATACTCCTTAGTTGTAGAATCAACCAAAGAAACACAAACATAAGCACACAAGCGATTTGATAACGTAGTTCGGTAGTATATAAAATACTCCTACTCTGCGAGACCTCAAGAGGGGAGATCCGATCCCAGGTTTCACTAGGTATCCAAGAACACAGATTACAAACACTGGACAAGAGATATACTAGCACCTTTCTATAGATCTAGCAAAGAACAACAACAAAGACAAACTCAGGAGATACAAAGAAGCAATGGTGAAGAAAAGCCCCCTCAAAGGCACCTTGACGAAGATCTGAGTTCGATCTTCGTCTACACTGCAAGCCAACGAAGCAGATGCGAGAGATAACAGATCTCTCTTCTTCTTCTACGAATCCTTCTCACTTCAGAGCGAGATTTGGATGATCCGTTCTTCTTCTTCCCTTTTCTCTCTTCTCGTTCTCTCTTTCTCTCTGTGAAGAACACTCAAGCTCTCCAGATCTAGGGTTAGGAAAGCTGCGTCTGAAAGCTTAAGTACCAAAGCTTAGCAAGGTCAAACGCTTCGTTTTACATCAAAACCCTTAAGCAAGCTGGTGAGCCGAATCAAACGGCCGGCTCATTACTCGCAAGCAGGTTCTTCTTTCTGGATCAATGAGATGGGCCAACTGCATTGGGCTGGCAAGCCCAAGTCTTCAACTTCAGCCGGACAAGTAAACCAATACACATACAATACACATTACAACATTTGTACCTCCTAATTTCATATAATAGCCTACACATATATAAGAACATTGTCACCATATCTATCACCAAGCTACATCACTCAATCTAAGTGGCAACATTGGATCAAGATAGGCATCAATGTCAAATACATAGCAAGCTATCATATGAGTCTTATAACTCTCTACTTAGACCATAGTATAAGGTGCTAGTTTATATCTAAGTCCTAATGCTATACAATGTTACAAGAATCAATTAACATAACAAATGCCCTCCTGATTCTTGTATCATGTCAATCTGGTTCTGTTCCCCAATAGTGTGCCTTAGATCATCCTTCCTGTCCGTCATCAGTCTATGACCTGCACAATCACTCAAGGAGTATCAAAGATCTGTAGAAAACTTCTACAGAAGGCAAATTTATCAGCAGTCACTATTTTTGTTCCAAAGTCAGCTGGATTCAAATCACCCTTAATTTTCTTAACTAAGAAGTGTTTCTTTTTAACCCTATCTCGAATGAAATGATTTCTAACATCAATATGTTTAGATCTTTCATGATAAACAGGATCTTTACACAAATACAAGGCACTTTGACTATCCATATGAATCACAGGAATGCATGGTTTATGAGATATTTCACTAACTAAACCCTTAAGCCAGATAGCTTCTTTAGAAGCTTCAACAGCAGCAATATATTCAGCTTCAGTAGAAGATAAAGCAACCACAGATTGTTGTTGAGATTTCCATGAGACACAATTACCAGTCCAAGTGTAAAAATATGCAGTAGTAGATTTTCTATTATCCTTATTGCTAGCATAATCAGAATCTACATAACCAAACACTTCACCAATATTATCATGCTCAGAAAACATCAAACACAAGTCTTTAGTTCCACTTATGTATCTAAGAATATATTTCATAGCAGTCCAATGTAATTCACCAGGATTAGACATGTATCTACTCAACACACTTATACCAAAAGCAAGATCAGGTCTAGTGCATAACATAGCATACATGATAGAACCAACAGCCACATCATAGGGAATTTTAGCCATTTTTTCAATTTCAGCTTGATTACTAGGACAATGTTGCTTAGTTAAATCCAGGTGCCCTCCTAAGGGTATAGAAGTAGATTTAGAATTTTTCATATTGAATTTTTCTAAAACTTTTTCAATATAGTCGACTTGAGACAACCACATCCTTTTATGTTTTCTATCCCTTATGATTTTAACACCTAAAATTTTTTGTGCAGGACCCATATCTTTCATGTCAAAGTTTAACTTTAAATCTCTTTTTGTACCAGCTATTAATACAGCAGATTTACTAATAAGTAGAATGTCATCAACATATAATAGCACAAACAAGGGATTCATGGAAGATATGCCTTTAAAATACAAACAGTAATCATAATTGCTTCTTAAAAACCCTAAGTTTTTCATGCATTCATCAAACTTAAGATTCCACTGTCTAGGTGACTGTTTTAAGCCATAGATAGATTTTTTAAGCAAGCAAACATGATCAGGTTTAGATTTATCTACAAAACCCTCAGGTTGTTTCATATAGATAGTTTCATCCAAGGTACCATGTAAAAAGGCAGTTTTTACATCCATTTGTTCTATATTCCAATCATGCACAGTAGCAAAAGCAAGCAACAATCTCAATGTTTTATATTTGACAACAGGAGCAAATATGTCAGTATAATCAATTCCCTCTCTTTGGGTAAAACCCTTAGCAACTAACCTAGCCTTATATCTAGGTGGTTCACTCAGTTTAGTGGCTTCTTTTAGTTTATAAATCCATTTACAGGGCACAATTTTTGCATTTTCAGGTTTAGCTATTAACACCCAAGTTTTATTAACAATCATGGAATCTATTTCATCTTGCATTGCTAGTTTCCAATTTTTTGATTGTTCACAATTCATAGCTTGCCTATATGTGTCCGGAGTATATGGATTATCAACAACATCACCAGTCAAGAAAGCATACTCAACCATATTAAAATCATTTGTAATCAGAACATATTCAGAATCATTATATCTCCTATTAGGTATTCTAACCCTAGGATTTCTATCTCTAGTTAACTGATAGTTATCAACATCATTGTCATTCAAATAATCATTTTGATCATGCATAGAATCACCAATATCATGCAGTGAATCATTATTATTATCACGCAATGCAATATCAGATTGAGATGAAGGAGCAGCAGAGATATCTCCTATATTTTCTACCCCCCTTGATTCTGACCTATAGTTCTCACTGCCTGCAGCAGTGTCTTCATCAACATTTTCATCATTGTTAGGAAGATTATCAACATCATAGTTCTCTTCACTAGTACTAGGTGTTTGATAATATCCTATGTCAAACTCTTCATCTATGAATTGATCTTCCCTATTATGGTCATTTGTGTAGAATTGAGAACTTCTAGTTAACTCAGTATCATTTTCAGTGCTACTGTTATTATCCACAGTGTTATTATTTCTAATTTTAAAATAGAATTCTCTTTCATTAAAGGTCACATTTCTAGATGTTATTACTTTGTATCCATGTGGTTGTATGAGTAACAATTTATAGCCTTTAACACCTTCAGGATAGCCTAGCATTACACACTTTTGTGCTCTTGGGTGCAACTTCCCTTGTGTTATATGGGAATATGCAGTACACCCAAAGGGCCTTAAGTGGGTAATATTAGGCTTCCTTCCAGTCCACAATTCATATGGTGTCCTAAAATCTATTACAGATGAGGGAGACCTATTAATGAGGTAAGCTGCTGTAGTAACAGCTTCACCCCATAGACTATGTTTCATACCAGCACTTATTAACATACATCTAGCCTTTTCTAAGAGGGTTCTATTCATCCTTTCAGCTGTACCATTTTGTTGAGGAGTGTAAGGGACTGTTAGATGTCTTTTAATGCCATTTGTTTTACAAAATTCATTAAAACTAGCATTACAAAACTCTAGGCCATTATCAGTTTTAAGGCATTTAACTTTTAAATCTGTTTCATTTTCAACAGCTATTTTCCAGTTTTTAAAACTTTCAAAGGCTTCATCTTTAGTTCTCAACAAATATATCCATACTTTTCTAGAATAATGGTCAATGAAAGAAATAAAATATTTCTTTCCACCTACAGTTTCTACATGAGAAGGACCCCATAAGTCTGAATGTATGTATTCTAGAGGTTTATTGGCTTTGTATAAAGATTTGTTGAAACTATTTTTATTTGCTTTACCAAACACACAGTTTTCACAAAAGCTTAGGTTTGTCAGTTTATTGGTTAAAATACCTTGTTTATGTAACTGATTTAATCCATTATTTCCTATATGACCTAATCTGCTATGCCATAGAGTTGTTTGTTCTAGGTTGTTTTTATTAATATCAGCAGTGGAGAGATTTAATTCAGGTGATTGTTCTACAAAGTACAAACCACCCTTTTTAAAACTCCTAATAAGAGTAAGACCATTCTTGACAACTTCTCTTATACCATTACTAGTATTTATAGTACACCCTAAATCATCAAACATAGACTCAGATAACAGGTTTCTCCTAAGGCCAGGAACCCATCTAACATTTTGAATAACCCTAATCTTTCCATCATACATGCACATAGGTATATTTCCTATCCCTTTTATTTTTAAAGCAGTATTATCACCTAACATGACATCACCAACATTAAAAATTTTTAAAGAACAAAACAGAGTTCTATCAGGGCAAGCATGCATAGTACATCCAGAATCTAATATCCACTCATCAGATTTGCATTTAAAAGGAATAGTACACATCAACAGTTCACTAGAGTACTGAGCATGGAGATCTTCAAATAAAGAAACATTATTTTCAGCATTTCCTTTATTAGATTCGTCCTTCTTTTTCTTTCTACAATCATTAATAAAGTGACCAAGTTTTTGACAGTAAAAACATTTTTTATTTTTCTTGTCATTTTCACTACTAGGGCTCTTATCATAGGAATCATCTTTCTTGTCCTTTTTATTTGACTTATAGTTCTTTTTAAACTTTCCTTTAGTAACTAAAACTTCAGACTTAACTTCTGATTTCTTATCACTAGGTTTAGTCTTAAAAATTTTCATGGATTCATTCTTATCAACAATGGATTCAATTATTTTTGTTTTAGTTAAAGTTTCAGTACTGTACTGTATTACATCTCTAAAGGTGTCAAATTGTGAAGGCAAAGATCCTAACAAGATAACAACTAGGTGAGTATCTTTAATAGTGTCATCACATCTTTCTAAGTCCATTTCCATTTTTAGAAATCTATCTAGGTTATCATTTAAGGTCACATTCACATCCATCTTAAATGTAAACAACCTATGTAAAGTAGATATCCTAGAGGGCAAAGATTTTTTATTATACTGCTTATCTAAGGTATCCCATAAAATTTTAGCAGATGAGATACTTACAAACTGACGAGCCACGTCGTCAGTAAGTCTTATCATTATTTTAGCATGAGCCTGCTCATCCATTTCCATTTTCCTGGCTGTAGACGTTTCTGCTAAGTAGTCACCAGTTATGGCCCTCCAACACTTTTCCTTGGTCAAAATTGCTTTCATTTTGACCTGCCACATGATGAAGTCAGAGACTCCATCATATGGTTTGACTCTGATGCTAGCTTCTGTCATTTTTTATCTCCTGCAAACAAGAAACAAAAATGTTAGAAAAAACCAGACAAGAAAAGTAAATGCAGAAAGGAGGTAAGACAAGAGAGTAAAGATAAACACAGTAAAGATAAACCAGTCTAGATGAACACTATAAGAACCAATCAGAGTAAGTCCAACCACACAAGGAGGAACACAAAGCGGAAGCAAAAACCAAGAAGCAAGATATATGAAGATATCAAGTACAACAGGAAACCCTAAAAATTAGGGTTTTTATAGATTCGAAAAGAAAAACACATAAATGCTCTGATACCACTTTGTGAATGTAAATCTAACAAATCTATACTCCTTAGTTGTAGAATCAACCAAAGAAACACAAACATAAGCACACAAGCGATTTGATAACGCAGTTCGGTAGTATATAAAATACTCCTACTCTGCGAGACCTCAAGAGGGGAGATCCGATCCCAGGTTTCACTAGGTATCCAAGAACACAGATTACAAACACTGGACAAGAGATATACTAGCACCTTTCTATAGATCTAGCAAAGAACAACAACAAAGACAAACTCAGGAGATACAAAGAAGCAATGGTGAAGAAAAGCCCCCTCAAAGGCACCTTGACGAAGATCTGAGTTCGATCTTCGTCTACACTGCAAGCCAACGAAGCAGATGCGAGAGATAACAGATCTCTCTTCTTCTTCTACGAATCCTTCTCACTTCAGAGCGAGATTTGGATGATCCGTTCTTCTTCTTCCCTTTTCTCTCTTCTCGTTCTCTCTTTCTCTCTGTGAAGAACACTCAAGCTCTCCAGATCTAGGGTTAGGAAAGCTGCGTCTGAAAGCTTAAGTACCAAAGCTTAGCAAGGTCAAACGCTTCGTTTTACATCAAAACCCTTAAGCAAGCTGGTGAGCCGAATCAAACGGCCGGCTCATTACTCGCAAGCAGGTTCTTCTTTCTGGATCAATGAGATGGGCCAACTGCATTGGGCTGGCAAGCCCAAGTCTTCAACTTCAGCCGGACAAGTAAACCAATACACATACAATACACATTACAACATTTGTACCTCCTAATTTCATATAATAGCCTACACATATATAAGAACATTGTCACCATATCTATCACCAAGCTACATCACTCAATCTAAGTGTCAACATTGGATCAAGATAGGCATCAATGTCAAATACATAGCAAGCTATCATATGAGTCTTATAACTCTCTACTTAGACCATAGTATAAGGTGCTAGTTTATATCTAAGTCCTAATGCTATACAATGTTACAAGAATCAATTAACATAACAATTTTTTTTTGGAATCATTCATTGTTGTTTTAAGTAATTTTAGTATAACATAATTAATTTTGATACCCTATCATGAAACAAAATGGGAAGCAAATGTGTTTTGCGTGAAACCACATTAATGATTCCAAAAAATTTCATGAACAAGGGTATATATATGGACCAACCCCCGTTTGGTTAGAATTTTGGAAACGGAAACGAAATGAAATTGAATCTAATCCATATGTTTACCTTATTCATGAATATTTTTTGGAATCATTCCTTGTGATTGCATGTAAAATGTAATTGTTTTCCCCATTTTGTTTCCCTATAGGATATCAACACTAATCAAATTTTACTACAATTATTCAAAACTGCAAGAAATGATTTCATAAAATTTCATAAATAATGCTATACATATGGACTAAATTCATTTCCATTCCGTTTTCGTATCCGGAGTTGGAACCAAACGGGTCCTAATTCATTTTCATTCCTTTTTCGAAGTTACAACCATTCAACCTCATAAACCCGGTAAATAAGAATTGAACTTTAAGGATCAAAGAATTTTGATAATCTTCAATTTCATCCTCTTCACGTAACATGTTACCGAACGCGCCCATTATCTTTCGAGACTAGCACGTTCCAATCACGAAACCGGCTTTTTTGTCAAATATTTTCTTCTTATGAACAATGTTATTCTTTATCATGTAAAAGTGTTTTAAAAGTAGGCTGGTCAACTATGAGGTCAAATCAATATGCCATCCTAATTATTAATTTAATTAAAATGTGAGGCTGCTACGGCAAATTCAATTCATCAATTCATTACGATCGATAAATACGACTAAGGCTCTTGAGCTTATTTTACACGTCTTTTACGCGATAAATAAACATATTGAGGTATGGTCAAATATTAACATGTATTTTAGCGTACTTTTAATACATATAAAAAATAACATGTTAAAAAATATAATTTGGAAAAAATCCTCTCTAATAAATGGTTAAATTTAAAAAATATTTAAATGACAAAACTAGGGGGCCATTTTACATAGAAAAACATTTATAAACAAAGTGATAGTATGATTATAAGTTCTTTCAAAACTAAAAAGGATGAGTGTTTTCACTAACTTACTTAAAATATAGAATTGAAAAAATAACCATAAAGTATAGATGTTTTGGTTTTTAACTAATCATATTATTCATTTATAAAAAAATAATTCAAAATAATATCAACTATTAACATTGAACAAAAAATAATACCAACTTTGAAAATTATAGCAGTCAACGTGTTTACCAAAAATTATATGTCTTATTTTTCCAGCCAAAATCTTAACTCCAATGATGACGTGACCGCCGACATCTCATCAAAAAATATAATTATGTGATGTAGATTTAATTTTTTAAATCAAGTTAATAACATTGTTAAAAATCTAAATTAATTTTTTTAAATAATAATTTTGTAACTATTCTTTTTAGAATAATTTATTTTTGTACAAAGAATATTTAAAAAATAAGTTTTGAAGAAAATATTTTAAAATATTTTTTTTTTAAGTATTTTTAATTTTTATATGTTTTAATTAATTCATAAACAAAAAAAATTGATTTTTTCAAAATATTTTTTACATTAAAAATTAGTTAAAATATATCCAAATTAAAAAATTCCCCCAAAAAAGTTTAAAAAAATTTTAAAAAATTCACAAGAAAATAATTTATTTTTAAAAATATATATTTTTTACTAAATTATTTGAAAAAAAATACTTTTTACAAAAAAAAAATCACAAAAAGTTCTAAATTTTTTTCTAAAAAAATAGTTACAAAAGTTGATAATTTATATAATTATTTTTTGATTACATATAAAATTTCGGTTGCCACGTCATCAGTAGAGTTAGAATTTTTTCCCAAAAAGCAAGCCAGATTATTTTTGGTAAATAAGTTGATAGTTTGTATCGTTGCTAGTAATTTTCAAAGTTGGTATTATTTTGGGTTTAATGGTGATAGTTTCTATTATTTTAGGTTATTTTTCCTTTATTTATTTTAAATTTTAATTTTTTTTAAAAAAAATCCGTACTACCGACAAATTGGTAATTCATTTAACACTTGTTGACGGTCCATACATTTACAATGTCAAAACCAAAACTGTCAATAAGGGTTGACAATCCGAAGATAAAAAATTATGATTTTTAAATTAGGTGGTTAAAAACCAAAGTATAAAAATTTTAATGGTTAGTTTACCAATTAGTTAATTTAGATTAATTATCCTACAATATTTTTTCACTAAAAATCTTGACATAAAACCT
Source organism: Fagopyrum homotropicum (assembly GCA_033239125.1). NCBI lineage: Eukaryota > Viridiplantae > Streptophyta > Magnoliopsida > Caryophyllales > Polygonaceae > Fagopyrum > Fagopyrum homotropicum. The sequence goes on from BSWB01000005.1 coordinate 143,743,605, forward strand.
AAAAAGAATAATAATATTTGAAAGGAAATACAAATGATACAAAATAGAGAGTGACTAATGACTATCGTCATTTGCTTATTGGGAATTTTTTATTCAATTTAATATATATTATTTGTAGCACCGTTTTTCATCTCTTGTAAGAAAAATAAAAGTACGTAGCTTTTGACAAAATAAAATGTCAAAATGGGTTACTTAGTTTACGGCCAAAGCACGTACGTACGTACGTACAACTTGTATATAATGTTGAATTTTTTTTTTTTGAAAAATGGGAAAAAAAAGATTTGACCTTTCTTTGAATATTGTATTATAATTAGATTATGACTTCAATCAAAATATAATAATTAGTTTATAGCACCACTTGCATGTTTGAAAAAGCTTGCAACTACAAACAAGTTCACATTTTATGTCATATTTAGTATTTTATAAATTAATTATATTTTGTATTTATATTGAAAACTATTATAACTATATTTGAAAATTTTAATTTGAGACACTTTTTTAGAAACAATTTAAAATCATATTATAAAATTATGGACCTTCAAAAAATGGTCAAATTGGAATCTTTTAATAAACCTATGTCCATATGATAATTGAAATTAAAAAAAGTGGTCAAATTGACTTCCAATCTATTTCACCATTAATAGAACTATTAGAAGGGTTCTTGTCCAACATAAATTAGTAGACTAAATTTTGTAAGAGTGGTTCAAATAAATACATAAAAAATTAGAAAGCATGAAACAAATTTATTAAATAAAATAAAATGAGAAACATAACATGAAACAAATATCTTTAAAAACCAAATTATGAAAAACAACATAAAAAAGGATACATATAAGCCGTTAAAACATAATCATTTTTCTAAACTGAATTTCAAATTATATTCAAGATCTAAATTATGTCAACTTTACATATACCTTAGAAAAATTTGACTGAATATTTTTCAAAATCTCCAAATTATGTAGATTGGCATCCTTTTATTAAAATTATGTTCATATATTTGAAAATATAGGCCCCGTTTGGTACTAGTGTAATTAAGTAGATTATGATTATGGAAATTAAAAGGAATAAATAATTCTCGTAATCTCGTTTGGTAAAAGAATTAAGGAGATTAAAGGGATTAGATTATGGAGATTAAGGGAATTAGATTATGAAAATTTTGTAATCCTGTAAAAGTTGGATTATAAGGATTATGAAAATTATTGAAGCTTAAATCTCACTTTTACCCTCATTTTCTTTCATCTATAACAAAATATAACACGTACTTTTTCGTAATTTTACCTAGAATTATATTAATTTTACCAAACACTCATCACACTTAATTTCATACTCATCATCTTAAACAATTTCACCTCCTTAATTCTTCATCTAAATAATTTTCTTCGTGTACGTAATCGTAACTGACCCATAGACTTATAAAAATTGGCAAAATTGACCTCCCATCCATTTCACCATTAACAGAACTACTGAAAGGTTCAAAGTCCAACAGAAATATATTTTATTAAAATGGAAAAAGTAATATGAAACACTATATCTGGAAAAAATGGACCAAAAAAAACACAAACGTCGCCTGAGAGATTCGAACTCTCGCGGGGAAACCCCATGTACTTAGCAGGCACACGCCTTAACCACTCGGCCAAAGCGACTTTGTTGTCATATGTCAAGTTTGGTTATTTTAGTACAATTTAAAAAAATGAAATATCCAAACAAAGGAACAAACAAATTTAGAGCTGAATACACACTTATAATATACACTATTTGGTATAAAGAGCACTACTTGAAGTTCTTGCAGTTAACAAGAAGTTAAGATTTTCCATTTATAGCTTCCACAAGCAAGACACCAGCATGGGGTGGCTGTGAACGAAAAAACGCCATTTTGCGTTGTTTCCTTGTCATTTGATGAAGGCAAAACAACAATCATAAGGAAAGAATTGACGAAACAAATGAAATAATCTATCTAAGAGCAAGATACTGCTGTGTATCTATTATCTGCACAAGCAGATCTCACTTGTCGAGCTGAAGATGTTTTTGAAATCACTTGAACAGCATTTTAGCAGTCAGGGAGGATGTGTTTCTACCACCATAAGCGAACTGCTTGCAAGACTTGACAGAAATCAGTATACAGACATTGAGAAAAGCATCATAGCAATCAGTATACTAACACGAGAAAAGAACCTCATCAGACTAACAAGATATAATTGCAGCTGATTGGAAACACAGAACAAGCTAAGAATATCTACAAGGTCTTGCATTTCAATACCAGTGCGTCAAGTTTGATCTTTTATCAGTTTTTGGTATAGTGAATGCAAATACCTTCTATAAAAAACTGGGGAGTGCAATCCTGTCTTCATCCATTTTGAATATCAGAGTCATCCTCTGACAAGACTCAACCTGTCACGAAAAGCTATCTTATCCAACGTATGACCCAAAACCGAAATAACCCAACACAACTGATCCGATTACTCCTGAATTATGCTTTTAGTATGTATCCAAGGAAAAAGGGTACCAAAATGATTGTTAAATATGTTCCCAGTATTTAGGTATTACAGACTAGAAGAAAGGAATAAGCAAAGGATTCATTTGCACAAAAAATGGGAAGTAGCAGTTGGGTTCGCCAAAAACATATAAACTCACACTTTAGGCAGCAAATGGAATTGATAAAAAATAGAATGACACTAAATGGAACTTAGGTACAGCTTATTTTTCTTTTCTTCATTAAACACCAAATTTCATAACGAGAATCGAATCAGAGACAACATATGATGTACAAGATTGGAGTATCATTTCTTAAGTCTTAACAGAATGACACCAAATGGAACTTACAGTTGCAGCTTAATTTTCATTTCTTCATTAAACACCAAATTTCATAACGAGAATCGAATCAGAGACAACATATGATGTACAAGATTGGAGTATCATTTCTTAAGTATTAACACATGATAGTACCCACGAGGTAACTTAGGACAAAATATCCTTACTAAGTTTCTACACCATGATGTGGATTTTTGTTTCTCAATAAAAGAATATGACATCCTGTTTATCCCTGTGGAAATCTATACAAATCTATACAGTTTCTATGATCATATCATGGAAACAATATATAACATTGCATGACTCGGCAAACCTTACTTCAGATTCTGTAAACAAGAAATCACCAGTAATCTCCACATGAACAACGCCCATTTCTGAAGTGATGAAAGATCTTTGGATCCCCGACTATGATTTCCCTTTGAGTCACCTCTGAAATCTTTCTCACAGCGTCATGGCAATCTTTGCATATCCTAACATTATTCTTAACAAGCACAGGAGTTCCAACAGTAGTAGAGATCAAGCCGAAGGCAATCCCTAACCTGACACTATGAAACTCAGGTTTCTTTGCTCTTTCCTTAGCGAGTTCTTTAGGTCTGAACTTGGTTAGGTTATGAACAAAGACATCCTCACCGATTTTTCTGTGGAGTACATCCAAAACATCATAAATTTTGCTACTTTCTTGATGGGATCTATCTTGATCTAGGAACTTGTACACTCTTCCAGATATCTCAATCATGGTGTGCCTTGTTGTCCTGTTTATCCTTTCTCCCATTTCATTCTTGATACGCTCTACGTCTGCCCACCTTCCGGCTTCAGCATACATACTGGCAAGCAATACGTAACAGCCGGTGTTGTCATGCTGTATAGTGAAGATTTTGTCTGATGCATATTCGGCAAGCTCCATGTTCCCGTTGTTTCGGCTAGCAGTCAGCAAAGCACCCCATATCCTTGCTGTTGGAACCAAGGGCATTTCCTCTATGAAACTTTTGGCCATACCTAGGTTTCCGGCGCGACCAATGAGATCAACCATGCAACCATAATGTTCGATTCCAGGATCAATCCCGTATTCCCATTTCATCAAATTGAAATACTTCCATCCTTCATCAACTAGCCCGGAAATACTACAAGATGATAAAAGAGAAACAAATGTGCTTTTGCTGGGTTTGATTCCCCTTTCTCTCATTTCAGAGAACAGTTTTAAAGACTCTTTCGCAAATCCATGGAGTGCATAAGCCATAATGATTGTGTTCCACGTTATCAGATTTTTTGAAAAAGTGAAATCAAAACACTTCCTTGAAGTGGTGATATCTCCGCATTTTGCATATGCATAAATGAGAGCATTTGAAATGTGCAAGTTCTCTAAAGAGAGACCAGATTTTACCACATATCCATGAATTTGCTTAAGTTCTAGCAGGGAAGCTAACTCAGCATAAGCAGGTAGGATACTGGCTATTGTAATTGCATCCGTTTCATGATCTGTATCTCCAATTTCTCTGTACAACATCAAGGCCTTTTTGTAAGCACTATTCCTCACATAAGCTGTTATCATAGTGTTCCATGATACCAAGTTTTTCCGGTCAATGCGATGAAAAACGAGCTCTGCCAAATGCACTCTCCCACAGGTCCCATACATGTCGACCAAAGCGGTACTCAACACAGGGTGAGGAAGAAAACCTCTTCTTATAGCAAATCCATGAAGAGCTTTTCCAGGCAAGAGAGCTTCTAACTGTATGCAAGCCGGAAGCGCATTTATCAACGTGATTGTGTCAGGCATTAGTTTATCAACCTCTTGCATATTCCTCAAGGATGTTAATGACTCATGGGGTTGCTCATTGAGAGCATAGCCAGCTATCAAGGCATTGTAAGATCCTAGACTTTTCTGAGGTAAACAATCCAAGAACATTTGCGCATATTCAACCTTTCCACATTTGCAATACATGTCAACTATTGATGTTTGAATCATAATATCCATTTGAAATCCATTTCTCAAAACCAGATTATGAATCTCCTTGCCACTTTTCAAACAACTTTCAAGTGAACAAGCACCCAGGACACTGATAATGCTAAACCTATCAGGAAGAAACCCGAAATCCAGCATTTCCTTGAAACACACCAATGCCAAATATCCATCATCCACAGAAACATACCCGCTAATAATCGAATTCCAAGAAACCAAGTCCTTAACATCCATTTCCTCAAATACCCTTTCAGCAGAGCCCATAAACCCAAGCTTTGCATACATTGCGATCAGCGAATTAGCAATATAACGATCCACATCCAATCCATTTTTCACCAGACTAGCATGTACATTCTGTCCCTCAACCAATGCCAACAACACACCACAAGCTTTGATAACAAATGGGAAAGTGAAGTTATCAGGCCTTATTCCTTGCAACCGCATCTTATAATAAAAATCAATAGCCTTTTCAAAATTTCCATCATCAACCAACCCCAAAATGATAACATTCCAGACAAAAGTATCTGACCTGGGCATATTTTCAAACAGCTGGAGTGCATCCTCCAAACGGCCTGACTTTACATAATCACGAAGTGTTCGCACAAGTGAAAGATGATCTTCTCTTCCAACAACATCAGAATTCAACCTCTTCCGTCTTTTCCTGAACTTGTTAGCTGAAAACGAAGCTCTAAGCTGGGAAGTTTGAGATGGGTTTTTAATGGCAGAAGCTAGTAAAGGACTTGTGAACTGACATTGCTTGGGGAGCTCAGAGATGAATAGGTGATGAGTGTGAACAAAAGCTGTGTTCATGATTGGGAAATATGCAATGGAAAATGGAAATTCAATACCTCCACATGTATTCACAAACGTTAATTTTGAAATCCGCCTCAGCAGTCTTAAGGAGAAGAGAGCTGAGTTTTAAGTTTTTAACTGAGCTATCAGGAAAGTGCCAATTACTGGAGACTGGACTTTGAAGAGTGTTCTTTTCTTTTTGTGAACAGAGGAAATTACAGGAAAATAAAAATAATAATCCTATTAGGCTATTCCCGTGACAAAGAATTTACAGAAAACTATAATTATGATAAATATATCTTAAAAATTCAAATGTGTAATATTAAAATTTCATGTGATATAATAAAAAAATAAATCGTCGCCTGAGAGATTCGAACTCTCGCGGGGAAACCCCATGTACTTAGCAGGCACACGCCTCAACCACTCGGCCAAAGCGACTTTGTTGTTCAAAATGGAACTACATTTAATATTTTTCCGTTTAAAGTAGCGTCAATTACTCTCATTGTCTAAAGTTATTTAAGTAATCGACCTCACGTGAGGGGGCGTTAATGAAAATGGAGAAACAATTTACAAATAAACTGAAATAATTTCTCTCCATTAAATTTCGATAATCATTGCTCATTAGCAATATAAAGTTATAAACATCCTCTTATACTTTATTTTGTTCCTCAAATTTGGATAAACTAATTCGAAGTATGACCATTTCAAATCTAAGATAAAATGCAGAATGACAAGAGAAACAAAATGAACTTAACATTCCCATTAATAAATATTATTATATACATAGACGAAAGTCTCCTTTCCAAACCTCAATCATAAGATACGTAAAACATCCATAATACACGCATTATACGATGCGTGAACATCACTATCCTAACACAAGCAAGATAAAGAACACTTCTTGAAGTTATTGCAAATAACATGAAGCTTAACATTCTTCACAAGCAATCACAACCCAGTTCCAAAGTCTGCAGCCCAGTCATTTAGCTTCCACAAGCAAGGCAATCGTCGCGGTTCGTCAAAGAACATACCATTTGCGCCATTTTCGTATTGTCATCGCCTTCGGCACCGCTCTTCTCCTGTGATATGCAAATGCAAAACATCAGTGAAAAAAAAAACAGAATCAAGCAAAAATCACCATTAAAGGAACCAAAATGAAGTGTACCTTCAGCAAAGATGTATCAACTGTGAACTTAATGGCATCAGCAGCTGCTCTTGATCGTAGATAATACATTCCGGTCTTTAATCCCTTAGACCAGGCATGGAAGTGCAAAGAAGTAAGCTTTCCGAAGTTTGGTTGGTCCATGTGGATATTCAAGCTCTGGCTTTGATCAATGTAGCAGCCACGATCAACCGCCATGTCTACCAAGGTCCTTTGTTTGATCTCCCAGACAGTTCTAATTAAAAGAACCTAAATTCAGTACAAGTAATCCAAAATTAAGTAAACAGAAGCAATTTTATTTTTTACAGATCCATACTTGTATATGGCTTTCAGATCAGCAGGGATTTCAGATATTTTTTGAACAGATCCTTCCTCGTATATGATCTGGTTCTTCAGAGTAGGAGACCAAAGACCCATCTCGGTCAAGTCTAGGAGAAGATGTTTGTTAACCACAACAAACTCACCACTGCAATAACAGATATGATGATTACTGTTAAGACTATGATCAGGCCAAGCTAATTTGTATAATAATAGTTTAATACAAACCTGAGAACTCGACGACTGTAGATGTTGGAAGTGTATGGCTCAAAACATTCATTGTTTCCAAGAATCTGGCTTGTTGAAGCAGTAGGCATAGGGGCAATAAGCAAAGAGTTTCTAACTCCGTGTGCTCTTATCATCTCTCTGAGTGAACTCCAGTCCCACCTGTCTGAAGTTGTAACTCCCCACATATCAGGCTGAATAATCCCCTGCAATTGAACCACAATACATTTAATACAATAATCAAACCAAAAAACAATATGCTGGCAAAACTCACACAGTTCTATTATACCTTGCTCACAGGACTGCCTTCATAGGATTCATAAGGGCCTTCTTTAACAGCGAGCTCGCATGAAGCTTTCAGGGCACTGAAGTAAATGGTCTCAAATATGTCTTTGTTAAGCTGTTGTGCCTGAAAATTGTCCAAAACCAAATCATCAAACATGGTGATATTGCGAAAGTGCAAAAACTCAACTATAATTCATAACCGGTTTTTTTACCTCGTGAGAGTCAAAAGGCATGCCAAGCAATATGAATGTGTCAGCAAGACCTTGCACTCCAATACCAATAGGTCGATGCCTCATGTTTGATCTTCTAGCAGTTTCAACAGGATAATAGTTGACATCAATGATCTTGTTAAGGTTTGTAGTGACTAGTGAAGCAACCTCCGCTAACTTGTCAAAATCAAAGAAGCGGTTTGCTGATCCCCGACTACCAACAAGCTTAGATGGCTGTGATTCTGCTGGCACTCCCTGAAATAAAATTAAAAAAATCCAATGTTATTGAAGATCAAACATATGTTGTCATCCAATAGTGATCATAACATAACTGGAAATAACTACTGAAAAAAACAACAAATACCTTCTCTCTAACAAACCGGGGAAGAGCAATTGATGCAAGGTTGCAGACAGCAGTTTCAGTAGGACTAGTATACTCAATGATCTCAGTGCACAAGTTAGAAGACTTAATTGTGCCAAGATTTTGTTGGTTGCTTTTCCTGTTGCAGGTATCCTGAAAGAGCATACAAGAAATCTTAAAATAAACTGAGAAAAAAATAAACTAAAAGTATATACCACATCAAATACACACTCACCTTGAAAAGCATATATGGGGTTCCAGTTTCAATCTGGGACTTGAGGACCTCAAACCACAAACTTTGAGCCTGAACAACCTTCTTTGCTTTTCCCTTTAGCATAATATAAACAAAGTTAAACTAGAACACATTTAAAACTACATTTTCATAGCAAGAAGAAACAACATAGAATATAATACCTCTCTTTCATACTTGGTGTACAAGGACCTGAACTCATCACCCCAGCAATCTGCCAAACCAGGAGACTCACTAGGGCAAAACAAGGACCATGTTCCATTGCTTTGGACCCTTTCCATAAACAAATCAGGTACCCAAAGGGCAAAAAACAGATCACGAGCACGCTGCTCTTCCTGCATATCAGATGATTTATTTAGTTAACAAATGAATGGAGATAACAACCAAATCTAGTTAACGTACTCAAGTCCAGCATAAACAATACCTTTCCATGGTTTTTCCTAAGCTCGAGGAAATCAAATATGTCCGCGTGCCAAGGTTCAAGGTATACGGCAAAAGCACCTACAACAATCGTTGATCAGACATGAATTGATACACTTTAATTTTACTCATAGCATACAGAAGCAGTTTCAAGCATAAAAAACATGGCAGCACAACTGATTACCCTTTCGCTTGCCGCCACCTTGATCAACATAACGGGCAGTATCGTTAAACACCCGAAGCATGGGAACAATTCCATTGGAAGTCCCATTTGTTCCACGAATGTAACTACCCGTGGCACGAATGTTGTGAACAGAAACACCAATACCTCCAGCAGATTTACTTATCACAGCACATTCCTTCAAAGTATCATATATTCCCTCAATACTATCTTCTTTCATACACACCAAGAAACAGCTGCTCAACTGCAATATTGAACAAAGCAATCCAACATCAATAACAACAACAACAGCACAAGAATGCACGTACATATCATATATTCGCAAGTACATATAAAACTTACTTGTGGCCTTGGTGTACCAGCATTGAACAAGGTTGGAGAAGCATGAGTGAACCATCTTTGTGACATCAAATGATATGTTTTAATAGCAGACTCTATATCATCCTTATGGATTCCAACAGAGACCCTCATCAACATGTGTTGAGGCCTCTCAACAACTTTCCCTCCAATCTTAAGTAGGTATGATCTCTCAAGAGTTTTGAAACCAAAGTAATCATAATCAAAATCACGGTCATAGATTATCTCACTGTCAAGACGAGCAGCATTCTGATGCAAAATTGGAACAGAATAAATCAGCACAGACAAAAAGGACAAGTCATGAGCGTAAATAACTTAAAAAGATCATAAACGTTACCTTCATGATAATTTCATAAACATCATCAGCAATTAGAGGGGCTTTCAACCCAGATCTCTCGCTGTAGTGGTTGTACATATCTTTGATACTGCAATCAAAAAAAAAAAAAACAAAAAAAAAAGACAATTAGTAACAAAAATGAGCACAGGCAAACCTAGAAAAGATCAGTCTTAAACATAATCAAAGAAAACCTACGTTTCCGAGAAGATCTTCTTGGTGTTCTTATGCAAATTTGAGACAACAATCCGTGCAGCCAACTACAAGTTAACACCAACATATAAAAAACCAAACAAATTCACGATCCAATACATACAAAACTATAAAGGAACAAGAGATCTCACCGAAGCATAATCAGGATGATTAGCGGTCATAGCAGCAGCGGTCTCTGCTGCCAATTCATCAAGTTGGCTGGTGGTAACACCCTTATAAACACCAGCACAGACCTTCTGTGAAACAAGAACAGGATCACAATGATCAGTACTGAGCCCATAACTCAATTTCTTCAATCGGGCAGTAATCTTATCAAAATGAACAGTCTCCTGACGGCCATCTCTCTTAACTACATACATCCTCACTACTCTTTTGTTTATCCCTTTCTTAGAGGAATTTCGTCGAACACTACTTGTGCACTGAAATTGCGCGCAACTACTGCGCTCTATATAGACGCACGAGCGAAAGTAGATGGGAGGGAACGGCTGATTTGAATTGGGGTTTTTTTGCGGGATTCTAGGGTTTTGCCATCAAAATTTCCCGCCACACAATTCCTTCCTTGGTACTCTTTGTCTCAATGGAAATTCAAATAATTCAACGCATTTGGCGTGGAGAGAGAGAGGATTAGAGATTATGCTAATGTGAATGAACAGTGGTGGGGACCGACTGCATTAAAAAGTAATTTTGATTTTAGATTTTTTATTTATAATTTTCGAAAGTGATTGGAACGGCAAAAGGTTTTGGATTTGAAAATTGGAAAAAGGTAAAAGAATATCGTACAGTTGTCTCTGTGCTGGTGAATAAAAAGTTGGCGCCCTAATAAGGCGCGGTTTTCAATTCTTTTCGATTATTTGGGCCTATCAATTGTTATAATGGACTGGGCCCAACTGGATCAACTCTCCAAGAGAATTGGCCCAAAACATTTGTATTCGGGTCGGACTTTATACAATTTTATACTCGTTTGTCTGGTCCGAGTCTGTCTATCCGGTCTGGACTGCTGTCCGTACCAGCCCAACAGACCAAGCCGGATACATGTTTTAATTTCTTTTAAAATTAGTTAATATTTATTTTAGTATAAATTCATTTAAAAATATAACATATTACTTATTTAATTTTTTTTTTATCCGGGCAAGACAAGTGGCCCAACCGAGCTTTATGGACTAGATAGACGGACCGGGCTTTGTCCAATATCCATATTCCATACCCGTCCGTTTTTCAGGGCAAGTCGTCCGGACTTGATCAACTAAGGATGGTCAAAAACGAGAGTCCAAAATCCACGTATGCTTTTTCTGCCTTGAGCAACACATGCTACAATGGCTGGGTTTGTGACACAGGGTCACGATGAAGCCGAATATCACCAGAAATCACCGGTCAACCATATGTTGGTGAACTCGAATCCGGGCCTTGTACACACCACACATCATTCTACGGATGCTAGTCATGCTTAGAGCCGTTGGCTCAAGGTAATTTGTAGATGAATAGATTGTTCTCTTACATGTGAACGTAGTGAGTCGTGTCAACTGTCAATCGGTTGGGCTATGATCCACCACCAAGTGTGGATAATGAGACATAGGTACAGCCCTACAAAGGCGTAGATAGTGTGAGCTAAACTTCCAATGCAAAGAAAGCTTTCCTTTTATCAGGAAAGCAATGCAAATGACAATCGTGAGGCTCGAGCCATTAGTAGTTTGACACTTGACCCAATAATTATGTTTCCACTTTCAAGTTTGACAGTCACAATAAAACAGGTAGGAATGGGAATTCTAAAGTACAAGAATCGAAACAGTGCACAAGGCTGTAACGAAAGAACGGGGCAGTGATAAACTGATGCCAAAACATGGAAAAATATTTTACAAAACTTAAGGTAAAGAGAGAGAGAGAGAGCTTATCATCTTCCAATAGAGAATAGTGTATATGCTCACGTGGCGAAAGCCGTCTGCATCCGAAACAAAACCCAGCAAGGTTTTGGAACAAAGCAATCAATTTAAATGCTTTGTGATTGAGAAAACGAGATCCTGATGATAAATCCACAGACAGAGGAGGCATGCTTGCAAACAAGGGTTTCGGTTGCTTGCTCCACGGTCTCGAACAAAACCAAGGCTTGTTTCTTACCATTTGTCTCATACAGTTTGAATTCGTTAATTAGTCCATGCCCCTCCACGAGACTGAGGAGCTCTTCCTCGGTTATGTCTTGTGGGAGGGTTGATAAATGAATCATCTTGGTAGGCGAACAACAATAACGATAGTGCTTTGCTGCATTGTGATTGAAACGGTTCAGATTTGAGTTGTGGTAATCACGGGTTTCTGGACCTGGTGTTATATTCGGGTGTTTGGAGTAGTTCACTTCTAGCTGTTTCCCGAAAAGCATTGCTCCCTGCATTGCAGAAAAGGGTGATTAGCTTTGCAATAATAAGCTCACTCTGTCTAATTATTTAAAAATTGCAGACAGACAGTTGACAGGTATAACGAAGGCAGATACATGGTGAATCTAAAATTACTGGACTTTGAAAGAAGAAGCATTTCATGATGAATGTTAACTTACAAGTTGTTTGGATGTCATCCATTATAACACAATTATGTTGGGCTTTAAAATTAAACTCTGTAGTATAAATAATGCATATATTTTTTTGTCAATACTACATTATAATAGAAGGTATCCAAACAACACTTCTACTGAAATGTGCTAACGCAATTATGTTGGCCTTAAAATTAAACTCTGTAGTATAAATAATGCATATATTTTTTTGTCAATACTACATTATAATAGAAGGTATCCAAACAACACTTCTACTGAAATGTGCTAACACATTTTTGTTGGGCTTTAAAATTAAACTCTTTTTTTGGTGGGATTTAAAATTAAACTCTGTAGTATAAATAATGCATATATTTTTTTGTCAATACTACATTATAATAGAAGGTATCCAAACAACACTTCTACTGAAATGTGCTGGGGAGCCATATTAGGATCAGTTATGCATACAGTAATCCTGATTTTATTTACTGATGAGGTGCCCATTAAAACATTGAAAGATAGAAGGAAAAGAAAGGAGCAGAAATGCAAAAAAAAAAAAAAAAAAAAAAACTAAAAGGGTATCGCCCAACTGGAAAGCATGCAAACAACCAATCCAGCATGAAGCAACATGGAAGCTAGTCTCAGATTCAAGACAATGAAGCATGTGAAACTGAAAAACGAGCTTGACCTTTAGGAAGTGTACAGCCAATTCAGCCTGAAAACCATCACCCATTTCAACCAGGGCGTGATCGGGTTTATTTCTCAAAAGCTTGATCCTCATAATGTTTCCGTATAGTGAAAATAAATTAAACAGCTTGTCTTCATCAACTTTCTGAAAATGAATCATTCAGGGTGTCAGGAGTCATAGATCAACAACAGGGGGGAATTCTTTTCATACAAAGCATAAAACCTTTGTTAGCAAAAGAATGAATATTAAACTCAAGTTGCAGAGGAACACTTACATCTGGGTCCAAATTAGATACTAAAATAGTGCACCTCTCATTAGTACCAGTTACTCCAGGAGGAAGTCCCTTGCTAAAAGCAGCTGCTGCGGGATTTACAACGGCACTTCCCTGTAAAGCCGAAAGAAGCAGAAGTTCAATTAGATAAATATGCTGTAACATTCTCCTCCAAGGTGGTAATATAATCACTTCTAAACATAATAGGTTTTCCATTATGTTGAAAAGGATGAAAACACCAAAATCATTGCATATTTACTGATCATAATCACATACTTGAGAAATCCTGCCTCTCTGCTCTGTAGGAAGATTTGGGTTCGTAAAATCCCTAAAAATGGCAAGTTGACATCAAACGATAAACAGCCATGTTATCAAGAAGCACTAAATAGATCATTTCAAATTTTATTAGCAAGGGACATGCAGTCTAACCTGGATCGGTCATTGTTGTAGTTCACTTGCAGCTCGTTTAGGCTATTTTAAAATGAAAACACACGCATAAGTTTATCCATATGTAAAATATTAGACAGATTTGAACTTATAAACAAAGCTTACTTTGAGTACTGAATATCCAACTGACAACAACGGTCATATATATTTCGTCCCTACAAATTACACTGGCCATTAGATTTTTTGCAAACAGATGAAGGGGATGATCTATTCTCAATTTTATCACCGAACTAACTTACTTGCAGCTCACTCATTGCAGCAGCAGCATTCTGGGGTGTCTCATACTGGATGAGTGCTTGAAAGCCTGCAAAATTAAAGAGGATGAAGGAATAGTGGAGGAGTATGTCAAGTCCATTGGTCCAGTAATATCCACATAATCGGCAATAAGTCATTGAAGAATCAATATATTTTAAAAAGATATTGAAAACTACGGATAAAGCTGCCATATTAAACTGATGAAGTTTGAAAAATCATATGCGTTCTGCCACTTAATGGTGCTTACCCGCTGATTTCTGAAATGTAACAATTTTCTCCACGAATCCAAACGGAGAAAATACTTGATGGAGCACATCAACTGTGATATGGTATAGCATCTGATGTATACTGACAAGAAGTATCCTGTTAGGCTGCCCCTCCTACAAGCATTAAGCAACAATGTCTAACATTATGCCCCAGAACTGATGAACGAAGTAGGGTGCTAAATACAGTTATTCCCATGAGAAGTGAAACTGTGAATCAAACTACACCAACACCAGCATAGCTGAATGAGCAACTTCATCCCTAAGCTTAATTTTACAAACAAAATGAGAAGCAAAGAGGATTGGACTTGACCTTATTGAACATTATACAAACTCATGACAAGCCACCTAACAAATTTACTAAGGCAGTTAAATCAAACTTTTCAGTCTCAATATTCAAATAACAACAAAGAATAACTAATTAACCCAACAAAGCTTTAACAGCTCATCATGAACTGCCTTACACGAGGTGTTGTCCAAAACAATGGGCCAGGGGGGTTTAGCCTGTTAGTTAAAGGCATTTCAAGCAAGCATTTGGCACGTAATGCATGGAGAAACACATAGCATATTGATTATTCCACTGCAAGAGCAAGACCCAAAAGGGGGGCAATGCGAGAACTTGTAAGTCCGTCATACAATAAAAGGTAACTGTAACAGTTGTTAACTACTTACCACATCTTTTCTTCCGTGAGTCTGATCTGTGCTGGTGAGTTCTTGATGTGAAGAGAACTGTAGGTAGACATTTCGTCCCCTAAATGGCACGAGGGATTATAAAATTTTTCAAACATATCACCACAAAAAATTTAAATTACATTCTGTGGTCCACAATAACATATTACACAAAAGCAACAGTTACTTACAAGCATGTGTTAGCATAGGAGGAGCATTTTGTGTAAATTACTACAGAGAGAAGTTGCTTTAAGCCAACTTATTAATCCTTTCATAAGAACAGCTACCGTAATCCTGATTTATCTGACACAAATTAGCAGGAAAACCAAAACAATGATCCCAATGTAACTCATGTTTGGTCCAAAATCATATTCTCTACCCAGGATTCCATGATAAATTTGGGGTAGATACATATTGAAATGTCCTATTGTACTACCATACCAAGGCAGCAAAACAACGATACTTGAAAAAAAAGAGGCAAGAATCAAGGCAAATTCATCAAATTCTAGCACCAAGTTTCACAACACTCCTACTAAAAAAAAAGTTACATGTAAGAATGAAAAGAGTAGTACCGGACATTTGGCTGTACACTATAAGTGTAATATTCCACAACTTTCATGGCTGATTCCACATCTTCCATTTGAAGAAGAGCCTAATAAAAAACAACATTTCCAAATTCCATTCTTAAAACGCACAAAATTCATTTAAAAAAAACAATAAAAAAATCAAATTCGAAACAACGAGAAAAATTTCCCCCAAACAAAACAGACCTGATTCTTGTTCCGTAACATCACTAGCTTGGATACAACACCGAAAGCCTGTACTAGCTGAAGCAAATCATCCTATTTAACAAGAAAAGAGACCAAATTAAAGTTCGCGAGGTTAATTCGTCGCAGTGAAAAATCGGAATGGAAACATGAGACTAACCTCTGTGATTTCGTGGCCAACATTCCGAATGTGAATCACTTTGGAGGGCTCCGCCATAGCTTTTTGAGGAAGCTCTAACTGTCACGCGAATCTAGCTCGCTCGAGTTCTTCCGTGCCAGAGATAGACGAGAGGTTTGGGAAAGAGAAGAGAAGTGTTTGCCCTAAAAATGTGAAAACTGAATTTATGAGAAAAAAAAAATATTAAAAAATAAAAATTTACCCTAAAATATCCAGTTTTGGCCCTTTTAGTTCAACATGGAACCCTTCTCGTTCGTTTTGACTGTGCCTTTAGCCGTCGGTTATTTTTTAGGCCTGAGCTACTTTTATAGGCTTATTATCCATTTTGTAACTAAGTTGTCTTTTTATTTCCAAAAAGATAATGATACATGTGTTTTTGATTTACAAATTGCACAGATTGACTTAAATTGGATGAGTTGAAAAGGTTCCCTGTCAATATGGACAGATTGCGTGAAAATTTTACAACACAAGTTGATTGCGTTGAGGTTCATAATGTAGTTGTAGCATTCGAATGTTGTCCAACAGCTATAGGAGGATAAGTCCAATTTTGTTAAGTCCAAATTTGTTTTTTCTTGTGTCATGTAGGAGGTTATGAGCTTTTTTTATTTTCAAGGCAAATGTTGTTCAGTTCGTTCAAGTTTGATCTATCGAGTTTGTCAATGGTTTTGTTTGTTAAAAGGATATTCAATAGTTAGTGGATCAAGTCCTCACGTTGATAATTGTACGGTTCACAAAGCCTTGTTACGACAATTCTTCTTTCGTAAAGCTTTGTTTATGTTGGAATTTCGTTTTTTGAAATTTTCTAAAGGAATATTTTAGTTTTAGGTTGGGTATCAAGTTTTCAAATCCAAGCACAAGCATTAATCTAGGGGATGCACAAATTCTCCTCAATCGTCTCTGACGCAAATTTTGTAGTGAACCAATAATTTTTACTGCATCTCCAATATAGTTTTATCCTGGATTTCATTTTTTGGAATGATCGTTTCCTTAATTTTATTCCTAATATCTGGATTGATAATGTTTTGTAGCTCGTTGTCAAAATTAGTGACATCCCAATCTTTTGAGTCGTCTATAAAGTGACTAACTTTGATATGTGTGTCAATCTAATTGATATTCTGGACCAATGTAACAAGTGGCGTCACAGTGACTCAACTATCTGGATTGATAAGGTTGTTTCACAATATGTTGGTCCTTTCTTTTGGTAATGGAGAATATTATGGTTTTTCATGGATTTTTCATTAACAATTATGACCATATATTGTTTGGTTATGCCAGAATTTTCCACAAGAGTTTCATTTGCAAGACTTTGTTCATGATTAAGGATTTCCTTCTGCCATTCTTTTTTGATTTACAAATTACGTCCATCCAAATAATATGCATGTGTTGGTCCGCTTTGTTCCAGAAGAATTTCTTATATATTTTATCTAAATACAACTTCCGATAGTAGTTGATAACCCAATTCTCCAAAATATCCGATATTTTCTCCCAAGTATCATTATTCACATAAAGTCCATCAATTATGTTCTTTTTCCTTTTAATGATGTGGAAGCATGAAAAAGGAGGTGTTCATATCTCCCATGCTTAACCATTGGTCTCTCGATTTATGTAGCCATATAACCTCCTCTTGATCCAAACCAAGGTCAAGGTTATGATTGAGGTTATTTTCCTAGTTTAGAACTCCTTGAGATGTCGAGTATTCCGAGTAGCTCTGGGTATTCTCGATATGCTCAAGAAGATCTTGTTTCCTACGAAAGATATTGTCAAAAATCTTGTAGTTCCAAGTTAGAAACTGCATTTTAAGAAAACTTAAAGAAGAACTAACCTCCCAATCAGTAGACCAGACAACTTCCACCATGGGGCGAAAGTCAATATGTTTAAACCAAGTAGTTTCAAAGCGGAAGGGACGTTTCACATGATTCTTGACATCCTATTGTAACCGAAGAAAGAGAGGAGCATGATTTGAGGAATAACGAGGCAAGTGTCTAACCAAAGCTTCCTGCCACAACAAACGAGCCCCTCTATTTATGAACATCCTATCGAGTCGCTTAGAGATAATCTCATTCGCATTCCTTCCATCACTCCACATGAACATAGGTCCCGTGAATCCCATATCAATAAGCTCGTGAGTGTTCACGTTACCATTGAAAATCTCAATGTCTTTATGAAGGCAACCCGAAACCCCCCCCCCTAATTGGTAAAAAGTATACAATTAAAGTCCCCTCTTATGATAAGAGGTTCCTCTACAAGTGAAATTTTCTCATCCAATATTGGCCATTTTTGAGATAGTAGGTGGAGCATGTATAACAATCAAACAGAACTAATCCGAACTAGTGGTTACTCTAGCATGGATGACGCCTTCCTCGACTGTAAACCCTTCTCCACCTGCTTTCTATTCCCCCAACCTTTGACGAAGCTTGCCAAGTTGCACTAATTCATTTGGAGATTATATTCTTGTCGTTTATAGTATTAGCCACAAGTTTAATATGGTAAGTGCTAGTATTCCCTCTATATGTTGTGTTATCTTTTCCTCTTTTGTAATTTCCTTTCCTAGGGACAACAAGCCATGGTCCATACTCTCTTTCCGCTATAATGCTTGCCGGAATAGGAGCCGTTTCCGGAGTTGGATTTGTTGCCGGTGAGGCGGTGACTTCTTAGGTTCTTCTTCAATAGCTTTCAATGAACCATTGCCTTATGTGTGGTTCCTTCTTTGACCCGTTATCAGTCTCTTTCCTTCCAGCATTAGCCGAGGTGCCTCTTTGAGGAATCTTGGTCTGGTAGACACAATTCATTGCATAATGACCATACCTTCCGCATTAATAGCATATTGTATATATGAAGTCCCTCGTATTCTATTGGACAACGCTTCCCATTGATGATAATGATTGTCTTTAAAGGTTTATTCAGATCAGTCTCAATATATACACGTACAAAGTTCCCCCGATTAGAGTGGAGTGATTTAGGATCTATGGTGATAGGATCTCCCACACCAGAGGCCATTAATTAACCATAGGACACATTCATCATATTATTGCATGGGAACGTCCGTGAGTCTTACGCACGTGGGTGTTGTAGTAATGGGGTCCAAAGTAACGAATCCAGAGTCCACCGTTTCATAATCAAGCATCTCCCAAACACTGTCCAAGGACCTTTCTCAAGGACTGTCAACATCTCATTTTCATTATTAAACTTCACCATGAAGTAATCTTCGGCTAGGTCAACACTCCTCGTGTTTCCTCCAACCTTAAAGGTCACTCATGTTCCTTTCCATAACCGGGAAAGCAATGAGAAGCCTAAAACTTTAAAAATGATTAGAACCTCCAGTTAGGTTCAAGTGTTTCGATAATCTCCTTGTTGATCTCGATGATTGAGTTTCCCTCGGATCAAACGGAAAGGATATCGACGCCTTACCACAAGAAGAATCAAGCCCATAGGCATGTTCCTAGACCTTGCGTCCACACCTCCCCCAAAAATCTCCTTCCAATAAGGTTTCGAACTTTCTATCCTCTCTTCATCCTCTTCTCTTCCCTTAGTAGATGTATTCTTCGAGGAAAAATCCCTCGAATGTTATTATGTCCATAACTTCCCGCCGGCAACCCAACTCTTGCCCTAAGCTTTTCACCCTTAGGTTTTGGATTTCAAACCCTACACATATCCTATAAATATACTATTTTGACAAAATAGAGATGAGTTAAAAACACTCATAAACATGACACTTTGCAAACCTTATTTATAAACAAAATAACATGATTGATAAAAACATACTAACAACACAATGCTTTTACAAATTAGATGCACGATCATTATCGCTAACAAAATCACGAATGGTCGACAAAAGAATATACAATAAGCACTCATGATATCACAAACAAGAACAAATACGAGCACGAGTATTTGCACGTAAATATTACCGATTCATATGCTTGAAATCTACTTTAACGACGACTAGTAAAATTAAACACGTACCTCTTTGTCGATGGTAGGAGGTTATCACCGGTGGCTCTAACATTCTATAACGCTAACGATTCTTCACCAAAATATACACAATTAAGTAATAATGTATAGTATTATTTAATAAATTCTGCTACAATTTATTAAGTAATATTCAAATTGAGTTGTTTGAGTTGCATTTTCTTAATATAATCAAATATCATTTGATTACCATCTTTTAATTAGGTTTCCAATTATCGTATACTTAATGCTTTGCATACTAGTATATATACGATAAGGAAATGCATTTGTTGCTTGATTTCTCTGATACTATTCATAAGATATATACACATATATAAACCGATTATATTGTGTCACATTTTCTTGTCTAGATTAATCCCTAGGTGATGCCGGGTAAAATAAATGATTTTTTTTCTTTGAAAGGTTAGTATATTGATAGAAATGATGTATATGGGTCATCTCGGACCATTACAAGAGCTAAAAGGAGAGGAAGCAATTACAGAAGGAGAATGCCAAGCTGCTTAGCCCAAAGAAGAGATTTTAGAGATCTATCCTTCCAATGGTGAAAGGTGTAGTTCTTTATTGCTTGAATTACATTGTGAGCGCAGGAAGTCGCACGAGTGAAGTGGTGGTTATGGATGAGCTCATTTCTGCCTTTCCAAATGAAGTATATGAAAAGAAATTATTCTTATTTTCTCATTTATGCGTTACCACAAACCCGAATCAATCAAACCTCAATCGATAATGTATGAAAATATCCCCAAATGGATAATTGAGTTAGCATCGGGTGTTGATATCCTTCAAGGGTTTTCAATCAAAATGTAACCGAAGGTATTACTAAAACTATAATAAAGCAAATCGGTACAAATAAAACATTATAAGAGGAACTCTAAATCACATTCCTAACATCCGGTGTTAATCCTTTTAGGGTTTTCAATCAATATATAACCAAAATTACGTATTACAAAAACTAGAGCGCGCACATCTAAATAAACCAATTCGATATCTTATTATATCATCAAATATCAAATGATAATTCTTTTAGGGTTTTCAAACCTTTTAGGATTTTTCGAATTGTTGAAAATTTTATTTGTAATTATGCCGTTCATTGACATTCATAATATTTCCAATTATAGATTATTTGAACTACAATTTCTTATTATATCATCAAATATCAAATGATTATCGTCTTTACGATTTTCAATTATCCCACAACTAAACTCCATAATTGAAACTAAACCCTACTACTTAACAAGCTAAAATTCCTAACTCTATTATGACATGTCTACAATTTTTTTTTTGTTTTCTTATTAATATTTCAACTATTTTTAGATATTCATAATTTTTTGCATGCATTCCAACAGTCTTATCCCAATGTAATTACAACTTACAACTAAAGATTACCACTAAACACAAATTAAGAAAGAAAAGATTTGGGATTAATGTAATCCTCAAGGAATCAAGACATATAAGCCAGTGTAATC
Organism: Fagopyrum homotropicum; assembly: GCA_033239125.1. Classification (NCBI taxonomy): domain Eukaryota; kingdom Viridiplantae; phylum Streptophyta; class Magnoliopsida; order Caryophyllales; family Polygonaceae; genus Fagopyrum; species Fagopyrum homotropicum. The sequence goes on from BSWB01000005.1 coordinate 143,764,959, forward strand.
AATTGATGAAGAAAAGTATTTTGCCCTTAAAAATGTATAAGATGTATACAATGTATATGTGCCTTTCTTAATTTATTTTAATAAAAAAAATATTACATTTCTAGATAAAAATCATTCTATTTTGTAAAATAATAACAAAATTAAGGTAATTCTTACATTTGTTTTTGTAGACAATAAAATTCTTTTACATGCATGCACCTGTACAATGATTTTTTCACCAACCAATGCTTTTTAATCCTTAAATTAATTATATTCTAGAAAAAAAATAATCTTACATGTTTGACAACTAGAAATGAGTTTAATTAACAATATTTCTATTTTGTTAACAAATCATTATACTTAATTTAGATAAGATTTGGTAGTATACATGCAATCTTTTAATTAATTAAATATAATAAATACCCCTCAAACCTGATATTTTATGCATTAATTTTCACTATAAATAAAGGTTAATGTGTGTTCATTAGTACTTCACTTCATCCTCTCTCTCTCATAAGTTTATTAAGTTTATTTCAGAAAAAAAACTCTCATTATCAAGCTCCATGGCTTTGAACCCTAATGCACCAGAATGGCATCCTTGCGGTCGAGACCATTGTAGCGAAGACGAACGAGCTATCTTCGTTACCTTTTCGATTGGATATCCGATTGATGCAAATGATATCCAGACGTACATAACAAAGTAACATCATATTTCCCATTTATTTATCGAAATCTTTTTATTAGTTTAAGGTTTAGTTATACACTATTTATTTCAACACGGATTTGTTCAAATTTTACAACACAATAGTCCAAAATCACATTATTTAATTTTTTTTTTTTTTTACTATTTGTGCCAAATGAATGAACTCCAAATAAATTTAGAGTAATGATATAAATTTGTTTTGAAGTGTTTTTTTATAAACCAATACTTAGAAGAAAAAACAATGTATTCGACAAACATATTATTATTGTGAGATCATAATCCGGAACATTGTTTTTCTTAATTAACTCTATATTGAAAATGTTATTTGTACCCGAAATATTTTTTTTTTTTGTTCTTAATTAGATAACCTAACCATTTTCGTTTCAGCACTTATGGAAATTTTGTGGAGCTAATCAATTTACGTGGAAATGGTATACGTCCTGAACCGTTGTACGGGAAGATCGTCTTTACTCGATGCACTATACCGTTGGTGATATTGAGAGGTCGAGACCGAGCTCGCTTGAGGATCAATGGAAGAAATCTATGGTGTAGACCTTTCAGAAGGACCGATGTGCACCATTTTCCAAACCCTAATGAATAAGGGGTTACAAATTTTAAATAAGGTGTATTGGTTCTCATGAATTACAATAACCAATTTAAATTTCCCTTGTTTTATGTTTGGATAATGAGTATGTTTTGTTGTATACAGTTCTCTTGAGTTGTAATTTGTTATGCTTTGAATAATATATAATACATGTATTTGTATGATTAAAAGTTGGTTTATTTCTATTTTATATTGTTTTTGGTAAAAAAAATAGAAATTATTTAGTTGAATAATGATGGTGTTCATGTGGGATATAATTTGCAATAGAAGTTTTATTGAAATTTATGTACTTACAAAATGATTAATCAATAATCAAGGTATTATAATTGATTCGAAAAATCAAAAGTAAGGTCGATAACTTCTCTATTGTTAATGCAGTTAAAGGTATTTGGAAAACTCGACCTAGATTTAAATTTTAGTCGTTTACATTTAAGTCGATTTATGTAAATATGATGAAAGTTCATCTTAGATACGGTTTTAAGAACATGAAATAATGAGTTTATATTATACGTTTCACCGTTATATCCTTTTAGAAAAAAAAAAAGTATTGACTAATCCGTAAGGATAATCTAGAATATATATAGAAAGACTATCCATAGACTCATAGAAATAGCATAACCAAATTTATTTTCGCGAATGTCCAAGAGTCGAATTTTTTTTATTAAAAATAGAATTATGTAATTACATAAAAGAGAAAAACACCCGTGGGCGACTGGCCGGTGGGTGTTTTTTTTGTATAAAATAAAATTATTTATGAATAATTTTTATATGTACATTTTGAGGTATTTTGTGTAAAATTCCATATTTTAAGAGTTTTTTTTTTAATTTTAATTTCTTTTTAACAAAGGGAAAAAACTTGTGGGCGAGTGGCCGGTGTTGAAATTGACAAGGTGAGCTGGTTTTAAAGCCCTTTTCTCTTTTAGAGAAAAAGCTTAAAAAGAAATACACATAATAATTGAATTCTTTTTGGTTTTATATTTTGAAGGATTAAGGAATTGATATATATTAAAAGAATCCTTTATTCAAGTTGCATAAAATTGTTGATTTTATTGTTAAAGGTATCTGCATTTCACGATTCATAAATAATTTATTTCCATTTTTGGTGTAATAACTAGGATTTCGAATTCTAATTAATGTTGATTAACTTAATCGTTGATAGTAATTAACATATAACTCGTGAAGACTTCGCAAGTGATGAGTAAGAGTCCCACCGTTATGTTCCCGGCGTAATTTTGGACATTTGGGGAAATTTTTACTTTTTCTCCCGGGTAATTATTTTTACCCTCCGGTGTAATTTGGAGCATTTGGGAGCTTCAATTAATAAAAATGCAGTTGAGAGAAATGATCAGTACATCAGATATGTCCTAGATATGAAATAACATGGAGAGGCAAAACGGCCAAAACAGTCGCTATTTCGTTTCTTAACGGCTAAGAAAGACGGCTTAGGAATACACGTTTTCCGAGGCAGTTGTGTAATAATTATCCCTACAATATTCCAGATTTAATGTTCCAATCTCGAGAAGTTTGGAGAAAGAGGTTCGACCCGCATTTGGATCGGTTAAAGGATATTTATCGACTTTACTAAAGGATAATTATCGTCTTCACTATACATAGCGGAAAATCCTTTATTAATTCATTTTCTTTCACGTTTTCTCGTAAAAGCTCTGATTTCTCTCAACCTTCAAACTCAGATCTACTCTCCGTTTCTAATCCGATTTCAATTCCGTTTGAGTTTCTGGATTCCTCTCTTCATTCTCTTCATATCGGTACCGAGTTTTTGCATTTCCGAGTATATGGAGGGCTGATCGAGCATATATGTCACCAGGACGGTTCCGTCGCTCAGATTCCGGTGAATTTGATGTTGTCCATGCGTAGCCTGCGTCGCTGTGTTTCCGAATCTTCTTTCAGATCGTCAATCGGGTTAGTAACGAATAAGTTATGAATTTATTCGTTTTCCGTACTGCGATTTGGCCTAAATTGAATTTAGGCTTGTCAAAATGGATAATTAGAAATTCAATTATGGTCGTTATATTATTCTGGTGATTATGGATAGTTTGTTTGATGAAATCTGATGACAGGTGGGTTTAGAAATTGCTTGCGGGCAAAACGTTATTCTGGCGAAATCTAATTAATTAATTAAAGGTTAATTAATTAGATTAGGATTAAAATTGAGATTGAGGAATGTTGATTAGATACTACCTTGAGATTTGAGGAATTGTGAGTTATGCTGAGATATTGAGGTTTAGTTGGTTGTGAGGCTCATAGATTGTGTATGATCCTTATGGATTCCTTTGGGTCTAGGTGTGACCCCTTTGATGAATAGAAGTTGATATATCTCTTTATGCCTTGTTTATAGGCCGTGTTGTCCCTCCAATGTAGAGGTGATCGTGGTTGAGGTTGTACGAGGTTGAGGTAAGTCCGTAGGACTTACTTAGCTACCATCCATATATTGGGTGTTTGCATGAGTGGTGTATGCTTTATATGTTTGCTATGATAGCATGAGTTGTCGTTTTTATCGACCTATGTTCTATTGACTGTCCCACTGCGTGGCTGTGATAACCTTTCCCTTTCATCCCGCCGTGGAGTCTGGGAGGTTCTCTGATGTCGGGCCAGACTGGTTTACAGGAAGGGCGCAATCCACTCCCATAGGGTACACGGATTGTGTGACCGATACTCGTACAGCTGGACATTGTACTCAGAGGCGGGGATGTATCGGTCCTCGTGTCACATACTTTCATCTATCTATATATATATACGGTTTTTGAGTGAATGGTTATTATATAAAGATAATAAATGGGTAAATGTGTGATAGCATGCTGATGTGTTTATCTTTCATGATTGTGCTTGTGCTTATGTATTACCTCATATATGTATGGTTAGCTAACGGTTTCATACCGTGTTGTAGATGTTTACAGGTTAGGCGCTACTGGGTGATCTGGCAAGGTGACAGGCCGAGGACTCTCGTACATTAGGTGGTTGGTTTTGGGGTTGTTTATGTTTTCCCTCCTACGTGAGGATGATGTCTTGTTTTCCCTCCAATGTGAGGATGTCGTTTCATACTTGGCTATGTTGTCTTTACCTTTATGTTATACTGTTTATGTCGTTTTATGTATTTGTTTTATATCTATCAGTGCCATGTTGTAAGGTCCAGTGAACTTGTTGTCAAGCTAGGGCCAGGATCCATTGTGAGATCCTAGCCCAATGTGGCATCCCGAGTCCCGCGGATTCGGGGTGTTATAGAGTTGGTATCAGAGCCCAGGTTGACAACAATGGCACTTGCTACCTGCAATGAGGTTTGATAGGTAAAATAAACAGAGCCCACATGGGATCTGACGTTTTCAAAGGTTTTGGTTTTAAGTGTGATTTTGGGATAGAATGTACGAGAAGTCGTCACCTCTGCCATGGATCTCTGCAGCGTAGATATGTATATATATATGTGTACTATGGATTATGTGGATGTATTATATACATATCGATACCTATGGCATATATATAGCCTTATAAGATTAGGTGCGTATATCCTACAGATGACTCAGACTAGAGCAGTATCTGTAGTGGGATGAGGTAGGGGTACACCCCCTCTTCCTCCAGTGGTGATAAGTCAGGGACCAGTTTCCACTGTTGTTTCGTCTATGGCAGAGAACGAGTTTGAAGAGGCTGATCGTGTCTCCATGAGTAGATCCAAGTTTCAAGAATATATGTAACAAGTATATGAAGCGGTGATAGCGGGTAGATCCACACCGGATTTACCAACAATTGTGAGATCAACTGAAGCTTCTGGATCCGGAAAGAAGCAATGGACTGAATCAGTTACTAGAGAAGCAAAGATGATGAATAGGGAACCAAGTCCAATATCAGGACAATCTAGTGATCCTTTGGCCATGAAGATGACTAGCAAGGAACTACAGTGTTTTAATTGCGTGAAAGTTGGGACACTGGCGAGCTGTGTGCCCAAAGGCGCCCATCATATGCTTTACGTGTGGTAAAGCAGGGCATAGAGCGAAGTTTTGTCGACAGGGCAAGGCATTGCCTTTACAAGTTCCCTTTAAGAGTGAGATCATTCCAGGTGGACGATGAAGGTCGAGTTACCCTTCAATTGCACAGGTTGCAAGAATGAGACAATTATGTTACAATTGTGGTTATCCAGATCATTTGCGTTCTGAGTGCCCTTTGGCACCGATAACTTGTTCATCTGTGGTGAACTAGGCCATCTGGCCCCTTTCTGTCAGCAAGGTAGTGTTTCTTCCCAGCAAGACCTTCCTCTTTCCAGTGTTGAAAGAGTGGAAGTGGAGGCTATAGTGAGGACCTCAGTGATACTTGAGGAGCATAGATCCGAGATCGAGTAATGATATGTAGTGGAGCTACGGGAGTTAGCTGTTACAGGTACCATTCTTGTTAATGGTTTACCTAGTGGAGTTTTGTTTGTTATGAGTGCTATGCACTTCTTGTCTTTCGATGCATGCGTTAATGGTTGATCTTTGATATATAGTAGAAGGTGGACTTTCCTTTACAGGATTACCAGCTAGGGGTCTGAGGTACCCGCGAGATATGTGGTTGTTCCCTTATTTCGGGACTTGTGTATGGCTTGTAGACTTCTTTGTCATGCCGTAGGTGCATGAGGAAGTCATTATGTGTATGGATTGGATGAATAGATATCATGCGATGTTAGATATTAATAGTAAGGCTATTATAGTCTTTACTGAGATGGTAAAATAATAGAGGTCTTCTAAGGTTAAGACCTTTGAAGAGACGGGTTTGTCATCAGGACTGTACGAGCAGCGAACTGATAGAAGAGGGATATGACGCCTTCTAGTGTTATACCATGAAGGAGCGAGATAGTCCAACAATGGAAGGTATTCTAGTTGCTTATGAGTTTATAGACGTGTTATTGAACCGTCTAGTTGCCACCTCAGCGGAGTGTGGACATTGTTATCGAGTTGAAGTATGATACAAGATTGAATGGGAAAGCCACACTATATGGTGCTTGTTGAGATATTGTACTGATAACTTGAAAAGTTGACTGAAACGGGCTTCTTTTACCCTAGTGGGTTCCATGTTCCGTATTAATGACCTGATGAGTTAGCTTCAAGAAGCAATTGTGTTTTCAAGATTCCTTTGTGCTCAAGATATCCCTAGTCATGGATGAGAGAGCAACATGTGTATGAGATAACATCCCATACCCGTTATGGACACTACGAGTTTGTAGTGATGTCATTTGGGTTGACGAATGTTTTAGTAGTTTTTATGGAGTTGATGAATAGTATCTTCATCGACTTCCTTGATTAGTTGGTGGTGGACTTCATTGATGACATGTCGGTATACTCTCATAGTAGAGAATAGTAGACCGATCGTCTGAGGACCTCTGCAGATTTCGAGAGATAGAGAGTTGTATGCTACGCTCTCTAAGTGTAAGTTGAGAACCAGTGGTAGCCTTTTTAGGCCATGTTGTCTCCGCCAGTGGGATCATGGTTGACCAGACGATAATTTAGTATGTTGTACCATGGGAGATACTGATGAACATTAAGGAATACGTAGTTTTCTCGGCTCATCCGATTGCTATCAATGCTTTGAGGAAGGATTTTATATGATTACGTATTCATTTGCGAGTCTTTTGAGAAGACCACCATAACTACGTGATGAGAGCAATGTGTCTAAGTTCTGAAGAGTTGAGGAGGCATTTGACCTCTCCTTCCATTCTGTTTTAGTGAGGAGATTTTTGGGATCCCGTGATTTACGGTGATACATCCCAACTAAGTTTGAGATGTGTTTTACTACAAAGGAGTAGGGTTATTGATATGTGTGTTTATAGCTAAGAACGTATGATGAGAACTACCCGACTCATGATTTAGAGTTAGTAGTGGTAGTTTAAGCCTTTAAGTTTTGAAGACCTTACCAGTGTGATCTTTATGTCAGATTTCTATAGATCATAGAAATCTGAAGTATATTTTATGCAACAGGGGTTAAATAACCGCCAGTGTTAAGAGCTTAAGTTGATCAAGACTTTGACTTGAAGATTCCATATCATTAAGAGAAGTTGAACGTTGTCGCCGATAACTTGAATGGAAAGACGCTCCAAGAGAAGATGATTGTGAGACTGATAGTTCAGCCTCAGCTTCAGAGAGATCTAGCTTGTCTAGAGTTGGACAATTAGTTCCTTGATGAGGATACCCAGTTATACCTCATAGGTTCTAACTGGTCTGTTGGATGAGGTCCAACAGAAGCAGGAGACTTGCCCGGCCTTGACAAGGTTTAGAGCAAGGATGTCTCGTATTGAGGCACCATAGTTCTCCATGGGAGTAGATGGATTGATGAAGAGTCATGACCGTTTTTGTGTATCTGCTGATGTAGATGGAGACAGAGAATATTACGGTATACCCACTGTATGCCTTATTCAGTACATTCAGGTACGAGTACGATGTACCATGAGATGAAACGATTATATTGTATGAAGCCGATATAACTAGATTTGTGATACAGTGTGTGACCTGTCAGCAGGTCCAGATAGAGTATTTCCGATCTAGAGATAGGCCCCACCCACTACCAATGTAGTAGTAGAATTTGGGAGGACATCTCTATGGATTTTGTTATGAGATTGTGACCCAGTAGAAGATTGATATTATTTGGGTTGTTGGTAACAGATTAATGAAACTGGCACGTTTCATTTCTATCAGAAGGACGTGGCTAGTGAATGAATTGGCTGAGGAGTACACTAGACAGATAGTGAGACTCCATGGTATACCGAGAACGATCATTTCTGATCGAGATGGATATTTTTACTTTGAGATTGTGAACAGTAGATACAGACTGCTTTGGAAAAATGAGTCTATACTTCATGACTATGCTTCACCCCTTGGTAGAGGGTCAGTTGAAGAGGATCATCTAGATTTTAAGAATCTAATATAAGTTGTAAGTTGAATGGGAAACGTGGATGATTATATTACCTTCCATTATTGAGTTATTATATAACAATGATTGACGTTTATCTTCGGGAATGTCCTTGAGAAGCATTGTATGGGCGTAGATGCCATACACCTTTATGCTAGAAGTGATCTAGCAGTAGTAGTGGAAATAACACATGACCAGACTCAGGATTTTATAGTTCGAGTAACGATGATTAAAGGAAGAGTGTTGGCTCTACATAGTCGCCAGATTGTGTGTGTAGACAAGAGGTGTTAACCTCTAAAATTCAAGTGAGAGTTCATGTCCGGCTGGAGGTATCTCAGCTCTGAGACGTTAGTTGTGTTATTATGGAAAGGGGAACTGAGTTTTCAATATGTCGGTTACTTGAGATCTTGATCAGTTTTGTGAAGGCAACATGATGTTTAGCTTTGCCTCTGAGATTAGAGGATATTCACCCAGTGTTTCATATGTCTCAACTGAAGAAGTATATACCAGACTCGAGACACCTTGTGAGTTACGATGATTTGGTGGTTGAGTCCAACCACACTTTTGTTGAGCATTCGATTACATTCTTGGAATGAGATATGAAACGCTTGCATTCGAAAGACATTCCCATATTGAGGATATAATGGTCGAGATGAAGACCTGAAGAGGCTATGTGAGAGACTGAGGATAGTGTCTTGAGGAACTATCCAGAGTATATGTTGGGACAAACCCATTTGTGGGAGCACGAGTATATCTTAGTGCTATCTTGATGAATGTTGTGCTTATGTGCTTATATGCCTTGATGTGTTATTCCATGCTAGTTGTGATGTGATTTATGATCTTAGTAGATCTTGATGTGCTAGCGTGATGTATGTTATAGCTGGAGATGATTACTTCCTCCACGCTACCCGAGTATGATTATATTTATAGTTGGAGATGGTTCTTTCCTTCATGCTATTTGAGTGTGATTAGGATTCAGCTGGAGATGGTTTTTTCCTCCATGCTACCTTGATGGACATAGTTTTAGTGGAGATGTGATTCCTCCATACGATATATATGATTATGGTTTGCTAGAGACGTATTTCCTCTATGCTTGTGATATGTTTGGGCTAGAGATGTACTTCCTCTATGCCTTGTGATGTGGTATGGCGAGAAATGTGATTCCTCTACGCCTTTGGGTAGCGTTATGACCCTGTTTTCTAGAGTTGATGATTCCTCCATGGTGACATTGAGGTTATAGATTGTTATAGGTGATGACCTTTTGAACGGAGATGTGATACCTCCGATAGAGAGAGTGAGAGTTATACCTCGGCTTATGGGTCCGAGATGACTTTGGGATTTTGCAAGTTTCGGGACGAAACTTTTTTTTAAGGGGTGTGTGATGTAATAACTAGGATTTCGAATTCTAATTAATGTTGATTAACTTAATCGTTGATAGTAATTAACATATAACTCGTGAAGACTTCGCAAGTGATGAGTAAGAGTCCCACCGTTATGTTCCCGGCGTAATTTTGGACATTTGGGGAAATTTTTACTTTTTTCCCCCGGGTAATTATTTTTACCCTCCGGTGTTATTTGGAGCATTTGGGAGCTCCAATTAATAAAAATGCAGTTGAGAGAAATGATCAGGACATCAGATATGTCCTAGATATGAAATAACATGGAGAGGCAAAACGGCCAAAACAGTCGCTATTTCGTTTCTTAACGGCTAAGAAAGACGGCTTATGAATACACGTTTTCCGAGGCAGTTGTGTAATAATTATCCCTACAATATTCCAGATTTAATGTTCCAATCTCGAGAAGTTTGGAGAAAGAGGTTCGACCCGCATTTGGATCGGTTAAAGGATAATTATCGACTTTACTAAAGGATAATTATCGTCTTCACTATAAATAGCGGAAAAATCCTTTATTAATTCATTTTCTTTCACGTTTTCTCGTAAAAGCTTTGATTTCTCTCAACCTTCAAACTCAGATCTACTCTCCGTTTCTAATCCGATTTCAATTCCGTTTGAGTTTCTGGATTCCTCTCTTCATTCTCTTCATATCGGTACCGAGTTTTTGCATTTCCGAGTATATGGAGGGCTGGTCGAGCATATATGTCACCAGGACGGTTCCGTCGCTCAGATTCCGGTGAATTTGATGTTGTCCATGCGTAGCCTGCGTCGCTGTGTTTCCGAATCTTCTTTCAGATCGTCAATCGGGTTAGTAACGAATAAGTTATGAATTTATTCGTTTTCCGTACTGCGATTTGGCCTAAATTGAATTTAGGCTTGTCAAAATGGATAATTAGAAATTCCATTATGGTCGTTATATTATTCTGGTGATTATGGATAGTTTGTTTGATGAAATCTGATGACAGGTGGGTTTAGAAATTGCCTGCGGGCAAAACGTTATTTTGGAGAAATCTAATTAATTAATTAAAGGTTAATTAATTAGATTAGGATTAAAATTGAGATTGAGGAATGTTGATTAGATACTACCTTGAGATTTGAGGAATTGTGAGTTATGCTGAGATATTGAGGTTTAGTTGGTTGTGAGGCTCATAGATTGAGTATGATCCTTATGGATTCCTTTGAGTCTAGGTGTGACCCCTTTGATGAATAGAGGTTGATATATCTCTTTATGCCTTGTTTATAGGCCGTGTTGTCCCTCCAGTGTAGAGGTGATCGTGGTTGAGGTTGTACGAGGTTGAGGTAAGTCCGTAGGACTTACTTAGCTACCATCCATATATTGGGTGTTTGCATGAGTGGTGTATGCTTTATATGTTTGCTATGATAGCATGAGTTGTCGTTTTTATCGACCTATGTTCTATTGACTGCCCCACTGCGTGGCTGTGATAACCTTTCCCTTTCATCCCGCCGTGGAGTCTGGGAGGTTCTCTGATGTCGGGCCAGACTGGTTTACAGGAAGGGCGCAATCCACTCCCATAGGGTACACGGATTGTGTGACCGATACTCGTACAGCTGGACATTGTACTCAGAGGCGGGGATGTATCGGTCCTCGTGTCACATACTTTCATCTATCTATATATATATATACGGTTTTTGAGTGAATGATTATTATATAAAGATAATAAATGGGTAAATGTGTGATAGCATGCTGATGTGTTTATCTTTCATGATTGTGCTTGTGCTTATGTATTACCTCATATATGTATGGTTAGCTAACGGTTTCATACCGTGTTGTAGATGTTTACAGGTTAGGCGCTACTGGGTGATCTGGCAAGGTGACAGGCCGAGGACTCTCGTACATTAGGTGGTTGGTTTTGGGGTTGTTTATGTTTTCCCTCCTACGTGAGGATGATGTCTTGTTTTTCCTCCAATGTGAGGATGTCGTTTCATACTTGGCTATGTTGTCTTTACCTTTATGTTATACTGTTTATGTCGTTTTATGTATTTGTTTTATATCTGTCAGTGTCATGTTGTAAGGTCCAGTGAACTTGTTGTCAAGCTAGGGCCAGGATCCATTGTGAGATCCTAGCCCAATGTGGCATCCCGAGTCCTGCGGATTCGGGGTGTTACATTTGGCGCATTTAATTTTGTTTCATAACTTCATGTTTGACAATATATTAAGGGCCCGTTTGGTTTTAACTTCGGAATCGGAAACGGAATGGAAATGAATCTAGTCCATACGTATATCATTGTTCATGAAACTTTTTGGAAGCATTCCATGTGGTTTGAAGTAATTGGTGTAGAGTTTGATTACTTTTGATACCCTATAGGGTAACAAAATGTGGGGAAACAAGTGCATTTTGCATTAAACCACAAGGCATGATTCCATAAAATTTCATGAATATGGATATACATATGAATTAAATTCGTTTTCATTCCGTTTCCGTTTTCGGAGTTGGAACCAAACGGGCCCTAAATTGAAGATAACTAAAGGTTGAATAATGAACTGTTTAAAGTTTTTTGTTAACTAAAATCGGGAAAAAAATCAAATAGTTAAATTGTTGGATTTTTTCGTGTTTCGCATAAATAATATATCGTCGATATAGTAAATAATTTTAGTAGGTATGACTTACTTAGATTGTATTTACTACCATCAATAATTTTTAATAATATATCCGTTTTACAATATTTGTTCATCTATAAATTTTTACACATATTAAAAAACATAAAAGATAAATTAAAAGGAAAAAGAAAAAAAAGATAATTATTATTCTTTATACATAGTTTAAAAAATTATATAGAAAAAAAAATATTAGGGTCATTTTCAAGAATAGTAAATGTAGAGTTTTTATTTTAAACTTTTTTTTAACACTAAATAATTACAGGGGGCATTTTTTGAGCCTAGATGGACAAGTAATACGAAATAGAATGAGTAATAAAATTATACTGATTTTATATATATATAGGTAAATGTTCAAGTACGGTTCATATATTTCGGTACGGTCGTACGGCCGTCCGTACGGGCGACACGTGTCCCGAAATTTTTTTTTTTTTTTTTTTCTGAAACGATTTTTTTTTCGGAAACGAATGAAAATTTGTTTGAACTACCATGTTATAATTTATGCACTATTCTCCTATAAACTTTGAACTATTCCCATATAATCCATGAACTATTACTTTTTAATATAATCCATGAACTATTCTATTATAATTCATGAACTATCCCATAATAAGTTTTGAACTATTACTTTCACTCCTTTATAAATTTTGCACTATGAACTATTCTATTATAATTCATCAACTATCCTTTTAGAAGTTATGAACTATTACTTAATAAGTTTTGAACTATTACTTTCATTCCTTTATAAATTTTACACTATGAACTATTCTATTATAATTCATGAACTATCCTTTTATAAGTTATAAACTATTCTATAATAAGTTTTGAACTATTAATTTTACTCGTTTAAAAAAAAAAAAAAAAAACTCGTTCAGAAAAAAAAAAAAAAAAAATTTTTTTTTCCTAGACACGTGTTGGCCGTACGGACGGCCGCACGGCCGTACCGGAATAATGGGCCTTACTTGAACACTTCCCTATATATATATATATATATATATATATATATATATATATATATATATATATATATATATATATATATATATATATATATATATATATATATATATTATACTGAATAAAAACAAATTTAACGGTAAAAGTAACATAAAAAGTATGTAATGATAAAATCAAAATATTATTTAAGAAGAAATGAATTGATAGTGGCATTACAAGTCATTTTTATATATGGTTCACATAATTAAACTCTTTTCACCCCTTTTCAGGTTAAAAGTATATATTATATATTATATACAACATTTAAGATGAATAAGTTCCTTAAAAAATGCCCAACCTTTTTACTTACAAAGTTAGATTAACAAATTTAAAGAAGCAAACTTAGGGCCCGTTTGATTCCAACTCCGGAAACGGAAACGAAATGGAAACGAATTTAGTCCATATCTATATCCCTATTCATGAAATTGTATGGAATCATTCCTTTTGATTTAAGCCAAAATGCACTTGATTTCCCACCTTTTGTTACCCTATAGGGTATCAAAAGTCATCAAACTCTACTCCAATTGCTTCAAACCACAAGGAATGATTCAAAAAACTTTCATGAACAAGGGTATACGTATGGACTAGATTCGTTTTCATTTCGTTTTCGATTTCGGTGTTCAAACCAAACGGGCCCTTAATTGTATGGTACCAATCAATTGAACTTTCTGATGATATATATATATATATATATAGATGAATGATAAAGGTACATTTTTTAAGACTATAGCAACATATATAACGTTGTAAAAAACGGACTATAGGCCGTAATTCACCATATAAGACTATAGCCCAAGAAAAGTTCTCTAAAATATATAACATTTATATAAATTTATTATATAAAATAATAGTTTTAAAAATTATCGTTAAACTAATACATTATATGACATGTTTTTATCAAAGTTTGTTGTTTATAGAGTCTTTGATTAAAAAAATGGAGTGTCACAAAAATGGATTTTGGAACACCACCGTATATTATATAATTTCAATCGATCGATTTTGAGAGGAAAAAAAAGAGAATTCGAGAAATTTTAGTGGTTTATGTATAGCCGAATTTATTCGCGAATTTTTCACGTTTTGGAGTAACATATATAATGCTACAAAAAAGATCGGATTGGAACACCTTTATAAGTATAATTGCGACGTGTCTTGGTCGTCGTCATTGTGGTCCTAGATAATCTATCTTCGTTGCATAAATCAAAAGCTAATAACTTTTAATTGGGACGTCCACGTTACGTTCAAAAATTTTCTAGTTGTTGATCGATGTATAACACCCGTCTTTTAACCATAAATATTCATCTCCGTTGTAGTTGTGTGAGTTCAAAAACACACGATTAACAATAACCGTGGTTCAAAAACACCCCAACGAATATAATTCATTTAATAGAATTATAGTCGTTGGGCAACATTTGAAACCAACGGCTATCTTTTGGATTTCGACACAATTGACCTGCGTTGAAGTTCAAGATTCTCAACGCAGTTGACCTGCATTGAGTGTAAAAATTTCAACGCAGTCGATCGGCATTGGTATTGTGCATTTGTCATTTTTTTTTGCCGTGCATATATGATTTATGTTATAAAAAGTATAATCAAGGTATTATAATTGAATATTCGTAAAAATCAAATTTAAGGTCGACAACTTCTCTATTGTTGATGCAATTAAAGGGATTCGGAAAACTCGACCTAGATTAAAATTTTGGTTGTTTACATTTGAGTCGATTTATGTAAGTACGGTGAGATTCATCTTAGATAAGGTTTTAAGAAGATGAATAAGGTGGTTGATGATAGTTATTATATTTAACCGTATTCAATAATATTCAATAAAATATGTAACATTTATATAAATTTATTATTTATTATATAAAACGATAATTTAAAAATCAGCGGTGTGTGACAAGGGAAATTAAACTAGTGCATTACCTAACATATTTTGGGCAATTTTGGTAACTATGTTTTTTTGAAAAACTAAAGTAGTAACTAGGTTTTTTAATGTTTCAATTAAGTAAATATACCCCAACCTTTTGTATTTATTTTCAAACTCTACACACTCTTCCCTCAAGGAGTATATTTATTAAACATAAAAGTAGAAAAAGCCTAATAAATCAAATTGTTTCACACCCACCCACCATTTTTACCAAAATTTGTGCTCGGATGAGCGGGTAAGTTCTTTCTTTTTGCACAGTGGAGCATAAAAAATGTAAAAATAGAAAACAATCTACACCCTTATATTTATAAAAAAAATGTGCTAATTTTGAATTCACAAACCCATTCGATTTACACAAATCCTTTATTATATATATATATATATATACCACCGGCCTTATATGCAAGATTTATAATCCTCCAACTTTACATGTAAGAACTTTATTATCTCAACAGCATCACAACTCGACTCACTACCAACATTTGCGGAGATTGTGACGGAATCATTTCATCTATGAATTCGTCTTCATTTGCAACCACAATGTGGATGTAACCAAGAATCCGTAACTATTATAACAACCCATCCACCAATTGACACCCAAATCGTGTTTAATGGTGATCAAAACATATTCGTCGCCCCATGTCACCAACAAAAATGGTGTCGCTAACAACCACCTCTTAAGCGATCTCAATCTCAGTCATCACCATATACACCACTGCCGTTACAATCGGTGTCTCATTAGTCATTACAATAGCGTCCACCAAACCTTGCCCGCCCTTTTAGTCCCTACCTACCGACCATAGTGGCAACCACTAAAGTGTCGTTTCGTTAGTCGTTACAATAACGATCCTTATGTGCTTTCAAGAACAAGATTAAATCGCCGCTTTGATATGTCCATAAGTTAGTTGCTAAATAAGGACCACATCCACGACAATTAACCTTACCATCTAGTTTCCTCCTCCGAGTTTATTGTCGTCTTTTTATCAGTTGTTACTTACCATCAAGTTTCCTCCTATGACTATTGTTGGGTTTAATCCTAGCGAATCTTTGGTATGACGGACTAAACTTAAATCCTTTCATGCAATTCAAACACAAATCCGGCAAAAGAATCACATAAATGTCATAAATCAAAATCTTTCCACGATACAAACAATTAACATAAATAAAGACAAGAAATACTCCCTTAAACAACCGCAAGATCGCCTTCAAAACCACAATCACTTCGTGGTTGCGCCTCTAGGAGCTTATGCCTTAATTCACCTCAACCACGACGTGATGGTGGTTATCGAAGGCGTTCTTGCTACCGTTTGAGGGAGTACCCTTGTCTTGATTTGTGTTGTTTCTATTCATGTATATATTTCAGTTTATGTGAATGCTTTCCGGTCTTGTCTTCAGATCTCATAACTAAATTTTCCCGATTCGTTATAGCGGATTGGGTGAATCTCTCCTCCTGAGATTCTACAAAATAGGGTTATTCCAAACCGCATCACCATAAATCGTGTTTGAGTTTTCTTCTGTTGATTTTAGGGTTGTATGATTGTGTATCTTCTAAAGAAATCCTACCACTACACACAACAATGCATCAATCTATGCCTTTTCAAGTCAAAGCTAGAATCCTTGCTAAGAACAAATGCAAACTTAAAGTAAGCAAATAATTTACACACATTATTTTTGTATAACTTTTGTACTGAAAAGAAGTAAAACACATGGGACATATATTGAAATTTTACACAATTAACACATGTGATATTACATTCTCTTGGTTTAATTTCCCAAAAACTTAAAAGAAAAAAAAAACTCAATATCAACAACTGAACCACACGCGCCAAACCCCAACTAAAACAAATCAAAATAAAATTTTGATGCTCTCTAAAGTTTCATAAATCAATACTTTCATTTGCTTTTGGAGCTACGTACTAACCTTTACACACTTATATATACACACTCTTTAAACAACCACTTAACCAAATCTCCATTACAAATCAAATCAAGAAGGAAAAAAACATCAAGAAAGTGAGATTTTAAGTTGAATAAAATGGAAGATAAGTCATACATAGTTGTGTTTCTTGTACAATCCATGTTTGCAGGAATGATTCTTCTTCAAAAGGCGGTTTTCGACTCGGGTATGAATAGCTTCATCTTCCTCTTCTACAGACAAGCCGTGGCTGCCGCCTTCTTGGCTCCGATCGCCTTATACTTCGAGTGGTATGCTCCTACGATTCGTGTCGTCTCTTCTTTCGGGTTTTTTCGATTAGGGTTTTAGTCTTTGAATCCCTCTGTGTTGTTTGTTGATTGTTATGTTAAGGAGAACTGCCCCACGGTTAACATTCTCGTCGTTCTGCAAGATCTTCATGATTTCTTTGCTCGGGTAAGTATATATATATAACTTAGCTTTTGTTTTGTTTGAATTCAAGATCTTGATGAACTAATTTGATTTGCAGGATTACTGTGAGCTTGGATGTGTATGGAGTTGCTTTGATCTTCACATCAGCTACTTTGGCTTCTGCTACAACTAATTGCCTTCCTGCTATTACTTTCTTCCTTGCAGTATTGTTCAGGTGATTTTGGTAGTTTTTTTTTAATTAATATATGAAATAATTAGACTTTAAACTTGATAAAGAATATAAAATACTAATCACTTTGTAGTATATGAGTTAAGAAAATTGCTCTTAAATATATATTTTTTTTACTTTTTATTTATTGGTTGTAAAAGTGATGATAGGTACTAATACTTTGGGTATTTTTAATAACATAATACTTTGGGTATTTTTAATTGTTGACCTAATTTGATTACGTGTGTCAAATAATTTAGTTTTTAAATTTTGTTAAGAATTTAACACAAGTGTATTTCGGGATGTTGGAACTTTTTTTTTTTTTTAATTTTTACCTTTTTCATTCATTAAATTTGATGAAAATTTTAATAGGAATAATGCTTTTTCGCTATTTAATATTTTATTAAAAATTATGTCAAATGTTAACTGGTGTATTTCTCAAATAAATGAACTTTAACAAGGAATACAATACAATATATTGCATAATATAGTAAACTAGGGTTTTCATGAATAAAAAAAGTTAGACTTTGATGATATTTTTCTTAATTTTAAGAAGTAATTAAATGTGTGAAAATTCGGCTAGTTAATTTTACTACAATACTATATTATTGGACTTAACACAGATGTGCCCTCGTATACACACAATCTCGTTTACTGATGGATGAACTCTTATCATACTAACTTGTTGCTTATAATTGCTCAAAACAGATTAGAAACATGGAAACTAAAGACAACTCCAGGACTTGCAAAGCTAGCAGGGATCTTAACATGCATAGGAGGTTCATTGGTATTAGCTCTTTACAAAGGAGTTACCATAAGACATTTCGGGTTAACAAATCACCATGTACATCACAAATTAGATCATGGCTTTCAACTCCATGGCAATGTTTGGATCAAAGGTGTATTTCTCATGCTCTTTTCCAACTTTCTCTACGCTCTCTGGATCGTCTTCCAGGTATGCTACACATCTCGTCTATTGATCTACACCAAAACTAGCTTCTATTGTCGTCGTCACCATTGAATTCTTGTTTCTTCTAGGGTCCAATCTTGAAACACTATCCTTCAAGACTTCTATACATTACCCTAAGTTGCTTTTTGAGCGCGATTCAGTCTTTTATTGTTGCTATCGCCATTGAAAGAGATCCATCCGAATGGAAGTTGGGTTGGAATGTCCGTCTCGTCTCGGTCACATATTGTGTAAGTAGCTTTCAATTATGCATTTTTGACTAGTTTAATACTTAATAGTCATCTGACTACCCTTCTTATTACCAACTGATTTGAAAAAGAAATTTTGTGTTCTCGATATATGAGAGCACGAGTTTCGAAGGAGAAGGCATTTCAAATATTTCATGCACAAGCATTTTCCCAACTTAGATAGTGCTTTGGTTCAATTATATGACTTAAAATTTACTTTATAGGTCATGTAAAGTAATTAAGGGCGTATCTAGATTAGGTTTAATTTTATCTAATAGCTAGCTAGTTCTAACTTTAGTTACATATTAAGTTTCGATTTACTCTAACCGTGGATTACTTTAACTTGAGTAAAAATCTAGCTTTTAGGTGTGAAAGGGTTATGTTTCTTAGGTTTTTTTCTATAGTAAATAAAGTAAAGGATACGAATCTTATTTGATCTTTGCGAGATTGAGATAAAGAAGGGGACATAAGATTTACATTGCGATCCTTTGTTACTTATCCATCATCATAGTCGTTTAGGGTTTTCATTAGAACTTGAGTTACATACCATGACTTATTCAGAGCAAACCCATGAACCCAATAAGATTATATCCCAAAATCAATTGACTTTACGATGAAACCTTATCAGATTTAAGTATTGGGTTCAGACCTACCGGAATTTACGGAAACACTCTTTAATAACATAACTTTTACCTCCTAGAAATGTGTTTTTTAATGATAGTAATTAATAAAGTAATTAACTATGATTATTGAATGATTAAACAGGGTGTAGTGGTGACAGGAGTTGCATATTATTTGCAATCTTATGTAATTGAAAAGAAAGGACCAGTCTTCCTTACAATGTGGACACCTTTGTGCTTTGTCATCACCACATTTTTCTCCTCACTTCTCTTAGGTGAAGACATTTCTTTTGGAAGGTAAATAATTATCTACTTATGTACATTTATTAATCTATATTTTTATTATAAAAAATGGTAATACTATTTATTACTCTATATTTTTCAAAAACCACCAATACAAAAAGTCTCATTTGAAACTTTTTATGACCTATTATATATTTCGGCATAGATAAGCCCCGTTTGATGATATACAGATTAATATAAAATATTTATTTCATCCCCATAATCCAGATAATCTATCTCATAGAAAATGAAAATAATCTTTCAATTTCATTCCCATGATCTGATAATCTTCATTTCATTTTCATTTTCATAATCTCCAACCACCAAACAGGCCCAATTTGTATTTATATACATACTTTCAAACTCGATATTGTACAATTACATTATAAATATTACATTTAAACAATAAGTTACTTATAAACTAAATGTTTTATTTTGAATATAGTATTTTAGGTGCATTTTTGCTAGTTGGAGGACTTTATAGTGTTCTATGGGCTAAAAAGAAAGAGGAAAGAAAACCAATTTTGCCGGAAGCCAATTTGGTAAAGGAAGGTCAAGAAATTCAAGGAATTCTACTCTCACAAAAGGATACTAGATCCCTTCAAGTGCAACTATCCATATAACATCGTACGACGTCGTATCTCTCTCTTTTATTTTTCTTTTTTCTTTTTTAATTTAGGGTTTGCGTTGTACTAGTAACTTATTGCGTCTTTTTATTGTTTGTACTTTGCTCTTTACATATAAAATATCAAGCTTTCTAATAATGCAAAATATAGTTTTTTACTTTTTACTTTTTTACTGTGGTTTTAGTTTTACTTTTAGTTAGTATAGTTACATTTCAATTATAGTTTTTTTAATAATGCAAAATATTCATTATTGGGTAAGTATTAAAATTAATTTGAAGGATATCACAAATTAGAAAATGAATATTCTATTAGACTTTGATGTTGTATTTTCATTAGGTGGTTAAATTTTTTTTTATATTATAAAACACTACTTTGATATATTTATAATATTTTAGGATAAAGATTGTTTATTTAAAAATAGTGATTAGAAGGTGGAGAGGATTAACACATTAATAATACATTTTTTAAACAATAGTTTTTTTTAATCTTAAAAGTTTATAAATATAAAGTAGTATAGAAATATAAATAGTTGTTGAGATGGCATGGTTGCGTAAATATTATAGAACTAGAGAAGGTCTTGGATTATTCCTCCTATTATCAATAAGTTTTAGGATGAAATTCTCTGACTTTTGTGTGTGATTCACTACGTGATTCATTCAGATCATTTTTAATAAGTTATTTTTTTAATTGTTAATTGATTTTAAGATGAAACACGGTGGTCTTGTGTGTGTATCTCACCGGATGTGTTCTCTTCACATTTTTCATATCTTGCTCTTCATATACCAATTGGTTTTAGGATGAAAGTCTATGTGTATGTCTCATTGTTGGTTTCCTGTACAATAGAAGGTTTCATCCTATAACCAATTGACAATAGAAGGAGTAACAACCGATCTTATATAAAAGTTTTGGAATGTCCCCAACTTTCGATGTGAAAATTTGTTATCTCCAACATGCCCCACAAGTGCAACTAGAAGATATAGACCGAGCTGCACTTGCCCACAGGTTAGGATCGCGAGTCGAGTAGAGGATAACCGTTGATATCATGTCAAAGTCCGATACAAACGAACTGTAGAGCAGAGTCATGTGCATATGAGCGCACATGCGCATTAAGCCAAACCCAACACATAAGCCCAACAGGTTCCATCCTAAAACCAATTGACGATAGGAAAAGTAGCCCACCGACCTTATATATCAGGTTCGAATGTCTCCAACTTTCGATGTACAAACTTATTATCTCCAACCGACCGAGATCATGGGTTTATACTTTATAGTTGTACATAATGATAAATTTTGAATCACATAATCTCTATATAAAATATAGACAAGGGACGTGACTTCCTTTATGAAAAGTAGTAGCTTTTGCAATTGTATAGTAATTAGATCGTAACTTAACATATCGATGAGAAAAATGTTACTTTTGTTAGTGGCTTATGAATATGTGATCGATAATGATGCTCATAAAGCAAACGATGTTGGTTCTCATTTGATGCCCTCTTGGCTAAAGGAAAATAAAAGGAAAACATGTTGGGTTGCCATCCATCAAATTAAAAACATGTAATATGGATGCTTATATCAATCATCAAGTCATCGATTACGTGAACCTAGTGCTGCATGTCACTTCCTTCACAAATAAAGATGCATCAAAGTGGATTCACGTACTGTGTTTCGTCGTTATGTGATTTCAATGGATATTTTAAATTGATGTATATTATACTCTTGTAAGTGAAAGCAAGAGCTTGATTCATGTCTCTTTATATGGATCTATATAATGTGAGGTAACTAAGTGGGTCGAGTATTTCGGTTCAGTTTGAGCTTGTTCACTTTTTAGATGAGTTGAATACGACCACGTTGTAAAGCTAAACTCGTTTATATGTGGATTTTATAGGTGATCATATATATAAGACGTATAGAATAAAGGGTCATATATGTAATAAAGGGAAAATAGTAACAAACCCTAACAACCTATCGAATAGTGTATATATTGAGACTCTATTCTGTATTTCGATTTATGGTAGTATACACTTTTATCTTCTTCTCCTATGTGTTTACAGATTTGTGTATGTCAGAGCTCAACTCATACAATTAGAATAATATGATAGGGTTGTTATATCAACCGGACTATTTGAATGAAATAACGTTCAGCTCAAACTCGTTCACTTTCTACGCGAGTAGAATACGAACACGTTTTAATGTCTGTGTGAATTTAGACTCAACTTGGCTCATTTATAAATGATCTGAATCCGACCATGCCAATTACTCGATTCGTCCACGTAGGATATTAGCATGCTCGAGTGTTTCTGGTTTAGGTAGTTGAAATGTCAATCAAAGAAGCTTTTGTCCAACTTTAAGATCGACAATAAAATTGTATTTAGATACTAAGTAAATGGAGTTTCTTTTTGAAGGCATATGAGTAGGATTGATGTACCCTTTGTGTTAAATCTCAAACCTTTTTTTTATCCTTTTAGAAGAATTTGTGTGTGCAAATATGTGTATTATGTTCAATCAATCTATGATATTAGTTACAAGCACGCATCTTCCTTTTCCTATTGCTTGTCCTATTTTTTCTTTCTATACTTTGGACTATTTTGTACATAATTGAGAGGTTAGCTACCTTTTTCTATCTTTACTCACGAGTTTCATTGCTGCTCTACTTATTTCTGGTTTGACAAGTTTTGGTTAAGACATTTTAACTCCACATTTCATTACTAGATTGAAATAAAAAAATGCGAGCCTTGAGTGGTCAACCCAACATCATCAATCCAGTTTATTCCGTTTTGCATGGTCAGTTAACTATGTCCGATTCCCATTAAAAATGGGTAGTGATCCAAAGGCCACATCCTTTAAGCGTTTTTCCTTCTTATATACTATAAAAATTCTAATCTTGTTAGTCAAAAGAAATATTTATAATTAGGTGATGGTATGTGCACATAATCTCAACTAGGAGGTGAACATGTTGGAATTGATGTCATAGAACCTTAGATTAAGTGTTCCACTCATACATAGTTGGTGGAAAAATGTTCACATTTTGATGCACATAACGTTCATTCAAGCTTTTCCACAGTTCTGTAGGGTCATCCACAAATAAGTATTTAATTTTGAGACTTATGTGAATGTGATGGTGAAGGAATACAGTTGTCTTTGCCTTCTCTTGTTTATTTCCTACAAACAATTGTTTGCTCGAGGCAATTGGCCTTATGATGAGTTAGAATATCTACCTTTCATTTATGATACCCCCCCGATAACTTGTCATGGAATACTACATAAGAATTAAACATGTATGAGATTAATAAAGTGAGATGTAAGGTATTTTTATAGGTTCGTACATATGATGATTTATGCCATTTATTGAAGAATGCATACAAAGTGTTGATATGCGACGTATCCGAGAGCAGCAATCATGTGTGAAAGACAAGTACTATATCGTACGATAAAAGTAAGAAATCATTAGAAGAATAACTATAACGAGAACAATAAATTAAACCTGATTATTGTACCCCTTTAAACTTTATCCATCCATTTTACTTTCTTTCACCGACTTTATCTTTTTCCTCATTTACTTCTCATCTTTATATTCGATGAAAAATAATTTATCATGTTTATGACCAATAATGATATTACGTCGTCGATTTATGCAAATAAGGATCAACTTTTCAATTGAGCTTTATCATTTTTGTTGTCCTTATTTACATTATCAACGCATCGTAATAATAGTTATATCGACGGAAAGTCTTCGTTCATAATTCAAGTGGTGAAAGTAAGAAATTTAATGTGGGGCTTTGTCGATAGAGGTAAGCAAATCTCAATTTTATATGTACCCTATTATACATATAAAAACATGACTTTATTATGATTTAGTGGTTTTAGAACTTAGAAAACTAACAGTTAATAACTTGGAGGTTTTCAAATTTGGACGATTACCTACATACTCAAATTAACTTAGGTTCCAAAAATCTTGAGTTTTTTTTATATAGAAGTTTTCGTAAAGGACAACTATATAACATAATCTTCAAATAAATTTTGATACATTAACTTTATGTGTTAGGAAACTAGAAAAAGGTTTAAGATTCATATCTTAGTACAAGGGGTGGACACAAATTCCATCAATCCCGGTACCGCCCCGATCTCAGCGGGATTTCATTCAAAACTAGAAACCCTTCCCGAACCCGTCCCGCAAAAAACTATTTGAGACGGGATACAAACCTTAATTTCTTCTTCCCGCTAACTCAGCCATGCCTCGCATATAGTAAAGTTTTTGATTTAAAAATAATAAATATTAATAAATTCCTAAGCGTTAATGATACTAGCTTATATAGTTGTTATATAGTAATGCTTATAAAATTTTAATGTAAACTTTAATATGTTAGGAAATTTTAGTGTTTTTGTGTTTTAAGTACGATACATACAAATGTTTTTGTAGATATTAAACACAATAAATTAATTAATGGAAAAGCGGGATTGTGTCTGTCCCGTCCCGATCCCAACCGGGATAGACCCAGTGAGATTCAATCTAAAACACCCAAAACATGTTCCGATTTCGTCCCATGTAAAATAGCGGGGACGAGATTGGAATTACTTCAATCCCGTTCCATTCCGTCTCATGTCCATCCCTACTTAGTACCAAAGTTCAATTAAAACTTAATCTTTTCATGCTAATAACATGTTATGCAATGATTATTTCGGATTCAAGATTACTAGAAAATAAGCTAGAAGAGAGGAGAGAACATAAAGACTTAGATTTCTTATTTTCTCTTGATGAACCGTGTTATGAAATGACTATTTCGGATTCAAGATTACTAGAAAATTAGCGGGGACGGAATTGGTGTTAACTTAGGGATTTGCTCAGTCCCCATGGATGAACTATGGGGAGTGACACAGACCTTAAGCTTGCTTGAGAGTTTGGTTACCGATCAGTTATATTGGAAACTGACTCCCCATTGGTTACTCAACTGCTAAGAAAGCACATCGCCCCTTACCATCCGCTTTCCAGTCTAATAGCTATATGACACTACTATTTGAAAAGAGATTGGATTATCCAGTTTTGTCATTTCTTACGCGAGGGAATAGAGTAACAGACTTTATTACTAGTTTTGCTATAAACTTACCTTTTGGTTTGACTGTATTGTGTGACCCGTCAAATGGTGTTAACAATTTTCTTATGGACGATGTAAGAGGTCGGACTATCCCCCATTTTCTAACTACTTAACCCTCTTTTCTATTAATAAAAAGCGCGTTCAGATGCGTCGGTGATCACTGAATCTCCTTCCCACAAAAAAAATGGAAGTGATCTCTATTTATAGGCCAAAATTAGACAAATTTTCTAATTAAAAGTAATTTAAGTAAAAAAGTAAATAATTCAGCTTGTACAATTTACCTTCAATTATCCATATAAACGATTCACTTTAGAACCATGCAACAAATCACACTAGAGGACATCTACGTGACTTATGTGTACAAAATATCACTTACAAAATAAATTATACTTAACATTCATAACAATAAAAGCTTTTTTTCAAGACCACTCCTCTTCAATGCGAGGATGTGTCCGCTACATTGATGGCATCGGCTATGTTTGGCTGGTGCTGAAGTTTATGTTTGGGAAAGAGTTAACTCCGGTTGTTGTGGTCGGATGGATCTGACTTTGATTAGTTGATTCGGTCAAGTCAAAATATAGTACAAATGAAATGTTTTTTTTGATCGACAAAGTCGATGTTTTCAGAACATAAATGTCGTGTTTGTACCGGCACAAACCGATGTTGAAGGGGTGCAAAAGGAGGAGATAAGATAGAAAAATACAAAAACATTATATTAAAATATAACATAAAATTAACATTAACCTAAAATATCATTATAATATTACTAGATATCCAAACTTTAGTAATTCCTAACTATCAACCGTGAGAACCGAGTGTTTTATTTTGGGAGTCGTAAACGTACGGCGATGAAATTCACAAACGCACGACGGTTACAGAACCCGTTTCTGTCACGATTATGGATTCCGAATCCGTGATAGATTCATCACGGATCCGGAACCCCTAACCGTGATGATTTTCTTTGTGATTCTAACCAAAAATATATATATAAAGTGAAGAAAATCATCACGGTTTATGGAACCCGTAACCGTCACGATTATGTGTTCCGGATCCGTGATAATTTTCTCACGGATTCCGTAACCGTCGTTCATTTACGAAATTCATCGCCGTGCCCGTAATACCCCTCATTTTTTTTTTGAAAGATTACGTATATTTAAGAAAAGGATGTACAGGTAGTCTCTTAGACTAGAGGGAAGGATTACATAAGGTGAATACCGAGCAAAAAAGCCCAATAAATAGAATCAGGAGAACGATCTTTCCATTTGAGGGAGATGAAATTCTTCGTGGCGAGGATGGCCTCATGAGCGCAGGCTATAGTGGAGGTGGGGGTGTTGTTGTAGATGAGATTGTTTCTAGCCTTCCATGTGAAGTAAATGTAGGCCATGAAAGAGGAGACACGGAGCGATGAGGTCGTTCTTGCGGGGTTTGATAATATCAATCCAGTTCCAAAGATGATCCAAATAGGGATAGGGTTGAGGGAGTTTGGTCCAGCGAGAAACGATGTCGAGCACAATGGAGGAGAAGCTACATTGGTTCCACAAATGGTGCTCGGATTTAGGGAAGGAGTTGCAGAGCCTACATGTGTCATCAGAGGCAAGGTTCCACAAGCAAAGTTTTGAGAGCGTCGGAAGCTTTTAGTGGCATGTGATCAAAGCGATGAATCGACACTTGGGGATATTAGTATTGAGCCATATGTTCTTGAATTTGTTGGAGGCAAGGGTAGGGTTATGGTTTCTGAAGAGGTGGCAAGCTATTGAGTTGGAAAAGGAGCCAGAAGAAGTGGCGAGGGCTCGAGAGCCAAGGCCAGAGGAAAGGATCTTGTCACGAATCTTTATCAGCTGACTCCAAGTGAAGCTAAGTGAGGAGTTATGGGTAATGGTCCAGATGGAATGATGTTTGAGGACGTGATGATTCACCTAAGAGCTCCAAAGGCCAGGAACGTTGTTACCGAGCTAAAAAAAAGAGCTTTGCAAGGCATGCTTGATTCTAGAAGAGTAACTTCTTGAAACCAAGCCCGCCAGAAGAAGTAGGGGAGCAGATAGTATCTCAGGCGATGAGGACACGGTTACTGGTGCAGGAGCCTGACCAGAGGAAGGATATGAGAAGACTGCGGATATGCTGAACGACCGAGGAGGGGATAGGGAGGACATTGCACTAGAAGTGAGTGATGGTCATGAGGATGGATGCAGTGATTTGTTTGCGGCCGGCGTAGGACAGATTTGTAGCGCTCCAAAAGTTGATTCTCGAGACAACTTGTTGATGAGAGGATTATGATCGGAGATGTTGAGGCGCTTGCTACCAACTGGGACTCCTAAATAGTGGAAAGGTAGAGAGTCAATGAGGAGGCCAATTGAGAGTGTGATCTAATCACGGGAGGTAGGGTAAAGACCTTCAAGGAAGATTGAAGATTTCTCAATGTTGATCTTGAGACCTGAGTATGAGCCAAATTCAAAGACCGTGTTCATCAGCATAAAAATATAGATAAGATCAGCCCTGCAAAAAAGAAGCATATCGTCAGCAAAACAAAGGTGGGTGAACTTGGGGTTGTGGCATTTAGGGTGAAGATTGAAATCGGGGTTTGAGGTTTTGGTTTTGATCATGGCATGAGCGCTTCCATGGCAATGACAAAGAGGGGAGGGGATAAAGGGCAGCCCTGTCTAAGACCTCAAGAGCCCTTGAAGAAGCCTTTGAGGGAGCCATTCAAACTGATATAATAGGTAACATTTAAGATATAGGCATGCATGAACAAGGTCGATGAAAGATCTCGGAAAACCAATGAGGCGAAGACAATGGAGAATGAAGGAGTGCTCAATGGTATCAAATGCTTTAGAGATGTCAATTTTGATGGCACAACGTGGGGATATAAGGGACTGATTGTATCTCTTAAAAAGCTCTTGACAAATAAGGATATTATGCTTGATGACCCGACCTTTCACAAAAGCGCTTTGGTAGTCACCAATGATATTAGGAAGGACCACATTAATCTTAGAGATGGATTTATAAGCAACATTGCAATAAGATATAGGCCAATAGTCTTTCGGGCTAGAGGGATTTGCTTCTTGGCGACCAGGGCAATAGAGGTGTGATTTATTTGGCTCAAGAGCTTGCCACTATTGAAGAAGTCCATGATTGCGTTGGTGAAGTCATTGCCGGTGATGCTCCTAGAGGATTTGTAAAAGAATGCATTGAGTCCATCAGGGCCGGGGGCTTTATTATCACCCATACTAAACACAAAGTCCTTGATGTTAGAATGAGTGACATGCTTGGATAAGTTAACAATGTCAGCATGCGAGAGATGGGTGAAAAGAAAGTTAAGGTATGATGTGGGGTGAGCAAGGAGGGCGTCATGGGCAGGGTTAAGGATTGAAGAAAAATGGTTGACAAAGGAGGAAGCGATGCCATCTGGATCGAAAGTAAGGGTATTAGAAGGGTCAAGGATTGAGACGATCGAGTTGTTTCATCTCCTCCACTTCAAGCTCTTGAAGAAGAAAGCAGTACATTGGTCCCCGTGGGAGATCTAGTTGGACTTGGATAGCTGGGCCAAGGTGAGTCTATGAGTCTCGAGAAGGTGGTTTATGTCAGTGAGAGCGCTTTTTTCGTTGTTGACGGCACGTGATCTGAACCTTAGCTTTTTTCGCATTACTGATCAAGTTACATATATATATTTTTTTAAAATAATCTAAACAAATAATCACCTTATCATAAAAATATAATTATTATTGCTAATGAAATATACAGATAAATAACCTAAACTAATTTGACTAACATATCGCCTTAAAAATAAATAATTTTATAGGATCCCTTAAAACATAAATTAATTTTAGAGTGACAGTTTAGTAATATAATGCTACTTAACTTAAATACTGAATTCTGAACGTGTCACGCCAGTAATCTGTATACTACTTTTAGTATAGATATATAGATACAGATGTTAATGCTCGAAGTATTCTTGTATGAATGAATATTAGATTATACACGATGAAAAAAAAGTTTAAAAGAAATAAAGAATACAAAGCTAATTATCATTCATTTGCTTTAAACAAAAAAAAATATTTTAATTATTGAATAATGTATTTTCCAGTTAATATATATGCTGAGCAATTTTCCAGACAAAAAAAATAGTTTCGATCTGGTTTGATTATAGATGTTACTCAACAATACAATGAGATTAAGTGTCCTGATAGTGCTTTTTCTATATTCATCACCACAAATACGCACTTCGCGTACGTAGTTGTGGTGACCTGATACGTCCCTGAATGACGATGTCATCCGTGTTTCCGGTTAAAAGGACCTGCACATTTTGAAGACATTTATTATTATTCGGCTATTTAATAATATGTCTTTTTATATTCGGAACTTTAATTCCGAAACTTAATTCCGTGAATTAAATTTAGACCTTTCATATTTTAGACCTTTCATATTTGGAACTTAATTCCGACTTTAATTCTGTCATTTATGTTAGCCCCCATCCACTATATAAGGATGGCTTGGGCTCATTTGTAAAAATATGTCTAAGTTGAATCCAAGTATTGAGAAGGAAAATCATCACTTCCTCTTCAATCCTCTTAAAGTTCTATCTTGGATTTAGTCTTTGATCCAAGCCTTTCAAATTCGAGGATCCCTTTAAAGGATCAACCGTTCGCTTCCGCATCCATTTTCAAGCTTCCGCCACCCAAATTCTACATTTGATCCAAATCGAACGATCAAGAAGAAGTAGTTGAAGTTTCTCCTCGATTTAGATCATCCATATTTCTATATGACCATTATAGATTTCCGTGATTAATTATAATTTTTTAACACCAAAAAATGTGAGAGAAAATTAGAAATAGATGTCGTAAAATACCCAGTAATTGTTTGGTGGGTCATGTGACTCATGTTTGGCCACTGTAAATTCCTTTTATTAGATATCAAATAATATTCTTTTGAAGAAATATCATTCAAGAACAGTTTACGAATAGCATTAATTCATACACTCCCCAAATAAAATTAATTGTATTTGGGGTAATGCATTACTTAACCTTAATTTTCTTACCAAATAAAAATTAATTACCTTAAGGTCCTTAATTTATATATTTCTTAACATAAATAAATAAATATACCATACTCACAATTATATTGTCTTTGTTATAATATATAGACTTCATAAGAGAATATAAAAAATAATAAAAATTTTACGAATAAAATCAAATATAAACTAACCTTAACAAAATTTCGGTCCGGAATTTGTAAAACTTCAAAATTGTTTTGTCGACATTAGATTAATGATTGACTATTATGACTATTCAAATTTCGGCCCGGAATTTTGGACAAGAGAGTCTTTGTTGGAACGGATTATTATGTCAAGATTAGTCTAACAGAACTAACCGGACCCAAATATTCGGTCTATGGCCGGTGCAAAAGAATATTTTTGGACCGATCGATCTGAACCGATAAACAACCCTATCAACTCTCACACATGCACTAAGGGTGGGTCGGTCTAGGGTTAATCAGTTTTACCAGATGAATCCAAAATTAGGGTTGATTTCAAGCTCAATAACAATTGATAGAACTACATTACATGTTCATGAACAACAACACAACTTCAATTAGATAACAAACAAATCTCAATAGAAATCCCTACCCAATCGATACAGCGGCATTACAAGCTCATGAACAACAATTTTTTCATTACAGATAAAATCAGCAGATTTGAAGCCGACGGCGTTAATCACCACCGGCGCCGTAAAACCATCTCCGGCAGCTCTATTCACCTCCAACTTCTGAACGCCGTCCAATGTGGGTATAAAACTCGCCTCCGGCAACATATTCAGATCACGCGCCGTCAAGTACTGATTAGGCACAACATGGTAACGAAAGTAGTCACGTTCGAACTGAAGAAAAGAGATCATTACTGAATCACGAACAACAAACAAAGTCATTTTCTTCAGCACAACGAGATCGGAGTATTCATCGAGGAGGGCTTTGGAGAAGACGGTGAACCCTTTATTACTGAGGATTGTTGTGACGTCGGAGAGTGATGTATGCATCAGAATGTGATCGGAAGATGCAGTGTTTGTTGAGAAGTAAATGTTAAGTAGAGTTGGGAGGACGAGGAAGACGATGAGTAGAGTTTTCATTATAGTTCTTCTTTGTTGCGTTTGGTGTTTAAGTCATTAAGTGTATATTTTGTATTGAATGGTAAATCTTTGTTATTAATGAAAGAGTTATGATGGAGATAATGTTTCCAAAAACTGCATAAAAATCATTAATGAAATGTATAGTACGATATCTCTTATAGTATATCTCTTTGAAATTTTTGCTTGTTTTGAGGTTTGAAATTGCTACTCTTTTGTGTAGAGGATTCTTATTATGGTACCTATTACCTAAATATCATATACTAATGAAAAGATGTTGACATGGTTTTTTTATTGGAAATTTCTGATGGTGTGCCTTAGACATGTAAAAATTCGGACCGGTTCGCCCGAAAAAAAACATGGGTATGGGTAGTTTGGCCCGTTCAAGTCTGACCCGTATCAACCCACATTTTGGTGTGACAGATATGGCTAAACATTTTGGCCTGCAGGTCAATCCGGCCCGACCCGTATATAATTTTTATGCATATAATTTATATATATATATATAGAGGATAGATCATATGAGAACAACCTCTAACGTGAGAACATGAGAACAAATTGTGACCATCCAATTTTTAAAATTCAATGGTCTAGATTAATGATAGAAAATGATAAATAAAAAACCATTTAATGTATAATACTTACTCACTCTCATTAAAAGAGAGTGAACTCACTCTCTCTTAATTGTTTTTTTTAAATATATTGTATTATAGGAAACAGTTAGTTAAAAAAGATTCACTAGATATCTCCTTCCTCCTTTCTATTATACGTTCAACTCCATTAACAGTTCTTCCCAAATTTCGTCAAAGAAAATAACGAAACAATGGAAAACTCAGATTTATTCAGTTCGGTCTCTCTACAACATCTGTTCAAGTCGATCATAACAGAATTCAACAAGTTGTCGTATCCAGTGAAGAAAATCATATCCCGTCAAGAAAGCAGTTTGTTTCTCCATATGCAAATCTGAGTAAGTGTATGTATTCAAATTTACTCTTTGTAAATTAAATCGGTTTGACATAACTCGTGTGAATAACCGATAGAATTGTAGAGTTGCATTGTTGAAACTCGTACGAAGAACCGATAGACTAAAAAAATTTCGATGTTGATAATAAATCTAATAAACAGATTAACTACGAATAACACACTTGTATCATTTTAGTTTCAGTTGAAAAGATCATTATAATTACGAATAAACAAATTCCAGGTTGATAATAAATATAATAAACATAGTAACTATGAATAACACATTTGTATCATTTTAGTTTCAGTTGAATAGATCATTATAATTACGAATAAATAAATTGACGTCTAATAGAGTATTTGTTTTTTCAGGCACAACCAAACAATGGAAGGTTCATAAGTCTAATGCATTTCAAGAAGGCGAATATATGGATTTCATTTTTCAAAATTTAGAATGTGATGAGGATATTCCGGTTGGTTTTGCCAATACAAAAACGCCAGATGGATCAGTGTGTTGGATACCAACATGCGATCTACAGTCGGGTTCAAAACAATTGGAAAGAGGTTCAAAACAATTGAGGATGGAGAAGCTTTTTATAAGAGCTATGCATCTACAGTCGGGTTTGATGTTAGAAGGGGAGCTTCTCGTGAGGATACGGATGAATCGATGAAGATTTCAAGTTGATTAATAGCTGTTGTTTTATCTTTAAAAACAAATGCTTATCAACAATGTATTATTTCACTTAAAAACGTCTGTAATTAGAACTTACTGCTGCATTGTTAAATCTCACTTTAAAAACGTTTATAATTACGAATAATCACTATTATGTCAAACACAAGTAAATAATCACAAACCTTTCAGCTAAGATTGAAGATTTCAAGTTGATAGTGGTAGAGTACATTAACTAAAGGAAGTATATCTAAATGATCATAGCATTGACCGTTTGTAATTACGAACTTAATGCTTCTATACATTGTTATGTCTCTCTAAAAAAACATTTGTAATTACGAATTTAATGCTTCTAAATATTGTTATGTCTCACTAAAAAACGTTTATAATTACAAACTTAATGCTTGTATACATTGTTATATCTCACTTAAAAAACGTTTTTAATTACGAATAATCGATTGTATACGTTGTTATATCTCACTTAAAAAACGTTTGTAATTACGAATAATCCATATTATGTCAAACACAAGTACATAATATATTATTGGTATTTTGGTTTTCAAACTTATTAGTAAAAATTATACAAACGTTATAATTTTCATTGACCAAATTACAATCACTTATAATAACTACGATTATTATATTAATCGATATGACAACTATATAACAAAACTAATATATTATTGGTATTTTGGTAACAACTTTATCCCCATCAGAACTAACGTCAAGCTCCCGTTTCTCTTCATCACTAGTCAACTTCTCTTTTCCCTTTCCTTTAATGTCCTTAGGCTTGGTGACATTCTTCACAACTGCAGGAACAACATTTTCATTACTCCTCTATATATATTATATGTGAACTACACTGGCTTCGATTTTACACATAACAACAAAACAAAATATTATAGCATCGTCATTATTCGTAATTAATAATGCATTATCATACTATTTGAAGGATGTATTCACAATTTATTCATAATTAACTACTAGTTTCCATGTCAATCTAAAATTTTCCAACACATAATTATGACAACATGTTGACTAATTAATTCCATGCCTATAAGTTTTTGTATAGCAATCAACTGGAAACCAATCTGAATTATTAATATCGAAGAAACCTATCTGAGTTTAACAAGCCTGTCCAAACATAAATAATTATTTTTCGTGCAGATAAAAGCCAGAAATATAGAACAAGTTGAAGGCTCTCATAATTCATGCTACCAACTTACTAAGTATAACATAAATGAAATAATCGATTGCACAATGCAAAAGGAGAAGAGGTGGACTAGTACTCAGTGAGAGGTGTGCTGTTAGTATCCAACATTAGTACTTAAAGCTTTCATGAACTGAAAACCCATAAAACAAATTAATAACTATGAATAATAGTTACAAACTATCATGTTGATAACAAAAACGACAACATCAAGATCATTCGTAATTATGGAATATATTTTCTCAACATATTCCAACAACATTACTTTAAGATAACAAAAATTATTCATAATTAATCAAAAACAACAATATTAACACACCAATCACAAACCCACCAACAATCTTCAACCAAGCAAGACAAGCAAGCCATACCTACAGAAGAATCTGCCATTAATCCTGAAACTGTCTTCTTCCAATCAAGCGAATTTCACAAGAGAGCTTTGCTGACATGAAACAATAATGCTGCTATACATTGTTATGTCTCTCTAAAAAAACGTTTGTAATTACGAATTTAATGCTTCTATATATTGTTATGTCTCACTAAAAAACGTTTATAATTTCAAGCTTAATGCTTGTATACATTGTTATATCTCGATTAAAAAACGTTTTTAATTACGAATAACCGAAGATCCGACTGAGGTACGTCTCCAACAACATACTCTAGGGGTTTATAATTAAACCTCCAAAGTTTCAGAAGAAATTAGGGTTTACGATGACGGTTACCTTAAGTAATAAGTTTGCCAAGGCAGCGGCAAACGGAATAGGCTGAGGATTGTCGCCGGGATATCCACAACCACCTAGTTAGACGACTGAAACCTTCTTCCGCTTCAGAAGCTGCCGTCAAACACCTTCTGCACCGTACACCTTCGGGAGGCAAAGGAGTCGCCGGGAGATCCAGATCCACACCGAACCGGGAGCGCCACAACCGCAAAGGAGTCGCCGGAGTGCTCCTCGCCGTCTATGCTACGCCACCAACGCCGGAGTTCCCTGCTTCGGCTTCAAAATTTCTCTTCGACCGCCGCAGCCCAAAAATCGTTTTTCCTAATGTGCAGCGTGTATTGAGTGAAATTAGGGATTCCAAATTCTGATATATGGGAAGCGCGTGTGTTGTTAAAATATTTCTTAATAATTACGATAATTACCCTAAATCTCGACCCTTAATAATACACATCCGATGGTCTACGATTGTTCTCATGTTCTCACGTTAGAGGTTGTTCTCATGGGAACCACACCCTATATATATATATATATATATATATATATATATATATATATATATATATATATATATATATAGTATCAGGTGAGAACAAGTGTTACGGTAAGATATAAGAACGTATCTTAAGCGTCGGATTAAACAATCAACGTTCATGATTTATCGTGTTTAAATGGTAAGTGTGCATTATATTAATACGTTATTTAGTTAAGGCATGTATGATATTTCAATTTAGGAAATAAAAAATATATTTATATACAATGTTGGTCGACTTATCATTTCATCAAACTTGCACGAATGTATATCACTTAAGATAATCTCAATTGTCATCTAAACTAGTAAAGCCCACTATTTCTGAATGGGAATACATTGATAAGTTTATCATGCCCAATATACAAAGATACAAATGCACGATTATTGTTTGAACAAAATGAACAAATGCACAACTATGTTCGTAAAGTAGATGCATATGGATTGAAACAACACGAGTACTTATAAAAAAATTGTACATATGCACGGATATATTCATTTGTTTATATAGAAATGAGGTTTGACTTAAAAAGTGAAAGTGGTACTGGGTTGAACTTAATTGATTTTCAAGTTATTTGGTGGATTTATAGGGGTATGAATATCATATAATAATATAGTG
The DNA here is from genome assembly GCA_033239125.1 of Fagopyrum homotropicum. Lineage (NCBI taxonomy): Eukaryota > Viridiplantae > Streptophyta > Magnoliopsida > Caryophyllales > Polygonaceae > Fagopyrum > Fagopyrum homotropicum. Next base: position 143,801,242 of record BSWB01000005.1, read on the forward strand.
GGAAGTTATCTGCATGATTAGGCAAATTAGTCGGGTATCTGTACATTTGATTCAGACATAGTCGTGTATTTGAACCTTCATACATTATAAGCAATAAGCTAATCATTTGCATTTGAACCATTGTACACTAGTCGTGCATTTGTATATTTGCTAATACATTCGTGCATGTGCATCATACTATAAGCTAAATAAAATTTCTTCGTAAAACGAATTTATAAAAAAATGACAAGCCAACCAATATTATAAAAAATTATTTCCTTAAATGAAATATCATACACACCTTAAATAAATACAATACTAAATAGAAAGCACACTTACCATTTAAACAAGTTAAATCATGAACGTTGATTGTTTGATCCGACGCTTAAGATACGTTCTTATTTCTTACCGTAACACTTGTTCTCACCTGATCCTAACCCTATATATACCTATATATATATATATATATGATTTGTTTCGAGTGTCACGTACTCTGATTTTTCATTTAGTTTGTTTTGAGCATTTTGACGAGTTATACTCGTTTGTAATACAAGATTGCATAGATAACTTTACTGCAATGATACTTGTTGTTTGTCATGTGTTTGAGTTTATTAATTTTGTGCGTCGATTATTGTTGAACTCGTTGGTAGTGCACTATGCAAGTATAATTAAATTAAAAATTTGTGGTATATACATTATATTACTTGTTTTGAATGATACATTCCGGAAAAAAACGCACAATCAAGTACATACTGGTCATCCGGCCCGACAACCCGCCCACTTTTTATGTGGGTGTACATGGACAACGTTTGTGGCACGGACAAGGCGGGCCGGTTCAGCCCGAGCCCGCTTTTGTGCAAGTCTAGAGTGTGCATGTACTTTTGACTTTTTCGAATTATGCTAAGTATTTTTCAATTTTTGGATGGTGTCTATGAATTTTAGACTTTTTCGGATTATACTCTTGTACCTTCCATATATAAATTAAGATTTTGAGAGGAAAAGAAGATAAATATTATTTGATAGTTATTGTTAATAGTCATTTTAAATGCATAAATAAGTTCTTGAAGAAATAACTTATTTTTTTGGTCTCTTACAATATTAATAAATTTTAATTTATACAAGGTAAAAGAGCATAATTCGAAAAAGTCAAAAACTCAAGGACACTATCGGAAAAATGAAAACCCCTTGGATCTATTTAGAAAAAGTTAAAAGTAAAGGGACACTATTCAAAATTTTTCTTTTTTTTCGGAAAGAAGAGTAAAACTCTCCGCGCGTAAAAGCCCTTTTAAATAATTCAAAAGAAGTGGTCTATGCTATATGAGGTCGGTGGATTTATGTGCTGGATTTGGTAGTGATAATCATTTGTGCTTGTAGCTAACGTCCTCTATATGTAGTCCGATAAACTTAACTAACATGATATCAAATGCGTTTTAGCCAAAAAGACCGACTTATAATCCTAAACGTTCGAGCCAGATAAAAAGATAATGATATGCTAGATTCGTACGTACACAACCAGTTGATTTTATGATGAATTTAAGCTATGCTTATCTGTTGGGTTTGAGTCAATACACATGTACAAAACCCCGATCTACTCAAATTGACTCTTATACTTTTTTTAAAAAACTTTTTTTATATTGATTTTGTCATTTATTAACTGGTAAAATGATTTACCACTATTACTCTATTAAGAGTATCAATATCATAAACTCATTAGTAAATATACTCCTATTTAACTCAAGTCTTCCATCTAGAGGGAATTAATATAAGAGAAAAATGAGAGGGGCTGATAAAACAAAAGTCTATAAAAAAAGAGAGTCCATTTAATCGAATTCTTTATTAAACAACGCCGTCTCACACCGTCAATTGAAAGAATAAGTAAAAAAAATCTATAAATTAGTGATAATTCTCGGAACTCACCACTTAGAAAATGTAAAACGCCCTCTATACAAGATATGAGGGAGTAGAATAAACGAGCCGACCAGCCTAAAATATATTACTCAAAACAAAAATATTTTGGAGGTCTTTGCATATTTCAACTAATTTTATTTACAAAATATTAATACAGATATCAAAATATTTAGATATTAGTTATGAGCACAATCATTTGATCCTTAAAATATAACCATGTATTGATAAGAGACATAATAAAAGTATAAGATTTATGATCCAATACATGATATATTAAAGCAATGATACATTCATATATGTTATCATGAAACTATTATTGATCTTATCTACATGTCTCCAAAATTATTTAAACTTGTTCCGTGATATTATCAATTTGGATCCTTGTAGCAGCAACAAGCGTTGTTATCTTCTTCGCATTGGGATCGTTCAAATTGGCGATTCAAGCAATATTCCTTGCATTCAGCAGGATCTCGGTCACATTTGTATCTGAAAGTGCACTTCCTTATGGGTTTCTTTGGCGGAACCTTGTAGCAACAACAACTAGTCTTAGCGTTCTTGCATTCGGCTTCATCGAATTGGAGCTTTACGCAATAGTCGAAGCATTTATCAAGGTTACATCCCAATCTAAGAAAACACTTTTTTATCGGTTTCGTTGGATCTCGTCCATCACCTGAAAATCCATTTCATTCATTATTCGATCATAATAAACATTGTATAATGCAAAATACCTACGTACATAGTACCAATGTTAATTGGAACATAATTAAAAACCTTTTTTCAATTTTGAATCGTTATAAAACTGATTTGAATTCGAAAATAAGAGGTAACAATGCAACTATTTTTTTAAATCACTAACATTTTATAGATGTAGTGACGAGAGTTAGAACGAGGAGAACGATGAAAAATGAGCTCTTCATTGTTGACGCAATGACATAACCTTGATTCAAATTCTTTTTGTAAATTAAAATAAGTGTATTTCAATGTTCGATTTATGATGTTTCATGTAAGGACATATAATATATAGTTGATAATGTGTTTACTATATGCATGCACCAAAAATTATTTATTTAATACATGTTATATATTATCAAATAAATTTTATTCTTACAATTTTATAAGAGGAAGGGAATTGAATTTAATTAATGTGTTTGTCACCCATGCATGTATTAGTATTAATGAAATTCAATTTAGAAAAAATAACAAAATTTTGTACAAATAAATTGACTAGATCGATAAGACTGGAATTTATGTGTAAAGATGTAGTTTTTTTTAAAACAATGCAAAATAAGCTTATTATCTATATATTCTCGCATTTATTGATTCGGTTTGTCGAAATTGTTGGGCATAAGCCCTTGCCACTTCATAGGGTTATCGTTGCCTCTTCTGATGTTATATGTCACAAATCCTTTCCAGGCACTTTTTTGACAGGATCCGGACAAAACCAACGTGAAAAACAAGAGTGCTAGCTTTGTGGTTTCGAGCAGTACAATTTGGTATACTCATATGTATAAAATGATGTACAAATGAATGAGAAATTAGTTTCTAAAGATGAGCGTATTAAATGTACAATTAATTGAGAGATTTAATTGTGAAATATTTGTCCTTCATCGACAATGTAAAGATTGACGAGACACCATATATGAGGATACAAATATTATGGTTAACTAAGTTTATGGAGAGACGCTTTACTATTTGTTACACCACACGCCCGCACCAAGACGTGGTGTAGCGCGGCCGCGGGAATGAAGAATTGAGAGCGATTCTCTCCAACTATCAACCTCCTACAACGGTGGTAAAGGTGGCGCCGAGAGAGTCGATGACGCTCCTGGTAATAGCTGATGTTGCTCGCGTTGGACAAGAAAGGCGACAACGGTGGCAAGCATCCTAGCTCCCAACGAGTCGGCAACAATGGTGGTTCTCTTGCGGTCTAGTTTTGCGTTGGTGGAATGGAGGCACAACTATAGATCTGATAAGGTTAATGTCGAGACGAAGAAGACAAAGGAAGGAAGAGTTGTGTTGGAGATAATAAAGTCTCACATCAAAAGATGGAGGCACTCCGAGCCTAGTATATAAGGTCGGTGGACTACTTCTCCTATTGCCAATTAGTTTTAAGATGGAACCTCGTCGGGTTTATGTACTGGGCTTGGGCCTAATGCGCATGTGCGCTACTATGCACAAGACCCCCGCTCTACCGGTCCGTTTGTATCGGACTTTGACATGGTATCAGAGTTGTTAGCCTCAATTCGGCTCGCGGTCCTACCTGTGAACAAGTGCAACTCGGTCTATATCCTCTAGTTGCACTTGCGGGAGCGTGTTGGAGATAATAAAGTCCCACGTCGAAAGATGGGGACGCTCCGAGCCTAGTATATAAGGTCGGTGGGCTACTTCTCCTATTGCCAATTGATTTTAGGATGGAACCTCCCCGGGTTTATTTTCATGCATCTCAAATTTATTTAAACTTATTTCATGAAATTATCAATTGGATCAAGTGATCAACAAGTAAGGTTAACGATGCACTTTGTCATGAGTTTCTTTGGTGAAACCATGTAGCAACAACCAGTCTTCGTGTTCTTGCATATATCCGACTTCGTCGAATTGGGGTTTTACGCAATTTTCAAGACATTTATCGAGGTTAAACCGCAATCTAAAAAGACACTTTTTTCATGGGGTTTGTTGGATCTCGACCACCACTTGAAAATCCATTTCATTCATTTTGATTGTCCGCCACCGATTATAACCACGTTATAGATTTTAAAATCCATATCTAGATTTCAATAATTATGGTTGGGTATTTTGTTACGAGAAGATTGGCATTATAGGGCCTATTTTGTGTCTAAGCTACAAAGCAGGCTCATGATTTTCTCGGATTATTTTTAAAAGAAAAATAAGATGGTTTAAAAGGTTATATTGGTGTAAGTTTAGGAATAAAAGAGTAATTGAAATTGATAGAAATAAAACCTCTACACAGGAAAAAAAAAAACATGGGAGAATTTAATATACTAGGCCTTTTTGAGAATATGATTTAATAAATGTACCCCAAAATTTTTTACCACTTTCATTTAATGGTAGGTAAAATTTGTTTTTTATTTATGTGTAAGTTTTATTTTTTAATTATTAAATTTGTTTTTTATTTTATTTTATTTTATTGTCTTTTTATTTTCTTTTTTATTTTTTTTTATTTTTTTTATTTTTTGGAATAAATTTATCATACCAGAAATTTCTCATACCAGAAATTTTATCATACCAGAATTTTTATCATACCAGAATTTTATCATACCACAAATATTTTCATCCAGAAGTTTTTTTCATACCGGAATTTTTTTCATACCGAAAATTTTTTCATACCGGAAGTTTTTTCATACCGGAAGTTACATACCGGAAATTTTTTCATACCGGAAATTTTTTCGTACCGGAAATTTTTTCATACCGGAAATTTTTTCATACCAGAATTTCACATACGAGAGACTTCACATACCAGAAACTTTACAAAACTAAACTTAACATAGCAGAAACTTTACAAAACTTAACATACTAGAAACTTTACAAAACTAAACTTAACATACCAGAAACTTAACATACCAGAAACTTTACAAAACTTTACATACTATAAACTTTACATACCAGAAACTTTACGTACTAGAAACTTAAATATCCCAAAAAATTTTAAATGTTAACTAAATTGAAATAAAATACATAGAATTGATGGATGGACCCAATACACGAAATTTTCACATACCAGAAGACAATAGCTCCCAGTACAGTATTGATAATGTCACAGAAGTAAACTAGAATAAAATAAGCAGAAATTATTATACCAGAATTTCATACCATAATTTTTCATAACAGAATTTTCATACTAGAAATTATCATACCAAAAATTATCATACCAGATTTTAAAATACCAGAAATTAAAATACCATAAATTATGATACTAAAAAACAAAAATAAAAGGGTACATATAATCAAGTATAGCTTGTATGAATTTTATACCAAAACGGAAAATTTTTATATGAAATTGATGACATTACCAAGAAGTAAAGCAACTACTCCAAGGGGACCCTGCTTCCTTCATCTTCATCACTCACTGTCTGCTGATATTGAACATGGGATTTAATGGTTTACGAGAGCTAATTTAGCCTTCTTTTGGTTTTGTCAACTTGGAGTATTGACTCAATTACAGTGAGCCCACCATTGTCACACTAATGCCAGTATGCCACCAATCTCGCCCTTTTGCCGCATGCCTTTCGATTATTATTATTATTGTGTGCGAGTTCTTGAGAAGCCCAAAGCGCATGTGCAATGCAATTGCATGGAAGAAGTGCTTAAATCCTAATCCCAAATCACAAAAACCTTATTGCATTTTTTTTGCTTCCATCAAGGGATCTTTAAAATTTTAAACTTAACAACATACTTTCTGCAAGAAAAAAAACAAAAAACGCATCTCCCCAGAGATTGTCTACTATCTCACTAGTTCTGTCTATTATAGAACCTCCTATACCCACCTAAACAACTTTCAAAATCCACCCACAACAAACAAATCAAAACAAATTAGATATCAAAAGCTTAACATCATATGCCATTTTTTAAAAAAAAAGAAGAGAGAAAAACATCAAGATACGATGAAAACCATACCAGAATTTTTGGCAACCATCGGTACCTACTGGAAAATTGCAAATGTTCCAATACAACAGTCAAATCCAACAGTGTAAACAATGATCTCAAGAGAGATGTGCCATCCAACCAACATCGAGGTTGTCTTGAGCTTGGGATTTTCAAGTAAAGTCTCTGGATCTTAGGAAGATTTCAAATTGAAGATGGGAGTGGGCCAGTGAGGTCATCGTCATCCAATCTGCAAAACTACAAGGAGATATGGCCTTCAATGGAGGAAGGAACCGCCAAGGGGCTTCAAACCTAGATCAAGTGCTTGCGGATCCGGCAGAACCCCAACACCATCGCTACTTGTTCAGCAATTTGTTGCTTCTATTTTTCTTGCTCTTGCTTCTGAGAGAAAAGAGAGGCCGGTAGAAGGTGGCGATGGTGGAACGAAGGATGACAGAGGGAGGAAGTGGGGGCTGCGAGAGTGAAGTTAGGGTTTAACAGTAAAAAAACGTAACAGGGGTACACTTTATAAACGAAAATCTCAAAAAAGCCCAGTTACTCAATGGTTTTTAAAAAAGGCCTAGTTGCCTAATTTGCCCAAAAAACATCTCTTTATCTCCTTCATCCCTACCACGGAGAAACTCGAATGGTGGGTGATGGTTCGAGAAAGTCTTGTGGGTTTGGCTCCGGGACAAGGAAACGGTCAGAGCCTAGTGGTCCGGCTTTGTGGGTCCTCCGGAGGCGGCGTGGTTGATGGTCACAACAAGATGTTTTCCGGCAACTATATCGGAAGGGGTAAGGGCTATTGCGTTAGGTGTAGGAAGGTGATCCGGTGTGGTGGTGGTACAGGGTGGCTCCGGCGGCGTTGGGCCCGGGATGGAGTCATGGTCAATTAGGTGGTGGTTTGGTGGCGTGGATTCTGGTGGTTCGACGGGTATGAAGGAAAAGTAAAGAAAGGTCAAGGTTGGAGGATTGGTGCTCTTTGGGGGTTGTGTGTGGTGGTTCGATGCGGGGCCGGTGGGGTTGGCTACAAGGATGGATGGCGGTCAATCGGGTAGGGGTCAGGTGGCGTGGGTCCCCCGGTGGGGGTGGGGGTAATAGTAATATGTTATTTTCCGGCGATAGTAGCAGAATGGGTAATGGGTTACTTCGTTAGGTCTAAGGAGGTGGTCGATCCGGTGGCGTTGGGTCCGATGTAATCACAGTAATTTGGGTGGTGGTTTGTTGGCGTGGGTATTTGGGGTTCGGCTGGCATGGTGCCAGAAGTAGAGAAAGGTCAAGGTTGGAGGATTGGTGGTTGTTAGGTGGTTTTCAAGGGCTATGGGTGGTGGACACTGGTGGTTCGATGTGGGGCGGTGGGGTTAGCTCCGGGACTAGATGACGGTCGAGTGAGTAGTGGTCTAGTGGTGTGGGTCCTTCGGTGACGGAATGATTGGTGGTAACATTGTGGGTGGAGGGTTTTCGGTTAGGGAAACAGTGGTGGTGAAGACCGTTCTTGTGATCGATCGACCACAAGATCATTCCGGTCTCCGACTTCCTCTCGTCGAATTGACCACCGGCATGCTCATCGATATATCCCGCCGGCCACAAATGGAGGAAGAATATATAAATGGTCCAAACTTTTCAAACTTACAAATATGGGTAACTATGATTGAAATTGGGTAATTTTCTCCCACGGTAATTACACAAAATTTATTGTGTATTAACATTGTTATTTAATAGAGTGTATTAACGTTATGTATTAACATTAGGGTACTAACTATAATTTTAAGAAAACAAATAACATAAAAATGAAGTTCAATTAGTCCAGCTGGTAAAAGAGTGGTGGTGTGGGCATGTCAGTTAGGTTTGAAACCTCCGAACTACAAGATTTGATTTTTGGATCTTGTGTGAATCGTTTGGGTTGGACCTTGTGTAAATCGATTGGGCTTGAGTTTGGGTTACTTGATGTTACGCTAGGGGAAAAGGTCTACTTACTCAACTCACTTTTTGTTATTGTTTGTTGTTCTTTTTGGATGACTTGTTTAAGTGAATTTGCTATCAAGCTATTTGAGCAAATCCGTCGTCTACTAGTGATAAAGTGACACGACTTTCCTAACCAAAATGTTCAAATATAAATATATTAATTATTGTGTTTCGCATTTATATTTATTATTGTGTTTTCACTTTGTATAAATGTAATGGCTAACTTGGTCCATGACCAAACTTTTTTAATCAAAAAGTTTTTTTTGGTGTTCTTTACATGACTTGAAACTTATAATTTATGAAATATAAAAAAATAGAAATATAAAAATAGAAATATTTATCGCATACAAAAAACAAATTATTTGATCCATAAAATATTATCATATATTGATAAGAGATTGTAAATTGTATGATTTATCATCAAGTCATGATACATGAGAGTAATGATACGTCTAATTATTATTTATCTTATTTTCATATCTCTTAAATTTTATTACACTTGTTTTATGAAATCATTTAATTGGATCCTTATAGCAACAACAACTCTTGTTATCCTTCTCACATTTGGCGTATTCACGACGGTTGGAGTGACACAATTTAGTACATTTACTAATGTCACATGGATCTTTGTTAAAACATATTTTTTTAGGCGCCGGATGCCGATCTCCACTTGAAGATCCTTCACCTGGAGATTTTTCAATTGGATCCTTATAACAACAACAACTTGTGTTATCCTTCTCACATTTGGCGTATTCACGACGGTTTTCGTGACACAATTTAGTACATTTATCAATGTCACATGGGTTTTTGCTAAAGCAGATTTTTTTAGGCGCCGGAGGTCGACCTTCGCCTGAAAAGTCAATTGCTCATTTATTTATTAATTAAAATTAAGTAAAAACAAACAAAGAAATCAATTAACAATCCAAATTAACCAAACAAAATATTAACATCACTCATGCAAAGGTTTCTCTTGAAGTTATACATTTTGATAAAAAATAACCACTACATACTATTAAAGTTCGTTGATATCATAGATGAAAATCGCTTACATGTTGATGACATAGCGACGAAAATTAGAACGAGAAGGGAGATGGTGAAACATGTACTCTTCATTGTTTATGTAATCGGATAACTTTTATTTGAATTTGTGTTTTTCTTCTTCTTTTGAAACAAAAGTTATACTCGATTTTCACGTTCGATTTGAGAGGTTTGTTCTAGGAACACATTATATTTATACTTGAGAATGTATTTGTCATGCATGCATCATAAAATAGTTATTTAATGTATGTTATAAATTACTAAATTAATTTTATTTCTAAAAGTTTATAAATGGAAGGATATTGTATTTAATTTATGTTTTTAGCACTCATGCATGCATCATAACTAGTAAGGACCAACTAGAAAAATAAGAAATGAATTTACAAGAAGGGCAACTTTGAAACTTTATAACCCATGCAAGACATTTAGGGCCCGTTTGGTTTTAACTCCGGAATCGGAAACGGAATGGAAACGAATCTAGTCAATACGTATATCCTTATTCATTAAAATTTTTGGAATCATTCCTTGTGGTTTGTAGTAATTGAATGAGAGTTTGATTTCTTTTGATACCCTATAGGGTAACAAAATGTGAGGAAGCAAGTGTATTTTTCATTAAACCATGGGGAATGATTCCATAAAATTTAATGAATATGGATATACATATGAACTAAATTCGTTTCCATTCCGTTTCCGTTTCCAGAGTTGGAACCAAACGGGCACTTATACTAATTGTTTGTTTCGTGTTATGCGTCACGTTTATTTAGGGGGGAAATTAGAAGAAAAAAAATATGTATTATTTAATAAACAACCTTTGATCTTATATATATATTAAAGAATTTAAAGTTGACACGTATATTGCCATGTGTCCTCTCCAACATTAACCTTAGTCCATTTTTTAAATTCAATAATATGTTATCAATTACTAAAATAAAAGTACACTTATATCACCTTCTTAGCTATACCAGCTATAAATTTTTTAATCTTTAATAAACAATCAACATGTCACGTCATAAACATGACACATTTGATTTTTCAACTGATTTACAAATTTTCCATTTTTTCCATAGTTTCATTCAACCGACTTTAATTTTATAGTTAAAACAAATATGTAGATTAATTTATTGTTATTTAGCTTTTACCCATTCCTAATATGAAGTGAGACCTTGATCATCGATGGATGTCAATGTCATTCCGGAAGATGTTTAACACCTCATCCGTAAGGATGCCTTAGACCGACCGGTTTCTAGAAACTGATCCGCCTAGTTCTTTTACCCATGTATCAAAAAAAATCGATGAGTTTGTTGATTTTGTTTCATTTTCTCCTCCCACTTGCTTTGTGATGGAAAAATACTCGTGTTCTAATCCCCCATTTGAGCTAATTAGCCTTTGCCCTTTGGTACCGAAACATTTCCTCCTTGACCAGCAAATATCTCTCTTTGCATTCAAGTTGTTGTCTCTATTGTATGCTCTCACCCGAAAAACCGCTTCCAAAGATGAGTCAGCTCGGTTCGGACTTGTTTCAATACAACCCCAAAGGTTCCCAAAGGTGTCTCACCATGTTGATTATCGTCCCACGTGAATCTATTGCCCTCGAAACCAAGATCCCTTAAATGACAAAGCTCTAGCGTCTCACGAAACGCCTTCCGTATCCGCTGAAGAAAGAACCTGGTTAAAATCTCCCAACCACACAAGACACAAACATCCTGAAGTTCATTTCAAAACATAGCGATTCTAATTGATGTGATGCAACAAGAATACACTGTAAAACTCGTCAATATTACAACTCTCTTTCTTTCAAAGGAGCAAACAGAATCAAATGCAAAGGTGAAAACCTCAGGCATTCAATTTCAGTGAAGTTCATATTCAAAGAAAACCTCAGGCACCAAAGATCCTTGATGTCTATTTAGTTTTGCCATTCAGATCTCCCGTGGGTACAGAGTTGAACAACGCCGCCATAGCAGTAATGCATTGAATCCAAAATCTGGAAGAATCGGTTTGCAGTAAATATGTTCAAAGTTGGGTCTCTCTCTATGTCGGTGGCTGCCATGTTCCCGGTCTGAAGGAAGGGCCAGAACCACTTGGCTCAGAAGTGCTGCAATTGATAATACGGAATTAGCAGACAACATGGTAAGGTTTATAGTCATTTGGTGCGGGTTCAACTGAAACCTACAAACTCAACCACTAAATTACCATTTGATGGTACTAAAACATAAAAATCAGTTAAAGAATATAAAAACAAGAGTTTCAGGTTTAGCTAGTAAATCCCACTGTGAAAAGCTTATGAATTGGATACATTTCAAATAAATTTTATATCACTGTACATACAGAAAAGAATATCTAATCTAGAGGATTGAACCTACATCAACTAAGACCTGTTTGGTATCCATATCTGGATTTCAATATATAATACGTTTTCGGTTTTATCGATACCGATATAAGTATCTGCTATGAGATTAAAATCTGATATCTTTGTTTGTGAGGTTGTAATATATGAAACGTGAAGAAGAGAGAAATCTTATGAAGATTTTCCCTATGAAAGACTTCTAGAGAGGAAGGGAAAAGGGATGAGAAATATAAGATATGGATATTGCTAGTTTTTGGAGTATGTCAAAAAGAGAGAAGAAGTGTTTTAGGAGTATATCAAGATGAGATTGAGATTGTTATCCATATACTTACATACCAAACATTAAGTATGAGCTTTATTTTAACGTTGAATGCCCATATCTGATATCAAGATATATTTGATATCTACAAATGAACACCAAACAAACCCTAAAGTACCATACAAAATCAAACTTATAATATAGAATCTTAACTATTCTTTCCTATAAAAGGATCAAGGGTATACACTAGTATGGAGTGGGGCAAATACAGTTAAGCTGAGGCATGAAAGTTAAAGTCACTGATGGGTGACCATAGTAAGGTATTTTATGATAAAGAAGTGTTAGTCCTAAAGTTTTAGATATCCAGGGATATATTCTATAGAGGAATTTGCCTCTTTGGGCAAAGAGTTTGACAGATCTGCTAGTGTACTTGTGTTTTTCTTTCTCAGTGATCGTGTTCTTCTGCTTGTTCCTTACTCCTAACTCCATATTATTAGTGCTTGGAATCAGGTTTCTAAGTTTGCAATTTTGAAAGAAACCTCAAACTCTAAACAGCCACACACAAAAGAAAGTGAAAATGCAACAGAATATAATCCGAAGCCTTAAAAATGCAACAGAAAGTGAAAATGCAACAGAATATAATCCGAAGCCTTATCAACGCTACTTATCTGCACACTCTAATTTTGATACTTCCCAAGTTTGAAGTGATTCAGAGAGATTATAATCCGAAGCCTTAAAAATTATGGATAATCACCGCTACTTATTTGCAAAAGAAAGTGAAAATGCAACAGAATATACCGATCTGGTTCTTCTTGAGGTGAAACTGTGTTCTCTGTATCCTCAGTCATGTGCATTCAAAGTCAAATTAATGAACTGTTATGGATGTACGATAAGGAAAAGTAGATCTTTCTGTAAGAAGGGATTGTGAGATAAATTGCAGGATGTCTTCCTAAATGTAAAATTCCAAATGCAGACAGAAGTTGAACGATTTGATGCTTTCAAGCTTGGTTTAAAGACAATGCATTACATATAAGATATGTGTTTTCTCCGCTATGATAAAAAGATAACGTGAATTGGGTCAGGCAATACGGTGCTAAAGGTTCAAGATTCTCAATCCTACTATTTGTTGATTATAGAGTTTGCATCTGGTTCACATCGACAAGAAAATCCATTAGTTAGTTTTGCCTTTTATCTTATGTCTAATTCAATATAAATTTAATGCATGAAGTTATGCCAGATATATGCATGTAAATAAGCCTTCACGACGCAACATTATATTCAATGCATAACCCAGTCAGCTCTGCATCAGCTCACCTTGCACTTCCAGGTCCAGCTGCTTCAGATCCATCTTCATGTCTCACACTTGAGGCTGTGGAAATTGTAAAGGTTAAGTCATTCAACATATTAGAGGTTGGTCTTGAAGGTTTAATGAATAATACCATGCTTTGACATATCAGTATACAGATTAAAGGATGCAGTAAAAACATATATTGGTTAATGTTAAATAGTAGTCTTAAAAAAGTGTTCCGTCATCTAGATTAATCAAGATTTAAGAATCCACTAAATTTTAGACAACTGTGATAAAATGATATATTATTCAATGAGATCCTGGGAAGTTAACGAAAGATTCAAAATTATCCAGTTATGTATGCTAACAAAGACAGATGCAATTCATGATAAACCCCATAAGTGAATTAAGGAAACCGTTTACAGAAGGGTACTTCGTGTTCAAACTCACTAACTTGTTATATCATAAAAAATAATATTGTCACATCATTATGTGCATGTTTTCTGCATAAAATGCCATATATTAAGCACTTTTCCATTTCTAACCTATACAAGCTGAAGCAAGCACATCAAATTTGTCAAAGCAATCTTTTTAAACCTTGTACCATCAAGAAGAGGTTATACACTTTTAGGATAAAAAAACAAGAACATGATCAAGGACATGTAAAGCATGCTCAAAAGATCTTCAAAAAACTATAAATTACATGATAACTATTTTGTGCAACCATAAGAAATTAGTTTATTTATCCAATAGTAATCAGAGTACTATTTTATGTTGGAAATGTAGTTTGCGTAGGGTATAAATGTTACCTTCTGGAGTGGTTGGGATGTGGCGAAGGAAGCTTTGTAAGTCTGGGGCTCCAACTTTACCTGTAAAATAAGCACAATGACGTAAGTGATTTTCCTGTAAAGAAATTGTGATAGCCACATTTTTTCCTGTCCACTGACCAGCTGTCCTGTTACCACCGGTACGCTCTTTAGCTTTTCTTTCCTCTTCCTCTTTCTTCAGACCTTCATGATGAAGCAGAAATGTCATCATGATTTGCTATGTAGAATTAGTAATGATTTAGAAAAGAATCACATGTACTGCAAATCTTGTTTTCAGTAAACAATTGTTCATACTGAAACCCGCTGATTTGCAGAAGTAATTCCTTTACAACGCTAAAAAAAGGAGATATCAAAGACATGCAGATCAAGAAGGCATACGCTCAACATTTTGCCTAACAAATTCACGTCTTGCCTCAAGGTCACGCATTTCCTGGAGATGAACAGACAATTATCAAATGAAAGAAATATAGTAAAGCATATAACAAGCACTGAAAAAATTAATTCCAATGAATCTGTATGTTCCTTTCATGTGGTTTCACCATGAAGATGAGTGACGTGATTTAAATGGCGAAAGGAAACCAGGTTTCAGCTATTTTCCAGTCAGACAATCAAAAAGTTTCAAGACCGCATAGGATTCATAATATCAGTGCAGTGATGCTTGATTTTCAAGCTTTGTTCTCCTACTAGGAAATAGTGGAGGCAACTACTATTTGTCCGTCGTTCATCAATCTCCTCATGGCCATTGTTAGGACTCTAAGCATAGACTAACAGAAATGTAAATACTTCATTAAAAGCTCAAATTTGAAAGCATAGACAAGCAAAATTTCTACAATAGCTTACTATTCATATATAGCTGAAAAATCTACGAAAAGCTATTCCCAATGTTGGTTCTTCACATTATAAGTACTTCAGAAGATATAAACAAATGTATAATCTGCATGTTGATGCAAAAATTGGAGCTTTTTTGGGTGTGTCCGAGAAGTCGAAGTGGATTTAGATAGTAATAATAATTTGAAAGTAGAACACAGGGAAGAAATAAGATAAAGAAATTAAAACTCATCTAAAATAATAATATTTCTAGTATGAGAAGCTGAAGTAGATCTAGATAGTAATAACACAAGTAAATACAGTGATAGTTTACTACACCTCTGGAGTTGGAGCAGCCTTGCGTTGCCCATTCAGCCAGCATATCCACTCCACTGCAGCAAAGACATTTGAATGAATTTTATGTAAGTAAAAGTAAAGGCAAGTAACCAACTGCACTTTTAAAGGACCCACAAACGTCAGCCATGAATATTCAGTAAACAAAGCAGCATGGTCTGCACAACTGAACTAACACAACGGTGAGTTGGTGACAGCAGGGGTACACTTGTCTATCAACTCAGTGAGCTGAAAAGCTTTGCATATAATGCAACATCAAAATTGTAAATAGAAGAGTAATTCCAATATAAGTTACCTGGAACAGATGTCGGATCCTGTTCCGATTTAAAAATGACCCATCTCTTCTCCTTTGCTAACAAAATGAAGAAATGTTCAGGATATGATGATAGAAGCAGAGAGCTCATTCGTAAAATATCTTACAGAACGTCAACTACTTCTGTTGTACAAGCATCCTTTAAAATAAATACAATTCAACCAAAATATACATTTCTTTCTTATTGGAAAAGTATTTCTTTTAAAGGGATATCACTCATTTGCACAATCAATCTTTTGCTAAGGTTGTTCACGAGAACAAATGTGGAAAGACACTGTAAAATCACTAGCACGAAGGAGGCATAATACATAAATAACTAAGATATTAATATCCCAATCATCGAACTTTTGAATAATACACCCAGACTCCCAGAGTAGCTATGGAAATAATAACCACTATTGCTTCACTTGTTTCTATCATGATTAACAATAATGTAACTATAGTGCCAATATAAAACATTGCAGCACGTTGTTGTCCCAGACGGAAAGTGAAAACCAACTATCCAACCCATCAAAAACAGTGTTTAGATCACTGCTATCTAGAAGAATCTGTAACCTAAAAGATTAACAAGGAGCACTCACTGCAGAAAAAGCTATTAGTATTTGAAGGAGTTTAGGTTACATAACTTTCCAACAAAGCTTATTTACAATATGCATCATAAGCTTTCGTATCAATTTCAAAATGATCAGATCAACCTATTATTATGGAAATGAACATAAAATAAATAATGTAATCGGAGTCACTTACAGAAGCCATCAATGACTTCAGTTCTGGTGAAGTAACGATTCCCTGCCTTGTCTACACCCATCAACGTTCTATTGGTGAAGAAACCAGCAATTTTAGCAACGAACTTGGACATATTCTTCCCCCGTTGAAAGTTCGAAAGTTGTTTGTTGAAATACTTAGTCTAACGATGTCCAATACATGTTGAATCTTAATCGAGCCACCCCAATCAATTTTTTCTCTAAATCGGTTTTTCCTAAAACCAATTCCTGAAACAAATTATCGGCAAAAAAAGGCTAGAATTTCAAATCAAAGACAAAGGATGCAAGCCCTAACATCTGAAATCAAACAATGCCAAACCATAGAGAAATATTCAAAGCCTTAACCTCGATCTCAACCCAAACCTAAGAAGGTGAAACTCCAGTCAAACTTGAGAAGTATACTTGTTAGGCTAGGTTTGAATCTGGAGAGACGATTGTGTGCTGCGAATTAGGGTTTGTTTGCCAGTAGGATTAAAGAAACTGAACTTTGAGAATAATTAACTTGCGCCCTGTAATGGAAGAGAACTCTAATAGTTGAAGTTGAGACGAAGAGAGGAGAAGAGTCTAAGGTCCGGCGTTCTGCGGATTGAAGTCATATAACACAGCGTTTAGCTCTACCGAAATCGCATTGAAATTAATTATCCATTTGAAATGAAGAATAAGGCCTTTCATTTCTAATTAAAGAGGTTAAATAGTTTAGAAAGAATTTGGCCTACGGCTTTTTTTTTTTTTTTTTTTTTTTTTTTTTTTAGTTTTGTGTTTATTAAATGTAGCTCATAATCTTTTACCAATTTTATTTAATGATAGATATAAATAATTAATCCTTTTATTTAAAAAATAATAATAATAATTGACGTTTGTTATTTGTTATATAAGTATAATTTTTAGATTTAGTTACTAAATTTATTTTTTTACTTTTTAAAAAAATATTTTTGCCTTTTTTTTCTTTTTTTTTTTTCTCGTACCAAAAAGTTTTCATACCGCATACCAGAAGTTAAGTTATCATAACAGAAGTTAAAGTTATCATTCCAGCAGTTTCATACCAGAAGTTTCAGCAAACACAGTTCAAATCAAAATTTACACGATTCAAATCAAAATTTACACGATTCAAATCAAATTTAACATTTTTTGTATGGATTATGCTTAAAAAACTATCCAACCCGGCTTCTCAAATCTTCAAATGCTTTCACGCTTTCAACATCAAACCCTTTGGTGAACTGCAAATCACAATCATGTCATACACAAAACATCTTCCTTCTTGCACTATCTAAACTCATATTAGACTAACACACAGTGTGTTAGTTACCTGATGAATACAAACATGCCTTCTCCATACCTTTTTACAAGACCCTTACTACTACTTGATGTAGCGGTTTAGTTTGGATGACTTTGAACTGCCGCTGCCTTTTATAAATTCATATATTTTAGCAAAGTTAAAACCGACAATTGAATAATCAAAGGCTTCTGCATATCATTTTACATTACTAGTTGGGCCTTACCTGAGGAGTGCCCACGCTAATAGCAGCCATTGCTTCAGCACATGTTGTACTAGCCGCAAGTTGATGCAACCAACAACAAATAATTTCAACACCATACATTCATTTCAACTAACCTGAATTCTTAAAAAGGTGAAAAAGAGCGCACAATTCCATGTAGAATTTGTAGATATCCTCAACACACTCAACCACATTCAATTCACTGTTAATATCACCAGCATCAATGTCGACAGTCGTTGGGCTTTTTAGTAGCAACCACATCCAATTCATTTTATAGGATGGATTAAAGAATGTATTTTTATTGTCTCCTTCTCCATCCTTATAAATAATGGACCTATCGAACATTTTTTTTCAAGATGCGGTTTACATCAAGGAGACCCTCTATCTCCTCTCCTCTTCAACATTGGAGTTGAAATACTCATGTGGAATCTCCAAAAACTTAATAACTACAACAAGAATCTAATTGGATTTCCTATTTCGAGGAATAGAACCATTATCCCATTTTTGACATTTGTTGATGATGATATCTTAATGTTCGTAATGGCTTTTCAAAGGGCAATTAAACTAACACTAGATATAATCGACAACTATTGTAGTATATCGGGACAAAAAGTTAACTTTCATAAATCAACTTTTCGAGTCTATCAAAATACAACAAACACAACAAAAAACCTCATCCATACAAAATTAGTTGAACAAATACATGTTAAGTTTGAACATTTGGACATATAAATCTATACTTAAACAATTGATTATATAGTCGAACAATTGATCATATTTTAACTATTTACAATATATGAATATTTTTAGTTAAACTTATATTTAAGCAATTATTATTTAATTCAATAATTATGTACTTTTTGTGTTTTTAACTCTAAAATCTCTTTCCACTTAAATCCATCTTTTTTTTTATATATATATATATATATATATATATATATAATGCAGTGTTTTGGTGTTTTGATGGTTTGTAATATTTTAATATGTTAAATCTCAAATACACCCAAATAAGTTGGGCTAAGCCCAAATAATAGTCACCCAATAGAAATAACACAATTCTTCAAAAACAAAAGATAAACCATACACTTGGTTGGATATGATACGAGATTATAGAAGGTTAATTTAGATAATTGGATGAGTTTATTTTTTTATGTGTTTGAGAGTGGACGAAGATTATAAATTAAATTATTAAAATAATTTATATGAGTAAAAATAAATTTAAAAAATAACCTCTTTTATCCATAATTATTGAAGATTAATCTCTTATAATTTTTATTTCTATAAATTTTTCTAAAAAATCTACATTTCATATCAAACATTGAAATGTTAAACCATTACAAATCCGACAACCATGTTGTTTTTAGCCGAATTTAGTCATCATTGAACTTGAGCTTTAGCATATTGTCTTCACATGAAATATATATCATAGAATATTTACTATAATTTTTTTAAAAAAAAATTATAACGATAAAAATATATTACCTATGATTAATGGTGTGCTATGGTGGACTATAGACGAGATTACAGTAAGTACACTTGGTTTTGGTTACGATGAACATATTTAGCCAAAATGAATTCCAAATAAGTAAGATCCAAAATCAAAATATTACAAATTTAATCCATACAAAATCAAATAAAAAAAACTCAAAATAACAAAAACCATTTCAGCTTACATTTATCCCATCCAAGTTTTACATTTTTTCACATTCTTCACTTCTTCTCTTCAAGCTTCTTCTCCTCCTCAACCAAACCCGGTTCAACTTCTTTCTTCGGTTCGATCTTCGTTGTTTCGCTTGCGGTCACTTCTTTGGTCTCAAGAGTAGTCTCTGAAGGAGTTGCGATTGCTTCTTCTGTCACCTTAGCTTCAGTCTGTACATAAGAATGACATTTACAATATAAGTATAATTATCTCTCATACAAGATAATGATGTAAAAAAACAAACCCTAGTTTTGAAAAACAACATTTTTAGATCAAATCTAAAAAAAAACATTAGAATTATAGATATTGATGGATATCCAATTATCCAAGATCATGCATATCCACATATGTTTTACAAAGTCAATGTAATGACAGCTCAATACGACCTTCTCTTGCATAACATACTAGCCACAAACTAAAGATATGTATAATTCGGGTCCGTCGGGCGGGCGGCCCATCCAACTTATTATCTCTAACATGCCCCGTAAGTGTAACCTCTCTATATCATGTTAAAGTTCGATACAGACGGATATTAGACCATAGAAGGAGAGTTCACCGACCGGTCCGACCTTATATACTAGAATCGGGATGTTACTTTAGATCACAAATACTTAGTATACTAATCCGGTTTAAATCCGTAAAAAGACAAAAATGTACGATAGACTACCTCTGGGGTCAATCCGAACCGATTCTTGGACGGGTTGAACCACCATAAATTCAATTCTATATTGTGAGACATGCATGTCAATTAAATGCACGAAATACGCATAAATATAAGCAAAGATGCATGGTATAGAATTATACACGAACATGGACTCTTTTCATGGTTGACGTACGTGTTTAAGTATATGACATTTAGGGAAACAACGTAGAGACAAAGAGGACCCATAACATAAGTAGATTGGTATGCCACAATTCACTAATATATATATATATATTCTACTTTTCTTTTTGAGTTTAGTAATAAAAAAATAATAATCCATCTCTTTATGAGTATATAAGTTATAAGATCAAGTTCGATACTTATGGATAATAAAAAAAAAAAGGTTAATTTGATGTGGTATATTTTATAACTTTATGAGGTATTCTTGAGTTTAAACACATTTTTTATTGTCATTTTTGTTGCCAAATAACATTAAATTAATAAATTAAATACTAAATGAAGATCGATTTAACCACCCGACTCGTCTAAACAAGTCAAAAATAAAAACAGCAACTCGACTCAACAAACCGGTCCACCAACTTCACCCGAAACGAGTCGAGCAATATAATCATCATTTTAACATTTCTTATATTAATATGTGCTTATTTATAAATACAAAGTCCTTCAATTTATTTATTTATTTGTTCATTATTAATAAAAAGAGCATGTGGCATAGTAGAATTTGTAAAAGGTTGGGGATATTGCATGAAATTACCTACTACTAATAATAATAATAATAATAAATATTATTATTATTATTATTGTTGTTATTATTATTATTATTATTATTAAAGCTATTTCTCTTTTTTCTTGGATTCCATCAACCCTAAAATCATGCCATGATTAATGATTTGAGATTTGAAATCAACATGACAGGTTGTTTTGTTCTTACTCCAATCATATCACTAATCCAACTAAGTAAAGCTACAACATAATCTCCTTTTCTGCTTGAATAACTAATAAAATCAAATAAAAACGAAAATAGAAACGAATATAAAATATTAATTGGACCTCAATGATCAATTGACCGAGAGATAGTTGCTGGGTTGAAGAATCTGAATTTCCCAGTTTATCTTCATTGATTACCTTAGTTTCTTCTTCTCCGGCGACTATCCCTCTGCTTTCCACCGCAACCTCCTCCGCCTTCTGCTCCGGCGCCGCCGTCTCGCCTTCGTTGGTCGCAGGCTTAGTTCCGCAGTTTCCCATTACAATCTTTGAAGAAGGTGAAATTTAGGGTTTTGTGAATTTAGGGTTTTGTTTGTGGTTTGTTGAGTTGATGAATGAGATGAAGAATGGGATTTGGAGGTTTAAATATATAAAGAAGATAGTTGGACAATGAAATTAAATTAGAGAGTTGGTGGGATACTATTTTTTTTTTAATTATAAATAGAAAGCGATCAGGTTGGTCTATCTTCTGGACATAATATATTATAAAATAGAGATGAGAATAGTATGTTTTCTTTTTATTACTTGGGACATAATTTTTATTTATTATAATTTCATTGGGTTTTTGTTTACTTATTATCTTTTATTACTTTTTTTACGGGCCGTCTTTTTTTTTAAAGTTTTTATTTAGGTAATCTCGTGTTTCGTTTTCTCGTCTCCAATTACAGTTTTAAAGTTATGTTCCTTTCATTTCGTTGGATGGTTCTCATGTTTTGGATTTGTTTTGATCTGATGTTTTTGCTGCTTGTTTTTATCCTCGTCGTGTTCTCGACGGTCCGTCTACAACCCGATGATTCAAAAACATACGATATGTTATATGATTTTGTGTTGGAGGCGTTTAATACACTACATTGTTGTGTGTTCGAGGTGCAAAACACGCTACAACTGATAAAATGATGGGGTATACACCGTTACAACTTAACTGAATATTTAAATTGTTACATCAATTTTATATATTTGTTTAGAAACAAAAAATATTTATAATAATATAAGTAAATACTTACTTATATTACAATAAAATATTTATACTAATACCATTAATATTTACTATAAATATATTTACTTTTAACTCACAATAAAATCTCATTTGTGAATCGTTTTACAAGTTTATAATTATATGGTCACAATTATAATTTATAAAATATTTTTCCAAAAGAGAAATACTAAATTTGTTCTGTCTTCTGAATTCACATTTAGTAGTTTTTATTAAGTTTTATTGAGGAAATATATGATCTTCGATTTTTATTGATCCTATCATTTATTTATTTTTATAATAATAAGGAAAGAAGAAAGGGAAGAATAAGAATGACAACTGTTATTATTTATTTTTTAAAATATCACAGCTAATTTTTAGCTTAATTTTTTGGAAAAGTATTAATGATAGGAAAATAAGGAAATATTTCTGGACAGTTCATGTTTACAGATGTATAAGTGCATACTGTGCATGTATGAATCAAACAGGCTGTCAAATATTATTCATCTTTACCTATAAAATATTAATTATAAAACTTTTTTTATTAATTGTAAGAAAGGAAATACAACTTTACTGAAAGTGAGGTTGTTTTATAAATTTGATTTAAATTACATATAAAGAATATAAAAAAGTGTTTTTTTTTAGAGATTGTGACTGTTGTTTTTGATAATTTTTCAATCATAAAGTAGGAGTTTATTTTATAATTTCGTTCTTTCATAATCACAACCATAACTATAACCACAACAATTCTCGTAACCACTGCCAAATATCTAACAGGATAGTCAATGATATATGTCGCATCTAGATGCGTTTTTATTAATAAAAAAAAGACCAAGTACAATTCAAGTGGGGATAGCTCGATCCCTCACATCAACATCAATAATATTCATACTCTTGGGAGGGACAAACAATACACGAAAACCAATGTCAAAATTGAAAGTTAGATTTGGTAGGAAATCTGCAACATAATTCACCTTCCTAAAGATATGACAAGTTTAGATAATATCTTCCTAAAAAAAACTTTGGCATTTGTGTATCGAACTAGATAGGGGGTGACACTGGGGCAAGTTGTGAGTCCGTTTTCAGTATCACACGTCTTACCCCTAGCTCTCATGCATTCTCAAGTCCATGTAAAATACCCCCTAGTTGCCTTATTAATTCACCTCGTTCGAGATCGTTGCTGCTTGTTGGAATAGGGATTTGATCTCTTGAGATCCTGGGACACAAGAACGAGATTACGAAAAGTTAAATTGAATCGATGCTGCGAGATTAACGAGAAGAAATGTTGCGGGGTTTTTATGATAGAATTAAATTAACAAAAGATTAGTAATTTCGAGAGCAAAATGTTGCGTAGATTTTTTTCGAAATTCTTATTTTCGAAATTTTTTCCAAATAAGTTTCAATTGCACTTTTTAAAAGATAAACGCGATTATTTAAATAAATTTTTATATATACAAAATCCATTTAAAAAAAAAACTAACATAAGTCTTGTATATTTTTAACAACTCTATAATATTCATTCAACACCTCTAAAAAACTGTTGGGCAAAACATTCTTTCTATTTTGAAATAAATAAATCCTTCTTTCATATTTTTTTAATGAAATTTGAAAATTTTTATTGAATTTGGGCAAAATCCGAAAAATAACGAAAATTTAAGGGTACCATACGAACTCGAGAAAACTGTTGGGCAAAAAACCACGAGGGTACCATCCAGAATTTCCCTTATTTTTATAACACTAATATTTATTTTGCTTTCAAGAAAAGTCTATAAAACACATTGTCCCATTTTATTTATATAAATAGCAATCCATTAAGAAATCATTTCATATATTTTTTGAAAATGAGTTATCTAATGCTTCATCGAATCTAAATCAAATATTTTTGTTTACTATAATTTGTGAAATATTTTAGCTGTGAGGTTATTGGACGGCCAATCACGTCTAAAGAACTTACAAAGTAGCAAATCATTTAAACATTATTTTTATAACATATCATAATACATTACAAATGTTGCTTCATAAGATGAAAAGGATATAGAATAAAGTAAATTAATACTAATACGGATTCACAAGACACCACATCTCTAATATATAAATTTTAATATGATTATATAATATAGTTTTTTATTTAAAATTACTTTAGGATACGAATCACGTTTTCAACACAAATGATTATTACGTCGTGTGGGCACGTTCTTATTAAGAATCGTATACACGTAACCCTATAAGTTCTGTAACTTATAATTTTATTATTTGTATTCGTGTACTATATGATTAGATTTTAAGTTCATTATTATTATTATACGTTTTTGTTCTGAACCATATATTATACAAATCATTATAATTGATCTAAAAATAACTAAGAATAAAATTTCAAATTGAAGCCCATAAATGGGCCCATTTATTTGTCCGGGTGGTTTGCTTATTGGCCCTCCTTATGGCCCATTTCTATAAGATCCGTTATGAAGGCCCGTTAACCCTTTTCTTATAACTCGATCAATGCAAATCCGGATTCGGGCCAAACTTTTTAGAACTCTTTTTTTTTTTTTTTTTTTTTTTATCGGACTCAAACCGAGTCCGGAATTCAGGTACGAAGTTTTGCCCATATACATAGTTGGAATTTGGAGCACACAAGTTTCGAATTTATTTATTTTTTGAAATACAAAAAAATGTGTATTTTAAATATAAAAAAATAAAAATATTACACAAAAACATTGTCGACGTATGGTCGGACACTTAACTTAGGTCTACTTACAACTATAGACATGTAACAACTAACGATGTGCTCGTCTCTTTTTTCTTCCCTAGCCAAATTTGATCGGCCAAAGACACTTTATGTTTGATCTGAATATTCCGTTACTTCATCCGAAAGATATTCTCGCTATACCAAATTTATATTTTGTCGCAACGATTCGAACATAAACCCAACGAACAACTTTTAAAAAGCTAGCATCACTTTAACACTAGATCAAATAAAACCATCATTGTAGAAAGCTATCAAGATTTCAATCTATCATGTTTTTTATATCATAATAGGGTTAATATTTATAGTTTAGTCATACATCAAATATTCTTAATAGCAAATTATAATTACGTTGAGCGTAAAAATGTCTCACATTGATGATATGATAATACATTAATCTAAACTAAGTACCAAAACTATTATTTATATTGTCAATTGGTTTTAGATGGAATCAAAGTTTGTGTGGAAGCCCAACACATAAACCCGACAAGGTACCCTCTTAAAATTAATTGGCAATAGGAGTAACTCACCGACCTTCGGAGTGTTCCAATCTTTTGATGTGAGACTTTATTATCTTCAACACGCGCCCAACAAGTGCAATTAGAGGATATAAACCGAGTTGCACTTGTCCACAGGTTAGGATCGCGAGCTGAATTGAGGCTAACCGTTCTGATACAATGTCAAAGTCCGATACAGATGGACCGGTAGAACGAGAGTTATGTGCACGAACGCACATAGAGGAGTAGCCCACAGACCTTTATTATCTCCAACACGTTTTAAATCCAATCCGACGGTAAGGTAGTAGTGACATTTTGTTATCATCATTCAGAAATATCACTATCAATTAAGATACTAACCCCTTGTTGACTAAATTTGATGCTTGAAAACGGCAAATCCTCAGCAAATCACTGTAAATTAAGCATAATTTGAACAGGGCAAAACCCATAGAGGAAAAAAACTCCATAGATTCACAAACTGTTTATACATTGAGGACCCAAATCGATCCAAACAAACAACTAAACAGTAAAAATTTCAGAAGCACAAGAGAACAACAGATGAAGAAACCATGACACCATAAATCAAAATCAAGAACCCAAAATGCAAAGCCCAATTCCTCTTAAACTTACCAAAGTAACTCTCGGGCGGCTCTTGATAATGAATCTCGAATTCCTCCCCAATAAACCCATCCCCGTCAGCTCCGCCGTCGCCGGAGAGGCGGATCTTGAGCTGCCGGAGGCGTTCAGTGGCGAGTCCGAGTGTAAGCTTATGACAGCGGCGTTGGTACTTGAATCCGTTGATGCATCTTAGGGTTTGCGCAACGGAGACGTAGAAAATCAGGTGAGCGAGAGAGAGAATCGTGATTGGGATCCAGCAATGTCGGCATTGGAGCTTTGAAGACATTGATTCGGCTGCGAAGACGATTGATAAGAAGAGGAAGAACATCTGAAAGAGCTTCCATAGCTCCTTTTTTTGAAGATCGACTGCTCGTTTTTTTTCTAGGGTTTTCTCGAAATGGAGCTGGATTATTGTGTTGATTGCTTGAATTGCTGTTTCTTTTGGGATTAGAGATTGTGTGTCGTAATCCGCCATTTTTGGTGTTGATTTGTTCTGGTTTGTGAGAGTATTTTGCGAGAGAGAATTTGGGGAAGAAGAAGTAGAGATGGGTTAAGTGTGAGTAGTGATTAGTGTGACTGCAGTGCAGACAAAACTTTGACTCAATTTTTGGTAAAAATTTAAAAAAGAAATGAAAATCCAACGGTAAGAAAGATGATTGGTGGGACCCATTTGTATCTGGAACTTTTGCAGTTCTGAGCACTTGAGCAGTGAAGGGCGGTAATTGAATGCAAGTTGAAGGTAATTTTTTCAGTTTTTACTGTCACAGTTTTTTGACTCTCTCAAACTTACTGGTAAAAAGTAAATTCTATCGAGAACAAATGAGAATATGACCAATATTCAGTTGGTCTCGTAATTGTGGTGTTAGACTCCTTAAGTGTTAGTTCGAAGATTCGAGTTCGAATTTTCCACATAATTGGACAAAGTTAAACCGGAAACGTACCATTTAAAAAAAAAATAGAAATGAGCATAAGTTGTAATATTGTTAGTTAATAGTTGGTGGGATGTTTGTTTTCGCCTTAAAATATTGTTGGTGTATGAACATAAATTATACAACAGAAAATGTGTAAGAGGGTTTGCCATTTGTTTATATTTAGGTGTATAAAATTTTAAATAGTTAAATATACAGATTTTGATTTACAAACAAAAAAATTACACTCTGTCAAAAAAAAAAAAAAATTCGCCATCATCTAGTAGGTGCCGGGGCGTCAAGGGTCAACGTCTAAATTGATTTTTTTTTTTATTTTTTTATAAATAGATTAAATTAAAATATAATTGACGTCATCTATCAACATTCAAACTAGACACTAACGTCATGCGAGTTCTGTAGGTCTTTGGAATTTTGAACGTCATATATATAACACGTCCTTAAAATTATGAGTTTAAACTAGAAAACGAGTCAAATAATATCAAACTGTAAGTCTGTAACACATCGTCAAAACTTACGATAAGCATTTATTGCTTTAAAAACCTAAGTTATAGCGTAGTATGATATGATATGTACATATTGATTAAACATTATAATTTATATAGAATCAACGATAAAAAAATTATAAAATTTGTTCTCAAATTACTATCTTTTATTTGTTGAATATGTAGGGTGTGTTTGGTTGGAGATTAAAGGAGGTTTATTTAGATTAAAAGTTAATAGATTAAATTTGTGTAAGTGTTTTGATGGAGATGGAGATTATTGGGAAAATAATAGAATGGATTAAATGAGATTAAAAATGGTAAAAAAAATAATCTCATATTACCAAGGTTAAAGAAGATTATTCTCCAATCATTAATTAGAAATTCACTCATGTCCCCTATTTAAGGTTAAAATAAGGATAAATTTGTAAATTTATATCGATTAAACCCATTAAAAAATCTTCAACAAAACAACTCGATATAGATTATTTTATATCAAATAATTACTAATAAACCTCATATAAAATTTAATCCCTTTTAAATTCCATCTACATTAATCTTCAAAATAACCTTCATCTCCTACCAAACACACCCTTAGTGTCTTCATTCTCAAACTAAATTTCTAAAATAAATATAAATACGACGAACTATAAATATATATGGAAAAAAAACGTTCATCAAATTTTAATTTATAAAAAAAAAAACTAATTTATAATTTATAAAAATAGACAAAAAAACTCAATGCTAAGACCTTTTAAACTACGTCTTTATTGCTTATAAAACTGGAAATATAGTGCATCTAGAAACTCTAATTTAACCTTTCTTATCATGAACCGTGTTTTTTGTTAGCTTGAACCGGTCCGAAGAGTTTTGAGTTTCGGGTTCGGCTCGGCCCAAATCACATTTTAGAAAATAAAAAAACCTAACTAGGCGGCAAGCGGTCTAAAGTGAGTAAAGTAAGTTGGGTTTCCAGCCGTCACTCTGTCATCTCCTCGTATCCTCTTTCTCCCTCGTTCTCGCCTGAGTCGCTTCTCCTGAGTCGGGTTCGGCTCCACTTTGGCACTCTCAGGTATTTCATTTCCCGTCCATTAAACAAGTTCTATCGCTTTGAACTTCCTGGAATCATATATTTCAAGTATAACTTAAAGTAATGAAATTACAGTAGGATTATTCAAGGTTATGCTGTATGCTAAGAGTATTTGGATTGTACCAATTGTTGAAATGAAATCAAGTATGGTGATTGTGATATCCAGTAGTAGACATGATTTATGAGCTTTAATTCTTCAATAATGTTCTGATAAAGAAACAACCAGAAGAAGACAGCACTATGAGTGAAGCAAAACGATGAACAGCCCCAGTGGAAAGTGGAAACCACTATAGGAGGTATAGATGATGACACGTGGAATCATGGAAATTGACCCAAATTGATTTTTTAAAAAAATCCAACTTGTATCCTTCTTTTCTCCTCGGTCTTCATAACCCTAATCCCCCACACACATTTGCGCCTGCCGAAGTCCGCCTTCCCTTTCCAGGTTCTGTTTTCTGCTCAAATTCACCTGTCTCACTGTTGAAGCCTTGTATAAGACTATCTGCTGACTGCTTGAATTTCAAAAATTGATTCATGATAGATGGGCATAGATAAAATGTATTATTGCTTTGCATGCCATTACTTGTTTATTGCAAATTTGAATGTGATTTTTGGTTGTATTGAGTTTCTTTTCCGGTTTTGTATCAACTTAAATTTACAAAATTGTAATTTACTATTAACCTATCTGGTTATCGCAAGGAATGTTCCTTTAAAACTTGTGCCTTTGTTTGATTGAAGGTTGGCATTGGAGAAGCTGATTGGAGCCCCTTTTTAGCAATCTAGTTTTGAAGAAGATTAGAAGAGCATTGTACTCTAATTCTATCTATAAACAGGCAAGAGAAAGAGAGCGGAGTTATGGAAATGGCGTTGAGAATTCATTGTGTAACTGGGTTTAACCTAGCAGTAGAGAAGCCTAAAGTTGCGTTCTTTAGAGTGAAGTGTTCTGTTTCGAATACCTATGACACTCGCACCACTACTGGTATGCTTCATCCCATTGCTATTCGGTGGATTTGTTTTTAAATTGGCTTTCGATGTGGCAACAAAGAAATTAGGGTTTTACTTATTGCTGAATATACTAACCAATTGGACTGCAGCAGTCTGAAATGAGCAATTGATCTTGGTAAATGATAGAAATTTTGGAAATACTATCAAATTTATTCACATGCAGAAGCAGTAGGCTTATGTGTATATCAATTGTTTCAGCTGTGCCCTTTGGAGAAAGGCCATGGAAAACATCAGATGCTAGGCTTGTGCTTGAAGATGGGTCTGTGTGGAAAGCCAAGTCATTTGGTGCTACTGGTACACAAGTTGGTGAAGTTGTGTTCAACACTTCTTTGACCGGGTAAAATAATAATTCATTTGTGGGTTTGGTTCTATTTTGATAAAAAAAAAAGGAATATATCTTGAGCTGAAAATGAGGGAATTGATACGTGGTTTACGTATTCCAGGTATCAGGAAATTCTTACTGACCCGAGTTATGCTGGCCAGTTTGTCCTGATGACTAATCCCCACATCGGAAATACTGGTGTTAATTTCGGTGGGTGAAACTCTTTATAGCTCATATTTGGTTTATTTAGTAATGTAATGCATGTGAAAATTAGTGAAATGTATTGTGATTCTAAAAAAAATACAGATGATGAAGAATCGAGGCAATGCTTCCTGGCTGGTTTGGTGATTAGAAGCTTGAGCATCAGGTAAAAGTGTTTTAAGTTAAGTATACCATATGTTGCTCGATAGTAATTCATTTGAACTTATAAATCGATACATGTATTTGTAGCACTTCAAATTGGAGATGCACTGAAACACTAGGAGATTATTTAGCAAAGAGGAACATCATGGGCATATGTGAGTTTCACCAGAAATCTTACTTTTTGTTAACTCTGACTTTGTTATGTTAAAATCAGGCTTCACAATTGCTCATACTTCCCTATATGATGATGATGACAGATGATGTTGACACACGGGCAATTACTCGTAGACTGAGAGAAGACGGAAGCCTTATTGGTGTATTAAGCACCGAGAAAACAAAATCAGATGAAGAACTTTTGCAGATGTCTCGTTCATGGAACATTGTTGGTAAGTTTTGTTGCTCTTGCACTGTTTATATTAATTATTTCAGAAGAAAGTAGCCAAATTTAGATTAAAGAACCTTGTCATTTTACTCTCAAATCTGCAGGTGTTGATTTAATCAGTGGAGTCTCTTGCCAATCCCCCTTCCAGTGGGTGGATAAAACAGGCGGGGAATGGGACTTCAATACCGAAGGAAGACACAATGAGGAATTTCATGTCAGTGTATTTTTTCGGACTATAAATTTTGTTATTGTAGCAAACTATCAAATTAGCTAAAATCCTTCTTTATCAGGTCATTGCCTATGATTTTGGAATCAAGAGTAATATTCTGAGGCGATTGGCATCATATGGATGCAAAATCACAGTTGTTCCTTCAACCTTTCCGGCATCAGAAACGTTGAAGATGAATCCCGATGGCATTCTCTTCAGTAACGGCCCAGGAGATCCTTCTGCAGTTCCATATGCAGTTGAAACTGTGAAACAATTAATAGGGAAAGTTCCTGTTTTCGGAATTTGCATGGGGCATCAGTTGTTGGGCCAAGCATTAGGTGGTAAAACCTTCAAAATGAAATTCGGTCATCATGGCGGAAACCATCCGGTTCGTAATCTGCAAAATGGACGTGTTGAGATTAGTTCCCAGGTATATTACTATTTTTGTTTCTAAGATACGATTTGTTGTTATGTGTTCTCACTTCTTAATGATGGTGTATGATATATTAGAATCATAACTATGCGGTTGATCCTGAGACTCTCCCGAAGGGTGTAGAGGTGACTCACATTAACCTTAATGATGGAAGCTGTGCCGGGCTTGCTTTTCCCGCCAAGAATCTCATGTCCCTTCAGTATCACCCTGAAGCATCTCCAGGACCCCATGATTCTGATCTAGGTATTAAACTTGCTCTGTTATCTTGCTTGCATATAGTCATTGATCAAATACAAAATTGCTAATGAGTAAGACTTTGCTTAGACATTTGGGGCCCGTTTGGTTTAAAAACAAAAACGGAATGAAAATGAATTTAGTCCATATTTTTACCTTATTCATAAATAATTTTTGGAATCATTTCTTGTGGTTGCATGTAAAATATATTTGTTTTCCCTATTTTGTTTCCTTATAGGTATCAAAAGTAATCAAATTATACTAGAAGAATGATTCCATAAAATTTCATGAATAATTTCATGATTAAGTTTATACATATAAACTAGATTCATTTCCATTTCATTTCCGTTTCTGGAGTTGGAACCAAACGGGTCCTTAGTGGATGTGTCAAGAACATTAGCTAACATATGACACTGAAATTGTGGCTTTACAGTGTTCGGAGATTTTGTGGAGTTGATGAAACGGGTGAAAAGCCAAGGATGATGGGTTGAACTTTGTCGACACTGCCAAATTCGCGAGTCTATTGTATGTGTGAGCCGCTGATGCACCGTGGACAAACTAGATTGAGTTCGGCCTCGAGTTCAGACATGGGAAGATAAAATATAGATGTAACGATGCCTAGATAGTTATTATAAGTTTTATGTACCAACTTATCCCAACCAGTCATTGTCCCTTGCTTGATTCTATAATTTGGAATTCCTGGAGCTTTGGATCGAAACTTTGGTTTTTAACGTGTAGCTTTTGCTCATCGTGTTGTATTTTTTCTGCATTTGTATCTACATAGATATAACCAATGAGTATGAACTTAAGAGTTATATAAAAATAAATTTACATTGAAATTTTCTATTGAAATGAGAAAATTTCCCCACACAAATTCTTCTGCAACATATAAAACAAGATACTTAAAGCCTAAATCTCTTGCAATATCTATGAAATAAGCCATTGTTTAACCCAAACTGATATATACACACACACTCTTATACCATATGTATGTTTGATATCTTGATACATATCGATATCTGATAGAACATCAAAATGACCAAACTCTTGACTGTCAACAACTTCACAAGTCATCATCAATCATCACTAGCAATTTATATTGGATTTTTTCTTAGCCTTTAAGATGAAGAAACCAACCAATGATGTCACTTAGCAAACTTGACAGTCACGTCCACATAGCTTCATACGCTTAAGAGTGAAGACCAAAAAACCGACACTAATATAAAATACCTCAATCCACGATACAAAGCTTAAATATTAACATAAAGTCTGTCGGTAAAAAAGGGGATGTAAAAACCATCAAAATGTGATCAACGAAACAAGATAGAAGCAAAATAGTTGTTGAAAAAAGGAAAAAGAAAAAAACAATTTAAAATCACTCTTTGACTCATTCAACTAGACTTTGCTGAACCTTCCATCCTCGCCTTTCATGTCCATCCAACAGAGTCACAGCATGACACAAAATGTGAAGAGCAGATTCAACCATTATAGCATGCATTCGTACAATAAGCTTAAAAGCACTTCCTGTGGACAATGGCCGGACCCGATTCGTCATACTCTCCCTTGGATATCCACATCTGATCAAGAAAACCCATATACAATATGTATCATAAATCATCAATGATTTAAAAGGATGACGAAGAAGGATGGATAAGTTACCTGCTGGAAGGTGCTAAGAGATGCAAGGATGGATCCTCCAATCCAGACACTGTACTTCCTCTCAGGTGGAGCAACAACCTTGATCTTCATGCTACTAGGAGCGAGGGCAGTGATCTCCTTGCTCATCCTGTCAGCAATTCCAGGGAACATGGTTGAACCACCACTCAGAACAATGTTACCATATAAGTCCTTCCTGATATCGACATCACACTTCATGATGGAGTTGTAGGTTGTTTCGTGAATTCCTGCAGCTTCCATTCCGATTAGAGAAGGCTGGAAGAGGACTTCAGGGCATCTGAACCTCTCTGCACCAATTGTGATTACTTGTCCATCAGGAAGTTCATAGTTCTTTTCAATGGCAGAGCTGGTCTTCGCAGTTTCCAACTCTTGCTCGTAGTCGAGAGCGACATACGCAAGCTTTTCCTTTATATCACGGACAATTTCCCGTTCGGCAGTTGTAGTGAACATGTAACCTCTTTCAGTAAGGATCTTCATTAGGGAATCAGTTAGATCACGTCCAGCAAGGTCCAGACGAAGGATAGCATGAGGTAGAGCATAACCCTCATAAATGGGAACAGTGTGACTCACACCATCACCAGAGTCGAGCACAATACCTGATATTAACAAACAATAGTAAACAACAGTACAATGTGAGTACAAGTATAAAAAATAGGGAGTAAAGCAAAATCTGGATCAGTAGAATGACAAATACGAACCAGTTGTTCGACCACTGGCATATAGGGAGAGAACGGCCTGGATGGCAACATACATGGCGGGGACATTAAATGTCTCAAACATAATTTGAGTCATCTTCTCCCTGTTAGCCTTGGGGTTGAGAGGAGCCTCAGTGAGAAGCACTGGGTGCTCCTCAGGAGCAACACGAAGCTCGTTGTAGAAGGTGTGATGCCAGATCTTTTCCATGTCATCCCAATTACTGACAATACCGTGCTCAATCGGGTATTTTAAGGTAAGAATACCTCTTTTAGATTGAGCTTCATCACCAACATAGGCATCCTTTTGTCCCATGCCAACCATAACACCAGTGTGTCTAGGCCTACCTACAATACTCGGGAACACTGCTCTAGGAGCATCATCTCCAGCAAAACCAGCCTGCAGATCGAGGAAACAAACATAAGAAGTTCTTTCAACAAAATAAAATAAAAATGTTGATTCATATCCTATGTTAACTCAAGGTTGAACATGCAACTCACCTTCACCATACCAGTACCATTGTCACAAACAAGAGGTTGAATCTCCTCGTCAGCCATTACTTCTTAACCTGAGACGAAAACTATGCCCAAGAATTGAAGGGAAAATCAAGCATAAATTACCAGCCAAATACGACATCATGCTGTACTATAAGACAATCTGAAATCATCATTTCACTGGAGCTTTGCTCATACAACCCTACAGTTAAGCTAAATCCAAAAACACAGTGAAAATTCATTGAATCTTAAAGAGACGGCATCAGTATAAGATTCATGCATGATCTTAATCAGAAGATCCAATTCGTTTTTAATAACTAGATTCAATGCGGACATCGTTTCAATCATCTAGATCGAATATACAGGGGCCAGATGAAACGTCATGCAATTTCAGCAGATCTAATCATCATGCAAAATTGAAGCATAAATCGCAACAGAAAACACAATCAAGATAGAAATCATCGATGCTCAACAGACAAGCTTCAAATGAGTAGATGTAGCATAGCAAAAAGCTCGAAAACTGCTAGATCGGGAACACTAAAGCAAGTAGAAAACTCGATTCAATCTACATCCGAGAATAAACAGTTCGAATTTAGTAAATCAAGCACCATAACCGTGAGTTATAGATCTCTTGAGTTCATCTCAAATTAATCCGAATTTCACAACAGAAAATCAAAATTCATACAAGATACAGCACAACAAGCACGAAATCAGATCCAGGAAGTTAGAAATTAGCAAGTCCAGAAACCGTACCTTGTATAAGATTTGGAAAACGAAGAACAAACGATGCACAAACTGCGCTAGGAGTTATTAGTTTGAGTTGTGTGTTCTGCTCGTCAGAAAGAATAAAATGGCCAGAGGTTTATATATACAACTACGAGAGAAAGAGGGTTTTGTGTTGAAAAAGAAAAGGGAAAATTGCAGGAAATGACCACATATTTGAATGTAGTTACATAAAATATCCATAGTTATGGAATTGAGATCAGTAGCCTAAACATAACCAGGAACTATAAAGATGATTCTATCAATAAATAATAATGACATGTTTCCGTCACTAAGGAGTAAGGACAACTTCTTAGTAGTAGTCTTAGGGTTTTGTTTGATATTGTAAGGATATTCTTTTTTAGATTTTTCAGGATGGGGATTTTTGAGATTGTTGGAGATTGTCGGGGATGGGGATTTTTAGAGAATTTTTTTTACGTAAATTTTACGTGTTTGGTATTAGATTATTTATACGGATTGTTTACGAAATGATTACGACAATACCCCTATCTTCTTCGTTCCAAATACACCAATGTTCCAAACGACATGTAAACCTAAAATCGATCTCCAATTTGGCATCTCAGCACCATCTGCCATTAAAGCTTGGATTTAATATCAGACCTAGTCTTCTTAACAGCACCCTCTGTCATTAACTGGAGCCGATCGAATACCGAGAAGCAAAGGGAAGGAAGATAATGAGATGGATTGAGGAAGAAGGGAAGGGGAAAATAAAAGAATTGGAATTTGGAATTTGCTGCTTTTCGTGCAGGACTATTTCATTGTCAATCCTGGTGCATGTGTCAAGTCCTGATTCCAGTATACAAAAACACTGGTCATAAATAGATACATGGTGAAGAGCTATTGAAATGAATTGAAAATTGGTTTCCTTGTAATGGCAGCTTGCAATGGAGGAAACAATTAAGGAGATGGATGAAGATGATGGTACCATTATCCCCTGAGACCAACAACGCAGTCATAACCGAAGATCCGTGCACAATGAACTCACGGAAGAAGAACGAAAGAGACGAATGAACGAGAGAAGGGTACTATTGGAATTGAAAAGAATCTAACCCAATGAATCCCCAACAAGTTTGGGTGGGCAAGCTTCTTTTTACGGAATTCTTTAGCCAAAAGAATTTCGTAAAAGAATACAATCTCGAAGCTAAAACTCATACCAAACAATGTTATTTTTGTCCCCAAATATCCCGTCAAAAAGAATCTAATTAAATCTCCTAAAATACAATACCAAACAGGCCCTTAGTAAGGACAATCCACCCATAAATGATAAATGTGGCTAGTTTCTATAAATTTGAAAGTTTAGGCTATATTTTGCAAGCATAATCATTATTAGGGTCAATGGCACTTTTCAAAAAATTAGAGAAAAAATATAGAAGAAGAGAAAAATATATTTTATTATAAAGCTAAATATTAAAAAATAATACCAACTATCCTCTTTAAACTAGAAAGAGTTAAAACCTTTTAAAATTTAGTAACTTATATACTAATTTTCTTTTGGTAAAGTCAATAATACATTATTAAAAAGCCATTTTAATTTTTATAAGTTGTATGTATTTGAGTTGACTAATTATCACGTTTTTAAAATAAATTTTACTTTATTTTTGTTAAAAACATTATGCAATATATATGAAAAAATATTTTATGAACAAATCTGTAAATATTTTATTCATATATACATATTTTTGAAAAAAAAATCCAAGCAAACCAAAAGGTTCAAAAGGAATCTTCTATACCAGTTAAGTAATTTATAAAATTAGAATTAATTTAGGTTAAAAAACTGTGTTTGGTTAAAAGTTTTTTAACACATGAAAGTAATCTCATCATTTATATTACCTTTTTTAATCCTTATCCGATTCCATTCCGTTTCCATTCCACCGCTCCAACCAAACGGGCACTAAGTGTTTATAATCGGTTATTAAAATATAACATACAAGAATATGAAAATACGGCTTTTTTAAATAAAAAATTTCTTATTTTTAATCATTAATTTTCATGTGTACATCTAAACAAATTATTTTGTGTCATTATAATATATATATAGAGAGGGTCAAGATTCGGTAAGAACAAGTGTTACGGTAAAAAAAAAAAAAAATTCACTTATCTAGTCGATGATTCAAAATTTCTAGTTCACCTTTAACATACATATATATTTATAAAAGGTTACTAAACTACCAAAAGTTCAAGCTATAACGTAAATGTTTTTATTTCATTATCCTTGTATTAGAAGCATTAACCTATTTTCTATGAGATAAAAATGACAAATGTAGAATATAAAATACAACTGTATAATGATAAAATACGATTTTTATGAAGGATGGTTTCTTGCAAGAGAGTGGTTATTAAGGGTGGTTTTGTGTAATTTTCTCTAACTATTTAGACTAAAAAGTCGTCCTATCTTTTAATGTCGAGGAAATAATTTTGCCAGTCCCAGTCTCCCGCTGCCTAAACCAAATTATTATATATTTATATAAAAATAGATATAATAATAATCATACCTATTTTAACAAATTACACTCTCTTGCAAGAAACCATCCTTTATAAAAATTTTAAGGGAGAATTTGATATACTAGGCTTTTTTTAGTTTTTGTTTAATAAAATGTACTCCAAATTTTTTACCACTTTCATTTAATAGTAGGTAAAAATTATTAACCCTTCTATTAGACAGAAAGAATAAATGATGTTTGTTATTTGTTATATAAGTATAATTTTTAATTTTTAATTACTGAATTTGTTTTCTTTTATTATTTTTCTTGCCTTATTTATTTATTTTTTATTTTCTTTTTTATTTTCTGGACTGAATTTCTCATACCGGAAATTCTCATACCAGAAATTTCATACCAGAAATTTCATACCAGAAATTATCATACGAAAAGTTCATACCAGAAATTTCATACCAGAATTTTTTTCATACCATAATTTTTTTCATACTAGAATTTTTTCATACCAGAAATTTCATACGAAAAGTTCATACCAGAAATTTCATTCCAGAAATTTCTGAATTAAAACTAGCGGCACAATCAACACTTGATCCTTGTGCTTTCTATCCGCTATTTATTTTTGTTTACATAATACTTTTATTTTGAGACAATTTTAACATATAATTCTCCACTCAAATAATGCTCAACTCCTCCACGTCTTGTCAATTTGTCATTGTCAACTGGGAAAAAGAACAAGTCTTTTGGAAACCAAAAGAGATGGTGATGGACCCATTTTTGCAAACCGTCATCATATACGCAAATTACAATAAAAAAATTACAAAATTACAACGAGCCCCCTAAAATTTGCAAAATTAAATATTAGACAATTAAAAATTCATTCCGGTATGTAAATTTCGGTATGTAAATGTCCGGTATGTGAAATTCTGGTATGTGAAATTCCGGTATGTGAAAATCCGGTATGTGATAATTCCGGTATGTGAAAATCCGGTATGTGAAATTCCGGTATGTGAAAATTATGGTATGTGAAAATTCCGGTATGTGAAAATCCGGTATGTGATAATTCCGGTATGTGATAATTCCGGTATGTAAAATTCCGGTCTGGTATGTGAAAATTTCGGTGTGTGAAAAAATTCTTCATTCTAGAAAATAAATAAAAAGTAAAGAAAATAAAAAGACAAAAAAAAATAATAAAAGAAAATAAAAAAGAAATTCAGTTTTTAAAAAGCATTTGGAAGAAAGAAGAAAACAAGAGGATGGAGAAGGTTTGAAGGTAAAAAAAAAAAAGAGGGGTATATTTACTTAATTGAAAAACAAAAAAGCCTACTTACTATCATTGTTTCTCTAAATAATCTACTAACCAAATTTGCCCAAATTTTAATATAAAACCACCCTTATTACACATATATTTGCAACAAACCACCTCTTATAATTTGTTGCATAAAACCATCATTAATTTTAATTGTTTGTAATTAACCACATCATACTAGTTAAACTTACATCAAATAATTTAAATTTGAAACATAGGTGAGATAATTTTCCATTATTAATACCAATATCATAATTAGTTTCAATATTTGGTTAAGTATTATAGCTTATAATAGAGTAATAATAAAATATAAAATAAATTATCCACCATATACCAAAAAAATCCAAATTAAAAAAAATAGTAACGCGTACACAAGTTATCGCCTACAAAATCAATTATAAAATGATATCGGCTCCGGATAAATTGATGATGTGATTGTCGAATTATTTATTTCTATAAAAACTTGTCATTTGTTTTAGTTGACCAATAATTTAACCATTTTTTATTTGAAAAAAAATCCAAATAACAATTTTTTTGGGTTAAGAAATTTCCATCAAAGTAATAAAAAAATTACAAGGTGGTTAACTATAAAAATATAAAATTTGGGTGTTTTATGCCAACAAAAGGGTGGTTTGTTGCAAATATATGAGTATTAAGGGTGGTTTTATGTTAGAAAAATTATAAAGGGTGATTTATTGCAAGAGAGTGGTTATTAAGGGTGATTTTGTGTAGTTTTTTCAAATAGTCAATATGTTTTCAAATTTTTACAATGGGGTAGTGATGAAATATGCACCGCCCGATGGGATCCTAATCTGTCGGGCATGTACATTGCCACGTCAGCATCAGTTTGGACGGCTGTAAAATAGCGGGTGACGTCAAAGGCTGATCTGGAAAGAGAGCCGCACGAAAGTTCCAGCTCAGGTTAGATGTCCGACATTGAATCAGTCAAGGGTAACATCTTTGTTTTACCTGCATGCTGAACAGACGGTCAAGATTCGATCAATCGGTTGATGAGGTAAAAGGGTTCATTTTATCACAATTTAGTTCTATTATTTTTTTATGGAATATTTAATTATTTTATTATTAATTAAACTCTAACTATTTTTATCGTATAAATTAATATGAAATAATATATTGTTAATTTAAAAAGGCAATATGATTGGTATTTTGACCTGTTAAATACATTTTAATTTTAATAAAGGTAATATCTACAAGATTGATATTTTAATTTTTATCATATAATTTCCTCATACATTGGATTGAGGTATAATTTTTTAAACTTTAATTTTAAATTATTAAAAAATACAATATTGTAATAGATAGGATTTTCGAATTCTAATTAGTGTTGATTAACTTAATCAGTGATAGTAATTGACATATAACTCTCGAAGATTGTGTAAGTGTTGAGTATAAATCCCACCGTTATGTTCCTGGCGTAATTTTGGGCTTATGGTGAAATTTTCACTTTTTCTTCAAGGTAATTATTTTTACCCTCCGGTCATATTTGGAGTATTTGGGAGCCCCATTTAATAAAAATACAGTTGAGAGAAATGATCAGGACATCGGACATATCCTATATATGAAATAACATGGATAGGCAAAACGGACAAAAGAGTCGTTATTTCGTTTCTTAACGGCTAAGAAAGATGGCTTAGGAATACACGTTTTTGAGGCAATTGTGGAATAATTAAAATTTGGAGAAGGGGGTTCAACCCGCCATTGGGTCGATAAAAGGATAATTATCGACTTCGCTAAAGGATAATTATCGACTTCGCTATAAGTAGCGGAAAATCGTTTATTAATTCATTTCCTTTCACGTTTCATCGTAAAAGCTCTAATTTCTCTCAAACTTCAAACTCAGATATACTCTCCGTTTCTAATCCGATTTCAATTCTGTTTGAGTTTTTGGATTCCTCTCTTCATTCTCTTCATATCAGCACCGAGTTTCTGCATTTCCGAGCAGATGGAGACCTGGTCGAGCATATATGTCATCAGGACAGTTCCGTCGCTCAGATTCCGGTGAATTTGATATTGTACATGCGTAGCCTGCGTCATTGTGATTCCGAATCTTCTTTCAGATCGTCAATCGGGTTAGTAACGAATAAGTTATGAATTTATTCGTTTTCTGTACTGCGATTTGGTCTAAATCGACCTTAAACTTTTCAAAATGGATAATTAGAAATTTCATTATGATCATTATATTATTCTGGTGTTTATGAGTTGTTTGTTGATGAAATCTGATGGTAGGTGGGTTTTATAAATGGTCTGCGGACAAAACGTTATTCTAGTAAATTTTAATTAATTAATTAAATGTTAATTAATTAAATTAGGATTAAATTTGAGATTGAGGAATACTAATTAGATGCATGCTAGGTGTCAGAATGAGTTGAGGATCATGATGATGTTATGGATATCAGTTATGGCTTTAAGGATTAGTATGTGTACGAGTATGATGAGATGTTATGTTGAGGATATGCCTTAGGCATTTATGAATGTGTTGAGGATCTGAGGTTTAGATTTGAGATATAGGTTGGTTGTGATTAGTGAGACGAGTCTCCTAACCTTTGCAGTATGTGATTGTGTGTGCCTTGCTATTGCAGGCGTTGATTACTTCCCCAAGGGGAAGCTGTGACGTGGTACAAGTTACGAGTATATCAGGTAAGTCCATAGGACTTACTTAGCGTGCAGTTGTAGATTGTATGATTGTGATGGTTGTGTGTGTTCATATGATTGTCCATTTATAACCTAAACCGGACTAGGATGACCATTCATTACTTTTATTTGGCCAAAGTGTATTATAACGGGCGGTAACCGCCGGTCTCCGCCTGCTGGTTAGGAGGAGGTGCCCTGAAGATGATCTCACAAGAGAGGACGAGTGAAGGTCACCCCCATGCAAAACTCTTATGTTACGTTGGATGGGACGGGGTTCTTGAGGCTCCTCGTGTTACAAAAGAAGTTAAATTAGTAATGGAATAATGTAATGAAAGATAATAAATGAATGTGTATGACATTGCATGTTTGAGATGTTGATGTGTGGTTGTGCTATTACCTTCATGCTTTTCATTGTTGTAGCTAACGGTTTCATACCGTGTTGTAGTGTTCTGCAGGTTAAGAATACTGCAGAGTGAGCCAGATGGTGTGACAAGCCGAGGAATTCTGTACATTAGGATGTGTGGGATGTGGAATCTTTTGTGGTTGTGGTTTATGTTGTTGTTTTGTACTCGACTATGAGTTTGTAAACTCTTTTGATGTATCATACTCAGCTTTTATGTATTTGATTTTAATCAACCTGTGTCTTGTTGTAAGATCCAGTGAACTTGTGGTCAGGCTAGAGTCAAAATCC
Organism: Fagopyrum homotropicum; assembly: GCA_033239125.1. Taxonomy (NCBI): domain Eukaryota; kingdom Viridiplantae; phylum Streptophyta; class Magnoliopsida; order Caryophyllales; family Polygonaceae; genus Fagopyrum; species Fagopyrum homotropicum. The sequence goes on from BSWB01000005.1 coordinate 143,843,534, forward strand.
ATTGTAAGATCTTAACCCAATGTGACACTCCAAGTCCCGCAAATTTGGGATGTTATAAATATATTACGTTATAATATACCAAAAAGTATACTTTTAATTATAAATGTTAAAAATATAATTATAAAAATATATTCACGTTAAATTAAAAAAGTGCAAAGTACAATAATTGCACTAGTACAAAGTCGCAGGGGATTAAAGGGGATAAATTTTCCAAAATGTTTCAACCTCTTATAGTAAGGTGGAATGGAAGAATTGTGTTTGTCAAACATGTCCATCTATATATCTTTTTAATAGGTGACTTTGATGTTGACGACGCCTTCACGACTTTTATTGAAATAATTTCTTACTAAATCACTAATTAAGACCATAAATATTTTAGTTAAAACTATATCCAAAAAAATAATTGTGTCGGATTATCCTTGTAATGTAAAGTAAAGATTTGATAGATAACAAACTTGTTGAAGAAGCTCTATTTTAACTTAAAATTTTAAGGAAAAAAAATTGTAAAATTCGTGGGATAGTAACAAATATAAATTTTGTCAGATAATTTATTTTCCAACGTAAAACTTGCGGATGAAGCTATATTGTAACCCCACTTTACTTTCTGTTATATATATGAATCACCTAACTGTGGTGGATTAATCAATCACTCATATTTTCACATGTAGAAATCATTTTCGTTATTTCAAGTAAACATTCAATTCTTCAAGATAGCAAGAGAAGATTGGTCTAATAAGGCCTTGATGTGTTCTTGTAATCATTCGATTCTTAAGGGTTCAACACAATCAAGTATCAATGATAGATTAATAGTTTTATGTTATCGATTCATTATGTCACGTAAATTTTTATTGATATTTATGTTATTGCAAATAAAAAAGATAGTTTTTTTTTCCGTATATTTGTATATCGAACCAATTATATATGTTGATGGTATTCTTTCGTTTATATGATTAACAATTAGCATACGCAAGTTTTAAATAATTTATCAACAAATATTCGTGTAAGGTACGGGCTATGAACTAGTTGACAATAGATAAAATAAACACAAATTGTTGATCCAAGCCTTTGAACGAAATAAGTCTCATGCCACACCAATCAAAAGTCATTGAAGTGCGATGTCCGATGTCACATCGATAAACTAATCTATATATACTACTAAAACAGCACCCATTTTGTCCACGTGTCAACCCCTAAGGTCGTCCACATCAGCTTTTTTTCAATTTATTTACAGATTTGCCACAACATATTTACATATTTGCCATTAAATATTTTATAAAAACATTTTTTATTAGAACTTGTAAACAGTCATCATACCACGTCAATTTTATTAAAATAAATAATAAAAAAATAAACCCACCTATCTGCCAATCAAAATTATCAAACTGATATATTATAACTCGATTTGTTGAGAAAATCTAACGCAAATCTTCTAAATCAAATTTTGCTCCTCAATCTAAATCTAAGTAAAAGTGATAATATATCAAGGTATAAATATAATACTCGAATAATAATCTTTGTAATAGAATTTAATTATGTTCTTTTATTTATTTAAAAAAAATTAATCCTCATGTTAGTCATATTAATTAATAAAAATAAGTTTTACTATAAATTGATATCAAATATATGATGCATGAAAGTAAAAATATAATATTTATTTAGACAATCCCGTACAAGGTGCGGACACTAAACTAGTTAACAATATAACATTAACCCGACAATCACGAAATTCCGAGTAGAAAACATAAAAACGTTCTCATAAAAAGGCATATCAAATAATACATCAATGCAAAGCAAATGTTAACTTAAGCTTTTGATTTTAGTATTGGTGATGAGACAAACCTCAAACCACCAATTGAAAAACAAAGTCATTTAAACGAAAAAGTGTATGTACTAAAATATCACATCAACAACATAGCGCATATTTAGTTAGGGTTGATCATACGGTCCACCGTTGTAGACCGTAAATTGATAATATCCTAGTCCGTAGACCGGACCGGGACCAGACCGTTACGGTCCGGTTCGGTTTCGGGTTGGAACAATTTGTACCTAAATTGTGTAATTTTGAATATTTCGGACCGGACTGGTTTGTACCTAAATCGTGCAATTTTTGATTTTCCGCTCCAAAACCGGACCCGGACCAGACCGGATATTCGCATTTTACGGTTCAACCCTGGTACGATTTAATACTGCCAAAACCGAACCCGGACCGTAACCTGAGTTTTCAAAAAAACATGGACCATAGACCGGACCGTAAATTCCGGTCCGGTTCTGTCCAATATACGGTCCGGTCCGATTTTCCGGTCCGGTCCGATTTTGCACAGCCCTATGTTTAGTACTGCGGTTGAAGTGTTGAACAGTGTTTTTTACATTCATAGTTGAGTGTTATATATTTTTGCTTGATTTAGGGCCTGTTTGGTATCGTATGCGTATTCTTTTTTTAGATTATTCGGGATGGAGATTCTTGAGATTCTTCGGGATTGTTGGAGATGGGTATTGTTAGAGATTGTTTTTTACCTAAAATTTTTCTGTTTGGTATCAGATTATTGTTAGAGATTCATTTAGATAAGATTACCAAAATACCCTCAAAATTTAACCCCAAATTTGTCTTTCTGCAACCCTAATTGACCATGGATATAACATTTCGCACAACATGAGCGATGGCGATGGTGAGGAGATGAAGCAGGGCGGCGGCATGCAGGTATGTATCCAGCCGGGAGAAGCACTGTTATTGGTGGCTACAGAGAAGAGACGAAGGGGCGAGGCGAAGGAGGGGCTGGCAGGGCAATCGGCGGTCGTCCATTGCGGCATGACACGGCGGATGAAGAAGATCCGAAGAGAAGGAGGAGAGAGATGAGACTGGAAGAAGAACGAGAGATGAGATCGGAAGAAGAACGAGACTGGAAGAACGAACGGTGAAAGGAGAGGTAAATGAGGGTATGAGGGGAAATAATAACAATCTAATTTAAAGAATCTCGAAGAAGCTTGGGGTCCAAGCTTCTTTTTTAGGGATTCTTTTAGCAAAAGAATCTCGTAAAAAAATACAATACAAAAGCTCAAACCGATACCAAACGCTTACAATTTTTCTATCCCGAAGAATACACTGGAAAAGAATTTAAATGAATATTCATCCAGCTGATACCAAACAGGCCCTTAGAGTTGTAGATCGAGGGTATCGACCCTATAGGGTTAGGGTTCTAAATTAAATTTTAGAGGGTCGAAAGCAACAATTTTAGAATTCGATAAGGGAATATTAAGAGATTTTGGAAACGAATTTTGTAAACTATTATTGGGCTACCTATAGCTAGTATCGTGTCCCCTTAGTTAGGGGCACAATAGTAGCTAGCTTCACCTTGTAGAGGTTTTGGGCTACCTATAGCCAGGCCCAATTTTTGTAAACTATTATCATCAATCTTTTCCCATTTGCCACTCTGGAGTTTGGACTGCACGTACGCTTTTTTCCCTTTTAATTTTATTATTTATAATTTATTTTTACTAATTCCGCAATATTACTAAATATCAAACTAGTTAAAAGTAGGTTGAAGCTAGAATGGGTACATGGACAACCCTAAAAAGTATCGAGATTTATAATTCATCATGCACGTTGGACCCAAACGCATCCCATAAATCCGTCAATATTTCTTATTAAAATCAATTGACAATACTTCTTATGCTCGGATTATTCTCAATTTTCGATCTGAAAACTATTATCTCCAACAATTTATTTTTAATCATCTTAAAATAATAACATTTTAGATTAGTTTTATTTTTGTATCTTTATTCCTTACCATTTTCATTCAACTGAACGGACATTAAAGTTTGCTTACTAAATTTTATTTGGTAACCTTTTTTTTAAAAAAAAGATATAACGATTAAACTCCATACTTTCTACCATTTAGAGATTTTAACCAACATTCACGAAGATTGACAAAAACAGGATTTGAAAATGACAATACGTTAGGACAGACAACTGTAGTCACCCGATCCGTTCAAAAAGTTGAAAATTGAGGGTGGTAAAGCGGATAGTGAATTCGGTATATTTAGTGGGCGTTTCATCCATCTATCACCCAACCTATTCATCCACCTTTTTAAAATAAAATTTGTTTAGAGTCATGTGAAGTCAACGTCAAAAGCAAGAACTATACAGGATAAACGTGCAAGTGTAAAATCCATAACAAAAATAAGGAAGAGTAGAAAAGAAAACATAAACAAACAAGAAGATACAAAGATCTTCTTCATTAGCTTTTCAAAAAATAAAGATCTTCTTTGTAGCCCACATATGGTGGCTCGTAGTTTCTTCCAAGCTGGCAACCGTCGAAGGTTCAATCACTCGATTTCACTTTCTGTTGTGGAGGAGAACACTCATACATAAGTAAAACCTCGAGAAAAGAAGTAACTCTTTGCTCCAGATAAACAGAAGCAAGTGTTGGAGAAGAGAAAGCAACGAGAGGAGAAGAGGTGAGCGTGAGAAATTAAGATTTAGGTGAGCTAAAGGTTAACCTTGTATATCTCCTCACTTAGCTCAAACGCCATCGACTGGATTAGTGAACAACACGCTTGAACAACAAACCCGGTTCAAGCAACACGTCTCATATTCAAAACATAAACCCAATTCTTTATATAATAACACTCAAATCCAATTTCTTCACTTGGTTAAACGTTAGAGTCTTCTTAACCCCATCCACCTAATCCATTATCATCAAGTATACTTTTTGTAGTCGGTCTATCTTATTAGTTAACCGTATAATGCTCTTAAGGTACGGGCATATACATAAACAATACGAAGTACATACAAATTACTAATTTAATCAATAATTTCTACTTCCATCCATAATGCATTCCCTTAATTAAGTACTTAAAGTTAACCTTTCATAGTACAATAGTGACATTCCCCTACGGCTAGATAGTGTGACCACAGAGACCACCATCACTATACTATCATTAGTTTCGCTAAGCATTGTTTAGTAACAGACTAATCAAATCATAATCCTTCTACGCATTTCTTTTGCGAATCATGTGATTCCTCTGAGACCAAAAGATAAGCATTGTGGATAGTAATATTATAAATTTATAAGCAATTAATGGGATTCTGATAGCTACCCGTGACTTTATTCAATGGGTCACAGACTACTGTTGCGAGATGCTGCATTAATTAACCACTTTCTTGCGGGTCCCACTTCCTTCCTCTGGGCCCTACCTGTTTGTTTACACAAAGCATCATATATTCACAAAGTTCTCATAAAAGCACCATATTTTGGATTTTGTTCACAAATCACCCTCTAAAACACAACAACCATAGAAAATGGGGTTATTAAAACTATATTATTTTAGGGGATTATTTGAATAAAATTTTTTATTTTAATTGTACTTGAATTATCAATTAGTTGAGCAATTAATGAGAATAATAATCTTCAAAAATAATCTATAATAATACTATCAAGTGTATGAAATTTTAAAGCTTATGGAAAAAGTAAGTTATTGTCCAAGATAATATTAGTTTATTAGAGATTAAAATTATTTTATTACATAAGTTACCTAAAATAAGCTCAGGAAGGCTATCGTAACTTAAATTATTAAAAATTATATTTAAATAGTAAGTAAATTGTTTTTTTTTATAATTTTACATTTACATCAACTTTAATAATGTTTGCTCTCTCTAACATCCATCAAACTAATGAGAAGAAAAAAATCGTTTAATGAGCAATTTTTTTCACTTACTCAGTTTTGAAAGAATTTGGTGAAATAAGTTTTTTTTTTTATGGAATTTTGTGTTGTTTAACTCTCTAATTTTTATCATTCTAATTACTTACCGCTATTACTCTAGAAATATATTTAGTATACGAGATTATGCTAAGAACCTACTTTAATAGAATAATATTATTAAAATACTTGGTTAGTGATATTCGCAATCAGTTTTAACTACCAATAATGTTCCTCTTTTATATGTTAGTGATTTCCAAACGAGTTCAAACTTGTTTTGAAACATACCCGAGAAACGGGTAATTTTCTGCAATTTTCTATTTTATAGGCAATTTAGTGAAAATCCTGGTGATTTCGTGTACGTAATTTACCCTAAGAACATGTTGCTAACCATAATTCCAAGCCAATTCAGATCTGTCTGTGAAACTTGTATACTTTTGTTCTTAAATTCTGGAAAAGCTAACAAAAACCTGTGATAAGTAAACCCTAATTTCCGAAACCTAATTAGCTACTACAGTAGTACTTCTATAACTTCGTATGATATCTTCACGCTCTAAAGGCGTTACATTTACTGTGATTTCCTGCGTCTCTGACGAGCTAGCTTGATCACACCCAACAATCTTCTTACACGTGTCAACCAAACAGCTCCGGCACGTCGGACAAGACGAGTGTGAATCAAGCCACCTGTCAATACACCTTACATGGAATCCATGGTTACACTTTGGAAGAAGCCTAATTCGTTCACCGTTGAAAAACTCCGACAGACAAATAACACACTCGGAGTCTAATCCAGGGAGATTCAAGTCATCGGAGTAATTCACCGTTGGAAAAGTCTTCAACGCTTTTTTCCTCACTCCCCCGGTTTTGGCCAAAGCGACGGAGTTCACCCGACGGTTGTCGATTTCGTCGTTGTTGGTGTTGTTTCTTATAAGGCTTGAGCACTTTAGAGCGCAACGGATGATCGAGTTCAAACCGAGGGAACAGAAGAGAGCGCAGAGGAGTACTGAGAGAACCATGACGACGTTAGCGTCGAAACCGTTGCTTGGTGTTGTGTAGGCGTCGAGTGTGGCGTCGGTTTGAGTGGGCGACGGTGGATTAGCGACGGAGGGTGGTGGTGTGTGGTAGAAGAAGGGTGAGTGTAAGAGTAGCCTTCTGTTGTGGATGATATGGAGAAATTCTTGTGTTGAAGATGAAGAAGAAGAAGGAAACATTGTGTATTTTATTTGTTTTTTTTACTTTTGGAATTGATTTATGAGCAACTCTTCGGTTGGTGGTTGGAGTTATGAAGAATTTATAGAGAGGGTAAAGTTGCCCATACAATATTATATTTTATATTTATGGACAATAATTTATTATTGTCAATAAATATAACATATATTGGTTGATTACAAATAGATGATATATTTAGTAACAAAAAATACTAATATTGTATAGCTACAATTATGTTAATGTAATAATGGGTTCGGTAAAATTAGATTTGGGATTGTGTTTTTTTTTTATCGGATTTGTTTAGTTTCAGTGTTTACTGATCGATAAACTATATATACGTGTTTAGTTGTACCATGATATCATAAAATTTGGGCAAAAATGAGATAAAAGATATTAAGAGCAGGTATTAAAGAAATTATGCATATCCCACCAAAAAAAAAAATGCATAAACTCTTATAATCTCCCAAAACTTCTGTATTTGTAGCTTTTGAAAAAAAATCAAAATCACTGGATTTAAAACAAACAAGCACTCAAACTAAACGTTTAAGGGCTCGTTTGTCATCACAAAATTTTCATTAGTTTAAGCGTTTTTGGTAGTTTAAGCTTTTTGGGTAGTCATTTCAATAGTTTAATGGACGACTTTGTATAATTTGAAAATCTAAATAATTGATGTTTGGCAAAAAGAACTTTTTTCTCTCTACATTTATAGAATGATTTTATAAAAAAGGATAAATATTAAAATATTTTTAAAATATAAGAGATATGACCCAATATGTAAAATTGATAGAAATTTGTGAAATTGTGCAATAATTTTCACAAAAATATCAATGCTAATTTCTTAAAATTCTTCACAAAGCTATCAACTCATTTTTTCTAAAATCCCTCCCAAAATCTCTTAAAAAAACTTTCTAAAAATCTAATCTCCACAAAAAAAAATTATTGGCTTGAAAAAAATTCTAATAAAATCAACAAAAAAAGCTCTAACGAACACGCCTTAACTAATTTTCAGTCTCAATAAACTCCAAAAATCACCGAATTAAATATAACTTATACGTACTAGAATCGCATTCTATAATCCGTTGGACTTTTATTTTATTACTTTTATTTGATCCTTTGAATTATGATTGATACGTAAATTATTAATATCTTCTCCAAACAATATGCTTGGTACATCACTTCCGCAATAAGGATCATAACAATTATTAAAGTGTTACAAAAAGTTTATCATTTAATAAAAAAACTAATTAAAAATGTTTTCTTTTTTGTTCAAATACATAAATGAGTGATTATATGATGTGATATTGCATGCTTAGGGAACTTTGGTTGAGTTCAAAGAGTGTTTTATCTTGCCCCTTAGTGGGTCCCATTAGGTAAGGGGACCCACGTGGTAGGTGGTGATTGGTTACAACTTGTTTGGGATTATGATTTGATAAACCAATCTCCTTTCTTTCCACTCACAAAACGCACTAATTTGGGACCTTAATGGGCTAATTTCAAATGGGCCCGGCCCACTTTCCCCTTGGCAAAAGAACATTGCCACGTGTACATCTTTAGGGTTTGTGAATGGACTTATTGCCACTTGGACGTGGGGTCCATTTCTCCCCTCTCTTATCGAGTTCACCAGTGGAAGTCCTTCGTTGTACAATCACCCCAAAAGAAAATGCCAAAATATTCAAATTTTTATAATAGTAATAATTTTTGTAGGCTTTACCGTTCGATTAAATAACCGTAAATTTTTTTATAACGGAAAGCGGTTCGATCACATAGACGGCGTGTCGACTATTGAAACGAAAGGGCGAAAAAGATTGACAGACGGACTCATAAAGAACTAGAAAAGGAGGAAAAAAAACACAAATATATCAAAAAAACCCGAAAGCAGAGAATTGTTCGAGGGAAAGCAGCATGATCCAGTCAGCCGGAAGCGTTACATCTTTGAAGGAGTACACATGTAGGAAACCTGGGGAACAACTATGGATACCTCAGATTTGGACTGCAACAGAGCCGTTAGGAGTCAATCACACATCCACGCTCCCTTCTCGACAAACACTCGAAACACCACCAAAGGACAACATCAAAACAGAAAAACTGAAGCTGCGGGGGATCTTGTTATAAAAAAATGTACAACTTTAAATTTTTTGTGAGTTAAAACCTCGAATCTTATGCAACTATTATATTTTAACCCATTTAAACAAAATATTTAGACAAAATATTGTATTTAAATAAATAAAAATAAAAATAATATAATTAAATTAATCATTATAACAATATAAAAATATTATTCAATGTAAACATAAAGTGCGAGTTTATGACAAGAGAACACTATTACAAAATAGGTTAAATAAAAAATAAAAAATTAGAATTTTTTAACAAGGTTATAATAAGTGGTAAAATAAGTTTAAATGTTTGTATTATTAAAAAAAAAAGTTTTCTAAATTTATTTTTCAAGTCTAACAATGATTAGTGAATAATACTTCCACCGATCAACCATATAAGATATTACAGTATTAGATGTACATGTAATTATCACCATTTTTCACCTATAGTTAAAAATAACCTTCTAACAATGGACATAATTATTTAAAAAGTTAAAAACTTTAATTTTATAAAGTTTTTTTTTATCTCTTAATTTTACCACTTATTAAATAGTTACCGTCTTTTTTCTCAATTATTAAATTTTAAAACTAAAATGTTTTATATACTCGATCAGCGAAAAATATACGAGTCTTGTTAACGAGTTTTGTTGATTTTAATAGAGAAAATTGGTGTAGAAGGGCCATTTTTGTATCCATGATACAAAATAGGCCCCTCTGTTTTTCTTCCAAAAAATAAATCTAAATGAAATTATAAATTATGGGTAATAAGGTAGCTATTTAAGGGCAAATTAGTAATATAGCATAATAACTGCCTAAAAGTTAAAGATAATAAAATCAAAAAAACGGCAACAACATGATTTAGTGTGATACGGTATCGGCGGTTCGTCTTCTTTACTAAACATTTCATCCCAAAAATTAAGCGCCAGATTCTCCATTCGCAACCTCCATCTTCAAATCGTGATCTTCGACCGTCTTCAACCTCCTGTCTGATCTATTCTTCGTGTAACAACAATCAATCCTTGTAAGTATTCCAAATTCTCTCAACAATATACCATTTTAATGGCTTCGGTTTTGGTTCAAACCGAAAACAGTTGATGAACGTTTTCCCTAAAACCCATACTAAAAACCGCCATTGTTGATTTGTAACTACATGGCCTTTCATTTACTTGGTCTTGCTAATCCATACTAAAAACCGCCATTGTTGATCCATACTAAAAACCGCCATTGTTGATCTGTAAGTACATAAAAAAATAACCGACACATAAATTTAACAACTACATAAAGTGAACTTATGTACACATACACACATAAGATTATGTTCGTCACCTTCATCATTACCGACACTCAGCACATAAAAATCAACGACACATAAATTTAACAACTACATAATATTAAGCAGATACATAAACCAAACTTATGTACACATACACACATAAGATTATGTTCGTCACCTTCATCATTACTGACACTCGGCACATAAAAATCAACGACACATAAATTTAACAACTACATAATATTAAGCAGATACATAAAATACGCAAGCATATCACAATACCTTCTCAACGACAGTGGTTTAAACATAAACATATACAAACTTATGTACACATACAGACATAAAACTATGTTCGTCCCCTTCATCGCACAAAACAAACGATTGAATCTATAGATTGACAATCCGAATGTTGATGATCACACAACCGTAATGATTGAAGAAACAGATCATCAAAACGAAATAAATCGACAGTAATCGCACAAAAAATAAATAAAATGTTTATGACAGTAGGCGAATAACTCTGTAGAAATGGAGAAATTTGGCTCCAGTAATGGGGAATTTCGTGATTTTGGGATCACGTTCACAAGGAAAGTATATTTGCTTTCCTAACAACATCCTGATTTGTAGGGAGCATATTAAATAAGCATATTTATTTAAAAAATTGCCACATCAGCATTTTTTATTTCCAACACGGGTATTAATTTATTTGGAAATTTATCTTTATCAGAAAATTACTAGGAACCTACTTTATCTACATTTTTATAAAAGAGACTAGTTAATCTACATTAATACATAATTAGCCTACTTCCCCTTTTCCCTCATTTTAATACCCATGAAGAAGGCTGCTAGATTCAAGGAAACCCGCGATCGAAGCTCATTTGTGGTTGCCGGCCAATCTTATTATGTACATAGAATAGAGTAATAGCAATTATATGACCATTAGGGCTTAAACTAATCTTAATAATACTATAATAGTATTATATTAAAGATTAATGGCATCATTGTTTGAACAACAAAAAAGCTAAAATCCCACTACAAGATTGCATAGATATACAGAATAGTTAAAAAGCTTTCAATTATACAGAGATTGATTGTTGGCACTTCCATACAAATGTGGTTGTGGCTGGACTACACCATCGTCTGTTGTTTGTGTTTTTGTGTTCGTGTTCGTTTGTTAAGTCTGTGTATGAATTTGCTGCACATGCTTTGTCTTCTATAATTGCCTACTTACATTTTTAGAATGTTTTACTTGCATTGCAAGATTAAGTGCTAAACGGGCCCTAAGACTAATCAATATATGTCTATGTAGTATTTGGAAGTCATTGATGAGATTACTTTTTTTCTTTTTTAGATTTTTCGTTTATTATGCAGAATATTCGATTTAGAATTTGTGGGGTATTAGAGTGTAGGAGATTCATTTAGATTGTTTAGGTGTGGATGATTTGAGATTATGTTTGACAATTGTTTTTTTATGGAAACGGAAAGCGGCTAGAAAAATCTATCTTCTAAAGGTAGTTCATTCTAAAGTATCCTTGCGGATGAGAACCCGAAGTTCGGGATCGTCAAAAAATGGCGTGTTGGGGTTCGAAATTCTCAAATGGGTCAATCAGTTAGCAACACAATTGATTTTTTATAAAAAAAAACCTAATATGGATTTCCTCAAATAAGCGAAGGTCCAGTTTGGAGACGGATACGATCATCTCGATCTTTCATGAATAACTCCAAAGTCCTTGGACTACCTTGATAACACATAGTTTATCACCCTCAATTTCGATCTTTTTGATATTTAGTCTTACGGCTTCTTTTAGTATCGCTTTTAGAGCAAATGATTCTTCTTTAACTACCGAGTTAAAATTGTTTTTCTTAGCGTCCAAACTTATAACTTTATCGTTATGATTTCAGATTACATAAACAATAGACGTTTAGCATTATGTTTGACACTTGTTGGTTGATATTAAATGGGGTTTAGAAATTGTACTATATTTTTTAGAGGAAAAAAAAAACTCGTGGGACAAGTTTGTAAAAAGATTCTCAACAACCTCCATCTACCACAATCTAAAAAAACGAAATTTCATTTAATACTAAGCAAGCCCTAGACACAAATTCTATCAAGTGAAGAAAATAAAAAAAAAACCCGGAAATTTAAAATGTAGAGAACCCGAGCGAAGTAAAGTAGTGAGAACATATCGATTGAACAAGTGCAAAACAACTTCAAGGGTCACCGGTCTAACCTTAATATTTTGATCATCTATTAAGATCATCAAATGAACAAATTCAACCCACATTTCAAATGCTACTAACTTAGTATTTTTTTTTTTTGGTAATGACTAACTTAGTATTTATTATACAATATCCAGGATGACAATTGAGTAATATTAATTAATATTTTTGTGAAGATAATAAAAGGATATATTTATGTCATAATAATTTGTACATTTAGTAGTTTTAGTGATCATTTTTTTCTATTTTAAATTTTGAAAATATATGAACAAATCATCTAATAAATAAAAATGAAAATTAAGATACTTAATAAGTGATTGATAAGGATATTTTAAATATCTAAAATACTATTTAATGAAATATATTTACAGGAGTAAAAAAGAAAATATAATATACCACATTTTTATAAAATAAAAATCTACGAAAAATACGACGAAACTTAGGGGGGTGTATTCCATCGAGACTTTTAAAGATTTTGGCGGATTTTTAATAATCATAGGATTTGCAAATTCTGTGGGAAATTTTAATTCTATATAGAGTCAGTACAGATTCTGTGAAAATCTTATGTGTTGGGGGAAGATTTCTATGGATTTTAGATAGTTATAAAAGTAATGAAGAATCCTACAAAATCAGTGAAATAATAGATTCTTTTAAAATCCACAAACTTTTAAATACCGTAGGAATTTTATGGAAAATTTTAAATCCTAATTGAATACCTACAAATTTATATGGACTTTTAAAAATATATATTCAATACCCATACACTTTTAAACTCCAAAAAATTCCTATAAACTCTTAATTGAATACACCCCCCTAAATGAATACGAGAATGACACGTAAAATTATATAGATTGCAGAATAAAATATTTAATATATTTGAAAACATAAAAAAAAAAGAAACATCACTATTTTCTCTTTTGTGCATAGAGCCAAAAAGATAAGTAAATCTAATATAATTTGCTACTTTTATAAACCAAAAATATTACCCATTTGAAACATCAATCATAACAATAATGAAAAAAAAGGTAGCAAGGCAATCAATAGTGGCAATAATGCAGGAATATAGTACACTAATTTAGTGTTTAAATAGTGATTAAAAAATGAAAAAAAAAAATTATGATCAATTAAGAGACATCAAATCCTGTTTAGGTCTGATATATGAGACAAATTTTTTGGGCTCGGCTCGCGTTCGGCTCGTCAAAAGCTTGACTTGGGCTCGGCTCGTTTATAAACGAGCCAAGTTTGAGCATGTCAATGCTCGGCTTGTTCGGGTAAAACTCGGTTCGTTCGGATAAAATAACACTTGAGCATTATTTTAGATGAGCTACTCGGGCTCATCTCGTCAAAAACTCGGCTCGGGCTCGTCTCATTTGTAAACGAGTCGAGCTTGAGCATGCTAAGAATCGGCTCGTATAACACCCCTAATCTTGTTCTTCTTTCTTAATCATCTATTAACTTTTCCACTCTACAAATTACAAATCACTTTCATCTCAACATCCAAGGCTGGCTCGATAAGCTTTTCTTTTTAGATTAAAGAGGGAAATAAAAAATTGCACTTTTTGGATTAAAAGTAATAAAAGGGGAAAGTATAAAACTCCACGACATTATTTTTTTTATTTTTATGTTTCACGTAATTTTTTATTTGGTTTCTATATACAAATTATTATGTTTTTAGAATTTATAATACCAAAATGATATTAATAATTGTCATTTCATGAAAATTTTCATATATGCTCTTAATCTTAATTCTCATCATATTTAAAATAATTATTTGAGAATTGTATGTTATATGATTCAATAATTGAGAGATAATCTAAATTTTTAGTAATTTCAAATATTTTTTTTCTTTTTGAAATAAGTAATTAATTTCTAAAATGTTCTAAAAAACATATACTTACAATTTAGACATGCACATAAGTATTTTAACGTTGCTTGAAATCGAATCTTGACAAGCATTTCAACCGATTGTTTAAATCAATTAGTTTTTTACCCGAATAATTTGGATAAATATTGAGATGATTTTAGTGTTCGTCTTTTTTAATAAATTTATAAAAATATTACCTTTATATGTCTTTAGTGTAAAATTGAAATCTATAAAAGGTGTAAGATTTAGATAATCCGCATATACATTTTAGAGGCAAATATAAATTTTGCAAGAAAATCTATGAGTAAATTTGTGCACAAAATAAGAACTCATTTTTAAGGACACACATTTATTTTTCGGAAAAAAACTAACAAATGTATTAAAACCAAACTTATTATATAAAAAATAAATCGAATTTTTTGTCACATCCCCTGTACACAAATCCTTCTCATCAGACCAACTTTCTCACATCAGTCCCACAAAATATCAAATTTAGGGGCATAAATTCTGGTTAATTCCGTTCCGATCCGAGTGGGATTTTTAAAAAACAATGTGTATTCCGTCTCGTCTCGTGACAAATATGTGGGACGGGAGTGGGACAAGAATTTCTTATCCCGATTTATCCTGTCCTGTCCCGCATATATATATAAAAATAATATTTTTATATTTTTAAAAATATTATATAGATAAATATATAAATAAATTTTAATTTTATATTGATAGGAATTATAAAAGTAATAAAATATTAAAAGATTTTACCTGTTGTGATTCACAATATGTAAAATAATGTTATTTTTTTGTAAATTATTATTAGTGTAGTGTAGTGCAGTGCTATGTTTTTTAAATGTGAATCGGTAAGACTCATTTTAATGTAACTTGTATTCGGTTTAAATGTACTAACTACTAACTACTAATGAAGGCCTCTTGAATCGGTAACTTGTTGTCGAGTTTTTATTTATATATCAGTTGTGTCTTTAGAATGAGAGAAAACGGGTACAAATGTGGAATATAATAAGTGCTTAATTCTAGCGGGATTAGTCCCGTCCCGTTCCACGTGGGACAGGGCCCATACATGACGAAAAAAGTTGTATGTTCCATCCCGTCCCGGTTATAATTTTCGGGAAAGAACGCGGGACGGCCCCAATCCCGTTCCGTCCCATCCCATACCCTCCTCTAATCAAATTACAACAGGAAAAAACCTTGGATATAATTCAAAAATGTCTAAAATTCAAAATCACTATCCAAAATTTTCCTTATATTACTATCTTTTTGATCATAAGTTAATAATTTTTGAATAGAATCTCACCCAACTTATACACTTCTTATCTACTATACAACCATACCAAATGAACATCTATAATCAATTGGACAAGTTTGTAGATCAAAGATCACATTACAACACAATCACCAGATGTCTCAAATCTCCTGATCTAATACAAACTTTATTCATAAAATATCAGGCAATGCTTTTGTACCAATTACTTTATTTTTGGAGTTTTCTTCGCAATAATAATACTTTTACATTATATAAAGTAATTTGATTCCAAAATATGGTGAGATATTGTTTGAAAACTATATATTATCTTTACATGTGATGTAAACGTCTAACAAAACCTTAAAAATTTGAAACAACAAAATCGAGCCCACGTGACATGCACGTGCAAAATCTCCATTTCCAATGGATATCCTCTTTTGATCCGACATCACCACATATCTCAACATGCTTTGCATTTATAGCTTACCGCAACCAAACAACTTCCTAACTTCATGTTTGTTTATTAGAGGAAATGTTCAAATACGAGGTCACTATTGTCTGGTTCGACGAGAAGATATATCTTTGAAAAAGTCTTAATAGAGTCGGATATGATAAGTTTGTTTTACCACTTAGCGTAAAACGGTTTGTCTTTCTTGTTACTAGTAGGAATCGAGTCCCACCCTTATTCGGAAATAACACATGTATTGTTGGTTTAGTTGTGTCATCACTCGAATATGGTATATATCCGAATATTTGTCCGGGGTATATACCCTGTGATTAATTGGAAGATAAATAAGGTTCAAATAAGATAAACTAAGATTTAGTTAAGATAACTCGAGTTTAAAATGTCGTAAAATGACCAACTGAAAGACAATTAGGGTGAAAATGTTGTTTTGTTTCAAGTATCTAGGTTTATACGTAGGTGGGTTAGGATTTGTACTTATCGTTATGATTATAACAAAAAAGGACAAAATTCCAATTTGATGGAGTCACCGTCCAAACGTCCTTATTTACACATTCACGGTTGGGATGATTATGTTTTGCATGATCAGATTTATGGCATGTAATCGGGCTACCTAGAGGGAGTATATATATATGCTTTGGTTGGACTTAGCGGTGTTATGTTGTTCTCTTAGATTTGTTCCTAACTTTAACCTTATACTTTTTGGGTTGGTGAATTGTATTTCTAAACCCTGTTGTAGTCGGCCTCAAGTTTTACTTTGTTATATGTTATTGTTTGTTTTTTAAACCTTTATATTTGACTCATGAATTACAGTTGATTTTTATAACTCTATCTTGACAAATTTTTACGTAATTGTTTCGTTTTTTTATACAGTTTGAAGAAATCATTGTCCAAATTTCCGACGGTGTAACACTATTCTATTTTGGAGCGTTACAGAAGCTTTCTTATGCTCACCATTTGGCATGGATAATGGCCACATTACAACGTACAAATTAGTGGTGGGTCGCAAACCTAAACCGTTAAAATGCAAACCGGCGGTTTAGCCGGTTTATAAAAAAAAAAATAAACAATTGAAAAACTGGACCAAACCGGCGGTTAACCGACGGTTTGATCTCCAAACCGCCGGTTTGGTCCATTTTTTAAAAATAAAAAAAATAACCAAACCGGCGGTTAAACTGCCCTAAACCGTAAACCCACGGTTTGGCCAAACCGACAAACCTAAACCGCCGGTTTGGGCCGGTTCACAAACCGCCGGTTTGACGGTTTGGTTCAAACCGGACCCAACTCTAGTACAAATAAAATTACTTCCTAGAGTCGTTGAGGATTTAAAAATATATAATTACATTAATTAACATACGAATGTCGTAATTAGACAACAATTTTACATGACTAAAAATAACCAACCTATAAATGGTCTTAAACTTCACCTGCCGTAACTCTAATTTCACCAACAACAAACAACCTAATTTTACCGAGTCACAAACAACAAACATCACATATTTGCACCGTAAAAAATCCCTCTCATTAACCATCCATAGTAAAAATCTAATTCTAACCCTATCATAAATACACCATCCCCACCTTAAAAAAAAAATCTTTTCATTTACAATGAGGATTCTCTTCCTCATTCTCTTTCTCTTCTTCTCCTCCACCTCTCACTCCATCGCCGACGTGATCCAACAAGCCTGCAAAGCAACCCGTTTCCCGGAAACATGCAAGGCCCAATTGGCCCATTTCAAATCTCAGCCCAGCCCAATTCAAATAATCCAATACGCAATATCCATTTCAAGACAAAACCTCAAATTAACCCAATCAAAGCTCCGGCGAATCCTCGCCACCTCCACCGGCAACCGTAACGTCACCCAGGCGGCGGAGACGTGTCTCGAGGTTCTCGGATACTCCGAAATCCGAACTGGCGCCGCTAAAATCGCCTTGTCACGTGCTAAGGTGAAAAATGCACGTGCCTTTTTCACCGCCGCTTTAGCTTATCAATATGATTGCTGGGGCGGGCTTAAATACGTAAACGACGTCGTTTCAATCCGTGAAACGATGTCGTTTATGAATGATACTGTTATTGTCTCCACCAGTAATGCGCTTAGTATGGTTGTGGCGTTTGATAACATTGGGCCTGAACTCGGGTCGTGGTCTCCGCCGAGGACCGAGCGAGATGGGTTCTGGGAAACCCGGTCTAGTTCGAATTCCGGTTTGCGGAAGTGGAGTTTCGGGTTTGGGTCTGGTTTGAAGCCAAATGTGACGGTTTGTAAGGAAGGGTGTGATTATACGGCGGTTCAGAAGGCGGTGGAGGCGGCTCCGGCGAATTTGGTTGGGACCAGGAGATTTGTTATTCATATAAAGGAAGGGGTTTATGAAGAAATTGTGAGAATTGGATTTGAGAAGAAGAATCTGGTGTTTTTAGGTGATGGGATTGGGAAAACCGTGATAACCGGTTCAGTGAATTCCGGTTTGCAAGGGATCACCACTTACAAAACCGCTACTGTCGGTGAGTTTTTCTTCAATTTTTTTTTGTTGGTTTCGTTTGAGGCGCCATTAATGTTCATCACGTTCATGTCCCCACCAAAACAATAGGATACAAATGACTTAATAGCGTAACAAAAGTACCCGTGATATCTCATATCCTATTCAAAAAAATCTGAAATGATCCGTTAGGTTGATGATCCGATTCCAATCCGAATTCGGGTTTGTCTTAATAAACGAGCTCGAGTCGAGCTTTTGACGAGTCAATCCTGACGAGTTTGTCTTATATTACAATCCTAATTGTGATATCCAATAATACCATTAGGATCTAAATCAAAATCATGCTCTATTATGCAGGGGTGCTTGGAGATGGATTCATGGCAAGAGGATTAACATTCCAAAACACAGCAGGAGCAAACGCCCACCAAGCCGTAGCATTCCGATCGGACAGCGATCTCTCCTTCATCGAAAACTGCGAGTTTCTAGGCAATCAAGACACACTCTACGTTCACTCTCTACGCCAGTACTTCAAATCATGTCAAATTCAAGGAAACGTAGACTTCATCATGGGAAATGCAGCTGTAATCTTCGCAAACTGCACTCTCTTGATCCGTCCTCGCCAAGAAAGCCCCGTGAATTCCGAAACGAATTGCATTGCAGCTCATGGAAGAACCGACCCAGCTCAGTCAACCGGGTTTGTCTTCTCGAATTGCTTGATTAATGGTACTGATGAATACATGAAGTTGTTCCATACCAATCCTGCTGTGCATAGTAACTACTTGGGAAGGCCTTGGAAAGAGTATTCTCGAATCGTTTTCATTGATTGTGTGTTAGAGGAGTTGATTAACCCGGTTGGTTGGTTACATTGGGACGGAGATTTCGCGCTGAAAACTCTGTATTTTGGCGAGTTTGCGAATAAAGGGTTAGGAGCAAATTTGTCTAAGAGAGTTTCATGGAGTAGTTTGATTCCTGCTCAACATGTTGATGCTTATTCACTTCAAAACTTTCTCCTAGGGTAAGAAAACTCGAAGAATCCGCCTTGCTGTGTTGATCTTGATCATAGCGTATATAGGTATTTACTTTCAGTTGTTTATAATAACATTCTAGTCTTTTTCTGAAATCTATGTTTCTGCTAGGAAAAATTGGGTTAAATAGACTCTTTTTTATCGGTTTTTGTTAACCATTTTACCCGTTTTGATGTTCATATGAGAATTTGTAGTGTTTCATCAATGAAACATGAACTGAAGTGAAATGAAAACGAACCCAAAAAAGGCGAACATAAGCTGTTCGACATAGTATCATTTGTACATGAAATGAAACTGCAGATTACAAGTGCAAAATCTGCTACACTGAGGATGGAAGAGGCGTAAGCCGGATTGTAGGGGGTGACGGGTAAAGAGGTCCGTCGTCTGTCCAGTTGGTCTCACCCCAATGCCTTAGCATACTCTTCCATGAACACACATGATCAATGCATTTCTTCAATCTTTTATCCTGAACCTTAATCTTCCAATGCCCATCTGAGAAATTCGCCTTCTCGGCTTCTCTCCTATCCCATTCAAGCTGAGCTTTCTGCTGTGATTTCAATAGGCATAGATCCTGCAGCTGTTCTGGCATCGTGTCGTGGACCTTCCACCACCTAGCATGAGCTACATCACTCGCGAACTCCTTGAAGATATCCGAGTTGTAGTTACAATCATAGTCTCGGAAACATAGCCAAGGTTTCATTCCTAGGTAATGTAGGACGAAGAGAATTGGAGGCTCGGCTCCAAAGAGACGAGTCTTCTTTCTTATCACATCCTCCTCGTCGCCAACCCAAAAATGCTTCAAGAAGTTCATGTGTCTAGGAATTCGATGCCACCATGTGAAGATCTCGTTTAAGTATCCTTGATCACCTCCATTGTAGGACACAATTTCGTTTATGTGGTTCATTAAGAGGTTGAAAGTACAGTTTGATGGCTCGATCACCATCACACCGGAGTTGAAAAGCGTGGCATTGTTTCCTGTGGCTGAGATCTCCGGCATGGAGAAGAGGAAGTCGATGTTTCTCAAAATCAGAAGATCAGCATCAATGAAGATGATCTTATCATAGTCAGTTAGTTGCCATAGCCGGAACTTGCTGTAGTTCCATTCATTATATGCATCTTTCTCTGCCTTGGGATTTCGGATTCTTTGGATTGTTCGAATCTTCCATCCAGCCGCTTCTAAGCCACTCCTGTGGTAGTCGCTTATAGTCTCATCCACTAGGATGACTAAGTCGCGTGTTGAGCCAGACATTCGGATGCTCTGAGCCGCAGCTATGGCTCCACATACATAGACATCGGCTGAGTGTAAGATGGTTGCATAGGCTTCCCTTTCAGGATTTCCGCTGTAAGTTTGGACTGTTTGCATACATCAAACTATCAGGTTCGTGTGCATATGAATGCACATAAGTACATTAAGTGAAAAGTACAGTACCTTGGTAGCTCGCCTCCTTGAGAGGAAGAGCAAGCTCGCAAGACCCAACCGGGAGTTGTAGCTTCTCACGCAATACATTCATGGTTGGTTTATAAAGCCAAGAGTCACCCTCGCGATTGACAAGCTCCTTGCAAGTGAACAAGTTCGGAATAGGAAAGCATTCGGTTAGGAAAAGCAAGTGAACCGGGTAATCACCCTTGGCCGCGGCTGCAAGCCTGGCTGCAGCCAACTGAAGGTGCAACCGAGCCACGTCTCTTGACCAATTAGCCATATCCTTACGACAAGGCAACTTCACTACAACGAGATCAATCCGTTTCCTAGGTGCCTCAAGCCTTGGCAACGATGGGCAACTCGGAACATCTTCCTCTTCCTCCTCATCAATCCACTCGGGGTATAACGTCTCCCAAGTCACATTCTCGTCTACATAATCTACATGTAACTCGGAAACTTCTCCTTCCGGAAACTTCTCCTTCCAACGTGCAACTTCTTCCGGATCAAAGTTCAAGAGTCCGATTGAATGGTACTCGTTATCCTTCAACTTAGCGAGAGTTTTTCTTATGTCATTCCAATCTACCTCCAAACTCGATTCGTATCTAGGATCCATACCTCCCCATATCAACCTCTTCACTATACTCGGCCTGCATGATATCATGACATCAATCCGAATACTAACGACTTAAACATAGATATGGGTCGTAAACCTAAAGCAAACCGGACCAAACGGGTAAGAAAAATAAAAATAAAAAATATCCAAACGCCGATTTGGTTAGGCGGTTTAACCCGGTTGCGGTTTAGGTTTCTCGCAAACCTAAACCAGCGGTTTGACGGTCTAGTTCAAACCGGACCCATGTCTACTTAGATGTGCACGAAAATTGTACCGACTTATACCTAGAGACGGAGTGTGAGAAGAAGCTTTCGGTATTGCAAATGGGCGGCGCGTGAAGCAAAGTGATGATCGTTGCACATACAATGAACAACACGATGAACTTCAATGGCGATAAGCTCCATCTACCATCACCAACCTTGTCTTGACTAGATTGTAACGCTTTCTCTCCGTCTTTGTTTTTGTTTCTTGACTTCCTTTTGTAGGTATCCTCACTATCATTCATACACAAAGACCAATACCAAACGTTTGTGGTAAGTTTTATCTACACAAGCAATCTTGTAACAAGATAAATTGAGATCAAAATAGACATTTTTGGACGATATGATACACTTTTTTGTTAATACTCTTTGCTTACTCTTTACTGCTCCGATCCTTCTCAATCATCTTTGCTTACTTTGTACTTCTAAGTTCATTTGATTTTTCTTTCTTTTCATGTCTCACATTCTAATCATTGAACCTTTGTTTTTCCGAGTTTGAAGCCAATGTTTTTACTTTTGAAACTTCTCGTATGATGAGCTCAAAAGGCTAAACCTACATATGCAGAAGCTACATTTATCCAACAGATTATAGAACGAGGTCGTGCGTATACGAACAAACATGCCCGTTAGACTCAAACCCATTACAATTCCAGCTGACAATAGAAAAAGTAATCCATCGAACTTTGATTTTTGCAACCTTAGACGTGAAAAGTTATTATCTATTAACTTGACAGTAAATAAGAGGAAGAACTTACATCGAAACATAAGATCTCTGTCGCGACTCGTTTTGGCCGGAAAAGGCACCCATGATTCTATGTGAACCGCAAGAACAATGTCGGATTCCGAAACTAAACAAACCAAAGAAGACAACGACATATATAAATCAACTTATTCAAGCAAAACAAGAAACTAAACATGAAAATATATACTTACCTCAAGATCAAGCATTCAAATCCGCCATTGTTGAGGTATCTTCAATCCAGAAAGCTATGTATCAGAAAACCCAGAAGCCAAAAGATGTTGAAAAGCTAGAGGGAAGTGAAAACAAGGTTTGTAAGTTGAGTTTGATTGGTGGGTATGGAGGTTCTTATTTTAAAGTGATGGTGGGTACGATGTCTGTAGCTTCTTTCTAGTGTTGTGTATTGGTACGTACGTAGAGTAACGTCTAATTGAAATTTCCTCATTTGATAATTAATATTGTTTAAGAGACTTATGTGTACATCATACATGCACCGTTTTGAGGGATACGTGGTTGTGATTTTATTTAGTAGCTATCCGTTGTACCAACAACTTACCAAATGCTTATAGAAGAGTATAGAGATAAGGTAACATATAAATAACGAGTTAACCGTTACAAATCGAGAGTCAATGAACAACAATCGTATATAAGTATATAACAACCTTAAGTGTGTGGTGGATGAAACCCCGCTGAGCTTATGTGTTGGACTTGAGTCTAAGACGTATATTGTCGGACATGCAATAGACACCACGTCATATCTGATTAGGTGAAATCGTTTATGTACTACCTCTATTATTATCGACTGATTTCAAGATTGAACATCAATGAACTTAGGGTGGGAAACACCATGTTGATGTTATTATGACATATAGGGATTACAAGACGATATTAGAATGAAATACTAAAAATTGCAACGATAAAACTGAATATAAACTAGTTTAAAATAAATATATATATATATATATATATATATATATATATATATATATATATATATATATATATATATATATATATATATATATATTACCATTACTCTTCTATCTAATATATACAAATATTAAATCTTATATATTTTCCAAATATGTCCATGCAGTCAAGATATGTATATGTAAATAAACGTTCAAGATTGTGGAGGATGATTTCATCAGAAGTAGACTTAAAGAAGTAGACTTAAAGAAGATGTGTTATAACCTACCAGTGTCTATTGGTTATTATGGTTTAACAATTTTTTTTTGTTTTGTTTATGATCATTTAATTTCGTGTCATTTATGGCCGAAATGGTTGGTTTGTCTACATGTCTACCAAAGAATGAATTCGTATAAGCTGATTTCACATTCTGTTGTTTGAACTCAATTACAAATCAGTTGAATTTTTTTTAATAATGTTGTTGAAAAAAAGCTCTTATTAGAGAAAGACTAGCAAAGCCTATTATCACATTACTCTCTTACCCTCGATCTATGATACAAGAAAGATATAATTTTAATAGTAACAACCGAAACAAAATTAATGTTTACCAAATAACTATAAAAGTGATAACCTTCCATTGGGAAAAAGACGCAAAACCAAGGTTCTCATGTTATCAAAAATAAATCAAAACGTTAAAATGACCAATTATCCTACTTTAATAGGAATGTTTGAAAAAAAAATGAAGATTTAAAAAATTTTCATTCTAATTTCATAAACAAAGATACACGTTGTTAACCAACTATTTTCGAACAATGTTCCCCTTATAAATCACTACTCTTTTAACCATCAAAGCTATACACATTTTTATATCGCGATACCCGTGTGTTGCATCTTCATCTTCTCTGTTTTGATGTTGTTTTGGTGGCGGTGCCAGTGTTGGTCGAGAAGGGGGCGTGGATGTGTGATCGACTCCTGACGGTTCTGTTACAGTCCAAATCTGAGGTGTCCATAATTGTTTACCAGACTTCCTACTTAATTGTGTACTTTCTTCGAAGATGAATGTTCATGCTCGTCGCTTCCGGCTGACTGGAATATTCTGCTTTCCCCTGAAGACGTATTTGCTTTCGGATTTTATGATGTATTTTTGTCTTTTCTTTTTCTTCTTTGTTGTGATGTTTCATGTCGGTGCGTCGTTTATGAAAACAAACGTCGCTCCGTTTAAAAAATAAAAAAAAAAAGCAACGAAAATAACGCATTAATACATAGATCGGTGACGTTACAGAAGATAGGATCACTACTAGTTCAGTGACGACGATAGAAATTAGATTTATTTTTTTATAGAGAAAATAGTTTTTAAATCGAATTTTTGGCATGTATATATATCATTAGACCATGTACAATGATGAGTTTTTAAACTCTAATCTCTTAACACTCTCTCTCCGCCACATTAGATTATAAAACTCTATCTACTTTTACTCTACATTCATGGTTTCTTAACTCTATATTTATTTATATAATATATTTATATAATTTTTGAAAATATGACGCTTTTAATTTATTTATAATTGTATTAATTTTATGTGTTATATTAACAATTTATATTATCAATATCAACTTAAAATCAATTCATTTGCTTATATTACTTATTTTTTATATAAAAAATATGTATTTTAAACATACTCAATATTAGACTCTATGAATAGAGAAAAATAAATTATAAATAATAAAAAAATAAAATTTATCAAAATATATTTATATTAATCATGATATTCAATAAATTATAATCTAACAAGTTTAAAAACAAATAAATGTTAAAACAATTTTCCTTTGACACATGGCACCAATCAAAATGAATAGATATTTCTCTCTGATCGTTTTTTACTTAGAGATTTGAGAAGAGTTTTATTTGGTACTTTATCACTTTTGTTCAATACTTATTATATTTTAGAGAAAACTACGTAAAACCACCCTTAATAATCACTTTTTTCCAATAAACCACCCTTTATAAAAAAATTAGCATAAAACCACCCTTAATGTTCAACTATTTGCAGTAAACCACCCCTTATAAATTTTTGGCATAAAGCCACCCTTAATTTTTAAATTTTTGCAATTAAACACCCATACTAATTAAAACTACTTCAAATAATTTAAAATTGAAGCATAGACATAATAAATTTTCATTATTAATATCATAGATGATTTCAATATGTTTGATTAAGTATTACAATTTATACTAGAAAAATAAAAAATAAAACATATTTTATTACCCATAAACAATACATAAGTCAAAATACTTTTGTGTTATGCACAAAATTAAACGTTGTGTTTTTAAAGATATAGCTTATTAAAAATATGTTTTTTAATTTAGGCTTGAAAATATGAAATAGTATATAAATTACTGAATATAAAATTTCTATAGTTTTTTTTTATGTTTTGTACATGGGTAATAAAAATTGTATAATTTTTTTGATTATTTTTCAAGTTTAAATTGTGATACTAACCAAACTACAATATTTAATCAAACTATAGAAATTAATGTGATATTAATAATAAAATTTACTTTGTCAATGCTTCAATTTTAAATTATTTTAAGTAATTTAAATTAGTATGGGTGGTTAATTGCAAACTTTTAGAAATTAAGGGTGGTTTTATGCCAAAAAAATTATTAGGGGTGGTTTACTGTAAATAGTTGAACATTAAGGGTGGTTTTGTACTAAAACTTTTATAAGGGGTGGTTTATTGCAAAAGAGTGATTATTAAGGGTGGTTTTATGCAGTTTTCTCTATATTTTATAGATTAGAGACTCCCATTGTGGGTAGTCTTTAGGGTTCCTTACATTGGTTGAATGCAACTGCTTAATGAAATAGATTTTAATATATACTATATTATACCAATATTTTAAGTATAAAAAGTCAAGTAGTAATATTCATCACATGCATAACGTACGAATATGTGATGCATGAAAAATAATATACTGCAATATAATTAATTTGGTATTGAATTACAATTTTCTTGAAAAAATATATATATAATATTTCAAGAAAAAACAAAATAAACTACAAATTGATTATACAATTAAAAAATATTTTTATGAATGATGTAAATTATGTTAAACAATGATAAAATTATATAATAGTAAAGGTAATAGTTAATAAAAATAATTAAACTTAAGTGTTTTAAAAATAAATAATTTATTTTAATTAGATTGGTTTTTAATATATTTAAAAAATTTTATGCTTGAATGCAACACTAATTATGTTTTTAGGTAGTGTTGAAAATGATTTTATGTTGGTCTTTATTTATATGATGTAATGGGTCTTAGTGTTGGCTGATTTGATTTCTCATCCATTCTAATAATGTTGTTTTTTTTCATCAATTATTTAAGAAACAATTTGGTTTACTAGGTTTTTTCTAGTTTTGTCTTTAGTAAATGTACTCCTTGAGAGAAGAGTGTGTAGAGTTTGAAAATAAATACAAAAGGTTGGAGTATATTTACTTAATTGAAACATTAAAAAGCCTAGTTATTTCTCTAGTTTTTCAAAAAGACCTAGTTATCAAAATTGCCCATTATTTAATTCTTCAGTATCCTTAAGAGTTTTGGTAAATTTAATATTTATGTAGTATATGTTATCTTTAAGATAGGTGGTCTATTTTTACAAATTCAATTGAAATTATACTTATTATTTATCAGTTATTAGCGATCTTAGATTCATGTTAAAATTTTGTTTTTATTATATTCTAATTTTTAGTTATATTTTTAATATTTTTAATTATGATATTTTAATATTTAAAATTTTATTTATAATTCAATTAGTTTTCTAATTTCTCAAAAATTTAATTTTAATTTAATAAGAAAAATAAGGGATTTAAAATATATAAAATCATTGCTTTTAACACAATCGACCTATCAGTTTTCCATTGCTTGAAGCTGCATATTCTATGCTGTGCAAGCAAGGATTTATTTTGCATTAATCCCACTATTTAACAATTATTCACGTCAAAATTTATCTTTTTAATTATAACGTAAAATTTATCTTTTTAAGCATGATTTGGATTTTAGTCAGCGTTGAATTTTACTTTTAGACTAAAATTAGATTAAAAAAAATGTTTTTAGTAAGTATTGTCATTATATCAATATTTGCATGTTTTTCTTTCTTCTATTTTTCTATAGAAACACGTCTTCTGTCTTATCTTATTTGGTAGGTAGACAATTAAAACAAGTTAAAAAAAAAACTTATGCTACTATTATTCTATTATTACATAGTAATAAAATATAATTAGTACTATAAAATAAAAGTCTAAATGTCACGTGCCAATTAATAAATAAAATTATATTATTTCAAATATGTGTCACGTAATTTCTAAATTAAAATTTGTTATCATTTATGGATTTTTTAAAAATTCACTATCTAGGTCATATATATATATATATATATATATATATATTAAATATTTATAAAATATTAATATATGTATATGTATAATTGACTAATATAAAATTTATATATATATATATATATATTATAAAAATGGAAAGAGATAGTTGACTGAATTAAAAACACAATTTAACCACAATAATGATGATTATTCAAACCCAAAATAACTTTCAATTGGGTAATGATAAGTAATCTTCGATTGCTAAAAGTAACACTTTTTTACGGTACAAGAGAGCTATCAATTACAATGACATGCACGCTTGCGTTTACCTATTTTTTGTTACATTTCTCAATCGGTCATTTTTTTATATTTTTAATACAAAACTAGCATTGATCCTAACGTGCCCTCTCTTCAATTTTATATTGCAAGTTTCCAATATTATTAGCTTTAATTTCACTTTAATGTCAAAAACACATATATATATATATATATATATATATATATATATATATATATAGAGAGAGAGGGGATAGATCATATGAGAACAACCTCTAACATGAGAACATGAGAACAAATCATGACCATCCAATTTTTAAAATTCAATAGTCTAGATTAATGGTAGAAAATGATAAATAGGAAACCAAATAATGTATAATAATTACTCACTCTCATTAAAAGAGAGTGAACTCACTCTCTCTTAATTGTTTTTTAAAAATATATATTATATTATAGAAAATCGTTAGTTAAAAAAGATTCACCAGATATCTCCTTCCTCATCTCTATTATACGTAAACTCCATTAACAGTTCTCCCCAATTCCGCCAAATTAAAAAACGAAATAATGGAAAACTCAGATTGAGTGTGCATTTGCAAATTTATTCAATTCGGCCTCTCTACAACATCTGTTCAAGTCGATCATAACAACAGAATTCAACAAGCTGTCATATCCTGTCAAGAAAATCATATCCCGTCAAGAAAGCAGTTTGTTTCTCCATATGCAAATCTGAGTAAGTGTATGTATTCAAATTTAATCGTTGTAATTGAATCGCTTTGACATAAATCGTGTGAATAACCGCATGAATTGTAGAGTTGCATTGGTAAAACTCGTAAGAAGAACCGATAGACAAAAAAAATTCGTTGTTGATAATAAATAGATTAACTACGAATAACACACTTGTATTATATTTAGTTTCAGTTAAAAAGAGCATTATAAGTACGAATAAACAAATTCCAGGTTGATAATAAATATAATAAACAGAGTAACTACGAATAACACATTTGTATCATTTTAGTTTTAGTTGCATAGATCATTATAATTACGAATAAAATAAATTGACGTCTAATAGAGTATTTATTTTTTCAGGCACAATCAAACAATGGGAGGTTCATAAGTCTAATAGAGTATCTACTTCAAGAGTTTTCTAGAGACAAAGAAGTTCGTAATGGTGTTAATGAAGTTGTCCTTGATAGTATCCCAAGAAGCTTTGAATAAGAGTTGAAGTCGTCGGGATCAGGCGCCTTGTCATCGCCCATGGAGAAAATGGCCAACTTAATTTCCTCCAAAGTGACAAGGGAGGAGAGGTTCTTAAGGTTGAAGATTCTGTCAAAGCCAAGAACAAAGGTACTCGTATGAAAGGTTCCCTGAATAATGCAACAACCAAGGTTGTAAAACCTTTAAAGAAGTGTGCTCGGTGTAAGAAACTTACAGATCATGACAAACGGAACTACAAGGAAGTGATGTAGAATATAGTTAGTGTTATTTTACATTATTTGAATTCATAATTATTGAAACCTTTCAGTCCATTTAGGACTTAAGGCTTTTGATTAATAGTTGTTGTTTTATCTTTAAAAACAAATGCTTATCAACAATGTATTATTTCACTTAAAAAACGTTTGTAATTACGAATTTTCTGCTTATATACATTGTTAAATCTCACTCTAAAAACATTTGTAATTACGAATAATCACTATTATGTCAAACACAAGTAAATAATATATTATTGGCATTTTGGTTTAGAAACTTCATAGTGTAAATTATGCAAACATCCACGAGCATCGATTAATAACTAGTCAAATCAAAGTAGACATTCACAAAATAAGTCAATCAATAATCCTAAAAAACAAAAAAAAACAGTTAAGTTTGGAGGTAGTAGAGTACATTAACTAAATGAAGTATATTTAAATGATCTTAGCATTGACCGTTTGTAATTACGAACTTAATGCTTCTATACATTGTTATGTCTCACTTAAAAAAACGCTTGTAATTACGAACTTAATGCTTGTATACATTCTTATATATCACTTAAAAAACATTTGTAATTACGAATAATTGCTTGTATACATTATAATATCCCACTTAAAAAACGGTTGTAATTACGAATAATCGCTATTATGTCAAACACATATCCTAAAAAAACACACGACACATTGATTAACAATCAGTCAAATCAAAGTAGACATAAACAAAATAAATCCAACAATAGTCTTAAAAAACCAAAAACACAGCTAAGTTTGAAGATGTTAAGTTGCAACTAGTAGATTACATTAAGTCAAGGAAGTCTATCTAAACGTCAAGCTCCCGTTCCTCTTCATCACTAGTCAACTTCTCTTTTCCCTTTCCTTTAATGTCCTTAGGCTTGGTGACATTATTCACACAACCGCTCTTAATGCTGTTTACCACACAAGTATCAAACAACACTAGAAAATTCTGAAGAAACTCAAGCTCTCCATCCAAACCCTCAACCATCCGTTGCCTTACATGATCTGGCCTCAAATTAACATATTTTTGAGTATATTGAAGCCTCCATTTATCCCTAACCTTGTCGGTATCACTCTCCTTCTTTCCACTTTCTTTGTTACCACCCAACGGCAACCCAAGACAAATATGAACATCTTCAGCTGTTATGTAAAGGCTTCGTCCATCCTCAAATTCTAAGCTGCACTTGTTAGGATCAAAGTGATCAACTAACCAAGAACAAAGGGACAATGGCGTATTTCTTAGTTCCAATTCCAAGAAACTACCAAATCCAATGTCCCTAATTGCATTTATCTGCGCAACATGCTTTTCTCAATCCGACAAAAGTTCTTTAATGCCATTCACAAAAGATTTCGGAGAGCACCTGGTAGGCAAGTTGTTGTACCCTTCAAGCTTCCCCCTGCTTTGCCTTGAACCTTTAGCAACTCTCTTCCGTTTGGTAACAACCTTATCCCCATCAGAACTATCGTCAAGATCCTGTTCCTCTTCATCACTAGTCAACTTCCCTTTACCTTTTCCTTTAATGTCCTTAGGCTTGATGACATTCTTCACAACTGCATAAACAACATTTTCATTACTCGTCATTATTCGTAATTAATAATGCATTATCATATTAGTAAATCAATGTAATCACAATTTATTCATAATTAACTACTATTTTACATGTCAATCCAATTTTTTTTGTATAATAAATATGAGATCATGTTGACTAATTAATTCCATAGTTAGTTTATGTTTTGAAATCTAATATGCACTTCATATTCGCATTATTCGTAGTTAGTTGAAAACATATGCATCATATATGTTAACTTATAGTTGAGAACATAAGCTTAAAACGCGTAAAACAAATTAATAACTATGAATAATATTTACAAAACTATATTGTTGATAACAAAAAGCGCATAATCAATATCATTCGTAATTATAGAATATATTTCATCAACATATTCCACCAACATTACTTTAAGGTCGGTCTAAGATTATTCATAATTAATCAAAAACAACAATGCAAGCAAATATCAACACACCAATCACAAAACCACCAACAATATTCAATCAGTTTCATCAATATTGTAAAAAAGAAATTAAGCATTCTTAAACACTGTCTAAATTGAGTCGTTGTCATTCTTGTAAATCATAAAAGTGCAGAGAATTCTACAAACGAAATGGATCTAATAACAAGGAGAGAGGAGAGGATACCTTTCAGCGGCGACAAAAAAAACCTCGATCGATTGGAAGATGAAGATTTGATTTGTAAAGGAGTCGATTTAGGGTAAGCAGGATCCTGAACAGCCGGCGAATTACAACGACAGAAAAACCGCTGCTTGTGCGGCCACAACCGAGTCGCCGGACGCAGAGCCGCCTGGAGGTCGCCGGACGCAGTAGAGGGCAAACGAGCAGCCTGTTGATCTAGATCCACGACGAGCCGCGTGGAGGTCGCCTTTGTTGTCTTTGTTGCGCCACCAACACCGGGACGCAGAGCCGCCTGGAGGTCGCCGGACGCAGTACAGGACAACCGCAACTGAGTTCCGGAATGCTCCTCGTCGTCTTTGTTGCGCCACCAACACCGGGAGGTTCGTTGATTCGGCTTCAGAACACCCTATTCGACCGCCACAACCCTAAAACCGTCTTTCCCAATGTGCAGCTTGTATGGAGTGAAATTAGGGATTCCAAATTGTGCTATATTTGGAAGCGCGTGTGTGTTGAAATTTTATTAATAATTACGATACTAACCCTAAATCTCGACCCTTAATAATAAACAATCCTACGGTCTGTAATTGTTCTCATGTTCTCATGTTAGAGGTTGTTCTCATAGGAACCACACCCTATATATATATATATATATATATATATATATATATATATATATATATATATATATATATATATATATATATATATATATATATAGAGGGTGCGGTTCCCATGAGAACAACCTTATCGTGTAATCATGAGAACAATCTTACACCGTCGGATGATGAATATTAAGGGTCGAGATTTAGGGTAGATATAATAATTATTTGATAAATAATATTCTGAAACTAATTATAACTACAAAATGTTCTCATGATTACACGATAAGGTTTGTCCTCGTATATATATATATATATATATATATATATATATATATATATATATATATATATAGAGAGAGATGGTGATACAGGTAGTCTATACAGACATACAGTATTATATGTTGTATTCAAAGCAAAGCAACCGAAAGTAACAAAAAATAGTTTTCATTTGGTACAATATATTATATATCATATAATTTGCAGCCATTAAATAAACCTAGTTTTAATGTACGTATTAAATTTTGTTTGATACTTGAGAGTTTGTGTTTGAAGGAGTTGCATTGTATTCATCTAATGATCAAGATAAGAGATGAAGAATGCAATTGTCATTAGTGGTTAAGAAGCATAAGGATGGTTAAGTATGACCTAATCTGACATTAAACCTCACTTGTAATTCTGCAGTTTTGAATCTTACCAATTCATTTTGATCCACCACTTCAATCCCTTTCATTCTGAATGCGCAAGTCAGTATCTCGGATTCTCGATTGGTCTGCATACGAAAAATTTAGACAATATAGATCCCGAGATTAAGATACGAAAAGAAGCTTCGTCCGTAAAACTTTTGAGTTTAGCGTTGTATCAACATGGCTTCATGAGTAATAGACTTGTTGAACACTAATACATGTATACTCTTCCACGACCTTTAAAAAGGCGCTTAACAGAGTTTTTGGGTGCCGTTCCGTAACGCCATCGATGTGTGGCATATTTCTTGGTGTTATATAAATGTAGTAGAAGAAAATTGGTGACATTTCGAGTCTAATATATATGTTTGGTGGGTTATTCCTCTTATTGTCAAAATGGTTTTAGAATGAAACTTTGTCATGTTTATGGATTGGATTTAGGCCTAACATGTATGTGCGCTTGTATACACACCTACTTCGTTCTACGGTTCATCTTTATCAGAATTTGACAAGTGTCAATGGTCTTTACCTCACGACCTTTTTGAAACATCATGAAAATCTTTATACATGATGTTTTTTCAATAACATGAAATTAACCATTCATGTCGTTTCCAAAACTTCATAACTTTGAATGAATTTGGATGAACCCAACGTTTTTGAATATTTGAATATAATAACGAACATAAAGTTAGTGATTTATAAATTTTTATCAATTGATTATAGGAAGAGTAATCCGCTGAATTTATACGTATATTTTATGGGTTTGTAGAGATGGAAGTTACACTATGGGCAACCTAAAGCCTAATGATCCCTATAATGCATGCCAAAAGAAATGATGATTATGATGTTTACAAGACATTAAAAGTAGGTCATGTAATGGATGAGACCATGGTCCAAGGGTAAATACATTTAGGTGCGGTGTACCTTTTGGTAAGGTGAGACCATGGTCCAAGGGTCTAGTAGCAGTCTGTATGGTGGTTGAGGATGTGATAGGTTTGACCCTCGACTTGTACATAGATATGCCATGAATATGGATAGTTAGGACGTACGTTGTGAGTCAGGCTCAACAATTACCTGAGTAGCTTTCAGACGCCGGAGTACCTAAAGACCATAGAGATTCACTTCAAGTTCCGCAGTTAAAAGGCGCTTAGAAACCTTGCAGCAGTAGACACCAATAGCCATGATACAATTTGTATGATCCTGCACCAAAAACATCGGTATTGAACTTTGTCAAAGTCCGATACAAACGAACCGGTAGAGTGGGGATTGTGTGCATATAAGCGCACATGTGCGTTACGCCCAAGCCCAACACATAAACCCGGCGAAGTTCTATTCTAAAAACAATTGACAATAAGAAGAGTAGTCCACTGACCTTATATATTAGGTTCAGAGTATCCACAACTTTCGATGTGAGAACTTATATATTAGGTTCAGAGTACTGCCCAGAGATGGCACCACAAAAGAGTTGTGTGGGTCAAGACAATACTGCGAGTAGGCCCGGCTCGGAGCCGGTGCAACCCGTTCTTATGAATAGGGGCTCAGATGTTTTGGTGCCTCATTATGAAAATAGATGGAGTTATTAACATTGTATTAATAGCTTAGATGGTAAAGAAGCACTTGTTGAGTTCCTTTGGTCTCAAGTTTGAGCCCCACTCTGTCTATTTTTTTTTTCCAGTAATACTGATTTTATACTTAATTGGAATGGACCTCCACTTTTATTGAGTTGGGCCTGACTGCGAGATCATAAAACCTAGCTTGGGGTCTTGTTGAAAGATTTCTCCAGTTCAAAAAGTTCACGAGATCCAACAATGGAGTATAATAATAGGATACATTTGAAGCAAGGAATGTATTATACGAGTTTATTTAAAAGTAGAAGACATACACTAACGGCCGTTTGTTTTAAACTCCGGAAACGGATTTAATCCTTACGTATATACTTGTTCATGAAAATTTTTGGAATCATTCCTTGTGATTTGATCAAATTGGAGTATAATTTGATTACTTTTATACCCTATAGGGAAACAAAATAGGATACACAAATGCATTTTGCATGAGACCACAAAAAAATAATTTCAAAAAAATTCATGAATAAGGTGCATATGTAAACTAGATGCATTTCCATTTCGTTTCCGTTTTCGGAGTTTAAAACAAACGGCCCCTAAAATTCATGATACGAAGTAGTGTATTTTATCCGAAGCAAAACTTAATTACTCAATAATTCAAGAGTTTCGAATGTGGGCTTTTACTATATGGGCCGAGTCCATTGAAAGCCCATATAAATAATTGTTTTTTTGTCCAAAACAGGTCCATCAAATACCCTATCATAACAAAGTTCAATTGTCATTCGAAAAAGAAATTTTACACAATCTGTATTATTAATAATTATTGTTGTAAAAATGGGTTGCTGAAATAAACTAGGCCCAACATATATTCATAAAATAAACAATTCAAGTTGGTCAAAATATAATTATGTTTTATTTAATTTAGTAGATTGAGTTGAATACTTGTTATTAAGCATTTTATTTGGTTACTTAAAAAAATAGCATTTAATTTAAAATTTGATATTCATCATAAAATGTTGATAGTTAAAGGTTTATTACAAAAAAAATAATCATTAGACTATGATAAAAAAAAATATTCCATCCGTTCTAAATGGACCTCTTGTAGGTCCAAATTTCAACTCCAAAGAAAAGTTAATTTTTATTTAAGTATCCATTTTCTTAATTTTTATTCTTTTTATTCATTATTAATCGAAAGCACACCTATAGAGTGTATAATTGATTTAGAAATACCATATAAAATTGAAAAAAGTTTTAATATTACATTAAGAGAAAATTGTTCAAACAATACTCCATGTTTTAAACTGACTAAACTTTAGTATCTCATCGTTTAAACTATCAGTAACAGTACATCAGTTATTAAGCCCGACCAAAGATTAGTATATGAATTACTTTTCACACTTTAAGTTAACACAACAACTTTGCTCATAGAACTTTCCCTTCTGTTCCTTGTTGAATAAGTATGTCACGTAGGTCTCATTGCAATTGTCTTAACCCTTTTACTTAACATGTGAACAGTAATTTATATATTAATCTTTAGTCACACTCAATAGATCAGGTACCGTTCTGATAGTTTGAACGATGAGTACTAAAGTTTAGTCAGTCTAAAAGATGGGTATTGTTTAAGCAATTTCTCAAACATAAAAATGGATAACATAGTAAAATTGGGACGCATAATTACCAAAAATATAGGTGTTGTAAAGAATTATAGAAATGCTATAAATATTATAATGAGATGTCGATGTAATGTTCCACTTGTTTTTCTCCTTTTGAGTAGGGATAAGTCATAAGTGGTGTCATATATATCCGCTTTAACTCATTGGAATATTGTCAAAAGGAGAAGCAAAAATGAAGGTCAATCCATGCACCTCCAAATTCTTGATCATGCTTAAATTATTAAATGTGGTAAAATAATCTGATCCCATTTTTTCCTTCATGCATATTTTGATGATACACAATATTAATACATAATTTCAATTCAACAATAGTGATACATAATTTTAACTATATAATGTTAATAAATGAAAGACTTGTGTAACAAAAAACCTTGTGTACGAAATACTCGAGCATACACAATTTCAATTACACAATAGTGATACATAAGTTCAAATACATAATATTAACAAATAAAAGACTTGTGTAACCAAAAACCTTGTGTACGAAATACTCGAGCGATATAGAATGACTCGAGTATACATAATGTACCTACATATTATTCAGGAAAGAAATTCAGTGAAAGGTATTTCGTACACAAGGTTTTGGTTACATAAGTCTTTTATTTATTAATATTGTGTATTTGAAATTATGTATAAATATTGTGTAATTGAAATTGTGTATTAATATTGTGTATCATCAAAATAATACACAAAGTTTAATTAGTCCAACTGGTATAAAGGTGGGAGGGAGGGGCAGCTCGTCCAGATTTCGAATCCTACCTTCTTTTATTGTTAAAATTAGGGTGCCTAGTTTGTATCTAAGATACAAAAAATACCTTCTTTCACCAATCTTTTCAATCCCATTTTCCCCTTCATGCATATTTACATGGAAATACATAGTACCACATTTTTTTATCTTAGGTTAATGTCAAAGTCCATCTCGGACTGACCGTAGAGCGGGAGTCGTGTGTATACGAGCGCACATGCACATTAGGCTCAAGCCCAGCATATAAATCCGACGAGTTTTCATCTTAAAACTAATTGGCATAGGAGGAGTAGCCCACCGACATTATATACTAGGCTCGAAGTATCCATATCTTTCGATGTAAAAACCTATTATCTCTTGTTGGAGATAATAAAGTCCCACATCGAAAGATGAGACACTCCGAGCCTAGTATATAAGGTCGGTGAGTTACTCCTCCTATTGTCAATTGGTTTTAGGATGGAACCTCGCCGGGTTTATGTGTTGGGCTTGGGCTTAACGCGCATGTGCGCTCGTATGCACACGATCCCCGCTCAACCGGTCCGTCAGTATCGAAATTTGACATGGTATCAGAGCGGTTAGCCTCAATTCGACTCGCGATCCTAACCTGTGGACAAGTGCAACTCGGTCTATCCTCTAGTTGCACTTGCGGGGGTGTGTTGGAGATAATAAAGCCAGGACGTGTTGGACATAATAAAGTCCCACATCAAAAGATGACACACTCCAAGTCTAGTACATAAGGTCGGTGGGTTAAATAGAGTCTGATTTATGAGACTCGCCGTAGATTAAAAAAATTCTAGAACAATGTGGTACATTGATAGACAACAAGGTCCATATCTCCCTTTGTCAAAAGCCGCCACGTGCCCCTAGTTTAATTGCCAATTGTTTTCAGAAGAGCCACTGGTTTTCCACTTATCTCTGCCAAAAAATATTAAATAAAAACAAAGTAAAATTCCTTTATAATAATTATAATTATTATTAGCCTTATTGTAAATGTACAAATCATAGGATAAACATTACCACCAAGACAAAACACTGAGACTACCATAAAATTGGTCGACACTGACATTTACTTTAAATTTTATTGCTAATTATTTTCATATGTCCCACTTTTTTAATATAAATTTATCCACAATATAATACGTGTGCTCTTCTAGGAGATCGAGTTTTTAATGGATGAATAAAATATAAATAAAATTAAAAAAATATTGTATTTTCCCCAACATTTTGGGCCTCGAACAATCAAATCATAACGAGAAAGCAATTCCAATATTAATCTTTGAAAAGTAACATGGGTGTGTTTGTTTTAACTTCATGTTGTTGCATGGCATTTGTGTTATTCTTGTTTATCGTCATTGGAGCTATGTAACGATTAGGGCTGAGCATCGGTCCAAAACCGCAAACCGAACCGCAAACCGCAAACCTGAAAAACAAGGACTGCAAACCGAACCGCAAATTTGCGGTTCGGTTTGCGGTTTGAACCGCACGGTTGCGGTTCGGTTGCGGTTCAAACCGCAAATGAACCGCAATTTGCGGTTTGCTTGCGGTTTTGCGGGTTTTTTGCAGTTTTTTGTGCGGTTTGGTTGCGGTTTTTTTTACGGTTTGCGGTTTTTTTTTTTTGCGGTTTGAACCGCAAACCGCAAAACAAAAACTTGCGGACCGCAAACCGAACCGATTAAGTGCGGTTCGGTTGCGGTTTGGACCGCAATTTGCGATTCGGTTGCGGTTCGGTGAACCGAACCGCAATCTGCTCAACCCTAGTAACGATATGAGATAATGACAATAAAATGTTACGTGACAATGTGTAGAAAACGATTTAAACATGTCGATGTTATATAAGTTTGATGTAACTTGAGTTTTATTGTCGTTTGAGCACTATTGAAATGTTTATAGGTGGATATATAATACATATGTTACATTAAATGGGTTAAGGGCATGTTCGGTATGTTGATCAGAGTTACATAAATTTTATAATTTTCTCATTAATTCTCATAATCTTTTTTTTTTTTTTTAATAGTTTTTCATAATTTTCATTTTCGAACGTCTTAAAAGTTTAGTAATGCACACTTACCAAACGCCTCCTAAGCAAAGTGTAAATATACAAAGTCATAATCAACCGGCATATTCTATTATAATGTCAAAGGTCCGTCGTGTAATAAAATATAATGATATTAACTTTTGGGCAAAATGGTTAGCTAGACCTTTTATTACGGTCATAGCATAAACTTATTAAATAAATATATTTTTTTTAATAGAGTAATAGTGATAAGTCAATTAAAATGATAAAAATTAGAAGGGTTTTCAAAATAAAGACCCATAAAAAAATCTATTTCACCGAATTTTTTCTTAAACTTTTTTAGTTTACTAAAATATGTAAAATTATATTAACAATTTTTGTAAATTAAAAGGAAATATATAAGTTATGGCATTTATTATTATTATTATTATTATTATTATTATTATTATTATTATTATTATTATTAAGGTAGTTAGGTTAGGCTCTTATTATTTATTTAGAGATAAGATTGATTTTGAGATAAGCTCTATCTTATATTTTATATTTTTTTTATACCTAAACATCACATCAATTAACTGAAAATCATCCCTTCAAAAAATAACTGAAATACCATAATTATTTAATTAAATAGTTTCAAATAAACCCTAAAAATACAAAAAAAAAAGTGAATAATTAATATGTATTTTAAAAATACAAACAAATTAATTGTTAGAAAAAAATGAAGTGTACTTCATATAGTTTCTTTCTCACATTTTGACATTAAAAAAAACGTATGGACGCGTTTTCTTCGTATTATTCATCCATGTAAAAAGTTCCAACTCGATTCACATGACTCATCATTGGACTATTAGCTATAAAATTTATATTTTTTTATAAAACAAGATATCATAATATATATTGCAAAGTTAGACTATGACATGCCATATCTTGGATCAACACTCAATACTATGACTTGGCAACACATATGCCTTTCAATTACTTCTCATTTGAGTGTTGAATCGTTGATTCATACACAATAGACACTTCGATAATATTATAACAAAATTGTCACTTTCACTTATTTAACAATCAAGTATAGTCCACACAAGTTTTGTTGAGAAGCCTTAATCAATGAGCTACACATATTGAAACAATTCAAAATCAATGTCCCCTTGCAATCAATTGATCATATCATTTAGTCATACTTTCAAAGGACCGGAACCGTTATTTTCCGAGTGTGTTAAAGTTCAACGGACTTCAGACTTGGAGTCGTGTGTGTACGAGAGCACGTGTATATCAAGTTCAATCCCATAAGATAAGTTCGATAACACAATTAGAAACATAGTTAGATATAAACGTTTAAACATCATTACGAGCTAAACCTACATCAGAAGGGGGACGGTGGTCATCAAAAAAAACATTCTTCTTGAATGCAAGAGATGCATTGTGCTTATTTGCACGCGTAATGGTAAAGTCGAGATTATGATACAACTTTACCAAGTTAAAATACATTAGAATACAGACAAACTCTTTTATCGCGAATCTAAGACATATATACAAGTGTTTAAACTATCTATACGAGTTAAACCTACATCAGAATATAGACAAGTTGGACGAGAACATAATTGTACTTTGGATATCATAAAATCAGTATTGTAACACTGTTAGATTTGATGTGTGACATCTTTAAAAAAATTTCCTTAGAACATGACCCGTGTCTCAAAGAGCTCGAGTCTTACGAAAGCCTCACATCATACAAATATGCTCTATAACATTGCTCAATTTCATTTATCATACAATTTCAGTAACAAAACAATACAAAAAAGAAGCCAAATTCAAAAGAGGCAAAAATCCTACTTGCATAGCACAATGCATGCATCTTGCCATAGTCACAAGAAAGAAGACCAATACATATGAACTGCAGCTAGATAGACTGAGTGCATGTATTGTCTTTTTCCTCCTTCCTTAAAACAAGAGTCAAAATTTGTAATTTTCAGCAAATTATACCCATACTAGCAAAACAACTCCTCCTTTGGGCCCCATTCATATCTCTTCTCTTGAACTTAAGTGGGTCCCTCTTGATTGCCACATCATCATCACCATCATCCTTCTCAACTTCATTGCCCTCTTCTCTACTGCAATTAGATAGCCATTTGGAGTTCATGTAAGCTGATCTCCTCCATGGTGGTATATGCAAACCTCTTTCTTTCATTGATTCTTCTGCTGCCATACAAAGAATCCTCACAAGCTTCCTTAGCTTCTCTTCATTTCCCATGAAGATTGTTGGAAGATGACTTGAAAGCTCTAAGTATGACTTTGTTGGCCTTGCCACTTCAAATTGAGACTTAAAATCAATGTCTATAATTACCCTTTCTTCTCCTAATATATCTATGTATTCATAGTTACCTGCATAAATAAAATTCCACACAAAAAGCTTTTTAGTATATTTACATAAATTTACTCTAGAATCATCTCTTATATTATACTATTTTATGCAATATCTTACCTAAAATTTAGTAAAAATACAATTGACCCTTTTTTCTTTATGATTTAAAGACTATAATTATACTTTTTTTTTATCAAAATTATTATGATGACCCTTTTTCTTTAAAAATAGAATAACCCTTTTTTTCTTAGGTTATAAAGACTAGAATTATACTCATTTTCATGAAAATTATTATGATACCTAACAATTAGTATGAATTTAAACTAAATTTGACCCTTTTTTCTCATGATTTTTCAAGATTAACTAAAGATGATTAATTTGAGATTAATTACCAGATGGGCAACCAGGAGTGGATACCCAAGAAGTGTGACAAATAGAAGCATCAAAACCATCTCTTTTGAGACAAGAGGCAAGCCATTTCTTAAGCTTAGTTGTCTTCTCCATCTCCATCTTCTTCCTCATATGAAATCCAATTCTGTGCATGATTTGAGCTTCTACTTCTGTCTTTTCCTCAAGAATCTCCTGTAAAATTACAGACAAATCAGTATGAATAATATAAACAAAAAAAACTAAAAAGAAATTGAGTATTTGGAAACATATATACTTGTAAAGTGAAGCATCTTGTTGAGTGATTGAGAGAGGTTTGATTTGGAATAGAGTAGTAATGATTTGGAGGTGATGGTTCAGCTTCAATGAAATCATGAACCATCTGCCATAGCCTTTCTTCTTCCAAGCTTCCCATTGATATTTCTCTCTTCGTCTATGGAGATTCTGTGATTTTATGAGTGGATAATAATACTAAAGAAGAATGGGGTTTATAAAGAGATGTGTCAACGTTAGAAAAGGAGACTTCTTTTGTGAGGAAATTACAGCTCTATGGTGACAGATGAGGACATTTTCAGAATAATCCTTTTTATTTTATTTTATTTTATGTGTTTTTAGATTAATTGATGGAATAATTGAGAGGAATATCCGTAAATTTTGTTGC
Organism: Fagopyrum homotropicum; assembly: GCA_033239125.1. Lineage (NCBI taxonomy): Eukaryota > Viridiplantae > Streptophyta > Magnoliopsida > Caryophyllales > Polygonaceae > Fagopyrum > Fagopyrum homotropicum. Next base: position 143,886,063 of record BSWB01000005.1, read on the forward strand.
TTTATTTTTATAGTTATGTATCATTTTTATCTTGTTGTAATACTAAGATCTGACTAGGACGAGGATGCCATTAACCTAGTTTATACATGAAGATTTTTGTAAGTTATCTACTTAAGGTATCTAGTTAATAAATCATTCTTGTATCAATTTAGAAAGTTATATTTTGAAATTTATATTCCTTTTCTTTTCTTGTATAGTTTTATTAAAACAAATTCGAGTTTTTGTTATAAGGGATCGTTTGGTTAAATTTTGATGAAGTATGAAGTGAACATTTTATTATGTCCAAATTACGTCAGAAATAGAATGAAAATGAAATTAGTTTATATATATATATATATATATATAGAGAGAGAGAGGGTGTGGTTCTCATGAGAACACCCCTAACGTGAGAACGTGAGAACAATCGTACACCGTTGGATGTGAGTATTAAGGGTTGAGATTTAAAGTAGATATCAAAAATAATAATAACTACGAATAATCCCCTCAACCAACAAAAACTACGAATAATACATTAAACGATATGACACATTCGTTACAAAACTAATAATAATTACGAATCTGTTCTCATGTTCTCACGTTAGGGGTGTTCTCATAAGATCTATATATATATATATATTCAAATTTTGGAATATTCTTGTTTAAATCAATTGAGGTAAAGTTTTAAGGTAAAACATAATATGCTAACACCTTCCTTTGGTACTTCAATAGGATTTGCTATCTTGCTAAAATAGCTAAAGGACCATTATCACCTATGTTAGCAGTTAACATAGTTTTATCTTCTATAATGTAGTTCAATGACACTATCTAGAAGGTTTTCAAGGCCCTATGTTGTCTACTTCCCATAAGATATAAATTTACCTACTTAGGCTCTATCCTTATCACATTTATGCATAGCAAAATTCATTATTTTAATCATTCTTTTTTATATACATGTTTCTAGATAAAATACACCATACATTGCTAGGAAGGATGTAGATTCATCTTCAAAAAAAAATTACCTTCAATTAGTAGATATTTATAATAACTATTATCCAGCTTTTTCAGTTCAACTCATTGTGATGCTTAGTTATCAAGTATCATTAGTAGGGTTTTGTTATCTACTATATTGTAACTTTTTTTTCGCCTTCAAATGACACGGTTTATCTGTAATTTAAAGTAGATGTAGTTAATTTTGAGTGAATCACTGTAAACTTATGCGTCGTAATTTTTTTTTCTTTCTATAAAAAATCTATTATTTCTTTTATTTCACACAACATAAGAGTATCCGGGCAAGAATACGAAGAAAAAATTTCAAATTTAATGTCACCAAAACAATCTCTTATGTGGCTAGGTAGTTATTACACGAGATAACTTGATCTCTATCATCTTCTTTGGTATCCATGTTCGGATCTCATATCCATATACACTTTAAAGCACAATTTCTCATTTTTTAATATACTCAAAAAATTAATGATATCTCATATCTTATATTTTTTCCCTTTCTTTTTTTGTTTTTCCTCTCCCGATCTCTTTCAAAACAATATTTTTTTCACAAGGTTTATCCTTTTATCATGTTGTCATTCATACACTATAACCCTATACCAATTGAGCACATACTCTAACAAATGTAAACCGAACGAAAATCTAAAACAAAAAGTAGCTATCAATCAACTACGTCGTCTCATGATAAGTATGATGGAACCGGATATCTCAACTTATCTTAAAAAAAGAGCTATGACATTGATTCGCTGTCCACAAAAGCTCCACATAGCCATATTGGGCCACATAGAGCCCATATCATTGAAATGACCGGCCCACTAAAACGGCCCCAATACTGGAGTAAGGCCCAATAAGAATTCAGCCCACAAAGAATAATTCACCAAACATGACCAGAATTGAACAACGACGAAATCTAACGTTTGACTCTGCCAACACGAACACAACAAGAAGATTTCAAACTCCTCACTCACACTCAGCCAATAAATAACTCTTCGTCTACATTTTACACTGTGATACTGTAAGCCTGAAAAATGCACACAACACTAATCCGAAACAGAGCATCTATTCCTCTGAATTCTCTTTTTGTTTTTCCCAATGGCTTCAGGAAAAAGAAGTGTTCAATTGCAAGGTCCACGTCCTTCTCCGCTTATTATTAACAAAAAATCTCGCAAGATCGGAAAACCTCCAACTGCTCCTGCGCCGTCGAATCAGCCACCGAGTGCGCCGGTGATCATCTACGATGTCTCACCTAAAGTCATACACGTTGAAGCTTCCGATTTCATGGCTGTCGTTCAGCGTTTGACTGGACTCTGTTCTTCATCAACGTCTGCCGCTGCAGAACCCATCTCGCCGGCGGTGAGGATGGCGGCAATGGAGAAGGCTAGTCCTAGTTGGAGGGAGAGAGGCATGAAAGTTGAATCAGAGTTTCTGGATATGGTGGGTTTGGAAGCAGGGTTGATGGACTTGGGTCAAATTCCTGGAATATTGTCGCCGGCACCGGCGAATTTGCCGGTGGTGACGGCCGGGATGTTTTCATCGGCGGTGGAATCGCAAACCCAATTCGGACTTGAAGAGAATATGGTGTATGGAAATTACTTTTTACCAAGTCCGAGTTCCATTGCTCTGTTTTCAGGAGCCTCCATGCTCTCGCCTAGTCCTTCCCCTGTTTTCGACCCCTTGAAGCTCTTTGATTCATGATACAATCGAACAAAATACACAAAATGCTGACTGCTATGAATGTTTTTGTTCTACTAGGTGTTTTTTAGCTTGATTTTTGTTTTTGAATTTATTACTTTTTATGTCAGAGGTTAAAAAGTGGTACTTTGTCTTTTTTTTTGCCATATTTTGTTTGTATGTCATATTTTAGAACACAATTGTGTAATAGTACAAATATTCATATGCTCTTTACAAGTGGACAACAAATGTAACATCTAAACATCATCTATTGAGAGCACGATTTGAGCCTTTGAACTTTGAATAGTGTTTTTCTGCCTATCCATGTTTGATAAGCATTTTGATGAGCTTGCGTCCTCCGTCATCATCAATCATTCCAAGCTCGAGATGCACCGATAAGGGATGTATGGTTACAACGTAACCATCTACCCTCCTAAGAACAAGTTTGGTTCCAAAGCCCGATTCGAACAAAAAAGAGTATGCCATGCTGATGTGCTTTGGATGATCCACATATCGAGGTTAGTTGTGGACCTAACCTAACCTCGATATGTTGAGGTCAGGCAACCATTGCAATCCTGTATGGGAAGATTTTTATGTAACTCAAGAGAACAAACCATTGCAATCCTGTATACATTTGGACTTTTGATGGAAATACATATGAATTTGGTAAATCATTCTGTCTACTAATCGATCGAGAAAATGCTAGTTGCCTGAATCTTTGTCATGAAGGATCATTCTCGGACAAAAATCTAATCCATTGCAATCCTGTATACGTTTGGAGGTTTAGAGGTCAGGCAACTAAAGATAATGGAAAAAATCACAAGCTAACTATCGAACACTAAGCATCGCCGCCATTCATAACAACTCGTCACAGTCTGAACTGACAAGGGAGACGTCTATGTTTGCTTTGCAATCTCATAATCTCTTTAGCAAAAGCCTGATTGCCTGTCAACAACAATCCATTCAGGACTCGGTTGAACGTGAACCTCCGAGGCAAAAACCCTCTCTCAATCATATCAATTAACAGTCTCCCAGCAACCACCAAGTCCTCGGGTTTCTTCCTAGCAAACATTGAGCTTATCATTACATTGTATGTGTCAAGATTCGGCAAGCACTCTCCATTACACATGTTCTCAAATAACTCCAAACCCTTCTCAATCTCCCCTGATTCACAGTAATACCGGATCAGAAGATTAAACGTCTGAACATTTGGTTCACACTCATCATCTTTCATTCTTCCCATCAATTCAACCGCCTTATCCATATCACCAACGTGACACAGCCCTCTGATCAACACATTATACGTAGTTGAATTCGGCATATAGCCTTTCCTAAGCATTTCATCAAACACCACAACAGCATTCATCACAGTATCTTTCTTACACAAAATTTGAATCAATGCATTGTAAGTAACAACTGAAGGAAGAACACCTTCCTTCACCATCTCATCAAAAACACGTCTTGCCCTCTTAACTTCCCCAATAACTCCAAATCCATGAACTAGAGTTGTATATGTAACAACATCAATCTCACATTTCCTCTTCTTCATCTCTAAGAAAAATCTCCATGCTTCCTGAATCTGTCCTGCCCTAAAATAACCTTTCAACACTATATTATACGTCGTCATATTCGGATCCAATCCTCTCTCAATCATCTCCTTCAACACCTCCAATGCCTTCGGAGTCCGCTTAATCAAACACCATCCATTCGCCATTATATTATAGCTCACAACATCAGCCCCAAATCTAACCCTAAACATCCTAAACAATTCATCAGCCTTTTCCACACGTTTCGATTTGCACAGTATATCGAGCATAGTATTGAAACAATTCAAGTCTTGTCTAACACCTTGCTTATGCATAGTCAGGAAGATCTTAATAGCTTTATCAGGCTTCCCAAAGGAAACGTACCTCTCGATGATGATCGCAAATGTCTTAGGGTTAGGACCAAGTCGCCGAGAACGCATCCTCTCAACGAGGTTCCAGAGGGTTCGGAAGTCGCGAAGCCGAGCGGCAACGTCTATGGCGAGCTCGAATGACGATCCAGAGTGAGTGTAGCGAGGATGCCGATCGAGGATTTTGAAGAACTGAAGAGCTTTGGGGCCATCGTTCCATAGACGTTTGAGTGTTCTATCGACTAAATCCGAGGTCCAACTGAAAGACGATGATTCGCCTAGAAGCAATTTCGCAAGGGTTTTTGAGTCGGGAGCGGCGAGGACGGTGTTGGCTACGGCGGCGTCTAGTGGTTGTGGGGATGGAGTTGAATGTATGAAGCGGGAAACGGGGAGATAGGGTTTGGAATTGCTGTAGCCATTGGAGGCGGATTTGGTGAAGAAAGGAAGCATTTTGGACGGCCATTTTGCACCAAGTTCAGTAGGTAGCAGCAGCCATGGTCGTGAATTAGGGTTTTAGAGGAAGTATGAGTCTGCAGAAATTGGATGCTATGCAATCAGAATTATTAGCAGAGGTGAAACCGTGAAAGTGTGAAAGCATATCGATCGGCTTGGGAAGAGAACGGAATAATGAAATTATAATTATGATAAATTATTAATAAGATAATTTTTGATCTTCTAATAAGGATTATAAATAAAAGTAATACTAACAAAAAAAAAAGTTTATACCAAAACTAAAGTGATTTATTAAACTAAATATATAGAGAGAATTTGGTCAAATTCTTTCCTATTTTCATTAAATTGAGGTCGGAAAGTAAGGAATCTGATAATGAGTACATTTACTAAACATATTTATACCATGAGTCCGGTTACCAGGGAAAAATCTCAAAAAAAAAACTTACTAAACTAATTTGACAATAGATATATAGAGCATATCGAAATGCCAACAAATCGGCAAAACGGTCTAACAATCATGCAAACAACTGAATAATATAACAATAAAAGATAAAAAATAAAACAATACCAAAAGGTCAAAAGCATTTAAAAATAGACGGAACAAACAAATTGAAAATAAAAGCGAGGGTCACTCGAAGATCACGGAACATGGAACAAAACACAGGATAAAAGACTAAAGCAACGTCGTCTCACTCCCAAGAAACGGAATAGTAGAAATACTAATAATGATATATTTGTATAAAAAAAGTACCGATTAATATTATTATCAAAATGTAAAGGACGATATAAAAGGTCACCGCTCGTCACTTTCACCATCTTACAACAAAGATATAACAATGCTACAAATATATTGTTAAGCATCATTTATTCAATTCAGACCATCAAAGATTGAGTCTTGAATTTTAAACATTTGACATATGCATAATCCTATATCTTCATTGTTTTTGCAATGTCATCAACAATGTCTTGTGCATCTTTGGATATTCCGAACAATCCCATCTTTGAGAACCCGGCACAATATGATCCGTTATCTCCTTTCCAATGCTTTGGAATCTTATTTTTAGGTGCCCCTTCCTTGTTGAAGACAAACTCATTATCCTGTAACAATAGAAAATCATACATTAATTATTAGCGGAAAATAATATTAACCATACGTACTTTCGTTGATGACATATAATATAATATAATTTAACATGTACCTTAAACCATTCGCAGGTTAGAACGATGTATCCAGTTGCAAATACTATAGCATCAAAATTATGCTCCGCACCATTTTCAAAAACAACTTTGTTTTCCTTGATTTGTGATATCCCCGGAACAACCTAAAGACATTAAAAGACGGTTACATTATCATGTTTAGATTTAGAATAATCCTACAAAAAGTTTTATGCAAAATAAATTTATTTATATCATAATCTTGGAGCGGAAAAGTTTTTCACCTTGATATTTCCGGCTTGAATTTGATCAACAGTTCCAACGTCAATAACAGGGCTTCTCCCAACGACGACTTTGCTATAAAAAGGTCCTAATTTTGGTGTACGGATGCCATACTTAGTCAAATCTCCGTACCAAATTCTTGAAATCCATTGCACTATAGGATCCACGACCGAAACCGGCAGGTAACCTAGTAGTGTCATCCCGAGACGGATTATGGCTCTTGACGTCACATGAACCTACATCAAGATCAAAATTGTGACAATATGTGAAAATATGAAAAAAAAAAAACGAATATATATTAACAAAAAAGTTAAAATAAATCGAATATTCACCGGATTTCTAATGACAATAGAAGTGTTAGCACCATAAAAAGAGAGATCATAAGCAATCTCCATGCCCGAGTTTCCACATCCAACAACCAATACATTTTTATCATGATACTTTGCTCCGGACTTATACGCATTAGAATGAACAACCTCTCCTTTGAAATTTTCGAGCCCCGGAATCTTCGGTATAAACCCTCCATCGTTATCACCCGAAGCAACAACCAAGAACTCGGAGCGATAAACTTCAATCTCATCCGAGACCAAGTTTCTCGCTTCCGCTTTCCACATCCTTTCAACCCGATCATACGAAACCGAATTGACCGAACGATTATAACAAGGGTTTATCTTGAATTCCGCGACATAGTCATCGAGATACTCGATGAACTCGGCTTTGGGGATATAAGTTGGAGCCTTAGGCCCATGTGGCTTAAAGGGCAACCCACAAAACTCCTTTGCTAGATGAAGATGAAGCCTATCATATGCTCTTTTTCTCCACAAGGAAGAATGACAATCTTCTCTTTCAAGAATGATATATGGAATCGAAACCCTAGCCAAACACGCCGCAATTGCAAGCCCTGAAGGTCCAGCTCCAACGATCACAACCGAAGTCTCATACTTAGCCATTTCAAATCTCTTCTCCTTTGTTAACCTGCAAGAAAAATGAGATTAAGAACTTAATTACACTATCAATCAACATAATACATCAAATTAACAACTTACAAGTTACAACTCTTGGATTGATTCTTCTCAAGCTTATGAATTTACTTGTGGTGATGAGGTTTCTTTTATTAAGTATTATGAAAGTAAAATTGGTATGCAATTAATTACTATAATAACTTATTAGTGATCAGAATTATGCCACAAAATTTGCAAATAAAACTCATATATAATCGAACCTGTTCATATATATAATTCTTAAGAAGGGAGGTAATATTCTTATAGGGAAACATATATTTTGAAAATTAGGTAATTATCAAATTTATTAAATTCATCACCACTTTTTATATTTTTCTGTAACTATTAATAATATACATTGAAAATCAAATGGATGAACTTGGTAAGTATTCACTTTTTCATATACATTAATTTAACAATTAATTAATATGATCTTATCTTAAAGGGGAGTAGGTAAGGTGATATTTTTATAAATTTTATGAAAAATTGTAACAATTACTTTGTTAATTCAAAATTTTAGTTTAATTTGTTCAAAGTTATATATTATCAATTCTAATTTTTTCTATCATTAGTTCATATATTGTTTTGTTCTATTTCTTAGTTATGTTTTTATGTACTTTTTAATTGTACATATTTAAACTAGCAAAATAAAATGTTTGAACTAATAATACCCTAATTTTGAACTGATATCATACAAGTTCGAATTTTTATATTTATAATTATTAGTACACTTGTACTATGATATTTGTTAGTTCAATTTTTTATACTATTCGTCCAAATAAAATAATCTATTAGTTTAAACATTTTATATTATTATTTCATGTATTATTTTCAACGTATATTTTTTTTTAGAAATATATGAACTATTAATATAAATTAATTTAAACTAACATAACACCCTATTTGAACGATGTATAAAAAAATTAAACGAAAAAGTGTTAGTTAAAAAACCTATTTGTAAGTTCTTGTTCCCTTTCGTTCTTCTTTTATCCTTGTATCCCGTGTTGCATGCTTTGTTTTCTTCTTCTTCTTTTATCCTTTTGTTCTTCTTTGCCCCTGTAATTTCTCTGCAGTAACTTTCGTTCTTGGTGAGTTGCTTTCAACCTTACTTCCTTTGCCCTTTTCCTTATACTAGACCCTGTCAACCGCCCTCACGCCTTGGATCACCACTTTTTATATATTTCTTTAACTATTAATAATATGCATTGAATTCAAATGGATGAACTTGCTAACTATCCAATTTTTATATATATTATTTGAACAATTAATTAATTTGATCTAATCTTAACAATTTTAAGAAAAATAAAATGAATTACTCTACATAAATAGCATTTTCCCCTAAAATATCTCTATTATCTTTTTCTTTCTTTTTAGGATTATCTCTTTCCCTTTTAAATAATTATGAGATAGTTGTCTAACATTTCAATTATCTATTTTATTCTTATAAGATATTAAGATCCATAAAAATAGCATTTTTTATAATTAAAAACTAAAAATACATACTTTGTCAACTTACAAAAAAAATACATACTTGGTATCCTCAATAAAAAAAAAGTAAATTATTAACTAATTAATTTCAAATCATATCAATGAATTTTTTAAAAGGTCAAAAAATAATTATTGTAAATTGTTTCATGGAAATCTCAAATAAAGATCAGAGATCTCACAAAGCTTGGTAATTTATAACCTAGATTTATACCTCAGAACCGACATTTGGAACAGGGGGCTTAGAAGAGGGCTAACAAAAGTTGATGGACGGCCTCCGGAGGAGCACTAGTGGTGAAATGTGCGACATACAAACCTCCATAAATAAGATAAATGGATTGTAGAGGAACGTGGAGTCACCGAATTAGTCACATCACTTAAATTAAAATAGTTTTATTGTATAAAAAAATGTTATATTTTCAGAAATATCAATTTAAATAAATTGTGTTACAACCAAATATATGCTTTTTGGTACAATCAAACATCCCCTTCTCAAAATAAATATTTTTTAATCTTAGTTTTAAAATTATATGTAAATTAGGTCAAGGTTCAAGTAAAGAGTGATGTTTGTGGTATGATATTATGGACATTATGGATCATTATTTTTTTTTTTTGAAAAATTACTTGTATTACAAGAAGGGATTTACAAGAGATGGTGCGGATTACACAGTCAACATACAAGGATGAAAGTGGTGACTACAACTTAGATAAGAGCAATCTCAAGCAAGCTAGCAGTTGCAAGGGATTGGGGAGATCGGTCCTTCCAATGGTGGGAGAGGTGGAGTTTAGTGGCTCTTATAGTCTCATTAGCACAAACCAAAGCTCTAGTGTAAACCTTATTATGGGCAAGGTTGTTGCGGGCTTTCCACACAAAATAGATTGCAGCAACAATAGCAGCAACGCGGGCGGTCTGGAGGAGGTTGTTTTTTGGGTGTGGGTGATGGTGAAGCCACTGCCATAGGTTAAGGGCGTATGGGGCAGGGTATGGGACTCTCCCCCATCGGGAAATTATGTCAAGCACAAGAGAAGTATAGCTACAGCCAGTCCAAAGGTGGTCATCATCTTCAGGCCAACTAGAGCAAAGTAAGCAAGTAGGGCTCTCAATAAGATTCCATTGGTGGAGTTTTGTGAGGGTAGGAAGCCTTCGAAGACAGGCGATCCATGCGATGCAACTGCACTTGGGGACAATGAATTTGGACCATATGATTTGGTTGAAGGCAATGGGGGGAGGGATGTTGGGCGATCGGAAGATACTGTAAGCCTTCTTAGGGTCGAAGTTACCATTACTGGAAATAGTAGAGATCATATTAGACCCATCAGAGGGCAGAGGTAGTTCATCGCGAATGGAAAGAAGTGTCTTCCAGTAGTGGTTGTGATGGGGCTTGGCTTGGCAGTCCTAGATGGTGTTACTCTTCAGCAGATTGGAGGAGATCCAAGAGACCCAAAGATTGTCCAGGTTACGGTCAATGTCAAAGATGTGTCGAGCAAGGCAGGTTTTGTTACGTGCCAGGATATCAGGGAAACCAAGCCCGCCGTCCTTCTTAGGGGTACAGACAGTGTTCCAGGCAACAAGGGCACGTTTACTAGTATATTTACCGGATCATAGGAATGATCGGATCATGGATTGAATTTTGGTGATGATTGCATTCGGCAGAAGAAGTATAGAACTCCAATAGTGATGAAGAGCCATTAGGATGGAAGAGATAAGCTGAATGCGACCGGCATAGGACAGTAGCTTAGCGCTCCACGATTGGATCCTTTTAGTGATCTTGTGAATGAGCGGAAGATAATCCAAAATTGCAAGTCTTCTGCTGCCTACAGGTAATCCCAGATAGATGATAGGGAGGGATCTAGTGGTAAATCCCATGACCTGGGAAAGTTGGTGTTGCTCAGCAACAGGAATACCGCCCATGAAGATAGCGGACTTGGATGTGTTGACTTTAAGTCCTGAGAGCAATCCAAAAGAGTCCAAGGTAGTCTTAAGTAGGGAGACAGATTGTACGTCACCACGACAGAAAAGCATAAGGTCGTCAACAAAGCATAAGTGAGTGATGCGAGGGCTACGACACTTGGGGTGGAGTCTGAAATTGGGGTTTGAGGTATTAAGGCTGATCATCTGCGCAAGGTATTCAATGGCAATTGTGAATAGAGGAGGGGAGATGGGACAACCTTGTCTCAATCCTCTAGTACCCTTGAAGTGGCCTTTGAGGGATCCGTTGATGTTGACGGAGTAGGATGCCGTAGTGATACACTCCCTAACAAACCAATGAAGGGGAGAGGGAAGCCCATCGAGATGAGGCAGTGAATGATGAAATCATGATCGATGGTATCAAAAGCTTTGGTAATATCCACCTTAATAGCAGCACGGGGAGAGATGTGTTTTTGGTTATATTTGTGGAGGAGCTCTTGGCATATTAGGACATTGTTTTTGATGGATCGGTTACTCACAAAAGCGCTTTGGTAAGACCCAATGATGGTATGGAGGACTGAGTTAAGGCGTGAGGCGAGAACCTTGGCAATTGTTTTATAGGTGACGTTACAACAGGATATGGGACGGTAATCTGAAGGGGTCTCTGGATTGTCACATTTGGCTATAAGGGAGATCGACGCATGATTGATCCGCTTTAGCATCTTTCCAGAGGTAAAGAAGTCCGCAATAGCATTGTAGAAATCATCCTGTACAATGCTCCAAGCAACCTTGTAAAAATGAGCATTGTAACCGTCGGGGCCGGGTGCTTTGTTATCGCCAATACTGAAGAGAGCGGCTTTTATTTCCTCCTGGGTAACCTGCATGGAGAGAACATCAACGTTAGCTAGGCTGAGTTTTGGTAGGTTGATGTTGGGTGGAGTGTTGTAAGGGTTATGGTTTGCAGGGTTCAGTATAGTCTGGAAATGGCTGGTGAATGCCGAGGCAATCTGATCAGGGTCATGGGTAGTGTTTCCGTCCATGAGCTTGATGGTAACAATTTTATTGCCACATCTACGCGATTTAATGCTTCTGAAGAAGAAGGAATCACATTGGTCCCCATGCTTTATCCATTTAGCTTTTGAAAGTTGGGCAAGGGTGATCCTCAGGTTAGTTAGACTATCATTGAGCTTGGCAGTGGCGATATGCTCAGTCTCATGAAGATTGACATCATGGAGATTGTGAGAAAGAGCCGATTGCGTATTTTTGAGAATCTTCCTGTTGCAATTGATCTCGTCATGGATTTCTTCCAATTTGGAGCTCTTGAATTTTTTCAGCTTCCCTTTGAGAATCTTAAGCTTCCTTGTGAGTATGTACATTGGGTTCCCATCAATGTTACACATCCAAGAATTAGCAATGCTAGGCAAGAAACTTTCATGATTGGCCCATGTATTGTTGAAGCGGAAAGGCTGGTGGGTTCTGGTGGGATTGGGCTCGAGGGAAAGGAGGGCCGGGGAGTGGTATGAGATGTTGGAGTGGTCGAAGTGAACTGTGGAGTTGGGAAAGGCTTGGTGCCAAGTAGGGTTAATGACGACCCTATCCAGCTTGCACCATATTCGCGTTCCAATTTGCTTATTATTCCAAGTGAATAAGCATCCTGAGAAAGAGTGATCCATGAGGCTGTTATGTTCAAAGCAAGATGCAAGTTCAGTGGAGGGTTGGGATAGACATGGGAGATTGTTTACGGATTTTTCATGGGGGGAGAGGGTGATATTAAAGTCACCCAATAGAGCCCAAGGCACGTTTGAGTTGAGTAAGTTGATGGTGGAGATCGATGACCAAAGACTTGATCGATTGTTAGGTAAGTTGTGGGCATAAACAAAGGAGCATTCGAGCATGGTAGTATGGTCATGGGAATGAAGAGGTTTAGTAATGATGCAATGCATAATTTGGTCAGTGATAATGGAGGGAGTGAGGTGGAGCTTGGAGGGATTCCACCAAATCTAGAGACGACCATTATGGGTAAGGGGGGAATTAGAGACTTGACTCCAATTAGGGATGAGGGACTTGGCTATACGAAGCTCTTTGTTGCTCTTTAACCTTGTTTCGATGATAGCCATAACATCAATGTTGTTTTTCTTGACATAGTCATGCACTGCCTTCTGCTTGTTAGGGTGGTTTAATCCCCTAACATTCCAAGAACAAATTTTTAGGTTTATTGGGAGGTGGAGGTGTTACCAAGGCACTTCTTAGTACCAAGGGAAGAGGAGATTGTGCTTGGGATATGACCCTGAGGGGGTATCAGGTTAGAGGAGGATGGGATGTTTGTGGATGAGGGTTCGTTGGGGGTAGAGCTTGTGGTAGGTTGATGATTAGGGGGGAGAGTCGCGCTCGAGGAGGGATCAGTTTCAGAGGGAGGGTGGATAGGTAACGCGATCCCTTGAGGCGGGGACAGGGTTGAGAGTGTAGGTTTTCTGAGAGTGGAAGAGGGAGGGTGGATCGGGTTAGTGGCCGGCTTGGCCAATTTCTGTGAATCATCAGGCGTGGGTAGAATGGGGTTGGGGTTCGGGTTAGTGAGGATACGGCGCATTGGTTGTTTTGCTTTAGTGATAGGAGCTGAAGGAGGCTTGGCCTTTGACATGCAGTTATGACCAAAGACCAGACATGTTGGGCAATGGGGAGGAACCCATTCATAGGTGATCTTTTGGAAGAATGTGACTCCGTCAGGGCCAATCAAACGAACTTCCCTGAGGAGGGGCTTGGCTTCTTGAACATCAACCAGGATTCGAGCATAACCAAGGGCATCATGGTTGGCAGATTTCGAGTCAGTGAGGATTGGTGTTCCAATTGCCGAGCCTATTTTTGCGAGCATGTGACTAGACCAAAATCGAAAATTAAGGTCGTGGAGTGTCGCCCATATCGGAATGGATTGGAGGCTTGAGTAGTCCAGCTTGAGCTCCGGGGTCCATTTTTTCAAAAGAAGAGTAGACGAGCCGTTGGTGACCCATGGGCTGCCACTGAGGATGAAGGATAGGTCTTCCTGATTGCTGAATTGGAAGACAAAGATGCCATGCTCATTACGTAGTATTTTGGGCGGGGTAATGGAGTTCCATGCAGAAGCAGTAAAGTCACACATTCTAGAGTACGAGATGGGCCTGCCAAGAGGGTAACCAACCAGAGAGAGGTCCCACTTGCGCAGTGGTTCAGCAACATCATCATGAGAGAAGGTTATTGTGCCGGATTCTAGCCCTGGAGTGTAGGTAAGAGGCACATGTTCCCAGGAGACATTCTTTGTGACAGCTTCCTTGTACAAGATCGAGGAGACGTTAGCCTTCTCATTGAAGTTTTCATTAATGACACCTAGGGAAGCGATAGGCTGTTCATCGGATATGTGTAACTGGGGAGTCGGGGAGTCTAAAGGCGTTTGGTCTTCTCCAACCAGATCCAAAACCGGTGTATCCGATGAAGCGATGGTCTGGACGCAATCAGGTGTGTCAACGCCAGCAGTGGCAGTGGAGACTAAGGGGGGTAAGTTTGGATCGGCCAGCAGGGTAGTCTCACTACCAGTGGTGGCGCATCTGGGGGGAGCATTCGAATCAGCAGGTTGGTGGGGGGGGATGTGAAGGGTTTGGCAAGAAGAGGGGGAAAGGAGTCGGCGGAGATTGCCATGGGCTGTGATGACTGGTTGCGAAGAAAACGTCGGTTATTGGACACGATGAATTCTTCAGGGATGGTTTCAAAAGGACTTTGGGGAGAACGCGAGGGTGTTGGCTTGGTGGGGGTGGTGGTAGGATGGATGAGGTCAGATATCTTGACGGAGGGCCGTTTGTTGTGCTTCTTGCCGGCCATCTGAGAGGGAGAGCAAAGAAGCGCGTGGGGCGCGTTCTTTGGCCGAGTTTGGAGTTTTGTTCAAACTCTTATGGATCATTATTAGTTGTTGATCCAACGCTTGGTTTATTAAGGTGGATACGAGAGTTGAACTCGGGATCAATAGATTCAACACCTATACCTTAACTACTAGACCATGAAACCTTTTGTTAATGTAATAAGAGATGTAATTAATATACCTTTTGTTAAAAATTGTAACTCTTATTTCTAATTTCTCGAGTCAAATCAAACTCGACCGACTTCATCATTTGCGCCATATTTTAGCATCATGATTTAACTAAATTCTTATTGTTTTATGTGAGAAATTAACCCATATAAAATACACATCACACCTTAGCTTCTTGTTACATTTCATGAGATGGGCCATCAGAGTCAGACTGTGCTATCTTGGCTCATAAAAAGTGAGCCTTCTAGGCCCACTATTTCAAATCGGCAAGTGAGGAAGATCCGTAGCTGGGCCCGTCA
Organism: Fagopyrum homotropicum; assembly: GCA_033239125.1. Taxonomy (NCBI): domain Eukaryota; kingdom Viridiplantae; phylum Streptophyta; class Magnoliopsida; order Caryophyllales; family Polygonaceae; genus Fagopyrum; species Fagopyrum homotropicum. The sequence goes on from BSWB01000005.1 coordinate 143,901,244, forward strand.
TGCCATCACGTTTCAGAGAGCCATGCGTAATTTCCTAACAGCTTGATTCGTTCCATCTAACTGCCTGATCCGAACAAGATGAGATCCAATTTTGCTCACCCTCCACTTTGAGGGGGATATATTACCCACCAATAGAAATGCTTCATTATCATTGTTTTTAATAAAGCTAAATATAATTGATTTTCTATTTCTTTTTTTTTTTTAAATAAAAAACAATGATAATGAAGCATTTCTATTGGTGGGCAATATCACCCCTCAAAGCTGGGGGTGAGCAAAATTGAATCCCTGCACCGGAGTATCTGCAGCTACCTTCTGCACACAAGAGGCGGGACAAGCTTCGCCATCACACAATCACCAAGGAATGACTTCCTTCGTAGTCACGCTCAGAGGAGCAAGAGTCATTAGCTACCCTTATTCCGCTTGTGCGAGCCTTGTTTGTTTCCTCACCGCAGCGGCTTCGTCCTCGTTTGACGAAGCACACTAAACCTAATCTCGATACCTACTAGCAACATCCTAATCTCCACACCTGGTTTCCTCCTTACGAGGAGTAGCGTCAAGTCAAGAAGGAGAGCTCCCTGGTGCACCGTCATTTTAGTTGACTGCAGGCTTGAGGTAAGTAAAGTATCAGTCTTTCTCCCACTGTTTATGTCAAAGTCCGATACAGACGGACCGGTAGAGCGGGGGTCGTGTGCATACGAGCACACATGCGTATTAGGCCCAAGATCAGCACATAAACCCGGCGAGGTTCCATCCTAAAACCAATTGGCAATAGGAGGAGTAGCCCACCGACCTTATATACTAGGCTCGGAGTGTCCCCATCTTTTCGATGTGGGACCTTATTATCTCCAACACGCCCCACAAGTGCAACTAGAGGATATATACCGAGTTGCACTTGTCCACAAGTTAGGATCGCGAGCCGAATTGAGGCTAACCGCTCTAATACCATGTCAAAGTCCGATACAGACGGACCGGAGAGCGGGGGTCGTGTGCATACGAGCGCACGTGCGCATTAGGCCCAAGCACATCACATAAACCCGGCGAGGTTCCATCCTAAAACCAATTGGCAATAGGAGGAGTAGCCCACCGACCTTATATACTAGGCTCGGAGTGTCCCCATCTTTTCGATGTGGGACCTTATTATCTCCAACACGCCCCACAAGTGCAACTAGAGGATATATACCGAGTTGCACTTGTCCACAAGTTAGGATCGCGAGCCGAATTGAGGCTAACCGCTCTAATACCATGTCAAAGTCCGATACAGACGGACCGGAGAGCGGGGGTCGTGTGCATACGAGCGCATTAGGCCCAAGCACATCACATAAACCCGGCGAGGTTCCATCCTAAAACCAATTGGCAATAGGAGGAGTAGCCCACCGACCTTATATACTAGGCTCGGAGTGTCCCCATCTTTCGATCTGGGACCTTATTATCTCCAACAGTTTATACTCACAGATGTTTATCACTTTAAGTTAGTGCCATACTGGCATGGTGAGTTGCTGAGTTACGTGATGAAGGGTATGTTCTTTGGATTTAACCCATTTAAATCGAACCTAAGGTTTTGGAGGTTGTTGTCGGTTGTTATGGATGTTAGATTTAGGGTGCTGCTAGTAGGTATCGAGATTAGGTTGTAGAAGAAGGTCTATCCCAGTCTTTGCTACCCATAGGGATCGAACCAAGGTCCGTCCTTGTTTCTCAGATTTTTGTTTAGAATTGTTGTCTTGGGGGATTAAGTTCGATGCTTTAGAATAATCATCGACCGTTGAATTTTTGATATGTTGTAGGTGTATATGGGTTGTTTGATGTATTAAAATTTTGTGTAGATCTTTGAGTTTAAGTCTTTTGGAGTTTTATTGCTCTAGTGTAGAGTGGACATATCTTTGTACGTGTAGATATTTTTTTCGGGATTTTTAGGGCTTTATAAGAGCGTTTTAAGTTAGGTCAAAGTATGACCCTAGTGAGCTTTGAGTTCAAGTTTGAAAGTTGGAAATCTTTCAAACTTGATAGATCTTTCTTGCTAGAGTGTGTTCTTATGTCTTCGAGGTTTGGTGAAAGTTTCTAAGTCTTTATAGACTTTTTAGGATTTTTGAATTTAGGGGTAAAATGGTTTACTCTACTAAGACTAGATTGGTTTATTTTCTTAAACGATCCTTGTTAACTTAGAAGTTGGAAACTTCTAAGGCGTATCCAATTGTTCTTTTAACTAGGCGTTTGAGACTTGACTCTTATCGAATCGAGTATTAGCATTAACGAGATTCGTGATTCGATTCAGGTAAGTCCTTTGGACTTACTTAGCTGTATTCTGTGTATTAGTTTGACCGTGATGGTGGTGTTTTTTTAATTTATTGTTATAATAGTAAACCGGACTAGGACGACCTTATACAGTAATTGACCCAAGTGTATTATAACCGGTGGTGACCACTTGTCCAGTTCTACAAGAGACTGAGAGGTGCTCTTGCGACCAGACCCACATGTAATGGATATATGCATCTGATCTATTCTTGTCGGTAAGGGGACATGGGCGGTTTCGGGAGATTCTCGTGTCACAAAAGAAGTTGAAATAGTAATTTGGATAACTTATAGAAAGATAATAACCCGCTTGTGTGAGAGCATGCTATGTGTTTGATATTATGGGTGTTTGTGCCTTTACTGTTATTCTAATATCTGGAATTTTAGCTAACGGTTTTAAGCCATCATTGTAGATATCTTGCAAGTTAAGACGGTTGTAGAGAGATCCGGAGGAGATGGTCAGTCGAGTCCACGTACTCATATAGATGGGAAGGGATAATCATTCTGTTTCTACATGCACATTATCATGTTTTGTAAGACTGATCCATGTATACATTCATCATTTTAACCTTTATTGATTTCAAATTGTTTTACTACGTTTGTGTCTTGTTGTAAGATCTAGTAAGTTGTTGTCTAACTACGGCCGGGACCCATTGTGAAGTCCTGACCAAGATTGCCCCGAGCTCAGAGAATTTGGAGTGTTACAACTTCAATAATATACATTGAAATCAAATCACTGAATTTTCAAAAGGGTAAAAAAAAAGTATTTCAAACATTAAATATTCAGAGCTTTTTGAAAAAATAATTTTTAAGTTGAGTTCATGCACATACATGATATGTCAATAATATTATATTCAATATATATTTTTTAAGTTGATTCTTTCTGCTACTTTGAACCCTCACTTCTAAGATGTTAAAGATTATGAAAATGAATATGAATATGCATTATATGAATGTTTTACACAAATTTAGGAGGAACTAGGAGTAATATACACGAAAATAATAAAAAAAAAGTCTTATCACCGGTACATCAAGTAATAAACTAATTACCTAAACATTAAATCTTTGTCCCTCTCCAACTTATAACTTTTAGATTCATATATATATATAACAAGCTTGGATTTGAAGGAATTGTTAAACCTTTTTCTGGAGCGCCTTCTAATAACTCAATAAATACATCCAACATGTTACTCTTGTCAATATCTTCCGCCACTATATCAAAGGACTTTTCGTCGCGTTTGTGACGCAATTTCAACACTTTTTTTTTATTCTCCCATCTATCACGAAATAAAATGAGTAACTCAACAAAACTAAATTAAGAACTTAATGCTAATTAACTCAAAAAAAACTCAATGACAAACAAATCATGACTAAATCCCACCGAATCAACTCAACAAATGCACATCCTTATTGCAGTAAATAAAGGTTAACAAATTCACATCCTCAACTAGTTACAGATTTAGGCTAGTTTTACTTTTGAACAGTTTCTCAAACTTTTTGCTAGTTTCTCAAACTAAATCTATAGACAACTCACAAATCAAGGTTAACAAGTATTAGAGAATCCCTAATTTTCTACTAAATCAAGGTTAACAAACACTAGAGATTTAGGGATTAGGGTTCTTACCTCCTATGTCCTCTGTGCCGAACGGACCAACAGATAAATGGACGAACACAACCTACTTTCCCGATTAAGAGCTGATAAAAAAATTCAATGACGAACGGACAGACACAGTTGTGAGAGGTCGAACACTTTCTTCTGTCCTCTGTGCGAATGGTCGAAACAGACAAACACTTCCTCCTCTCCTCTGTGCAAATGGTCGAAGCAGCGTTCTATCTATCTTTTCCTTTTCTTTTCTGTTTTAATATAAAAACGTTAATTTGGACGGATTTTTAGAAATAAGGGTACAGAACGGAAAAGTATTAACCTCAAGGGTAACAAGCGGAAACGTGAAAAACTTTGGGCACCATCCGGAAAAGCCAAAACCTCAGGGGTACCAAACGAAAAATTCTAAAAAAAATTCTGGTATGAAAAATTTCTAGTATGAGCTTCGTATTAGAAAATAAAAGTAAAAATAAAAAGGGCAAAAAATAATAATAAAATAATAAATTCAGGAATTTAAACTTACGTAACAAACATCTTTTATTTTATTTTTAAATAGAGGATTAATTACTTTTATCTACCATTAAATGAAAATGGTAAAAATTAAAGGGTTACACTTACGAAAAGAAAATAGAAAATGGTCTAATTGACCAAATTATTTCATTTCAACACGAATTAAAAAATACTTCATAATTTAGTTTGTGAAAGTCTGCGGTTTGAAACTGCGGGTTACTTAAAAAAACCGCAGTTTCAAATTGAGGGTTATTCATTTAAAACCCGCAGTTTGAATCGACGGGTCTGCTCCGACTTTAAACTCCCTCTTCCTTTATTCTGAATAAGCTTTCTTCCTAATCTAATTTAAAAATTATTTTCATTCAGTTATTATTTTGGAAAAAAATCGAGAAAGTTGAGTGTGAGTAACGAACACAAAAAAGATTAAACACCATCATATTTTTTTAACTATATTTTTATGTAAAATAAACTTATGATTTTTGTCAAATTGCTTTTATCACACCCATAATGCCCTTCCATCAAGAAAGAAGAGAAATTATAAACAACATCACAACTTGAGCAAGGCAAAAGACATCACTTGAGTTACAAACCACCTCATGATACTGCAATTCCATTGTCACTTTCGACAGCAATCAAGTCAAAGAGTTCAGAAGAAGTTCGATCCATGTCGCAAACTTCTTTGATTACAGATTCCCAGTACGAGTATTCGAATTTCATCTTCTTCTTGACCATCTCCTCCAAAACAAAGCAAGCTTCATCAATCTTCCTACACTTCAGCAAACCGACAACCAATCGACAAAGTGTGTCTGTGCGCGGACAATGTCTGCTCATCAACATTACATTGAAAAGACCCGCGGCTCTTTCAAACTCGTCCACTTGAATGAACCCATCAACCAAGATCCTGTATGTAGCCGCATTCGGTTCACACCCTTTAAGTTTCATATCAATCAGTATCTTGTATGCTTCTTTCGGCTTCTGTTCTTTACACAGATAATTTATCATGATATTGTATGTCACAACATCAGGCTTCAACCCTTTCTTCTTCATCTCAAGCAACAATGACTTCGCCTCTCGTATTTCCCCTCTTTTACAAAGATCATTCATCAGAACACTGAAATTTACAGGCTTGATTTTACATCCTTGGTATTCCATATCAAACATCAGCTTTTTCGCCTCTTTAAATCTCGCGGAATCACAGAAACCTTTCATCACAAGAGCATAAGTAACAGCATTAGGTTGTTTGCCTCTTCCTCTCATGTCATTAAGAAGCCCCATTGCTTTGTCTATCTCACCTTTCTTACACGAGAATCCGATTAAACTATTGTAAGTAACAACAGATGGTTGGATTTCTCTGTCAAGCATTTCGTCGAACACCTTGCAGGCTTCCTCAATTTCACCCTTTTCAAGCCAGGCTTTCATGATTATGTTAAAAGTAACAGAATTTGGGCTAAAACCTAACTTTGAACATCTACTAAACATATCAATTGCATCAGAAAGGCGATCAGAATCCACGAGCACGTTAATCAATGTGTTGAAAGACTGCAATGTACGATCACAATTGAAACTTGACATTTGATGAAACAAATCAACACACTCGTCAACCAAATCACACTTTCCATAATGCCTCATTAAAGCAATAAACATCGCCTCTTTGCATCGTATATTCCGTTCTCTGATAAAACCGAGCAACGGCTTTATCTGTTCAAATCGGCGAGAGCGTGCGAGTTTGTAAACAAGAGAGGAGAAAGAAGGGTAACCATGTTTGATTCCCATTTGCCGGAAATCATGGAAGAGAGAGAGCGCTTGATCTGGGTCATGGATCTGTTTGAGATCATCAATGAATGGTATCGGAAAACGAGGTTTGGGAGAAGGCTTATGAGGTCTGTGTTTTTGGAAGGTTCTCGAAGAGGATTTTGTGGATCGGCTTTGGGTTCGGTAGTACTTGCAGTGTGTACCATGGAAGCCATGGCCAAGTTCAGCCGAAAGCTTTTGTTTCAGAGGCATCGAGCCATACACTTATTCGGCACTTTGGAGCATAAATCGATTCTTAAGAGCAAGATTCAATTTTTCATGCTCGTCAATAGAATATATCGATTGTTGTTAACTATCATATCTTATATTATTAATAAAATATAAAAAATAGTGCTTAAAAAGAATTTTAAGTTAAAATTTTATGCTGTATGGATAAAGTCACACGTTAAAAATATTACAATGTCAAATTACACATTGAATTTAAAGAAAATTCTTAACAAATAAAATCAATTTAAATACTGCAAATTTGTTATATTAATTAGTTTGAGTATTGAAAATTTTTAGAGCGAGAAAATCATATACCAAATGATTGTCAATAAATAAATATATTATTTTCTTTCATAAATTATTTTATTTTTAAAAATTGTTGTATTTTAATGTTATTTGAAGCGTTTTAAAAATTTTCACCATATCTAGCTCCACTTTTCCCTAGTTCCTACTTGTATAATTGAGTTCACATCTCAGTGATGAGGGTCTCGTTGGCTTGTTGAGAAATAGCGAGCTCCAAGCGACTTAATGGTATCATAATTGTCCTCCGAGCCTCTAAAGTCTTTCATCTATTTTTTTTTCTTTTCTACTGATAACGCTTTTTCTGTTAAGATATCTTGTCAACAAAGTTTTGATATTTTCAATATTCTTTGAGAGTACGGATAAGTGTCAGGCCAACAAGTTAATTTTACAAAATCTAAAATCACTTATAGTAAGAATTTAGAAAGTGAGAAGTGGGATGAATGAGCTACTATTCTTAGCATCCAGGAGTGAATAAGCATGAAAAGTACTTGAGATTGCCTACTTTGATAGGAAAATCAAAAAAAATATTATCTTTGTTGATGTTCGAGATAGGGTGCTTAAAAAATCAAAGGTTGGAAAGAAACGATGCTTAGTCAATCGGACAGGGAGTCTTGTTGAAATTTGTTGTGCAATCCCTTCTGACGTATGCAATGTGCTTTTTGATCTCCTAATAGGATATGTGAGGATATTGATCACTGATGTGTCGATTTTGGTAGGGAGGAAACAATTAGATAGGAGGATGCACTGGATATCTTGGAAAGGGCTATAAAATTGGGAAGGATTATGATGGTGGAATGGAATTCCAATATGTGAAGATGTTTAACCTTGCGTTGTTGGCCCGACAAGTATGAAGACTTATAACGCAACTCGGGTCTCTTGTGGCTAGGCTCCTTAGGGTGAGATATTTCCCGAATGGTAACTTCCTAGAGGCTTAATGTTGGTTATAGGCCGAGTTACACATGTCGTAGTATCTTGAAAGGGAGTATTAGGATATATTTATGGAATATATGTATATTATCTTTTCTCCACAGGATTATATGCATATCTAGGAGAATCTTATCTTTAAACAGATTGGATGTGTGTATATATATATGATTATCATCAATGAGAAAGAGAAGAAACTTTTCACAATAACAGACCTGTCATTATATGGTATCAGCCAAACCCTAAAGATCCACTTTTCAAAAATTTTTTTCCACGCTCATCACATTCTACTGCCGCTATGTCTTCTGGCGACCCTCTATCCGCTCAGAACACTTCTGGTGATAGTACTCCTGTATCAAAGACGCATTCTTCTGATGACAGTAATCAGTCGGTGTCATCCAAATCTTCCAGTCTCCTTTCCTAGCTTCAACTGGCGTCCGAAACCACGGGCAACATTACCTTACCTTCGTTCCAAATCAAGCTCAAGTAGTTCCTCTGATTATTTTTTCGTTCGTGAACAGGTTGAAGCAGGTGATCTTGTTGTTCGCCATATTCGTTCTCTTGATCAAACCGCTGATATCTTCACAAAGGCAGTTGGTAGTGCACGTTTCCTTACTCTTCGTGACAAGCTACATGTGTGTCAACCCACATGAGCTTGAAGGGGGGTATTAGGATATATTTATGGAATATATGTATATTATCTTTTCTCCACAGGATTATATGCATATCTAGGAGAATCTTATCTTTAAACAGATTGGATGTGTGTATATATATATGATTATCATCAATGAGAAAGAGAAGAAACTTTTCACAATAACAGACCTGTCATTATAGGGAGGAATCTACTTTGAAAAATGTATGATATGGTCACTTGACAATGAGGTCTGCATTGATATTTTGAGTGATAAGTGGATTCAAAAACATCAATGCACACCCATTACTTCTCCCCATATGAAGTTGAGTTTGAAGAATAAAGTGAGGCATTACTTCTCCCCATATGAAGTTGAAACCATTTTCAATATACCCCTTATTCACCACGAGATGAAGGATGAGTTGGTGTGGCGCTATAACTCAGACGGTATTTATTCGATTAAGTTGGGGTATCACCTGGGAACGGACTCATCGAATATGGAGAATGGAAGAGGAGAAAGATCTAGTAATGATCATTCCAAGTCCTTATGGAGGCACCTATGGAAGTTGGAGGTGAGACCGTCTTTAAAAACGTTCATGTGGAGAGTTTGCAAGGAGATATTGCCAACTCGGGTCAATCTACATAGGTATTCTATTTGCACCTCTATTGAATGCGAATTTTGTGAAGTTGAGGAGACTCAACTGCATGCACTGATTGAATGTCAACATGCACGTGCAATTTGGAAACTCTTCCATGAGTTTGTTGGAACCAATAATTTAATAAGTATTGCTCATGGTTTTCTCGGGCAAATTTCTGGTTGGCTCCGATTATTGTCAACACCGGAAAATAGAGACATTGACTTTGTCTCCGCGGTTCCTAGTGAGTGAGATAATAATGCTCGAAGTTAGGTGTAAGCAATGCAAAACTTGGAAAAAAGGGGCAAAAATGTGGGTACCCACATTGACTATACGAAGTAGAACCCTTATAGTATATAAGGAGAAAAACTTGACAAAAAACTATTGTTTAAGGAAAGATATGGAAAAAGAGAAGTATAAATCTTCAAAAATCTTATGCAAAACTCCAATTGTCGACCCGTTCAAACGCAAAGGATGAACTTGACCAGGTGCAAAACACAAAATTTGGAATAAGTGGCCACTGGCCACTTGCTCTTCAAATGGGCGTCAAATAACTCGATCAATGTGCTTGGTCAACTCGTCTTTTTAGTGTTCTTCCGAACACTTCATTTTTCATCTCTCAACTCTCAATTGATTAAGTCTTGACATTAATTTCCTCGATCTCAAGGGAATCTTAACCGGTAGTGGACATTCATCTAAAGATACTCCATTTCTGCTCTAAATGGCTAGAATGCATGCATTTTCATAAAAGTATGATTAGATTATCAAAACAACAAAGTGAAGGAAAACTAGTATAAAATCATGCAATCTTACTCAAAATGCTCGAGATGGATAAAAATGAGGCTATATATATATGGATACTTGTTAGAATTAAAAAAAGACTATCCATATGGATATACTTGTTAGACCCGGCTAAAGGACCTGTACTCGTGTTCGAGCCCGAGTAATGGGTACGGACTCGTGTCCGACCCGTCCAATTCAGATTTGAACGGGTCTAGTTATTAGTCTTCTTTTTCACTTGAAATGAATTATATATCAGTAAAGAGCTTAACTGGATACAATATGTACCGAACGTGATCACGAGGCTGATTAAGTAGGAATCAAAGCAACAACAATCTGAAGCTAATTAAGTAATCTATTGTATTATCTATGAGTTCTTTACTCGATCACGGGTGCTACTTAAACACAAGAAGCAAGCAAAGTGACAAAATTTGCTGCCTAAATTCCTGTGTTGCCATGGCACAAGATTCTGATATAGGCTTATCTTATTCTTTAGCAGAAATGAGAGTGTGACTGTGTACTGATGATGATTATGAAGGTTCTCCTAGCCTAACCACCAAGACCACTAATACTCTTGGCCTTTAGCCATATCTTTTGCTGAAAAACAACTCAATTTGATTACATCAAAGATGATGCGCAACTAAGTCTTTGCAGATTAGGGGCCGAGTTTAATATGAATCGTTAAAGTCGAGAGATTGCGAGTATATTATATAAGTTCTGTGAACTAGTACTCCTACAACAATTGGTCTTTAGAATAGACTCCACTGTATTTATGTGTTGGGTTTGGATCTAACGTGCATGTATGCTCGCAACCCTAATCTTCAATCCGATGGGGTTTAACATGAATGATAGAGCCTTAAGTAGTAGTTCACGGGATTTGGTATGTGATACAATGCATGCATATATGTTACTAGGGTTTTATAGGTTTTTTTTTTTTATTACGGTTGAATCTCAAAAGTTTACATTCTCATTAAGTAGATTTTATCTTCACCATTTTCCGGTAATGTCAAAGTAAATATCATCAAATCTTCTCATTAACTCGGCAAAATCCTTGATCTTCTCGAGTGGCTTCTTGTTAGCTTCCCGACAAGCCGTATTCTAAGTCCCAACATCATCAATCCAGTTTAATCGTCACCTTCACTATTGGAAATGGTTTCATACATCCGTATTATGCATAAGAAGTCTAACACATAAACCCAATAAAGTTCGTCCGAAAATAATTTCGTAAGAAGTAGCCTGTCAAGCTTATATAATAGTGACAACTTAATCACAAGATTAACTTTAGATACAAATTAAGAAAAGGAGTCGACCACCATTGTCCTTCTTTTTTACCAACTTTAGGAAGCTAAGTAAGAGTCCAAAGGCATTTGAAGGTCCCCATACTGCACAGTTTGCATGGAACTTGTGGCTCATATTTGCCTGTGAAAGAAAGGACTGTGATTTTGGAAGCATGTTAAAGTAGGGTAAATGATTTCATATCTTTGGATTACATTTCAACCGCTATATATTCGACACTTGTCATACAATTTTGTCACGGGTGTACTGTATCAAAATCGATCCATGCATGAAATTGCTATACTATTCATACTGAATTTACAACAAGTAATTCATTCAAGTTTATCCAATCTCATGTCACTTTGAGGACACAATTCTCTTGTGACTAACTACCACTTCTTAGAAGTACCATTCTTATTGTTGTGACTTGTGAATTAAGGCAAACCCATTGTGTTTTTTTTTTGGAATGAATTAGGATAAACCCTAAACCCAACCTGAATTACTTTGAGCTGAAATAACGAAAATAGAAAATAAAACTAGGGTTTGCTTTTATTAACTTTGTCGAGCCTCGCTCTACAAATTTAGGGTTTAAATAGTGGTGGTCAACTCATGGTTGTACTTGATTTTATTCAGTGAGTGTAGATCCGATGCACCCACTTTTTTAGCCTGATTATTTGTCAAAGACTTGTAAAAGACCGGATTGTTCGATCTGGTCATATTTTCATAAGGGAATACGGTAGCAGATATGCTTGATAATTTTTCCGTCTCTTTAAATATCGGCTTACTCGTTTGGGAGGATTTACCTCTTTTGACTAGACTATTGCTACTTGATGACTTTTGAGGGTTATTTTTCCTCGGATGACTCAGTTGTAAGTTTTCACGCTTTAATCTACGAAGAGTTTCCTCTCCTTCCGAAGAGAAAAAAACTAGACGAACTAAATCAAGAATAGTTTCAGACTATACTTATGTTTAACAATTTAGTGATAGAGTCACGTTCATACCGATGAACATGCAAGAAAAGTCTGGTTCGAAAACGCTCCAAACATAGTCACAATTTCACACGAATTGAGTAATCAATCAATTCTCGTTATTTTTTCTCCTTAATCGTATTCAAATTCTACCAAATCTAACACATAAACCCCATACAACAATACAAAGCTATAGCTTGAATTGTTGGTGCAACTATACACATGAGTTCTCACTTAGATCGATAGAAAGGACAACACAAGCCAACATCACATGGCTTGTTGTATGTAAGACTGAAACTGCTATAGATCATTGATCAACACTATCTCTCCTTTCCTTTCTTCCCCACAATTCCCTTTCCTTGATTGTATTCGTTGGCCTTCTTTGTTTGGACTTTTCACAAACACTTTGCCTTCAATATCATACATTTACTGTACCTACTATCCCTACGGAAAACTGTACCACTTCCAATACCAAATTCTAAACCACAAACCAATAATGCACAATAGAATAATTGAACATTAATAAAAAGGGGACAATACCCTTAAAAATTAAAAAAATTTTTATCTATGCACATATAGATCGGCTCGTGAACACTTGTTATCACTCAAATTTGTTGTCAATATGACAACTTTGATCCACTTGTACCAGCAACTAACAGTTGCACGTGAACCCATCAAGATAATTACAAAACATAGATCAGTATCCCTTGTTTAATCGAGCTTTTTTTGGTATTAAGATATAATATATGTAGACTAGACATATACTATATGTATATCACTAGACATTAGTATTAGAAGGTTGAAATGTAAACGGTTAAGGAGAAAAATATAAAATTTAAATGGTTATACTAATTTTATGTGTTAAAAAACTTCTAAAGTTTATTTTAGTCACAAAACAAACTTTTTTTTTTATGTACAAAGACACCTAGAAGCTTTTCAAAACCTTAGGCGAGGTTTTAAAATGTTCAAATTTAATCACTTTTTAATCTCAAAGAATCGGTGTGTTTGGTAGGATATGGAGATTATTTTGAAGATTAATTTAGATGGAATTTATAAGGGGTTAAATTTTATGTGGGATTTATTAAGAATTATTTGATGTAAAATAATCTAAAGTTGTTTGGTTGAAGATATTTTAATGGATTAATTGATACAGATTTATAAATTTGAGTGAAATTTAGTTGATGGTTAAAAATTAATCTTCTTTTACCTTGGTAATATGAGATTATTTTTTGATCATTTTTAATCTCAATTAACCCTGATATAATCTTAAAATTATATCATGCGTTAATGAGATTAAAAATGATAAAAAAAATAATCCTCAAGCAAATACAGTCTAAATATAACGTCAATCTCCGGACTAAACATAATCTTAAAATCTTACCCATAAGAATCTTATATCTATTATACTTACTAAAACAGAGCACGGGTTGATGACGTGGCGCGCTGTGGACGCAGGATTTTTGAAATTGAGCTCCCACAATTAAAGCCAATAAATCTTTATTTTTTACACTATTTTTTAAACCATAAAATCTTTTATTATTAAAATAATAATTTTATAGAAACCAAATCTATTATACTTAATAAAACAGAGCACGGGTTGATGACGTGGCACGCTGTGGACGCAGGATTTTTGAAATTTAGCTCCCACAATTAAAGCCAATAAATCTTTATTTTTTACACTATTTTTTAAACCATAAAATCTTTTATTATTAAAATAATAATTTTATAGAAACCAAATCTATTATACTTACTAAAACAGAGCACGGGTTGATGACGTGGCGCGTTGTGGACGCAGGATTTTTGAAATTTAGCTCCCACAATTAAAGCCAATAAATCTTTATTTTTTACACTATTTTTTAAACCATAAAATCTTTTATTATTAAAATAATAATTTTATAGAAACCAAATCTATTATTATACTTACTAAAACAGAGCACGGGTTGATGACGTGGCGCGCTGTGGACGCAGGATTTTTGAAATTTAGCTCCCACAATTAAAGCCAATAAATCTTTATTTTTTACACTATTTTTTAAACCATAAAATCTTTTATTATTAAAATAATAATTTTATAGAAACCAAATCTATCATACTTACTAAAACAGAGCACGGGTTGATGATGTGGCGCGCTGTGGACGGAGGATTTTTGAAATTTAGCTCCCACAATTAAAGCCAATAAATCTTTATTTTTTACACTATTTTTTAAACCATAAAATCTTTTATTATTAAAATAATAATTTTATAGAAACCAAATCTATTATACTTAATAAAACAGAGCACGAGTTGATGACGTGGCACGCTGTGGACGCAGGATTTTTGAAATTTAGCTCCCACAATTAAAGCCAATAAATCTTTATTTTTTACACTATTTTTTAAACCATAAAATCTTTTATTATTAAAATAATAATTTTATAGAAACCAAATCTATTATACTTACTAAAACAAAGCACGGGTTGATGACGTGGCGCGCCGTGGACGCAGGATTTTTGAAATTGAGCTCCCACAATTAAAGCCAATAAATCTTTATTTTTAACACTATTTTTTAAACCATAAAATCTTTTATTATTAAAATAATAATTTTATAGAAACTAAATCTATTATACTTACTAAAACAGAGCACGGGTCGATGACGTGGCGCGCTGTGGACGCAGGATTAGATTAGAGAAGTATACAAAACAAAAACACGTAAAAAAAACCTATTTGACAATATTCTTTCTCATTTTTTTCAAAACCCGCACAAGGTGCGGGTATTATACTAGTAACCCCTAAAATATACAACCAAACCTGGATAGTCCTGTTTAGTTGGAGATTGAGGTTTTAGAAAGAAAATAAATATGATTGAGGTTAATTATTTAAGATTATGGGTTAAAAATAGAGTTTTTTTTTTAAATATAATTTAGTATAGGGTCTTTAGTTGAGTATTTTCTTTGTAGGGGTTTAATTTAGACAATAAGGCATAAAGTTTAGACTTTTGCTGGATAGCCGTGGTAAGGTAAGTGCCAAGTGGAAACATAAACATGATACTTACAGATTGACTTTTTTTTCGAGTTCAAAATACAGTGTTAAATGATCGTCGTGAGCCTCTCGTTTACCATTTGCAACTCTTTTCCTCTTCAAATTTACAGAAGAAAACAAAAAGAGCACTGTGAATCACAATTTTTTAGAGTTTTAGTAGTGGTTCAAGTTCACAAGGCCTGTAAGAACATGCAAAAACAAGAAAATTGTAAGAGAAAAAACCAAAGCATCTTCTTCTTCTTCTACCTTCTCAAATGAAGAGAAACAATCGAGGCTGTGAGATTGAAGCTATAGGAATTAACTACACGATCCCAAACTCCGGTGAAAAACCCACTTTCTGTAATCTCTTGAATTCAAATTCCGACCACTCTCCGGGGAACGCCGGTCGTCGGAGAAGAGTGCTCACCGACGTAAATCTGCAAGCAAAGCCCTGGGAAGTTTTAGCAATTGTGGGTCCGAGTGGCGCTGGCAAATCCTCCCTCCTCGAAATCCTCGCCGGGAAAATCTCGCCGGATTCCGGGTCTGTTTACGTTAACGGCACAAAGTCTAACCCTACCCACTATAGAAAAATCTCCGGCTATGTCACTCAGAAAGAAACCCTATTCCCTCTTCTAACCGTTGAAGAAACCCTTTATTTCTCCGGCAAGCTCCGACTCCGACTACCGTCTGTTAAACTCCGGGAACGCGTCGCCGAAGTTCTTGACGAGCTCCGACTTACCCATGTCGCTGGAACTCGTGTCGGCTCTGGAACCAGCTCTGGAAGTGGAATCTCCGGCGGTGAACGCCGGCGAGTGTCGATCGGAGTTGACGTCATCCATGAACCAGAAGTCCTGATCCTAGACGAACCAACCTCCGGTCTCGATAGCAGCTCCGCGCTTCAGATCATTGATATGTTAAACACCATGGCTATAACCAAAGGAAGAACAATCATTCTCAGCATTCATCAACCCGGGTTCCGAATCGTGAAGCTTTTCACCTCCGCTCTCGTTCTCGCCGGAGGAACCGTCGTACAAAGCGGCACCGTGGAGGAAATCGCGACCGAGTTGGTCTCAATCGGCCTCGAGCTTCCTCCACGGATGAACATAATCGAGTTCGCCATCGACTCAATCGACTTAATCCAAAAACGACCATCCAAACACCAAATACCAGAAATGACTCCGGAGTTTCATCCTCGCCGAAGCACACTTCAGCAGCTTTTCCAGCAGTCAAAGGTGGTCAACGAGGATTTACCGGATAACCCGAATACCCGAATACCTCGACGTTTCGAGTTCGAATTCGCAAACTCGAGATGTAACGAGATAATGATCTTAAGCAAAAGGTTCGCCAAGATTGTATTCCGTACTAAAGAACTATTCACTTGTAGGACCTTGCAAATGCTCGTTTCCGGGCTCGTCCTCGGATCGATTTTCTACGATCTCGATGACAATCTAGAAGGCGCGATGGAGCGGGTCGGGTTATTCGCATTCATACTAACGTTCTTGCTTTCATGCACCACCGAGGCTCTCCCAATCTTTTTACAAGAACGGGAGATCCTCATGAAAGAAACCTCAACCGGAAGCTATCGAGTTTCGTCGTATGTTATCGCGAATTCGATCGTATACTTACCATTTTTGTTCATCTTAGCAGCATTGTTCGCCGTTCCGGTTTATTGGCTCGTTGGATTGGAAAGAACCTTCATGGCATTCTCACACTTCTTGCTACTAATTTGGTTGATCCTCTACACTGCGAATTCCGTCGTCGTGTGTTTTAGCGCTTTGGTTCCGAATTTCATCGTCGGGAACTCGGTGATTTCGGGTGTGATGGGTTCGTTTTTTTTGTTTTCGGGTTATTTCATTTCGCGGAATGAAATTCCAAGCTATTGGATTGGAATGCATTACTTGTCATTGTTCAAGTATCCTTATGAAGGGTTCTTGATCAACGAGTTCTCCGGTGAGGATCGGTGCTTGGAGCGATTGTTCGGAGTTTGCGCTGTTAGCGGAAAGGATGTGCTCCGGGAGGAAGGGCTTGGTGAAGATAGTAGATGGAGGAATGTGGCCTTCACGGTTTGCTTCATAGTGATATATAGGTTCATTTCTTATGTTATTTTGAGGTGGAGGTGTTCTCAAAGGAGCTTCAAAGTTGCATTGTTTTGAACGTCAATTCACTAAGATTTGTTGTCCTTTTGTTCTCTCTTTGAACACCAATTAACTTCATTGGTGTTTTTGCCTTGTAATCATCATAGTTTGTGTGAAAATATATTGTTTGTATTTTAAAACTTTTTTAAATAATGGAAGAATTAATAATCTATTGTATTTATGTTTTGCTAGTGTTCTCTAATGTTGTGTGTGTTATTAGACCCGGACCGGACCCGGACAAACCAACAATTACGGACACTGGATCATTGCCCGTACCCGCCTGATCAAGTTTGAGTAAGTTGTCAATACTCGCTCGTTTATTCGGACGGATGGCCAGCTTGACTTTGCCCGGGCCTATGTCTAACTTAAAAACTTATTCACTTTTTCTATATAAAAAAATATGTCAAGGTTATTTTCGAAAAATTACGTTGTTTATAACATTATTACGAATTAGAACATTAAATTTTGGGTAAGTATACAATTGATCTGGCTAAAAGCTTTTTCTAAATAGGCATGCGCAACGTTATAAAAGAGTGAAGCATATATGATACACGAGTATCCGAATATCTTACAATTTTATCCGAATTGAATATCCAAGTTCATACAATTAGCTTAGAAATATGGCATTATTACCAGACTTGTTTGAAATTAGATTTGGATAATAGGTTGATCCGAGTAATTGTACCAGCTCAATCTATCTGAATGACTAGACGTATACGAATTTTAAAACTCAATCTGAATCCAATCTTGTGATATGAATCTATGAAAAACCCGGATTAGAATGAATTCTAATATCAAAGTCTGCGAGGGATTTTTTTTTTAAAAAAATTTTGGATTATAGCGAAGAACGTTACGCGCAGTACGAATATATACGATTTTTTATACGTTATGACTTATGATAAAAATTTATTTATTTTAGACTAAATTTTGTTAAATTGGCGAATAGAGCAGGACAACAGTGGGCTGTGTGGCGCCAAATGGAGCTACTATCTCTTCGCTCACCCTTCCCAGGTACTCTCTTCTTCTTCTTACTACAAAGTCTGCAAGGGATCTTATTCGACTAATTTTAGGAGTGAATGTGCTCGCAAATTGTGTATATGTACATGAAAGAGCAAGATTTATCCTGTTTGACGTTATTTCAATCTAGGATTCGCATTTGATCGGAAAATTGCGTCCTTTTGTCCATGTTTTTATGGTTGCTTAATTATTTCTAGGGTTTGAAAATTTTCCGTTACTGATTTACTTTCTTGCGCTGTATTGAGTTGAATTGGATATAATCGATTTTAATTTCAATTTCATGGACAAGTATAGAAAAGTCCCCCAATTTGATTGCTGATGTATGAACTAGTAATAGTATTACAGGCTACTTTTGTACATCAAGTTTCAACTGTTTCTCTCAATTCTCTTTGAAAAAATAGTTACAGGTTTCTTTGTTCTTAATATTGTCAAGCCAATCTGTCCTATCAGTCGCTTCAAGATTTTTTTTCGTACTTGCAGTAAGGAATATGAGGTACTTGATGCAGCGTGTTTTGTGCTGTGAGAAGGACTTTGTCATGTCAGATTTCCATGGCAGCTTGGCTTCAAGGAATCTCATTTTCGGTGGAAATGTAATGGCAACTAGGAAGTTTTCTGTCAATTGTCTGCAAAGCGAGAAGAGAGAGCTTCCTTTGAGCAATGCAAGAGTGGTTTATAGTGTTGCTCCTGCCTCTGGTCATAACAAGGTATGTTAAGCTCCCTGTATCTAATATATTGCTTATTGAAGATGAAGTAAATTAACTTGTTGATATTCACATTACCACTGTTTATTACTTTATTTGCTATCTAGGATTCGTTTATCTTATATTTTGCTTGAAGTTTGACATTGTTAAATGGAGTAGTCCTCTGATGAAATCTTCTTGTACTTTGTGGACTGTCTGTGGAACAAGTGCTTTGTAATTTTGCCTTTCTGTAGAACTTAGCATGCTCGGTATCACTTTCCCAACCCTTTCCATAAGCATCCCATGAACTCCAAGGTGACTGCATGTTCAACTTACCCCCTCATATCCCTTAGCTTTTCTTGTCAGTGACCCGTGCACGTAATTCAACTATCTCTTACAACCTTGGTTTTCTATCCCTTTTTATTGAAATTTGGCCAAATGAAGACCGGTCATCGCTTCCTTACTCTACTACTTGTGTCAAGCCAGCAACGAAATTACTGATTAATTATGGGTAGGTCGATCTGGGATAGAGATGCACACACAAAGGAAAGGATTAAACAACCATGGAGTTAAAAATATGTCGCTTACAACCTTTTGTCTCTTATTTTATGGCATGTATCGTAATGTTATATCCTATTGCCCTGCAATTGTAAAATAGATAATTATTTTTAGAAGCACATGTAGGCTATGTAGTGCTATATTCTTGGCTTGCAGAGAAACATCCTTACATCCACAGAACAACCATAATACTAAAGTAACTACTTCATGTAAGCATATGTAGGCTATGTAGTGCTATATTCTTGGCTTGCAGAGAAACATCCTTACATCCACAGAACAACCATAATACTAAAGTAACTACTTCATGTGAAGCATATCTTATCAGCTTATCTTGTGTTCCTTGTGATATTGGGGTAATATATTGTTTAAAGTTCTTGCCTTGTGCATTCATAATATAAGATCAGATTGCTTTCCAATAATTGGAAGAATGATTTTTCAAAACTTAACAGGTTCCGTCAATACGTATTTTCTCAAACCTTGTAAATAACCTTTTCAAATCTGTGCAGGAGGCTCATCCGGAATCAAATCTCAGAGTTCCTGCAATTGTAACTGCTCTAGAAAGGATGAAGATTACTCCAGAGGTATAAGTCTGCTAAGGCGACGACGTGCATCTTCTAGCTCATCTTACCTGATATAAATTTATTGTGTGACCTGATACAAATTTATTGTAGTACCACTTCTTATCTCTGTCTTCATTTTCCCTCATATCTCATTTTACCTATCAAAAAAAATTTGAAGTCAGTAATGTGCCCTATGACTCAGTAGCTTTATGATTTCAACTTAAATCAATCCTGTGAATCTTGTTGCAGTTGTAGATACCATTGTTGTACTAGTAGGTAGGTATTTAGTAAGGTATATTGATTTTGCATATGGCATTGTTATTCGAGGTGAGGTGTATTTCTTGTCATCTTCTAACGTTAGTTTTATGCTTATTTCAGTATTTTGGAGGTGCTGTCGTTGAAATAAAAGATTTCCAACCTGCTGCAGTGGAGAATATAATAAGTGTTCATTCACAAGCTTATGTATTAGGTCTCGAGAAGGTAGTATACCGTTCTCTCATTGATTTCCTGTTATTTGTACTGTGAGATCAGATCTGCTTTGAATGTGAACTATGAGATGTTTGCTCTCATTATAATGAGAGCACAAGAATCTGCAAAAGGATGCTGAAGCTAACATCAATCAACCATTATCACAAGTGAAATCTCAAGTTTAGCTTAACTATATTGAGTAAAAGGTGTAGGTAGGCTTTTATTGTATAAATATAGATTAAGTAGGCTTTTATGTTTCAATTTGTAATAACTAGGCCCCTTGTAATTTTGAGAAAAAGATAAAATCTAAAATAATTTAAGAAAATGAGAGTGATCCCCTATAATTATTCAAAATTAAAAAGATTCTCTCCCTTATTTTTTAAAATAAAAAAGGAAAATGAGAGTGGTCCCAATTAGTTTTAACATCAAAAAGATTCTCTCCCTTAATTAATATGACTGTTTTTTAATTAAATAAGGAAAATGAGAGTGGTCCCCTACAAATTCTGTACATAATTTCACACGCAAATTATGTACATAATTAGACGGGTTAAGAAATTTTATTGAATTTAATTACTTACGGTTTGAGTCATCCATAGTTTTGCTATAGTTATAAACTGATAACTGTAGAGAAGTTTGTACCAGGGATAAACCACTTTAGATGTGCAGAGAGAATCTATTAAAAGGGATTTGTGATTATTAAGAAGATATTTAAGGAATTTTTTTTTAATGAGAGTGGTTCCCACAATTAATATTCACTTATCTTTTTAATTTAGTTTAGATTCTCTTATTTAAGGAATTTTTAATTTCATTTACTTTTATTTTTTGGCTAGAAAATGGAGGACCTAGATGTTATCTATGATACAAAAAAAGGCTTTCCTACACCAATTTTCTCAACAATATTAAACCAAAAAAATCTTTACTTGATCAGTGAGAGGAAATAATAGTTGATTTAGCTATAAGAAGTGTACTAGTATAGTTCCCCGTGCCAAGACACGGTTATAATTTTAAATTTTAATGGGTAAAAATAAAATAGAAATTATTAATACTAAATTAATTATACTTTTAGATAAACGATAAAAATAGACTAATTTATATGATATTATATATCCTTTTTTTTGTCTCTTATAAAATTCTAAAAGTGTAAATCAATTAACTATTTCGTAAGATGACAAACTTGAAATGTAAATGTTAAAATAGGAAAATTTTAAAACTTCAAGTTTTAAACAAAAATTCTTAGGTGATTTTAAATATGATCTTTAAAGAACAACGAAGATGTAACACTAATATTATCATAATTTATATATTTGTTGATTTAGTGAATACTTACTATTTATAAAAACAATAAAATATTTATAAGGTAAAGTTAGAATAGAAAATTATCTAATCGTTTTATAAATAAACTTGAAAAGATTTTAAAGATATCTTTAAAATAGGTAGAAGATTGTGATAAGATTAAAAATGAAAACAATATATATAGTATCTATATATTAGTGATTTTGTATTTATTGGTTAAATAGTAAGCTTATAAAAATGAAAATCATGAGAAAATGACAAGTTAATATATATATGTATGTATGTATGAATGACACGTAGTGAGAATGTCTTATGCTTTAATGTAAGTAAATAGATGAGATACATGTGAAATAGTGGTGTGAAAAGGTCAATGCAAGGGGGTTTCTTTCAACACCATGCCTGCTGAATTTTTGCATATCAGTCTTCAGAGACGCTTTAATCGTAGGCTGTAGTGTTTGCTCTGGGAACACCTTGATTTGTACATCTCTCCCCATTATCTTTTGTTGAGAAGTTCTATGTTGTTCATTTTCCTTGTGAAATCCATCATGTTGTTGATTGACAAAGTCTATTATGTTTTTCTTCTGTAGGTTATTGAACAAACATCTGATGGAGGTATTATACACCTTGAGGGGTCTGGAATCACTTATGCTACTCCTTCTGTAAGAGCAACTTCAGCTGGTTTATGATTCTGAATTGCTTTGACAGATTGAAATGCAAAACAGTAAGCTTTGTTAACTTATGAATACAAAAACTTCGGCTGGGTGATAGGGAATCCTCTGGATATCTTCTCTGAAGCCAAATATTGAATGCACTATGATGAGAAGAAAAATAGAAGAGCCTATTTATAGAGACCAGCTTTGTTACGTAAAAAGTGTTCCTGGTTACTCTAAATAAACTTCAAGAATGACATGGAAGACTGTAAGTATTCATTTTCATTTAATTACATTTGTTGCTGCAGACATTCCAAGATTCATTGATGGCAGCTGGAGCTGGGCTTGCTGTTGTTGACTCAGTGGTGATGTTTCAATCTTGTTAATAATTATCAAATTTTTTTGGAAGCTTCTTATTATCTTTATCGCTTATGTGATTCTTCTATTATTCATTTTCATTTTGTTTGATCCTCTGAAGTAGCGATTCTTCTATTTATCTGCTAAAGCTCACCATATCTTCCAGATAGCTGCATCAAAGATCTCTTCAAACCCACCAGTTGGATTTGCATTGATTAGGCCACCAGGACATCATGCAGTTCCGAAGGGACCTATGGGATTTTGTGTTTTCGGAAATATTGCTATTGCTGCTCGTTATGCTCAACGTGTTCATGGCTTGAAGCGTGTATTCATCATTGATTTTGATGTTCACCATGGAAATGGCACAAGTGACGCATTTTACGAGGACCCTGATATATTTTTCCTCTCAACTCATCAAGTAAGCTTTATTTTCCTCGAAGAATATGAAAGTTGCCCTAAACTAGCTAGTACTTGGCCTTGTTCAGTACATATTATTCACTAGCTTTTCGAGAAGATTATCAAATTTTGAAAACTCAAGGTGTGTTTGGCAGAATAGATTTTCTAGGAGCTTTAACTTTGTTGGGATGTAGCTTTATGGATAATATCTCCTATCTTTCTCTATTGCTCATATTTTATTCTTTGTTCTTTTTGGTAAATCTACATAAAAAATCTAACCACATATCTACTCTTCTCAAACACTTGTTTTACGGACTGCACCCTTAGGGTGTGTTCGTTAAAGCTGTTTGTGTAGATTTTACTAGAGCTTTGTGTTTTTTAAAACTTATTAGTGTTTGGCACACTAGCTTTTTGTGGTGATTAGATTTTTAGAAAGCTTTTTGAGGAGATTTTTGAAGAGATTTTAAGAAGCTAGTGTTGATAGCTTTGTGGAGATTATTGTGTAGCTTTCACTTATTTCTTCCAATTTTACCCCTTGTCCCATTTAATATTTGTCCTTTTTGGTGAATTCATTCTATACATCTACCAAAAAATCTCCTTTTACCAAACATCAATTAGAATTTTTTGTTAGATTTTTAAATTTTACAAAGTCTCTCATTAAGCTACTCAATCAACTATCCAAAAAGCTTAAACTACCAAAAATGCTTAAACTACCAAAAAGCTTAAAACTAAAGTAAAAGCATGCGGTGTCGAGCCTTGGTCTCTCAACTTAATTTGCTTTCATGTAGGTTGGAAGTTACCCAGGGACAGGAAAGATAAACGAGGTAGGGATTGGCCAAGGCGAAGGAACTACACTAAATTTACCAATACCAGGCGGGTCCGGTGACATTGCAATGAGAACCATATTTGATGAAGTGATTGTGCCAAGCGCTCAGAGGTTCAAGCCTGATATCATTCTCGTCTCTGCAGGGTAAGTTGTCACATGCAACGAAGCCAAAGATGGGATTGCAATGTATTGATTATGAAACCGAATGTATGCAGGTACGACGGACATGTGTTGGATCCGCTAGCAAGCCTTCAGTTCACGACAGCGACGTACTACATGCTTGCAGAAAGCATCAAACAACTAGCCAAAGATCTCTGTGGGGGACGTTGTGTTTTCTTCTTGGAAGGTGGATACAACCTTGATGCCTTGTCATATTCGGTTGCGGACTCGTTCAGAGCGTTTCTTGGAGAGCCTAGCCTCGCATCAGAGTTCGACAATCCTGCAATTTTGTATGAGGAGCCATCAACCAGGATTAAACAAGCTATTGAAAGAGCTAAGCACCTACATTCCTTGTGAGTGAAAAGAAGAATCCTAATTTTGTGTAGTTCTTGCTCTATTAGCCAAATGTACTATGGTGTTGTAATATAAAAGTGTTGTAGTTATTATATTTTGTCTATTATTTTCGATATTTTTATAGGTGGTAAATTGTAAACAATACAACAATGAGGAATGAGGGTTAATAAATAAATAATTTGGAAATCTTCATTTGTTATGTACTTGTTTATATTTTACTCTTTAGTAAGTGAACTAGTCCTGAGTAGCTTCTGGTATTCTAGTTGAACGAGTCGAACTTTGTCATAACGGGCCAAATTTTGACATGTTTAAGTTCATACTATTTATAAAAAATCAAGTCCGACCATAACCTATCGAGCGGGGGTCGTGTGCATACGAGCGCACATGCGCATTAGGCCCAAACCCAACACATAAAACCGGCGAGATTCAATCCTAAAACTAATTGGCAATAGGGGGAGTAGCCCACCGACCTTATATACTAGGCTCGAAGTGTCCCCATCTTTCGATGTGGGACTAGAGGATGTAGACCGAGTTGCACTTGTCCACAGGTTAGGATCGCGAGCCGAATTGAGGCTAACCGCTCTGATACTATGTCAAAGTCCGATATAGACGGACCGGTAGAGCGGGAGCGCACATACGCATTAGGCTCAAGCCCGACACATATAGCTGACGAGGTTCCATCTAAAACCAATTGACATTAGGAGGAATAACCCACTTAACCAATTGACATTATTAGGAGGAGTAGCCTACTAGACTCGGAGTTTCCCATTTTTTAACGTGAGACTTTATTATCTCCAACAAACTAAATTTTAAATAAGCTTTAAAATGTGTAACTTTCATAAGCCAAGTTGTGTAACTTTCATAAGCAAAGTCCGATTTACTCGTCTCATATATCGGCCCTGTTAACTCACAACTAGAGTCTTTTTCCACCTAGTTGTATTTGAGAGGTTTTTATGGACGGTTAAGTAGCACGTGCACGTTACATTATATTCTTTTTTTCTTGCTTTATATTTTGAACGAATGGAACATATAAAAACGTTTATTAAACTATTTAAGTTCTCGAAAAGTTCAAAGAAAATATTAATTTAAATTATTCAATAATTCCATATCCGTACTATATATATCTAAAGTATCCACTGTATCCAGATATCATCCCTAGTCATCCATGGCTCGCTGCTAAATCATACTGTATCATACTATCGTTCGCTTGAAATTGCAATGGCAGCCTTAACCAAAGTAAGAAATTTGCTTCAGAGCCGCAAATCAAATTTGGTTTCGAACTTCACAAGCTTTCATGGTAAATTGATCAGCTCGCCCCGCACTCTCACTAACCCTACCTGTAATTTGGGGAAATCACAAACCGCTGTATATGGCCATGGGCGGCGGTTTGGATCCACAAAAGCTCAATGCTCGGAGAATGCTACTTATGCTGATGATGATTATGAGCAACCCCAGGTTTGTCATCACCACTACACATACAAATTTCGTATCCGTACAAAAATAACGCAGACAATGATTACTATTTTATTCTTGCATTGCTGGGTTTCGGGCATTTTAAAATGCCTTGAACACATGTAATGGGCAATGTGAGATCAGAATTAAAAGAACTCGCTTGCATTTCAACGAAGAGATTGTGTGGTAATTCAATTAGTGATAGATCAAGAGGGAGTTAATCTTGTTTCAGAGACTTGAGCACATTCTCATTAACAATTTTGATCTGTGATCATTTTGATGAGTTACGATTACATTTCGTATAGTAACTTTAAAATTGTGAGATGCATCATTTGGTTCCCTGTCTATGATTATTTGCGAATTTGCAATCTGTTTAAAAGCTTATTCATCATGAACAGGTCTTAGATTCACCTATCGGGAAGGTTAAAATGACGTCTAAGATGAACTTTATCCCTGAATCTAGTAATGTGGTTGATTGCTACAGAATTCTTAACGAGGATGGGAGACTGTACAAAAATTTCCCAGAGGTAAAAGTGAGGTGTCTTACGGTTTTGCTAACCGAAGTAAGGTGTATCTATCTCTAAGTTTTGATAATTTCGAAACACGGGGATATTGATATTCTCAGGTTGGGAAGGAGCTTGCATTGAAGATGTATAGCAACATGATCACTCTGCGAGTTATGGACACTTTATTCTATGAAGCACAGCGACAAGGTAGATTACCATTCTACGCTACTACCACTGGAGAAGAGGCCATTAATATAGCATCAGCGGCAGCACTAACCATGGATGATATTGTCTTCCCTCAGGTGAATATGAATTGTGTTTAGGATCAATATTGTGACTCTTGTTTTGTGTTACCACTTGTTTCATATTAGCATTTCTTCAAGTTTGCATGTGGAAACTCATTTTGATGAATCCTAGTACCGCTGGCTAAACATATATGGTCATACATTGCATGGTCTGTTCATTTACTGGTGTCATCTTCTACAGATTAACATATATGCATTTCAGTCTACATTTTAGACACTACTGATTGCTCAAATAAGGATTTCTTATACAACAGTACAGGGAGCCAGGAGTTTTGTTGTGGCGTGGTTTCACCTTGCAAGAATTTGCAGATCAGTGTTTTAGCAACAAAAGTGATAATACGAAAGGCAGGCAGATGGCCGTTCATTATGGATCTAAAGAGCTCAACTATGTCACTGTGGCAGCAACTGTTGGGTAATCCGCAAATTAATTTAAACTTAGACTAATATTATTCTCTACTGTATAATATCAGTTTTGTTTTATGATTCATGGCTTTGATACTTGTATGTCGTTGTCTATCCTTATTCTAGAACTCAAATTCCTCATGCTGTCGGCGCTGCATATTCTTTGAAGATGGACAAGAAAAATGCTTGTTCTGTCACTTTCTTTGGGGATGGAGGCACAAGCACGGTACTGAACTTTCCCACTGATATTCCTTACCCTTGTATTCAACAAATTTCATACATCCATGAAGTTTATTTTTTTTCTCTTTTATCAGGGAGATTTCCATGCTGCCTTGAATTTTGCAGCTGTTTTGGAAGCTCCGGTCTTATTTATATGTAGAAATAATGGTTGGGCTATCAGTACACCTATAGCAGAACAGCTAAGGAGTATGAACATCACCCTCTCCTCATCGTATTCCATTCTAGAAAATACATCACTTCTAGATAGGCAAAACGGTGGTGATATATTGATATCTTGAGCAGCATCTTTCAGGTGATGGAATTGTTGCTAAAGGGCAAGCTTATGGAGTACGAAGCATCCGTGTAGATGGAAACGATGCCCTTGCTCTATATGATGCTATATCCGCTGCACGTAACATGGCTATCATGGAACAAAGACCTGTCTTAATTGAGGTGATCTAAAATGCAGAGAAATCGTAACAGTATAATTTCCTCTGTACACTAAAATTACAATCTAGACTTATTCTGGTCTACATTTCCAATAAAGGAATGATATGAAAACTGTAGCTTGTTAAAAATGTGTATCATTATACTTTTGAATTGATTGTGCGCTGTGGTAGTTTTATTTGAGTTTTCTTTTCATGTCAGGCCCTAACATACCGAGTGGGGAACCACACTACTTCAGATGACTCAACGAGGTATCGTCCAGTTGAGGAGATCGAACTGTGGAGGAATACAAGAGACCCAGTTGCAAGATTCAGGAAATGGATAGAAGAGAATGACTGGTGGAATGAGGACAATGAATCAGAGCTGAGAAGCAACGCTAGGATGCAGGTGAAACTGTGAAACCCTTCATCCTCTGCTTAAAGAATGTTCGGTTTAGTTTATAGTGACAATTGTCATTGCCTTAAGATACCTAGAGACCTGAGAAGTCATTATTATATATTGAAGTATGAATCTCAGTACACTGTTTATGTGTTGCCTCACATGTTTTTGCTTGCTTGATTCAGGTTTTAAATGCTATCCAAGCAGCAGAGAAACTCGAGAAACCACCCCTCTCGGAGCTTTTCAATGATGTGTATGATGTTCTGCCAATGAACCTCGTTGAGCAGGAGAAATCGCTAAGAAAGGACATACAAAAACACCGGGGGGATTATCCAGCAAATGTTCCTGTGTAGAGTATTTCCATCACATGCAATTGTGTTAATCAGTGGTTTAGCTTCTCTGTAAGTTGATGGAATGTTTTTCTATGTCCAAGTCTTTTTTTCTGTGCACTCTTTTTCTTCTTTGGGATATTGCGGTAATCTTTAGCTAAATTTCTGTCCCCTCTTATTTCTTAAATAATTGCTGATTAGAAACTTGATATTTTGAGCAATTATATTTACATTTATCTTTTTATTTCCGAAAGTCCCACATAAACAATATTTTGAGCAATGAGAGAATTGAGCTTTTCCAATATTTTTTGCTTGCTCGTTTTTTTTACTTAAAATAGAAAGCAGAATGCTGAACCATAGGCCATAGAGAAGATTTAGCTAGTTCATCAAAAAGAAGCTGGGGTTGTAAATCCACCCAAGGAGATTAGACTTCAATCAAAAGAAATGTTTCTTGTTCTTTCTGTCTTTTTTGCTCACACAACAACTTTCCACCTCCTTTCTCAACCAAAAGTTCCTTCCAAATAAAACCATTGCTGCACCGGTAATATATTAGTTCGGAATTCTGTATACTGAGGTGAATATCATTCAAGGAGCAATGCTGGGGACAGCGGCAGCAGGGAAACCGAATGAACTGGAATGAATACCCAAGAAATTCTGGCTCTCTCTCTTGTCCTTGTTGTTGTTTTGTATCCTGGATGATTTGCTCATCTTTGGTTGGTTAGTATCACGGGAAAATGTCTTTCCAGGATCTGTCGAATTCAAGTGATAGTACAATAGTATGTTATGTACCTACGATGATAACCACAAATGGGGTGTGGCAAGGAGACAACCCTTTAGACTTCTCCTTGCCCCTCTTCATCCTGCAACTTACATTGGTTGTTGTCACCACTCGTTTTCTCGTCTTCCTCCTCAAGCCTATTCGCCAGCCTCGTGTGGTAGCTGAGATTCTGGTAAGCAATCAATCACCCTCCTCTAGATAATATGCTTTTCCAATGAGCATTAGTGATGTGAACTATTGTATTTTTTGGTGAAACAATGACAGGGTGGCGTGATTCTTGGTCCTTCTGTCCTGGGAAGAAACAAGAAATTTGCAGCCATCATTTTCCCCCTACGAAGCGTAATGATCCTTGAAACAATGGCCAACCTAGGCTTGTTGTATTTCCTCTTCTTGGTGGGAGTCGAAATGGACATTGCAGTGATCCGACGTATGGGAAGAAAGTCCGTAAGCATTGCCATTGGTGGCATGATCTTACCCTTCATAATTGGATGCTCATACACCTTGATCCTCCACAAAGATAGAGCCATGAGCCAAGGAACCTTGGTTCTCTTCCTTGGTGTTGCCTTGGCAGTCACGGCTTTCCCTGTGTTGGCCCGTATCCTTGCAGAGCTTAACCTCCTAAACACAGAGCTAGGAAAGATTGCCATGTCATCGGCCCTGGTGAACGACATCTGTGCTTGGATCCTCCTTGCAATAGCTATTGCCTTGGCAGAATCAGGCACCGACTCTCTAATTTCTCTATGGGTCGTGCTCGCGAGTATCGTCTTTGTAGTAATCTGTATCTTTGCTGTCAGACCTGTCATTGTGTGGATGATCCGAAGAACACCCGAAGGCGAAAGCTTTAGTGATTTCTACATATGTCTTATCCTCACAGGAGTCATGATCTCGGGTTTCATCACAGATGCAATTGGGACACATTCTGTTTTCGGAGCATTTATGTTTGGTTTGATCATCCCGAATGGATCTCTAGGGGTAACTTTGGTTGAAAAGCTTGAGGATTTTGTATCAGGGATTCTCCTTCCCTTGTTCTTTGCCATCAGTGGGCTCAAAACTAACCTTGGTGCAATAACCGGGGGAGGTACATGGTTACGCCTCCTCTGTCTCATCATCCTCGGCTGTGCTGGCAAGGTTGGAGGCACAACGGCTATTGCTTACTACTACAGCATGTCCATTAGGGAAGGTGTCACCCTCGGCTTGCTCATGAACACTAAAGGCCTGGTAGAGATGATCATCCTCAACGTTGGCCGGGATCAAAAGGTTATCTTCTGACTCATATCTAGCATCATACAATTCGCATTTGTTTAAAACATGCGTCGGAAATGCAGGTCTTGGATGACGAATCATTTGCAGCCATGGTTGTATCAGCTGTTATAATGACAGGAATCATCACGCCAATTGTAACATTAGTATACCGCCCAGCAAGAAAGAGTGTGCCATACAAGCAAAGAATGCTTCTAACCGCTAAACGGAATTCAGAGCTACGCATACTCACCTGCATCCACACGCCAAGGAACGTGCAAACGATCATTAGCCTCCTTGACGCGAGTCACGCAACCAAACGGTCCCCCCTAAGTGTCTATGTCGTCCACCTCTTAGAGCTCACGGGCCGTTCTTCTGCCATGCTCATTGTCCACAACACCAGGAAATCTGATTCTACAGGAGCAAACCGAACAGGAGCTCAAGCGGATCACATCTTCAACGCATTTGAAACTTACGAGCAGTCTGCAGGGTTCGTCTCCATCCAACCTCTCACGGTAATCTCTCCATACTCCACAATGCATATGGATATATGCAATCTTTCCGAGGATAAGCGTGTCGCCTTCATGATCATCCCATTCCACAAGCAACAAACTGTGGATGGCGGAATGGAGGCCATCAACCCAGCTTTCCGGGCTGTGAACCAAAATATACTAGCCCACGCCCCATGCTCAGTCGGGATCCTTGTTGACCGCGGGCTAAATGGGTCAACCCGGATGACTACAGACCAAATAACCCACCACATTGCAGTGCTGTTCTTCGGTGGACCTGATGATAGGGAAGCGTTAGCGTATGCATGGAGAATGTCGAATCATCCCGGAATCAGCATCACAGTGATGAAGTTCATAGCCAGAGACGAGACAGCCGGGTCAAGAGGTGACTCTGGCAATCCCTACTGTATGACAGCAATCCCTGATGTGGGAAAAGACGGACAATTCGATGAAGAGTATTTCAACGAGTTCAGAACCAAAACCGCAAATGACGATTCAGTTACAATCAAAGAAGTGATTGTGAGCAACGGTGAGGAAACTGTTGCTGCTATAAGATCCATAGATACAGCTCATGATTTGTACATAGTAGGACGAGGGCAAGGGATACTCTCGCCATTGACATCCGGATTGACAGCGTGGAGTGAGTGTCCGGAACTGGGTCCCATAGGCGATCTATTAGCATCATCTGATTTTGCTGCAACAATCTCAGTGTTGGTTGTACAACAGTACGTTGGATTGGTTCCTCAGGTAGATGATCCGATGGATGATCGAACTGAGAAGGATTTTGACGCGGAATCAGAGAGGACTCAGTCGATGCGAACAGAAACAAGAAACGAGAATGTGTTTGATCCTTGAACATAATCAAATCTGAGTTAAGCTCAGTTCTTATTGATGGGTGCTCAGCACTGAGTAGATCAAGGTTTGGGTTGATCACAGCGGGTCGGTTAGCGGGTGAAGAAATGCAACGATGGATGAACAAAAGAAGACTTGTTGATGACTTGGTGTATAGGTAAGGATTGGAGGTTTGTAGTTTGAAGCAGACTTGATTAGGTTGGGAAGAAGGATTGTGTTTGGTTTTGATTGACTGCAAGCCTAGATTAGCTTGGGATAATGCTAACTTCAACTTTGGTCAATTAGAATTGTTCAATGTATTATATTTGAAGTTTGTCATCAAATTGTGAGTTCTAACAAGTCACTATGATCTTAGTCTTTGGTGTTGATAATGCTCATACAATTTACATTGCAGTATATGATTTTGAGATAATTTCAGGTGGGCAATTTTGGTAACAATACAAAAGTTTTAAAAACAAAAAACAACAATACAAAAGTTTTAAAAAATTAAACGTCCAAAAGAACTGTAATAAATCACAATTTTATTTCGGTCAATTGACTATTTTTGTCATTTGAACTTGGATTTTTTTTATTAAATACTTAATTTTGGGCTTATGGACCTAAAATCAAACCTAAACTATTGGTTGTAGGTTCATTCTACTCAGACTTACCAGTATTTGTGTCCACCCCTATAAGGTTATATTGGAAAATTAACCCTCCAAATATATTATTCAAAATTAATTTTATATTCTAAGGTTCATTTGCAACTTTTATTTAGATGTTTTATATTGCCTGAATTTTTAAATTAACCTATTTGAATTTTGAAATAAGAATCTAACTCTGAATCTTCCATTCTTTTGTCGGACAGTTTATTTTGAAAGAGAATTTGGGCTTGTATTGCCTGAATTTCTACAGTCAATCTTCCATTCTCAAAAATTAACTCAAAGAAAAAGACTATCCAAAAACTGTTTTATAAGCATGCCTTTACTTCAGAGGAGGATTCTATCAATTATAGGATTTTTCCTCTTAGTATCATCGAGTTCATCTTTAAGGTTTTATTTAATTTCCCTTTATACCATTCTTAATATATTATATTAAAATTTATTAAAAAATAATTTAAAAATTAAAAAAATAAAGTTTAAATAGATTATGACCTCAATAAATTTAATTAATAAATTTATAATAAAATTAGTTTTTATATATTATTTTTTTATTTTTTGAAATAAATATATATTTTTTGAATTCAAAAATATTCTTTTACTTTTTATTTTCGATTTAAAAATATTTATAAAATTAAATAAAAAATATTTTTTGAAACTTTATTAAGAGTCTAGAGAATTAAAATATAATAAATTTTTTTTACTTTGAATTTAAATTTTATATAATTTATTTTAATTCGAAAAAAAAATTAATTTTTTTTAATTTTAAGCTTTTGAAAAAGTATATTATAAAAAATAATAAATTAACACACAAAAAAAATATATATATTCTAATTAATATAAATTATAAAAAATTAACTTACAAAAATACTATATGTTTAATTTTATGGACTCTTAAAAAAAATTTAAAAATATTATTTAACTTTTTTTAAGAAATATTATTAACATAAATTATATATATTTTAAATCAAAAGTAAAAAGTAAAATATATTTTAATTCGAAAATAAAAAATTTATTTATTTCAAAAAATAAAAATATAAAAATTATTTTTATTATAAATTTATTAATTAAGGTCATAATCTATTTAAAGTTTTTTTTTTTAAATAACTTTTAATGTAATATATTAAGAATGAATCTTGCAGAATAAAAGTACAAACCTTAATGATAGAAAATTTTAAAACTTAGTGTAAACCAAGGGAAAAATCCAAAAACCTTAATTATATTAATAGATCTTGCAGAATAAAACATATTTAATGGGCCGAAGCCCATTGGGCCAGTAAAGCCCAATACTAACCTACGTAAAAGAAAAGCTAAAGAACCCTAAACTGAAAGCCGCTCTGCAAAAAAGATGATGTCACTTCTATGGAGATATGGTGACATCATCTTCCTTCTGTTCGCTGTTTTCAGATCTGTTATTCCAGAAGTGAATCTATTCTTTGCTACTATCGTAAATATAGTAAACATATTACATATATAATAAAAACATCTTAAAATTTACTCTGTAATGGAGATTTCAAAGGCCTTCATCACGAAAACAACTACAAAAATGGAGATTTGAAGAAATAAGCAAATTCATGGATTTGCATAGCAGCAACAGGCGATTACCCAAACAAATCGACGTTGTAAAAGCGCATAGCTTCTAGATTGATCCGAGAAGCAAGAGCTTCAAGACCGATTTGTATCAGAAGCTATGAGCTTGTACAAACGTTGATCGAATTGGGAGAAATAAGCAAATTCAAGGATTTGCATAGCAGCAACAAGAGATTACCCAAACAAATCGACGTTGTAAAAGCGCATAGCTTCTAGATTGATCCGAGAAGCAAGAGCTTCAAAACAGATATGTATCAGAAGCTATGAGCTTGTACAAACGTTGATCGAATTGGGAGAAGACGTAGAGGAGATAAGCGGAGGTTGTTGTAAAAGGCTGCAACTCGTTTGTTTTTATAGTGGTAAACTAGGGTTTTTCAAGCTACTGTCGTCCACTTCTAGTGCTGAGGGAGGTGATTGCGTCAAAATTCTAAATGCACACGTCACACGAAAAATTCCAAAAAAATAATAAAATAATAAAAATTTATAACTCGATTTAATAATTTCCAAAGTAATGAGTCAATTTAGGAATTTCCAAATTAACGACTCAATTTCGTACGCAAAATTTATAATAATAATTTAATTATTGTACATTAATGTATACATCTTATTAGTAATTTATAACTCGATTATCATATATTTATGTTCTCTTCTTATTCGTTAGTTATGCACTTAATATTTTTAAATGCACAACTATTATAGTAACCTAATCTTTTTTTTTTTACTTTTATTGTTGATAATTCGTTTGTTATATAGCATTTTTCTTAACTCGTTATTTTTTAAGAAGGAATATTATTCGATATATGAAAAATAATAATGAGAAAATTTAGTTATTAGGGTAGTATTTGTTTAGTGAATACTAACTAGGCCCCTTACTAATTTCTATTTAAAATTAAAGATAAAATGGTTAAGTAGGTGGCTGAATTTTAGGAAGAAGTTATGGTAGTTATTGTAATTTAGTTTATTAGAAACTGCCTTTAATTCAAAAAATCGGCTAATTAAAATGGGAAATTGTATATCAAAGATTTGTAAAATCTTTGAGCCATCCTATAAAGGGATACTGGTACCCGAAAAATCAGAATAAAGCTTCTTCATCTTCTCCAATGATTACCGTCAACACAGATTTTCCGCCGCCGCCCATTAACTTAGCAACTTCGAAGCTTGCCATCGTCGTATTCTTTGACTCTTTATCGACTATTCGTCAGCCTACTTCGTCTATGAAAACCGCCGATTCATCTCCCATATCGCGTCTTAGAGATGAATCGGAGATATCGCCGTCCTTCTTGAACGAGAACATAAAACGGCTTTTGATGTTAACCTACGTTCATCAACCGACAATGGTGTTCGATTTTACTGCTTCCATGGTGTTCGCTATATAAGAAAAAAAATCGGTAATTTTTGTTTCTCAGATATCGCCGTTCTGTTCTTTCATCGATTGTTTATGCTTCAATGGTGTTCGATTTTACTGCTTCAATGGTGTGTGGTTGTCAGATAATTCGTGTACATAAATGATGTACGCATGTATAGTTTGTGTACGTAGACTATTTTGTTTAATGTACACATTACTTGTGTGGGTGACTTCAAATTATGTTTATGCGTTTGTGTATGGTAATCTGTGTTGTTAACTCCACCTTGATAAATAAGACATTACTTATGGTTGATGAAAGCCAAAACCTTGGTTTCCAGGTTTTGGTAAGATCTTACAAGTGTTGGTAAAGTCTTCACAGTGTCAGGTAAGGCCTTACCATATTACAGAAAACCTTGGTTTCCAGGTTTCAGTAAGGCCTTACATAAACTGGTAAGACCTTACCAAAACTGGACAAAAACTACAATTGAGTTACGTACGTCCAAGTGGCTTTTCCTTCTTGTTGAGTTATTTAAGGGATTTGATTTTAACAAATCTTTGATTTGTTTTAATTAAATTTTCTTAAGATAAAATTGGAAGATTTCCTCAACCTCAACAAACCGTGCTTGACTTTGACCGCTTGACTTCAACAAACAAAATCTCAACAACCCAAGATCTCAACAACCCAAGATCTCAACAACCCAAGATCTCCTAAGATCATGCAACCAAGATCTTCTTCAACGTTAAACTCAAAAATGCTGATACGCTTGCCTATTTAAAGAGACAAGGAAGGAGAAACAAAACACACATTCATTGCCTACTTCGAAACCCGAGTGATAAATTCTACTTATCTCACAAAGAGCCGATCTCACATTCGAAGCTTCATCATTATACTTCCCTGAGAAGTGTGAGATCTATTTCGAGCTGATAGTACAATTCAACTAGGATTATACAAACCGTTATCATTTCTAGACACGTTGGATACGAGTGTTGTATCTGGAGTACTTTAGTTTTTCTTTTCGAGTGAGTGAGTTGCTAGATAGGAAGTGTAAGACTTCTGAGTTTAGAAGAGGGAAGGTCTTCTGAAGATTGTATCTGGAACTCATCAAGAAGAAGGAAAATAAAGCTACTTGAATCCTAGGGTTGAATCAATCCTAGGCGGGGACTAGGTCGTGTTGGTGACCGAACCTCGTTAACATATCGCGTGTCCTTTACTGCTCTTTATATTCCTGGTTTGTCTAAATCTTTACACTTAATTCCAATCTTAGAGAAACGTGTAAGGTCTTATAATTACGAGTAAGACTTTATCTCAATTGATAAGGTCTTATCTCTTTCGATAAGGTCTTACCTATCCTAAGATTGCGAAAAGTTTTCATACTCTATTCATCCCCCCCTTCTAGAGTATTGGATAAACTATTTTATCTGCCTATTCCGCATTTCAATTGGTATCAGAGCCTAACTCACGTCTTTTTAGATATTATTATCTGTGAGGCTAACTAATGGCAGGTGAAGGTCAAGGCGGATTTGGACAAGGAAGATCAATCTCTCGACCACCTCTTTTTGTAGGAAACAATTTTATGCACTGGAAATCCTTGATGCAGATGTTTATCATCGATCAAGATTTGGAACTGTGGCATATTATCAAGAACGGACCTCTCACTCCTACCAAAGAAGATCCCGACGGTAAAACAGTAAACAAGACAGAAGCTGAATTCAATCAGAAGGATCTTGAGAGCGTGGCGAAAAACTACAAGGCTATTAATCTGTTATATTGTGGTTTGAGTACTGATGAATTTAATCGTATATCTTCATGCAGATCCGCTAAAGAAATATGGGATAAATTAATAGTCACCTATGAAGGAACCAGCCAGGTCAAAGAAACCAAAATTAGTATCTTTCTGAGGCAATACGAATTGTTTAAAATGATCCCAGATGAGTCAGTCAAAGTAATGTTCACCCGTTTTACGGAGATCATTAACAATCTTGACTCATTGGGAAAGACTTTCAACAATGAAGAAAAAGTCAGAAAGATACTTAGATGCTTGCCTAAAGCAAAATGGGGTCCCAAGGTAACCGCTATAGAAGAAGCCCAAAACCTCAATACACTCGCTCTTGATGATTTGCTAGGCAAATTAATCACCCATGAATTGATCCTCAATGAGGACGATGGGGATGTGCCAACAAACATTAAGAATCTGGCACTCAAGGCAAAGAAAGAGGAACCACTGGAGGATTCTGAAAGTGATGATGATGAAGACCCTTTTGCTCTTATCACAAGAGGACTAGCTAGAATATTAAAAATGAAAAAGCAATTTTCAAACAAAGAAAATGCTGGATCTTCTAAATACAGAGGTAAGTCTTCTAACCCCGTGAAGAAGAATCGTGTTCTAAATTGCTATGAATGTGGTGAAACAGATCATCTGGTTAAAGAATGTCCTCAAAAGAAGAAGAACAAATTCAAGAAAAAGGAATTTGGCAAGAAAGCCATGGTAGCAGCTTGGAGCGATTCAGACTCCTCAAGTGATTCAGATTCTGAAGATGATCATGCAAACTTATGTCTTATGGCAAAATCCGACAAAAATCAAGATCAACATTTGGATGGAATGGTAAGAAACCTTATATCTAGTCCTATCGATGTTTTATCAGAAGTACTGAAAAACATGATTTCTAATGAAGAATCTTACAGCAAAGAAATCAGCATTTTACAAGAAAAGCTCAATGATCAGGAAACTTGCATAAGAATGCTTTCGCTGAAAGTTCAAGATCTTGACAGCATACAATCAGATCTTGACACTGAGGTTAAGGCCTTACGATTGGAAAATTCCGATCTAAAGGCAAACCTCTCATCTCTTAAGACCAGTAATACTGACTTAGAGATTGAAAAAGTGAAACTTTCTGAAAAATGTCAAGAACAGCAAATAGCTCTTGTGCAATTTACTAAATCTAAAGCTACTCTTGATAAAATGCTTGGAGAACAACAATTATCCTTAAATCGAAGTGGAATAGGATATAACAGGAATTTTCCTGCTAAACCCACTACCACATTCGTTAAAGCAAAAGGAAATTGGAGATCTCCTACGTGTTTCTTTTGTTGTAGAAAGGGTCATGTAAAAGAAACCTGTCCATATAGGAGAACGGATCCATACATTATTAGAAATACCTTTCCTGTACGTCTAAATGAACGGGTAAAACACATATGGGTTCCCAAAGGGACTAGGTCATCTAACATGGTCTACCCCCATAATGGATCTAACTCTGTTTATTGGTCAAGCCGGAAAGGATGATTTTCTGTTTTGCAGGATATCACCAAGACTCAAAAATGGATAATGGACAGTGGTTGTTCAAGACATATGAGTGGGAAATAATCTTTTTTCGATACTCTAAAGAAGAAAATCACTGGCACTATAACTCTTGGTGACAAAGGAAAATGTGACATTCTTGGTATCGGTAATGTTGGTCTTA
Organism: Fagopyrum homotropicum; assembly: GCA_033239125.1. Taxonomy (NCBI): domain Eukaryota; kingdom Viridiplantae; phylum Streptophyta; class Magnoliopsida; order Caryophyllales; family Polygonaceae; genus Fagopyrum; species Fagopyrum homotropicum. The sequence continues at coordinate 143,940,070 of BSWB01000005.1, forward strand.
ATTCAAATAATAATATTAAAGATGTTTATTTAGTGGATGGCTTAAAATATAACCTTCTCAGTGTTTCTCAGCTTTGTGATAAAGGAAATTGTGTTAGCTTTGACAAGAGGAAGTGTGAAGTTCGAGATGAAATGACAGGAAACTTAGTGCTAACAGCTCACAGGGATAATAATATTTATGCTGTTAATACTAACCAAATTGCAGGGACAAATCTAAAATGTCTCAAGGTCTTATCAGATGACTCAAGACTATGGCACAGACGACTTGGTCACATCAGTCTACATTCTCTTAACAAACTAAAATCAAAAGATCTTGTAAGAGGTCTTCCTGACCTAAAGTTCAAGGTAGATGAATTATGCAATGCTTGCTCAAGAGGTAAACATACTCGTAGTTCTTTCAAAAAGAAGCAAGTGGTAAGTACTACTAGACCTCTTGAACTTCTCCACATGGATCTTTGTGGACCTATGCGCGTCAAATCTCCCAAAGGCAAGCAATATATTCTTGTTATTGTTGATGATTATTCTCGATTTACTTGGGTTTTCTTTCTAAAAATGAAATCTGAAGCACTTTTATACTTCTCAAAACTTTGTAAGGAATTACAGACTTTGAAAAACCTACCAATCGTTTCTATTAGAAGTGATCATGGTAGAGAATTTGATCAATCAGACTTTGATGCATTTTGTGAGAAATATGGTATTTCCCATAATTTCTCAGCTCCTAGAACACCTCAACAAAATGGGGTTGTGGAACGAAAGAACCGCACCCTAGAGGAAATGTCTAGGACAATGCTATGAGAGAATGATCTGCCTAAGTCATACTGGGCAGAAGCTGTTAATACAGCAAATTACATTCTTAATAGATGTTTGATTCGATCAATTTTAAAGAAAACCCCTTATGAGCTTTTTAAAGGAAGAAAACCAAGTATATCTTACTTTAAACCATTTGGATGTACGTGTTACGTGCATAATAATGGAAAGGATAATCTTGGAAAATTTGATGCTCGTAGCGACGAAGGTACATTTCTCGGATACTCGACTCACAGCAAGGCTTATCGAGTATACAATAAACGTACCAAAGTAGTCGAAGAAAGTATCCATGTTTTGTTTGATAAAAATGATAATGGTATCTTGAGTGAGAGCTTTGCAGATCTTGATCTAAATAAACATGAGGAAGAGGAAGAAGAAGTTGATAAGAACGTCAAAAATATGCAAGAGCCATTTCAAGATCTTACAAAACCATCTCAAGATCTTACAGATGGGTCTCAAGACCTTGAAGCACCCCCTCAAGATCTTACAAATGAAACCAATCGTGAAGATACATCACTACCTGAGCCACAAGAGCCATCTTCCCCACTTCCTATAAATTCTGAACCTGATGTTTACAATCAGAGAAATGTCCGGAGGAAATTCAAACATGCATCATCCCATTCAACTCAGGATATTATTTCTGATCCCTCATCTGGAATACAAACTCGATCTAAATTAAAAGATTTGTGTGCTTTTCATGCGTTTGTTTCTCTTGTAGAACCTAAGAAATATACTGAAGCTCTTCAAGAACCCGACTGGATTATTGCTATGCAAGATGAGCTAAACGAGTTCGAGCGAAACAAAGTATGGACACTTACAGCAAGACCCAAAGGCAAATCAGTTATCGGGACAAGATGGGTTTTCCGAAATAAACTTGATGAAAGTGGTAATGTCATTCGAAATAAAGCTCGTCTTGTAGCTCAAGGTTACAATCAGGAGGAAGGTATTGACTACGAGGAGACTTTTGCTCCCGTAGCTAGGCTTGAAGCCATTCGCATACTTCTTGCTTTTGCATCTTACATGAGTATTAAACTTTTTCAAATGGACGTAAAATGCGCCTTTTTGAATGGTTATTTAGATGAAGAAGTTTATGTTGCTCAACCTCCTGGCTTTGAAAGTAATGAATTTCCAGATCATGTTTTCAAGCTTGACAAAGCTCTTTATGGCTTAAAGCAAGCCCCAAGAGCTTGGTACGAGCGACTTTCAAAATATCTTCTGGAAAATAACTTCAAAAGAGGGTTGATTGACAAAACTTTATTCATTAAAACTCATGGAAAGAATATTCTTGTTGTTCAAATTTATGTGGATGATATCTTGTTTGGAGCAACTAATGAATCTCTTTGCAAGGAAATTTCTGACATCATGTGCAAGGAATTTGAGATGAGTATGATGGGAGAATTAAATTTCTTTCTCGGACTACAAGTACATCAAAGCAAAAAGGGCATATTCCTCAATCAAGGAAAATACACAAGAGACCTTCTGAAGAAGTTTAAGATGAATGAATCAAAAATAGCCAAAACACCAATGAGCTCAACTCTCTCTTTGGATCAAGACCTTACCGGCAAACAAGTAAATCAAAAGGAATTTCGAGGTATGATCGGATCTTTACTATACCTTACTGCTAGTAGACCTGACATTATGTTTAGTGTTTGTATGTGTGCTAGATTTCAAGCTAACCCAAAGGAATCACATCTCATTGCGGTAAAAAGGATATTAAGATATCTTAATGGTACAAAAGATATAGGTCTATGGTATCCCACACAAAGTAGTTTCGGTCTTATCGGATATTCCGATGCTGATTTTGCAAGATATAAAGTGGATATAAAAAGCACTTCAGGGTGTTGTCAATTTCTTGGTACTTCACTAATAAGTTGGCATTCCAAGAAGCAAAATTCAGTGGCTCTTTCAACAGCCGAAGCTGAATATATTGCTGTTGGAGCTTGTTGTTCGCAAATCTTATGGATTGCGCAACAACTCCAGGATCTTGGATTCAACTTTAAAATACCAATAAAATGTGACAATACCAGTGCTATTTCTATCTCGAAAAATCCTGTACAGCATTCAAGAACGAAACATATAGATGTGAGACACCATTTTATACGTGATCATGTAGAAAAAGGTGATGTGTCTTTGACATTCATTTCTACCGATCTACAACTGGCCGATATCTTTACAAAACCTTTACCCGAAGAGAGATTCAACTTCATAAGGTTAGAACTTGGTATGCTTAACAGGGAGGCACAAATGTAGGGGGAGCAATTATTGTTTTACAATATTGATCTTATTCCCTACATTAAGACCTTAACATGCATTTCAAGGTCTTACTACAATAATGTTACAAACACTGATCTTATTCTTTAGAATAAGATCTTACAATACATCTCAAGGCCTTACTAAATAATAGTATGTTCTTGATTTTTGTTTAAAAGATTAAATTGGATCAAATCTTTTAGTTATTATCTCAATAGATATATAGGTTTTCCTTCAGGTACGGCCCTATTTATCTGGTACGGCCGTACGGCTGTACCGCAGGGCGACACGTGTCCCGAAAAAAAAAAAAATTTTTTTTTTTTTTTTTTTTTACGGAAACTAATGAAAATTTATTTGAACTACCATGTTATAATTTATGCACTATTATCCTATAAACTTTGAAATATTCCTATATAATCCATGAACTATTACTTTTTAATATAATCCATGAACTATTCTATTATAATTCATGAACTATCCCATAATAAGTTTTGAACTATTACTTTCACTCCTTTATAAATTTTTGCACTTTAAACTATTCTATTATAATTCATGAACTATTCTATTATAATTCATGAACTATCCCATAATAAGTTTTGAACTATTACTTTCACTCCTTTATAAATTTTGCACTATGAACTATTCTATTATAATTCATGAACTATCCTTTTAGAAGTTATGAACTATTACTTAATAAGTTTTAAACTATTACTTTCAATCCTTTATAAATTTTACACTATGAATTATTCTATTATAATTCATGAACTATCCTTTTATAAGTTATGAACTATTCCATAATAAGTTTTGAACTATTACTTTTACTCGTTTTTTAAAAAAAAAAAAAAAAAAAAAAATTTTTTTTTTTTTTTTTTTTTTTCGGGACACGTGTCGCCCTGCGGTACGGCCGCACGGCCGTACCGCAATAATGGGCCTTACTTGAATGATACCCTAGATATATAACTAATAGATTATTTTATTTTTGAAAATCTTTCGGTTATAATTTTAATCTTTTAAAATTACTTAAAATTTTACAAAGATTTTCCTCTCTCCCTCTCTCTCTCCGTCTTATATAAAATCTTCAAAGATCTCCTATTCGGATTCTCTTCTCCGCTTCCTTAAACTCTCCGACTTCTCGTCTCTCTCATTCTCAAACCCTAATCGACGATGGCCCCCAAACGTTCTTCGACTCAGTCCTCTGCTCCAACATCCAAGAAGCAGCGATCGGCGGCTAGAAAAGGCAAAGCTGTTCTAAAAGAGTACAATCCGGATTCCGATTCTTCGATGTCTACTCCCTCTCCTTCTCGGCAAGTGGCTCAACCTATTTATCCCCCAGCCGCAAAGGAGACACCTCAACATCGTCTTCGATCTCCACCGTCTGGATTTGAGGTTAGTAGTGAAGAACCTTTTTCTTGGTTCTTGAACTATACTAAAGCGGGAATGTGGAAAGATGGATTTGCTAATCGTCCCCTGAGTTTCTGTGAAAATGTTGATGAACGATTTCTTGAGTCTATGAATCTGCCGTGTGTCAATCTGCTGAAATGTTCTAATATATGGAGTTTGTTTAATCTGGGTGATTTTGCATTTCCTCGTCTTACTCGTCTCTTCTTTGTCAACCTCACTGCACACCGAGAAAAAGGGATTTTGACTCTTCATTCCCAGATCAAAGGACGTCCAATTACTCTTACTGCTTCTTCCTTAGCAATCATTTTAGGAGTCCCTGAGGAAATTGACACCAAAACTCACCCATCAAAAACTGTATGTCTTGCCCATGCCCAGAAAACATTCTTTGAGAAATCAATTCCTTCTGGTGCTACCTCCTCTAAGCCAAAGCAAAAAACAAACCCATAATGTCTTAACTTTAGAGGCAAAAATTGTTTTTACCTTGCTTGCTAGGTGTGTTTTACCACGAAAGCACTCCAGAGAGATTGTAACTGACAATCTCTTGGAAATTTTGGATTTGGTCCTTACTGGGTATGCTATTGATGTCCCTAACCTGATTTTATCCTACATGTTGCACACTGTAAATACCCCTTTGACAACCCCTCTTCCTTATGCCAATTTATTTCCAAAGATCTTCGAGTTCTTTGAAATTGATACTACAGATGAGGATAAGGTTTTTCATAAGGGACAAATTGATGAGGACTGTTGGGGAAGGCTTGGGGTTGAGAAAACTTTGTCTGGGGATTGGATTCTGAAGAAACATCAATCAACTGCTCAACTCTCATCTGAACAGAGAATTCAGGATTTGGAAGCTGAAGTGGATGCTCTAAGGAAGGATCTGAACACTGCTCGTGCTGATATTGTGGATAGACAGGATGATACGCATGAGAAGTTGCTAATTGTTAATGAGAAGCTCAACCAGTTACTGTTTTTGACATCTCTAGCTCATAGGGCAACTACTACGATCATGCCTTTGGATGAGGATGTTGTGGAACACATTCAAGAAGTGTGTCAAAATGTTGTCATCAACTGTGAACGCAAGGTGCTAAAGAGAGGCATTCTTCGACCCATTGAACCTGAGCCGACTATCTTGACAGTGGAGGAATATGGCTTAGTTAAGAAGTACAGAAATGATCAGGAAAAACATTTAGCCAAAATGATGGCTTGGACCACTACTGGTGAGGCACAGCAGAGATGGAGGGCAAAGGTGCGTGCTCGTTGTCGTAAAAGACGAGCTGGATCTTCTTCAAATTACGGGCAATGGTTTGAAGAAGTGGTTGAAGTCTCGGATGATGAAGATTAATCCTTTTAAGTCCTAAATTTTTCTTGCTGAAAGACAAAAAGGGGGAGAATATTTGTCTTTTGAAATGTTTTTGAAAACTCTTGGTTTGGTTTGGTTGTTTTTAGTTTTTGAAAAACTTGCATTGATTTGATCGTTTTCAAAATTTGATCCTACATATGCGCTTATGTTATACTATATTGTTTGTTGTTGTGTTGTTCAAATGCAGGAAATAGATCATAAGTTTTGTCTTTCATCAAGGGGGAGATTGTTAACTCCACCTTGATAAATAAGACATTACTTATGGTTGATGAAAGCCAAAACCTTAGTTTCCAGGTTTTGGTAAGATCTTACAAGTGTTGGTAAAGTCTTCACAGTGTCAGGTAAGGCCTTACCATATTACAGAAAACCTTGGTTTCCAGGTTTCAGTAAGGCCTTACATAAACTGGTAAGACCTTACCAAAACTGGACAAAAACTACAATTGAGTTACGTACGTCCAAGTGGCTTTTCCTTCTTGTTGAGTTATTTAAGGGATTTGATTTTAACAAATCTTTGATTTGTTTTAATTAAATTTTCTTAAGATAAAATTGGAAGATTTTCTCAACCTCAACAAACCGTTCTTGACTTTGACCGCTTGACTTCAACAAACAAAATCTCAACAACCCAAGATCTCAACAACCCAAGATCTCAACAACCCAAAATCTCCTAAGATCATGCAGCCAAGATCTTCTTCAACGTTAAACTCAAAAATGCTGATACGCTTGCCTATTTAAAGAGACAAGGAAGGAGAAACAAAACACACATTCATTGCCTACTTCGAAACCCGAGTGATAAATTCTACTTATCTCACAAAGAGCCGATCTCACATTCGAAGCTTCATCATTATACTTCCCTGAGAAGTGTGAGATCTATTTCGAGCTGATAGTACAATTCAACTAGGATTATACAAACCGTTATCATTTCTAGACACGTTGGATACGAGTGTTGTATCTGGAGTACTTTAGTTTTTCTTTTCGAGTGAGTGAGTTGCTAGATAGGAAGTGTAAGACTTCTGAGTTTAGAAGAGGGAAGGTCTTCTGAAGATTGTATCTGGAACTCATCAAGAAGAAGGAAAATAAAGCTACTTGAATCCTAGGGTTGAATCAATCCTAGGCGGGGACTAGGTCGTGTTGGTGACCGAACCTCGTTAACATATCGCGTGTCCTTTACTGCTCTTTATATTCCTGGTTTGTCTAAATCTTTACACTTAATTCCAATCTTAGAGAAACTTGTAAGGTCTTATAATTACGAGTAAGACTTTATCTCAATTGATAAGGTCTTATCTCTTTCGATAAGGTCTTACCTATCCTAAGATTGCGAAAAGTTTCCATACTCTATTCATCCCCCCCTTCTAGAGTATTGGATAAACTATTTTATCTGCCTATTCCGCATTTCATGTGTAGCATATGTACATGTTTGCTTATATTATGTAAATGGTAATCTGTGTAGGATATGTATAGTTTGTGTACGTAGACTATTTTTATGTGATTGTGTATGGTAATCTGTGTAGGATATGTACATGTTTGCTTATACTATTTTGTTTAATGTACACATTGCTTGTGTGGCTGACATAAGATAATGTAACATTTCTTGTATCAACAATTATTTATTATGTGTGTTTAACGTATGTATACGATTTTATTATGAAATGTACATAAATATTTTTTTCTCTTTCGGTGCTACATTTAATGCAAGAGTCGAAGAAGATGACGATGACGAGATTAGAGATGATTGATGCAGTTGCTTCCTTATTAAACGATTATTATCATCAATTAGCCCATTTAATTTTGGAAATTAATAATTATAAATAGGAGAAAGAAAGATATAAAATCTTAATTTTCTTTCTTATTAAATTTTTTCTTTTCATAACTTAGGGGTCTAGATTGTCAACTAAAATAAATAAGGGCATTCTTTGTACACAATAATACAAAACCTATCTACTTAACCATTTTACCCTTGATTATATTAGTATATATATATATAAATTCACACATTTACTTTGCTTTCAATTTGCACGTTTAGCATGTTCATCAAGATATATATTTCAATTTATAAAAAAGGAAGATGTATGTAGTGAAGGTCCTCCGTGTTATCCTTCCCTTCGTCTTTGTGTTCCTTAAATAAGGACCAAAGTTTCTTTAAATTGAACTGCAAGCAATCATGTCATATGTATACATTATATACTATCCATTTCATCTCTAGGTTGATTCTCTCTATATTTTTCTGCCCCCTATAGTGGTTTAACCCTTTTAGTGAAATGGTTTCGATTTGTTATGGAAGAGTCACGATGACATCTTATTGTCACATATAACCTCCCTATGTTATATGAAGTCATGCAAGACTTTAAAGTAGATCTTGCTGATCAGAAGCTTATCAGTTCGTGCAATGGTCTTTGTCAGTTTCAATTCGTCACATAGCTAACTTACTAGAAAGGTTCATCAAAATGCACTAGTTTTGTAACTTTGGCTAACATCAAACGCAAACTTGGTGAGGGTGCTTAATGTTACCGTGACTAGAAAACTGTTCATCCTCCATAACTTGTAGTAAATCAACGCATACAAAATCCAAGCAAGACACTTCTTCAGATGATGCATCTTGGATGATGAGTTGTTTTGATTTTACTTGTGTTTTGCAACTTTGGCTAACCCCAGCGAACTACATTAAAACCCCAGCGAACTTGATGAAGAAGAGCGCCAACGTGAGCGGCAATCCGAGATTTGGCGAGTCGAGATTTGGATTCATCCCCTTATCCAATCTAAGTCGAGCATTCATGACGATCATCGATCGTTGTAGATCGGGACTTCGATTTCCTTGGAATCTCAAACTTTGAATCTCAGACCCCAACGATCTTGGAGCATCATGGCGATTCCTCGGTTGTGTATCGGGGATGTCTCCCTTGACGGCGACAACATACAAAGTCTCCTAGTTCCGCAATGATGTGGTTGCGAGGGATGTTAGGGTTACGAAAAAGAGGATATCGTTAACGAGTACTCAACTTTCTGGAAAATCAAAACCCAAAATATTTTCTGTTCAAACTTCTCAGTCCATATTATATTATTGGTGCGTTCGGTGAGGCAGGGATTATTGAGATTATAATCTCGGGAGATTATTTTGGGAGATTATTCCGCCCATTTTTTTCATCCACTTCAACATGGATTATCAAGATTATTGGGGATTATTGTGAAATTTTAATCTTCCAAATAATCTACTATGTTCACCAAACGGACCCTATATCTCCCTGGAAATGGAGAATGAAATCCACCCGTTGAAGACCTAATTAAACTAAATTATGAATAAAATTTGTTATAATTTGGTTTATACTTCCTTTCTCCCGTGAATTCGATTGTGATTCAACACGATGAATACTGGATGAAAGGAATTCTTGAAATGAAAGAGAGTATGTCATATTCGATGAATCAACACGCGATTGACATTTGAAATTGATCGATAGGAATCTGTTCTATATTTGGAGAAATTTGGTTTTCATTCGGTGAGGTTAGATTTGCAAAAGGTGTTACTGTAATAAAATTTATTTTATAAATTTACATTATATGCTGTCTATAAGTTTGGGTTGAATCAATGGGATGATGAAACTGGTATATTATCTAAACTTTAATTTATTATATATTTTTGGTCCTTCATTTTGATTTTATTTTAAAGATGTAATTTATTAGTATATGGCTATTACTAATCCTTCTTAATATATTAATAATATATATTTAATAATACATAATCCCATGTAAAAAAAAGTAAATGTTTTTTACAATTTATAAAATTTTTTATTATAAAATTAATATGCGTGATTTAATTATTTATGTAAATAAAATTGAAAAAAAAATATTTCGGATATGTAGAAGAAAATTAAGATAAACCCTTGCAGTGCACGGCAATACGCTAGTTTTCATATAAAAGGAGGCTAATTGGGGGTGCAAATAGGACATTGTTATCAGCTGCCCAACGTGTGAATTTGGGGACGGAAATTTATTGTAATTCAAGAACTCAATCTTCTCGATAGCTAAACAATCCGTCAACCATGGCAACGGCATCAGGTTCGTCTCTCGCGGTTTATTATCCCCAATTTTCGTTGTTCCCGTGAATCGAATGCCTCTTTCGTTGGTTGGTTGTTGTATGATGATGTTCTTTCAGATTGCGAGTATTGAGCTTTTTTGCGATTGTTTGTGCACCTTCACCGTTTGGGAGATTATTGTGGGGAATTGTTTCTATTTCGACAATATTTTCGCTGATAGCAAAGTTATTAGGGTTTTATCCGATCCTCGATTATTAATCTGATATAGGATACTTATATTGTTCTTTAATTTCGAAGATACATGCGAGACGATTCTTTATTTTCTTGTTTTGTTTTCTAGATGGTTAATTTTAATTTACGAAATTTCTTCATGTGTGTGAGTAGGCATCTTGCTGTGACGAATACCATTAGAGGAAACAGTTTGGTGTGAACTTTTGAGTTTGACTTGTGGTTCTTCTCAGTACAATTTGTCATACTCAAACTGGAACCTTACAATCAAAATATGGTTGCAGCTTTGTATATTGATGTTGTTGTCATTAGATGGAACACAGTGGGGTCAAGGTTTTGCTATTGTATTAACTGTTTTATGTTTGAACATACGCGTTGTCTCTTGCAGTGGCTTTTAAGTCTAGAGAAGATCATCGTAAAAAACTTGAATTGGAGGAAGCTCGTAAGGCAGGACTTGCACCAGCTGAGGTTGATGAGGATGGAAAAGAAATCAATCCTCACATTCCACAGTATATGTCATCTGCACCATGGTACCTCAACGCAGAAAGACCTGTAAGTTACCTTGCTATACTCTAGTCATTTGTGGGTAAAGATTCTTGAATAGTATATCAATGAATTTGTTTTGCAGAGTTTGAAACATCAACGGAAGTGGAAGCAAGATCCCAGCTACACCAAGTCTTGGTATGATAGAGGTGCCATAATCCACCAAGCTCAGAAGTATCGGAAGGGAGCGTGTGAGAAGTAAGTGAATGCTCATGATTCTGTTATCTTGTGATTTTTTAAAATTGTTTTTCAATTATGAAGACTGTTGATAGTAATGTTCTCCCTTAATTGATATATTTCAAGTTTCCTGCATCTGAATTATGTTCCCTTTATATATTTATTCTGTAGCTGTGGTGCCATGACACATAACGCAAAGGCATGCATGGACAGGCCTCGAAAAGTGGGGGCCAAGTGGACTGGAAAACACATAGCTCCAGATGAAAAAATAGAGCATTTTGAGCTAGATTACGATGGAAAACGTGATAGATGGAATGGTTATGATGCTGCAACATATGCACGTGTGATTGAAAGGTACGAGGCTAGAGATGAAGCGAGGAGAAAATTCCTGAAGGAGCAACAATTGAAGAAACTGGAGGAAAAGAACAATAAGGGAGATGAAGCGGAGGAAGCGAGTGATGACGAAGATGATGATGAGGATGAATTAAAAGTTGACGAAGCAAAGGTCGACGAAAGTAAACAAATGGACTTTGCAAAGGTCGAAAAGCGTGTCCGTACAACCGGTGGGGGTAGCACTGGAACCGTGAGGTAATTTAGATGTTTTATTATTGTTTCTTTTGGTACTGTTTGGTTATTAAGAAGCTCCTACCTCTTCAAGGTCTTTTGCCAGATTGAATTGCATAAACATGGATTCGTTATAATACATTGGGATGACCAGTCAACTTCTTTATGCTGATGCAGGAACCTGCGTATTCGGGAGGACACAGCCAAATATTTGTTGAACCTTGATGTGAATTCCGCCTACTATGATCCTAAAACTCGATCCATGCGTGAGGATCCTCTCCCAGATGCTGATCCGAATGAGAAGTTTTATATTGTATGTCATGACACGCTTTTTGCTTTTAAATCCTCGGAGTTTCACTAGCTTCTGCATTTTCCACCCTTCACACATTTTAATAGCATTTGTTTCTGGCTTTCTGCTTCTCATTTACATTTATTGTTTATGGGTTATAGGGTGATAATCCAAACCGAACCAGTGGACAAGCTATGGAGTTCAAGCAGCTCAATGTCCATGCATGGGAAGCATTTGACAAGGGGCAAGACATTCACTTGCAAGCAGCTCCGTCTCAAGCTGAGTTGCTCTACAAAAATTTCAAGGTCAATAAAGATAAACTGAAGTCCCAGTTTAAGGATACAATTATGGAGAAGTATGGCAATGCAGCAGCTGAGGGGGAGTTACCTCAAGAGCTTCTGCTTGGTCAAAGCGAAAGGCAAGTGGAGTATGATCGAGCTGGTCGAATAGTGAAGGGACAGGTAAATATATGGATACTCTTCTGCAGCCTGCGTGATGTTCTACAGCCTACAGTTGAAATTGGGAGTTTATGAAACATGAATCGACACTTAACATTGTGTTTTCTACAGGAGACTGTTCTGCCTAAAAGCAAGTACGAGGAAGATGTATTTATTAATAATCACACAAGCGTGTGGGGTTCTTGGTGGAAAGACTTCCAGTGGGGTTACAAGTGCTGCAAACAGACAATTAGGAATAGCTACTGCACCGGAGCTGCTGGAATTGAGGCAGCTGAAGCAGCCGGCAATCTCATGAAAGCAAATCTCGCCCGTAAAGAAGCCAGCGAAGGTATTCACTCACTACAGTTCATATTCATTTGGTTCAGTATTTGTTTTTGTTTCCCTAACCGACCTCCAACAGACCCTGGGCACAATAGAAATCAATTCTTTGGAGAAGAATCTTACATGAACGTTTAAACTAACTTATCAAACTTGAACTCAGAAAATTCCGCACCTGTGGAGGAGAAAAAGATGGCTACTTGGGGAAGTGATGTGCCTGATGACTTGGTTTTAGACCAAAAGAAACTAAATGAAGCTCTTAAAAAGGTGAGTACCTCTTCCGTTATAATAGAGAGCTTATGTCCGCCTTCTTTAGAGAGTATTAGACAGCCTGATGATAAATATTTGTGGCTTGAAACAGGAGGATGAGAGGAAGAGGGAGGAACGAGATGAAAGGAAGCGGAAGTACAACGTAAAATGGAACGATGAAGTCACAGCAGAGGACATGGAGGCTTACAGAATGAAGAAAACCCATCACGATGACCCAATGAAAGACTTCCTCGGTTAAACCTATAAATCATATTTATAGGTTTAAGGTGAATGCCTATCAGTGTACAATGTTTGTCTTGTGTTTAGCATACTGGTAATGATCAGAGCGTCTGCATTGTCATACGTCTTGATGTTATTGTCCTCAACATGATACTGGGTAAAATATTTTCGTTTTAAACCCGATATGTACCATATATGCTTAAAACAAAAATATCTCAACAAGGGCTCAAAATAACAAGGATGGATTTCGTCGTTTGCTTTCGGATAAACTAGCGTAAGAACATTTACCGACTCGGTTCTTGTATGGATTTTGGGTCTTGTGTTTTCCGCGTACACATTCATGAGCCATCAAGTTTTGACTTGTTCATGAGCCGTAAAATTTCGTTCACGTATTAATGACCCTTCCAAACAAACATACACATTCCGTCCACCACTTACCAAAACATGTTACTCATAAATTTAGAACAAGAGAATCCTTTGTCATTTGATTTGGAATACGTTAAACAAGACCCAACTTCTATCATTATAAAATTTTAAAATAGCTTATAACACAAGCTCTCAAATTTTGTCACGATTAAAATAGCTTATAACACAAGCTCTCAAATTTGTCACCCCTACCCTTGCCTAGGGTCCTAGAGGGCAAAGTACCCCTTTCTGGGGTCCGAGGACAGTCACCGCCAACACAAACGATATGATATCCGCGTAATTTGATTTGTTTGTCATCCGTTTATACTTGTTTGGTCCAGCATAATACTTGATTGCCAGATATTATTATTGTTTGGTCCAGCGTAGTACTTGATCGCCAGATATTATCTTTCAGGTTTCCATGATGCTTCCGAATTATCTATCTCATCCGTAATCCGAAACTCTAGCAAAAAAAAAAATCATATTCAGAAGTCACACTAAAAAGGAGCAATTTGGGATATGTAAGTTGTTGGTTACAGCCTCGTAGATTTTCTTTGAGCTTTATGGTCACTCTACACTATTCTTGATGAACCAATACGCCACGAACAAAGGAGATCAAATGATGGAGATCTCCAATCAGTCTAGCTTTGATTGTTTCACTTCTGAAAATTTGGAATTTTGGTCTCTTCATTAGAGGGGAGCAAGAGAACCATAGATAAATGGTTGCACACTTCTTTGTGTGATGCTTGAGATCTTAGCTTCCACATTTCTATACTACAAATATCACCACTACTTACATCTCTTCCTACACATACAAAAACCAACCCTTTAACACTCTTTACGATTCGATAAAGCCATGAAACGTTAGCGATGAATCGATGATGTTGGTGTACTTGTCGTCTTGTTCCTGAGCTTATCCTGACTTCAGGGGATTAAGGGTGGAAGCAGACCAGGTGAGCCAAGAGGCGAAGGGCGGTTGTAGATCACCTGAAAGCAAAATATTGGACTTATCTAGTCCTAGCAACCAAGGATGAGCTTGATCCATTAGGTTCTTCGTTTTGTTCGGAAAAGGAGAGACAAGAAAACATCTTTGATTACGATTAAAAGAAACAATCTCAAATAGACCAAGATCCAATTTCGGGTCATTTCGTGGTGAACATATCCCATAATATCTTTGATTCCTTCATTTATGCCAGTCTTTCCCAACTCATCTAACGGCAGATCACTTACTCGTACCACTTTCATTCCAACCAAACACACATCCAACGTCTCGAACCAGACCGTTCTCACTTTAACCCTCCCTCACAGAGACCGCCCTATCATATGGGTCTTAATGCCGGTACACCAGCAGAGAGTATAATGGGCTACTGGAAGCAGTTTCGTTTGGTTCAAATACCACGAAATGGACATAGAGAGTACAAGCTTGCCACCATTGTCATGTGAAGATGTACACGGATACGAATGACACTTCAAGCTAACCAAATTCTCATATGTTTTCCGGGATCAACTCAAGAAGAGAGTTATGCAGGATTCAGCAAAGATGCCGTCTCTTCTGGTGTACTACCACAGGACTTTGGATGGATCATAAGAATCACCCATGCATCAGTCTTATCCATTAAGATCGCGGGGTCGGTAGTGTTTCTGACCCAGGATGTATTTTTATATTCAACACAGGAGCAGAGTTCACTTATCTGCATCAAGTTGCTAAGAATGAGGTAATCGATCTGGGGAAGAAACATGTCAATGCTGAACCTTTTAGTCGACATTTCCGTGGCTTTGAACGACGCAACCTGCATTGTCTTGCAGGATATGTTAAAAGTGCAAAAGACCGATATATTTTTTAACAGAGTATTATCTTGGTTCAGATAGATCAAGAGGCATCATCTGCCATGGATATATATGAAAATATACACACAACAAACAAGAACTGCCTAGTGAAAGTGCAACACCAATCAAGGTTCTCACAACCTACAGAAGTTAAATTCCAAGTATAGTTGTAAATTGTAATAAACCACCTTTGAGCATGGAGCAATTAAAAGAGCATGTGGATCTAGAAGAAGCTACAACAATTTTTCAGAGATTGAATTGATACTCGAATAAGTTAACGTAACAAGAAGATGCAAGTAGTGTCACCAATTGAGATTGCAAACTCAACATGCAACCATCATTCATTATCTCAGTCGTTTTCATAAACACCTTGTAAGCATGTGTGTGAGATCAAGAGCAGTTGCAAATGTAACAGGTTCACCATGGGTAAAAACACTCATAAAAGATGCCAAAAAGGAATCCTGACATCTCTAGAGTAGTGATAATGTAAATGAGCGAAGTATACAGTTGCAATGCAAGTCAGTCAAGCCAACTGGAAAGCACCTACCAACTCAGGCACTTATGTAGACATACGAAGCAGATTGGAAAAGATACAAACAGAGTGAGGTTGGTTATCTTTAAAGATGCAAAAATCTATCTTAATTAAAATAGGAAAACTGTAAACATCTGAGTTGACAACTAGGAAAGAAGTAGTGTACTCACATCTTTTGGATCGAGTAGATTGAGTCAAGACTGGTCAGAAGGTGAGAATTTGGACATCTGACCAGTGACCACATAAGAAATATTGTCAAAACTAACTAAACCCAATAATGTATTCTTGCAACTTGAAACATGATGCATACTTAAACTTTTTTCATCCAGATAATGGATTCATTTAAAATTAAGTTAGTTATATTGTTAAAATTGTAACCTTGTCATCAGAGGTTCCCAATAAAACAAAAATCAGAAATATATATGTGAATCAAACTCGATGCTTCGTGCACATGTCAAATACACACAGGCTTATTAACTCAAATTGCAGCAATCCCTTTTGCAGGAAGGAATTCAACGGTATAGACCACAGGTGATGGGTGTCATTGGTTGATGGTCCATATTTAATAACAGGACCTGGTTTTCTGATTCAATTTCTTTGAAAAAGAAGAAGATGAGCCATCCTGATCTGATCCGATCCATTCTTAAATTTGCTCAATAATGGATATGTTGATAAATTCAAGCAACAATTTCTGTTAAAATTATGCCTCAATATACATAAGAACTTAATATACAATGAATAGAGGATTCATAAGCTTAGAATTACAGTATAAAGAACAATGAGTAAAACCTCGGAAAGACCATCTGTCAAGGACATCACTCGGGCGCCTGCTGGTGGAATAAGCGGCTCCGGAATCTACATAAACACGTTGAATTGAATTAGGAGGTAACAACTTGAAAACAATAGGTAAAATGATGAATATCACGTCAAAGAGGGACTACCTTCAAAAATGTATCTCCTCTCCTGAAAAAAAAAATTAAATATTTATAGTCATAATTAGTTATAACTTATAAGTATTGACTTCATAGTTCATAGAAGGTTTTGTTCAAAAAACATTGTAGATCTTATCCTCCCGACTTCTTCCTCTTTCTCCCACCAAATGTATAGTTAACATGCTCAGAACCTTTCGTGTCAGCTCAGAAATGCTACCCTCCCAACTTCTTCCAATTCCTCCCACCATACATATAGTTAACAGGCTCAGCAACTTCTCGTGTTCAAGGACTGTTTTTATAAGTGAATAGTGGCATGAAAGTAGATTGTATTCGTTTACTTTCCGTTTTCGGGATACAACCAAACAGCCCAATCTCATGTAATAGCTTGCCTTTGAAGATCCATACACAAGATAGCTTACCTTTGATGCTCCAAACAGAAACGTACAGAAATATATGTTTATAATCTCAATCAGCAGTGAAGGGAACAAAAGCCCAGCAAGAAATGAGGAAAAAAAGGGAATTCCCTTCATAGTAACCGTTCAATAATTTCATTTTGTGATCCCAGGCACCTCTTCGTATTATAAGCATCCGTTAGATCACAAAATATTGATCCACAACATAGCTGTGAGAAGGAAAACTGAAAAAACACTTCTCAACACTTACATCTACTCTATGTGATGATATACATAATTCAGATTAGATCGACTGGAAGTTGTTCAGAATCTCTGGACCCAGATTTTTCTTCTTAGCCAAGTTAAGCTTGCAACTGCAAAGCAATTTCAGAATTCGTCTAATTTGCTGCTCCTAGAAAAGCAGCTCTGGATGAACTGCCACCAGCAAGATAGTTAATAGACACCGACTGCACAAAAAATCAAGGTCAAGATGACAAGAGGTGATGTGATATACTACTCTTCAGCATACTGAATACATGTTTCGTGATCAGCAGTTTTACTGTGATCCAAGTCAAATGAACGAGCATCCAAAAAGAGTAGAAAATGTACCTCGCTTTCATACCCTCTTGAAAGGGAAAATGGCTCTTTTTCTCCTACTCCTCCATTTTTGTTGAAAATTCTTTCCAAATCCTATCAAGTAAATGAAGCATCAACTTTTGTGAGTTCGTATGAACAATGACAATTATGAGTCTAAAAGTTGTTCTTCATCGTATAAGTGCTAGCTGATATGAATTGAATTTGTGCATTACAGGTCACCTATGATTTCTTCCAAACTACACTTTACTTGTTCATCAATCATCCCATCAACAAACAGCAAACTTCCCACCATCTAGTATCCTACCAACTCAGAAGATGGAGCAATACTAGACCAAACCAACTGAAATCTACTTCTTACGGTTAAAGTGACTGTTTAAGCTCTATAGCGTTGGATAAAAACAATAACCACTTTACAGAGAAATGGGGACGATGGGCTAAGGATGGGGTAGACCACATCTAATAAACATTGTGCATTTGCATTCACACAAAATTGGCATATTGATATATTGTTTGTGGAAGAAAGAGAACCCAAAAGACTCATAGAAGTAGCAGGGGACCAATAGGCAAAAGAAGACCATACCTTTCCTGATAGAACTTCGGATTCCAGCAGTTCTTCCACAACTGTTTCAAGAGCCTGACGGTTTTTCTGAAGCATTTCTTTGGCTTTATCATATGCTAAATCATACATCTGTTGGCAAGATTAACAAATTCAATCTACTCACATATGGTACGCACACTTACCAAGAGGATATATGGGTATCTAAACTAATAAAATATGCCAGACCTTTTCAACTTTAGATGCCACCTCAAATTCATACTGGTCCCCCATACTCAAAGCAGTAACCTGATTTAGTAAGCAAAAATACTCGCAGGGATTAATACTTCACCAGAGGAAGCCATAGAGGAAAAGTCGAACTGCTAATTGATATAGTTTACTAAAAAAGCCATTAATCAAATCTGTGGAGCACAGTCCAATACTCATTCGTTTAAAGAGTTAGGCCACAGTAGGCATAAGATAAACTCATACAAAAATATGATAAAGAGCTAGGACTTCCAGCACATGTTAACAAAATTGACTATCGTTAGCCAAAACTATTAGAGTTCATCTGAGCTACATATGAGAGGGAGGTAAATAATACCGCATTTCCATGAAAGTATATTGCAGGACTCTCATCTGGCCCCCACCCATACTGAATCACCATCCTAGTTGCTATCTGTTGCAATTAACAAGGGTAGGTAATACATTGAAATAAATTTGGTATAATAGAACAATCCATAGATGATCTTCTATATTACACTATGCATACTAATTTCATATCTATAATTCAACACAGATGAAGCCCACCTCTTGTGCCTGCTTCAGTTCTGACATAGAAAGAAAAGTTTCTTCACCAAAAGGAAGTAACATTTGGGAAGCAACATGTGATCCAAAGCAAAATACAAGCTTCTTTTCAAGGTAAGAGATTGTTTCAACATTTCCACGTCCTGATCCTTCGTCTTCAGCTTTAGTAATCTTCGTGCACCCAATTCCCTGGAAACAATATCAAGTATTCGTGTTGCTACCGCTATGCTGAGTGGGGGAAGAAGGAAATACAAATGCCTAATGGTCTACAATCAAGTTGAAAACCCAAGTCAAGCATCCTCACTAACCTCCCAAGAAAGGGGTTCAAGCCATATGCTATCAACCATATCAAAGTTTGGTAGCAGAAGAGCGATGAGACCTCGACCAGCAGCCCACACAGCATGTGGCAATTTTGTCTCCCTCGTCCACTGGTGCATTCAAATCATATTAGTTCCCAAACAACATGCTTCAAAAATATATTCCCCCCATAATATGCTTCGAATATTTTTTTTTTCCCAAACAGCATGCTTCAAATTCATGAGATGTGACAATGCTAACTTGAAATGATCACAAGGCAAGTACTGATGCATAGTATTAACAGGGTTGAAATGATTCTTAGTAATGCATAAGGGAAAGACATATAGAAGATGAAACTGGAAATTCTTTAAATACAAAACAAATGTCTTACATTGACAGGAGGATTAAGAAGTTCAATTCCATTGCTAATTTGACCATATGGTTCCATTAGATCAACAGCATTTTGCAAATCTTCTTTAGTCAATGCCAGTCCAAGATGGTTTACCAGCACACTGCTGATTTTTCTCACAGGTTTGAGTCTCCTAAAAAAGGTAGGGACAACCCAGCTAAAAGTCTACACACATAAAAAAGAAGTATGTTGTCACTAGGCAGTATACTTGTGCATGTTATAATCATAATTCTATAATTTTGCATGCTAAAAAAAGAAAGGGAAATTCCGGATGGTACCCCTGTACTTTTGACTTCTCCGGATTATGCCCAAGGGTTTTTCAGTTTCCGGATTTTGCCTTTGAACTTTAGACTTTTCCGGATTATACACTTCTACCATTCATTAGTTAACATTTTGAGGGGAAAAAAGATAATTATTATTTGCCTAGTTATTGTTAATGGTCATTTTAAAGGTATATATAATTTCTTGAATGCATAACTTTCCTTTAGTTCTCTTAAAATGTTTATAAATATTAGTTTATGAATGGTAAAAGGGTTTAATCCGGAAAAGTCTTAAGCTCAAAGGCCCTATCCGAAAACTGAAAAATCTTTGCGCATAATCCGGACAAGTCAAAAGTACAAGGAAATCATCTAGTATTTTCCCAAAAAGAAATGCCAAACATAATTTGAATAATCTGCTTAAACTAACACACTCACTTAAACAGAGCCTTAAAATCAAAGAAATATGACCAAGTGAACAGATAGACTGCTTAGAAGAGTCCAGCGTATATATCTTCATAAGGAGATAACAGAGACAGGTGAATGATAAATTAGGATGTTGAGTGTGCAAACTGAAAGTTATTGATTCCAAAGGTATTTATATATGTTATTATAAAACAACTCCATAAAATTTGCTGAAATTCACAATCACAAGAAAATTTCTCCTAGACACCCAACTGGACCAAGTGAAGAACACCAAAGAGTAACTTTGTCCATAAAGCACTCCCTTCGAGTAAGTTTATAAAGAAACCAGCAACTTTATAGGAGTACAAACAAGTTCAGAAATTGCTTGTCCAAGAAAAATAAGAAACCTATAGGTGCCAAAAGTAGATATTAGTGAGAAAAAACTGCAATATATATTTACTCACTGCAAACCAGCCACAATAACTCAAAAGTTCATCAGCATCAAGGAACTTGCTTCTGAAGGCACTCCCTTCCAGTGCCACAGGAACACGTTGCAGGTCAACCGGAAATAGGTTTGCAGTCTTTTCAGCCACCTGGAACCAAAATTCCCAGCAAGTTAGAAATGCTAATGCAGGAATAACATAATAACAACAAATTTCAAGAGATTTGGCTATAAGAGTACATTTCAAGGTACATGGAGCTACAACTACAAGCCGTGTATGAAAAATGAAAATACGCTTAAGTCAATTTTAGTTGAAAAACACGTTCACAGAATTAAAGACAAAATTGCATTGAGTAAACAAAGGATTTCATCAAGTAAAAGGTTTCAAGGTACATAAAAGTTAGGAACTAGCAAATTCTACAAAGTTTTAGATTCACCCCCATCTAGTTTGCCATATTCATGCAACAAGAAAGTGACTTTCTCGATGGAGCAAATTGAGAAATTGATTTATACCATGTAGTATTGGACAGTCTAGAGCCGTAAATACACATATGATGCATAAGCAAGGTAGGTACCTTGCTCCAATCTACAGAATCAATTACAGCGGGATCCATAGTATCTTTTGCTGCAAGCCACAAGATCTTTTCTCTCTCTGCTTGAGTTGGCCGACTAAGATGAAAAATTCTATCCATTCGACCAGGACGCTTCAAAGCTGGGTCAATTTGGCTTAAATTTCTAGTGGTAGCCATCAAAACCACCCCATCTTGTTTCTCAAACCTGCCCAAAGATCATATGCCAATAAAGAATAAATTAATGTATAGAAAATATGACCTAAGAAAACAAATTTTAAGTGCTCACTCTTGAAACTGAGAAAATAGATCTGCTAGATAATTCTACACGAGCCATTTACAAGTTTGAAACATATTTGACAAATAGTAGCAAGAATAGACTCTTTTAAACTATGAATTTTCCTTGTTTTATCGTTTATGCTGTGACCAGACTAGTAAGAAGAATGTTGAAGTGAGTTGAGGTTTACCCATCAAGTTCTACAAGCAATTGATTAATGAAAGCCTCATGATCCTGCTTTTTTGTATGAACAAATTTTCCACGTACACCTGCGAAGCGGTCAAAGTCCTCCACAAAAATGATAACAGGTGCCTAGTAACAACAAACAGAATTGAATTTGATAACGATTAGAACATGACAATTGAATCCTTAGCTGCCTCTCAGATTTGGCATTGAATGTAAAATGTTGCCTTCAAACTAAATTTTTCATGGAAAATAGGACACCGAAAAAATATGTCCTTTCAAGCTAAAACCTTGCACATTTTAAGAAAAACCAAATCATGTAACTCAGCTGTGGGAAATTTATCATTAAATATTGGGAGTAAAGAGGCTAACCAACTCTCTTGCTGTCTGAAACAGTTCTCTGATATTTGCAGCACTTTGTCCCACCCATAGTCCAGCTTCCAACTGTTCCGGTTCAACTTTCACAACAGGCACCCTCGCTTCTGCAGCAATTGCCAGAGCCAATGATGTTTTCCCACTTCCCATTTCACCAACAATGAGAACACCCTGCAAAAAAGGGGAAATGGACTATCAATCAAACCCACCAACAGGTCATTCACTACTAAGAAGTAACTCTGGTGCCATCACAGAAAATAAGATATTATGTCACCAACATATACCTTTGGTGCACGAGCTCCTAATTTCTGGTATGCATTTGGGTTTTGTAAAAATGTAACAACTTCGTTGATTTCTTCCCTCATAGATTCAATAGTTGTAAAATCCCTTAAAGGTATAGGAGGTTTTCTCACCCTCTGCAAGCCAAGACACGAAATCCATTATATTATTCCTTGTCAGTGCCTACACAGATGCAAGAATATATCAAAGTCATGCATTTACCTTCATGTCTTCAAAAGCAGTTTTTATCGGATTAACTCCGAACTTCTTTCTGCGCACTATTAGTTTTTTCATAACTCTACGAATGGCTATCTGGAAAAAAAAAATAGAAAGGACAGTAGTATATTTAATTAAAATGACACAATGATACTACAGAAGTACAGGCCTATTTTTGCCTCCGAAAATAGTAGTACAGTAGTATCGCAATAAGAAAGCATAATATTACTATATTAGGGAAAAGAACCATTACCAATTGCCTTTTTGTGCGAATGTTAGGGTTCTCAAACCGTGGTCCAAAACCAAGAAGCCTTAGGGTTTTCTTCTTCATAAACCATGCAAGTTGGACTACATTAATTAAGACATACCCATATATGGCACATCTGACAAAGATCTTCAGATATGAAAATGTATCAATCTCCTCTCTGTCTCTGAATCTCATCTCTGTCTCAGACTGCCATTTTAAGTACCACGGTGTCCCCACTGTCTGGCCTATTTCTTCTGGCCAGGCCATTCCAATCATTATTCGTACCTAGAAGCACAAATTAGCAGAATTGACTATCTTAAAGAAGTAGAAATATAAACGTACAAGAAACAAAATAATGTTAAAAACAACTACCGAATAAGGGATGACATATTCCACCAATGGAAATAAAACTCTCATCATTGTGTCATCTACTAAGATGATTATATCATCAATGAACTGGTCCTTGTAAGAGGATACAGTTTTTGTCTTCCAGAAGTGGTAGACAAGTGAAAATACAAATCTTCCTGCTATACCAATCTGTTGATAGAGAGTCAACTCTGTGACTGGAATTGGCATCACTCGAATTGAAATCGGGATTCCAGAAGCAACCATTTTGAAGTACAGTCCATCAAATCCTCCAAAATCTTCAAAAAGAATTTCATATTTCTGAAACAAGAGGATCAAATCAGCAATACTAAACAACTTAGGATAACTAAGGTGCACCAGAATCAACAAGCATGACCTGAATGTCAACATAATACTCTTTGTCATCCCCTTTCATTGTGATATACATAGCACCCCAATCATGCCTTATCCGTGCATATTCTACAAGATTCTTGGAGATGGCATATGGCACAGCAACCGGGTCAATTTCCCAGCGATGTTTGTCCTCGTTGAATATTGTCTTTGACATCACTCTGTCACGGTCCAACACAATATGTTCCTGCGGAAGACAAGTAGCAAAAGTAATCAGATCAATTACTTTAGAAAGCTTGAATATGATAGCAGATAAGAAAATTACAAACTTGAGCAAGTCAGTTACTTTAAACTTATAATAACTTGGCAAGGGATACAAACAACAAAAAAGTGATTGGCATATACTATCGTATAGAAATGGAACACTAGGCATAACATTACTAACAATGAAATCAGATATAGAAGCATGCTTAGCTATATTGGCTAAAGTGATCATTGGGCCCTATATGCAACTGTCTCTCCTCTATAGTAGCTAAATCATTTTATTGCGTAAGTAAACCATTCATCATCTATTCCTATTAACAAGAACCAGTCATCTTCTGAAATAATACAGATATAGATATAGATAGCTTTAAATGAATAGAAGAAAGGTGAATATAATTTCAAGACATCCATTAAAAAATCAAGGTCATGAATCCTAACACACTAGAGAGTTCTCTTATTTCTGCTACTAGATTCAGAGGGAAAAGCTACCTTTCTCTGGTTTGCATATTCTTTGCCCACGTCGACATTCTCTAGCAAATGCCTTTTCAAGTCTGTTTTCCTTTCTTCGCGCCACCTCTTCCAGCCATGGAACAAATGGACGCTAATAGCCTTGGGAATTACAACTTCTTTATTACCAAACTTCCACTTCATCTCAAGTTCTGGAAAGCCCTTGATAATCTCCTCTTCTGATGTGGTAACAACAGAACGTTTCTCATCCCCAAATTTCCTCATATGTTTTCTTATTTCTGCCTCCAGCTCACTTTGAAGATTATTTGAGGTTTCCAGGGCTTGTTTTATTTTCAAGGTAGAATCAACTTGATTACTGCCAGAAACAAGCCCAGAGTCCAGACTAGAGTCTTCATTTTCCAATAGGCTGGGCAAAATTAACTGTTTTAAATGCTCTTTTTGGGCAGCTTCCAAGTCCTTCTTAATGTTCAATCTAGACAGCACCGAAGCAGAGCTTTCTGAGAAACTGCAGCCACAAGTTGTCAAACTGAGTTAAAGATTACAATTCTCATAAAGAAATGGACTAAAAATTGGATTTCAACAATATCAGATGATCATAAAAACAAGGAAAGATTACAAGTAGGCAACACCAAGTTTGCAAAAATTTGAATGAACTCCTTGTAAGACTCCAACTTGCAAGCCTGCCAGTTTTTATGCTTGGAACCTTAACACCTCAACAGCGGTGAATGAAATGGCTCACTAAAAGAGTCTAGGATGAAGAAAGTAATCTAGCCAAAAAGATTCATCTATCAAAATACTGTCAGCACAGTTATGAAAGTCAATATGTAAAATGATATGGCATTAACTACAAAACAAGGCTTCAATATGTTAGATTGCATCTTAGTTATACCAAACTACAATCTTTAAACTGTCAAAACCATGGCAGAAATTTCACCATATGCATCAATTAGCCTAATCATCTCTATGGTCATTATACAAACCCGGTGTACAGAAGCAAACAATAAGCACAAATAGTACCTCTCATCTGGTTTGCTCTCCATATCCTTGATAAACCTGTCAACCAAGCCCTGCGATTCTCTCTCAATAGACGAAAGCTCGGCCAACAAAACACTCAAATCAACATACACCCTTGCCTTTACCTGATTCTCCAAATCCTCAAACTTACTCTGTAACATATCATACTCCTTGACACCCCTGTCCACTTGCTTCTGCAAGCTCTGCATCTTCAGTTTTAGAGCCTCGTCTCCACCACCAGCAACATCCTGCTTGATCACCAGCCACTCCTGTTGTGACCTTGCATTAAACACATAATTCGCTGCTCTTTCTGATTTCTGAACCAGGTCCTTCCTCTCAGACTTCAATTCCGTTTGCCAGGCATCTAGTTCGCAATCAACTTCGTACTCAATGTCTAACTTTGTTGACTTCAAATCATTTAAAGCTTTCTTCACACTGTTAATGCTTCCATTCGAAACCCTGGCATCCTCCACTGCCTTGACAACGGCATTGGCCTTCTCAATCAACCTCCTTGTATAAGCAGCGTAATAATGATCCTGGTATACAATGGTATTCTTTCCTAGGGTTTTCACATTCTCCTTCTTCTTCCAAAGCAACTCGCTGATCGCCGGCAGGGCAATCGCCGGAGCCTGACATCCCTTAATTGGGCAGAAACCCAGAAAAATCCATAAAAACGTGAATGCAAGCGGCTTCACAACGACCTCGAAAACCCGGTTCCTCTCTCCCGTACTACAATTCGAGAATTCAACTACTTGGCCTTGTTCGGACAGCAGTGAGTTGAAATTGTTGATTGAGGATCCTTGGTTGCATAGAATAGGGTTACGGCTATTGTTAAAACTTCTGGAGAAGAATGCAACTCGGAGGGAGAGTCTAGGTTTAGGGGCGAAAACTGTACGACGATTTAGGGGTGCTAGAGAAGTGAAGTGTGGAAGGGAGCGAAAGGGAGCAGAAGCTGGGTATGGGTGTGAGCAAGAAGACCATTGGCGGTTCATGGCTAGTTGTAAGATGTTTATCAGAAAGGAGTGAGTTATATATATGGGCAATGTTATAGACACTATTCTATCACTTCATTGACGCCTATTGGCCCTGACTTAAGAAGTGAGCGAACCCAGTTTGGATCCACAAAAGCTCAATGTTCAGAGAGTCGATGTTGTTTGTTTAAGAGACTTGAGCACATTCTTAATAACTATTTTGATTACGCAGGTAGCAACGAATCAATTTAATTCTCAACTTTACCATAGTTTTGTTTAATAGATCGAGAATTATTGAGATAAAATTGAAACTAGAGCTGAAATTGAGTTGTGAATGAATTTAATGGGAATGAAATGAATAATTTTGATTTGACGTTCGTTTAAAGGGTAATTAAGAAAATGAAATATAGGGTTAAATTACAATATGTAACACATTTCCACAATATGAGAGTCGCACAAAGTTAGATTGCTAAACAAAGCTTAGCTCAAGATTAGAGAGCTCTCTCTACCATGAATGCAGATCTTAGATGAAGGCAAGTGTTAATATTTTAACTAATACAACACTCAATATATAAGCAGGATATACAAGTTGAGTGGCTAACAAATTATCGAAATCTATTCAAAACTGACACACCAAGATACTACAAGACTTTTGAATGAATGATTCTATTGATATGAATATATATATAGAGAGAGGGAGATTGACTCCCATGTAAACAACCAGGTAAAATGAGAACAAATTGTATTCGTTAGATCGTTAAATAGATGGTTGAGATTAGACGATATTAAAGGATAAAAAAAATCGTGTTATTAATGGAAGAAGATTCGCCGGACCTGAATCTATATATTCGGCGGTATAGTCACATATATTCGGCGATATACTCACATATATTCGATGTTTACACGTTTACACGTTCACACGATAAGAGTTGTTTACGTATGATATATATATATATATATATATATATATATATATATATATATATATATATATATATATATATATATATATATATATATATATACCCACAACTACTAAACTAAAAGATACTCAAGGTACTTATGATCTGGCTTGATTCAACAACAATTTACAACATGATTATTCTTAATAGTAATAGATACAAACATAAAAAAAAAGGTAAAATTGGAGAGTGGGTAGTTTTTGTAACCATGAGCATATAAAGGGCCCCAAATTAATAATGTGTACAAACTAGGCCCCTCCAGATTATATAAAAAAGATTTATTAAAATAAAAAAAAAAAGATATTAAGGAAATCAGAATATCTTTCTCTCTCCATTTATTAAGCAACTAATTATTACAAATTGGGAAAGTAAATATCTTTCTCTCCATTTATTAAGGAATCAAAATATCTACATTTATTAATGAAATCAAAATATTTTCTGAAATCTTCGTCCTTCCCAACTTGCGTTCATCCATGGCGACGATATTGAGATTTCCGCAGCAACATGTGTACATAATCGCCTGAGACTGGAAACATATGTACATATACAGTTAGTTAGAAACATTTTTGCAGTAAAATGTGTACATAATCACAGAGACTACAAATATATGTACATGCAAACAAAACAAAAGTTTGTATTACAACATATTTTGTTCTACAATACATATTCTAATCGACAGCATGTTATATGTACATACAAAATATGTTTGTATTTCAACACAATCCATATATCAAATGTACACAAACTACATATGTACATAAGCCTTTGAAGAAATTGATAACTTATACCTTCGGAGGACTTGAAATGATTGGGAGAATTCGAGCCAGAGAAAGGACATGAAGATGACGATTGATCGATTGAAGAGGTGCGATGTGGAGAGTTTCCGGCGAGTGAGGATTGAGAAGAAGGTTTGGAGGAGGAGGAATCGGGAAAGGTAGAACGCGTATGACCAGAAGAAGATTCGGCCGGAAAGTCGAGTTCCGAGAGGAAAGCAGAGGAGCTATCGGAAAGGAGTTTTGGAACGGCGCCAGAACCAGCAGGTTTCGCGAATCTCGGAAGCGGCGGAGAGGAGGATTCCGGCGAATATGGTTGCGGAGATGATCGATACTAGGAGAGAATGGATCGCAGGGAGAGGACCGAGAGGGATGGGACGGCGACGGAGGAAGATGAGAAGGAGGAAATGGAGGAAGACGGAGGTGATGATGTAGAGAGATAAAGAGGTGAAAAGAATCGTAAACAAGAATAACAGTTTCCTTATTTTTAGCCTAATTAATATCTGAAAATATTAATTATCTTTTAACTGTTACCTTAAATACTTAATTAAGATTCTTTTCACATCTTATTTATCTTTTTTATTTTAATTGTTGATATTAGGGGCTTAGTTTGTTTTTTAGAAAAAAAAACTTA
Organism: Fagopyrum homotropicum; assembly: GCA_033239125.1. Taxonomy (NCBI): domain Eukaryota; kingdom Viridiplantae; phylum Streptophyta; class Magnoliopsida; order Caryophyllales; family Polygonaceae; genus Fagopyrum; species Fagopyrum homotropicum. The sequence continues at coordinate 143,968,743 of BSWB01000005.1, forward strand.
CCCTACTACCTTAATCTTCTCAAAAAAAAATAAGGCATCACACGATGCAAACTGACAATACAACAAAAACCAGTTGTTCCAATGTGTACAAGTGTTACTCATCAAGAAGCATTGGGTACTCCAACGAGTTGTTGTTCACACTAAATGAACAAGCTGCAGCAATTTTGACCAAGGACAATGAATTACAATAAAACTAGACCAATCATTAAGTTAAATCACATCAAAAAAATCCACATTTCAAACATTTGATAGGAACATCAAGAACTTGACCAGCCTTAGGATCAAAAGCATTAGCAATGCCATTAAATAACATTGTGTACCATAACTAAGCATTTTATCGAACATGTTGTGTGCAAGTTTCATTTTCAAACTCAAAAACCAGATTATAGTTACTTGATCACCAAATTCAACAATATCAAGGAAGAGGTGACGGTAAAATCACCATTACAGTCATGAAATAACTAGATCCGAGATAAAGAAGAAGAGTAGCAATCCTCAAAGAATTGTTGTTGAGAGCTTGATCAGGGTATAAAGGAAAGATGGGGAGAGAGCAGGATGAATCATTCGCTTCAACCGACACGTATCGGTTGAAAGATTAATCCTCTTCAGTCGTTATTTTTAGCCCCTTTAACCGAGAGTTTAGTCGTTTCATTTTTGGTACCGAACAACAAGATAGAGGTTGAAACCCTGATAAATCGATTTAATCCTCTTCAGTTGCTCAACTAAAGGGGGGTCATTGCTAAATGAATGATTATTTATTATTTACTAGGCACGGCTCGCCTGCGAAGCACGCGCGTTGTGTATGTCATATTTGTTTGTGGTTTTTGTTTTAGATTGAGTAAAAGTTTTTGTACACGGTGTGATCGAATAAAATATGGGTAAAACATAAACTTTATGGAGAACAATGTAAGTTAGGGAAACGAAGTGGTGATACAGTTTTACCAACTTGCAAGATCCTACTATAAATGTAGCAAATTGTAAAAAGGCCTTAACACGTAAAGGAGAAAGTGAGATTTGATTTATTGTGCAAAAAATACTAAATTCAATGTTTTAAATCTTTATAAAGAATTTCAACCACATACTAATCTAAACAACAACGCTACTTTCACAAAAGTCAAGAGAGTATAACATCTCTTTTCCAATCAAAGACAACCTCCCTATAGAGGAGTTTTTTAAGCACCACAATTAAGTGTGTGTTCCGATTGTAGCAATATTAAAAAAGTGTAGACCACTTAAACTTGTAGGTGTAGGAAGCATGTCCGGAACATTTGATGTCATTGAATATTCGGTTTTGGAATATTTTACTTTTCGATTAAGGCCGGTTGAGTATTGTGAAAAGATTGGAGTGTGCGTGACCGTATACAACAAGATTCCTTACAAATTTGCTCTCAAATTAAGTATGGAATATTTAATGACATTGAATATTCGATTTTGGAATATTTTACTTTCATATCAAGGTCGGTAGTCTTGTGGAAGGATCGGAAAATCCTTTAGAATTTTAATAAAAAACATGTATGAGTGTATGACTAGTTGACTACGCTCTTGCAGAAAGTCAAACCTTCGTAGAACCTAAGATTTTTATGACTTCTCAAGATTTGATCTAGCTCAGGTTCATTCCTATATTGGGTTTAATAGGGATAATACGCTCTCACATAAACTACCTTATTACAATTCCTAATAGGGGTGTGAAAGGTCCGACCCGGGTCCGGTCCGGAGGGATGAGATTTTTAGAAATTTGAGCCGGGACCGTATGTTTTGGGTCTGGACCAAAATCAACCTGAGTTAGGTCCGGCTAACATCTTTTATTAGTTTTTTAAAAAATAAAAATAATTTCGAATCCGACCCGGGTCACCGGTTTTTTCCGGTCTTGGACCGGTACCGAAAATCACCTTACACTTGAACTATTGCCCAGAACACATCCCTAATTCCTACTTTAATCATCACCTCCCGATTAATGACTTAAAAAGGGTTAGATTTGCCCAAGACAACAATATAGGTCCACTAGGGTAAATCAAACACTACTTCAATTCTCGATGAAACAACTAAGATCATGTAAGGCTACTTACACAACATTAAATAACATAATCTTTGAAAAGGGAATTAATAACACACCTTAGGAGTTTGAAATCATGATAATTAATTAAGACAAAGAAACAATTCAATGCATAAAGTTTTAAATTGAATAGATTATTATAGATATGTAAATCTCAAACAAAACCTAGAGTTTGTAGAAAGTGATAAAATTAAAAAGGCTGAATTGACATATTGAGACTTCTACACAAGAAAGTTGGAATATAGGGCCCTCCTAAAATTAAGTTGAAAAAATGGGCTCCTATTTTGCAGGCTAGTTTTTTTCATAGTACAAAAATGGCTAAAAATGGTTAATTGATGACTGCTGACTGCTGTGTAAAAATTGGGTTGATTGATGACATATTTGATTGACATTTTTGGAGGGAATTGTTGGCCCAGATTGGTTTACTGTAATTTTTTTTTGGATATGTACGTAGTTATTACCCAAAATGCATACAAATTCACATACTCAAGTTTGATATGATTGTGTAAGTGTTTTCTAAGATATTGATATATTTGGGTAAGTGGTTTGTTTGTATGATTGTCAATGTAGTAATTTTTTGGGTATGTACGTAGTTATTACCCAAAATACATACAAATCTACATACTCAGGTTTGATATGATTGGGTAAGTGTTTTGTAAGATATTGATATGTTTGGGTAAGTGGTTTGTTTGTATGGTTGTCAGTGTAGGTTATCGAACATGATAAGTGCATATCCCAATATTGAAATCGAAAATTTGGATAATCAAACATAAATCGTAATACAACATACAAAAAAGATGACACACCTAACATACCCAAAAAATAAAAACCCAGTTTTGTTAACCAAAAGTGTGTTAACATTCTCATATAAGTTTCTACCCAAAAAAAACAACCTTACCTAGTGCAAGCTTACCCACCCGTCCTGCAAAATATCTTCCCTACATATTTGGGTAAGATGGAAAAGACGACCAAGGCGACCATGGTGTTTGGTGGCTCTCGGGGGAGAAGACGACCGAGGAGCTTGGTGGTTGATGGCTCCAATCCTGTGCTCACACATTACTCAGAAAACATACCCAGCTCACACATTACTCAAAGTGCTGATACATACCTAAAATGCTCACACATTACTTATTTCCAACGCAGTAAATACATTCAGGGAGTAATCAATTACTCAATCCATACCCAATAAACATACCCAAAGTGCTCACACATTACTCAAAGTGCTCATACATATTCAAAGTGCTCATACATATTACATACCCAAAGGTTCATACATACCCTAAGTGCTCATACATACCCAAAGTGCTCACACATTTGATGGTACTCAAGGGTAGTACGACTTACCAATTCCTCATCAATGGCAGACTCGAACACTTTAGCCTCCTCACGAATTGTAGCCTCGCTAGAATCGGCGGCCATCCTACGTTCTTCTGCCTCAATTACGGCATGAGTAAACCCTAGACTGAAAGAGGGCACCGGAATCCGAGCAGAAGGGAGACTCGCCATTCTTCAAACTTTGTATTTTTTCTGGTTAGGTTTCCAAGCGTTCTTCAACCTTGTGAGTTGAGAGAAGGACATAGAGGCAGTTTAAGGGGAGGAAGAAGAGGACAAATGTTGTTCAGAGGGGAGGAAGAAGAACACGACGACGGTTTTAGGGGAGGAAGAAGAAGAGGCCGATGGTTTCAGGAGAGGGAGAAGAAGAGGGTGATGGTGGTTCAGAGGCAAGGAAGGTCGCTGGTGGTTTAGAGGCAAAGAAGGAGAATAGTACTGTGGTGGTTGAAATCTTCCAAGCGGGATATTAAATCCTAATTCGTTTTTTTTGAATAAAAGTGAACATCTAATCGGTCTGAAAACAATATCCTACTTTCTAGTTTACATACCTATTTTATCTTATTAGTCTACAGAGGCCCATTTTACAAAATGTCAATTTCAAGGGTCTTATTTCCCCAATTCTTTCAATTAAAAATAGGGATTCAACAAAAGGGATAACGGTACTTCATAAAAGAAGGTATATAGGTCTAATAGTCGTCCAAGTTCGACCTAAATTTAATAAATCACAAGTGGGTCTGATCCGAAATTTGAATGAAGAATCGTCGTAAAAATACAATTGGACATAATTCCGGTGGTAAATGTGCATGTAACTATGGGTTGTCCTACGCATGCCCGTTGTTACAGTTGTGTATTGATAAATCGGATTAATCTCTTTTGCACGGTCGTAGATATGCCCTTAACTCTATATGTGGATGCTTTGTGACCCTCCGAAACTCTTCATGCTTGTTCCATCAACTCTCTCAATCACCATACTCGTCATAAACCACCTAAAAAACGCTCCGAGCACTTAATATCACACACTAAAGGAGTAAACATCCAATCTTACAATATAAACCAAAAGTAACATAAAGACGTCTATTGGCATGCCGAATGAAGACAAAACTACACCTTTTTGTATCTTAGAACGACTAATATGTATGTCATCAATTACCATTCTACCCTAATAACACCGGAGAAGAAGCCATTGCACCAACGACAACACTGATCATGGATCATACCGTCTTCCCACGGGAATATGAATTGCGTTTAGATCAATATTGTAGGTCTTGTTTTCTGCTTCATAAATTACGCAATATCATTTCTTCAAGCTTGCATGTGTAATTCATTTCTATCAATCCTCGAGTTTTGTTGTGATTTGTTCCGTGTTATCTTCTGCATATTGACATATATGCATTTCAATCTATATTTTACACACAACCAATTGTTGAAATAAAAATTCCGTGTACATGGAGTCAAGAGTTTTGTTGTGCTATGGACATATTAATTAAGGCTTGGTTCGATAAAGCTAACAAGTAAGACCTTTACACTTGTTTTTTTAACTTATTATTTTGTATTTATTTTTATATTATCAATTATGCTATAATTAGGGCTTGTTCGATATGATGAACTTTTTGGATAGTTGATTTTTTTTGCATAGTTTAAATTGTTAGTGTAGTTGATTGCATAGTTTTTTGAAAGGTTTTGTAAAACATGTAAATCTAATAAAAATACATAATTGGTGTTTGATGAAAGTAGATTTTTTGGACAATTTTTAGGATAAATTTACCAAAAATAAAAAGAACAAGACGACATGTACAAATAATTAAACATGTTTTGGGGGCAAAACTGTAAACAACTTTTATAATCTACTAAAAAATCTCCCAAAAGTTATCATTTAAAGCTTTAAAAATGGCAAATAATCTAACAAATAACCTGCACAAAAAGCTAATCTTGTAAATAATCTCTATATGCCATACACCCCAAGCTTTCAAAGTATGAAAAATCTACACAAAAAGCTACATAATAATGCACTTGAGCACACCCTTAGGGCTTGTTTGGTATCAGCTGGATGGAGATTCATTTAGATTCTTTTCCAGTGTATTCTTCGGGATAGAAAAATTGTAAGCGTTTGGTATCGGTTTGAGCTTTTGTATTGTATTCTTTTACGAGATTCTTTTGCTAAAAGAATCCCGAAAAAAGAAGCTTGACCTCCCAAACTTCTTCGAGATTCTTTAGGTTAGATTGTTATTATTTCCCCTCATACCCTCATTCTCCTCTCCTTTCTCTTGTTCTTCTTCCAGTCTCATATCTTGTTCTTCTTCCAGTCTCATATCTTGTTCTTCTTCCAGTCTCATCTCTCTCCTCCTTCTCTTCAGATCTTCTTCATCGGGTTCACATTCTACTAGTACTAGTCTCCTCTTCTCATTCCGTTTTCTAATCCCTCATTTCTCATTGCTGCATAAATCGACCAAATACACATTGTTGTAGAAATCGATCAAATACACAATAGTAGAAACCCAGAAATGGGGGCCAAAAGAATCTCGAAGAAGGATTGATTTCATTTTACTATTTTCAAGTCTTTGCATAACAATATAGGTTAAATACATTGGATAAATAATGCATACTATTTTGGAAGGTAGCACCTAAGTCTGATACGTGATGTGGAGGTTGTGATGGTGAATGGATTAATGCAATGGGAAATCACGGACTAATTCCACTTGGACCTTTGCGAGAACCTTTAACTTCGCTGGACAGAGACGATGTAGTAGTGATTCACCATTCAGATTTGGTAATGTGTTCAACTTCATGGCATGATTCTAATTTGCTATTGAGTGCATACTGCATCCATCCTCAACTCTCAAATTTCTAATTGTGGCATGGTTTTCATAGCAGTACATTTGTCTCTGCTCTCTGTGGAATAGTGTCCTGAAATGAACGGCTAATACCAAGATACTTGGTCCTTCATATATCTGATCAAGATTGTGCAAGCATAGATGCGAAGATCATAGGGATCAAAGAGTGTGTCCCTGTTTACTTCACTAAAATTGTGCTTTCTCATTTCTTTATGGCAAATGATATGTCATGTAAAGTTCCATTGTCAGTTGCTCAGGACAAGGTCATATTGTGTGCTCATATTTTTCATTTGATTGCTTCTGATGTTGCAGCTTGGACCTCTTCATATTGATAGGTTGGACTTTAGTGACCACCACTTTTTCCAATATGAGGTACATTTTTCTTTCAAGTGCTCTTTCGTTCCTCCATGAATCCCAATGTTTCTTTTACCTTGCCAACTTCCTAATTGCTTTTATGTTGAATATATTGGTCTTTTGGCTCCCGTTTCTTGCATGTTCACTTTATATATATTCTCATGAATTATGGTGTCTAACACAGGAGATTCTGAGAATTAAATCAACAATAAAACTGCTTGAAAACAAGCAATTTTATAGCACAGATCGATCAAATACACAGCATTAGAAACCCAGAAATGAAAGAAATCAAGCAATACAAACTTGTAATGGGATCCAACAATCATAATGCCCTTGAGAATGGTGCCAAATGTTATACCCATCATACACATACGTTCGTCTCAAAACCGGTCTTACCCAACTGAGCAACCCCTCGAGAATGTTGCCAAATGTATACCCATCAACAGCAAAACCATCTTTTCAAATAACAAGTGTCCAGAAATGGAGAGTGACGACGACGAAGGAGAAGAGACGGTGGAGTCGCAATTGTCGATTAGAGGTTAGGGATGTAGAAAGACAAAAATTTGGGGTTAAATTTTGAGGGTATTTTGGTAATCTTATCTAAACGAATCTCTAACAATAATCTGATACCAAACAGAAAAATTGTACGTAAAAAACAATCTCTAACAATACCCATCTCCAACAATCCCAAAGAATATCAAGAATCTCCATCCCGAAGAATCTAAAAAAAGAATACGCATACAATACCAAACAGGCTCTAAGGGCCTGTTCAAACTCCGATCTACAAATCTGTTAGGGCCTGTTTGAGGATGGTTTTGATAGATTTGTAGATCGGAGTTTGAACAATAAAAATAATGAAACATCACTAGATAAGAAAAATTGACGAAACAGTTTACAATCGACAAAAAAAACACTTTGATGTTCACAGTCCCTGTTTAAATAAACCGCAATATAGTATTTGGATCAAAAATTTAATTTGCACAATAATATTACATATTTTCCGTGTATAATTCATTTGCTTGTATACTTTACACAATATATCACATGTTCATTGTACCATTGGTTGTAAGTAATTTTTCATCTATCTCGATCTCATCTCTACCGGAGATGAAATCAAGATAGAGACAAGCGTATATTGCAATGTGAGAACGTGAATGAAGTATAAAAGGTTGACACTATGTCCCCAAATATTTATAGGAACTCATCGATGAATCTCACGGTAATACAATGAGAAAGTAAATGAAGAATAAATAAGGATATAAAATCCCTTAAAAGAACGTAAATGTGATAAGAACGTAGATGACAATTCTAAAGTATCCGCTCTCATACAAAAGCGAGAGCAAGCACACAGTATTTTCTTAAACAAGAATGGTAATAAAAAAGTTTCTTGTCCTAAACTCCTGTGTCATTGACATTTCTATGCACCACGATAAGTTTCACGGCGATCAATAAGCACATATTTGTCAATATGATGATGATAAGACTTGCATACAATGTAAAAGACCGGTTGTACAACAAGGGAAAGTAGGATGAAAATGTTGATAAAAAACGAGGCAATGACACCAAATCCAACCCTTTTCAACATCCAAATATTTGAGGGATCAAACACAAGAAAACGGGCATATAGGTACAATGTCCCGCCAAGACAAAGAGGGCTCACCAAGAAAACAAGACTTGAAGTTCCCATTTTGCCCTTCATTAGGGTTTTGCTCCTTCTTAGAGCTTGAATCCCATAGCTCTCTTCCAAAACCGAAACTACATTTGCCAATTGGCAAAATTGACCCATGAAACGAATACCCAACAAATACAATATCAAGAGTAATACTCCTAAGAAAATTTTCTTTTCACTTAACTCACGAGGATTGAAGGGAGGGTCAAATGCCTTAATGACAATCAAATAACATACAAAGTTGTAAATAGTTGTTGTGCCAACAATGCATATGGAAGTTACCATAACCCTCATCCATACCTTGGGGAGAATGCGGAAAACCTCTATGAAGGTTACTCGCTTGCTTGAATAGATACAACCGACGGTGTAGAAGATAACCGAGGCCAATAATACGAAGAAAGTGAGGCATAAGGCGATATACGCAACTTGGACAATGTAAAACTTTACTAAAACACTTGATAAGGCCATTGAGGTTGCTTTATAAGGGGCTAGGTCATCATTTGCAAGTGTGTTTTCAAGGTGTGAAATCTTTTGAACAAGGAGATAAGAGACTTCAATGTGGGTCAAGCAAATGAAGGAGAAAGGAAGGATAAGTGTTAGCCATAGTTGAAGAAAGATCTTTCGCCATGTGAAGATGATCTTGAGAGATTCTCTCCATATGCCAAAGAAACCTAAATTTTGAAGCTCTTCTTGTTCCTTATCCATGGTTTCTTGAACTTTCTTCCTTGATCTCTTATCTTTGGGTTATAGGAATATGATGTAAATGGGGGAATTGACTTTGTGATGGATCTTTTGTCTGGTGAACGTGGCTAGCTGGATGATTTACGTTACAAAATGTAGTATTAATAACATAGTATTTGGGGTAGGATAAGCTTGTGAAAACATTATTGACTTGAAAGAGAAGTTTGACTTGAAAACTCAATAGCACGACGTAGAAATTTCAAAATTATATTCAACATAATACATACTCGAAAAATACCCGGTTTGTAATTCCCGGGTTTAGGGCTTTGCGGGCTCTTGCCTAAAGAAGAGTGTCGGCTGGAGTTATCTTCAAAAACGAAGGTTCATTTGATGTAGGGTTGTTCAGAAATCGGACCGAAGTTTTGGACCGACTCGAATCGTTCTATCCGATCTCAAACCAACCCCAACATCAGAGATACTAGAGGTTTGGGTTGGTCCAAGCCTTACTTCTTGAAGAAGAACAAAATAATCATAATATCCGACTCTAGTATCCGCAAATGAGCTTACCAATATGAGAATTTTAAAGAATAGAACTTGTATTTTGGCTTTGAGCGGACTTTTTGAAGACCAAATATCCAACTCAAGTATCCATTGTCGCAAACCACAAATGCATAGTAGTTTGCTCCAAAGTTTGGGTAAGGTCGATTTTAGACCGTTGAATGACCCTAATTTTAGGAAAAAAATAGAGGGGCATTTCGGCATGGCTAGCCAGATTGAGAGTTTAGTTTGGAGCAAACAACTTTGCCTTTGTGGTTCACGAACATGGAAACAATGCAAAAATGAAAAAACGTCGTAGTTGTCATAGTTTTACATAAGTATTCTTTCATGTTTCCATTTGTCCCTTTCCGAATTTTTCTAGCTAGCTGCATCAAGATTCAGCTCAAGAAACTCCAAGTAGAATCAAACTCTCGGAAACATGAGGACTCAAAAAGAGAAGAAAAAGGGCAATAAATTAGCAGTTTCAGTTAACTATTATGATTTATGCTTCTCATGTATCTACTACCAGCTTCGGATCAGGAACAAGATCAAACATATTTTTCACTTCAAATATACAAGTATCTACAATGCCTGAAATTAACAAAGATAAAACGTCCAAGTGATTGTTGTAATATATAGATGCTAACCGTATAAGAGGAGTCCTTCATTAATCTCGGTGAGGAGAGCTGATATCAAGCTTGAGCTGAAATGGCGGTTCCATTTTTACCGAGTTCTCTTTGTCTTGCACGTTCCATCTTCCTCTTACGCCACTCTTCTAAGGCTGATCAATTCAAAGCATTATGACATTTGTTGATAAGAACTCACATATGTAGTATACAAAGATTACAATGGAAAATCAACTTACCCTTTTGGTTAGTACCATCTGAGGTGGACCTGAAATTGTTTAGCCTTGTAGACAGATCAAATGCTGCAGTTTGCTTTGTATCTTTCTGTTGGACTGTCTCCGGTTCAGCATAAGCTTCTTGCTCGATTTCCCTCACCTAACATAACATAATAAAAGAAGACTACGTAAAAACGCCTACGCAAAAATCAGTTTCAGGCTTAGCAAGTTCTCCGAATTGCAGATCATGATGCATATGACTATTAACACATTCCCGGGCAATTGGAATACATAGTTTAAGAGGTCTCAACATCCAAATCTAGCTACTGACTATGGTACTTAATTCTCATTTGATTACACATTGCATGTGGATTGGTGAAATTCTCATAGTTGGTGCTGCTGTGCACAAATCCATCTTTATGGTACGAGACTATGATCCAACTACCCCATACAATGATCTATTAGATCATGTTCTTAGATATCGCCGTGGAATCTGAATATTACACTTCAAGTGGGCAATAGCAAGTGAGACATTTGTCAGGGTTTCAGATAACTCAAATTGTAGTTAAGCTAGCATCTCTAGCTTTTAACAAAGCCATGAACACGTTACAGAATTGATAACATTCCTTATAAAACTCAAGTTATACACTACAGATGAACAGTTTAAACAACAAATAGATGCTAGCACCCTTTCCATTAGAAGCTGAGATGTAAATTAAAGGCTAATTTAGAAGGAAAGTACTCTTTTGATCAACTCTAGAGGCTGCATAGCACGGCGCAACTCTTCTGATTCCTTGATAATCCTTTGCTGAACTGTAAACAACCAACCAAATTTAACTTGAATCATTCTCGATTATCACGACCATACCGAACAATGTAACTGAGAAACAACTCTTTTACATCAGATATCCATATTTTGTGAATCGATTAAGTTGAACCCCTGTTATGAGATCACTTTTAATCTGTAATCGCCCTTCGATATTCTCTACAAAATTGAATCAATTATCAATTATCTAGGTTTGAATTCACCTTCTTGCAAGCGAACTATGAGCTTGAATGGTTAAACTATGCTAAACTTGTTCGAATTCGATCAAGCGTGGATCTTCACTCCGAATCACTCTTTAACCCTAAAATTTGCAAATTTCTCCAAAAAAATTAATCGAACCTGAAAGAGGTAGGTGGCGGTTGGATGAGTACTTCCTGGATGAAGAAGAGGGAGGGGAAAGAAATCCTTGAAGGAGGAAGAGAGCAAACACCACATTGACAAGGCAAAGAATTATCGTTGCATTCTTGAAGGAGAATTTGAGCTTCCATGATTGCTGTATATCCATCCTTCTTCCACCTTCAGCAACCAGCAACCACCAAATTTTACAGGAAGAGAGAAATGTATTGGAAGATATGATCTTGTGTAATCTTTATTTAGAGAAGTAATAATAGTTTTTATTTTATATGATCTTGTGTAATCTTTATTATTCTCCCATAACCCTATAAATATGGTGATAATAAACATAATAAACGTGTGGTTCTATCTCCACCATTCAAATCTATCATGGTATCAGAGCGGGTTCGATTCGGGACCTCAACCTCGTCTAAATCTACATTTACCACCGATTTACTGGTGGTCCTATCGATCTAATGTTGTCACCGAGAAACTGGTGGTCATATCGATTTTACAAGTGGTGTTTGTGTCACCGCTCATTGTTGATCGAAGTGTTCTCTTTGCTCATTGTCAATGAAATGGTCCAGTCTTCAGCGTTGTTTGCCTACCCATGCTTCGACCGCGGGGGCGTATTGGAAGATACATATCACAATATCTTCCTATTAAATAAATAATGATATTATTCCGTTATATTAGGCTAGTTTATATTTGATTCTATTATTGCAATCTTTATTATTCTATTCTTATTCTATTGTAATCTCTATATAAAGGGTCATTGCTGCATCAATATATTTGTGGTTCTACCTTCACCATTCGTGTGGTCGAATTCACCAAAATCTATCAAAATGACTAATGAGAGAGTTCATTTCAATTTCACAATATTACATTTTCTTAACCTATTTTTTAAAAAATAAAAAACGTTTACCTTACTTTAACAAATTTACAGTTTTTACACATGCTTGAGTCGAAATTTAGAAATAAGGCCTCAGGTAGTCAGGTGGGTGACGTGGGTCATCACTCATCAAACCTATCCTTGGCAGAACAACATTCAACCCCATTACCCCAGTTTACCTCCGTCCATCTCCCGTCTCCACCCCGGCCACTGCTGTAACATCTAGCCACCTAACTCTTTTCCAATATCCGACTTGAAGATAACCCTTCCGGTTCCAGTTCTCCAAGTTCAAGCCGCTCGATGTAAGTTTCTCGTTTTTTTTTCCCTGTTCAAATGGCTGAAAAGTGTCAGTTGGTCCACGGTTTCAGAAATTTATTAGATCGTGAGGGAGGGTTGATGCTTATTTGATCAGATTTCCATAATGTTAGACGGGGCAATTTTTTAAATACTACGGTTTAGGCATGTTTCTGAAGGTGCGGTCTACGTGTTCGATGAAATACCTGAGAGAGAACTCGCAACAAAATATGAAAACCAATTCTCTCCTTAACATTCTCATATTCCATTTCCCAAAGGTTGCTTCTGTCCTAATCATGCTTGTTGCAACACAGACCAAAACGCTTTAGGGTGTGTTTGCTTGTACGTGATTATAAACTAGTGAATGTTCAAATCGGAGTTTAAAACGAAAAACTAATAAAATTTGAGCTGTGTAAAAAATATCATAAACTATGTTTGGTTGTACAAAACTAGCTTAAGGGCCCGTTTGGTTTTAACTCCGGAATCGGTAACGGAATGGAAACGAATCTAGTCAATACGTATACCTTTGTTCATTAAAATTTTTGGAATCATTCCTTGTGTTTTGTAGTAATTGGATGAAAATTTGATTACTTTTGATACCCTATAGGGTAACAAAATGTGAGGAATCAAGTGCATTTTTCATTAAATCATGGGAAATGATTCCATAAAATTTCATGAATATGGATATACATATGGACTAAATTCGTTTCCATTCCGTTTCCGTTTCCGGAGTTGGAACCAAACGGGCCCTAAACGTTAACATAATAATTTACATTAACTATTTGAGTTAAATATCATGGTTAGTTTGTTATTAATGAAAAAAATGAAAGGATAGATTGGTATTTTTATTATAAAACACTAGTTCATTTAAACATAGCCTTGCCATTTGGAGCGTTTCATTTAAACACCCATTTAAACTCTAAATTAGTTTATTTTATTATACAAACAATGTTCATATAATATTTTAAACATACCCTAGTTTATAAACTCGTGTTTGTGGACAAACAAACACACCCTAATTAGTCAATCTTTTTGTGTCACCAGTTATAAACAATTGCCGGAATATTGGCTACTGCAAGTTACAAACATTTTTTTCCTGCATAAAACTTTCCTTTTTATTAGAATCTCCCTAATCATTTCTAAACAGATAATAAGGACAGGTCTACAAGAAAGTTAGTATTGGCAAAAGTGACTAAGTGAGAAGTAATTGTCACGCTTCTCTGGATTTGGAGAACTGGGAAAGGATAGAGAAGGTGAAAATTTGTTTGTAATTAATTGCTGATGCTTCCAAAGAGAAAGGAAAAGATTGCCTCTTTTTTGCTGTAGTTGTAATGGATAATATTGAGTTTTCCTTAAAATACTGTGTTGAGTAGGCCAGATTCGTTTTCATTGTTCTAACAAGAGTGAACTGATATTTTTCCTAAATCTCTCTCTAACAATTGTTCTAAACAATTCTCAGGTTGAAATCCTCTTCATTTAGACCCCTGATGCTTTGTTGAATTGGAGTAAATAAGCAACAGGTCACAACCACCATGGCTTCTGTGCTGTTTAGGTGCCTCCAAGCTCGCCCTTTGTTTGTCGTCTCGTCCCCATTCTTGAACAGAAGGAGTTGTAGTGTTTTGTATAGCACTAGAGCTCAAACTGCCACAAAAGAGCAACCACAGTCCCAAACAAAGGTGCCAACACAAGGGCAGAACAAAGCAGTGGAGAAAGTCCTGAAGGAATATGAGGCAATAATTGGTATAGAGACTCATGTTCAGCTCTCTACATTTACCAAGGCTTTCTGCAGCTGCCCTTATAGATATGGATCACAGCCGAATACCACCATTTGCCCCGTTTGTATGGGGCTGCCGGGTACATTGCCCGTGTTGAATTCAAAGGTTATTGAATCTGCGGTCAAGGTTGGTCTTGCCCTCAACTGCAAGTTGTCTTTGAGCTCAAAATTTGATAGGAAGCAGTACTTTTACCCCGACCTGCCAAAGGGCTATCAGATATCTCAGTTTGATATTCCCATTGGTCTTGGTGGTTCTATTGATTTGGATCTCCCTGTTGAGTTTGGTGGAGGACATCGGAGGTTTGGTATAACTAGAGTTCATATTGAAGAGGATGCTGGCAAACTTCTCCACTCAGATGGTGGAAGTCATTCTCAGGTATTTTCAGCATTACATCATTCATATATGGGGAACACCTGAAAGTTATTACTGAACCTGACTTAAAACCCAGACCTGAAACACAAATCTGAAACCTGGAACCTGGAACAGAATCTGAACCCGATGAACCCCAAATCTAAATCTGAAACCAAATGAACCTGAAACCCGAACCGATGAACTTGAACCTTAACTAAAACCTGAAATCCAAACCCTAAACCTGAAACCCAACATCTGAACAGTTAAACCCGAAACCCGAACATGGAGCCAGAAACCCGAACATGACCTGAAACCACAAATCTGAAACCGAACCTGAACTTAAAGTTGAAACCTTGAACCTGAAACCAACCCAACCCAACCCAATCAACCTGAAACCCGATTAAACCTGATACCCGAACATGGAACCTGAGACCCGAACTTGACCTGAAACCCAATCTGAAACCTGTACCCCAACCTGAAACCCGAATCTGATGAAACTGAAACTGCACTGGATCGACCCGAAACTGAACTTGAACCTGAAACCCGAACCTGACCTGAAACCAAATCTGAAACCTAAACCCTATGAACCTGAAACCCGAATCTGAATCTTGAAATCCAAGCCCTAAGCCCGAAACCTGAACCAGTTAAACACTTAAACATGAAAGCCCAAACCTGGACCAGTCAAACCTGAATGATCTATTGGTTGCTGGTGTTGCCTTCTTTGCTGAGTTTGTATGTGATTATTGCTTTGATAGGTTGATCTGAATAGAGCAGGAGTACCACTCCTCGAGATTGTGTCTGAACCTGACATGAGAACTGGTATAGAGGCTGCAGAGTATGGGGCTGAAATGCAGAGGTTGGTTAGGTACTTAGGGGTTAGCAATGGTAATATGCAGGAAGGTTCACTTCGTTGTGATGTTAATGTATCAGTACGACCGATTGGGCAACCGGAGTTTGGCACAAAGGTAGTCAGGTGTTAGCTGTCATCTCGTTGCTGTATTTGAATACTGCACGATCAAGTTGCACATCTTTCCACCATGACTATTTGACCGACTTATGATTTTTTACTGGCAGGTTGAAATAAAAAATCTGAACTCCTTCTCATCGATAAATAGGTCCATTGATTATGAGATTTTGCGGCAAGCAGAACTCTATAGCCAAGGAAAAGCTGATTTAATTGTTCAGGAAACTCGTCTTTGGGAGGAAGGTGCTCAGGTCATTCCTAATCAAAAGCAAACGCATCCTAGAGTGAAATGTTGATATGTTAGGTACTGATTTGTTTTACTGAACATCTGCTTCACTAGAAAACAGTGACAATGCGAAAGAAGGAAGGACTTTCAGACTACCGTTATTTCCCAGAGCCAGATCTGCCAGAAGTAGTTTTAACAAATGAGTATATATCTTCCATGCGTGTTTCTTTACCAGAACTTCCAGAGACAAAGCGTCGTCGCTATGAAGAAATGGGTCTAAGCATGCAGGATGTTCTTTTCCTTGCCAATGACGTAGCTGTAAGTTGTCTTAACCTTCTGATATTTGACTTATATGTTCTTACATTGCAGTCTCTAAACATAGTGGTGCAGTTTTTAGTTTCATTAATCCTGATTTACTTCATCATCCTATAAACAATAATCAAAGCTTCAGGTGCTATATGTTCTGCATAAAGTTAAAATAACCTGGGACTGGCATTAAAATTAGCGTAGATTAATGCTAAATAAGTCCTAAATGAGTAATATAGAGATTCCTTCTTTAAATTTCAAGTTGGGAGTAGGCTTGTGAGCTAAATCATAGAGTTAAAACTTAGAATTACATGCTCAGCCATGAACAAAACAAAAATTTCTATCTTCTGAATTGTTGAATATGATTTTGATATCCTTGTGAAATTTATTCCTTTTTTCGGGACATCAAAATTTATATGGCTTGGAAATCACTACTTGAAGCTTCTCAACAGAATTACGAATGTGATGGTAGAAGCTAGAATGTTGACTTTTTCCTTGTCTATTTCCGGTTCTTCAGGTTGTGAGTTGTGACTAGGGTGCTTGCGTATATTGATCAAGCTATAGTGCTTTATGCATATTGTTAAAATATTGTACTGTGACATTTTGTTTTTCTCATCTGCTGAATTGGACCAGGTAGCAAATTTTTTTGATGAGACTCTAGCTAAGGGTGCTGAAGCTAAGCTGGCTGCTAACTGGATTATGGGTGATATTGCAGCTTACATGAAGAATGAGAAGTTGTCAATAGACGAAATCAAGTTAACTCCTAATGAACTGGCTGGGCTGATTGCTTCCATTAAAAGTGAGACTATAAGCGGAAAGATTGGCAAAGAAGTAAGTGATTTATTTTGGTGATCGAACAACAATTAGCTTTGATCATACTTCTGTATAGTCTGGATCATTGTAAGAGGTTGGTTAAAACTGCAGATTTATAGATCTGCTGTTTTCTGAATGTGTGAAATTAAGAGATTTTTCCAACTAAGTTACCCTAGACTGGAGCATTTAACCCTTTTTGCTTGTTTTTATGATATTACGAGTTTCACAATAATTCTCCTTATTTTGCAGATACTGTTTGAGCTGATAGCTAAGGGAGGAACTGTGAAAGGGTTGATAAAGGAAAAGAACTTGGTTCAGGCATTTTTCTTTCCCTTATATTAAAGTATTGACCATTTTTCTCTATATGCTATTGTCATTGTGATCAGCACAAAAGTTGTGGCCTTGTGGATAGACCTGTTCAAATCCGGGCAGCCCGCCCGGAATAAACGGGCGGGTATGAACATGGGAACAAGCCCGACCGGACCGAAAAGGCCGACCCACCAAGCCCGCCGGACCGGATCCGGACAAGACTCTAGGCCCGGCTGGGCCGAAAAGCCCACCCGTCAGCCAGGAAAACATAAAAAATAGATATATTATATTATAATTATTATAAATATTAAGTATTAATATAAAATATCTAGTATAATTATAATAAATTTGATATATTTTACATAAAATATCTTAAATATAATTTATTTATTTAAAAAAAATAAAATAAATTTAATACATTTTTTAATAATATTTTTCTAAAAAAATTTGAAAAAACGGGTACCCGTGAGCCCGGCTTGCCCGCCCGAGCGGGTACGGCACCCATCACAGGCCTGGTAGCCGGGCCTAGCCCGGCTAAACGGGTTCAATATTTTACAAAGCCCGGGCCCGGATATGAACAGGTCTACTTGTGGATATTCCTCTGGTCTCTCTATGTTGTTTAGAAGTTTAGACACTGGCTTATAGAAATATAGCTGTTACCATTTGGTGTTAGCAGAAGATTCGGGGGAGTGCTTGCATCTTGAATCTTGACTTGGTTTAGTGCTTAAATCTACCTTGGTATTCATAACTTTTACTTCTATCCCAACATCTGAAATATTAAGGGCCAGTTTGGTCTCACTGTGAGTTTTGAGTTGCTAGTTTTGAAGAATCTATTTATTGTGTTATAATTATTTGAATGCCTTGAAAATATACTGTTTGATTTATGAAAATGGAAAAAAGAAGAAGTTGTTGTTTCCAAATGTCTGTTTCTAGTTTTGCAAAATGGAAATGGAAAGTAACAGCTTAACAAACAAGCCCTTAAGGATTCAAATATGAGTTTTCTGAAAGAACTGTTTGATTTATGAAGCTTTAAAATGACATGAAAACTATTGCCTGAAATTACAGATTACAGATCCTGCCGAGATAGAAAAGATGATCGCTATAGTGCTATCTGCAAACCCAAAGCAGGTAGAACAATATCGAGGAGGGAAAACCAGACTACAAGGTTTCTTTGCCGGCCAGGTACTTGCAGTCCAGACTACAATAGATCCTGTTGTTGAGACTGCCATTAAGCTTCTAAAATTTTCTTTTTATCCTCGCTTGATATTCATAGGTAATGAAGGTATCGAAAGGAAAGGCAAATCCGGGACTTCTGAACAAGATCTTATTGGACAAACTGAATGAAAAAGCCTGATGCTTCATTGTGCAGGTGAGTCTCATTCTATGGCTTCTTTTTTTCTTTGTTTTGGAGGTCTTCCCTTGATTTTTAAAAACTTAGTTCTTTGTCTAGTCATTGATCAGTTGGCTTAGTTTATGTAGTCATATAGATTATACTAGTTGTGCAAAAAATTCATCTCGCTTTAGATCCAATGTTGCTGATTCTGGAGAACTGTTAGTATTTTTTTGAAATGTTTACACAGAATAATGCTTCTTTTTTAAAGTTTCTTGTAGCTTTGAGCTATGAATATGCATCATGTCACAAAATAAACTTCAGATTTAGGGACTTCAAGACTTTTGTTCCATTTTCTTTGGAGAGTGTTTAGGTTTATATCAAATCTTAATTTTTCCCTCTGTAGTTTAATCTTCATTTGTTGATATAAAACCTTAGGTGCCATAACTTTATAATGCGTTTTTGAAAAACTGTGGGCCAAAACAGTGAATGGTGAGAAGGAATACATGTTTTTCATTGTAAAATAGTCTCTAAGTCTACTCCCACATACCATTGCATAACCCAACTTAAAAGCTTAGTTTAAATAAACCCAAAAGGAAGATGGCTTCATCTGTCTAATTGCCACTCTTTTATTCCCATATAAAGTAATTAGGCTAAGCATTGGTTCAAAACCAAATGGATTTGGACCGAACCTAAAATCGATTTCTGATTCTCTTATCACTTACTGCGATCGATGATCCTCCTGATTAAGCTCTCCTTACATCAGATTTAGGTTTCTAACAAGCTATTATGAGTAACAGTTAAAAGTTTCATTTTTAAATATAAATTTGTAAGTAACATTTGTGGCAAGACAAATAACTGGACATTACATGCCTGCTGCCGAATTGATAAGCCAAGGTAATTCTCAAGTAATAAGTTATGTAGCACGAAATCATCTAAGGAGCAATTCTGTTTCTGCTTCCTAGGGAAACACCTACACACAAAAACACACATGCTTACGTAAAACTATGACAATTATAACGTTTCTTCGTGTTTATATCGTTATTGTTTCTGGAAACACGCACTTGGCTCTATTGGTTAATATGAGCTTAAGCGCGAGTCCCATCATGATAAACCTCAAGATGGTCTGCAAGGGCAGATTTGTCAATCTGCTCAAGGCGGAAATTTAACAAAGCTGAGAATCAGTAAGGTACAAGGTGCGAACCAAACAGAAGAATTTGGATTATTACTAATACAACGTACGAATCAAAAGATTATATAGAATACGAGAACATTGTATTATATATTCAGAAAAATAACATTCAAACACTCGAAAGTAGACGTATTAGGTATGAAAGTAAAATTCGTTTTCCTTGAACTTGCCCCCATCAAAGTTTATGTAGGAGAAAGATAGGTCTTACATTAAACTTGCTCCACGAGTTGTGCGACTTTAGGCACGAGAAGGACGTAACCCTCACCGTGGTAAACCTTGAGATGGTCCCTGAGGGCGGATTTGTCAATTCGCTCATGGTGGTAAGACTTGCATACAAGGTAGAAGACCGTATTGACGACTAACCCAAGTAAAATTAGAATACATAGAAACAACATACTAATGACACCAAAAGCAACTCTCCCGAACATCCCAACGTGTGATCTGTCAAAAACCACAACACTATTGTATAGCCATAGAACCCCACTCGCACAAAGGCTGTTTACCAAGTATAAAGCAACTGAAATGCCCATTTTACCCTTCATCAATAGTTTACTCTTCCTAAAAGCTTGGAACCCATAACTCTCTTCTAAGACTGAAATTGAATTCGCTAATTGCCAAATCAAACCCATGTAACAAGCACCTAAGAAGAACAATACTATAAGTATTGTTCCTACAAGGATTAACGTCAATGAACGATTGGGATCATCAAAAGGGTAAGTTAGGAATATGATCGCAAACACAAAAACAAATACAAATACAAAGGTGTAAGCAAACATTAGGGTCATAACACAAAGGCTAGTAACCATAAGCCTCTTCCACACCTTGGGGATGACACAAATAACTTCTTTGAAAGTCATTTTTTTTTCCGCGTATACACATGCAACAGTGTAGACAACAGCTGAGGTTGATAAAAGGGAGAAGGCAAGGAGGAAAATACTGTAAGCAAATTCAGTGAACATGAACCATGCTACCTTGCTCGATGAGGCTCTCGAGGCAGTCCTATAAGTGTTTGTGTCACCAGTTGTGATTGCAGGCGTAGATAAGGGGAGCACCATGTGTTCAGCTAGGAGATGGTTGATTTCAATATGGGCTAAGCTGATAAAGGAGAGGGGAAGTATTAAGGCTAAGCCAAGTTTGAGAAAGATTTGCCTCCCTTCATTGATGATCTTGAAGGATTCCCTCCATATACCCAAGAACCCTAAGAACTGAAGCTCCTCTTGTTTTTTATCCATGACTTAATTCTGTCTTGCTTGCTTTATTTTTGTGTTTAGGTGTTATTGTGATTATATAATGGCGTAGATAACAAATCGAAAGACTTTTGATCACCCATTTTGAATATATTGTCACAAATGGAACTAGAACTTGAGTCATTTGACCTAATCAAAGTTTTGAAATGTCAATTGTCAAGAAATTAGGTTTTATTTATAATTTTACACTTCTCGTTCATGTAGTCAAGAACGCGGAATCTATAATCCGGGCCCTTAGTGTTGGTTCTTTGAAGCTTTACCTCTAGAGTTGTTCAAAGTCAATCAGTTAGGCCCGTCTGGCCCGACACACCCGAAAAAACACACAAATATGAAGTCTGACCGGTCGAAAAGTCCCATCCAAACATTTTTTAATAAATAATACATATCATATAACTTATAATATGAAGTATTATTATAATCTGATAACATGATTATACTACATTTTACATTATTTGTACATTTCAAATATATCCATTAAATAATTTTTAATATATATTCGCTGAATGGCTGGTCAGCTCCCAGATCAGCAAGTTAAACCCAATAGCCGGGCTCAACCCGGATAAATTTACTTGATTTTTTAGTAACCCCACATATTCGACCTAAATTTAGATTTAAATAGATCTATTAACTCCTCACTTTTTCTTCAATATTTCTGATTATCTTATCACTTACTGCTATGATCCTCTTGATTAAGCTCTCCCTACATCAGGTTTAGGTTTCTAACAAACTATTATAAGTAATATTTTAAAACTTTCATTTTCATCTGTACTAGGCAGAACTCCCGCATCGTGAGTTGTGGTATGAGTTCGAGGTTTCAGTATTTTGAAGAAAGTTGAGTTTTGTTATGTAAATGAAAGATTAATATATTAACCAATATCACAGAATGAATTTACGTCAAATAAGTAAAAGCAAGAAGAATACAAAATCTCTCTAAGATTAAACATATTAGCCAGAAGTCGTTTTGGTGAATTTAAAGCTATCAAACATGATCTTGACTACTTTGATTAGCCTCTCTCTCTCTCTCTCTCTCTCAATGCAAGCATTAAGATCATCATCCAAAGCTTTAGAGATGTTGGGTGACTGGTGGGTTTATTTTAAAACGGGTGGCTGATTTCACAAATCAAGTACTCAACCTTTAAAAGATATGGCTAACATACATAATGTTGTACCTAATTGCAGATACAATTATCAGACAATTATATTTCTTGAAACATATTCAACAACTTCTGAAATTGTCATAAGCTAAAGTAGCTTAAACCTAAAAATTAAGTTCTTTTTGAATAAATAGTGAATTATAAATGGACTAAGACTCTTGGGAAAGATTTGTTAAGAGAGTTGATTTTTTGTGCTTCGATGGGGTGGTCTTCGCGTAATACGCATAGGTTTGATGATCAACCTATTGCAGCAAGGATTACGCGAGAAGGATTTCACAGATGGATTCATGATTTTATACAGCTAGTTTCTTCCACTGATCTCTCCACTGCAGCTGCTGAATAATAGATGGACTAAGCCTCTTCCTGGATACAATAAGATAAATGTTGACGCAACTGTGAACTCGTCTTGGACTGGTATTGGTATTGCATTTAGAAATAGCATGGGTATTTTTCTAGATGAGGCTTTTCCATGGTACCTGCTGAAGCTGAACTTTTGGCCATTGAATCAGGCTTAATAGAAGCAGCTAGATGAGACTTTGAGTGCATAGTTATGGAATCAGACTGTCTTAATGCCATCAACTGCCTGAATAATGATTCTAGCCTCTTATCTCCTCAAGGCCTAATCCTAGATGATATAGGCCAGCTTGCTCATCTGCTCTTTCCTCTATATTGCTCACTGTAACATGGTTGCTGATGCTATCTCTCGAATTGAGCCTCACGAGGGTTTGCAACAGTTTTTTGATGATAGTTTCCCCCCTTCTTATTGTACACATTTCTTTTGATGATATCTCTTAATAAATGAGCTGTTGTTTGTTAAAATAAATAAATTAGTGAATTATAAAAAAAAAATGTACTACAAAGACACAATTTGCAGAAGGAAGAAATACAAAGGGTTTCACCTATATATGAAATGAAACTTACAGTAAATGTATTTGCAGATCTTCCAAATAGTATTCCACTTCCAGAAACATTATTAGCAACAATTACAGAAACTAAACAAACAAGTAAATCTGAATGATAACCAAAAGTATATGAAAAACCAGGAAAAATATTAAGCTTATTGTCAATGAAGCAAGGTTCAGCTCAAGCCCTTCTCCTTCTGTTGACATTGATAGGGCCAAACAGAAATTATGTATTGCCATTCAAAATCTATGTACAACAAACATACAAATGAATAACAAATTAGTTTATACCTTCAATTCAGAATCTACCATGGTCTCGTAACATTCTTTTTAGTGTTCCATAGCATGGACGGAGAAACTTACGAGGCATTGGAACAACGGTCATGGTATGAGCCAAGGTAATTCTCAAGTAATAACTTATGTAGCACGAAATCATCGAAGGAACAGTGTTTTCTGTTTCTGTTTCCTAGGGAAACTTGGAAACACGTATATACAAAAGCACACATTCTTACGTAAAACTATGACAATTATAACGTTTTTGTCGTGCTTATACAAAAACACACTTTTAAGTGTTTGTAAGGCGGAATGGTAAAACTATGACAATTATAACATTTTTTGTGTTTATATCGTTATTGTTTCTGGAAACACGCACTTGGCTTCATTGGTTAATATGAGCTTAAGCGCGAATCCCATCATGATAAACCTCAAGATGGTCCGCGAGGGCAGATTTGTCAATCTGCTCAAGGCGGAAATGCAGCAAAGCTGAGAAACAGTAAGGTACAAGGTGAAGGACGTAACCCTCACTGTGATTAACCTTGAGATGGTCCGTGAGGGAGGATTTGGATAATTACTAATACATCGTACGAATCAAAAGGTTATATAGAATACAAGAACATGTTTGTATTATATATTCACCAAAATAACATTCAAACACTCGAAAGTACACGTATTAGGTACGAAAGTAAAATTCGTTTTCCTTGAACTTGCCCCCATCAAAGTTTATGTAGGAGAAAGATCGGTCATACATCAAACTTTCTCCACGAGTTGTGCGTCTTTAGGCAGGAGAAGGACGTAACCCTCACTGTGATTAACCTTGAGATGGTCCGTGAGGGCGGATTTGTCAATTTGCTCATGGTGGTAAGACTTGCATACAAGGTAGAAGACCGTATTGACGACTAAACCAAGTAAAATTAGAATACATAGAAACAACATACTAATGACACCATGACTAACTCTCCTGAACATCCCAACGTATAATTGGTTAAACACCACAACACTATTGTATAGCCATAGAACCCAACCCACATAAAGGTTGTTTACCAAGTATAAAGCAACTGAAATGCCCATTTTACCCTTCATCAATAGTTTACTCTTCCTTAAAGCTTGGAACCCATAACTCTCTTCTAAGACTGAAATTGGGTTCGCTAATTGCCAAATCAAACCCATGTAACAAGCACCTAAGAAGTACAATACTATAAGTATTGTTCCTACAAGGATCAACACCGATAAACGATTGGGATCATCAAAAGGGTAAGTTAGGAATATGATCGCAAACACAAAAACAAATACAAAGCTGTAAGCAAACATTAGGGCCATAACACAAAGGCTAGTAACCATAAGCCTCTTGCACACCTTGGGGACGACACAGATAACTTCTTTGAAAGTCATTTTCTTTTCCGCGTATACACATGCAACCGTGTAGACAACAGACGAGGTCGATAGAAGGGAGAAGGCAAGGATAAAAATACCGCAAGCTAATTCAATGAACACGTACCATGCTACCTCGCTCGATAAGGCTCTCGAGGCAGTCCTATAAGTATTTGTGTCACCAGTTGTGATTGCAGGCATAGCTAATGTGAGCATCATGTGTTCAGCTAGGAGATGGTTGATTTCAATATGGGCCAAGTTGATAAAGGAGAGGGGAAGTATTAAGGCTAAGCCAAGTTTGAGAAAGATTTGCCTCCCTTCAGTGATGATCTTGAAGGATTCCCTCCATATACCCAAGAACCCTAAGAACTGAAGCTCCTCTTGTTTTTTATCCATGACTTAATTCTGTCTTGCTTGCTTTATTTTTGTGTTTAGGTGTTATTGTGATTATATAATGGCGTAGATAACAAATTGAAAGACTTTTGATCACCCATTTTGAATATATTGGCACAAATGGAACTAGAACTTGAGTCATTTAACCTAGTCAAAGTTTTGAAATGTCAATTGTCAAGAAATTAGGTTTTATTTATAATTTTACACTTCTCGTTCATGTAGTCAAGAACGCGGAATCTATAATCCGGGCCCTTAGTGTTGGTTCTTTGAAGCTTAACCTCTAGAGTTGTTCAAAGTCAATCAGTTAGGCCCGTCTGGCCCGACACACCCGGAAAAACAAACAAATATGAAGTCTGACCGGTCGAAAAGTCCCATCCAAACATTTTTTTAATAAATAATACATATCATATAACTTATAATATGAAGTATAATTATAATCTGATAACATGATTATTCTACATTTTACATCATTTGTAAATTTCAAATATATATCCATTAAATAGTTTTTAATATATTTTTTGTTTTTTTAACCACTGAATGCCCGGTCAGCTCCCAGATCAGCAAGTTAAACCCAATAGCCGGGCTCAACCCTGATAAATATACTTGCTTTTTTAATAACCCCGCATATTCGACCTAAATTTAGATTTAATAAGATCTATTAACTCACTTTTTATTCAATATTTCTGATTATCTTATCACTTACTGCTATGATTCTCTTGATTAAGCTCTCCCTGCATCAGGTTTAGGTTTCTAACAAGCTATTATAAGTAACATTTTAAAAGTTTCATGTTTCCTCTATACTAGACAGAACGCCCGCATCGTGACTTGTGGTATGAGTACGAGGTTTCAGTATTTTGAAGAAAGTTGAGGTTTGTTATGTAAATGAAAGATTTACGTCAAATAAGTAAGATCAAGAAGAAAACAAAATCTCTCTAAAATTAAGCATATTAGCCAGACGTCGTTTTGGTGAATTTAAAGCTATCAAACATGATCTTGAAACATATTCACCAACTTCTGAAATTGTCATAAGCTGAAGTAGCTTAAAACAATGTCATAATTACTCAAGCCAACAAAAAGGAATCCAGTTCTAAAATATAAGAAACAAATGAATGGAATATCAAAATTTAAACCTAAAAACTAAGTTTTTTATTTGAATATATAGCGAATTATAAATGGACTAAGACTCTTGGGAATGATATGCTAAGAGAGTTATTTTTTTGTGCTTGGATGGGGTTGACTTCGAGTATTATAGGTTTGATGATCAACCTAGTGCGGCAAGGCTTATGCGAGAAGGATTTCACAGATGGATTCATGATTTTATACAGCTAGTTTCTTCGTCTGATCTCTCCACTGCAGCTGCTGAATAATAGATTGACTAAGCCTCTTCCTGGATACAGTAAGATAAATGTTGACGCAACTGTGAACTCGTCTTGGACTGGTATTGGTATTGCGTTTTGAAATAGCATGGGTATTTTGCTAGATGAGATCAAAACAGCATGGGTATTTTGCTAGAGGAGGCTTTTCGATCTTACCTGTTGAAGCTGAACTTTTGGCCATTGAATCAGGCTTAATAGAAGCAGCTAGATGAGGCTTAATAGAAGCAGCTAGATGAGGCTTTGAGTGCATAGTGGTGGAATCAGACTGTCTTAATACCATCAATGCCTGAATAATGATTCTAGCCTCTTATCTCCTCAAGGCGTAATCCTAGATGATATAAGCCAACTTGCTCAGCTGCTCTTTCTTCTATATTCCTCACTGTAACATGGTTGCTGATGCTATCTCTCGTATTGAGCCTCATTAGGGTTTGGAATAGTTTTTTTATGATAGTTTTCCTTCGTATTGTACACATTTCTTTTGATGATATCTCTTAATAAATGAGTTGTTGTTTGTTAAAAAAAATAAATTAGTGAATTATATAAAAAAAAATGTACTACAAAGACACAATTTGCAGAAGGAAGAAAAACAAAGGGTTTCACCTATATATGAAATGAAACTTACAGTAAAGGTATTTGCAGATCTTCCAAACAGTATCACAATTCCAGAAACATTATTAGCAACAATTACAGAAACTAAACAAACAAGTAAATCTGAATGATAACCAAAAGTATATGAAAAACCAGGAAAAATATTAAGCTTATTATTGTCAATGAAACAAGATTCAGCTCAGCCCTTCTTCTGTTGACATTGATAGGGCCAAACTTTCAGTTTGTATTGCCATTCAAAATCTATTTACAACAAACATACATATGAAATTAGAATTGAACAACAAATTAGTTTGTACCTTCAATTCAGAATCTGCCATAGTCTCGTAACATTCTTTTTTAGTGTTCCATAGCGTGGACGGAGAAACTTAAGAGGCGTTGGAACAACGGTTTATGATATGAGCCAAGCTAATTTTCAAGTAATAACTTATGTAGTACGAAATCATCGAAGGGGCACTTGTTTCCATTTCTGCTTCCTAGGGAAACTTGGAGACACATATATACGAAAACACACATTCTTATGTAAATCTATGATAATTATAACGTTTTTGTCGTGCTTGTACAAAATCACACTTTTAAGTGTTTGTAAGGCGGAATGGTAACAAAGCTGAGAATCAACAAGGTACTACGACGTGCGAACCCAAAAGATTATATAAAATATGCGAACATGTTTACATAATGTATTCACCAAAATAAGATACAAACACTCAAAAGTGCGTATTGGGTACGAAAATATAATGTCGTTTTCCTTCATCAAAGCTGTATGTAGGAGGAAGATCGGTCTTACATCAAACTTGCTCCACAAGTTGTACGTCTTTAGGCGCGAGAAGGAAGTAACCCTCACCGTGATAAACCTCTAGATGGTCCGCAAGGGCGGATTTGTCAATTCGCTCATTGTGGTAAGACTTGCATACGAGGTAGAAGACCGTATTTACAACAATCCCAAGTAAAATTAGAATACATAGTAATAACAAACTAATGGCACCAAAACCAACTCTCCTAAGCATCCCAACGTGTGATCGGTCAAACACCACAAAACTATTGTATAGCCATAGAGCCCCACCCACACAAAGGTTGTTGACGAAGTAGATGCCAATTGAAATACCCATTTTACCCTTCATCAATAGTTTACTCTTCCTCAAAGCTTGGAACCCATAACTCTCTTCTAAGACTGAAATTGTGTTTGCTAATTGCCAAATCAAACCCATATAACAAACACCCACAAAGTACAATATCACAAGTATTCTTCCTACAAGGATTAACTCTAGTAAATGATTGGGATCATCAAAAGGGTAAGTTAGGAATCCGATCATGACCACAAAAACAAATACAAAGTTGTAAACAAACATTATGGCCATAACACAAAGGAAAGTAACCATAAGCCTCTTCCAAACCCTAGGGACGACGCAAATAACCTCTTTGAAAGTCATTTTCTTTCCCGAGTAAATACATGCAACGGTGTAGACGATAGCAGAAGTCGATAAAAGGGAGAAAACAAAGAGGAAGATAATGTAAGCTAATTGAATGAGCGCGTACCATGCTAGCTCCCTCGATAAGGCCCTCGAGGCAATCTTATAGGTGTTTGTGTCACCACTCGAGATTGCAAGGGTGGCTAAGGCGAGCATCATGTGTTCGGTTAGGAGATGGTTGATTTCAATATGGGCCAAGTAGATGAAGGAGAGGGGAAGGGTTAAGGCTAAACCAAGTTTGAGAAAGATTTGGCTCCATTCAATGATGATCTTGAAGGATTCCCTCCATATACCCAAGAACCCTAAGGATTGAAGCTCTTCTTGATCTTTATCCATGACTTGATTCTTTCTTGCTTTTTTTTGTGTTTAGGTGTTATAGATTTTGATCATATAATGGCGTAGATAACAAATTGGAAGACTTTTGATCATCCATTTTGAATATATTGCCACAAATGGAACTAGAATTTGAGTCATTTGACCTAGTCAAAGTTTTGAAATGTCAATTGCCAAGGGATTAGGTTTTCTTTATTAATTTTACACCTCTCATTTATATAGTCAAGAAGGGAAAAAAAAGCCAATTGATAATTAGTCACATCACAATAATTTATAAACCGGGTCCTTAGTGTTGGTTCTTCGAAGCTTCACTTCTAGACTTGTTCAAAGTAAACGAGGATTCACGTATACCGTCCGATTCGAGACCCCTGGAAAAATGGACGGATATGATCGACGGTTAAATTCAGATAACCGTCCAAACATTTATATATATATATAACTTATAATATTAGGTATACTTGTAACATAATATTTGTATATTTCAAATAAATATCCATTATTTTTTTTTTTACATATATCTGTTTTTTAAAATTAAAATAGACTTATGCCGGTTACCCGGTCAGACTCCTAGATTGACGAGTCAAAACCCGATAACCGGACTCAATCCGGATAAATAGACTTGACTAAAAGTCAAGTCTATTTTTACACATCAATTTAGGTTTCGAATCTACATCCACTTTTAAATATATTTTGAGAGCAATTATAAGTTTTTTACACATCAATCTAGGTTTTGGTGTTGGTACCTTAATTTAAAACTAAGTTTATTATATTATTATGCTAACTAAAAAGATGAGGATTCTTATAGGAATGTTCTTTCATAATCAAATTAAGACAATATGTATTTATACTCATAACAAAACAATGGTGTATCCGTATGTATTATGTATATCGTTGATTCTTTCATATATCAATAAAGACCAAAGGAAAACAAAATACAAACTCAAAATCACACCCTACAACTTTGAATACATGAACGATTAGGGTTAGATTTGCTCCATTTGTATGTCTCTAGCCGTGAGAGGGACATACTCTCCGAGATTATAAACCTCAAGATGACTAGACAACGCCGACTTATCAATGCTTTGATGGTGATACGACTTGCAAACGAAGTAGATAACCGTTTGCATGACAAACCCGAAAAGGAAGAGGATAGACAACAACACCAAGCTTAGCACTCCAAATCCAATCACACCAAGAACTCCAATTGATTCTTCAAACACCACATACTTTTCAAACAATACTTGAATCCAACCCAAGAAGACGTTGAACACGACAAACATCGCAACTGAAATGACCATTTTACCCTTGATCAGTTCTTTGCTCTTGGTCATTGCTTGGAACCCATGGCTCTCTTCCATGACCGAAATCACGGTTGCTAGTTGCCATATCACACTGATGTAGATAAATCCGATGAAGTAGAAGGCGAGGAAGATTGTCATTATGGTACTAGGATCATCCTCACCATTCCATAAGAAGAGTAATAGGATGAATAGGAAGAAAAATGCACAAATGTTGTACACAATAAGAATGGCAAAGTTGCAAAGAAAGGTGACCATAAGCCTCTTCCAAACCTTTGGGACAACACTCATGACTTTCTTGTAGGTAATTTCCTTGCCGGAATAGGCACACGCGATAGTGTAAACAACGGCTGATGTGGAGAGAAGAGAAAACACTAGGAGGAAGGTGAAGTAAACAACCTTGATGAGTAAATACTCGGTCCATTCCGAAGATAAGGCATTCGAGACCTTATTGTAGGTCGCGGTTCCTTCCTTAGTTCTATCAAGAGTATCTTCATTGGTTAGAATCTTGCCAGCGAGGAGTATGGAGATCCCAATGTTGGATAAGAAGATGAATGACAAAGGAAGGATTAGGGTTAGGGTTATTTTGAGGAAGATTTTCCTCCATGTGGAGATAATCTTTACGGATTCCGAGCATATGCCGAAGAACCCTAGGAATTGAAGCTCCTCTTGCTCTCTATCCATGGATGCTAGCTTGATTCCTTGATGGATGAAAATGGGAGAGGGCTAATCTAAGAAGAATATAAAAGCAAAATGTACGTAGACTTAGACTTAATCATATGTATATGAGCTGATAACGTGCATTGCTGTAATATCTAATTTGCTTTGTTTATTGAATCCTCTTTCTTGGAAAGTTCAAGCATGATATATGTTTTTATTAATCTAATGTTATTATAATTAGTAATCATTTAATTTTGAGTGATTTGAAGATGTGGTCATGGACAGGCACTGTTTGACGAACAACATAAATATAATTTTTGTGTATAGTTGCAGGCTAGAAGCTGATATCAATGTATTGTGAATCAAATAAATAAACTCCTAAAATCATACCCGTTCGGATTCTTCCGGATCGGATTCAGTCTAATCTGGAATTCGAGTCTGAGGCCTTATCAGTACGTGCCCGAATCAGGCTTTGGAGTGGTTGCCAGGTCCCAACTTATTGCATTTTAACAAACAAAAAATGTCATATTAAATATCAAAAATGTTAACATTAGAAAACAAGCAAAGTAATCGATTGTTAGCAAATTTTTACAAACCTTACTACTGCATATCATAATATCTTTATAGGCGGCAACATTGGCGATCAATCCGATCTTGTCTTGGACTAACCTTCCCTACCTAATACTAGTCTTACTCTTTCTTGTGAAAGGGGATCCATTAGATCCAAAAGAAGACTTGGTGAAAAGGGCGCACAATGATATGTTAGGTTTCGGTAGGAACCTTTGCAACCTTTGCAGGGAGTAAGAATCTCTAACATCTATCAGATTAAATAATGAACGTCTATGATGGAAGGATCATAATAAGCGTTAATAGAGGAGTTTCATCAAATTCTTCGTATCACACAAACCGGCCGGTTTTATCCCTTTTTAAAAATTAAAAAAATTAACTAAACCGGCGGTTAAATCGCCGGTTTGGGATAAACCATCGGTTTAGGTTTGCGAATCGCCGAATCCGGTTCGACAGTTTAGCCCGAACCTGACCCATGTCTAACCCAGAAAGCCCACTTATTTACATAATACATTAAGAACATCGACAATATGAAAAATCACATGATTTGGTAAAACTTGTTACAATAGTTTATCTTAAACTTGCTCATTTCTAACATCCTCGGACTTGAGTCGAACATAGCTACCAAGATATTCATTGGGATGGGCGTTTAAGGTGGAGTTATAGATAGAAGACTCGTGCACAAAATAGATGATTGTTTGCACGGCAAGTCCGAAGAGAAAGAATAGATAGCGTAACACTAATGCAAAGCTTCCCAATACAACTTCCCAAATAAGACCAATTGAATCCTCAAACACTAAAAACTTGTCAAACAATAGATGGATGCAACCTAAGGAAATGTTGAGCTCAAGAAATATTGCAGCTGAGATTCCCATTTTGCCTTTGATCAAGGTCTTGCTCTTCGCTATTGCTTCAAAGCCGTAAATATCTTCCAACACGGAAATCACACTCGCCAGTTGCCATATCACACAAATGTAAACAAACCCGATGAGATACAATGTGTAGATTGCCGATAGGGCAATCTTTGTAAGTTTCATGCCGTTTTCCAGGTAAAGAGAATGAAGTATAGATAGGGTTAGACAAGCGAAGATGTTGTATATGATGAAAATGACTAAGTTGTATAGAGAGGTTATTAGGAGTCGATTCCAAACATTCGGGACAAAACTCATGATCATTTTATAAGTGATTTGGTTGTCAGAACATACACCTGCAACGGTATAGACGACAACTGAAATGGAAAGGAGAGATAAAGTAGCGAGGATGATCAAGTAGACTATCTCGTTAACCCAATATTGTGTGTCCTCTATTGATAAGGCATTGAAGATCTTATCAAAAAATGATATCTCGCTGATTCTATCAAGTCCGTTGAAATCCGGGATGATCCTTTTGTCGATAACCATTGAGACCCTCTTATGAAAAAGGAAAATGACCAATAAAGGGAGAATTAGAGTAATGGAAATTTGAAAGAAAATTTTCTTACGTGAAGAGATTATCTTCATTGATTTAGCACACATGCCCAAGAAACCAAGTAGCTGAATTTCCTCTTGGGCTTCATTCATGGCTTCTTTACAATTTTGAGATGTATGTTTTGTCCTATAATGTTGGTTATATATCAATGATATATAACGTTATGTATGATGACAAAACCTAATAGACTTTCACATGATTAGATTGAGGTCAACTATCAAGATATGTATGTAGAGATAGACGTTTATCTAAAAGTTGTTGCATGTGTAGTTTAGGTTATAGATAATATCTTGTATTAATGCCTTGGACAAGTTTCAAGTAAGGAGGGTTTATTTCGGTATAACGGTACGGAATACCATCATACTGACGAGGGTTTATTTCGGTATTCTGGTACAGAACACCATCATACCGGCGAAGGTTTGTTTCGGTATAGCGATACGGAACATCATCATACGGACATTTTTTCCCTTCTACAAGCACTTAGTAGTGTAAAATTTGTGTATAACTCGTTAAAAAACTTTTGTTTAATTAGTATAAATTATTTGTAACAATATTAGTTCAAATTATTTTTGTTCAAATTTTTACAAATTTTTTTCTTAAGTTCAAAATAGCCCATGGACTAATAATGTTAAAAAAAATATTTAAACGATTACAACACTCTATACGAATTAATAGTATAAGAAATTTGAACTAGCAAATATTATATACTGATAAAATTTATGTTCCATATGTGTTATTTGAGAATAGTGCAAAAAAATGAACCGATACTGTAAAGCATGTGAACTAAATTAACAAAGATGTTGAATGATCGGTATATAAAAATTAAACTAAAACTATAACAACTATGATTTTCTTTCCAATAAAACTATTCTATTTTTTAATATAAAAAATTATTTTTAGAATATCATCGTAGTTCATATTATGCGCAGTAATAGTTCGTCTAAGAAAAATGAAACGTTCACTTAATTAACTAACATTTCATACTTTATTTACGTAATATTCATCACTTCGTACATCCGTACCGAAAAAACCTGTTTTACATGAAATAACCTCTAATAACTTTTTTTAAATAACTAATATCATTAAAAAGAATTGTGCTTTAAAAAATAGCTACCATAGGATATATATATATATATATATATATATATATATATATATATATATATATTGTACCCGATGGGTGGATTGCACGATTGTGTATTTTGTGGGCACGATCGTGCATTTTTAACCATACACTCGAGAACAAGTACGAACAACATAAACTTTCAGCATTCAACACTTATATTTACTTATTGAATAAAGATTAAAAAGATTCAACTACTTCAATTGATAATAGGGCGAAAGAGAACCTATAAAGAGTTTGAAACTTCAGCATTACATAACACTTATTTTTGTAAATTTAATATGAACAATAAGATTGCTTATTTTGGATCCATGGTTCTCCTGATTCTGAAGTTTGACTAAAAGTTGTTGGAAGGCTAGTTTAGGTTATAGATCATATCTTCTATTAATACCTTTGTAAAAAAACTTTATAAATAGCTATTATAGACTTTTATTTATATGTTAGTTTTATTCATATATATGTATAAGCCCTAAGATTATAGAACGTATCAAGCTATATATAGTTGAAAACTACTTTGTGAGTCGTAATAAATCAAAGCTATGATTAATTGGAGTGGTACATATTTGTGAATAGTGTTGGAGATAATAAGGTCCCACATCGAAAGATGGGGACACTCCGAGCCTGGTATATAAGGTTAGTGGGCTACTCCTCCTATTGTCAATTGGTTTTAGAATGGAACCTCATCAGGTTTATGTGTTAGGCTTGGGCCTAATGCGAATGTGCGCTCGTATGCACACGACCTCCGCTCTACCGGTCCGTCTGTATCGGACTATGACATGGTATCGGAGCGGTTAGCCTGAATTCGTCCTCTAGTTGCACTCCAAGTCTGGGGGTTTATGTGTTAGGTTTGGGCTTAATGTAGAGCACACGACTTTATATTAAATTATAGAATAGATACTTGTATATATTAGAAAATAGATGGAAAATCATTTTAAAATTTATGATAAATGATGAAGCCCAAACACAAATAATTAAAAAGTGTGAAAATAATAATGTCAGGATAATGTTTAGTATGAACGCAATGATTTGAAGAAAAAACTGAAGATATTATTACGGTGTTGCCTACATGAGGTTGATGTTAAGCTTAAGCTTTATTTTTAATGATTTTATTGCATTGAAATAAAATGGGATATGACTGAGCACTTTGTATGGTAAATTACCTTATGGTGTGATGTATGGTTATGTTTAGGAGAATAAAGGAATACTAAAAATTTGCAAGTACATTCATGAATAATCACGGATGTTCAAACAAAAAATGAACACTACAAGAGAACATAGTTTTGTGAGAAGATGAAATTGTGTGATAGTACCTTATTTTTCGATTTGCATCGAAGTACGTATGGTTTAATACACCATGTTCACTATTTGGTCGGGTAAATTCGATAGCCACTCACTATGGGTGGTTCAAGGTTGAAAATGTTACCAGCCCAAATGTAGTGATTTTTCTATTGTACTTTCAATAGTATTTTCTGTTTTCAAAATCGTATGTTTATGATCATTTATATTCATGTGGGATCGGATTGTTGTATCTCATTTTATAAGGGTGACACAAGTGAATTTCGGGGCACAATTCTGATGGGTTCTGACCATCGGCAACATCAGAAAGAAGCATCGACTTCGTTTACGCGAACACCTTCCAATAATATACTCATACGTGGAAAATGATTTCCGTTTGAATGAGAAATGGAGATTCAAAGGGGTTGAGTGAAATGCACACATTTGGATTCAAATAGAAAAACTGTCTCACGTCGAGAATTTAGAGAATTCAAGTATAGTTTATGTACTAGACATATGGTATAATGGTTATCAAAGTCAATGGAGAGTCAATCTATCTCTGGTGGACCACACGTGTGTGCCTAGCCGCACTCAAGCATGGGCCATGGGCCCTTGGGTCCTTGGGAATGGCTTCGTGTTCATATATGGCTTGAGTTGGGCCTTAGATGTAGCTTGGATTGACCACTCAGTGCTATCTTTTTGTCCCGATCCAAAACGTCGTATATGCACTCTCTCCTATCCCTTATATTTCGCATTAATGTCGATATATTGCTTATGCAATACTAGGCAATTGGGAATTAATATCCGCGATATTGGGCCTAAAATGCGTCCAATAATGAACCTTAAATGCCTCCGCATTTACTCCTTATCGAGCTTCTATGTAAAGATCCTTCAACGTCTCATTATAAACACACATAAGAGTAAACTCCTATTCTGCTTTTCTACTATACGCGTGTATAAGAGTACTCCACAATCGAGTTTGTTACTTTTGGTTATTCAAACAAAAAGAGTTATTGGTTATTGCATTGTATCTTGGGATTCGGATTGTCAACATACCGTCGTAGTACAAGGCGATTTCAAAACTATGAAAAACACATTGCCGCTTCAACAACTTCAATTTGAATTTGCGGTAATAGATTTTCGGTATGTGCGATTTATGTCCATAATTTTTCTCAAGCTCCGATCTAAAATCGAGGTCCTACAAAGAGAAGCGGAGCGGGATACCTTAGTGATCAAATATTGGGTGTAGTATTTGGGAAATATGTTGGAGATCACATCATAAAATGCGTTTTCTTTCTTTAGATCCAGGACAAACTTCATGACCGTGATCATCAAGATTCTTCCATGAAATAAGAAAAGAAGATGACCGTGAGAAGGAGATTTTGGGTCAAAAAGAGCTTCTTGCATCAATAGATAATTTTTATTAATCCACCGCATATGCCCAAGCAATTGAGGAATTCGAGCTCCTCTTGTATCATATATTCATGACTTCTTAATATCTTTAAAATTCGATGGATCAAAGTTCACGTGAGAGTTTTGTCAGATGCCCGAATGCACATCAGTCCTACCATAACACATAAACTCAGTGAAGTTTCATGTTAAAATCAATTCACAACACTAAAAGTAGTGCACCATCCTTATATATATCAAACATGAATTTTTTTTATTATCGATATAAGAACATTTCATATTTCAGATATCTCCAAGAAAATGGTTAGGATTGAGATCCATTTACATGCTTAAACTACAAAATGTACCTCTTATGCCCAATTAGCTATCGGTTATCACCCCAATTAGAAATGATGATACGAGCTTTATCAAATGTACGTACTATTCGTAACGTTCACCAAGTTTTTGTAAAGACGCTTGACAAAGTTGGTAAAAGAACCTTAAATTTGTTGTCAATTATTATTAAAATGGAACTAATATCATAGGACGATTAACGCACTAATTAAGGATGTACCATCGTACAATCGTATAATGTAGTATAAGAAAAACATTGTCTACATAAACCTTAAAGAATACAATTGCTCGGTATTACAATAGGCAAACGTGTATACAAAAATTATGAACTAATTTGGTACAAGATAACCAAGCTTACTCGATTTCTATAATTATAGAGTCGAGTGAAAAATAACTACCAAGATATATATTGAAGTACTTAGACATAGAAGAGTTATTAGTAGAAGATTTGCATGCAAAATATATAACGGTTTGCACCACTAACCCAAAGAGAAAGAGTAGAGAACGTAACACTAAGAAAAGGCCTCCGAATCCGATCTTTCCGATCACACCGAACGACTCCTCAAACACAACGAATTTGTCAAATAATAGTTGGATGCACCCGAAGCAAAGGTTAATCTCAAGAAATATTGTAGCTGAAATTCCCATTTTACCCTTCATTAACGTCATGCTTTTCGATATTGCTTGGAATCCATAACTCTCTTCCAAAACAGAAATCACGCTTGCTAGTTGCCATATTACACTAATGTAGATGAACCCGACAAAGTAGACTACGTAGATTGTTGAAAACACGATCCTGGTAGTGATTGTCCCGTCGTTCTCCGGAAAAAAAGACTCAATCACGGATAAGATTTGCACAGTAGTGATGTTATAAACAATGAAAATGGAGAAATTGCAGAGTAAGGTAACTATAAGTCTATTCCAAAACGTGAGGGCAAAACTCATGACCTTTTTGTAAGTAGTTTGCACGTTAGAGTAAACACATGCAACGGTGTAAACGACAGTAGAGATAGAAAGAAGAGAAAAGACAATAAGGAAAGCAAAGTACGCTACCTCGCTTGTCCAATATTCTATATACTCTATATTCAAGGTGTCGGAGATCTCACCATACGATACAGTTGGTTTCTTAGTTCTTTGAAGTTCATCAAGATCAAAGACGATCTTGGTGATGAGAAACATTGAGATTCCGCTATGATATAGAAAGATAACCGAAAGAGGGAGAATTAGGGTTAGGGTGATTTGAAGGAAGATTTTCTTACAAGACGAGATGATCTTGATCGATTCTAAACACATGTCGAAGAACCCTACAAACTCGAGCTCGTCTTGTGCAAGATCCATTGCTTCTTTTCTCGAACGAGAGAAGTGTAGGTGTAAATGTGTGTATGTCTTATGTGTGTGTGGAGAATATAATGGCAACGTATACACAGAAGTTCACATGCCTAGATATCACCCGGCTAGAAATATTGAGACCGGGTTTGATGTATAAAATAGTTGTTAGCTAGTGAAGGTTGTGATGATATTGAATAGTTTATATATTTGCATTAAAAAATAATAAAACTTACAAAGAGAATTGAGCATAAAAGATCACGTAACCAAAAGAAGTGCAATCTTTTTAATTTTAAATTTGTAAAAATCTGGATTAGGTAGCACCAATCTCGATCGAAGCCTTGACAAAGTTAGAAAGAACATTTGTAATTTAAAATTATTGTTTCTTGAACTTATGTTAGTATAATGTTAGTATGTTATATTGTTTTCCTTCTTTTGGGTTTTTTGTCTGCCCGAGAAGATGGGTAATTTTATTTTTTTGTTAACTTTATCAGTCCCTATTGGACAATTTCGTTTTGTTTTGACTGGATTTTTTTATGAATTTTGCTACATAAATTTAGGGTTGTGTTTAGTTAAGATAGGATTATTTTAGGTTGGAGATTTTTTATTTTTTTTTAATCAATGTGAGGTGCTCGACTACACTAAGCAAACTTGGTGTATAGAGAGGCCGAAACCGGCAAACGGACAAACTGTCATGTAAATAGCGATAAAACAAGAGATAAACATCACAAAACATTACAAGAAAATGATCGCAAAAGTAAAAAAGATTCAAAAAAAATCGGAACAAACAATTCACGGAAGAAGACAAGGAAAACTTGAGGCTGGCCAAAAATGGAGAGAACACAGGATAGATGAGCTAGCACGGTGTCTCGCCGCCATGAAGCAGGATAGTAGAAACCCTTTTCAAGGGGAAGTCCTACCTTCTGCGGAAATGTGGATCCAACGACGTTCCCTTCCTAGATGGATTTATTTTAGATTGGAGTTATTTTAGAGTAGGGATAACAGGATAAGGATTTATTTTAGATTTTTGTTTTGTTTTTTATAGAATTTATCTTAGGTGTTTAGTTGGGGATTATTTTAGATGGTTAAAACCGAAATTTTAGTAGGAGAAGAGCAACAAATCTTATATGGATAGTAAAAAACGTATTTGAAGAGGGTTTTGAATCTGAAAGGGAATCGAGAAGGGTGACGAGGAGTGGGAGATAGAGTTTCAACAATGGAGCACAAAGCAAAGAAAGAATTCAGGGAGAAGAGTTGCTTCTTCTCTCCATCTCCATTGCATATGGGGTTGATGAATGAGAAATGTGGGAAGAGCATATGGGGTAGTAATTTTAGGTGAATGTTATAAATGTACGGTATTCGATTTACTAACGTAAAATTAACGCACATTGAGATTGTGCCTCAAGTATGAAGTGTGACGTGCAGCGTAATGTTTGTTATTGAATTTTAAAAAATTGGGTTAAATAGACTCTTTTATTATAGGTTTTTATTTTTGGTAGACCCTCTCATTTTACCTTATATATAATGGTCAAATTAATTAATTGAGCCTTTTTTAGAATTATCTCTATAACTAGGTTCATAGTATAAATATGTATAGTAAATGTATCCCTAATCAAACTCCTTTCAACTTTAGTTTAATGAAAGTGGTAAATTTTGAAGGGATACACAAACCTAATGGTAATAGAATATGACCTATTTGGCCAAATTCTTTTATATATAATTCCCCTAGATTGAAGAACTGGTTAAATAGTGATACATTTATTAAATGAGTTTATGATATGAGTACTCTTACTAGAGTATTAGGGGTAAAATGTCTAATTAAATTTTTGCGATTTAATTTCATATTTTCTCAAAAAAAAAAAATTATGACGTTGATGCACTATCTCACTAAGTGTTAGCGTCATGTTTCTTTGTAAATCCATGTTTTAATGATTTTTTTTTCTAAAAAAAAATTCCGACGACGGCTGTTGTGTAGTAACTAAGCGTCGATGTCAGTTTTTTAAGTCTCAATGTACGTCAGTTATGTGTTAGTAATTCCGACGCTGTATATTTATAATCCCCTAAATTAACAAAAGTATAAAATGACTAACTAGACTTTTTACCACTAATACTCTATCAAGAATACTTACAATATAAATTCATTTAGTAAATATACTCTTATTTAACTCAATTTATTTCATCTAGGGGAATTATATATAGGTTAAAATTAGAGGGTCTACAAAACAAAAGCTTATAAAAAATAACATATT
Source organism: Fagopyrum homotropicum (assembly GCA_033239125.1). NCBI lineage: Eukaryota > Viridiplantae > Streptophyta > Magnoliopsida > Caryophyllales > Polygonaceae > Fagopyrum > Fagopyrum homotropicum. The sequence continues at coordinate 144,009,487 of BSWB01000005.1, forward strand.
TAACCCAATTCTTTCTTAACAAAATAATATGTGAACTAAGTATGAAAAATATCAATTGATAGTATATAAATTATATAATTTTGAACGAATTGAACTAATATTATAAACTTTGGTAATATTTAACCCAATTCTTTCTTAACAAAATAATATGTGGATGATTGTAGGTCATTGGATCAAGTGAATCAACGGTTCAAATTACTCCGTAATGCCGCACCACGACCCCTCTCCGCACCTGAACTAATATCTAAAAACTTAGTAAAAATATTTAACAATATTTTATGGATATTTAAAAGGAAAAATCCTTATCTAAGATAAACAAGGGTTTAAATTAAAATTATTAATTTCACCTTAATATATTAGGATGAAATGTCACATCTATAACAATTGGAACGATGAGCCTAGTATACCAAGTCAGTCGGATAATTTTATGATCAATTGGTTTTATGTGTGTTGAGCTTAAACTCAATGCACTCAGACGTGCATCGGATCTCGAAGTCATCTCACCCATTTGAACCAAATCCAATTTGACAACCCATACGAGGTATACATATGATCAAAATCTTAATTAAGAATCTTATATATGATTAGCTCGTGCTACCTTAATCTTCAATAAAACCCTCTTTAAAGCAAACACTGATTTTTACCCTTTAACTTTCCCATACTCCATTAATCATGATTTTACAGAAGATTAGGAACATCATTTGATACAAAGCCTCAATAATTAAGAATTCAACAAACTGATCGATGCTGGAACTTCACCACTTCCAGAATACATTTGAGCCACACTTGTATTTATCCTTTCCTTCACATTCCAACTGCAGATCTTCAGAAAGAAATGGCACTTTCTGCACAAAATCAAACCAACATGAAAGTTTCCTGTAAGTAAAACAACTCAAGAAAACGCTATAGGGTTTTTCCATTTATATTTCATCTGGCTGATCTTTTACCTTTTGCTTGGCAAGATCTTGGCAGCCTGTGAAGTTCTCGGGGAACTTGCAGGTTCCGAATTGAACTGTGAATGCTCTCGCGAAGTTGGCTCCGCTTGTTGCCAGTCTCTTCTTGTCATTCAGTTCCTATAAGGTGATCATAGACACCAGGGACAAGAAAAACAAATGGTTTATTATCTTTGATAGTGAAAGATATATGAATGACCTAGTTGATAAAGTCCGAAACCAATACATAAGTCTATTGCGGATTCATCCTAAAACTATTTGTAAAGACAGATGATAAGACCAACACATAAGTTGATGCGGTTTCATCCTAAAACCGTTTGTAATTGATGTGGGATAGTTTTATTTCCACGCGAATTTCACAAATGGTCTTTTTTCGGTCTATTTAACTGGACCATTAACATGGGAGAAGAGATTCAACATATGATATTGAAGCTACCTTGTTAGCCTTGCTTTTCTCGAGGTAGTCTTCGATGACTCCAGCATTTGCTGAGGACGAGGAGGCAGCGAGAATAGCGGCTAGACCCAAGAGAGCTGCTCTCCTACCTTGGCTTCCCTTGTTTCCTTCCTCGGTAACCTGAAGTTGGGCCTTGATCATAGGCATCCTTTGGGACGAGGATCCGAAACTGGGCAATGAGGTTACCTTCGAGCTAAGCTCGGATGCTCCGGTCACACCCGAGATGGCGTAGCTACAGGCGAGGACGTTGGAGTTCATGGCTGCCATGGGATTTGGTTTTTGGTAATGAGGTGTGTTTGAGAGGTGAAAAAGAATGGTTTTTGTTATGTTTAGTTGAAATGAGGGTTTTTGGGAGTTTATGATTTCTTTGTTTGGTGGGGCTGTGAATTTGGGGATGATGCGTAATTGAGGATTGTGGTTGGAGTATGGATAAGGTGAGATTGCCTTCCTCTTATTGGCAAACTCATTTTGCCATTTCTCTTTACTTAGATCCTTGTGACAGCATAAGGGGCCCATGAAGAGCTTAGAGGAATAATGCTTTAGCCTCCAGCATTTACTTACAACTTGAAATTTTTGTCAATTTCATGTCATATTCAACTCAACTCGAGACTCGAACCAAAATTTGACTCGACTAAGCTAATTAGACCGCCAACTCAACTCCATCCGAAACGTTAACGGACTAAGTCGAGTTGTTTCGGCTACAACTCAAAATTTGGTTAGCCTCGAGTTGAGTTTGCATTTCCCAATAATCGTTCATTTTATAAAGTAAACGCTTATTTTTGTTCATAATTAGAAAAAATGAACACTGGTACTTAAAAATAAAATAAATGAACCGGTAGAACGAAAAAATTCACCAACTTTCTCCTGTCCAGAAGTAGATTCTATACATATACACATAGAGATCATCTTTTGAAAGTTCCAATATTCCTAATTTATATGCCCTTAAGCAGGAAATCAAAAATCCAGATTTTGGAGAGATTGCCTTAAAATAAATGGATGTATCACATTAAAATATTTTATAAATTGTATTTTGAAATCGGTATTTATATACCATACTTTTATAACCTCAGAGAGCTCAAAATGCAAACCACCTGATTTCCAGGAGACTGCAATGCCATTTGAGTTGCTGCTTTACTCAGGGCCTGAATCAAATGTATCATAAGCTTCTAATTCAATGACTAATTTGAAACCTTTAGCATTTTGGTCAGTTTGGACCTTCAGTTAGAGAGTTGCTGCACTAAAAATAGATGGGAATGGAGGAAAGAGGTCAAGATTTCATTTTAAACTTGTATATATATGATGTCTGGTAGGAGAAATTCATAGGCCAATCGGCCACAAAAAAAGCTGGGAATAACACATCACAAACAACAAACTATCCTGATGTTATATTTAGTTCAAAGAAAGAACTGTTCTATTCTCCTTTAACATGTTTCTTCCTACCGAAGAGAACAAACCCAAACGCTGCAATCATTCCAAGGACATACCCAGCAATGCCCGCATACGTCACACAAATAGGCCATTCCTGTGAAGAAGTCAGTTTAAAAATGCTTTCATAGTAAAAGACTTATTGTAAAGATCTCTCTTATAACAGCAATGACTAAATTGAAACCTTTAACAAAAAATGCTTTCATAGTGTTATTTATGTTCTTAGACTTTATCAAGTTATTTAAAACACTCCAAACAGATAGATGAATACCTGCCATGGTCTCTCCCAATCTAGTGGAGTAGGCCAAGCACCAAACCATGACCCAATAACAGCCCCATGTGCTGGAATGCAGAGCAGATACTCAGTAGATCCGATAGGCCTGAAATCGAGAACGCCACATGTTATTTGAAGCAAAAAGTTGTGATCAAACAAACTACACCTTGATCCATGCAGGAATGAACTCTATAAGTAAACACAATTGCTAGGTTACGGGCATTGGAAAATAATTGTTGGCTAATTTATGTTTTTTTGGATAGTTGTAGGTTTTTGAGTAGTTGTTTTGATTGAGTTTTTGAAGAGTTCTGTGAATATTAAAATCTAATGAAAAATCTATCAAGGGTTTGGTATAGGTAGATTTTTAAGGTGAATTTACCAAGAGGGGAAAATGCTAAAATTAATTAATTATAAAAATATGTAAATGAATTGGATGGTATAATGGACCAAAATAAGGAAAGGCTACTGAAGAAACTCTCCAAAGCTATCTCTTATCGAGCTGTAAAAAAATCCCCAAAAACTACTCCAATAATCTAGTAGAACTTTAATATCCCTAATAAGCAACCCTAACCAAACATACATTACATTTCACTTTTCTCAAAACTCCACTAAAATCAATCCAATAACATATAGCAAACATGTTGTAAGTATGCAAGTTTCAAATCAGTGACTTGTGATAAGTGTTCAAGGTTTTTATCAAGTTCTTCAGGTGATTTTTAACTAGTATCCATCAAGAAACATAATATGATAACAATAACTGGCCTGAGTAAACATGTAAAGAAAGTCTGTTCTTCATGCAACCTTTAAAATCACAAGTTCAAGCTAAATTTACTATCACATCTACGATGAGCATTCCCAACAAAATCCCTTGCAAAAAACTGCAAGATTGTTATATACAAAAGCTTGCCTGGTAGCTGCAAATAAACGTTGCCAGTCTGCCCAAGATGAACCAAGTACGCACGCAGCGGGAGTAATCTGTCGGACAGTAACTGCCTTAGTCCCTTGGACAAATATTTACTAGTGCAAAAACTGGACAGCTTTTTAAGATGGCATTTAAAACAGATAAAGGGGGTTACACTGAAGGATTAAACGAACACTCACCGTGAACAATGACATCAGAAGGGACCAATTTAACGTAGCCAAGAAATACCTGATGATCCAGTGAAAAGGTGTTGTGATTAGTACTATATCCTTTAACCAACTATAACTAGATCAGCAGATGGTGAGATAAGAGGAAAGAAAAATACTACCTCCAATGGAAAGTACTCACTTCAGGTGTATACATAAATATAAGTCGTCTTGGGTTTCTAGGCAATTAATTAACTGGGATTTACAACAATTGTTATTGAAATTTGTTTTTGTTGACTATTTTGTCTCCCAAGCTCTTACTTCATTGTCTCAAAAAGGCGGTGAACATGTAATAAGCGATAATATTTAGGAAATCCTTGAAATATTAGTTAATTAATATTATTCATAGAGATTGTGTCAAAAGCATTTACTGGTATTTCCGACTAAATAATCTGAGGGAGCAGATATGCGATGATATGGATATAAAGTATTCCCATGATCGTATACAGATTTCAGCAGTTGAGGCAGAAAATTGGTATTCGGAAATCAAATAGATACTGAAGACTGAACTCAAGTGTAAAAATGTCATGCCATTTGCTTTAATGATAATCATAAATAAGAATATACCTAGCTGACATACTTGGTACTAACAGGTGCCCCCAAAGTAATAGCTCCAAATGCCATGACCAATGCTCCTGTGGATACATTACAGAAGTACAATTAACAATCCCATAGACAATATATGTTAAGTATAACTTTAGTGAAAGATGGAAAAGAAGATAAAAACTGAAGATCTTGTTTGTTTAGATAATGACTTTTGATAGAGAAGAAACAGAAGCAGCAAATAAAGAACAGGAAGGAAAACCATAACAACCCAAGCACAGTTGACAACTTGACAACAGTCAAATGGATATATTACAGAAGTACAACTAACAATCACATAGACAATGTATGTTATGCATAACTTATTGAAAGGTGGAAAGGAAGAGAAAAACTGAAGACCTTGTCTGTTCAGATAGAGACTTTTTTACATAGAAGAAACAGAACCGGCAAATAAAGACCAGGAAGGGAAACCCCAAGCTCAGTTGACACAAGCTAAAAGGGTGAGGCATTTTGACTACTAGAGCTCAAAATTAATAAAATTCATTCCCATGTGCAAATAAGTTGGCAGGAATTTCGAGAGAGAAAAACAAAGGGATAGCAAAACATGTCTTTTAATCTTCTGTCCACGTCTAAAAGTGTGTCCGAGCAAAAACCCTTTTACAGGACTTTAACCAACTTGATCCACTCAAGATCAAAAAGACTTGTTAGAGCTCTAATAATTATATGCCACTGTGTTTAAACTTCACAAAGAGACCTAGCATCACGAAGCTCTGATATCAGTGGATTCATCTTGATCAATCCTCATCATAATGAGAAGGACGTATACAAGCTTTTTAGGTAATAGACATGTCCATTTGTGGGTTATTGCTTCTTGCTAAGCATGTTGCCTCAAAAGACATTTTGAAAGAAAATTATTCAAATAACAAAAAGGAAAAGAAGGATGGCAAAACAAGCTGAAAGGGTGAGGCATTTTGACAACTATAGCTCAAAATGGTTAAATTCTTTCACATGTGCATTTAAGTTGATAGATTTCGAGGGGGGGGGGGAACAAAGGTATAGGTAAACATGTCTTTTAATCTTCTGTGCACATCTAAAAGTGTGTCCGAGCAAAAAACCTTTTACAGGACTTAAACCAACTTGATCCACTCAAGATCAGAAGGAATTGTTAGAGCTCTAAAATTTATATGCCACTGTGTTTAAACTTCACAAATAAACCTAGCATCGCGAAGCTCTGATATCAGTGAATTCATCTTGATACACCATTATCATGAGAAGGACATATACAAGCTTTTTAGGTAATAGACATATCCATTTGTGGGTTAATGCTTCTTGCTAAGCATGTTACCTCAAAGGGCATTCTGAAGGAAAATTATTCAAATAACAAAAATAAAAATAAGGATGGCAAAACATTTCCACTTTATCGTCCGTCCACATTTATGTCAGAGGCTCCAAGCAACATCCCTTTTGCAAAAGTGCAGCTTTTTAACCAATTTGATCCACTGAAGATCAAAAGGAATTGTTAAAGCTCTAATAATGATATGTCACCGTGTTTAAACTTCACAAATGAATCTAGCATCATGAAGCTCTGATATCAGTGAGTTCAAATTAATATATCTTCATCACCATGACAAGGACACATACAAGACATTAAGGTCAAAAACATGAGTTACAGCAACGAACTTGTGGAACTTGTGGGCATAAGCATTTGGCAATGTGCCTTAATACACATCTGTCTGTGATTTACTATTTCTTAATGGGACGTATACCTCAATAAAAGTCATTCTCCCTACATGAAGCACTAGTCACATACATATACATCAAGTGTAATCGTCCTTTGTGACTTTCTGCATATACTCTTTATTATTAGATAACAAGAAAATGCCCACAAAAATCTTGTAAAATAAAATGCACCTCTCTCCAACCCAAGCCACTTATACAACATGCACTCTTTAATATCTAAAGTAAAGGTTGCGCCATCAACCATCGCCTTTTCTTAGTTTTTGGCAAATAGTGATATGAATATAAGATGCATCTCCTTGATTAGACGAGTAGATTGGAATTTGTCTACAAAGACAAATTTATCACAAAACAAAGGACATGAAATAGGAGCTAGAGGAAGAAATACCAACCAATGGGAAGCCCCAACAATCCACGCCCAACGGCTTTTAAGTACTGTATAAAAACGCATGATACAATTAACAATAGAACTTGTAAATATCATAAAACACTGTAACTAATAGCGGCTACTTCCATACCGAGCATTTTGAAGGGTTTTTGCGGAGAGTACTGAAAAGCAGAATCACGATAGGGGATTCAATGACCTAAAAACAACAAAACACGAGGCCTTGATTACTTGGAATAAAAATACTGAGCAATCAATCTAATAGCTATAGCAGAATAAAAAGGTGGGGATACCAAGAGTGAAAGAAGAGTTTTGACAGGATCTGAGATGAGATTGACGGAGTAGAAGTTATGCGCAAACCAGAAACCAGCAATCAACCCTAGCCCACATGCGGAAAGAAGAGAAAAGGATCTTAATGAAGACAACGCTTCAGAACTGTCTACTGTAACTGTAGATTTGCTCGATTTCTTCTTCTTCATGATCTCTCTCATATTTCGACACTCTGTTATCGGAGAATGTGAGATCTGGCCGTCGTGTAAATGTAGGTCTTTGCCTCCATGGAGCGAGTCGGGTATGGACAATATACCATATATATTCCTCCGACCAAAAACAATATACCACATATATATGCATATTTTGACTGGTTCGGTTGAAGAGGATCATTGTGATAGGCTGATGAGAAGATTTTATTGGTTTTTTTACTAATGAACTAATCTTAAAATAATATACAGTGATATTAAAATGAAGAAAATAAAATAAATACATAGTATAAAAATTTAACAAAAATTTTCCTCACTCCTTTTTGTAAGGCCTCCTTACCCGAATTAATATTTATCTATACTGAAAAGAAGAAACATTATGGTCAAAAGTGTAAATAACTCCAAATCATTGTATGAAAATAATTAAGGGTTGTGATTTATCATAATTAATTAACACTTGTCGTATACTTGAACAAAAGTATAATTAATAATTGAACATATATATTAATATTTGAACAATTAGTTAACTAGGACTCGTTCGGTACCAAAATTGAAGAGTGAAACATCGACTGAATGAACTTTCATCCGCTACAATGGGTTCGACGAAGAAAATGGAGAGACTAAATTGGGAGTGAAGAGGCTAAAAATGGGAATGGATGATGGATTTTTCAGTGGGGCATCGAGGTTTAAGCAAATGAATGGGTGAACAACTGAACATGAAACAACAACTTCATTTCTACCCTTATTTGCGTCCTTAAAATCCCTCATCTCTATGAGCTTGGGAAAAAGGCGGTGAGAAACTTCGAAGGTATTTTCTTCCAGTTTGGATCCTCTGAAATTTGGTATGTAACACCAAATGTGTCTCCAATAAGAATAAGACACATGTACACCTAATTAGACAAATTAGAATTAAACAAAAATTACTTTATCTATTTATTATCCACGTGGCAGTATATTATTGGAGACACAGGGTGAGTTACATATATTTGACTCAGAAGATCCTGACTGATTTTCTTCCATCTAACTCTACGATTCTTCTCTTCTCTCTAATAAACATCTATTATTTTACAACAATTTGCATGTCCTCTGTTGCGCTCTCAATATCGAAGGCAACATCTACTTCTATTCCATTTCAACTCTCAAAGTCTTCTTTTATCTCTTTTCTCTTTTGAAAACCTATTATTTTACAACAAATTTGTACTTCCCATATTTTCCAAATATTCCATTTTCGGATCGAATGTAACATATTCTTTTTTTTTTATTTGTCTAATTTATGCTTTTAGAGTAGGGGTTAACTATATTCTTCTATTCGACTACCATGGTTGATTCCAGTTTCATTTCTCTGTAATTTATGCTTTTTGAGTTGTTTACATGTGTGTTACTATGATCCGGGTTGTGGGAAGAAGTCAATTGACCAGCACTAAGAGCAACTAGTATTGTATGAGGAGTCGAATCAAAGCAAGGTGATCCACGACAAGGTCAACTTGTGCCAAATTTTAGAAGGTCGGCATTTGGGGATTTTTAACCATATTTTATCGGCACACCTATGGTTCTTAGGCTTTATATTTGGGAGCAATCCAAGTTCAAATGTTTAGTGAATATCAATGAAGTTGTTAGTGAGCTTCTTTAGGAGCTACACTAGCTTGAGATAAGACATTGAGTATTTATGAACCTTGGAGCTCAATCTAGTTATGTTAAAGTGAATAAAGCTCGTTAGAAGTGTTTGGATCAAAAAAATAAGCTAGCTTCGGGAAGCAGTTTTGGGCTCTTGTGTGGGCCTCGGGCCTTTCTAAGGGGGTTAAGGTCCATCTTCCAAGTAACTTCTATGTAATTTCCATAACCGTTTTAAACCGCTTTTTTGGTGGTTATTTCTCCCCAAAATTGTGGCCCATATCCTTTATACTTTAAAGGGAGAGTTGGTGGATTGCTACAGTGAGCATTTTTTGGCTACTTGCGTGTCTAATTGGCGCTTTATGCTGATATTTTTTTTAAATTTCTCCACAGGTATTGCTTAATGTTGTTGCTTGGTGGGCTGATGGGCCGTTGTCTTCATTTTCTTTTTGTGGCCCATCAATTTCAATTTTTCAGTTTTCAATTTGCCGGTTGCTGGGTATTTGCCTTCATTTTCTCTTCGGTGGCCCATTTTTCTATATGTTGTTGCGACGTTGCCCTGGTTGCTTCCGCCGCTTCATTTCTTCTGATTTTGCAGTTAATAATTTTTTTTCCACCATGCCTTCATCATTCCTTCTGCAAATTCATCATTCCGCCGTCCTTGGTATGTTCTCTATATTTATTGCTCTACAGACGGCGTATTTATTCCTTACGTATCTCCTCGCAGATGGACGTTTCTTCTCAGCGAAGTGAATCTTTCGTTCTTTTCACTAGGGTTGCCACTTGGAGCTCTTATTAATGCACGTGGAACCTTCAACAACGAACTACGTGTATCTTCTTCATGCATGTGTGTAGGGAGTAAATTTTATCCCCCCGATGGAGATTGCTATAAATTTGTTCACACGACGATCATTACCCATGCGGTTCTACTTTTCGTTTTGTTTGGAAAAAAAATTTGTTACGGGCTTGAATCTTCTGGCAGGTGTGAATGTCTTTTGGCCCTTTCGACTACTTTTACATTCGTCTATTTAGTTTTATTTATTACTCACCTACACCTACATACATTTGATCAATGGGTGACTCTTTATCTCCATCTCCATATATATATATATATATATATATATATATATATATATATATATATATATATATATATATGTGTGTGTGTGTGTGTTTTCTTAAGTTTACGTTTGAAATTCTTCGATTACATTTTTTTATTTTAGAGTCCTTTGCTCGGTTTTTCTTATATCTTATAGCAGAAAGTATGAGGTTGCTTCTCCTCTATTTTATTCTACTACTATTTTTGTTCAATTGTTTTTTCCTCTCGATGACAGTATGAGATTTACTAGCAGAGAGTTGTTCAAATCATAGTGATTTAGTTTACTTTACTTACCTACATGCCCATTCTACTGCTATTTTCTGCACATTTTTTTTGTTCAATTATTTTTTCCTCTCGATGACAGTATGAGATTTACTAGTAGAGAGTTGTTTAAATCATAGTGACTTAGTTTACTTGACTTACCTACATGCCGATTGAAACAAGGCTATGAGAGATTTTTAGTTTCTTAACTTTTTTACTTATTTTCAGTTGTTTTCTTTGTGGATCAATCTTTTTTTTTTTTTTGTAGGTTTTCATTTTTGGCTTTCGTATGCTGCTTCGATTATCATTATCAGCCTCGATGACATATGGTTTTCTTCCATGAGAGGGGCGTTTTTTAGTATAGCCTTTATTGGTGTTTGTTGCATGCTGGACACGGTGTTGTTTATGGTTATTTTCGTACTTGTTTGCTCGATGACGGTGATGTTTATCCCATGAGGGCGACTTTTTTTGTTGTATATTTGTCTAACCTTGTTATCTGGTTTCTTATTCCCGATTTAAAGGAGCTGTACTGGACCTTCACTAGAGCGCCCGTTAGGTCACCTGATTATATGTTTAAAATTAAGCTTCTCTAGTTCTTTTTTGGCTACAAATGTTTCATATTGGGTTTGTTTTATATTGCAGTTTTGTGCCTTCCGATGGCTTACTATCAAAGATTGGCATTCGATTTGTGCTCGTACTGTTTAGTCTCGATGACAGTATTTCTCGATGACAGTCGCATTTTGACTACCAGAGATATAGTTGCTTCCTCCGGCTTCGGTTTGGTTTTTTTAATTAATGATAATTGTAGCAACTGTTGTTTTGTTGGTTTCCATTCTCGATGACAGCGTCGTCTTGCCATCAGGGACGTTTTTAACATTTGCTAATCAAGTTCCAGTAATTTTTTTGTAGAAAGTAACATTTTTCATTTGTTGGTGTATAAATTTAGAGAGGATTAATTGAATCTGTGGCTCATTTTTTACCCCGTGGCGTTACAGGTTCCTAAAGGCAGACATATTTACATTACGTTCTTTGTGGGTCATATAGGTGAGGCACCATACTTTCATCTCTTTTTTTTTCCCCTTTTGTTTACGATGAAGTAGTTTTACATAGTCATTTGTGATTTGCTTATTTGTTTTATCTCATAATATTGATTCATCGTTGTGATTTTGTTTTCGTCTCTTCTCTTGTTTGCTTCATGTGTTTCTTGTTGTGTTTACTTGTCCCCACATTTCATGTTTTATTATGTTCTCTTGCATGTATCCCTTTCTTTTTTAAAATGGATTCACCCGTCTAACTGTATATTTTAGTGAGATCGGCCTATACGTATACCTGACAACTATATGTTAGCGACCATGTCGAAGCCAACAATGACTCTAGCGCAGTTAACCAACAAGGCACGTGCTGAATTTGTTCGAATCAAGGTTGTAGACAAGCACCCTAAGCAAGAGAGCTCTTCCAGAGTCAGTTACCAGCGTCTTGTTTTCGTCGACGAACCGGTAAAGATTTTGCCCTAACTAGCTTTGCGGTTATTGTCTTTTTAAAAAATTTATTATTATTATTTGCCTCCGTTCCCTGATGTATATAATATATATACATAACCTTTATATATATATATATATATATATATATTTGACTTACTATTTACAGCAACTCTTATGATTTGCTTTTTTGATTTGTATATGTATATATCTATGTTTGTTTTTTGACTTTTTCTATACCATTGTCGTTCAAGGGACTAGGCTAACAGCCACGTTATTTGGCGTCGACACTGGAGTCTACAATGAGATCTTGCTTAGGGGGAAGATTTACGATATTAGGAACATGGTTGTGAAGGAAGTGCCACCACGTTTTGCCTCTTACCCTGGCGAGAAGCAATTGCATTTTACTAATTTGACGGAAGTGCTACCTGTTGAAGAGGAAGGCGAGACAAGTGTCATTGTTTCCCCTTATACGTCACTGCAGCAGATTCCGGTGGATGCTTCTACGGATGACCGGTTTGGTAAATATCAGCTATTCATTTATTTGTTTCATTTTATAGTTTCATGTAACATATATTGAAACTTATTTCATTCACCTATTTTTCAGACATGATTGTGTATGTATTGGTTGTTCACCCTGAGAAGATGGTTTCCATAAGTGGTTTCGTGCATCCAGTTAGGGAAATCTCAATTACGGTTTCAAGGTTTGTTCTCCCTCTATTAGTTTTTACATATGCTAGATTGTGTAACAAGTATTAAATTGTTCTTGCTTGAAGTTACATCTATTGTTGTTTGTTGCGGTATTAGAACAAACTCATTTAGGCTTCTTTTTTTTCCCCAGCGGAGATGGCATTGTGCTTGTGGCAGCTTGGAACAGGCGCATGATTGAACTGTTTGATTCTATTGAATCCCATTTGGAAAGGGATGCTGTTGTAGAGTTGTCTGGCCTCAAGATTAGCCGTTTTAGTGGCTTCTCCCTTGCAACATCACTGTCAACTGAATTGAAGCTCTCTCCTAATTGTGCGGAGGTTGTCTCTCTCCGACAATGGTACATAAATGTTGGCCTATGTATCGAGCCATTTTTTATTTACTGTTATTGTTATTAATCTTATCATATTATTTACCTTGTATTTATCCTAAATCGTAGGGTTGTGGCAAACAAGGAACTTGCTGTTTCCCGGATTACTGCGAGTATACAGGTTCAGCTTCCTGGTTATCCCAGCGAACTGACAAGCATAGGAACAACATTGTCCATGTAGGTTGAATATAAACCAACGTTGTAGCCCATCAATATCAACTATGCAATCCTTAGCACATATTCTTGCAACTTATGTTCGAGTTCGTAGCTTGTAGTCGATAATGAAATAAATTTCAAAAGAAATATGAAATATATACATCTTCTGATTACCCATTCCTTCGGTTATGAAAACACAAGTCATCTTCTAATCTACACATTCTAATTTTTATGCTTTGTTGTGAGGTCAATGCTTCTTTTATTATCACAAATTACCACTCATTTTTACAATTCATCTGGGTGTAATAATCTTTATTGTTTTTATGTATTACTGTACATGATACAAATGATTAGAAACACCAATAATCATCATACAAAAAGAACAACATGGGTGTTTTTTTAAAGAAAATATAATATGATGGTAATTTTGTGTGATTTATAGGCGGCTTTATAATAAAATTTTGTCACAATTTCACCCTCATGGTTGTTTATTGTGAAATAGTCTTACACTGATTTTAATTTTAAAGTTCATATTAATTTTAGTTTGTCTTGCATTGTTTTTCTTTTTCCTTTTATTTACAGAAGATAAATTTGTCGAAAATGTACTGGATTAGTCCTATATTATAAAATATAATCAAAAGAATATCATGAATTTATAGTCTAAGTGATTGCAGACGTATTAGAAACTTATGCCAAATGTGATGAGCCCCTAATAATCGGTTAACAAATTTATAGTCTAAGATATTTGAACAACTGAACAAGCAAACGATCATGTCCTTTATAGTCTAAGTTATTTGAACTTGAGGATCTTATAAAGTGATTTTTTCTTCTCTTTCCTAAAGAATTAAGATTTTCTATATCCATGCAAGTAATATATATGTATATTGCAAGTGCCTTTATAATAAGTTAGTTTACAGTTAATAGATCTTATTGGTTTTATTTGTCAGTTTACTTTCATTTTATTGAATCTTTCTACCATATTCTAACACCTCATAAAATACTGCTGCTTGTTTTTATCCAGCCGGCAAATGTCGCAGAGGCACTCTTCATCCGTATCAGGGCTCATATTCCAGAGATAGGCTTTAGTGATGTTCGCCTCTCAGTCGGGTGTCGTGCATGTGGCAAAGCTAGCATCACCGCAATTGATGACCTAAATGCTAACTATAGTTGTGAAAGTTGCACTGTTGTTAACAAGCCGGAGGCTAAGTAATAACCCCCTTCGCTAATAGTCTTTTGATATCATCCTACTAAAGTTCCCTAACCCTATTGTCTTGACCTCATGCAGGTTTTACCTTCGATTTAAATGCACGGATGGGACTGGTACTCTTACACTGGACGCATATACGAAACACGCCGAGAAACTTCTCCAGCTTCGCAGCGAATATTTTCATGGAAAAAATGAAGAGGTTTTCCTTAATTAAACTGCTTGAAATTTCTAAATTTCTGCTTGTAGCTTTACAACCAGTACTCGTCTAAATGATATATATATATATATATATATATATATATATATATATATATATATATATATATATATATATATTCCTAACAACTTTCTCGTGAAACAGGAACGCAGGAATGTGTTGTTCGCCGCAGAGGCTAAATATCGTGCCAAACCAGTTGAACTTGTCCTAGCTCCAGCCAAGTCTTTGCTAATTAACAATAAGAAACTCAAGTGGATCCTCAGGGAAGTGCTGCTGTGAATGACAGTTGTTTGTTGGGATATTTTGAACATGGAAGAACCGCTTTTTGTTAAATGCTAAGGTTTTAGTTGCACTTCGGTTTAACGTATGAATTGCCTACTGTTTTACACTACCGCGCCAATTTTGTCACCTTGTAATATATACGGGCGCTGCTGTACGTCACTGCTTATCGTTCCCACTGTTAACTTTTGATGTTTTATGCTTGTATAGTATGACAATGATCTCTGCAAATATAATTAGTATTTTCATAATGTGGTTTACCTCCTTTACTTATTTGTCTGCACTTTATATATGATGTGATTGATAATTTCTCCCTTTCTACTAGGTTGTTAATTATGCTGCACAGTTCCAATTTTTTCTTCACATAAGTTTTTTTTTAAAAAAAAAATCACTGCTTATAGTTGCCTGGACGTAAAATAATTTCTGTATTTAGCACCTATAAAGAAATTGATCTGTTTATAGTTGCATGGACATAGACTCTTGTTTGTAATAATTAGCTATAAAGAAATTGATCGTTGTTTTCACACATAAATTAAGCAATGTAGACTTAATAGTTGTGTTTGTTTTTTAAAATTTCTTTCTATTTACTTGCCATTTACAACAACTTCAATTTGTGTCTTCGTTGTTAACGTAGGAACAACAACTGCCAGCCACTAGGAAAACCCATGGACTTACCAGAATCGTCAACTAATCCCAAAAAACGTCCATGCCAACCGAGAAGGAAGATTTGCAAGGCCATCGGCCTTGAATATGTCCCACTTGCAGCACACATCTTACCACGTCAGCAACCGTATCGACATTGTAACGCGACAAAGTTTGCATACGAGACGCCAAACCTCTGTTGCTCAAATGGTGAAATAAAGTTACATTTAGATCAGCTGCCACATGCTATCATTGAACTTATGACATCGACTTCGATCATGGCCACTCACTTTAAACAGTATGCTCGTCTGTACAATAATTTTTTCGCATTCAGTTCACTTGGGTACGACAACATAGAATCTAAAACCGAAAAAGGAATTTATGTCTTCCGTCTACAAGGACAATTATATCATTACCTTCCAAGCCTTACACCTAATACCTCAAACCGGAAATATCTACAATTATATTTCTACGATGGACTACAAGAAAAGGAACAACGTATCCAAACATTCGCGGAACTTAATCCTGAAATAATATGTTTGCTAACTGATTTGATGTCAACAAACCCTTACGCCTCCTTCTTTAGAAAACTTTCAGAGCGCACTGTCGATGTAGATACCAGAATAACAATCTCCAAAAATCCTGTGTTGGATCAACGTGTTTATAATGCACCTACATCTGATGATGTTGCCGCTATAATTGTAGATAACGATGATGTTAACCGGATTAACAGTCCTGACGTTATAGTCATGGGAAACGAAATGAAAACCTATAAAATTATGCACTACTATGGTTGTTACGATCCATTACAATATCCAATTTTATTCCCTAAGGGACAATGTGGGTGACATCAAGGAATTAAAAAAAAAAGGCTCGTAGGCGACAAGACCCAGAAGACAACTTATTTCCGCTGTTATCTGATCCTGGTCAAACTGCGCCGTCGTTAATACTGCGTGAGGAACAAGGTAACCATGTGTAGAACTGTTGTTCGTTAATTGTGAAGTTTTTAATACTTACTTCATTTTACTTTTCTTTTTACAGCAACGCAGAGAACACACACATCTGACAATAGTGAAATTTCTTGCCGCGAATACTACAGTTACCGCTTTCAAATACGTGACAATAACAATATCATTAAAGCTGGTCGGATATATCAACAATATATTGTTGACATGTACGTCAAAATTGAAAACACAAGACTCGACTTTTTACGTCGGAACCAAAGCACAATAAGAAGTGAATTGTATCACGGTATCGTCGATAGTGTTCACGAAGGGTACATAAATGCATCTGACATTGGAAAGCGCGTTATTTTACCAGCGTCTTTTATTGGTGGACCCAAGGATATGAAACGTCGATATTTGAATGCAATGACCCTGGTACAGAGATATGGAAAGCCCGATGTATTTATTACTATGACTTGCAATCCTAACTGGGCAGAAATAAAAGAGCATTTGTCTCATGATGAAAAAACTCAAGATCGTCCTGATTTACTAACACGTATTTTCAGATCTAAGCTAACTGCTTTAAAAAAGACTTTGATAGAAAAGGAAGTTTTTGGTAAGGTTGCTGTAAGAGTAGATGTAGTAGAATTTCAAAAAAGAGGTTTGCCTCATGCACATTTACTAATTATTCTTTCATCTGATCACAAAATACATAATGCTGACAACTTCGACAAATATGTATGCATAGAGTTACCTCCTAAACATTCAGACGGTTTACGCAAACTTGTAATACAACATATGATGCATGGACCGTGTGGAAAGCATAATACAAACTGTGCCTGTATGAGATTAAAAGGGAAAAGGAAAATTTGCAAATTCAATTATCCCAAGAATTACTCAGAATATACAACAAGCACTGATGACTCATACCCTGTATACAGACGCCGAAATAACGGAGACAGTGTACAGATACGTGGTGCATCCTTGGATAACAGATGGGTCATTCCATACAACCCCTATTTACTAGCTATGTTTAACTGCCATATAAATGTCGAGATCTGTTCAACTATAGGTGCTGTAAAGTATATTTACAAATATGTTTATAAAGGACATGATAAAGTAAATTTTGCACTACAATCAAATAATGATCAAGTACGTGACGAAATCAGCGACTACCAAAACGGACGGTGGATCTCGCCTCCTTAATCTGTTTGGCGCATTTTTTCGTTTGACCTATATGACATTTACCCAGCAGTCATACCTCTACAAGTTCACTTACCTCAAATGCACTCTGTCAATTTTTCAGGCAACGAAAATTTGCTAGACATCATTACGGACGATAGTCGGCAGGCAACAATGCTAACAGGATTCTTTGAGGCAAACAAGAATATAACTTCACATACAAAGTATTTATATGGACAGTTCCCTGAATTCTTTGTATGGAACCAAAAGAATAAAGCCTGGCAAAAAAGATATCAACGCCCTTCCGTTGGCCGACTTACGTATGTTAACCCATACGAGGGAGAACGATATTACCTACTTTTGTTACTAACTCACATAAAAGGCCCAACGTCATTTGAAAACCTAAAAACTGTTAGAGGTCATCTTTTCCCCACTTTTGAGGAAGTTGCGTTACAACATGGACTCATAAAATTAAACGGATACACAGAAGCTTGCATGCAAGAAGCAGTTGCAATCAACATGCCAAAAACA
This sequence comes from Fagopyrum homotropicum, assembly GCA_033239125.1. Lineage (NCBI taxonomy): Eukaryota > Viridiplantae > Streptophyta > Magnoliopsida > Caryophyllales > Polygonaceae > Fagopyrum > Fagopyrum homotropicum. The sequence continues at coordinate 144,027,550 of BSWB01000005.1, forward strand.
TTACACAGATTGTTCGCAACGCTTCTTTTTTTTGTACACCTACAGACCCACAATTACTATGGGAATCCTATTACGAGGCACTCTCAGAAGATTACAACCATCAATATCCAGCTGACAAATATAAATCATATAAATTGACATTGAATGAAATTGAAGCCTACTTAAATGGGATGGGAAAATCTTTAAACCACTACAGAATAAAGGACATTCACTTGGGAGATAACACTGCCAGCCATTATAACCGTGACATTGAAGATGCCTTAAATGCACCAATACCCAAACAATATATAAACGCACATAAATTACTTAATGTTAGGCAAAAAATAGCGTACAAATACATAATGAAACATGTAAATGATAACAAAGGGGGAGCTTTTTTTATTGACGGACTTGGCGGAACTGGAAAAACATTTTTATACTGTGCATTATAGGCTAAATTGAAGAAAATGAACAAAATAGTCCTGCCAACAGCAACTTCTGGCATAGCCGCGTCAAATCTACCAACCGGACGGACCGCTCATTCGCGATTCAAAATACCCATAGACGACAACATCAATCACTTTTGTAATGTATCCAAACAAAGCAATCTAGCAAATTTACTTCGTCAAACAACATTAATTATATGGGATGAACCTTCAATGGCTAAAAAACAAAATGTTGAATCGCTAAATACACTTTTGCAAGATATATGTAACTCATCAGAACTTTTTGGGGGGAAGATAGTTGTATTCGGTGGAGATTTCCGTCAAGTACTGCTTGTCGTTCCACATAAGGGCCAAAAAGAAGCAATAAACGCAAGTTTAGTCAGTTCTACAATTTGGCCGTCATTAGTAAAATTCAAACTAGATGAAAATATCAGGGCTTCTGAAGATCCTGAATTCGCCAATTTTTTGCTTAGTCTGGGCGACGGGAAACTATAGAAAGAAGAACAGACATATATCAAATTACCACAAGAACTAATCAGTGTACAGATATCAAACAAATTACAACAGAATTATTAATTAACAATATTTTCCCAGAAATGTTCACTCGTTATTTAACTGATGACATTTTTACTACACGGGCAATATTAACTCCAAAAAACACCGATGTAGATTACATAAACGAAGAAATGATATCAAATTTCCCAGGAACAGGTAAAACATATACCAGCTTTGACTCAGTCACAGATGATTGCCGTAACATATATCCAATTGAATTTTTAAACACATTACAGCCGAATGGAATGAGCCCTCATCTTTTGGTTCTGAAGCAGAATTGCCCAGTTATACTTTTAAGAAATTTGGATCCTCTAAATGGCTTATGTAATGGTACAAGATTACTATGTAAAAATTTCTATAAAAATTTAATACATTGCGAGATAACTACTGGATATTACAAAGAAGAGCAAGCGTTTATTCCACGAATAATATTAAAGCCTTCTACTACTAAATACCCTTTTGCTTTCCAAAGAAAACAGTTTCCCATAAAGCTTTGTTTCGCCATGACTATAAACAAATCTCAAGGTCAAACCCTAGACCAAGTTACGCTATACTTACGCGAGCCATGTTTCGCTCATGGACAAATTTACGTTGCATTATCTCAAGCTAAAAGAAGACAAGGTATACATGTATTTGCTACAAAGGAGGACGATGTCATTGGGTTTGATGATAGGATAAAAAACACGGTGTCATTTGAAATTTTGCAAAAGGCTCATGAGTATAACTTTGAAGAATGTAAGAAACATTAGAATCCACCATTTTTTCTTACTATCAATATCAATTTCCTTATTCTAATTTTTTTAGAAATGTTTCCTTTTTAATTGTACTAAATATTAAATTTGCAGCTTCAACAAATAATCCTATACCAGTTCAGTACCTCAACGAAGGTTAACACCTTCACACCTACATAAACGCTGTCACTACATATGGTCACCAAGATCAGCCAAAAAGGAATCTTCTCGATGTCGAAATCAACAGCTCTACAGCGCATCTACGACAACCCAATATTTACTCAGTTACCTTATGATGTTCAACAATCAATTATGTAGATGTTTCTTAACCTGTTTATGTTTTATGTGCAAGAAGTTGGTTTACATTAAGTTAACAATGTCAATGTACGGGAACTCCATTCAAGCGCGCGCGGAGCACGCGCTACCGCCTAGTGTGTATAAAAGGGATAGTTATTTGCACTTTATTTCACATTCGTTTTTGCAACAATAAGTTTTTGGTTCCATTATATTGACATTTGATATACTTTCTTATAGCTTGTGTTGTAAAACTGGAAAGACTAGTATAGTTTCTCTGTATTGACAAAGGAAAGAGATCCATCTTAGGTTGGTTTTGTATTGAAAAAACCTAGAAATACCCTTTCTTACAAAGTAATACAAGTATGTACCGCTTTATTCCACTGAGGTATTTGAATATTTCCGGCGTAAGGGAGACTATAGTTAGAAGGAAAATTCATGTATGAATGACTCGTTATATAATCCAAGTAAATGGTTTTAACATATAACAATCGCTATAAGACTTGCAATTGAACTTAATTTCTATTACAGTTCTGTATACTCCTTTTCATAGATTATAAACTCTTTGTTGGTATTTGTCTACTCCTTTATGAAGATTACAAACCCGTGGTTAATAATTTGTTTTCACTTCAAGATATTTATATTAATTTGATTGACAGTTGTGACAACCCTCTTCTCACTTAAGTGGGACTACGTCCATTTGGTCTAAAACGAACATCGATTATACAACATATGGTAATTGTAAGATTGTATTAAAATGCCATCTTATGTGTTTTGTTTTCTCCTATCCTATGTTTAGGGTAGATGGAAGATTGTCTCTTTAGCTTATGCAATTATGGTAGAACATATATATATATATATATTTTGGAGGGGGGTTTGAAGATGTGTAAAATGTTATTTTCCACTTATGCTACTTAAACAATATTGTTAAATATATCTAACTGAATAAATATACCGTGTGATTAAATAGAATGTTTGAATAAGTTGTAGCGTAAGTCGTCGTTCTTCTTTGACGAATGAGGCGAATCGATGGTGAGCGCCGATCATTGTCTTCTCTCACGAACGATGACCCTTGTGTTATGATGAAAATTTTGTTGGGTCCTTCGTTTCTCTTCTCAAATGAATTGTCTAAGGCACGTGCATGTCAAGTGCCACTAATTAACAATTTTTATAAAAGCCTATTTTGGTCATTTAACACATACTTCATCCTCTTCATTTCCGTTTAAACGAACACCAAATCAAACACAATATATTTCATTTCCTTCAGTTTCATTAACACTTTTCAGTTTCAATTTCAGTTCCATTAATTTTATTTATACCAAATAGGCCCATAATTGAATTATTTCGAATACAGAACAATCGAATATAGTCGAACATCTAAAATATTTGAAAGATTATGAATATTGTTGAACAATTTTTAATCAAACAAATACATGTGATATTTAAATAATTATTAATTGATCAAATGATTGTAGATTTTTCTTACTTTTGACAAACTTCCTTTCACTTAAACCCAACTCTCAGCTTAAAGTAAAATATTTGGAAAAATTAATAAACAATGAAAGCCATGAATTGAGAAGGATGTGAAAATTGGATTATATAATCATTTTGATTAAGATCTAAATGTTCTTTGAAGTCACTAGTTCCATTATAAGTTGTCTATAAAAACAATCACATCAATAAAATAATCATTTATATAACAATTACTTGATGTATGAGCTATATTAGCTAAGCCGATATTGAAAAATTAGGCTCTTTATCTTAAATATATTTCAAACTGATTAAGATCTAGATGTTCTTTAAGTCACTAGTTACAATATAACTTATATAAGTTGTCTATAAAAACAATCACATCAATGAAATACTCATTTATATAACAATTATTTGATTTATGAGCTATATTAACAAAGTCGATATTGAAAAATTAGACTCTTTACCTTAAATATATTTCATATTGTAAGCTATAAAACATCATTGGTAAAGATTGTTTGTAAAAATATGATAATAGTGGAATAGAAGGATGAACATAAGTAATAATAAAATGACGTGTGAACATTACAATGTTTTAGCATAAACAATAACAATTAAACTCTCCTGAACGCCAATCCAACGAAAGAAAAAGTCGATAAAAATTACAATTTTGAGACATCGTCGGTAATTTTATCACAAGTTTATATACAATGACGATGATCATAATAAAATAGATAAGATTCAAATAACATTAATAGTTAAAATCTTCTAAAAAATAAATTGACGAAAATAAATTTGAAGATAAAATGAACTAAATTGAGACGATAACAACACTAACAACTATAATCTTCTAATCAACAAATTGGCGAAAAAAATGTAGTTAATACAAATTACAAATTCGAAACATCACTAATAATCTTATCGCAAATTTATATAAAATAATGACGGACAAATAATAAATTAATGTCAAACAATATATAAATGTAACACCGAAACACCTAAACTAAAACTATAAAACTCAAAAAGAAAATAGAGTTAGGGCCTGCTTAATTATGTGGTTGTTGGGGTTTTTTTAGTTTAGGGTTATATGGGGTTTATAATTTGTGGTGTTTAGTTGTAGTTGTAGGGTTGAAGTTGTGGTTTTAGATCAGATTGTTTGAGTTTCTTTTGAAATCTTGTAATTGAAGATTTTAGGAGATTTCTAGAAGTTTTTATTTTTTTTCATACCAACCTTACCCTCTCATTCCTTCTCCTCTTCTCTGTAGCATATTTCGTTCGATCCAACCAAATGCGGAGTACACGGCGGCGGAGGGGAGCTCTAGTTCCGGCGGGGCAGTGGAAGGCGGAATACGACAGTGCAGTGGAAAGTGAAATCCGGCGGTGCAGGGGAGTTGGAAATCACCATTGTTGACCTCAAATAATGTTTGAAGTGGTGACCTAAAGAACCCAGAATGAAATTTGCGTTTGAAATTGGAGCAAAGATGGAAATTTCTCTCTCAGTGCTACAATATCAACAAGAAATCTTCAATTGATTATTAAATTTGAACAAAATACTGCAGAAGAAGACCTTGAAGATGAAGAAGACAATAGCCATGGGTGAAGATGGAGGAGAGATAAATTAGAACTTTTGTGATTTGTGAGTATCTGACACTTTTTGTTTATTGATATTTTAGGGGTATTTTGGTAATTGATTAAAATCGAAACTAGTTTCGAACCATTTAACTAAACACGTAATCTATGAACCACAAATCTCGCAACCATAACCACTATAACAACAACAAACGCAACCCGTAAACTACAACCATTTAACTAAACAGAGCCAAAATATTACATTACAATCACATATAAATGGTAGGCTCTTACACAAAACTACAAATTCGCTACTTCTATCTATTTGTTGTGTGGAGTTTGAGTTTGTGACTCATGAGGTGAAAGCAATTCTTATTGTACAAAGTACAAACAACAAACCGTAAAAGATCATTAGTCTGGCTGGCGCGGTCCAATTTTCAGGCCGGTACTGGACCGGATACAAACCCGGTTCACTTGGTGTTTCCCCTTCATCAGTCTCTTCCCTCCTCAAAACCCACAACTCAAAAGCCAATACCCCGACACTGCGTACTGGCGAAGAAAGCAATTCTCAATCGGCAAACACTCCTCCACCGTCGCTACCTTCTCCACCTGCAATTGGGATCTCTCTCACTCCAACCCTAGCGACACCGTGTAGTTTCTCCGTCCATAGTTACATGGCTTCGCCAACTATGTCTTCTACGGTATTCTCTCACCTTTCATCCAGCAGTTCATTATATCTGGCACTGATTTCATGCTTCTAATTTTCTCGTTTTTCGGGAAATATAGGAAGAAGACGATGAATCTCAGTTTATACGCCTTCAAGAAGCAGTGCAATCTCATCCAGACGACCCTTCGCACCAATTCAGCCTTGTAATTTCTCTTTCTCTCTTTATATATTACCTCCGTTGTGTACTTCAGTAAATTTTAGCGGGGGTTTCTTGTTCAATTTCATTGTAGGGATTGTTCTTATGGAGTAGAGAAGGTATTGATTGTAGGGAGAAAGCAGCCGAGCATTTCATGTTGGCTGCTAAGTTGAACTCTCAAAATGGGGAAGCGTTTAGGTATCTTGGTGACTATTATAGTCGATTTGATTTGCCAAGAGCTCTCAAGTGCTATCAGAGAGCTGTCTCTCTCAATCCTGATGATTCTCACTCCGGGGTCAGTGTTGTCTTTATAATTTTTAATTCTGTCTATATGTTCGCTTGTCTTCAATTTTCATATTTGTTGCTTATGACATTCTGGTTTTGCTCTTTTTAATGCTCCATCTATTGTTTTAGGAAACGTTGTGTGATTTGCTGGACAAACAAGGGAAGGAGAGTTTGGAGATGGCTGTATGCCGTGAGGCTTCGGCCAAGTCTTCTCGTGCCTTTTGGGCATTAAGCAGATTGGGTTGTCTCCTGGTATATTTTGAATTTTGATCTTTCTGTAGCTTTTTGATACCATCTACTGGAGCCTTTTGTCTGTTTGTTGCATTGTTTCTTATGAAATCTGTTTTACATGGTCAGGTACATCAAAAAAAGTGGTCTGAGGCTGTTCCAAACCTTCAACATGCCATCCGTGGTTATCCCAAGTGTGCTGATCTTTGGGAGGTGTGTAATGTCATGAGCAACTATGTGTGTATTTGTTATTGATGTAAACACTTGTTTGATTTCCATTACTTAATCTTTCATATGTAGGCTCTGGGTCTAGCCTATCAGCGGCTTGGGATGTACACTGCTGCAATCAAGGTATTTTCACCCTTGCTTACTTTTTGCTCCTGAATGTCTATCTGCACCATCGTGCTTGTTGGGTTCTCTTCTACACTATCACTGACCAGTCAAGGTCCCGAAAGGTCAAGTAACAATAATAGCACATTTAAAAGCCTTTTTACTTGGTAAATTTAGAGAGAAAAAATAGGATTGGCCTTTGTCATCGTTGGTGTTAATCTCTTGACTTCTTGAGCAGATAGTCGTTGTCTGCATTGTGCAGTATTACTTCTTTATCCTATTCTCAAGTTAAAACTAATCGCTCCTCTGTCCTCTTACTAGTCATATGGGCGAGCCATGGAGTTGGAGGATTCGAAGGTCTTTGCCATGATTGAGAGTGGAAACGTTTTCCTAGGGCTCGGTTCATTTAGAAAGGTCTGTATTATACTATTACACAACATTTTCTTTTTTTGGTGGGAATACTATTATACAACATTGATCTATTTGCGAACTTCAAATTTGGTGAAATTTATTGAATTTTGTGATTGCTTTGATTTTTCTATTAGTTTAACATGATTGATTGCGAGTATTTCTTCGACTTATCTTTTGGAGGAACATAAACTTTGCTAAGGTGCTTAAAGTCACATGATTGATTGACTGCGAGTAATTTTTCTAATTAGAAAAATTACTCAAATTTGAGAAGATACATGACTCCGTGTGTCAAATAGAACTTGTGAATCATTTTATGAACAAGTTGTGTACACATTGTATTTATTCTTGTTAAAAAATGAATAAATTAAGAGATATACTGAAATGACAATATGACTTTGAATGATTCAATTAGTTCACTTAATTATTTCCGTATATTAATTTCCTCAGCACAAAATTCCACTAAGCTGAAGCATTACGGGCTGTAAGGAGTGGCATTATACTTTCTAGGTTCTACTGTAACATACAAGTATACAATCAGCTACATGGTACTATGGTAGATGAGTGGTAGGAAGTAAGAGTGTGGTGTTTGAAAAACATCCTTCAATTGGGATTTTGCCCGACTCACATGTATGCCAAAAGGACTCTGATGAGATGTAACACCGAACCCTATTTATGCAGGGAATAGAACAATTTCGTCAGGCTTTACAAATGTACCCCCAGAATATTGCTGCACGGTATGGACTTGCTTCAGGACTGCTTGCTTTATCTAAAGAATGCATAGATACAGGTGCATTTACATGGGCAGCATCATTATTGGAGGTTGTGGAGATTCCCACACGATTATACAATTTACCATTTTCCCCTATCCTGTCAAATAAATGGTGTAATATGTCTTTACATCATAGGAGGCAGCTGAAATTGCAATCTCTAGCACTAGCTTAGCTGGAAATATGGCTTCCATCTGGAAGTTACATGGTGATATTCAGGTGCCCTTTTTTGCCTTTTTCTTCTTGAATTGCCCTTCCAATCATATATGTATACATCAAAGATTAATTCTACAGTTTCTAAATGTGAAATGATAAAGATTCATGTTTTATATATGAAAGTTCTTTTTTTTTCTTTCGTTTCACTCATTGTTGTAGGAACTTATGCATTTTCAAATTTGACCAATAATTGGCTAATTTCTGTTGCCTTTATAGCTAAGCTATGCCAAATGCTTGCCATGGATTGTGGAAGGTGCGATTCCAGATAATGAAGAAGCTTTCACCGCCTCGATAGTCTCCTGGAGAAACAAGTGCTTTTCAGCGGGTCTGCTTTCTAAGCGTTCATATCAAAGAGCTTTACAGTTGGCACCATGGCAGGCAAATATTTATATTGATGTTGCTATATCTGCGGATCTGTGCTGCAGCTTAGATGAAAGCTGTAAAATGAATTTGGCATCCAGGTATGACAGACTGAGATTTTTTAATGCACTTTTGAAGATGTCAGAGCTTCTTATTTACCAGCTTCCTTACCAGGCAGTTACCTGAGAAGATGGCACTTGGAAGTTTGTTACTTGAGTGCGGCAACCATGAATTCTGGGTTGCACTCGGATGTTTGTCTGGTCATAAAGCACTAAAGCAGCATGCCTTTATCAAGGGATTGCATTTGGATGTATCTCTAGCTATTGCATGGGCATATCTTGGGAAGGTAATCTGGGAATACCTCGTAATCTCAATACAAAATTTGTCTGCTCACCTCCTTTCTTGTATTTTGGTGCAAGTATATTTACAAAGCCTAGATAATGTCTCAAGTTATACACACACACACACACACAGAGGTTGGTTCGGGTGAGGAGGCTTCTTGTAGAGAGGAGGGGAGGAGAAGTTGGTTCCTTTCTGTGGTACCACTAGTTCAGTTTTAATAGACTAATACTTCATTGTTTTATTTTAACCAAACGCTTATTTTTGTTCATAGTTAGAAAAAATGAACACTAGTATTTAAAAATAAAACAAAGGGCTAATATAAAAAATTGAACCAAATTTCTCCTTTCCACGAGGAGCCTCTTCACCGGAACGGCGGAACTAAAATCTCTTTCTCTATATATCTCTTTTAGGCAAACTCAATCATAAGAATATACTCATAAATGTTCAAAAAATTTCCATCCTGCAGTTGTATGGGGAAGAGGGTGACAAGCAATTGGCTAGACAAGCATTTGACAGGGCTCGCAGCATAGATCCTTCTCTTGCTTTACCATGGGCAGGCATGTCCGCTGATATTCATAATAGGTGTAGCCACTTCACCATGTACTTTTTCCATCTGCATGTCTTTGGTCTCTTTTGTCTCATATGTCATACTGGTGTAGGGATCATTTATCAGATGAAGCTTATGAGAGTTGCTTGCGAGCTGTTCAGATAAAGCCTGTAAGTGGTTCATTTTTACTTATTTAATCATGTGGAGAATGTTAATGCTCACTTGCATTGTTGTGAATCATAAGAGAATAGATGGAGTTAGATTTGAAGTCAATTATTAGTTGACCATCGTTTTTCATGATATGGGCACCCTTTAAAGGAGCTGGGTCCACTTTCGCTAGTACAGTAGGACCACATAACTTGTTCTTAAACCTGTGTCCTTTTGGGTTTATGCCTTACGGCTTACGTATTGGCAGGTAGCTGAATTCCAGATGGGTCTCACACAGCTTGCTCTTTCATTTGGTCACATTTCATCACCACTGGTACTTACATTGATTTGCTGCAGTTTGTTGAGAAACAAGTTGTTTCCAATTTACTCATTTTAAGGACATTTTTTCCTTAAGATGCATATTAACTGGGTAAAATTTGATCTGCATAGGTATTTGGAGCCATCCGTCAAGCTGTGCAGCGTGCTCCTTATTATCCGGAATCTCATAATCTTCATGGATTGGTCTCAGAGGCAAGATTAGACTATGAATCTGCTGTTGCCTCTTATAGACTAGCACGTCTTGCAATGAAAACATATTCTTCAACCATAACAAGTTCTCACCTCACTGATATAACAGTCAATCTTGCAAGAGTGCATACTAAGGTATTTTGCGGTTGTTCTCATCCGAGTCTTTCCTATCAATTGTGGATGAGCCCTTTTGCATAAATGTCTCTCTATTTGACTTTCTCACTCATGATATTGATAGTGTGAGACTTTTTTGCTTTATTGGTTGCATTTTCACTACAAGGATCGTCTACTTTGCAGGCAGGGAATGCCTTTGACGCTGTGGAAGAATTAGATGCTGTCAAGAAAAGAGGTATGCAGTGTAGTATGCAAGTCTGTCATTTTTTTATAAAATTTTTCTTGGGTTGTTATATTGTGTTCTTTGTTTGGCAAAACATCACAAATCCACTAAAAAATTAACTAAATTTTATGGTCCTGGGCAAAAAAAAAAACTCTTTCCTCCCCCAATGAAGCATTGCAGAGATCCGGCTATACCACACAATGATGTATTGATGTACTATCATATGAGTTTGTATGTAGTGGTCATCTTGATGATGCTCTGCATCTGTACTATGCGTCTCTTATCTATTTTACAGGATCTCTGGATGTGAAAGGCTTGCAGATATATGTGATATCGCTGTGGGGATTAGGAAAGGGAGATCTGGCTCTGGCTGCTGCTAGAGAATTACTTGGGCATACTGCTTCCTTGGAGCCATCTTCTGCAGCTGCCTCAATAACCTTAATTTGTAGACTTCTTTACAGCATATCTGGAATAGAATCAACAAATAGCATTTTGAAAATGCGCAAAGAACTTTTTCAAAGTTCAAAAGTCAGTTTTGTGGTTTCCGCAATCCATGCTTTAGATCGAAGTAATCGCCTTGAGCCAGTTGTTTCAATTAGCCGCAATGCTCTTTCATCACATGAAGAGATAACTGAAATGCATCTTCTTATTGCTTTGAGCAAAATGGTTCGCTTTATGTTTAATATTTTCCTATTAGTCATCTAGTCTCTCATCCTAGATTTGAAAGCCGACTCCATTTTTTTTTTTGCGTGCGATCTTGTGTAGATCAAACAAGGATCTGAATCCCGGCTTGAGTGGCAACTTGGTCTTCAACACCTTAGAAAAGTTCTTCACAAATATCCTAATAATACCATGCTAAGGTATGCTGCCTAGTCTCTTTGGTGTACCAAGTTGACATTGATTTGTTGTTTGCTGGATTAAATGTCTCCCCTTGATCCACTGTGAACCTTAGTTATGATTCCATACATTTGCAATTTTGTTGCATTATATCTCAGACATGCGTGCTTTGCAGGAACTCGCTTGGATACATCTTATTATCCAGCAATTGTTGGGAAACTTACCATGTTGCAAATAGGTGTTACACTTTGATGCTTCCTGACCATCCAGATAAAGTAGGACTTAAATCACCACATGAGATCTTAGGTGCTGAGGCTGTCGCTTGTCATGCTAGTGAATACAGCAATTTTATTTATTCTTCATCCTGTAGGTATTCAAGCATACAAATACCATCAACAGTTCAGCAAATGCAGAGGTGCCTTTTCATAGTCATCCCCTTGAGTTTTGATTGCTTCTGTTATTTCATTTTCACCTACTTCCTGAACGTTTTCTGATCAGAGACAATTTTATTTGGTTTGGTCAATTTTAGTGGTTATTATTGTTGGTTTCTCTGTGCAGATGGTTACATTTAGAGCCATGGAATGATAATGCAAGATATCTGCTCATACTTGCTCTTCTACGGAAAGCAGGTGAAGCAAGTTATAGACAATATTTCCTTGATGCTCTCAAGCGGATGATTGATGCTGCCTTAGTTTCTGAATTTTATCTGTTGAAGAGTATATCCTCTCAATATCAAAAGTTCCAGCTTCTACTCTGTGCCTCTGAAATTTCATTGCGAGGTGGAGATCTGAGGAGATGCATATCATTTGCAAAGAATGCATCTGAACTTTCGCTTCCCGGAAGCTATATATTCTTTGCTCATTTGCAGCTGTGTCGTGCACATGCTACTGAAGATAATCATGCTAGTCTCGAGAAAGATTACTACATGTGCTTGAAGCTTCAAACACGTTATCCTATTGGTTGGATATGCCTTAAATTGATCATATCTCTGACTTCACTAGAGAATGATCCAAATGCATTAGATAGTTGGTTTGCTGAATGTTTAAAGGATGATGCTGAGTCATTAAAGATGTGGATGGCTGTGTATAAGTTGGTCTGTGGCTTGACTTCTTTCTGGGCTGGAAATTTTCTGCATGCAGAAGAGTATATTTCTGAAGCATGTTCTTTATCAGATACTGAGAGCGGGCTTTTTCTTTGTCATGGTAATCATTAGTAACTCCTTAATGTTCAGCCTTATATCTTGGTTGTCTTTTTTCTTTTCTTTCTATTTTAGCAATTCGGTGAACATGCTTCTTTTTAAGAATACATTTTTGTTATGCTCTGGTACGCCGTTATGCAGCTACTGAATCACTTGGTGCTTTTAGGTGCTATCTGCATGGAATTAGCAAGGAAGCAGTGTGGTACGCATTATCTATCCAGTGCCGTGAAGAGCCTCCGAAGGGCTCTGGAATGTTCTTCTAGTGTTTTGCCATATGCCCCTCTTATGCTAGCCCAGGCTGAAGGAAGCCTTGGATCGAAAGAAAAATGGGAGAGAAACCTTCGCTATGAGTGGTTTTCTTGGCCTTCAGGTACACATCTCACACCTTTTTCTTCAGGTCCCAGCATATGCTGGGGTATCTTCCTATATATTTACTGCAACAACTACAATTTCTGTTCTCTACCTATCAAAGGCCGTGAGGCGATCATTGAATAGTTGGCTCTTTTTGCTTCATCAAGGAAATATCCGCCTTCTCTGAGTTCCTCTTGAAAATCCCTTGTATATATTATGAGTTTATGACAATGATTAGTAGTTATGAAAAACCCTCACTGGAATGTTTCACCGTCACCTTTCGAATGAAGCAAAACTACTAGAATGAGTTAGACGGCACCCTGAAGAAAGTATTGCACATTTACTCTTTTTAACCTTATCGCCATAACCATATTAACAGTGTGATGTGATATGCAATACATCTGAACATTCTTACTATTGTTTAATCTTCTTGTATAAGATCTGCTTAGCATTTCAAATTCTGTATAAATCTTAAATAACAGTATCGTATAAATTTCATATCCTGGCTGTTATATATATGACGGAACAAGTACCGCTCCTTTCCCTGCAGATACCAGGCCTGCTGAGATCTATTTCCAAATGCATCTGCTTGCAAAAGATTTGAAATACGGGACGTCTGACACCTCAAGACACCCAGAGTGTCAGCGAAGCCCCGAGAAATGGATTCTCCAAGCTATCCATTTGAATCCTTCATCTACAAGATACTGGAACGCGCTCTATAAGCTGACAACGTAAGTTCGCTCAACTCTTAGGTTCATACCCGAATCACTGGCAAGCTGATCTTCGTGTTCATTATCTTGTCTTTTATCTGTCTCGTTGTATCAACAACTCTCAAAAGGTCACAAATTTTCAGATAGCATACGATGTAACACAAAATCCTTTCCTGCATCTGATGATCTGATCTCGTCTTGCCTATGAGCTGCTTTAGCTGCAGCTACTTAGAATGTATATTGTTGGTGGCTGTATACTAACTTGCATGTATCATTGGGTAGGAAATTTTAGCTACTGAACCATATTGTAGTCAGGCAATCATTTAGAACTGAAAAATGACTTGTAAATTTGTCGTCCGACTTTAGACATGTTTAGTCAATCGAATCTCTTTCTTTTTTATTCCGACTCCGACGTGTATCGAAGCTAGCCTAGATTTGTCACATGAAACCAAATAGAACAAGAGAAAGCTTTTCACAACAAAATTTACCATATATTTGTAAACATTTTGTTCATTGTTAGTGCTAATTATATCTCTAACACACCTTGATTCTGAATTTGAAAACTGATTTTTTTAATGAAATCAACGTTTCTCCCTCTAATTATACATATACTGTTTGAATTATCAGTTTTTTTTAATGGAAAACAATTTATAAATGCATTATTAAAACCCACTCTAAATCTAACTGCATAAAATGAGTTAAATTTGAAAAAATAAATAAATTGAAACTAGTAAATAATGTGAACCCGAAAACAACCACTTGAATGACACGATTGGCAATGTCCTAAATTTGTATATTAAATGAAAATTGAAGAGTGCGTGGGATCAAATCGGGATTTCATTACATTTATAGGTTCTAAGGCTGCCTACTAATTAATATTTACTTCTTACCAAAAAAATATATTTTTACTTGCTAAAAAAATAACCCTTTTGAATTTTTTATAGAGTAAAAGTGGTTTGTAAGCTATTATTGTAACAGTGAATATAAACAAGTCTATTATGTTTTTACGGATATAAAATAGGCCCTTCCAAATTTTTCTAAAAAAAAAAAAATTCCACCACACCAATATTAAAAAATTGTATAGGTCTACTTTGTATCCGTGATAAAAAAAAGCCCTTCTACACCAATATTCTCTTTTTTATATTATGCATAAATTAAGACCCATTTGAGAAAAAAAAAATTCAATTCTTTCAATAAAATAAACTCCTTTATTATGTTAAAAAATAAATTAACATGACCACAAGCAAAGTCCCTTAGAACAAAGGTCAAGTACCATTTGAAATTATTCAATTTCTTGTTTTTGTTACGATGATGATGATGAACAGCATTCCCATTCTACACATTAATTACCTAACCAAACTATTAATTTAAAAATTAATAACATGATGATCATTAATTCCCAACTCCAAGAAAATCAATGAACTGAACCCCTTTCTTCTTATCATCACACAGCAACTGATCTCTTTCTTGATTAACTTTGTCTCCAACACCAAGAAATGCTGATCTTTCTCTTGCTCCTCCAATGGTGCTAAAATTATAATGAGTACTTCTTGTGAAGGGAAAGTTCAAGCTATTCCTTGCAGTCATATTGTGGTGGTGGTTGAGAAGAAATCTAGCATGGTGGTGCAAATTCTTCTTCGGATCGAACCTCGTTTGTCGCTGTTTCCGAGCTGTTATGACATGGAAGTGGTTCTTGATGGCATTATCGGTTCTTCCAGGAAACAGCTTTGATATCATTGCCCACTTGTTGCCATGAACTTTGTGAGCTGATAGTAGCCTCGCCTCTTCGTCTTCGGTAAACGGCGTTCGGTTGATCTTTGGATCTAGCTGGTTAAACCATCTCAGCCTACAGCTCTTCCCTGCACATTCAAAACAAACCCATATCTATATATATATATATATATATATATGCAAATCCATCCAAACCCTAAATGATCAAGTTAATCCAAAACTGATTGAGATATTAAATAGATATCTATTAAATACGTATAGGGTATGATTGTAATTTGTAGATCCATACCCTTTTACAAAAATCCTTACAAAATGGAATGTTATGTTTGAAATATGAATTTGTATCAGGAACCAAAATTAGGGTTTTTATTTTCTTGAGAAAAAAAAAAAAAAACTCATGCAGGAGTTGTAGTAAAAGATTGATGTAATTCAATGCAAGACCTGATCTTTCAGTAAGATGCTCAGCTATGGCGTTCCAGTTCTGCGGTCCGAATTGCTTGACGAGTTTCGTGAGTTGCGCGTCCTCGGCCGGACGCCAGTGCCCACGGTTGGTGTTCTTACTACTACTACTACTTCCTCCACAATCCTCCATTTGAGAGAAAATGAAAGTGAAGTATAACTCAGTAATGATTTATAAGTGTATATATAATATGTGTGTGGCAAGCATGAACTATAGAAATGCATTATTGAGGAAGAAAACAAGGATAATTAATAGTGTTTTTGTGTGATTCAACAAACTCTCAGATCACATGCAAGTAATTAATTTGGCATTCTACAAATGTATTTTGATGCCTCGATTTGGAAATGCAAAGAGAGATATGAGTTGGGTGTTAACAAATGAGTTGAATTTAAAATCAACGGGGGACCAAAATGAAAAGCTCTACAAATGTCTAAGCTTTAAAATGATACATAGTGGTTTGCAAGAAAGAATGTGTAAAATTGTAAATTAAGTATGAACACAACATATATGCCATTTTGTGTCTCTAACATGTGGGTTATTAATGACTTAATGTGGGGCATTGGATGAAAATACATGCATGCTTCATTGATATATATATATATATATATATATATATATATATATATATATAGGAGAGTTTAATAGTTGTTTTTTATAATCAACATTGTTATAAAGGCAATGCTTAGGAAGGGTATTTACAAATGGATAAAACTTATGGGAAAGTTAAGAATAATGATAATTAAGATCTAGAACAATATAAATGTAAAAATATATGGTAGGAAAATCGTTGATGAGCAAGTCCGTCCAACAAGGTATTCAAGTCAAGAAGCTTGACAGAAGTTCGAGTCGAATCAGACTAGCAGCAATTCGGTCCGCTAGCACAAGATCCCAAAATTTAGGGTCATATATGTTTAGGTTACAATATTCGATTACTAGTAAACTTGCTTTAGTGGAGTGCAACTAAAACTCTTGTAAATTATTTATTATTATTTTTCTTTCATTTAGGGTAATATGTATGTATGTGGATCAATAAATTATTAATTAATATATCCAATTTGATAAAATCAGAGGGAAAGAGGGGGACGGTATATTATGTATGTATATATGTATTATATATAAGTGAGGGAAAATACAGAAGAAAATAACAGCAAAAAAGGGTATGCATCATGTTATACACTTATACTCATACTTAAATAACTGTACGTGTAACTGTGTAAGTAAAGAAAACAAATTTATGGTACGACTGTTAATATTTTGTTATTGTCTAGGTGTGACGTTGTAACAAGTCTTATTATGAATTAGTTAAATACGAACAACGTTGCTAGTAGGGGTGTGCAATCCGTTCGACCTGGATCGGACCGGGTTATCCGGGTCTAGTTTGGAGGATCGGGATTTTTTGAAAACCCGGACTAGGACTGGAGTCACTGGACCGAAATTTCGATCCGACAAACCTCTTTTTACTTGTCATTTTAGTTACTTTTTACAAAAAAATATTTGGTCCGACCTAAATTATCGGTTTTTTATGATCTTAGACCGGAAAATCACCATCCACCCGGATTAGACCGTAAAAAACTGTATCTGTCCAGATTTCGGATCAAATTTGCGCCGCCCTAGTTGCTAGAGAATGTGCGGCTTTCAAAAAAAGAGTATGTACGTATAGCTACGTGCTAAAATTGTACATATACATGGCGTGTATATATACACACACATGCATGCTAATCATTGACAAAACGACAGTGTTTTTAAGGTAACTAAAATTCTTTATTAATCCGACCAGCTATAAGTTGTTACTATATTATTATAATATTTTTTCAAAATAATTTTTGTGTATAGTTTATACCAAATTTGTCATATTTATTAGTCTTTTTATTGTTTATTCGTGAAAAAATCATAACCTTCTATGATAAGAACAAGACAATCTTGGAGGGCGATTGACAATGTTCATCAAATGAAACAATTATGGATTTATTTTTTGTTAATTCTTAAAATTATAAGTGGTTTTGAATCACGTACATTGAAAATGAATATATATATATACATTAACTTGTGACAACTAAAAATTTTATGTAAATATGATATTAAACGAAAATTTTCTCCCTTTTAGCAACATTTGAAGATTGTGTGTGGAATAATAATATAATTAAAGTGTAAAGTTATAGCTAAAATAAGCTTTAATTTTAATAATATCAATAATAATAATAATAATATTACAATAATAATAAGCTATGTTGTGTGATTTTAATCAGAAATTACCAAGAAAAATCTCTACATATAAATAGTAAACGAATTGTTTAGTTGTTAATGACAAACTATTGATTATGACCCATACCAGAAATTGGTTACCTCCTACAAATTTAGCATCACAATAGTAACACCATTTTGAATAATGGATGTAATTGTGTTTTTTTTTTCAAAAAAGAAAAATCTTTTTTAAAAATCTCATAAATAAAATATGACAAGATAATTATTACCACGAAAGTACGAAAGGGTCTACTTTGGGTTGAAGCTGTGAATGACGAAATGTGAAACCCTCATGGCCTAATGGAATCTCCCTTATAGAGATGTTGATTAATACAGTATCAAACAAAGGTAATTAAGTAAACAACTTGATCTTTATTAAGCTCTAATTTGGACCAAGGAGCCTGTTTGTAGGAAGTCCAGCTGTAAAGCTGGAATTTATTTAGCTAAATATAACCTGTTATGATGTTCAATACAATTTTCAACAACATAACACTTTTTTTTTTATGGGAAATTCCGGTTGGTACCCCTGTGGTATGGGGTATTCCGAATTTTGACCATGACTTTTTCAGAGTTCGGTTGGTACCCTCAGTTTTCACATTTTTTCGGAATTTGCCCACCTGTTAAACAATTGGTTAAACTGCACGTTTTCTATTAAAAATAAAAAGAAAATTGAAAATCAATAAATAAAAAAAAGGAAACAAAAGGAAATTGAAATGAAATAAAAAAAAATTTGAATCATACCTCCCACATTTTCTAGTCGAACGAAACGTTAAGTTTAACTGGTTTTTTAATGGTTGGGCAAATTTCGAAAAAATGTAAAAACTGAGGGGTACCAACCGAACTCTGAAAAAGTCATGGGCAAATTACGGAATACCCCATACCACAGGGGTAACAACGGAAATTTCCTTTTTTTAATTTATATTGCATGATAGTACTCTTAGATATCTAGAAATTTTTGGATGATAATCTTTTAGGAGAACTTAACTAAAAAAATGTCTAAAAATACTTGTATAAAAACATTAATTGTAATTACTTTTTCAAAATACATTTTCATTTTGAAAATTTGTGAATATATGAGAATAATATGATATAAATATATATATATTTTTAAATTATTGATATATATAATCTAAAGAGTTAAGTATGACGTGGAACTTATAGTTGAAATATGACAGGAGATTTGAAATGCTCAAAGGCTAGAACTATTGCATGTATGTCAAGTTATACAACAAAATCTATGGCTTTCTTCATCCATGAAAACTACTTCAAATTAGTATTGATATGACAAGGTATTTAGCTAAATATTAATCACATACAGTTTTGATGATTAAGATGAATTAGTCAGGACAAAGAAGATATTGTATCATTATCAGAGTGAATCTGAGCTCAAATTATGCAATTTGAAGCAGATATTAGAAGTGTCAAGTGATAATACAATGCTTTGAGGAAATGTACACAACCATGGAGATGTAAGGTTTTATGTAGTGTGGAGAAATTTTGAAGGCTACATAAAACCTGTCAATCCCCACTCATCGGCAACATTGTACATCAGAAGTTTATCCCAGAGAGAGCCAAATACACGCTCGCCTCCAATCATGAAGGTGAGGGACCATGAAGATAGGAGAACTGCGAAGATACTGAATCCTATAGCTGATCCAACAACATCTGCAAATGCGGTTTAAACAAAATCAGATTATCATAGTATGTAAATCACGAAATTGGATGACTCATCAGATGTACCATAACAGCCTGCAGGACAGGTCTCTTATTACTTGATCTATGCTCACTAAGTATATCAATGCACAGGTCTTACAAAAAAAAAAAAGTATCAAAGCACAGGACAATGATCTACTTTGACACATTCCGGCACACAAAATCGCAGCATGCATGCTACAAATCGATTCAAAGAAGGGTATGTCATTTCACTTCTCATTGTTTTCCAGTTAACGAGCATGTACCAAGTGTGCTTACAACTACCAACATGTACATACTTTTAACTACAAACAAATTACCGACCAATTGTTCTTCAAAACAAGTGTACACATTCTTTTTTCATTTTTATTGAATAAGTGAATCCAAAAATGCACTAAGAAGTTTCATTAGTAATATCCAAACTGGCTACACACTAAAGATGGCTAGGGGAGAGCAATTCCAAAACCTAACCTGTTACGATATTGCATATCTTACTGATCTTGTTAGGCACATCTTATGGCTGGGAAAGATTTGATAGTATATGTATCTTTGTGTATTTATACATAGTTACATAAATTACTGAATGAGAAAACACAACAAATGGTTGCATCACATTATCTGATTTCACACAATCCCAACTTCCCAAGGTTTTAGTCTAGCTAGCTCATGTGCAAGAGCACTACCTTCCCTATATACATGAGAGTTTATACCAAGTATTACCAACTAACGTTACTAACATGTACATATTCTAACTAGAAAGCAAATTATTTCCAACATAAGATTGGGGTTTCTAGAAGAAAAAAAATGACATAGTATGCTCCCAACTCATCAATAATGGTGAAGAAATTCCAAACCAGAACAAGTAACAAATTGTAGATGTGGCAGCATAGAGAAAGTCATGTCAATCCCTAGATCTTGTAGTAGTGTCCAAAAGAGTTTAGAACACACATGAGAAAAGATCAGGTCCTCCAAAATAGGATCAATTTTCTCGGTGGTGTCTAGAATACGCAAATGTAAACCCTACATCAACATCAACCAGCAGTAAATACCTAAATCAATTCTACATGTGGAAATTAAGCCTACGTGCTGGATGAAAATGGTATCACATTACTAGAAGCATCGCCAAGAAACCAATCGATGGTTGAATTGCATCATCAAGAAGTACTTGATCACACAAGTGCCCTAAAATGTCCCCGATTACACGAATGCTAACAGAATCATTAGTGTCAGTCACCTAAATCGACTATTTTGACAACAAGCACACATTGCCACTCAAATTCTTTCTGACCAAATTGATTTCAGAACATCTCATTATCCTAAATCATTTTGCAAAGTATTCAATAATCACGAGACCGAATTCCCCTCGGGACAGTAAAATGTGAACCTAGAGAGGGAGAGAAGAACTTACATTTGCGGAGGTGAGGGAAGGCGCGAGAGTGACGAAGAACGGGCCAGAAGTAGAAACAGTTGACGGCCCAGAGCCAAGGGAGGAGGAGGAAGCCGAATTTATAGAATCTACGAGCGTAGAGTAGCGAATCTTCCTCAGAGAGCCCTAGTGGTCCGTCGATCGTCGGCCACCGCGGTCTTCTAGCGTCCACGAGGGCCGCGGCGGCAGCGGGTGTAGCGCGAAGGGGCAAGAGATCGGCTTGATCCGATGCTCCGAGTGGTCTCTCCATCTCCTCTTCTCAAGATTTTTCACAACAGAAACGCCTTAAATGGTGGTCAACTTTATACCATAGGGTTTTTATATGTTGACATTTCAATTTGATTTTGACCAAATTGTTCTCGAGGAAATAAATTTCATAATACACTCAACAAAATGTGACATTTTCCTAAATCGGCTCGAGCTAATAAATATTATTTTCTTTCAATTATGATTTTTTTTAAAAAATGAAATGATAATGAATAAAAAATATGATAGTCTAAAAGTTCTTTTATTATTTTTTAGAATATTTTTTCTGATTTTTTTTTTTCATAATTGCTGTACAATATTATAGCTGAGCAGAAATACTGCTCCCACGTCCTTGTGTCTTGAGGCGCCAAAATTACTCGTCTCTTATCTTAAAGAGTTTCATCTCTTATCTTAAGAGTTTCATTTCTTTCAGAAGCTTACAGCTTCACAAATCCATGGCGTTCTCCATAGCCTTCTCAAATTCTACTTTCTCTTCATTATCCTCCTCCTCTTCATCATCACCCTACTGTGTAAGGAGACATTTACATTCTCTGCGGCCTCGTCTACTAATCAGAGCTCTCAGTGAATCTGAATCAGCTGGCGTCGCTGAAACGAAGGCAGATAGTAGCTCGAACACTCAGCCTCCAGCTCCTGCTTCGACCGCGACTGCCAGTCCTAAGATACCTCAGAAACCTGTGTTTTCCAGTGAGAATTTTCTCTGTCTTATCTGTAGAAATTAATGTTGATTTTGGCAAATTTGGATAGAACTGAGAAAATTGGGATTGGTTTCTGGTTCGCAGTGAAGAAAGGCCAAATTGTGAGGGTGGATAAGGATAAGTATCTCAACAGTGTCAATGTGAGTGATTTCTCAATTCTTCGATTTACATGTTCTGCTTTATTTGGATGGTGTAGTTGGTGTGAGAGATCGTCTCTTTCTTCCTGTTTTCCAGTATCTATCGGTTGATCATCCTCCCTACTACAAAGGCCTCGATTACATTTACGAGGATCGCGGTGAGGTAATCTTCTTCCATTAAAACAATGGAATTTCATCAAGTTTTTGTTAATGATGGTCTATGATTATCGCATTGACAGGTGTTGGATTTACGCAATTTTGACACAGGAGAATATGCACTTGTGAGTAGCTTAAATCAGCACATAGAGAAGTGATTCCTAAACTAAGGATAGAACTTTGATACTAAATCATCTCTTGACTGCAAAAAAAAATCTACTTTTCTTGCAGGTTGCATGGGTTGGCATCCCAACAGCACCAGCTTGGCTCCCAACAGATATGCTTATCAAGGTATTTACTGTGTAACTTCACCTTTGTTCATTTGGGTATGATTCACAATCCCACGGTTAAATTTTGGTGCTGTTAGAGAGTGTTCATCTGTTCTTGTAAGTTCTTACTTGTTTATTCTGCTTGATTACAGTCTGATAAACTAGATTACGAGAGAATGTGATTCCGCAGCAAACAAAGCAGCTTGATGGCTATACGTGGCCATTTTGATTCAGCCATCTACGGGATGTCGCCTTCGAGTCCGAGTTTGAAGAACTTGGTCACTTCTTGTATAGTCGAGAACCAGTGCCTGGAGAAGATGTAGCTGAACACTAGATAATGAACGCATGTAAAAATGATTTGTAATTGCTTGTGTTCTTGTGTTAAACAGCAATTTGGCCTGCATTTTTTATTTCAAAAGCGTGAAAGTAAGAATATAACTAGCTCTGAGCCTCTCACTGTCTCACATGAATCCAGGATCTTTAGACGGCTCAAACGAGTTGAAGAGCCTGTGATATTTTCACTATATTATCAACCAATTCAAGAGACGGAAGTTTTGTAGTATACATTACCATATATTGAGTTCTACCTAATGTTCAAAATATCATTCCAACCACCAACATCACACCAACCTCTCCCTCTTATACTAACTACTCCCACACCCGTTTGGAAGATAGAAAAGCTTTGGACATTCATAAGTTAACAAAACTTTTCTGGGTTTCATCAACCGTTCTGGTAATCGCTTTTGTTTGTATAGACTGCTGGATCATCTAGTATGTACAATATCGACTGTTTCAAGCAGCTTCGGATTTTCCCAGCATTCAGAGCAGCGTTGACCTTGGAGATCCCCCAGGTGTTTGAGCTTTGAATAAAGCAGAGCCATGCCAAGGATCTGAAGAGAAAATTGAATGTGCCTGGGTCGGAGATAAAGATGGCTCGTTTCGGTTATGACTGCTTTGCCCTGCCCAAGCATAAGAAGGGTGTGGTGGCGAGAGAAAGCAGTTCTTGTATGCTGGGCCGCCTCTTTGCCGGAGTGGACTTGAGCAAGGAGATACAGGCAAGGATGTAATTGTTCTTGCATTGTCCCTGCCAAATGACAGTTATCATTAGACCAATGTAATAACGGTTTCACCCTTTTAGCCAAAATAAGAGTGAACTAGTTGTATTACCACAACTCTCTTGAAACGGGTGCTGCCGGCCTCCTAATGCTATCTGGTTCGTATGAACTGATGCTCTTCCTATGTGGGTGGATGTCCAAGACATTCTGCTCGAACAGCAAAACCAATAATAAGGCTCACCAATGTAAAAACGCTCACAGATAATGCCAGTACAGATGGCTTTCACTTTTCAGCTCATGTGTACTTGAACTAAGAACTGGATCACATATGCAGTTATGCAAGAAACAACAGCCAAAAACGTATCATTTTGTGTACCACAGAAACCGGAAATGAAGTGGAGCCTATAGCTGAAACAACTTAATTTAAAATTTTCAACTGACATTCGATCTCAGTATGTACATGTTCTGTGCACTAATTATTTAGCACGAATAACAATACTTAGTTCATAATAGCTACCTAGGTATTTGTGAGTAAGAAAGATGTGAGCATTACCAGCCTGTTGCTTCCCTCATGTGTCAAAGGGAATGCTTCATTTGTCACAACAAGGGTGGAGATCTTAGCTGTTGATTGGTCTACAAGAAAAGGATGTTTAAGTAACTCTGTGGCTGAAGGGCGTAATGATGGATCACGCTGCAAGCATAGCCTCAAGAAACTCTTGGCATTACTGGAGAGATGATTAGGGATTTCAGGTATGTCTTTGCTATTTCCAATTTTGAATATTGCAGCAACCTGTTTCGTGGATATGAGAAAGATAATTTGAGTCTAAAATGCATTTTGAAATGTATGAAGATTTTTTCTATTTCATCAGATGACATCATACCCCCTCAAATTGGCTCCAAGGTGGCTTGGATGTTGCCATCTCAAGAATTGTACACCCTAAGCTCCATATATCTACAGCGAGGCTATAGCCATTTTGATTCATCACCACCTGTCATGGAACAAGAATTTGAGATTGCAAAACCAAGTAAAAATAGTTCAAGAAGATACAACTTCTAAATTCTAATACTACTTGTATCACTCGTGTGTAGAAGTAAGCTTTGCTGGGGAGTGTGTGTGCTAAAGAAAGGAGAGACGGGAGAGATCATGAGATAAAGAGAGTAAGGACCTCAGGTGCCATCCAGTAAGGACTCCCTTTGAAAGAAAGTACTGAAGCACAATTTGTTATCTGCAAAGAATGAAACCGAATAGCTCATTAAAAAAATTGTCAAAAATAACTAACAAAATACGCAGCTTTTATCTATTGGATTGGATTTTCAGGTTAATGCTAGGTCAAAGAATGGTTTCTGCATGAGAGGACATAACATACATGTTTTGCCATGCCAAAATCCGCAAGTTTAATTTCACCATTGGGATCAACCAATATGTTGGCTCCTTTTATGTCCCTGTTAGACATAAGTAGTGTCAATCAGTTATGTCCACATGATGTTATGAGATGTAAAAATTCTGAAACCTAACTTCTCCAATCATAATCCAAAAAATGCAAATTACCTATGCACGGTATTTCTAACATGCAAATATGCAAGCCCAAAAAGAATCTGCTTTGTGTAGTTCTGAATTACAGGCTCCTTGAAGGGGCCGTACTCTTGCAGTAATTTGTGGATCGATCCACCAGAAACGTATTCCAGATAAACTGATAATGTTTCCTCACCCTGCAACCAGTAATAGCTAGTTATTAGCATGAACAAGAAATCTAGCATCCACTCCCACGTAAAGAAACTCCTAATGATAACTCCACTTCTGCCAATTGGATATGCGAAATATTAGAAGCACTTGAGATGAATTTAGAGGCAGTTCATACCAGTTCACTTCCGTGGTATCTGACAATATTTGGATGTGACAATTGACTGAGCAAATTAATCTCCTGCGTTACGAAAATATTTGTCAAAGTTAGTTTGATACAAAATCATGAAAGAGTTGCAAATTTCTTTCAGATATCCAAAACTAAACAGCATATACAACCAGTAACCAGGAGCAAGAAACCAGAAGTGTAAGAAAAGATAACCTGGTTGAGTTGCTTCAGACACTCTCTTGAATTCTGATCATCAGATACTAATTTAACTTCCTTTATTGCACACAATCGTCCCTTCTCACTGTCAAGATTATCCAATAATGGGATTTTAAGTGGGAAGAAATTGAACATCTTGCAATTGTTTATCATTGCAATAAGCACACTGATCTGTATAGATAAGAAGAATAGAGTTCTAATTCAAGCTGTTTATACTAAAAACATTATCACTGTATGATGCTACTACATCTATTTCCAGAAATGGGTGCCTAGTTTAATGTTGCTTTACAAACTACAATGAAACAACCATACAATCTTATTGACAAGCTTCCCGATTTTCACAAAAATATCTATTCAAGGTTGGGTTCATTTCAAAGCAAGGTAAGTTACACATATACCTTAAAATTTGGCAAAATTGATCGTAAATTTTCTACTGTTATTTAATATTATGTATATGCCTGTATGCACTTAAGTATCACAGTCATGTCTGAACTCGGTCCTTAAGCAAGCATAATGAGAAGAGTTGAAAAAAATTACTAGGCTATAATACCTGTTAAATCCAAGGTAAACATGCCCAAAGGTGCCCCTTCCAAGAAGTCTTCCTTTCTTCCACCTTGATGGAGAAATGATTGTGTTGTCAGATCCAAAACTAGCTCTAGCGTTGTAGACAGCCGAAGGACTAGTCGGAGAACTTGGTGGAAGAGGTAGAGGATGACACTGACTTCTTCCATCTTCGATTTTACCAGTAGGGGATTCAACTCTGGTACTTCCCCATTGTCCATGAAAAGGTGAACTGCTACTAGGTATCTGAGGATTAGGCGACATAGGAGCTCTTGATCCTGGAACCGGACTTCTTGATCTCGAACCGACTTTAACTTCATCATGACCCCTGATTATATTAGGATTCAACAAATCCAATAAGAATCAATACTAGGAATTCCCTAAACCTCTATGTGAAATCCTTGTTTATAGATCAGAAATCAATCCCCTCTATTCTTCATATCCAAGTTTGCAATTTATCCGTGTGAATTTGAATTTGTTTGATTTCAAAACCCTAATAATAAGCAATCCTCAAAAGAATACAAACCTGGAACGCCCGGATTGATGGAATTGATCAAGGAGAGGAGGAGGAGGAGTATCATCAGACGACCCCGAAGAGCTGACACTCGAAACAGAGACAGAACCCCCATTAACTAACCCAAAACCACCGTGAACATCAAATCCATTACCAGAATTCGGCGAAACCGAAGGCCGAGGCAACGGATGACACTCTCTCTCCGCTACACCTCCACAACCATCCGATTCAAAGCCTACAAACCTGGAAGAAGAGTAGTTCGCAGCTGGACCCGGAGACCTCAACGAAACAGCACCGACAACGCTGACCGAGTCATCAAAGTTACGGGTCTTGACTTCGGACGAATTCTTTCTAGATGAAACCGGTGTAGTCGGAAACGAAGATGAATTGTTGGAAGAATTGGGAGAGACGATCGAAGGTCCATGATCTTCTGATTTGTTCTTGCGAGACCTTTTCCCCCACCAACCAGGCATTTCTCCTCAGATACAAATCGAAAAGGTCTGTTAAGCTGCAAAACAAGATATGGATAGACGACGACTATGAAGAAGAAGGGAATTGGGGTCTGCGGAGTGAAGGACAGCTCAGAGAAAAGCCGTGGGAGAAGAAAGTAGTTGGTTAGGCACCCACATCGATGACGTGGCGGTGGGGGTTTATAACTTTTATTAAATACGCTATTTGTAATATATCTCTTCGATTGCAACTTGTTGTAAGAGAAAGAGAAAAAGGTAATGGGCAAATGAAATCGGTCTCTAGCGTGATGGGTAGTGCTAATTTGTCTCCCCCATGACCCACCACTTTCGTCTATTTACATTTCATCTACTAATTTATTTTATTATTTTTCAGATTTGACCTTTTCCGTCCAAAATTTTCACTGT
The DNA here is from genome assembly GCA_033239125.1 of Fagopyrum homotropicum. Taxonomy (NCBI): domain Eukaryota; kingdom Viridiplantae; phylum Streptophyta; class Magnoliopsida; order Caryophyllales; family Polygonaceae; genus Fagopyrum; species Fagopyrum homotropicum. The sequence continues at coordinate 144,055,196 of BSWB01000005.1, forward strand.
CGATGTATAAGTATGAATTATGAAGGAGGTCTGAAATTTTATCCTACTATCAATTGTTATTGATTTATGAGTTTTATTATTATTTTAAAGGGAAAATGCTAACTATATTTATACTTATGGGTTGACTTCATAAGAAGTCGTTGACTCATGTAAAGCTAGCGTGTATCATACTTTATGTCATTCTTCTCCATGAATTTTAACGTACCGGCAAGAAACGCTATTTGTAGTCATAACTACGCACGCGAAGTGCGTAGTTGTACTTTTTGCATCTGGGTTCGAACTACCGTTTGACAAGCGTAGTTGGAGAGCCGTCCGGACCTGGTGAAGATTTTTTTGTAAATAACTATAAATTTGGTAATGACATGCGCAATTGGGCTTTTTAGAGAAAAACTCCAACTATGCTTGTCAAAAGCGTAGTTGAGATGGTAAAAGTTAACTTTGGTAATGAAAACCAAAGTTGAAGTTCTTTTTTTTTTCTTTTATAAATTCACTCCAACTACGCTTGTCAATAGCGTAGTTGAAGTTTTTTTTTTAAATTCAACTTCAATTACGTTTACCATAAGCGTAGTTCATCGGCTCCTATCGGTTTCGCATCGGCTCCAACTACGCACGTCACAATGTAGTTAGATTGCGGAGCTGAAAAACGAAACTACGTGTTTCGTGCGCGTAGGGAGGGGTAAAAACGAGTGGTAAAAGGGTAAGTGTGTTCAATGTGTTGGGTGTGCTAGCAATAGGGAGGGGTTGACTGTAAAAATCAAATCCATTGACATAGCTTTATAAGCTTTGAAATTCAACCCCAAATTGACGTTGCAAAAAAAGGGTAAAAGAGGGACAGAAGGGTGTTTCGAGAAAGGAAGCTAGCAAGATGAGAGTATGAAAAGGATAAATGGAATAGGAAAGGAGAAACTGTGGGCTGTAGTGGCCAACTCACTCTTCTCTTTCCACGCGGAGACTTCGTACGTGTTTAGATGGAATTTCTGTCCATTTTTTATATTCCATTATGTAACATGCTTTCTTTCCTTTTTCAAGTGTGTTTGATTCACATGAGTGTTTTGGAGGAGTGAAATAATGTTGAAGGTAGGAAAATTATGCCGAATTCGATAATATGTACTGATGATTGAAACCCCTTGAATAGAATGACAGCAAACGAGTGCAACAGAACCCCGAAACTTGAAAGAGAAAATTAAGTTGGTCGGTAACTTATTTTTTTAAAATTCAAATAAGATCCTAATTCAATTCATACTTTTTAAAGATTTTGATTGATTTTTAATAATAGATTCTTTTAATTCTATATAGAGTCAATACAGATTCTATGAAAATTTTATGTGTTGGGGGAAGATTTCTATGGAGTTTAAGTATGTATAAAAGTAATGAAGAATCCTACAAAATTAATGAAATAATAGATTTTTTTAAAATCCACAAACTTTTAAATACCATAGGAATTTTATGGAAAATTTTAAATCCTAATTGAATACCTAAAGATTTATATGGACTTTTAAAAATCTATATTTAATGCCCATAGACTTTTAAACTCTAAAAAATTTCTTTAAACTCTTAATTGAATACACCCCTAAATATTTTACAATTTATAAAAAAAAGATAATTTATTAATTAGGGATATATCGATAATTTATTTTTCTAAAATACAAATAAGATCCTAAATATTTTACAATTTGTAAAAAAAAATAATTTATTAATTAAATAATATATTTAATTGGCAGTCATTATATTAATGGAAGTTACTTATTTTGTAATATTTATCAATTAAGCAAAAAAATAGGTAACACAGTTAAATAAGGTAACCGAACGTGATATTCTCCATTAATAAATATCCGCCATCTTCGGATGTCAATTACTAACCAAAATCAAATCAAAAAATGCTCAATGAAGACACAAGCAGTTCGCCATAGTCGGTGCTCTCGAGGTCTCGTAGTCCTTCCAACCGTCATCCTCAACATTCTACTTCAATCGCCTAACCTCGCCATCAACAAGTATAAGTTACAAATTGTTTCAAGGGATTATTCTCAATCCCGAATCGATTAACTTCAGTCGCAATAGCCATGTAAGATTGCTTCGATGATTATGCTCTAGTTGTTGAAGAAAACCACTATTTCGTACCCATATATTATCAGCAAGATTCAGTTGAGAATGATGAAGTTCAATCGACGCAATTTGTGCAATCTGTGTTGGAGAGTCCGATTTGTAGGGCTTTTGTGACGGAATTGAGGATTGATCGGCAAGATTCAGTTGAGAATGATGAAGTTCAATCGAGTATTCAACGGTCATCTTCAACAGGTATAAGTTAAAGACTGATTATGTACATATATTGTTGGCTATGTACATATGTTGTTGCGAAAATATTATTGACTAACTATATATGTACCAAATATGTAGTTTGTGTACATATAACATGATGTCGATTAGAATATGTACCGTTTTGTGCTTGCATGTACATATGTTTGCAGTCTTTGGTGATTATGTACATATTTTGCTGCGAAAATGTTATTAACTAACTATATATGTACATATGTTTGCAGTCTTTGCGATTATGTACATATATTGTTGTGAAAATCTTGTCAGTATTGATTCAATATTGTCTAATTGTCGCCATGGATGAACGCAAGTTGGAAAATGACGAACATTCCGGAAAATATATTGATTTTCTTAATAAATGGAGATATTTTGATTTACTTAATATCTGGAGAGAAAATGATATTCCGATTTCCTTAATATCTTTTTTTATCTTAATAAAAAATTTTATATAATCTGAAGGATCTACTTTGTACCCATTATTAACTTGGACCCTTTATACGCTCATGATTACAAAACATACCTACCCACCCATTTTACCCAAACTTCAATAAAAAGGAACAATTGTTTTTTTCGATACGTAGCAACAAAATATTTCAACCGTAAGATGAGTTATTAATCTCTAACACTTCCCTTTGATAATATTGTTCCTCATTCTCCCTTCGATTCATAAATTTATACATTATCAACACTTCAAGTTCAACAATCTTTCTTGATTTGATCATTTGATTTTAAGAATTTAAATTCATTATAAAGAATTTGATTTTATAGATGGACAATGATATAAAAAAATAGAAGAAAAAGAGCAATTGAAACCCTTAGGGTTTGTTATACAAGTTGCTATGCTTTCTCGTTTGGTGTTAAAATTTGTTTTGGTTCAATTTTAAGGTTACGCTGTAAATGACGGTCGAAAGCTGGAGATGTCTAAGGTTTGAAAGAATACTTGCTACACAAACAAAGATATTTTTATCTATTTTCAACACGAAAAATACGAAAAATACTTGAATTCAATTTTACTAAACAATCTATAGAGTTTTGTCAAAAGAATCAAAACTATAAAATAAAACTTTCATAACCATAATCACAATCACAAATCTATTTTTTCTAAACATGTCATTGAATTCGTAACACCCACACAAATAGTTAGTTAAAGTGGATTTTACAACTACTTTTTACAAACTTTTTTTTTGATAAATTTCAGTATTTTTCATTAAATAAATTAGTATTTTTATAACACGTCACAACTCACAACATAATTATATACTTACCTATAATCCTAACAAATCCACTTACCAAACACATAACTCACCAGTTGTTTGATTGTTAGTTAGCGTGCTTATGTACTTCACAATATATGAAGAAAAGTTGTAAAATAAATGTGATTTTATTTTTTAAATGCAGTTGGAGTGTTTTTCTTTTGAAAATAACTACAACAACTCGTATCGAATATGTAATGGGTCATTATCGATCGCTGCAACTACGCACGTCATATTAGACATGGGTACCAAGCTTAAACCGTCGGTTTAGGTTTGGAACCTACGGCTTAAGGTCAAACCTAAACCTAAACCGATTGGAAGTCGAACCGGCGGTTTAGGTTAACCTACGGCTTAGCTTAGATTTGACCTTTGGCACATGTTTTTAAAAAAAAATAAAAATTTAAAAGTTTATATTCGTATAGATTTTTTTTTACTTTAATGTTTTACCGAATTTGCATTAGTAATTTATTTTAAATAAAACCGAGTTTGCATTAGTAATAATTTTTTTACACTAGTAATTTAATTAAAAAAACCGAGAGCAAACTCGGTTTTTTTAGTTAGTAATTTCATTTATTTAAAAAAAATCGAGGTTGCTCTCGTTTTTTAATTAAATTACTAAATGAATTTAAAAATAAAAAGAAAAGGACTTGAACCGGTTTCCCGGTTGCCTACATAGTGATTCAGAACTAGCTGTCAATGCCCATGTTTTTTTCCGAATGGGCGGGCTGGACGACTCGACCCGAATTTGAGCAGGTCTGCCTAGAATGTTCACATTGTGGCTTGGTGGAGGATGTTGTCCATGCTCCAATGCACCTGTAGAAACTTCGCTAGATTTAGAAACTCTTTCCCGGTGGTGTACGTGGTTAGCGATGGCTTCCGCACGCTTATTTGAGACTTTGATAATACGCTTCGGATCTCACCCGGTGGTGTCCCTACTGGAAGGAGTGATGTTTTGAATGGCGGGAAGAAATCGTGATGTGGATTTTCTAAATTTAATACTGATGCTACCATCGGTGATGCTTGGACTGGTCTAGGCTTTAGTGATTCGGAACATGAATGGGGAGATTCTGGGCGCCAAGATTTATCGGTTAAGGGGCAGGTGTGAGCCCTTGTTGCTGAGCTACTAGCATTGCGTTTGACCCTAAATAACGCCTTACTTAGGGACTTTGTCTTGGTAGAGATCGAGTCTGATTCGAAGAAGGCTATTGACGATATGTATAATGGGACCTTCGACTTGTCTTCGAAAGGATTGATCTTAGAGGACATTAGAGCTTTATGAGACATGTTCCACGAGTGTTTGTTTATGCACATCAATAGGAGACAATGTTGTTGCCCATATCCTATCTTCCCTAACTAGGGTTTGTCCTAACTTGTATGAAACTTGCTTCCACATGCATTTATTAATAGCTTTTGTTGGTTTGGATTTTAAAAAAAACGAAAACCAATCCGTTTACATTTATGTTATTTTTTATGTTAGCTTTTATAAAACCTGTTCTACGAGTATTTGTTTATACACGTCAATAGAAGACAATGTTGTTGCCCTATAGTACTTTCATGAAAACATATCTAAAATTAACAATAGAATCTTGAACAATTTGTTCCAATTCTTACATATCTATCATGACATTCCATAAGATATACAACATAGAGCTGACAGCATTAAAATCACAAGAAAACGAAATAAAATAAAGTTTAAAAAAAAAGATAAATCAGTTGAGCATAACAGGGGACGAATACCAGAAGGAAAAGGGAGAGTAATAAAAGGAAAATAGATGCGAATTTCGGGCTTCCATTAATGTTCTTCTCTTCGAAGACTCCTTCAAATAAGACACGTGATTTCCCCTCTTCTACTAAAGCAAGCATGAGGGACTAACACACCTTTCAACATTCTGTTACAACGAAATAAACTTCAAAAACAAAAAAACAAGTGAGAAGAAGCTCTGCTTCCAAAATCCAAAAAAAACAAAACAAGAAAACCGAAAAACAAAAATTCCATAACAGAAAAAACAACCGTGAATCTTCCACCTCTACTCAAGATTCCGTTTGCCTTTCCGGCTACCGGTGGCTCGCCTGCGGATTTACTCAGTATCTCTGACCTTCTCCTCGATTTGCATGCGCTCATTGTCGTTCTCTAGGTTAGCTTCTGGAATTGTTTCTGATGTGGTGGAGATTTTCGAGGAATTTGATTCGATTTTGATAATTTCTTGATTGATTGCAGTTGTTGTAGGGAAGGTTAATTTGTTGAATTAGTTTGGTTGGTGTTAGACGTTAATGGCGGCTCAAGAGAGCGATCGTGCTGGCGGGGCCAGCAGTACCAGTGGGACTGGTGGTGGAGGTTCTCATCCTTCGTTAACAAGGATATCGTCGCGTAATGTAGGTTTCTCGCAGGCTTTTACGACGGAAGTATTTGATCATGAGGTAGTTCCGTCGTCTCTTGTCTCCATCGTTCCGATTCTTCGTGTTGCGAGAGAGGTCGAGAATGACCGTCCTCGCGTTGCTTACCTCTGTAAGTTATCAAATCTACAGTTACGATCGCTGATTGATTTACATTTCTCTTTCTCACACTGATTCGAGGACTTATGGCTATAATTTTGTTAAACGATTTGAGATACGATAACAACGCATCTTCTCTTATTTCGCGAACACTGAAAATTGTCTTAGTTGTTTGTGCATTTGTACATTATCAGGTCGGTTTTACGCATTTGAGAAAGCTCACAGGTTAGATCCAACGTCGAGTGGTCGTGGAGTTAGGCAGTTTAAGACAGCGCTTTACCAACGAGTAGATCGGGTACAATCTCCGTTCTTACTTGAATTGCTCTGTTCTTTTTAAGCTGCATTTCTTTTAAGTTACGAGTTCTAGACTTCTTTGCGCTCAAGTGCACACATATAGAGTAACAATGTTTTTGGGTGTATTGAGCAAATATAGCTTATTTGGAAGTTAGAACACTCTATCTGAACTATCATCTGATAAAATGAAATAAAACGAAAACGAATAACTACAAATTTTGACTTGAAAAGAAACTATCCAAAGTCTAATGCTATGTACAATTAAACAATTTCACTAAATGGTTTTGTTAGCATTTGTTGAGTCAAATGACCCATAATAAGTGAACTATTGGGTGAATCCAGCGTTAGCCTACAAAACCAGAGGTTGTGGATGAAACTACAATTATAGCTGCTGTATACATTTATATTACTAGTACCTCTTTCAATAGCTTTTCATCTCTGATCAAGCTATAACTAAATGCTATTAATGAATGAAAACGTCAAATTCCTGCTGGATTGCCCAAAGCTCAATGACTAGCAACATCTTTGTAAACTTGTTGCTTCCCTCCAAAACTTTGAGGTAGATGGGCTAGTAATTGCCAAAATTTTGGTTTTATGGGGAGGATTAAGAAAAGCTTAGAAAAAACGCTGCAATGTGTTTGAAAGCTAGTACTGATGAGAATTTTGGTGGAACAGGACAACAGCACAAGTCTTAGTAAACGTATTAAAAAAACCGACGCCCGAGAAATTGAAAGCTTCTATCAACTTTACTATGATCAATACATCAAAGCACTGGACAAAGGTGATCAAGCTGATAGAGCTCAGCTTGGAAAAGCGTATCAGACTGCAGGGGTGCTTTTTGAAGTTCTTTGTGCTGTTAACAAAACTGAACAAGTGGAAGAAGTTGCTCCAGAGGTTAGTACGAGATTTTTTTTTTTTTTTTTGCGGAGTTTGTCTTGCTTTTACATTTGCTTTGATTCATGTAAACTTCATTATCTTGCACATAATCATGAGTTTCCGGTAGATAGATGATTCCTGCACACATCCCTGAAGCAGGAGCAAATATGCTATACATCTTATACAGTTCTTTGTTTGTATTTCTTGGTACTTACGCAATTAAATTTGATAGATCATCGCTGCTGCTAAGGATGTTGAAGAAAAGCAAAACATTTATGCTCCTTACAATATTCTTCCACTGGACTCTGCTGGGGCTGCACAGTCTATTATGCAGCTAGAAGAGGTACCTTATATTGCTGGGACTGTATTCTTTATTATTGGGGTTTGCTGCAAGAGGAGCTTATAGGTGTTAATGTTTTTGGCTGTTTTCCTTGCACTAAGGTTAAGGCTTCTGTAGCTGCACTGTGGAACACCCATAGTTTAACTTGGCCACCAGCATTTTGGCAGCATAGGCAGAATACAGATGACTTGGATCTTTTTGATTGGTTGAGGGCCATGTTCGGTTTTCAGGCATGCCATTGTTATCTTTTGTCAGTTTTTTTGTAAGATCATAACATTACTATGTAGAAGAATATCACACCATTTTTTATATATGCAGAGAGACAATGTTAGGAACCAGAGGGAAAACTTGATAATTCTACTTGCTAATGTTCATATAAGGCTTCAGCCAAAGCCTGAGCCTTTAAACAAGGTAGGCATCCACTATATATTGTCTTCCATACAGTTGTAGATATTACTTTTATAACTGTCTCATCTCTTAATAAGTTTGTTTCTGAATATCTTGATGCAAGAATTTGTTAAGCCTACATGTTTATTTCAGCTTGATGATCGAGCCGTTGATGCTATTATGAACAAACTTTTTAAGAACTACAAAGCATGGTGCAAATACTTGGGTAAAAAGCACAGCTTGAGGTTGTCACAGTCCATGCTCCTTTTCTTTTCTTTTTATTTTTGTGTGTGATTCATTGTTATTTTTCTGGTTCTTTCAATCAGACCTTGACTGACGACTACCATGTCATCGATCTTTACATTCTTAGGCTCCCTCAAGAGCAACAAGATATTCAGCAGAGGAAGATCCTTTACATGGGTTTATATCTTCTCATCTGGGGAGAAGCATCCAATATTCGTTTCATGCCTGAGTGTCTATGCTATATTTTCCATAATGTGAGGCTTTTTCATTCACCAATCGGAAAACATTTGATCAACTTATCAGTGAGCATATTAGTACGTGCTAAGATGTCACTTTTGACAACATTTAGATGGCATACGAACTTCATGGCTTGGTGGCTGGAAATGTTAGCATTGTTACCGGGGAAAACATAAAACCTTCTTATGGTGGAAACGACGAGTCTTTCTTAAGGAAAGTTATCACACCCATTTATCGTGTCATTGAAAAGGTAAGTACAATACTGACATATCAAAACATTGACCTGTTTATTTGTGGCTACAAATTACTATAACAGTTTGTATGATATACATCAGGAAGCCCAAAAGAGTAAAAATGGGAAAGCTCCTCATTCTGCATGGTGCAATTATGACGACTTAAATGAGTATTTTTGGTACGTGGGATATTATCACGGACAACGAATATATATTGTAGTGTTAATAGTCACTTTCATTTTATGTATCTCTTTGTCATGTAGGTCGCCTGACTGCTTTTCACTAGGTTGGCCTATGAGAGACGATGGAGATTTCTTCAGATCAGCAATAAACCTACAGGTGATCAGTCTTGAGACAAACACTGTTGTATTGCACTTATTGGCATTCGGCTACCTATCTGACATGGTCTTCAGGGTAAGAAGGTGCCTCTGAAGACCTCCAAAAGTACCAGAAAATCCAATTTTGTTGAGACAAGATCATTTCTACACATATATCGAAGTTTTGATCGCTTGTGGACATTCTACATACTGGCCTTGCAGGTATTTATCCTCACTTTGATAAAATCTTCTGAGAAATTACATACAACCTAGTGTGGTAAATGGTAATGCAATACATGGACATCCTATTGCAGGCAATGTTGATAGTTGCATTTGAGGGGCCAGCCCTGTCAAAGATTTCAAATACGTTTGTGTTATTTCATGTTTCAAGCATTTCAATAACAGCAGCCGGCCTACGCTTCATTCAGAGTATTATTCTTTTTCTTCCTTTCTTTCTGAATTCAAGGCTCAAATTAAGAATAAATAGCATGTTTGATGCTACAGTTTATTGATGTCTCACAGTCTCATAGTTTTCTCACTTACCAACATAATCAATTGAAACGTAACTCATAGTTTATTTGAAAAAACAATATTCAGAAAAAAAAAACTCTCTTTCTGTCCAAAGCAAATACTTGCTAGAGAATGTTTAGGCTATGCTAAATTAGATGTCAATAGCCTCGTGATGCTTGTTTGGATGAAAATTGAACTTGAACATTGTAGTGAGCATCTTGATAGTGTAAGGTATTCTTAACGCTACATTTTAAGTGTAGAAGAGTTTGTGTGACATTCACTTCTTCATAACATAGAATGTTTCTAAACTATTGTTTATGCTTCCTATTTAGTATGAAAGGTATATTTGTCATCCTGATTTTTTTTAAAAACTTTTTAGCATCAAAGATTTATCCTTTACTTGAAAAACTGTCATTTATAATTCATTTGAGAATTAATCATACTCTGAACCTGATTTGGGATGCATATTTTTAGGTAAAATTTTTATAAGCATGTACCTGGTTGTGTAAGAGACTTCTCCATCAGAGTATTACAACTGGCTTGATACTGCTGCAATTAGTTATTTTGTCCCTTTTTTTGATATATACACTAGGACAAAACTAAAATCATACAGTTGCTGACGTGGAAAGTTCATAACTACGCTGGAGTTTTTTGTTGTTGTTGTTGGGCAAATATTTGTACTTTTTTTTGGTACCTTTAAAGGTGACCTGATCGTTTCATTTCCTTGCTGTTCATAGGCATCCTGGACTTTACCATAAACTTCCCAGGCCTTCGTAGATGGACTTTCACTGGTGTCCTGAGAAATATCCTCAAGATAGTTGTTAGCTTTGCATGGGCTGTAGCTCTTCCCCTCTTTTACCTGGACAAAATTGGTATATCACCTGATATCTTTACTGGTTTCATGTCATTTATTGGTAAAATGAAGGGTGTGCCTCCTTTGTATCTCTTTGCCGTGGTTATATACATCATCCCAAACTTGTTGGCGGTATTTTTATTTCCTTTCCCTATGCTCCGGCGTTGGATGGAAAACTCCAATTGGCATATTTTGAGGCTTCTGATGTGGTGGTCACAGGTATTTTGCTACTTTATACAAACCTCTCCTCTATATGTGATGCTTTTCAAATGTTGCTAATGGCTGCCTATGAATAGCATCCAGAAAGCCTGCTCATGCATCATCTGGTGACTCCTGGACCGATTTTATAAATGGAATGTCTGCCTCCTATAGATTATTTAGGAGAACAAAAATCAGATACAGTGTTAAATTTTATAGAGCTTTATGACAACTTTCTTTTTCTTTTCTTTTTCCTTTTCTAATGCAATCCTTTATTTTGACTAATTAATCGTCACTATCTATGAGCTTGTTGACTTCTGAAATGCCATACACATTATGCAAATTTACAGGAGGCATACATAAGTTTTAACATAGTCTTTGTCTGCTAATCATGCCATCTTGCTGTAAACAATTTAGCATGAGCATCATATTCGCTGATCATGATGGTTATCATTGTTGAATCCTATTTCATATTAATTAATTCTAGGGAAATGATTCTCGACCTGCTTGTTTCCATGCAGCCAAGAGTCTATGTTGGAAGGGGTATGCATGAGAGTCAGTTTGCTCTTATAAAGTAAGTTTGAAATGGCATAACACCGAGCAAATACTTTTTTTTCTTCAAATTTCTCCTATATAGTCAGCTAATCTTAATTTAATTTATAACAGGTATACCTTATTCTGGGTGCTACTTCTATCTGGCAAGCTGGCATTCAGCTTCTTTGTCATGGTATTCTTCACATCTACCGCCACATTCTCCTTAAAATGGTCCATATGACAAATACGTATCTCACTTGTCATTCTGTGTATACTGCTTCAGATAAAACCACTGGTGAACCCAACAAAACACATAATGAAAATTCACCACATAAAATATAAGTGGCATGAGTTCTTCCCTCATGGTATTCATCTGTACTCGGAGTCTTAATATTCTCGCATGAACTATTTCTTCCACACTGACATCTTTCTTGCCCTTGCAGTTAAGAACAACTATTTTGCCGTCCTCTCACTATGGGCTCCCGTTATTTTGGTACGTACTACTATTTGGTTTCCTTTTGCTGAAACTTCTGACTGAGATCTTCCATGCACAATAAAAGTCAATTTTACATGATTTCTTCTGACAAATACATCATCTTATGTTTAAAACTCCTATCTAGGTATATTTCATGGATACCCAGATTTGGTATGCTATGTTTTCCACAATTTATGGTGGCTTTATTGGAGCATTTGATCGATTGGGAGAGGTAAGTTATACGATGGCCAATTTCTAGGTTCTTGAACAGAAGTTAAATGTTTAGCTGTAGTGGATGTCCTCTGTATTCTTGGAAGTTGGACGTGACATAATTTTAAGCAGCGAGATTGCTATTCGGTCAGACAAATGGAGGCAGTGCACTCGCAGTGTGAATGAGACTCTCGGGCGCATTGTGAGTGCGCCCCACTGCCTTCATTTGTAGAACGTTCCGGTCCTAATTCGAACTTTGGATTCGGTTTCGGGCGCACCACAAATGCACCTCCCAGACTCAATGTGAATGCGGCCCGCATGCACAATGGGAGTGTGTCCTATATGCCAAAACTCGACAAAATTCCAATATTTAAGCAATTATTGCACATTCCCAAAACCATGTTGTGCCCCACGCCTCGCCTGCACCCTGCACTCGCACTCCGACTCTATTGATAGTTTCGTATTTCTTTGTCCGACCGAAACAAGTAGTCATTTTTGTATCTGTGTACATGCTATATTTTAGATAAACATATTATTCACATAGAATAGAGGACAAGACCTCTACAGACTACAGTATAAATGACTATACACAAAGGACAGCTAAAGGGCATACTAGAGAAGGAGTCCATAAAAGCACCTCCGCTTCACTGTCTATACACATCAAAATATGTTTGTTGACGCCTGACAGAATAAAATATTCCAAATTTGTACATATTGTATAAGATACTAATGACTACATATATTTGTTATTTGTAGATGCCACTAGTTCTCCTCAGTGATACTTATTATATATATGACGGTTTTACGCTAGGAGTCTTCCATAGATATTGAAGTTCCTTCAGTTTTCATCCTCGCATCATTTTGTTTGTCTTGATGGTTCCGTCAAAACATCACATATTTAATGTCCTTTTCTCTTTTAATAGATTCGAACTCTCGGTATGCTAAGGTCAAGATTTCAGTCGTTACCTGGTGCCTTCAATACCTATTTGGTGCCCTCCGATAAATCCAGAAAGCGAGGGTTTTCCTTATCAAAAAGTTTTGCTGAGGTTGTCAATTTGTCCAGCATTGTACACAAAAATTATGTTGAACATCAGAATGATCATGTTGATAGGCATACAAACTTTCTGTGATAGGTCACTACAAACAGGAGATGTGAAGCAGCTAAATTTGCCCAATTGTGGAATGAAATTATATCCAGCTTCCGTGAGGAAGATCTCATCAGTGACTGGAAAGTCTCCTCATCAATACTCTGGAAACTGTTTATTCCTATCTTAATATTGTTTGATTACAGCATTTTTAATAAATTTTCATCTCATTTGTTGCAGGGAGATGGATCTTCTACTAGTTCCATATGCTGCTGAACTTAGCTTAACAGTAATTCAATGGCCACCTTTCTTGCTTGCTGGCAAGGTGAGCAATATCACTGGATGGTGATACTATGGATCTCAGGCGCATAAATGTTCTGTCACTTGAATTATAGCTGACCTTTTATCCTACTATGCAGATCCCAATAGCATTGGACATGGCTGTTCAATTTCAAAAGAGGGATGCTGATCTTTGGAAACGTATATGTGCAGATAACAACATGAAATGCGGTGTGATTGAATGCTATGAAACATTCAAGTATATCTTAAACATCCTGGTTGTTGGAGAAACTGAAAAGAGGTATGCCTTTTCTTTTGCGCCTATTGGAGCAAAGTGCTTTAGTTCCTGTTGCCTAAATAGGAAAAAATGTTGCTTGGTTGGTGTTGGTTAAACAAATTTTGTTTCCATTCCTGAGAACTACTTCACTTGTTCAGACCTGAATGGATCTTTGGAAGTTTTAAATCCTTTATCACTGGCTGCAAGGCCATTCAAGAAGCTGAAACTAAAAACGTATGACACTTGAGACTTGAGAGTAGTTTGAGTTACACTGAGTAGGTTAGTTAAACTGCATCTAAATCTATATTTTTCTCTTTGTTGCTTTAGCTATTGTGAGATTAGGACAAGTAGCGTAATTTGCAAATAATTATTGTTCAAACAACTGGACATATGATATGCCTGCATCTTTGCTTTCACTTTCCATTTCCCCCCCTTCCTGTGATATTTTTAATATACCAATAATACAACTGACCTGCAAGTACTTCATTTCTTCTATATTATGTTGAACCTGCACTCTAATATCTTTGATCTTTCTGGTAGATACTACTGTTACAGTGTTACCATATGTTGAAATTGGAAAGATCTTTCTGCAATTATTAGCTTATGAAGTTTTGATTTACAGGATAATTTCTACCATAATAAAAGAAGTTGAGAACAGCATGGCGAAGAATACTTTTCTTGCAAATTTCAGGATGAGTGAATTGCCAAACCTGTACAAACAATTTGTAACACTTGTAGGACTATTGGTGAGTGATATTCAGCTGTGCAATGTACATATTATAGCATTATCATGTATTGATTGTTTTAATTTCTCTTACTTTCTTTGATTTTGAAGAGAGATGGTAACCCTGAGAAGCGAGGTGCTGTAGTTTTGATACTTCAAGATATGCTTGAAGTGGTTACCTGTGATATGATGGTGAATAAGAATCGGTTAGTGTACTTTGTGATGATTATTTCTTGATGAAAGTTTGTTGGTTAGGATAAATTTTGTGCAATCAAGATTTTATACTTTTCCAGCGAAGTGGCAGATCAGAGTGGTAGCAGCAAAGTCCCTGGGAAACAACTCTTTTCTAACATAGCATTCCCTCCAGTGGTCTCATCACAATGGGAAGAACAGGTAGATAAAGCATCCGCCATTCTTCTATATGCATACATGACATTGGTTCTTTCAGCTGATTGAATCTTTTGTCTGTCCAGATAAGGCGTATCTACATACTTTTAACTGTAAAAGAGTCTGCTGTTGATGTCCCAACAAATCTTGAGGCCCAGAGAAGGATTGCATTCTTCACAAACTCATTGTTCATGGAAATGCCACGAGCTCCTCATGTCCGTAAGATGCTTTCATTCAGGTTTGATTCTTCTTCCATGTCCTGATGTTGAGAGTTTGTGCAAATACAGTTTTCTTTCAGGATTCCCTTTAATTTTTATATATATTTTTACTATATTCTTCATTTTTGTGGGCTCAGAATGTCACTAGGAACTAATTTGAAATCTTCGTTGGAGAGATGGATATGTAACTTGTGGATACCAATATGTTTTGCCACCAAAAGCTAGTTATCCAACTTACTGACGAACTCTAGAACCCCAAGTAAGAAAATGGCTACTGTATTTTGAAAATAACATCTCCCAAGGAAGCGCTGACCAGGATAAGAGGAATAGAAAGTAAATCACCAGTATAGATACCAAAATATATGATTTCTTCAGCCCAATAACTGAGATGGTCTCATTTATCAATGGCAGGACTTAACTGAAAATACTCTGATGACAGTGACTAACTACCTATTAGAATCTAAACCTATTTCTTATTCTCTAATGCATGCTCTTGGTTTTACCGCAGAGGGGAAACAAATGTCCCATTCATTTTTTTTATATATAGTTTTGAGAGTGCTTGGCTTTATACTGAAATGCCTTACAAAGAAAACTATGTTTAAACTGACATAAAGGAGCAAACAACTTCAATGGCAATAAACTGTTTGTTCTTGATATTGGCAGCGTCATGACCCCCTACTACAAGGAGGAGACTGTTTACTCTAGAACTGAGCTTGAGTTGGAGAATGAAGATGGCATTTCAGTTATTTTCTACTTACAAAAAATCTATCCAGGTTTTATACACTGAATTTTGCTGATGATATTCTATTCTAGTATGTCATCTCACTGACTATATAAGCCGAGGTGATTGACACTGTAAAGTTTATGCATTGTTAGATGAATGGAATAACTTCTTGGAGAGAATTGAGTGCCGAAAGGAGAGTGATGTGTGGGAAACCGAAGAGAACATTTTACATCTTCGCCACTGGGTTTCTCTGAGGGGACAGACTCTCAGCAGGACAGGTATTTTATGATTTGTCATGGCTGAACTAAAATTCCTATCACATGTATTTTTTTTTTATTCATGAAATTCATTGTCTTACAGTTAGAGGAATGATGTACTACCGGAGGGCTTTAAAACTTCAGGCTTTTCTTGATATGGCAAATGAATCTGGTAAGGTTATGCTTGCTCTCTAGAATTTCATTTATGGGTTGTGATTCTACCTAATAGCATGCTTCTGTTTAAGATGGACAAGTAACTATTGATGGAGTACTAGAAGTGGAGAGGGTGACTCTTAACACAAAATAAGAAAACATAAGTTACCAATACTCAGTTAGTCTAGTGGGATGTGGTGCTAGACTCCTTAAGTGGTTAGCCTCGAATCGGCAGCATGTATGGTATCCCGTAGATTGGCAAAGCCGATCGAACCGGGTGTTCTAATTACCTCTTCAAAAAAAAAAGAAAAAAGAAAACATAAGTTACGAACTAGGAAGCTTTCCTATTTGTTTCTGGTGTTATTAATGAAACCACTTAATAAAATATTATCTGGATGAGCACGAAAGAATGCTGTGTAGTTTACATAAGTGTTTTAAATGCATGGGTTCCATTGTCTAAGAAACCACTGGAGAATCTATTACAATATTCTCTTAATTTGTACTATGATTCTCTTTAATTATCAGTTTATGAAGATTGTGTATTCCTTCTGGAAAAAAATGATCATTTGCTCAAGACATGGTTAAATCTAAAGCAAGTTTAATCGCACAGCCTACATGGCAAGAAATTTGACCATTTTTTTCATAAAAATATTTGATCTTCTGACTGGTGAGATTATGCATTGAGCAGAGATCCTAGGAGGGTATAAAGTTGTTGCCGATACAACAGAGACTGAGAAGAAGAGCCAAAGATCTGTATATGCACAGTTGGAAGCTATGGCAGACATGAAATTCACCTACATTGCTACATGTCAGAATTATGGCAACCAGAAGCGAAGTGGTGATCGTCGGGCAACAGACATTTTAAACTTGATGGTCAAGTATGCTTTCATTCTGGAAGATAAAGATTTTTCTATACTTCTCTTCTCTGTCTATCAAACTATGCAATTGAAGTGACTCTTTCACATCATGTACAGCAATCCATCTTTGCGTGTAGCATACATTGATGAGGTTGAAGAAAGAGATGGTGAAAAGTCTCAGAAAATATATTATTCTGTTCTGGTGAAAGCCCTTGATAATCTTGACCAGGTAAGAAGTCTTTTTTAAATCGATGCAGTATGCTAGGTGAGTACTGTGTAGCTTTTCACTTAATGGATAATTTTTACTCTTAAAGGAAATTTATCGTATAAAACTGCCCGGGCCTGCAAAGGTTGGAGAAGGGAAGCCTGAAAATCAAAACCATGCTATTATTTTCACCAGAGGGGAAGCTCTTCAGGCTATTGATATGAACCAGGTACACAGACTTTCTCAAGTATATGCATCTGCAAAGTGTAGATAACATGCCTTCAGATAGTAATATGTTTTCACTTTTGTAATAGGATAATTACTTGGAAGAAGCTTTAAAAATGCGTAATCTCTTGGAAGAGTTTAATGAAGATCATGGTGTGCGTCCACCCACAATTTTAGGATTTCGGGAACACATATTTACTGGAAGGTGATGTTACTATCAACTCATTGACAAGTTACCACATTCGATTGGGCTATTTTCTCATGCATCCCTGACGTCTTCTTCAATGTCCTGTGCAGTGTTTCTTCTTTGGCTTGGTTTATGTCAAATCAAGAGACAAGTTTTGTCACCATTGGACAAAGAGTACTAGCAAGGCCGTTAAAGTATGTAATCACACTTTGCAATGAATTTTTATAAATTTGAGCCACCATTTAAGCATCATTTCCTTTCACCGGTAGAATTTTTCAAACCATCTTAATTTTAATAGGTTTTGGTTTATCAATGCTTGTATGATTCCCTCAACCTGCTTTCTAAAGCATGTTGATGATTCTCAAGCCATTATTTTGTAGAGAAACAAGCACCTCAAGTGAAACATATTAGTAACTAAATAGTAGTAAAGAATATTAGGCTATATGTAGTACACATTTCTCTTTAGCAATGAAAAACTTAAAACCAACATCATGATAATCGGTAAATTTTGCCTTCTTAGTTTGTTTCCTGTGCTTCTCATTTATTCACTCATTGCAATCATACATATTACATTAGCCTGCAAGGAAATAAGCCCGTTATTGTTTTTGTTTCTGAATTCCAAACTGAAAATTGTCAGGGTTCGCTTTCACTATGGTCATCCAGATATCTTTGATCGATTGTTCCACATCACACGTGGTGGCATTAGCAAAGCTTCTTGTGGAATCAATTTAAGTGAGGATATTTTTGCTGGTAAGCTCCTTCCTAGCCCGACTCCTTTGTGTTTGCATTTAGTATGCCTTCATGCATCCATGTGATTGGCCTTGTTTTTACTTCCTCAGCTAGTGGTACTGATATGGGATGCGTTTTCCATTTGCGCAAGATTATACACACTTGTTTTGAGCTTGCAGGTTTTAACTCAACACTAAGACGCGGAAATGTGACTCACCACGAGTATATCCAAGTAGGAAAGGGACGAGATGTTGGACTAAACCAAATATCACTCTTTGAAGCAAAAGTGGCCTGTGGTAATGGGGAGCAGACACTCAGTCGGGATATCTATCGATTAGGTCACAGATTTGACTTTTTCCGTATGCTTTCGTGCTACTTCACAACAATCGGATTTTATATCAGCGCTATGGTAATTTCGTTACAAGACTACTGTTTCTATGCTTGATCATTAGTTGTATATCTTATGGAAATAGCCACATACATATGCACCTTTGGCTGGGTTGATACCCTAGCTTTGTTGAGAAAGAATAAGGAAAACTTAGCTCATTTTCATGGTATGAAAAATAACCATAAAAATTAACTGACAGTTTAAAAAAAAGGCTCTATCATTGTATAATAATGGATTAGTTTTTCTCTTGTTAATTATTTGTTATCTGTTTTGGGATGTTACATCGTTCAACTAATAGCATGACAGTAAATGAAGGGATATCATGGTTTTATAATTATACTGGATTGTAATTAGCATGTTTGAGTATGGTGAAAATGAGCACCTGTGACTTCCTATATGAATTGTAAATGAGATTTCTGTAGAATTCTGGATTACTCATCCCTAATAGTTAGACGAGAGAAATACAAGCTGTGAATTGAAGATATTCTTCCTTGTCATCTTTGGTTATTTTTCAGCACTAGGAAAGTTGAAACAGATTATCATGTTAAGTTACTCTTTTTTCTTCTTTTTTTTTTTGGAAATATGCAGATTACAGTTCTGGTAGTCTATGTTTACTTGTATGGCAGACTTTATCTGTCATTGAGTGGAGTGGAGGATTCAATTATCAAGTATGCACGGGCTTCCAAGAATGATCCACTAAAAAATGCCATGGCTTCACAATCGTTGGTCCAGATGGGACTTTTAATGACCTTGCCCATGGTGATGGAGATTGGATTAGAAAGAGGATTCAAAACTGCATTTGGAGAAATTATCATCATGCAGCTACAATTAGCAGCAGTCTTCTTTACTTTCTCCCTCGGCACAAAAGTTCACTATTACGGGCGTACACTCTTACATGGAGGAGCTAAATACAGAGCAACAGGACGTGGCTTTGTGGTTCGACATGAAAAGTTTGCAGAGAACTATAGAATGTATTCAAGAAGCCATTTCACTAAAGCCTTGGAGATTATGTTCTTACTCATAATCTACGAGATATACGGGGCAACTGCTACTAGTACTTTATACTATCTCTTCCTCACCGGCTCCATGTGGTTCTTAGTTGCTTCTTGGATATTTGCTCCTTTTATATTCAATCCTTCAGGTTTCGAATGGCAAAAGATTGTGGAAGATTGGGATGATTGGAGCAAGTGGATTAGCAGCCGTGGTAGCATTGGTGTTGCTGCTAACAAGAGTTGGGAATCCTGGTGGGAAGAGGAGCAAGCCCACCTCAAACACACTGGCCTCATAGGTCGATTTTTGGAGATTGTTCTTTCATTCCGGTTCTTTTTGTATCAGTATGGCGTCGTCTACCATTTGAACGTAGCCAATAATAACACATCCATCGTGGTAAGTAGATAAAAGTAATAATCTTCTAGTGCTTATCCTAATATTTGAGCATTTGCAGTACTTATGTGATCTCCCACATTTTCATTTTGTTCGTCTTCATTTTGAACCAATGAATATAGCTTATGGATATTAGGAAATAATATATTAGGCTAGGGTAATTTTAGTAATTAGTTAGTATTATTAGAGATGAGTAGATGACGTGGAAGTTGAAATTTTGTAGTAGATGAAGATGAAAGAGGTGAAAAGTGTGATTGATTTAAAGAGTTGAAGTATGTGTTTGATACACAAGAGGGGTGAATATGGGTGAAATTACTAAAATGGCAAGTGTAGCCAAGTAAAGTCATCCCGGGGGAATTTTTATCCTCTATTTTCATTCTCATTTGAATTTCATGGATGAAAATGAAAATTTATAGAATCCATCCGCCGTATCTTCATCCAGACTGCACTAAACAGGCCGAAATATGTGTCATTCTAGAATTTGAATTTTGTCTCAAAATACTTGTCACTGTGGATTTTGTTACATCTTCCCTTACAATTACTACTAGATTGTTAATGGTAGTTTTCAAGAAAGTGAAGAAGTAGACTAGTAAATGAGGTTACAATGTTATATATTTTGTGTTCGTGATCTTATCGTCTCCTTTGCAGCATAAGTTATGTAGAGTAAGTAAAAATCACTTAGAGTGTACTGGAAATTTACATCATCTTCATTTTATTCAATTCTATTCAGGTATATGGTCTATCTTGGTTGGTGATTGTTGCAGTAGTGGTTATCTTGAAGGTATGAACTCAATCAATTCCAAACTCTATATTCCTCTTTATGCAAGAATCATACCTAACAAAAATACCTTACAACAACTGCCAGATTGTCTCACTAGGTAGAAAGAAGTTCAGTGCAGACTTCCAGCTTATGTTCAGACTCCTAAAGCTTCTGCTCTTCATCGGTTTCATAGTCACCCTAGTCCTGCTATTCATATTCATGCATCTAACCGTTGGAGACATTTTCTCGAGTCTCCTCGCATTCTTACCAACAGGTTGGGCACTTCTAATGATATCACAAGCATGCCGGCCAATAGTCAAAGGCGTAGGAATGTGGGGATCAGTTAAAGCCTTGGCGAGAGGCTATGAATACATTATGGGACTTGTTATTTTCTTGCCTGTTGCTATCCTCGCTTGGTTCCCATTCGTTTCCGAGTTCCAAACAAGGCTCTTGTTCAACCAAGCCTTCAGTAGAGGACTTCAAATTCAACGTATTCTTGCTGGTGGAAAGAAGAACAATTAAGCATCATTATGAACTCGTCGAGAAAGGTAAAAGATCAGCAATGAGCAAACTCTCATCTGAGTTGAGGTTCCCATCTTAGCCTTATGGCTATGAGTTTGAGTTTGAGTTTGCATTGCGAAAAAGCGGAGATCCTCTGAAATGGCGTCTTATTCTTGAAGAATAAAAAAAGCTTAGATCGAGTCAAAAGAATAATCGCAAAAGCTTGCTTTTTTTGTAATCAAGAGTTATGAACAAGCAAGTGGGATTCAGTATTGAGCCTTGTGGGCAAGCTGTGAACTCATTTCTCATATCTCGTCTCATCTTGTCTCATATCTCCTTTCATCTCATCTCATATATCATATCTCATATCTCATATATCATCTCATATCGCCTCGTCTTGTCTCATCTCGTCTCGTCTCATCTCGGCGCGGGTGCTTGGTTGGCTACGTCGTTCCCCCATTCAAAATGGGTATTGACCCAAAGCCAAAACCTTAATGTGTTTCTAGTTGATGTGGGATATCCACATCAACTAGAAACACATTCAAACAATTTCAGGTCTCCATTTCTCATTCAAACATAACTCAAATTTAACGTATGAATAGACCACGAGCAAGATCTCACGTAGACGAAGTCAAAACTCTCACTTTCTAGTGTTGACAATGGCCGGAGCCCACAGAAAAGTGTCTAAAGTGTGTTATTCATAAAATTTCCAATAGGTTGTAGTTCAAAAGTTTTAAAGGCTCGACACATATCTCTTCTTGAATGACGTAGTAAGCTTCATTGTCTTCCTCCTTTTCGAATTACAATAAGCATACGATCAGAAACCTAACCCTTAAGCGTAGTGGGATTCATGCTTTTATCCCTTCAAGTTGGAACCCTAAGTTCACTGTGTATATTGTTGTTGCAAGCATAGGTTTGTTGTTTGGTTAGGTGTTGAACATATTTAGGGATTTTTTAGTATTATATTTGTTGCGAAGGGAAGTTCATCCGGTTCCCACAAAAGTGGAGATGTAGAAAGTTATGATAGCATTGAAGAATTGACGAAAGGGACGCATACTAAGATCAAACTAATGATATGTTGAAAATCGGATGCCATAAATCCATTTTGGGAAATACCTTAGCACTAGACCTGTACAAAAAGCGGGCTCGGGCCGGGGCATACCTAAAAACTCTACCTGTAAGGTACGGGTCGGGCTGGTCCGACCCAACTTGTCCGGACCACAAACGCTGCCCATGTCCACCCATGTAAAAAGCGGGCGGGCTGTCAGGCCGGCCCGGATGATCCGTATGTACTTGATTGTGCGATTTTTCTCCGAAATTTATCGTTCAAAAACAGTAAAATAATGTATTTAACACACACTTTCAATCC
The DNA here is from genome assembly GCA_033239125.1 of Fagopyrum homotropicum. Lineage (NCBI taxonomy): Eukaryota > Viridiplantae > Streptophyta > Magnoliopsida > Caryophyllales > Polygonaceae > Fagopyrum > Fagopyrum homotropicum. The sequence continues at coordinate 144,077,670 of BSWB01000005.1, forward strand.
AATTATACTTGCATAGTGCACTATCAACAAGTTCAACAACAAAACAACACACAAAAATGAATAAATCCAAATACCTAAAAATCAATCAGTATCATTACACTCAAGTTAGCCGTGCAATCTTGTATTACAAACGAGTATAACTCGTCAAAATACTCTAAACAAACTAAATGAAAAATCAGAGTATGTATAAAACTATATGCGGGTCGGGCCAAAATGTTTACCCATACCCGTTCCACAAAAATACGGGTCAGGCCCGAACGGGTCAAACTAGATGTTCATACCCATGTTTTTCCTGGGCGGGCTGGACGGGTCGGGCTGAATTTGTGCAGGTCTACTTAGCACTGATTTCATCATATATAATTTCTTACAAATACCACTCTATTTCTTATAATTAAAACCTCTTATTATTTACTCTAATATACGTGTTGATTCTTAATTGACTTTAAAAAGAGAGGTAAAAAATAAGTTTTTTTTTACATGAACGTCACCTCCTTAATACTTATTTTAAATTTTATATACAATTTACAATCAATAATCCAAATATTTATATTATTGGATTTATTTGTATATTAAACCTCATTTTAAACATGTATAAATATTTTTTCCCTCAATTAGCTCAATTATAAACCATCTATATAAACATACAATCAAAATCTATAGAACGAATCTCATTAGGCGTAATCCGTGAACATTGTTACGTTGTTATCCCTTTTAATCCGATAAAAAATATATTTTCTCGTTAGATCGAATACGGGTCATAATTTTTGTATAAAATGAATATCTATATGCCTAAAGAAATTTATTTTGATTAATTAAAAATATTCATGCACCTTAATTGGATTAATTTTTTTGACTTTGGATTACTATTCATAGAAAAGTTCTAACGAAGAAAGGAAAATTTTATATTCAAATATTAAGTTTTAACCGGACCAAACAGATAATCCGAATATCAGTGAGAATTAAAATAAATTTCTTTAGGCATATGGATATTCATTTCATACACCTTAATGATATTAGGCTATTAGGTTTTGTGTCAAGTTTACCTTAATTATCCAAATATTCCATGAGAATTAATAAATTCGTACAAAATATTGAAAATTTTAAGAGAATTTTTTTTAATAACGTAAAAACATATTTTAAACTCGTACCTATTCCTGTAGTATTGTGATATAATGATGATTTTGTGTAGTTTACAAGACGTTATGAAAAAAAATATCACCTAAGACCAATGAGAATTTTTAACCATAAAAAACAATAAATCTCTTAGCTAAATTTTTTTTTCTTTTCAAAACCCTACTTACATCTCTTATATGAAAACGTTATAAAACATACTTTTACAGTTTTTGATTACTTTTATTTTTTTATGTTATATATATATATATATATATATATATATATATATATATATATATATATATATATATATATTATATTTTATGTTTTTGGGTCATTTCCTACAACTTTTTAATTGTTTTTATTTTTGTTTACGCAACTTCCAGTCTTCCACTATTATTATCTTCTAATTTTAAGTCGATGGATGAAAAAAAAAAAGTTTAAAAACTCACCCATGCAGATGGTCTAAGGCTAAACTCATCGGTAGAAGGCGGGAAGGCGAGAGGGGGAAGAGTATTTCGACACTAGAGAGGAACTCTTGAGCTTACAAGCTCTGAAGATTTGGTGAAACGTGAACTCAACTGCTTAACATCCACTTCCTAGATGGGAATTAAGGTTAGGGTTTTCAATTCATCGCCATCAGTATTGATGTCGTTCGACATTTTCTGTTCTTGCTATTTTATCTTGTGCTTATGTTTTCATCATATGTTCGTTTGGTTAAACTAGGGTTTAACTAAGCTGCTGGCGGATAAAGCACCGAATTGCATAAAACAGCAGAAATTCGAGAGCTATTTTGGCCGCACAATCGCCATAGATGCTAGCATGAGCATTTACCAATTTCTTGTTCGCGCTTTTCAACTTCACCTCCTTTTTTCAACAAATGTTCGATTGCTTGTTCATTGTTCTTCCTTTTGGGTTTTCTGTGCAGATTGTTGTGGGGCGAGTTGGGACTGAGACCCTTACTAATGAGGCTGGTGAAGTCACCAGGTATTCTAAATTAATAATCTCAGTTTTGGAAGTGGGGGAGTTCTCAACTTTTTAAACAGTGTTGTGGTATGACTTATGATGCTTAGTAATTATGGCCCCTTATGGTGTATTTTGTTTGTTTGCAGTCATTTACATGGTATGGTTACTCGCACAATTAGGCTCTTCGAAGCTGGAATCAAACCTGTGTAAGTTCAGCTGTCATTTGGAGTCTTGGACTTGTTCATATCTTGTTTGAACTTCGAAAATTATAACCAGGCAAAATTGTTGTCAAAGTAATGCTGCTGGTTGTTGTTAATTGGTTATATTATGATTTATTTGACCTAAATTTCAGTTACGTATTTGACGGGCAGCCTCCTGATTTGAAGAAGCAAGAGCTTGCTAAACGGTAATCTTGCTAATTGCCTTATATTTTGTTATATTTTACTCCATTTGATTGTCTGAATAAAACTTTGTTTAACTGTTATATATATGCTCCAGTCACTCAAAACGAACTGATGCTGCTGAGGATTTGAAAGTGGCCCTAGAGGTAGTTTTGATTAATGGCTTTTAATCCTGGAAGAGCCCTATTTACGTCTTATTAAGTATCTTAACTGCAGTGTGATTTAGTTGCTCTTATAACTGATACAGAAGGACAACAAAGAAGATATTGAGAAGTTCAGCAAAAGAACCGTCAAGGTGAACCCTTTTCAGTTATAGTTTTCCAAGTACAATTTCGGTTTAAGCAATAACGTCTTTACTAAAAGAATCTGAATTGGGTCCATGCTGCAGAGAAATTGTATTGTAAGGTTATTCTACTCTTAGCATACTCTTTTCTGGATGTTGGTATATTTGTAATGGCAAATTGGCACTGATAAAAGTAAAATTTTGTAGATAATGTAATTTACATGCTTTGTTTTTAGGTGACTGTGAAACATTATGATGACTGCAAAAAGTTATTGAGGTTCATGGGAGTGCCGGTTGTTGAGGTAGCTTATGTTGAGCTACATGGTTTCTCTATCATTAGTTGGTGCTACACGAATAACTATGTACAATTTTTTTTTGTTAGGCTCCTTCAGAAGCAGAGGCTCAGTGTGTTGCACTCTGCAAGTCAGGAAAGGTAAGCAAGAGCATGAAGTTTTTAACCTCTCAAAAACCGGTTCCTTCTCGTCTTTTATTTGAAGTTAAAATCTCTTTTCTATTTGTGTGACACTTTTAAAGGTGAACCTCATAGCTAACTAAAAGAGATGATATCTGGAAAATTTTGCAACTCAGTATCATCTGAGAATTGTATAGATGAAATTATGTAGATACTGCTAATAGTAGTTATCTATTTACAGGGTATTGTTCCTGTTTCAGGTCTATGCTGTGGCTTCAGAAGATATGGATTCTTTAACCTTTGGTACTCCTAGGTTTCTCCGACATTTAATGGATCCAAGTTCAAGAAAAGTCCCTGTCATGGAATTTGAAATGACAAAGGTTATGCGAAACATAAAATATAGGGCCTCTAGATTGAGGTCTGTTTTCTTCTATCTAATTACATTAATTTTGACTTGTTTCAGATCTTGGAGGAGCTGAATCTTACTATGGATCAATTCATTGATTTCTGCATTCTTTCTGGTTGTGACTATTGTGATAGTATCAGAGGTATATGAATGAACTTCTATATATCTTTTCAAAACGACAAAAGCCATCATTTATAATCAAGAAAAGAATGATATGAAGCCAACCAATCAACTTGGTGATGTAGACTACATTTGAAAACATAAATTAAATTTGATATTTATATCTCTTTTTTTTTTTTTTATCCTTATATCTCCCCGGTTTAGCTGTTTAGTGCATTGACTGTCCTCCTCTCAGGTATTGGTGGGCAGACTGCTTTGAAGTTAATTCGTCAACATGGTTCAATGGAGACTATACTTGAAAACATAAATAGAGAACGGTGCGTCAGTTTATATGTCAACAAGTGACAACTTTCGTTTTATTGTTGCCAACTTTTCTATTGTCTCTATCTCTAATCTATTAGGAAAACTGTGAGTTCTTTATTTTATGTTGAAAATTGGAAAGTCCCTCAAATGTTTGCTGCACATCACAATATTTGGCTAGGTTCTGAACATAATTAGGGATTTTTAATATTATATTTGTTGGATGGAATTGGAAACTATTTTTCTGAACATTTGTTTGCAATGTGTGATCACCATTTGAGGGCTCAACAGTAACATGTGTTGATTGCTGAGCTCAAACATTTAGTTTTATATTATATGTTCTTTCTGTAGAGATATAAATGTGATTATTGATCACCGTTTGAGGGCACAATAGATGATATTCAAATCAAGGTGTTAATGACATAATTTAATAGATGAAAATTATAATTGCCATGCATTCTTTCTGTATCAGCATCAATGAGAATACTCGACTTGGCATACTTTCATAATCCATTATGTACCATGTTCAGATATCCAATACCCGAGGACTGGCCATATCAGGAGGTGAGGCGTCTGTTTAAAGAGCCATTAGTTTTAACCGAAGATGAAGAACCTGAGATTAAATGGAGCTCCCCTGATGAAGAGGTGAAAGATCTGATTTTCATTAAAATTCAGAGTCACACTGTGTAAAAATTAGTGTTTCAAGGAAGCAACAAAGTTGTTGAATTTAATCTGTATGAAGTTTTCTTCATTTATTCATCTTCTATTTTGTATGGCAGGGGCTGATAAACTTTCTTGTAAATGAAAATGGATTTAATAATGACAGAATAGCAAAGGTAATTCCATTTTCAGGAATACATGATTCTTGAGAGTTGATGTGATCATTTTCACCGTAGTTCGTTCCTCATGTCAGGCAATTGAGAAGATCAAGGCTGCCAGGAATAAGATAGAAGACGGGCGGTATGCAATCTGTAGAGCTCAAAGGATTTAAAAATGAATTTATTTACCATAATTTGTGAGCTTTTACAATTGTCATTTTTCGTCCTTCACATTTTGTTTCAGATTAGACACCATTTTCAAGCCAGTTCCTACTGTATCTGTCCCTGTCAAAACCAAGGTTAGTTTCTGCAATGCAAACTCTTCATGTTTTCAAGTCTTAATTTTTGTCTACTTTATTTTGCTTTGGATGTTCTTGAAAGCCTTAACATGAGACCTACTTGCTGGACTTTGCTCGGATTCTCATCTTCTTGCTCTCCCAACCTCTCACCTAGTCTCCTTGTGAATGTAACTGTCAATTGCATTTTGATAGACTAGAATTCCAATAAATCCATATGCACTTAAGTTGCATAGCTTATTTGCATATTCTACACGGTCTGTTTTCTGTATATTATTCTTTGTTTATTTTAGTTTGATATTGAACTCTGTATATCTTTGTTCTTATGATTATGACATACTCAATTCTTGTTGTAAATGCCTAAATGGTAACATTAAGAGAAGGGAACTATAAAACAAGCAGTGAATAAAGTAAACAAAATTGAAAGAATCATTTGAAATTACTAGTTATGGAGCTTTGCCTGATGGGTGTTATTATTTGGTAAAATGGTTAACAGGCAGCTAAATGCATCCTTAGACCTTGCACTCAACGAATGCCTGGAACATTACAAGCATTTAGCCTTTCCAGAACCAAGATCATTAGTGGATTCCGACAGTCAATTCCTGCTCGACCTGAGCACTCATCTCCATCAATGGCAGTTGTTCGCTTTGGTGCATGAACCTGAAACTGATGCTGAACCTTAAGCAGTATGCCAATATAAGCTCAGTTCCCCTTTTCCAATTGTTTTTGGCATGTGGTGAACAAACGATGCAGTTCATGCTACTCTACATCAGCAAACGATGCAGTTATGAATATAGCCTCAGTTTTTGCTACTTTTACATCGTACATTCCTGAATGTTATTGCAGGAACTGCACTTAAGTGATCAACAAATGATGCAGTTATATCCCGTGGGTATAGATTGAGCATTATCTGTATTTTAAAAAAGGTTAGACTGGATAATACAAAACGGTCTGAAAGGTTAAGCTATTTCATGCAATTTTCCCATAATTAAGCCATCAGTTTTTCTAGGATTAGCGCCTTTGTAGATTCTAGCAACTCGTTTAAAGTTCTCAACCCAATCTAAAAGTATATGTACAAGTTGGTCGCAGATTCATCGTTGGATATAGTGTAACTGGAATTTTTTTTTATTGTTCTTAAATATCAAGTCATGATCATGAAAATATAACTTAATAATAAACTGAAGTTGATTCGAGAATTTGGAAATGTTCATTTATATGTGAGAAATAAGGCACAAATGCATTGAACGGTTATAGAAATGACAAACATATAGGTTGTCACTAGGAGTAAAAAAAGGGAAGCATACAAACACAAGGCACAAACAACGAGATTTTGAATCATAGAACTAGGGTGAGCATGGATCGATGTCATCTCTGTCTCGTTCCAGCTATTATACATGGGACGAGATGTAAATGGGCTTTGTAATTTTTAGATTGAATCTCGTCGGACACTATCTCGATTGGGATCGGGACGGGCCAAATCCCGAGTAGTACGATTGTGAAGCATTGCTGGAGGGAAATTGTAAAATTGTTACAACTAAGACTGGTAAGCACAATGAAGTCGTCGGTGAGAGCATAAGAGCGAGTCTCATGGTTATGATTAATTTAATTTTTAAAAGTTCATAATAGTTAGGACGAACTTAGCGGGACAAAGAAGTTAAGGTCCGCTCCCGTCCTACTACTGTTTTGCCGGGATTGCAATTTTTTCGGATAAAATCCACTGGGCTCGGGAGGGAATCGGGATGGAACCGGGATTTGTGTCACCCTTACACAACACCTTATCAAATTGAATTATAGGACGAAACGTAGTCTTCCAAAGCAGAGAAAAGTAGAAAGACCAAGGATGTCAAAGAAGTAGAGAAATTGACACTTAACTGTTCAAAAAACTTAATTAGTAGACTAAAAAACTACAGCAACAGGCATCTCCTTCGAAGAATCTGATACTAAAGGAATACTATAACCAAAAGCATCAAGTCCCCTGGACTCAAATGTGTACTTCTGGAAGGATAATACAGGATGCAAGAGCAAAAAAAAAACAAATGCTTCACTGAGACTAATAAACTATAATGCAAGAATAAACAAGTTACTTTGTGTTATTTTCTTAATGTATAAGGAACTGTGAATATGAGTATAATGAGACTCAGACAGTGATCAAAGAGAGCAGTAATTCCCTAAAGATAACAGTCTATCTTCAATCATTAAGCAAGTTTGGGAGATTTTAAATTATGCCAAAAATCAAACAAATAAGCCATGAAAGCATAAAAAGAGGAAGGATGAGGGTGACCTGCACTTTCCTCATCTTACAACACACCTCCTGGTGAAACAAAACCCTAAGCCTCGATTTTAGCTTCTACATTCGTCAAAGCCTCTTGTTCTAGCTCTTTAACTGCACTTATTAGACCCCTTGTAATACCAGGGAGGAACAGTCCCTTTTCTTTCGATTTCTCCAACAGCTTCTCGGCTCTTTTCCAATCCAAAGCTTCCAAGCACAGAGTTTGAATCAGCTTATTGTACTCATCCACATTAGGCTCAACTCCGTAGCCCTTCATTTGATCCAACAACTTCAGGGCTCTGTCATAATCTTTAAGCTTGCAGTATCCTCTAATAAGAGTATGGAAAGTTGCTGGGCAAAGTTTAGAATGATCCTTTTTGGCTTCTTTCAATAACTTACAAGCTTCAACCATTGAACCACCTTTAACATATCCACTTATAATAACACTATAAGTATAAACATCTGGCTTCAGTCCCCTTCCCTTCATTAGTTTCAGCGTAGCCACTGCGTCTTCGACATCCCCAGCTTTCGAAAGGCCCCCTATTACAGAATTGAACACTTCGTTTCCAGGGGGAGGGCCCTCCTCAACCATTTTAACCAACAACTCTTTACTTCTATTAACATTCTTAGTCCTGCACAAACCATTGATCACATGGGCATACTGACTAACTGCACGTCTGCGTGCTTCCGAGGGTAAGTCATCCAACATCTTCAATGCTAAGTCCACCGTTTCATCTACACGTGACAGTGCACTAATCAAGGACTTAATTGCACTTAGAGGAGGTTGTTTACTACTCTCTTTAGCAGACAGATAAACCGAATGTGCTTCTTTAGGTTTTCGGTTTCTGCAAAACATACATATAATTTGACCAATCTTCTCACTGTCTGGAAGAATCCGAGCATCAAGCATTTTATTGGCAACCAACATAGCCCAGCTGTCTATAGACCTTCTACAGAGAGCTTCAATGGTGTAGTAGTAACTATCCGCATTAGGAACGCAGCCGAATTCCTCAAACTTATTGAAAACTTCATACGCCGCCTTCCCCTTTCCCAGTTTTGAAAGTGAACCTATCAAATTATTCAGAATTCCTGCATTCAAAATTCCAGTTTCCTTCTCCCTAATCTCCTTGATGAGATCCCACAAGGCATATGTATCATTCCTCTTCAGATTCTGGCTGACTCCGCGAACAAGAGCATCCACCATTGGTGTAGTAATCTGAAATTCCTTCTTCTCCATAATCCATCTAAAGAACCGAATCAAATTCTCCCCTGGAACAACCGGGGTTCCAAGCACTCTCAATACAAACTCTTCATCTAAATTCAACTCCATCTTATTAAGATTAGATTCTAAGGAGGCATCTACGCTACTCTGCAATAACGACAGTACTGCTTCAAGCTTTTCAACATCAACCTCATTCTTTTGCTCATCAATCGAGACGAAACCATCGGTCTGGACCTCAATATTTCCACTAGCTTCGTCCAAAGAACTCTCGATATGCGTCTCATCAATTTCTGCAATCCCATCGATCTTCGGAAGATCCAGCGAATCGTCGGAACGAGGTTCATCCTCTGATTCCGATTCGCTATGACCTAGCGATGAATGAGAGAAATACCTATGGTTTCTGACAAGGTGATTTGCAGGAAGTGTGCCAGTTGAAGCGAAATGAGAATAATAGGGTTTCGGGGAGAGGGTGTTGGTGAGTACCTGTGATTGATTTTGGAAAGACCATAGCTTCGATCTTGCTGTTCTTCCAAGTGAAGCTCTTGCTAGTGATATTGACTTCCACATCTCCAATCTCAAATTCTCCCTCGATTTCTTGGCTTCTTCGTAGTTAGGGTTTAAGAGAAAGATACAAATGGGCAAATTGGGGTTTTGTTGTAGGCCGGCGAGTTGATAACTTGACTGAATTCGGTCTTTAGCGTCTAGCGTAATGGGTAATGCTCCAAATTTCTCCTCATGACCCGCCACTTTTCTCTATTTACATTTTATCTACTGTAAAATATTAATCCTTACAATTAGTTCAACAATTATTATTGCAAGTGAAGGGAGCTCGCCTCTAGTTACGTGTGTAGTAATCGGTTCAGGTAAGAATATGTTTTACGGTAAAAAATGAGAACGAAGATCAATCGTATTATTAATAAGATCAACGGTTATGATCCGAATACTAATTAAAAGTAGTATTAGTCATATTATAATAGTTTTCTTCGTGTTAGTAGATAATACGGTTACCAAAACTAAACACGTTAGTATTAATTGTTCATCCGTGTTTTTATTATCGGCGTCATAAGTAGTGTAGGTCCCCTAGATCCTGATGACGAGCGACAAGCTGAGATTCTCAAAAAATAGTGCAGTTCCCTATATCCATCATCGAGAATTCGGATCATAGGGAACCCATACTAGAGTGCATAAGAGCATCGAGTCTGGAGTGGAAGAAGAATAGAAGGAGAGGAGAGGAGGAATAATGCGGGGAGGATAAAGAAGGAAGGCATGGTTCACTGGAAAATCTGATCGACGGTGCTGATTCCAACACCGTTAGATTGTGAAAAAGATTTTTGATTCGATCGGATTAAAGAATTAGGGCTTTGATTGAAAGGGAAAATGTGAACGAGGAGAAGGACATCCAATTAACCCATCCTAAAAAATGTTGTTAAGTATGATTGGCAAAATACAAATGTCACCACCACTTAGGCTTTATTAATAGAATAAAACTTATTAAAATATAGGTTTTACAAGTTTATTTTAAATTATTTTATTAGTTGTGAAGTTTAAATAAAGTATTATAAATTATCTTTTATAAGTTAAACTATAGGTCAATTTTTTTAGTAATTATTTTATTCGTGAATAAGTTTGTCTAATCCCTTGTGACGTAAACACATGTATCATTAAGTATAATCTTCATTAACATTATTATAATATAGGCCCTATTTTATATTTATAATTAAAATAATAAACTATAGTTTTAAATCCGTGCATAATAGGGCCATACTCTTCTAGTTAAGTATGGTTGACATATTATATCTATTGAATAAAGTAAAATAAACCGAAAGAAACTGAAAGTCGACAACTATTGTATTCCACCTCCAAAGTACTTGGGTAACATAAGCGTATTCGCCTAAAACAATTTTAGGACAAGTAGCATCTATAGAAATTTCCACACGAACATGATTGACACGAGATAACAACAACATGATTAATATTCCAAATACCTCGAATCTTACATTAATCCAACAAATACGTGTGTATGTACATTAGTCTATATTAAATATTAACAATATATACATAGAATCAAACAAATCAAAGAATGGTGCATGATCCAGGGCTCTCATAAGCGGAACGAGGTGGATACTCGACTCCCACGAGCTCATATTCTCGAGTACCCGGGCCATAGTACAACGAAGAATAAGGTTGTGGCGGATAATACCGTGGATCATAAACGGGTTGAGCCGGATATTCATAATTGTAACTAGTTGTTCCCATTCCACAAGTGCAAACATTTTGGAGATATTGACAGTTTGAACATTTTGGCTTGGATGGCCCAACGGTAACAATTTCTGGATTCATTCTTATCTTTTGTAAGGCTTTGAATATCGGAACCGGCTCCACGCTTCCGACCACCGTTACCGTCTTCTTCTCTATGTTCACCGTTATGCTTTGTATACCTAGTAAAGATCGAGTCTTTAGAATTCATATATCATAATAGGTGAAAAATGTTGTGCATTAAATATAAATTAGTAATGATCGAGTCTTTAGAGTTCATTTTTCATAGTAGGTGAAAAATGTTGTACATTAAATATAAATTAGTAAAGATCGAGTCTTTAGAGTTCATTTTTCATAATTGGTGAAAAATGTTGTACATTAAATATAAATTAATAAAGATCGAGTCTTTAGAGTTCACTTTTCATAATAGGTGAAAAATGTTGTACACTAAATATAAATTAGTAAAGATCGAGTCTTTAGAGTTCATTTTTAGTTTAGTTAAAATTTATGATTAGCTCCATAAACGATGTAAATATGTCAAAGTTCAACTAATTCGTGTCGAATAACAATCTAAAAGACACCACATAAAATATCAAGCGACTCATACAATTGTGTTTAAGAGGACGGTGGAAAAATAATCCAACATCAAATATAAAGGAGTGTTTAGGGTAAGTAGGTAGTTTATGTATCTTGGTGTATAAAGTAGGCACTTTTTGTTTTCAATTAACAAACTAGGCACCCTATTTTATGTAGAAAAAGATAAATTGATAAATATTAATTGATATTAACATAAATGTTAATATTCTATCTCCTTAAATATGTAACAGATTTGGCAAATTAAAATAATTGATAAACTAAATTATTACGTCAAATTAGGAAAGAAATTATAACAGCTCCTAAAATAACTCATCACATAAATACAACAATCTTTCATTCTTCTTCTTCGTCTACCTTTCTAATCTCAATTTTTTCGATTTTAAGAAACTTGAATATCGTCAATGGAGGTTTGCTCTTTAATTATTTATTTATTTATCATAATTAAAAAAATATGTTGTTATTAATTTCGTGGTTATGTACATATGTTGATACATAATTTCGTGGTTATGTACATATGCTGATACATAATTTTTGCGACTTTCTACATAACGATTACGTTTATGTAGTACAAGTGTATGTCATTTTGACAATGTTTGGTTACACAAAGAATATTGTCCAATGCATTTTTTGCGACTTTCTACATAACGATTACATAATTTTTGCGACTTTCTAAATAACGACTTTCTACATAATGATTTCGTGGTTATGTATGTCCAATGCATTTTTTGTAGCTGATATTTGTGTATTATGTATTAACATTGTGTAATTGAAATTGTGTACGGACATTGTGTAATTGAAATTATGTATAAAAATTGTGTATTAAATATTGTGTATCGGCAAAAGAATACACGAAGTTTGATTAGTCTAACTGGTATAAGGGTGGGGCAACTCGTCCAGAGTTCGATTCCAACCTTTGACACAATCTTTTACTTATTATAATTAAGAAGATAAATAAGAATATTTAGTTTGATTATTAATAGGAGAGAGAATAATTTTAAAATTTCCATAAGTTTGGCCATATCCACTCAATTTTATCTTTACAAAAAGTACCTTATTTCACCAATCTTTTCAATATAAAGCAATACATATCTATATAGAGTAATATACATCTAAGATATAAAATCAAAAAAGTTTATATCATCTATTAATTTTAGGAAGAAATTATATATATATATATATATATATATATATATATATATATATATATATATATATTTGATACCTTTGATTTTTCCTACTTCTGACATGATTTTCTTTTGGCCCTCGTCGTTGTTGAGACTTACGCTAATGACAATTTGCTGCCAGAATCGCATACAAATTAATTATGATTAATTTTGAATTTATATAAACATATAAACAAATAAATTATATAGTTCATTGTATATTGAAATCACAAAGTACCTTTTGCTTCGCCATGGCTTCAATGAGAATTGAAGTATTGAGTATGAGAGAAGAAAAAAAGCAACGAAAGGAATAAGTGCTTTGCTTGCTGTTGAAATTGAATCAACTTGAATTGAAGCCAATTTCAGTATTTATAAACGGGCCCATAGTGTTTTAAGCCTAAAGAACCGGTCCAACTTTTATATAACTTTCTAATTTTCTACTGTAGTATTTTATACCATTAATTAGAGTTTGATCATAACAACTTATTTTTATTAATACTAGGTCGAGACCGCGTGCGTTGCACGCGGTTGTAATAATATGACGATGATATATTTGTATTTCATCAAGTAAATTACTGCCCAATGGTACTGTGAGAGTGATCTTTGAATATAAGTGATGATCTACCCTTGTGCTTTTTTTTTTGTTAGACTACTCTTATACCTTTAATATCATTATTCAAACCAGTAAATATGTCTCATATCATAACACTTGAGGTTTGAACATAATAGGGCAATATTGACCGAGTATGTTAATATTGTAAGTTAAAGATTAAACTATTTATACTTACAAAACTACACATTTAATTAAAATATAATATTGATTTATTTAAGCGATATTTTTGCACAATCAAAGTCCTTATATTTTTTAAAAAATATTATCAAAGTTTATTTAAACAATATTTGTGAAAAGGTTATTTTGGTCAAAATATGAAGAACAAACAACAACCAGAAAAAATTCAAATGACTTTGTACCTTGTTGAAATATATCTTGAAAGTTATTTTATGCTCATTGCTTTAGCCTTTCATTTGATATAAAACTTTTTTTTTCCTTTGAAGATATCTTGCATGATTTTATATGACTAAATATTGATTAAAACGTACTTGTTTAACACGGCTAGTCTGAAAGGATTTTATTATGCTATTAAGTTCATTTAAAAAATATGTTTGGAAGGATTTTATTATGTAATTAAATCCATATTTAGTTTGATGAGACTAATAAAAAATTATGTTAAAGAGATTTATCACGCTATGAAGTTCATATTTATTGCGTAATAAAAATTATATCAAATGAGTCAATTAGGTTATTAAGCTCATAGTTAATGTGTAAAAAACTTGTCAAAGAAGTTTATTATGTTATTAAGTTTATAACTAATGTGGATAAAATTGGTGTGAAAGGAGTTTACTTAGTTATTAATTTCATATTTAAATAGTAAAAAACTGTCTTAAAATAATTTATTTAGTTATTAAGTTCATATTTAAATAAATGAGGCAATTAGTGTAAAAAACTGTCTTATATTTATTTTGACCAATTGAACAATGAAATAATGTTCAACAAGATGTTATGAACAAAACACCAATGATAACAATTTGCTTGTTATAGTGCCAACGGAATTAGCTAAGGTCACTATACGATTTACAAACTGGAGTATATTGATTGTCTTTTCATTTAAGTAGTAAATATGATTGATTTCTAATACATGTTGTTGTAACGTTATAGGAAAATATTTTGTGTCGAATCTGTTTTGAGTGGGAGATTTCCATTGTGTTGCTCCCTTACAGACACCAAGTCTTCTTTATGTGACTTATCTACCTGTTTGTCACTGTAAAAATTTTGCTCATAAACAGATTAAGAAAACTATAAGAACGAAATTAACTAATTCAAATTCATTATTTCTTTGTATTTTTTCTAGAGGTACAAATTTTGTGGGGTGTTCATGTTGCGAGATGTGCAAAAAGTGTCCAATCCGCCGGATCTCCATAGACGTAACAAAAACTTCAGTAGCTGGCTTGACATAAACTTGGGATATAAATGGATGACCGAGACCGCTTGCTCTTTCTTGAAACATGTTGAAACATAATTGAAGGGTTCGAATAAGCAACAAAGGACACACAAATATTTGTACTCCAATCAAATGCACTGCACAGGAAAAAAAAAAACATTCACATCCAAAGAACAAGGTAAGACAATTACTTATGAGCGTATGCAAGATAAAATAATGAGCAACTCGATATTCAATGATGAACGTATGCAAGCACCACCAAGTTTTACTTGGAATACAAACCGGCGTCAGATTTTCCAACCTAAAAAATGTGTGTGAGAGAATTTTAAGAAGTCAGTGTTCGAAACTCTTGCAATCACACCGAGTCCATCAATCTTTTTTTAGAAGAGTTTTTATAGCTAAAAACAAGTAGCTAAATAGTTTAAGAGAAAATATATGGAATCAATGTTAGGATTTAATTGGGTAGTTAATTTTAGGAGTTACAAAAATAAAAACTTAATTGGGAGAGTTATTGGGTATTATGAAATAAAATATGAACTTAATATGAATAAATGTTAGGAGTTACAAAATCAAAATTTAATTGGGAGAGTTAATTGGATAATATGAAATAAAATATAAACTTAATGTGAAGCAAAATATGGTCTTAATATAAGACATTTAATGCTTTCAAAAAGCTAAAAATATAGGTTAGTAAGACTAGTTTAGTGCCCGCACCTTGTGCGGGATTGTCTAAATAAAATAATATATTTTCACTTTCATGCATCATACATTTGATATCAATTTATAGTAAAAATTATTTTTATTAATTAATATGACTAACATATGAGAATTAATTTTTTTAAATAAATAAAAGAACATAATTAAAATTCTATTACAAAGATTATTATTCGAGTATTATATTTATACCTTAATATATTATCACTTTTACTTAGATTTAGATAGAGGAGCAAAATTTGATTTAGTTTTAAATTAAACAAATGTGTCAAATTTTGGTAGATAGGTAGATTTATTTTTTTTAATTATTTATTTTAATAAAATTGATGTGGCACGATGACTGTTTACAAATTCAAATAAAAATTTTTCTCATAAAATAATTAATGGCAAATCTGTAAATACGTTGTGGCAAATTTGTAAATAAATTGAAAAAAAGCTTATGTGGACGGCCTTAGAGGTTGACACGTGGACTAAATGGGGGATGCTTTAGTAGTATATATAGATATATGTAATGTAGATAATTAATTTTATGTATTTTTATTTATAATAAAAAACTATCTATGTAATTTAATTATGAAAAAGTGTCAATTCAAACTAGGTATTATTTAAATTATAAGGATTTTGAATGACTACTTTTTCACTTGAATATATATGTGTATGTATATGTATTATAGATATTTTATCGTTAATTTATATTTGAGAAATTTCGGATGGGGCCATTACTTTAGTAGACTTTTTATAATTGTATCCAAGAATTTTTCAGTTTACGGATGGCGTCCGTAAATTTTTAAAATTTTGGATTATATGTACCCTTATAGCACTCGTAAATTAACATTTATTAACATTTTTGAAAGGAAAAGAGTGATATATACATTTAATATGACTATGACTAATAGTTAGTAAATAACAATCATTTTTTTTCCCCTCAAAATGTTAATTTATGGGTGATAGAGGGGATATTTTGAAAATTATAAAACTCAATGGTACCATCCGAAAACTGAAATAATTTGTTGGAACATTAGCCTCGTTCGATGAAGTGTAGATTATCGGGGTTATTTAGGTGAGCTTATTTAAAATATGAGTTTACGAGGTTATTTTGACCTTTTTCTATCCATCTTAACTTGGATTATCGAAATTATTGGGATTGTTACATAATCATAATCTTTCGAATAATCTTGAGGAGTTCACCAAACGTGGACATTATTCGAAAAAGTCAAAAGTATAATAACATTGAAAATTTTCTTTATATTTATTAAAAACTGCATAAATACTACTACCTCCGATCAAAAATAAGTGTCGTTTTAACATTAGAAATTTGATCAAAATTATCTGTCGTTTTAAGTTTTCTAGGCAAATAAATGAACAATAATTATAAGAAATGTTCTTGAAAATTGGTGTAAATGATTAATTTTAGTTTTAAAATCTTTCTTATTGGTTTAAAAGAAGGTTGAATATTAAATAAGTGATAAGATTTAGAAAAATTTTACAAAATCTATGTTATTTAATATTTTTCTTAAAAATTATGTCAAAAGCTAAAATGACAGTTATTTTTGATCGGAGGGAGTATTTTTTTTCCCAGTAAGCTAGGAAAGACTTTTCAACATTTAATATCTTACACTAATACGGTTTGGATTATTCTTTTGATTAAATGGAATTTGTAAGTGTCTTTTTCCTCGAAATTAGCATATCTTTTAGAAAGAATCAATGTCATTTGATTTTATTAATTCATTTCTGAATTCTAGTTGATAATACTTAGATAGTCGTACAAATAAGTACGTATAAGCGTAACGTGTGTTAACAAGGAAGATTAAAACGCGTAATATAGAAGAAGCAATCATAAATTCTTATGGAATATATCGTACACCGTTGGATTTGAACACCCCTAACGTGAGAACATGAGAACAATAGTACACCGTTGGATGTGAGTATTAAGGGTTGCGATTTAGAGTAGATATCAAAAATAATAATAACTACGAATAATAATAATTAGGAATCCAACAATAACTACGAATAATCCACTCAACCAACAATAACTACGAATAATACATTAAACGATATGACACCTTCGTAACAAAACTAATAATAATTACGAATCTGTTCTCATGTTCTCACGTTAGGGGGTGTTCTCATAGGATCTATACTCTCTATATATATATATAATAATTATAAATGTAGAAACAGAAGAATCAAAGCATAAGTTATGCTAATTCCTCAACTAATATTATACTGTAAATGTGTATTTTAACGCTATAAGACTTGGTGGATCCAAAACTAAAACTCAGAATATTTTATTTTATTTTATTTCTGTAAAATATCTCAAGACTTTGAATTTTCAAAGTATTAGATCTGCATAATTCCTTGCTACCCAAGCAGAATATATAGGTTGGATACTTGGAAAATTTTTTAAGAAAATATATATCAATACTTGGAAATTTTCAAAGTACTCAACTAATATTATACTGTAAATTTTATTTCCATCTTAAGTAAATGCGTTATTTAATAAAAATAATACACTCTTCTTTCTTTTTTGAGAAGAAATAGGCCCCGTTCGGTGATGTAGAGATGAAGATGAAATATTTATTTCATCCCCATAATTCCCATAATCTATCTCTATGAAGATTAAAGAAATTTCTTCATTTAATTCTCATAATTCCCATAATCTTCATCTCATCTCCATAATCACCCTTACCAAACAGGCCCATAATTATAATTCACCAAAAGTATCGTCAATTGTAATGGGATGTGTGAAATATCCCACACGATAACATAATCTAGTGCAAAGTTAATATATATGTATTAAAATTACTTCTCTTATTCACAATTGATTTTAGGATAAAACAGAATAGCATTACTATCGAGCACTCTCGACTTCGCCCGAGTGAGGCTCATAATAGCTCTCAAGCTCCCATGTTGCAAGTGATCCCCGGTGAATGTAGTTGTAACAGATTGAATGAGAATCTCCGTTTATACCCAATCCATATTGTTCACGTGGTATCAGAGGGAGATTGAGCTTTGTTCTCAATCTCGAACACAATTCCATTAGCTGATTGTGTTTTCCACCCTCTCTCCCATTTTAACTTCCATTTCGGCTACTCTTCTCCTCTACTCTCTTGTCAATCTCTGCTACATCACCATGGCGACTAGAGGAACTCAAGATGATGTATCTGGATTGGTACATAACCGAGCTTCTTCCGATAAAGCCAATGATCCACTAGCTTGTCTCAAGTTACAATGTGTTCAATCTTGACTCGTTTAGAAAGTGAACGAGCTCGAGTCGAGTTTTTACGACTCGAGCCCGAATAGCTTGTTTCAATATTACAACCCTATCCGGTATGCAACTTGTCTCTACTCTCTTTGATGGCTCCAGGTTTTCTTTCATGGAAAAGGAGTATTTGTGAGCCAATTTCAAGATTGGATTCATTGATGAATCTTACGTTAAACCTGATAACGATGATGGGAAGTTATGAATAATGAAACTTTTCCTTAACGTCCGCTTATACTCAATATATAATGTTCACAGCTTCCCTTCGAAGTATCACGATTGATTTTAACGAAATTCCTAGGCGGCGGAATCCAACCACCATTCAGTGTGGGTAAAGAAGGCGGCGCAACAGGAGAAGGGCTAGGTAGACGTGAACAGTGGCATGCAAAAGAAAGATGGAAAAGTGTAAAACTATTGCTTATATACTTTTATAAATAAATAAAAAGTAAACAAGTAGTTTCAAACTGAAAACAAATTTTTTAAAGAAATCGGTATTATTCATGTAAATTTATAGTTTTGACCCTAACTTTATTGTTATTATCGGAAATAGTTTTCAACTACGGGTAGTGAGGCGCATGCACCGAAAGGCCAGTACGCATGCGGGTTGTGTTTGGGCTCCATACCCTAATATAACCGCACCGCAACCTCTTCCTTCTTCTATTCTACTTTTTAACGTTTTTTTTATGCCGATTTGGGACGCATGCAAAGTTTCGGATGTGCCTCAACTGTGCGCCTCATGAAACGCACATAAAAAACTAGACGCATATAGAGTGCGCGCGACGCGCATGCAGACTCCGTATGCACGTGAGGTGAGGCCCATTGGCGGCCCTACGACCAAACAAATAGTAAGCTAGATTCAGTTCTAAAATAACAGATCTGAAAACTGGGAATTTACGGAAGTCAGATGATGTCACCATATCTACATGGAAGTGACATCCTCTTTCTCGCAGAGCGGCTTTCAGTTTAGGGAAGCTTTCATTTTGTCTGGTTGTAATGGGCTTCTAAATGGGCTTTTCCGGCCCAATGGGCTTTGACCCAATCAATTAGTTTTCTTCTTTTGCAAGATCTATTGATAAAATTAATAAAATCCTCTTATGAAATTAGGACATGCTTATATAACAGTTTCTGGATAGTTTGTTTTCTTTTAGGTAATTTATAAGAAAAAAATGTTGAAAATAAATTATTTTATTTGTTTGAAAGTATTTGATATGTTGAGTGATAATGTTCTCTTAAAAACCCTAATCTCCAAAATGAGTGACGGGATGCGAGAAGATTAATGACTCCCCGTCTGATTAAAATAACGAGGAAGTAAAATTGTCATAATTAATCTTTTTTTTATTTATTTATGGGTTATAAAGGTGATAATTATTATTAATAAAATGATAAAATATTTATTAATAATTTAATATCTTCACTATAAGATTTATTTTAAAATCCAAAACCCAATTTGTGTTAGTTATTTTGAAGGTTTTTTTTATAGATTTTGTGATAAAATTATCAAAACGGTATGTATTAGTTAAATCTCCATTGTTTTAAAATTTTCACTCTTTCTTAATTATGGAGTTGCGATAATGCCATTCAATGAGGTAGAAAACCTCCCACAAACATATCTGAATGTTGGGAACGTTTAACCTAACTAAAACGCTTATCTTATAATATTTTTTAATTATTTTAAATTTCGTATTTTCATTCGTAAGAATGTTTTAAACTGAATATAAAAACGCTCTTTATCATAAAAACAATGCTAATTGAATAATTGCATTTACTTCAAAATATTAATTCTTTCAAAACAGCACAATTATATATTGTCGCTCAATAAATAAAAAAGTATATAGATGTCCTGGAAGCATTAATTTCTTTTATTTTTTTCAAAAAGAAAATGTTTAAACACCCAAAATATAAGCCGCATAAAATTGTAAAAAAACTAATTAGTATATACCTTTGATTTAAAACGTGTAACTCTATAATTACAAATTCAATCATATATATTCCCATCAAAAAAAACTCAATGATCTATGAATTATATATATTATACTCCGTATGATTTATCATATGGTAATATATGATAATGATTGGAAATCCTTTTTATTATTAACTATCAAATCAAAATAATTAATTTTTAATGTTACAAAAATGACTGTATGATAAATAAATGTTGATTAGAAGTACACGAAATGTTCATTCATTTATTAAAGTAGGTTTGAGCTTGAAATGTTCGTTAGTTTTCACTCAACCTGGGGAAAAATGACACTAACATGAATTTATTATATACATATTTATAGCTGACCAAGTACACCAATATTTGCACAATGAATATTATAATAGTGTATATATAATCTCATAAAATATAGTTTATATTTTACAATGTAATTTTTTATATTTAAAATCAGAGATATTTTACTAAATAATATCTATAGTTTATAAAAATTGGCACTCTGTAATTTATTAATAATATAGTTTATGATATCATTTTTAATAGGTATTTGTCATATAATTAAATAGGGTTGCAACTAGTCATGGGTCCGGTAAGACAAACCGTCGAACCGGCGGTTTTCAAACCGGCTCAAACGTCTGGTTTAGGTTTGCTGGTTTGGCCAAACTGTCGGTCGACGGTTTAGGTTTAGTTTTGGTCAAACCGTCGGTTTAGGTTTAGGTTTAGGTATGCTAGTTTTTTATTTTTTATTTATTTTTAAAGGACCAAACCGGCAGTCCGGTTTACCTTTTTTTTTTTAACAAACCGGCGGTAACCGCCGGCTTATTTTTTCCAGTTTAGGTTTAGAACCCATGTCTAGTTGCAACCGGACCGAAGGATTGATGTTTTTTGAAAACTCGGATTGGGGACTAGACAGGAATTTTGATCCGATCTGAAACCGGCTAACCTTAAACGGACAACCATGTTAGATTTAAGACCAACAAAAGCAAAACTACAGAAACTGAAAGATGCGAAAGAGAACAATGTCATCCAAAATCAGACCATTGAAGAGTGAATGCCGGATTGATTGAGTAGGCCGTCAATAACAATCTTAGACTCGGATTCAAGTAATATCATCGTGAGTGAGCGTCACTTGTATTGCCTTAAGCTCCGCCATTAAAGGCTCAAAGATACCATAAGAAAATTGAACCTTATGCTTGTTTTCAAAGTCATATTGTTTAATGTTCATTATACTTTTTAGACCAATAAGTAAATATTTTGTTACAATATTATTTAATTAAAATAATTTATTTTTTTCTTAATTAATAACATTAAAAACATAAAACAATATTTAATCTTGATCGATATTTGAATGGTCGGAGGAAGTATCATTTAATAAAATCAATTCAATTATCATCCATATATATTGAAAGGGAATTATCGTCCATATATATATAACTATACAAGCCTTAATATTACATTTTCATAGGAAGGGCAACGAAGCTGAACATTAATGCCATGATGAGTTGTTTATTTGAAATGATATAAAACATAGAGATAATATTTTAAAAAAATAATGTTTAAAACTAATCTATCTATTATTATTATGATTTACAAAAATCCACGTTATGCTTAGTACTTCCTCTGATCGTAAATAAATGACTTCATAGGATCTAAATTTTGATCAAATTTAAATGTCGTTTTATGTTTTCAAGGTTATTAATTAACCTTAGTTAAGAGAGAGTGGTGAGAATAGTTCTTGAAAATTATTTTTATTAAATATTTTCATAATAAAATATTCTCTCGTTGGTCTAAAAGGGTGGTGAACATTTAATAAGTGATAAAATTGAGAAAAAATTATATAAAATTAAGGTTGTTTAAGAATTTTTTTAATAATTGTGTCAATGGCTAAAAAGTCATTTATTTATGATCGGAGGAAGTAATAATTATTATTTATTCCTATGCTAGTTAAACAACTTAAACAAAACGGTATATGTCAAAATCCGATATAGACGGACCGGTAGAGCGGGGGTCGTGTGCATACAAGCGCACATGCGCATTAGGCCCAAGTCCAGCACATAAATCCGGCGAGGTTCCATCCTAAAATTCCAATTGGCAATAGGAGGAGTAGCCCACCGACCTTATATACCAGACTCGGAGTGTCCCCATCTTTCGATGTGGGACTTTATTATCTCCAACAGTATATATGTATATACGACTTCTCATTCAAATAAAATAAATTACACAACATATTGGGTTACATTACATGCATACTACCTAGTTTTCCTACAAATACACTTTGAAAATACCAATAAGTTTTTATACACTAATTTACAGGATATATTAATCAAAGAGATGTTTTCGTTTTGCAATATAGACACACTAAACCCTAATATTTCACATCTATTTCAAAACAAAAAACACAAATAAATACGAATAAAGACATTAATTGATGATTGATCACTAAGCTAATTGATAGTATCATCAAATTATACTATTGAGCAAGATCCGGGACTCTCACAATCCGAATATGGCGGGTACGCGACTCCTACGAGCTCACATTGTCGAGTGCCCGGGTAATAGTACGAGGAAGAATAAGGTTGTTGCGGTTGGTAGTATGAGCCGTAAATGGGACCCGGAAACGGAGGCGGATATCCGTAATCGTGACTTGATCCCATTCCACAAGTGCACACGTTTTGAAGGTATTGACAGTATTGACATTTTGGCTTTGCGGGTCCAACGGTTACTATCTCCGGATTTTTCTTGATTTTCTTTAGAGCTTTGAATATTGGAACCGGCTCGACGTTTCCGACAACCGTGAGAGTTTTCTTCTCGTTGTTAACGGTTATGCTTTGTATACCTATATTAAGTTCATAAAATCAACCGGTTAACCGTTAGTACGAGTAGGGTCGTTATAAGTCAAGATATTCGAGCTCAACTCGAGAAAAACGCAATTTATTTTTAAAAAAAGCAATTGTCAATTAAAATCTTGCCACAACTCAAACGTAAACAAGTCGAAACTTAAAATCCTAAACCTGAATATGAGTATATATATATATATATATATATATATATATATATAACACCCCTAAAAATGACTAGACAGGTCAATCTTCAATAGGAGTGGTTCAAGTTTAGTTTAGGTTCGGCTAAACAAAAGTGTGCATGATCGACCTCGTTCATTTTCTAAATGATACATGTATAATCAGCTTTTAAGCTCGACTAACACTTAAAGGCTATGTTAATCTTAAAACTCGATTATATACGAGTTGAACATGTTTCGGCTCGTTCGACTCGAATAACAAACCGATATTCCGAGATATACATACCTTTGATCTTTGCCACCTTTGAGAGAGATTTCTGTTGACACTCCTCGCCATTGATATCAATCTTGACAACAGTTTGCTGCACAAACATGATTCAAATGAGATTTCACAATGAAACAAATTAAAAACCTAAGAAAACCGCTCGATCGATCTACGTACCTTCTTCTTCGACATGGCTAAATAGATCAAAGGTGTACAGAGAGCATATGTTGAGAGTCTGCGTACGAAAGAGCAAGCAAATGATGGAAGTTGATTTGCTTGTTGAACACTCAATCCACGACAGTTATATTTATAGGGAATGAAAGACGACAACAGGAATATAATGATATTAACGTATAATTAAGTAATTAGCAATATAGAATAGCTATATGGAATGAAAGACGACTTTGAAGATTTCAAATCTTGAACCAACGCGGTTTTCTTCTTGTGATTAAACTGTCTTTTCCTCGAAATTATGCGTATCGAGGTGACTTGTTAGTTTCTTAATTAACTAATTAAGAATCATTGTCACTTAATTAGTTCATTATTGTTTGGAAGAATTGTTCCGGTGGAAAGGAAAAGGTCAAATGACTATGAAAAAAGGAAAAAAATAATATAACTATCAAGTCATAAACAAAAGTTTAAAATTTAAAAATTATAAACTCATATACAAACATTATCCTAGTAAATGTTTCAGATCATCTCAAAAAAATTAGTGTGGGGGTTAAAATTTTCAAATGGGTAAATCTGTCATCAGTATTATTGATTTCTCTGAAATCATGATTGATATGGACATCATCAAAGAAACGAAGAGAAACTTTGAAATCAGATATATCATCTCGACCTCTCAAGAACAACTCCTCAAACTTTGAATTGTCTAGATAATGCACAAATAATAACCCTCGATTTCAATCTTTTTTTATATGTAATCTGATAGCTTTTTGAAAGGCAAATTTAAAAGCAAAAGCTTCGGCTTTTATTAGCAAATTGAAATAATTTTTTGAGCTCCGAGGCTAACAACCTATCCATTTTGATTTTGAATCATAAAACCTATGGAAGTTACTCCCGAATTGAGTTTAGATCCATCAAAGTTTAGTATGTGTAATTCAGGTTTTGGTTTTTCCCACTTAATATTGTGTTTTTCCCGTATGGTAGGTATATTGTACTTTGGTGATGGCCGGTTGGATATCATAGTTGTACTCGTCAATGATGATATTTTTTCAATTATAAATTTGTTTTAATGAAAGGAATAAAGTCATTCAAAGGACCAATTGAATCATTGTTAAAAACAATTTTGTTCCTAATGATCCACCATATTGTTACAAAGGCAAGAGAACCTGTTAAGACCAATTTTGTTTATTTTTTTTTATTTCCTGTAGAAGGTTACTTGCTCTTTTATCTTCATGAATTATGTTGCTTAGTTCGATCGAAATAGACCTATCAATTTTAGCATCAATTTGTTTGATAAAGGGACAATCAATAAGTAGGTGACACAAGTTCTCGAGTTGATAATTACACAATTCACAATGCCTAGTAATTGTAATTCTTCTTTCATCTAGTTTTGCTTTTGTTGAAATTTCGTGTTTGAGATTTTTCAAAAAAAAACTCTTAATTTTAGGTTGAATATCCAGATTCCAATTTCAGTTACAAGCATTTTTTGAAGTAACTATCTTATCACATTAACTATGCCAAAAGCTGATTTGGTTGTAAACCTCCAGTTTTTACTACACCTCCAATATAATCTATTTGAATTTTATTTTTTTTACATTAATTTATGATTATTTAATTAAAAAAATAAAAAACAATTTGATAACTAGGCTTTTTTGAAAAACTATAGTAGTAACTAGACTTTTTAATGTTTCAATTAAGTAAATATACCCCAATCTTTTGTATTTATTCTTAAATTCTACACACTTTTCTCTCAATGGGTATATTTACTAAACACAAAACTAGAAACAGTCTTATAAACCAAATTATTTCAAACTTTTTTATGAATTTTTTCCAACATTTTTGTTGAGATGTGACAATACAACTATTTACTGTAAAAAAATTAAATAGTAAAAAAAATCAAAATATAAAAAATTAAGGGTTAAATTCCCATTTTTATAATTTTGAGTAATTATCCTAATGTATACATTTTTTTTAATCTTATAGTTGCTTCTAAGCATAGACAATACCGTAAACATGAAAGTATGTTATGTCTACAGCACAATCGAAAGGACACGAACAAGATAAACAAACTATAACGAGTTATAAGTTTTTTTAAAAAAAATTATCTAATTATATAGATTAGCAATGATTATTTGATTAGTTAAGCTAATCGATTATCGATCTACACACGCAATTCTTCACTATTTAATGACGATATTATACAGTTAATTATGTCGTGTATTTTATTTTTAAGTATCTGCCAGCATTGTATAACTAAAACATCGAATATATTGATTTGTTAATTAACTAATTGAATTATATTAATATATAATTGCCCTTAAGTTTCTGCATGATCAAATCTAGTATGAATATTTGTTTAATAGGACATTTAATACAGTTTTTTTTTTGGGAATTTTAGTATTTGATACTTGTAAAAAAGTTTAATAGACATATCCTTTTTATTAAAATTATTATCAATTTTTACATTTATTAATTAACAGATTATAACCACATTACTACAATTTAGACATTAATAAACATGATTACGATAGTATTTATGACGTCACATGGTCATAAAACATCGTTGATTTAATATTATGTTATTCCCAAAACTAATATTATAACCAATACTCAGTTGATCTAGTGAGATGTGGTGCTAGTCTGTTAGACTCCTTAAGTGGTTAGTTTGGAGCATGTATATCAAAACTGATATGTCGGGGTGTAACTGTATGGTATAACAGCTAGCTACCATAATGGTACCATTGGTACATAATATATAGTATGTCAACGAGGCAATTTGTTATCATCATAAGGACACAAAAATGTGATATTTTTTTTTGCAATTTTGATTGATGATCTAAAAGAGATCGGTTATAATGGAAGCGTGGTATAATTGGAAAAAAAATAACAGTACTTCACTAATTGGGGCAGTAACTCTTTTTTTATGAAAAAGCCGAAGCTTCCGCGCCTAAGCGCTATTATTAAAACATCAAAGAAGTCCGATAAAAAAGGAAATTTTGTTTAACCGGGTTCAATATCAATCCATTTTATGAGATGTTTTTGTTTATCAAAATCCGCCCATACCGGGTAAACCCAGCCAATAACACGTTTTGTTTATCAAAATCCGACCATAACCGGGTTCATATCCGGGTCCGGACCGAGCTTTGTAAAATACTGAGCCCGTTTAGTGGACTCAGGCCTGTGATGGGTGCTGGGCCGGCCGGACACACGGGTATCCGTTTTTTAATATTTTTTAAAAATGTATTAAATTTATTTTTTTTAAAATAAATTATATTTAAGATATTTTATATAAAATATATCAAATTTATACCAGATACTTTATATTAATACTTAATATTTATAATAATTATAATACAATATATATCTAATTTTTATTATTTTTTACCGGGCCGACACACGGTCTTTTCGGCCCGTCCGGACCTAGAAGCATGAAAGCAATGGCTTAAGAATTACACATTCAGAAACTAATCCATTTCCAAACAGTACTCACTCTATTGCTGGCATCTGCAGATGATCAATCAAGTTCCTGAAAGGAAATCTGTCAACTGTCAAGAAGCTGATGACCAATTCGAAGGAAAAACTCATGTCCATAAAGGATTAACAGTAGACACAACAACAACGAGGACAACAACGAACAACAACAGCAACAACAAACCAAGGATTTCCGAAGAACATCTACAAGTTCAATGGAGAAAGATGAAGGGAAGTAAAAGGATAATTAGTACATATCAACAGTAAGAGAGCCACTTGATCGAACGTACTCTTCTATTGCTGTCACCTGCAGATGATCAATCAAGTTCCGGGTTTATTAGCAACCGCGAGCTCAAGGGAGATTATGAAAGTCGAGCTCCCGGCTTCTCTAAGATACTGGATATCTCCATTCATCAGCTTCACCAGCTTTCTGCTTATAAGAAGGCTGATTCCTTCCTCTGACGGGTTCTCTTCGTTTCCAAACATCTGGCTCAGCAGTTCTTCCGGTATCCCAGTTCCCGCGTGAGATATCCTGATCCAAACGTTTCGAAATATAAGGCCTCGTTTTTATGTAACTGTGAGAGTCTTCATTTTTTTCAGTTCTGAAGCATCTTTAGTAAGCAATTAAGCTATAGCATCCGATTTTCATAACAAACCAAACTATTTTAGTACAGTAAGGGCCCGTTTGGTTTTAATTCCAGAAATGAAATGGAAACAAATCTAATTCATATGTATATACTTGTTCATGAAATTTTTTAGAATCATTCCTTGTGGTTTGAGGTAACTGTGTAGAATCTAGTTCATATGGACTAGATTCATTTTCATTTTGTGTCCGGAGTTACAACCAAACGGGGGCTAAATAGATTGTTGGATGTTGAGCATTTAGGTGACCCAGGGGAGCTAAGGTATTAAGAGTACCTGAATTCCAGACGAGCGAGTTGAACCATATCTCCCAAACGGTCTTTGGTAAAGCGTACCTCAACCCGGACACGGCCTCCGGGTTGTGTGAAGTTGACAGATACTAGCAAGAAATCTGCCAGGACTTGCTGAAGCCTGAGACAGTCTCCATAAAAGGTTTCTGATGTGTCCAGATCAGCCCAGTTGTGGACTATTCGGACCCCCTTCTCGCTGCTTTTCAGCATAGCCTGACTCAACGAGGCAATCAACACATCTCGCAGCATAAATTCAACCATTTCCAGATCAAGGTACCTGTCAAACAACAAGGACCCGAAATCAATGACAAGCCAATGCATAAATGTCAATAACTAGCTCCAAATTGTCGCTAATCTCAAGACCGCGTCACTAATTGACTGTTAATGTGTCTTTCATGCTCTGAAAATTTGTTTAACCATGAAAAAACGTACCCATCAACGATAGTGTCTATGTCCGAGTCATCTAGAACCTTGTTAAGCTGGCTCTGGCACCGAGCACTTGTTTCCAGAAGGTCTTTCTGCTGTTCAGCTAGCTCAGTCCCTTCAAGCATTTTCCGAGAGAATATGATCCCGGAAAGAGGATTCCTGATTTGTCTTTTCAAATAGGCTAAGGCCTT
Organism: Fagopyrum homotropicum; assembly: GCA_033239125.1. Lineage (NCBI taxonomy): Eukaryota > Viridiplantae > Streptophyta > Magnoliopsida > Caryophyllales > Polygonaceae > Fagopyrum > Fagopyrum homotropicum. Next base: position 144,106,676 of record BSWB01000005.1, read on the forward strand.
TAACCTCTTCAGCGCAGTTTGCTCGGCCAATCTCTGTACATGAAGTGCTTGCTGCAGCTCGTGGCTCGCCAGCTGTAAGAAACAGAACACGCCTGTGACAGCCCCTTCACTGTCCAACTTCTTGCTAACACAAAGCAGACACTCCACATACTTGCCATTCCTTGTGAAGAATCCAAATGGAACCTTCTCGGAATCATGGCCACTCATAGCATTGTTAAGCACAACCCCAAGATTCACAAAAGATTCCTGATTCTTGAGACGACAACACGACTTACTGGTTCCAAACACCTCACCTAAAAGCATTTTGTCTATGATATCGTCCCGCTCCCACCCTGTTAGTTGAATCATTGCAGGGTTCCATTCACAACACCAGCCAAATTCATCTGTGCCAAATATTGGAGGAATCAACGGGCTCGGGTTCTGCACAATTGCTTTGTAATCACCTTCTATTCGAGTGAACTTATCCATAACTATTTTCTGTCCGGTTATATCTTGAGCAACAAAGCACACGCCCATGACATTTTCTTGTACATCTTTGCTTGCACATGCGTTAACCACTAAACTAATGGGACTGGAGTCCACTGAGTCATCATGCCTCTTTATCTGAAAATGAATGTTCTTCTCCTCTTTTCCTGATGGGACCAAAACAAGAAAAAAGATCAGATACAAGCCAAAAATCCTAATAAAAATCAGCTTGAGCTGTTCACAGTTACAAGGAATTATATTCTAGACCTTTACACAGACAGTCCATATTGGCATATTGTAGCTTTGCCTTTAGATACATGTCATTATATGATGAGATCTAAGTGTGTTCAGTAAAGCAATATTTTTTGCTAGTTTAATCTTTTTGGATAGCTTTAGTTCTTTGGTTAGTTTTTTTGTAAAATTTTAAATGGTTTTGTAAAATATGAAAATCTAGTGAAAATCTATTAAGTGTTTAATAACTAATAAAAAATGTACTAAAAGCTATTTCAACGAGCTTTCAAAAATCTCTACAATAATCTACCAAAATTTAATTTGTCAAATTATCTACTTCTACCAAACACTACATATAGCTTTGATTTTTCAAACTCCACAATAAGCTATACCGAACAAGCCCTTGAATAGTAGCATGTTTATGCAGGAAATTAGCAATATAATTAAAAATAGAGCATACAGTAAAACACTAAACAATTATGTCACTGAAATCATGGAGGGAAGCAATAAGATGCAGGTATAAAACAGAACAGAGCATACCCTGTAGAGCCAAGTCCAGCATAGGCTTAACTATGTTAACCGATGCATCTTCTACAATAGACAGAAGATGCTTCCCAAGAGCTTCATCAACCGGGAGACCAGTCAATTCGGCAATCTTTGAATTCCATCCATTAATGAGCCCATCAACATCAACTGCAAAGATGGGGACATTAGCCGTTTCAATCAAGCGAACCATCTCGCTTGTCACCGCTTCCAACTCCGGCAAACCGTCTATTTTGAGGTCATTGATCTTGGAGTGGATTATATTCGTGTTCAAATCAGTTGCATCAGTATCTTTGAAAGCATTTCTCATAATAAGCTGCAATGAATGGATAGCATCCATCTCATAGTCTTTCCATGGTATACTCCTGTTCCTGACCACGTCAAGAAAAGCCTTAAAAGATGACCTCGGGTGCATCTTTGTTCCATCATCCGCCTGATCTGGGTCATGTTTCGCTCCACCCCACCTAATCTCAGCTGCAGTATGAGACCGGAACCAAAAGAGCATGTCATTTGTAGTTACCCTTACAGCTGCCATTCCGCATACCGTATCACCAAGAGAATGTGACCCTGGGTAACCAGCATCATATAAGCTATCGGTGCTCAACCCAGTTGAATCCATATGGTTTTCGAGCAACCACAAGGCTATATCTTTTAACTGGTAGTCTGAAGGGGTTACACCCAACTTCCATACCTTTCCTTTGTACAGCAATGCAGCACCATCACACTTCACAAGATCCATTATATTGGGACTCTGAGACATTATACCTAGGGGCGCATCTCGCATCAACATATCACACAGAAGAGTCTGAGTACGAAGGATGTTCTTTTCAAGAATTTGGCTCTCCAATTCCAGCTCCTTGTTGATATGGATAGCAAACACTTGAGCCAAAAACTCACATGCGTAACGCAGGGGAAACGGGACAAACCTTGAGCTTGTGTGATGGCACACCACCAAACCCCATAGTTTCTTTCTCTTCTGAGGTGACGAGGAGTTTGACCCATCAGGCTCCTCGTCACCTTCATTCACAACAACAGCCATAACTAGTGAAGCAATGGAATTCATGTTCTCCATATACTGTGCATGACATCCATGTGGGGCCCTCAGTGTCGATCCACACAAGGTCAACTCAAAAGGGAGGTTTCCATCCTGGACTACCTTCACGTGCTTTGAACGGCAGTCACATATCATACGGACCTTATTCTTCATAAACAGAAAGCGTGCAGCTTGCGGAATATCAGTAGCTGGATAGTGTAAACCTAGATAGGGTTCCAGTCCAGGCTTTGTGATCTCAGACACAACCTCTCCATGATCATCATCATGAAACTTATAAGCCATGACCCTATCATAGCCGGTCAGTTCAAACACTTCTTGGACCATTGTATCGCACAGCCTTTCTATGCTTCCACTCGGCAAAGCCTGCAGCCTAGTGATTGCCTTGGCTGCAAGCTTGTAAGACTGGAGGGCCCCAGCAGCGGTCATGGGGACATCATACGGCTTCACTGGCTCAAAGTCGATGATTAAGCTGCCTGTTACACGGTGGACTATAGCATAGAATGGCTTGCCAGAAGTCTTGCAATGCACTAGGATCGGATTCAACAGAGAAACATCAGCAAATCCCAATGCCTTCAGCAAAGCAGAAGCGCCAGGAGAAGTGAAAATAGTCCTTATATCGGTCCCAACCCCAATAACCGGGTGATCTCCAACACTAGGCACTGCATGGCTGACCATGGTCAACATCTCAGAAGCATTTTCACTGTATGCAATCACTTTAAAGGTCTTCTCATCTAAGGCCAGTAAGCACCCAAAGGGCTGAATTAGCTTTCCCTTCTGGATCTGGTGGAGGTAAGTGGTGGTCACCTTATTAGACCTCGGTTGGGGTTTCCCTTCAACTGAGCCCGTAACACGAACCGAACTAGAATAGTCAAAGGTGCTCGATGACTCCTCAAAGTCAGCATGTAACTTCGCATCAACAATGGTCTGAGCAAGTATCCTAGCACTGTGCTTCGAACGGCCAGTACTGCTGGAAGATTGACTGGGCAGCGAAGACGACATTTTGGCTTAATCTGATCAGACAAATTCGAAAAAACAAAATAAGAATAGACAAGTATACTTATACACTTACCCAAAACTAAACAAGTAAAGAACTGTTTCAGCAAGTGTCCCAACATAGCTTTTGTCAATGCCATGAACAGCAAACCTTTTTTTGGTTCTATCTTGTGCTGGATCTTTTTAGTAACAATCATGAAAACTTAACAATTATTACATAGAATTCCATTATTAAAAGCTATCAATCTACTATTACTAAAAAAAGTCATGACCCTTTTTTCTACACAGTAACAATAAACTCTCCAATTCAAGAACAGCTGAAAATCAAATTCACTCCATTAATTGAAGAGAAGGGGCAAAAATCATATACACTTCAAATTGGTATGGTTGTTCATTCTTTCTTTACCATTTATTCAGTGACAGGTATTCTTTAACTCGGTAAAACTGACATAACAAGCAAAAAGTTAAGATAAAGCAGCTAGTTCTGATGATGCAGTATAATGATTCAACAAGGCAGATAACTGTCAACTTAAAAAAAAAACAGAATTCAATATCCAATAGCTTCAGTTCAATCTCAGAAACACTCCTCTACTTAATCATCAAAAACAGCATAACAAAAATCATGGCAAGCACATACAATTAAAACAAGAAGAATCAAATAGTACACAGAATAGAAGATTTAACCTGGAAAAGAGGAGGATGAGATTCCTGCAAAAGCAAGATGGAGCAACCAGCTAGCAAAGATTATGCGTGTATATGTATAGCAAGTAACTTGATCTACCCTTGGACGATGATTAGTTGAGCTCTGATACCCAGACAATGTTTAACACCAATTATGACCTATGAAACCCTCAATTTCTACATGGGCATCCTGAAAAGGGAATAAAGATTCCCAGTTCCCAAGTAAGAAATCCTCTTTCCTAGCACACTGTCTCCTCCTTCACTTCCTCTTATGAAATCCTACTAGCAAATTCAACTAAACCCAAAAACAGGGACCACAAATTTGTTTGGTTTCCTCAAAAAACTTCAGCTTCCCCAAATTTTGGGGCTTTCTTCTTAGCTAGGTTTTCGCTCTAGAAAGAGGAGAGAGAAATTCATATAGGGAGTGAGGAGTTTTGTTGCTAAAGAGAGTAAAGAGTGGCAGGTTGATCATAGAGCAAACTGGTATAAATTAATGCCGGGCTTGCCAGATATGGAGGGGATTCAATTATTTGCATTTTCTCCTTTGAATTATAAAACTATATAATCCCAGAAGCTAATAAACAATGAATTGAAGAACAAAAGAGGAATATAAAGAAAGGTTTTTTATTTATGGTGGGCTTCTTGGGATTCGCTTAGCTTGTGAGTATCAAATGCATAGAACAGAGGAGAAGCAAGTAGCCATGGGCGCAGAGAGGTGGTAGAGAACAAAAAATTCTCTTCAAGCTTTGATTTTTATGCATAAAAGAAAAGCAAAAGATTCATAAAGAGCTATTGCAAGAAGAAAAAAAGAAGATTAAATAAAATATATATATTTCACGAGTGGGGCGACTGGCTTTTTGTCGCCTGCAACTGGTAGAGAGGAGTGAACAATCGCGAAATGCTGAGACTAAGAGAAAGATGGAAAATAAATAAAATATAAACAAATTTGGGGAAACCCGTGATTGGAGGTAAGAGTGAAGAAGAAAGAGTTTCCATGATTCGGTGCCACTGTAAAAATGGATTTCATCTGCCTCTGAAACGGAAGCAATGTCATCTCATTGCAAAATTGTTGATTGCCTTAATAGGAAAACCTAGAATTAGATGGGTTACTAGTTTAACGTCTAGGGGTTGTTTGGTATAACTCTGAAAATAAAATTAAATTAAGTCAATTAACTAAACAAGTCTTTTTGAGATTTTTTTTTAGAGTCGAACGTTCCTGCCGTGAGACATATATATTAAGAAAGAGAAACTACAAACGTGTAACGTGAAGGAGAGTTACCCCTCTAACATCCTCAAGAATCAAAGCTCTAACACTAGGGGAGCAGCGTAAGTAAAAGCATCTGCAATGCGGTACCCTTCCTAAGAATATGCTTGAAACTGACTATCCAGTCTCTAATAATGAGGCTATGACAACGAGCTACTAAGCTAGAGAGCGGGTGGGCTAAGTTAACCCCTCTCCCGATTAAACCGACAACCAGAAGCGAGTCGAGTCCCACCTCCATCTTCCGATAGCCCAAATTCCAAGCCAAATACACCCCGTGATAGGGGTACATAAAACTAATAAAAATAAAAATGATCTACTTGACTAAATTATTTTAAATTAAATTTGCATATTTAAAGTTGTTAAAATGTTTTATAGAACTAATCTCTAGGGTAAAATAAAATGGTTAATGACTTAAGACTATATATAAATATTGCAAATTTCGAAGACACTATTTTTGGGAATCCTAAAATCAACTTCTCATGACTCCACACGTGTATGAAACTTTGAAATTTGGAACTTTTAGACATACGAAAATATAAAAAGATTATCTTTTGTTTATTGGTATTTCCAAGAGTTGTATTTATTTAGCAACACATTTTTATAGTAGTTTACCATGAGAAAATGGTATTGACAAGGGTCCAAGCCTGGTCCGTTGCTGGATAAACGAAAGGGTATGGATAACGATTCAAGCTTGTCCGGGTCGAAAAGTTTGGTACGTAGTTTGAGCCTGACAGTACGTTTAAGGGTTCAGGTCCGTCCGGAAGCTCGTTCTTTATTTTATTTTTAAATTAAAATGTAAAATATGGGATAAATGATAGGATTCAAACCTAAGATATCAATGTAGGGTCAAAGTGTCTATAACCATTAGATTAATTTGGTTTTTGAGAAAAATGGTCTAGTACTTTGACTCTTTATTTTTTATTTAATAGGAATATTTTCTCGATTTAAAAAAAAAAAAAAGAAGAAAAGGGTCCCATTAGGCCTGACGCGGGCGGGTATGGACAAGACCTTATGCTCGTATTCCGGCCCGGAAAAATCGGTAAAGAAATTTTGAAAAATCTGACCCGAATCCCGGTTTGCTCAAGTATATCTACAACGGGCACTTATGGAGTGCCGTTCTGGGGATGGGGTGGTGGTCCCGTTGAATTTCTTATACTGGTGTTGAATATTGAATAAATTTAGGGTCAAATTATATAAACAAATTTGAATTTACTTGGTACCCAGTATGAACGTTTTGCGTTGGCGCTCAAATGGATTTTTGCGCCAACGCTTTGCGACGACGCTCAAATGGATTTTTGCGCCAACGCTTTGCGACGGCGCTCAAATGGATTTTTGCGCCAACGCTTTGCGACGGTGCTCAATTTTTTTTAAAAAAAAGGTATACAAAAAACGTTGGCGCACTTTGCGCACTTTTTGGGAAACCTATTTTTTTTAAAAAAAAAAAGTATACAAAAAACGGGAAAACTAGGTTTTTGGGAAACCCTATTTTTTCTTACCTTTGCGCACTTTTTTTTTTTAAAATTTAAGCGTCATCGGAAAGCATTGGCGCTCAAATCTCTTCTTTTATTTTAATAGTTGAGTGTCATCGGAATGCGTTTGATTTTTACGTTAGTAAAACAAACCTCATGCCTTTAACTTTTTCGATAAATTTATCAATATTAAATAAAATCGGTAAAAATAGGCATGCTCAACGTTAGTTGATCATTAGGAGTGTGTAAAGGAGGGGAATAGCAAGAAAGTCTCAGGTTCAAATTCACTTGGCAAAATATTTAAAATCGTTTTTAGTCAGTTGGAAAAAGTTTTTGGCTCCCTCACTACTCTTACACTTTGAATATTTTTTATGAATTAATTAGAAAAATAGGACCCCTTAATTTTCTTTTTTGCAAATTAGGCCTCTATACAAAAGAAAGAAAAAGTAGGTATGAAAACTAGAAAATAGGGGCAATAATTTCTCTAATTGAAATGATGGTGATTAGATGTTTACTTTTAGTTTAAGTATCTTTTTTACATGTTTACTTTTCATTTTTGGTTAATGTAGCTAGTTTGATTAAATTTTCAAGTTCATAAATGTTTAATTTTTTTGGGTGACAATGTTTTTGTTACCCAAATATAAATTGTTATATTTTTCTAATTATTGGGTATATATTTATTGTTTTTGTGGTATGTTTCTTATTGTTGAGTATGCTTAAATTGATATTTTTGGGTATGTTTTATGGTAATGACTAAATTTCATTTGATCAAATGTCAAGTGGATTTTTAGGTAATGATCAAATGTTATTGATATTGATGTTTGTGTATAATATCGAGTTTTGAAATCTTTGGGTATGACAAATTTAAATTGGGTATGGTTTTTGTATTAAGTGATGTTTAAATTGGGTATAAAAAATAAAAAAATTATCCAATTTATGGATTTGGTTTTATTTTGATATTTGTTTTTTTGGGTATGTTGTTTTCGAGTGTGTTTATGTACTTTGACAAATTTATTTTTGGGTATGATTGTGACATTATTTGGGTAAGCGGATTTTTAGGTATGTTTTTATACGTGTATTGGCTTTTTAGTATATTTCTTATTATTAAGTATATTTAAAGTGATATCGTGGGTATGTTTTATGGTTACCCAAAATGCGTTATAATATTATCCAATTGGGTATAAAAATAAAATATTATCCAATTTATGGATATGGTTTTATTTTGATATTTGATTTTTTGGGTATGTTGTTTTCGAGTATGTTTATGTACTTTGACAAATTTATTTTTGGGTATGATTGTGACATTATTTGGGTAAACGGATTTTTGAGTAATAGGTGAGAAAGTAAGGATGTTGAGAATTCCTTTTTCTGATTGACGTGACATATGAGATAGTACAACATGTCACATCCGGGTTATCAAACTTAGCTCTCTTTTTGTACTATATTTCCTCTACTCTATTTTATAGGGGTCAAAATACCAATCCCAAATACTAGGGGTCTTATTTCTCAATGATTTACTTAAAAGAGCTAGTTTGCCAATTTTGCCCAACTTGAGCAATTGTTTTGTTTGTTTGTTTTTTGATTTTGTACGGTAAGATATTAAACTGAATCATCTTCGGGAGATTTTCTGTATCCAAGTTTAGAGTCATCAAAATTTAGTTTGGTGAATTCATTCTCAGGTTTGATCCAATGGATATTCCGGGTTTTCCTTTTGTTCTTAGTATGATTGGTTTACTTTGAATTTTCCTTTTGTTCGCTTTTTTTTGAAAACCAAACCCAAATTTCAATTACTCAATCAAAACGTCATAAAAAAGAATAGCGTCCAAATTGAAAGGAACGGAAGACGAGTCATAATAAAAAGTAGCAACTAAAGATCTAATGCTAGCGAGACGGTGTGCCGCTTGATTACCTTTCATGTTAACGTATGTCCAATGGATTGCTGTAAACTCCGACGCTCTCCTAAGAATAGAACCGACCAGCATTCCTACGGTACCTTGGTCGAACCTCCGTCTTTGGAGGTTGTTGATAATGACCACGCAATCGGACTTCACGATAAGATGCGAAATGTGTTGTTCCAGTGCACACTCGACGTCCCAAAGGATCACTTCCGCCTCGGCAATCTCCGGTGACGTACCAAGTTGGATTGATTTAGCTCCTAGCAGGCACACATTATTTTCATTATCCCTTACAATTATGCCTATCCCACATGAATTCGAGGTACTCGACGTGTCACAATTCTCCTTCACAAATCCCGTTGGCGGTCTCTTCCATCTCGCTTGAGGGATTCCTGGCGGTGGAGCCAATCGTCTCTTTGAGGGTGCTTCGGCCTGTCTCCACTCCTCCAAAAGCTTCAGCTGGTTGTGGACTATAATGGGTGCCAAACGTTCGGTCCCTTCAAAGATTAACTTGTTTCGAGCTTCCCAGATCCCATACAAAAATATCGCCCATTCCTCCACTGTTTCTTGAACGGGCAACTCCAAAACCGCTTACAACACATCCATAAACATTCTATCATGTTGGTTATTTGGACGCAGTATACTACGCATAATTAATTTTGTTCGCTTCTTGACAACTCTTTATTTGCGATTGGACATCTAAATCAATGTTTCGCGGTTTCTTATTATTAAAAATGCTTTGATTTTCAGTGAGCCAAATATTCCACCAAGTCATGGCTAGTAGTCATAGCTAGTGTTTTATCATCTAGTTTATCTCTTAGAAGAGTAAACATATTGGAAATGTTCTACTTTGTATTACTTAGCAGTTGAAGATCGTTTTTATTTTCCCATCAATTATATTATTCATCAGGAAGTGACATTTAAATAATATATGTTTTGGTGACTCGTATGGATGATTGCATAGAGTGCATTGCATGGGAACCGAAACCTAAGCATGTCCACGGGGGTCCGACCCGCCGAGTAACGGGTCCGGGAAGGGCGACCCGGACCCTGACTTGCCATATAGGTCAGCCCGCCGGGTCACGGGTCAAGGTCGTCAGACTCGTATGGATGATTGTTTTAACGTTAAGATTTTGATCAAGTTTACGTGTCGAAATATTTTGTAAGATCATTAACGAGTAAATAGATAATAGTTCTTGGAAAAAATTAAAATAAACTTTTCTTTTATTGATTCAAGTGACATGGGTGGTGGATATTTAATAAGTGATAAAAACAAAGTTTATAAAAATTATGTTTGCTTAATACTTTTCTAAATAACTATGTCAGTGGTTAAAACTTAAAAGTTAAAACGTCATATCTTCCTAGTCTGAAAAAGTGGTATTTATTGTCTCTATACAAGATACTCATGATATCGTGTGTAAAAAAACCTAGAAAGAACGAAATAAGTTTATCCGTGGTTTTGTCATTTTTTTACGGATTATTCCATTCGAATCCTTAAACAATATATTTTAAGTAACTTAATCTCATAAACATTGTTTAATCCTCTTCCTTCTTTTTACCTTGATTCTCTTTCTATGTTGTTTCCTCTATTAGAAAAGGCTATAAGCTATTCAAACAAAAATGATTGAAACCCATATGTAGTTTCATAGATTGATAGATAGTGAAGCCAAATGTGGCATTTATTAAATAAAATGACACCAAATATGGCAAATCTATAATATTAATAAGATATTCTATTTCGATTCAATCTCAATCTTTGTTCTTTTGTCTGATTCCTCCACATATCCTTCCTCTTTTAGAAGGCTTATCCAAATATCACAAAATCAAGTTATTTCATAGACCAACACTCCAAATCTGACCATATCTAAGTAGGGTTCATCACATTTCTTGGTTAGGACTTTATGCATACAGGATTTGATTCCTATTTATCCAAAATATTTGTGTCGAAGTTTATCTGATACCGAATATAGGCGTCGTGTATCTCAATCGAATATTAGTTTTTTTATATTCAAAAAACACTCTTTGTAATAATTTGATATTTTAAAAAAAATATATAATCATATATACAGAAAAACGGATATCCCGTAACCTAATAGAGTGATATTCAACTCTTTCTTTGGGATATATTAAAATAACAATTATATCACTTTAATACTAATGTGATGTCAAACAAATTTCTCGAGAAAAAAAACATTTCCCGAAAAACTTTTTTTTACTGTTTGTGGATGTGAAAGTTATTTTGCTTGACTATGAATCCCTCAATGTCCGGATAATTGTTGTCCAAAACTTCTCGTTTTTATCTATAAGGAAGCGTTATGACATTTTACTCCGTCCTAGTTCTTTTTCTTGTATCAAAAAGTATACTCGACCAATAAGAAAACGACGAAAAGTTCCAAGATGAAAAAGAAAACAGAATGGCAAGAATGAATATTAAGATAGAAAGGGAGATTGAAGATGGGTAGGGCTTGCTAACTATTATAGAGGGTGGGGTGAAAGGGATGGGAATTAAGGGGCTGTTTGGTAGGTGGGGAATGAGAAGGCATGGGAATATGGATTGGGAAAGTGATAAGAAGAAGAGTGTTGTTGTTGGTGTTGGCCAAGTGGGGAAGCCCATTCTCTCCTTTCAAAAGCATCCAAATGGAGAAATAATGATCACGTGCATACCACCATGTCCATTGTCAGTCTTCCTCCTCTCTCTCTCTTGCTTTGCTAAACAAACATGGAACAATTGAAGTTAAGTGACCTCTTACTGTACAAACAATGAACACTTCTTTTTCATTCCTTTTAATGCCTTAAACAATGGAATTTGAGTAACTAGAGGTGTAGATTTGTTTGTCTTTGTTGGTGTTGTATGGTTTGTTGTTCTATGTACTTGGGAAATTCATTTAAGAAGTATGTAATCGAAGATTTGTCTTCGAATGCGGACGAGTTAAGAAGATTAAGGGTGTGTTCAGTTAAATCCAATTATGAGGTTTATAGAGATATCGGGGTGAAAATCATAGAAATTTTCTCTAACCTCGTTTTAATAGATTATGAGAATTCAGGAGAATTATGGGTAAATGTCGAATGGAGGCTAAAGCGTCTTATAACTTGTTCTTAGAGAGCTTGTTTGTATGAGACGGTGATTTTGTATTGAATTCTCTTATTCTGTTCTCACAATTGTCTAACTACGATTAGGGGTGTTATATTTTGAAACGAACAAGCCGCGTTTTGATATTCTCATATTCAACTCTTTTTAGAATGGAAGCGAATCCATTTTTAACCAAGCTTAAAAATTAAAAAATATACTCTTTCGGTTTGTTTAGTAAGTGAACGAGCTCGATCTGAGCTTCTTTTTAGAATCGAAGCGAATCCATTTTCAACCAAGCTTAAAAATATACTCTTTCGGTTTGTTTAGCAAGTGAACGAGCTCGATCTGAGCTTTGTTCAAGCCAAACCTGAGTAACTCAGGTGATATACCAATCATCAAGATTGTATTTTTGATATGCTCACGTTCATTTCGTCTAAAACCGAGTCAACTTTGAACCGAACCTAAATTTAGTAGAGCTTATAAATATGTTCATACTCATCTCATTCAGTATACAGACGAGCTCTAACTTCTAAGCAAAACTTGAGTAAATTGGCTCATATAACATTCATAACTTCAATCCTAAGATCATGGATTTCAGAAGGTCATACTCGGCACCCATTTGGTTACAAACTATGGTGATCATAACACAAAATAAACGACCTGATCTACTCGTGCAATATGAACATGGAAATTGGTGAATAGAAAATAAGATAAATCATAGTCGCGTGGTCAATAACATAAATAATATTGCAAAATAAGGTCCATTTGCTTTATGTTCACATTCTGCAGTTTGAACTAACCAACATACAGTCTTCAATCAGAAAACAAGTTTCATACAGATACTGAATATCACAGCTTAGACATGAAAATCAGATTAGCATCAAAGTTCATAAGAAACAAGAAGATGAACTCTATCACATCATGTCACGAGATCTAAGCTACAAATATATAACAAAGAGGGCCCTTAATGGATAATGCAAGCAAAAGCAATAGATTCAGTAACATTAATCTCATCCTGTACTAGAATAAAGAAACCAAGAAAGATGGGTTGGAAAATGACAGGATCAAGCATCTTATATTCTTATCTGCTAAACCTTCCACTGTACTTTATCTTTGCTGTTGACTTTAAGCATTCAGCAACTCAGAAGTAATCTACTAAGAAAAATGAAGAGAAAATCAGGATATGCCCAAGTGCATTTTCTTGATAAAAAGTTCACCATTTCAGAGAACCGAATCCGGTAAAGCAACTAGATACAGAATATGCAGCATGGTTTCTCAAAAGTATTCAGAGATATTTAGGCTCACTGTGATTGAGAGATCAAACAAAAAGTAGCAAAGAATATCAAACAGAGATATTCAGGCAAAATTTGCTGTTACTGAACCATACAATCAAACCATAGACAGTACAGATAAACACTTAGCCTCCAATTCCCAAATATGTCAAATTGGAAACTGCAACTGCAAAATCGATGTGAGAAGAAGATCAATTTCATACACAGTAACAGAGAATGAGCAAAATTGAGATATTTCTCCACAAATCCACCAGAAAATTGTATTGTATTAAAGAATAGAAGATCATCAACTTCATAGTTCATACACATTTACAGTGATTAAATAGAAATACATAGCATTCACAACTAAACTACCTCATAAGTATTTCATTTACACTTTGAGGAACTTCCCCGAACTCGCCAACTGCTCAAAATCATTCTCTCAATTCACTGGAACAACAGTGTGAATCAGCATAAATGTACCACGTAAATGATTCAGAACTATAATCATCAACAAATCAGAACACATCTTTTGGTGTAGGGTGAACAATTATACCCCAACCCCATCCATAGTTCTAGAGAAACCCTAAGTTCTCGACATATCCACTTTACTCACTTGCTCATGAAAACCGTCAATCATCAAAATGAGTATCGCATTCTTTTGAATAAAAATCGTTCTTTTCAATAAAAGACTTAAGATAATCGTAGGTATATTCTTCTGGATCATCTGGGACAACATTCCCCTCAGAAGCATCATTCTCAACAGTTTTCGGTTTAGAGAAACACGCGCAACAACACAATCCACTAAACAAACTGGAATCCTTGCGAGAAACGGAACTAGGAGACGCCGGAGAGGAAGAAGAGAGTGACCTTCTGAACAATTTCTGGAACTTTCTAAACTGCAACAGCAAAGCCTTCTTGCTTTTCGAGACTCCAACTCTAAACTGACCAAAAACCCTACTTCTCTTCCTCTTATCAGTAATCTCGTTCCTTTCCTCCTCTTCCACGTCTCCATCGTCGTTTGACCCACTATAATCGCCTCTCGATCGTTTATAAACAGAACCAGATGACATGAATTGCCCCGAAAAATTCGCAATTTTTGTTGTATAAATCCGCAATTCAACTTGATGATAACAAGTGTGGATCGCTCATCGATTGATCATGATGCGGTGGAGATTATTGAAAGGAGGAAATCCAATGGACGTGAAATCTGGAAGAGAGAGAAAGGGGAAGTTACAGCTCTAATGGCGGGGCAGTCGCTCTCTCGCCTATCTCGCGTTTGTTCTTTGCTGTGGCCTACATTTTTCTATTATATTTTTTTAATTTATATCCATAAACTCAATCTTCTAATTATATTTTGTTTTATTTTTAATTAATTTTGTTTGGTCGAAGATCTCTAATAATTTGGTGCAACGGGAAATGTATATTCTTAAAAATTTATAATTGACAAGAAAATAGATTTTACAATGACCAGTATTTATCCTATTATTGTATTTATTGGATAAATTTAAAAAATGAGAAAGTAGAAGAAAAATATGTGTATTAGGAAATGTTTTGATAATATTAAAAAATAAATAAAAGTGAATATAAAAATGGGCAACTGTCTCACCTAATACTAATAATTATGTCATCAATACATAAATAGCGAATTCAGCAAAATCCTTGTTACTCATACGTGTAGGACTGACATACAATCATTTGCAACGTGGCACGTTTACGTGTGGTGAGTGCATTGTGTGGGACCCCTCTCTAAAGTAGAGTTATGGAAGAATGGATGAATTTTAGGGCCGGTTTGGTTTGAACTCCGAAATCGAAAACGAATCTAATTTATACGTATATCATTTTGGAATCTTTCCTTGTGGTTAGAATGAATTGAAGTAGATTTTAATTAATTTTGATACTTTATAGGAAAACAAAATGTGTGAAAATAAGTGTATTTTGCATTAATCCACAAGGAACGATTTACAAAATTTCATGAATAAGGATATACATATGGACTAAATTCGTTTCCATTCCGTTTCTGTTTTCGAAGTTGGAACCAAACGGGCCCTTAATATCTCAAATTCATTTTAATTTTTATAAAATATTATAAAATCAAGTCATGCCAATATATATTTTGAATTGATCAATTTTCTTTATATTTTAAATAAATATGATGCTGATTTTATTTGTTAAAATAGTTTACAGATTTTAATTTTTAAACTGGAGATGTTTTTTAAATTTGATACTAAAAGGGATATTCCGATTACTGATGGAAGAAATAACTTAACTTAAAGAATATTAATCAAATATTATTGTCTTATCGAATAAGGACCTACAAAAGAAATTGAAGGGTATCAAGGTATATATGTTTGGTATATTCATAAAGTAGCATAGTTGATGTAGATATTGGATAAAATTGCAAAATACTTTGTAGTGTATTATTCTGTTTTGTTTTTTTTTTTGTTGATAAGGTGGTTTGATATCCTCCGTTAATTTAGAGCGTTTTATTAGAAAACCAACAGAATTACAGCCAAAAAGTGCGAGGAAAGGCAACCCCCTTAAATCCTCTAGAATCAGAGTTCTAGCACAAAGCGGGGGTTCTCATAAATGATGAACACCAAAATTAAAGGTAAACGCTAAGTTCGCTAAAGAATCCGCGACTCTATTACCTTCCCGATGAATATGAACGGAACTGATAGACCAGTCTCGGATAATGAAGCCTTGACAAAGCATCACCCACCACCAGGCTCGAAAGCGGGTGGGCCGGGTTGACCCCTTTCTCGATGAGTCCCACTACAACCATAGAATCCAGCTCAACCTCCACCGTGCGGTACCCCATATCCCACGCCAAATCCACTCCATGGAAAAATCTTGATAATCTACACATAGTCCCATATAACAACATGAGGTGAAAGATTAAATACACCCTCGTAATGGTCATTCCATGTACATAATATGACTTCATAATTTAATGTTACGATAGCTAGATATTCCACAACTTTATTTGTCTAGTGATAGGCATGATAGATCTTGATAACCTAGTTTTCCTTCGCATGGTCCGAGCATATAGACAACAAATTCGAGAGTGGATGGTGGCGGGTGATTTTTTTTTTATAAGAGGAGGATGACTAATTGTGAACCTGTATTCATAATCACTAATGTTGTCAAAATCTCATGTGACTTTTACGCTATACTTACTACCCATAGTTCCGTTGTAGAGAATGTTGATTAGGGACGACAATTTTATCCGAATTCGATGGGTACTTGAATTACTTAATATAAAAAAAAGTAGGTGAAGCTCATAAAAACTGAGTGATGGGTGGTTGATGACTTCATTGATTTGGTGGTGAGGGTACTTTATCAATATTTAACCAATACACTGGAATTATTTAAGTTAGAATTTTGGGTCATAATTTTTTTCATCCTACAATTACTAAAAAAAGTTATTATAAGCTAATAATATTTCTAAAGTATAGTCACTTGCGGTTGAATCCGATTCACCCAGTCACCCCAACACTGATGGGTGGATGTGTCCTTTAAAATTAACGGGTGATTGTTGAAAGTTAGGGTGGGTGCGGGGACGAGATGAGCGGGATTAGGTCATCTCATTCCCGTCCCACTATTTTACACCAGAAAGGATCTGGATAGACCTTACATTTTTTTAGATTGAATCTCACCGGGTCCTATCTCAATTGAGAACGTAATGAGCCCAATCCTGCTTGTCCATTAAATTGTGTTTAAATATTACGTTTTGTCCACAAAAATATCAGTATATATCATCTTAAAAAGTAAAAATATTAAAGTTTTCAAATATTCATATAACATATTACAATTTACATTAAAGTTTCCAAGTGTTCATAATAACGTATTACACATCCAAATAAAAAGTCCAATTTTGACGGTTTTGATCAACATATTTTATTTTTTAAAATATATAAACATAACTATATAAGTATATTACTTAAGGATTTTATTTATATTTTATTATTTTAATTTTTTTTAAAAAAATCCAATATACGGGAGGAGATGAGCCTAGCGGGTTGAAGAAGTTAAGCCCGGTTTCAAATACTTTTTGGCGGGACATGATCAAAATTCAAAAAAGATTTCTAATTTTGAATGATATTCCGCCGGATCGATATATGCGGGATTTGTGCTCGCCCCTAATTAAATAAGTTTATCCACCCCTAATGAAAAATTTGTGGATTACGTGATTTCAGATTTCTTCATGTTCGGTGGTCGGTTGTTTACAGTATGGACTTAAGCCCATGGAAGTTGGGCGTTGTGATCAGTGTCGTATATGGGCTTAATGCTTTGTTGTGATGTTTTCTTCGGTTTACAAGTGTGCGAGTAGTTTATTCCAAAATCTTTTCTCTGCCCAAAAGCAGCGTAGGTGATATACGTGCTCTTCAAAAGCGAGAAAAGGCATGCTTAAAGCCTTAAAATAGTCGTGTATTCTTCACCATCTTTTATCGCATTCAACACCTTTTTATTTTATGCATGTATTTGCGGGCCAATTCGACTGAACATGGCGCCATCACAACATTTCTCATGCATATGTGTAAGTTGTTCTACCGTTTGGTAAAGCGAAATTTTTGAGTAGCTTTAGTTTTTTAGTAGATTTGTTGGTAGAGTTTCAAATAGCTTTGTAAATTTCGGAAATATAAAAATAAGCTAGTTGATATTTGGTAATAGTAGATTTTGGATAGATTTACAAAAAAGCAAAAAAGGAAAAAAAATGTACAAACGGTTAAAATTAGCTTTAAGGGGTAAAATTGTAAAAAAAATTGTTTCAAAATTCAATAATCTGCCCAAAAAGCTATCTTCGAAATTTTTCAAAATTGAACAAAAAAAGATTCTGAAAAAATCTAATAAAAAAAAGTTAATCTATCAAATAAGCTTCTGCAACGAACACCATCTTTTATTTTTTTTCAAAACTCTACAAAGAAAAAAAAAAAAACTCTGCCAAACAGGCCCTAAATAGATGCATTTATTTTACTTTTACTAACCCAGAATTTAAATTCTAAAAATTACCAAATATATTTTCTTATTTTCCTTCTAAGACTTTAAATTTACAAAAAGCAATTTCGTGAATCATACTTTCGATGTTCAACCAATTCGGCATTCAACTGGGTATGCAAAAACTTGTTGAAAATTACATAAATTTTCTATGATAGAAAAATCGCGCTGCTCATTCCTAATCCTCCACCTTTATGATAGTGTGAAGCTTAAGATATGATTGTTTTTTGGTGGATTGATATGTCATTATAACAATAACAAAAATGACACATGGTCTTACCTACACTACAGTCTACATGCCAAGGATTAATCTATACTTATCAAGAAGCAAGGTCCCATGTCAAATGGCAGAGTTTCGCAGAGCCTTAGAATTGAAAGTCAATGTAATACTTGTGACTTAAGTAATGAAGTGTGTAAGAAGAGAAATTGCCTAAACATCGAGGGCATGTTTGTTTTCAACTCCGGAAACAAAAACGGAATGAAAACGAATTTAGTTCATATTTATATTATTATTCACGAAATTGTATGGAATAATTCTTTGTGGTTTAAGGCAAAATGGAGTTTCCACACATTTTGTTACCCTATAGGATATCAATCGACCTACTCCAATTACTTTAAAATACAAGGAATAATTCCAAAAACTTTCACGAACAAGGGTATATGTATAAACTAAATTCGTTTCCATTCCGTTTTTGGAGTTAAAACCAAACGGCCTGGTAGTAATGTTTAAGTTTTGTATTTGATAGAATTTGGAAGGAAAAAAAATCCTAAATGATCAACTTTGCTTTTAAATATTCCTAGATAGATTATCTACCTAGCATATGTATGACGTGAACATATGCCTTTTAAACATGTTTTGAATTCAAATTCGACTTTCAAAAGTAGCCAGTTAGGATATGTAAGAACTTCTACATAATCCACAATACTTTCGTTTTACTACTTTGACAAAGTAGAGCATTATTCAATATTCATCATATACAATAATGAACCATTTGTTTGATATGGTATCATTTTGGACTTAACCATAAAGTGAATGAGGGTGTTGAGCTCGATCATTCGAGTGTGAACTAGATTCTTCTGGTTACATTTGCTAGTATTTATACATGCATGATATTTTATGTACTAGAACACATGTTCATACGTACACAACCACAATCGAACTAATATCGAACCCTTGAAGTAGAAGCCAAAAGCAACAATTACTCAACAACTCATTCTAATTCGATCTCGTAAAAAGTAATGTACTCATCAAGTTTAAACGGATACTAATGTGGTTAACTTTGTTCAGAATCTAAAACTAGTATGTAGTGGGAATAGAGGACTAGAGTTAGCCGGTAGAAAAACGAAGAAGAGCATTTATTATGCGTTGGTGCTCTGATAATAGACAGCTATTTTTAGGGAAGGGAAATCGAAGTAAATAACATTAAACAATTTCATCTACTCTGTTCAACGAGGACGTAGCCAGGAATGAAGGTTAAAAAAAGCTAAACATGCAATTCAATATCCAGAATTCGAGACAACTTGACAAACGAGGCATATAGTATGTAGGTGCCAGTGATAACTAAATATCCACACGCTAATTTCCATTGATTTGCAAGCAAATCGAGGCTTCTAACACAAATTCCGACCTAATTTCCGGAGAACAAGTTCAAAAGACTAAACGCTACTAAAAAAACACAAAAATCAACAAAGGAAGATAAACAATCGGTGAAAAACAAATAAATTAATCGAAGAGAGAAGATAGAGAGAGCAGAGATAGAATGTAAGTACATATAAGTTTGTAATTCCGTTACGGGAATCGATTTTTCTACCAGAAGCAGGAATCAGAGCAACCAGATCCACGGTTGATAATCCGAACACCAGCAAGGCCGGCATTGTAGTGTTGGACGAGGCGAGTAAATCGGCGACGGTAGAGAGCAGATCGAAGTCGAGGCCAGACGATGCGACGGAAGCAGCGAAGTGAGCGCAAGCGACGGAAGATGATTCGCCGGAATCGGAATAGAGAGCTCTTGATCCGCTCAGATAAGGTCTTTTTCCGGCTGAATTGATAGCTTCGGAGAAATAGTTGCCTCTTCTCCATGTAATTGCTGTACGGAAGAGGGAGAAAGAGGAGCTCACCTGAATTGGAACCGCCATTTGAGGAGGTGAAGGAAGAGTTGCTAAGCGTTGAGTCTGTTCGGAAGACTGGAGCCTGGTAGTGGGGGTTGTTGTAATGGTGGCCATTGACGGCCATGGAAACCGCCATAGCCATAGAGAGAGTTTCTGTATGTGTTTTGGTTGGGGAAGAAAATGGAGAAAAAGATCCTAAGGTAGGCAGTTATATGTACACAAGGCATTTATGGACGGAGGTCCGTACGTATGAACCGGGCAGTTTCTTCAGAGATAATTAATTCAATATAAATCTGGTTTAATTACAGAAATGTACCCTTAAGTAAGTTTTCACAAAAATGTACCCTTTAAGTAAGTTTTCACAAAAATGTACCCAAAATCCAAAATATAGTATAATATGAAACAACCTAAATTATAGTATAGTACAAATTTAATATATACTTTGAAGCATAAATCTCATAATTGTCACTAAATCCATTTAGTAACACAAAATTTTTAGAAGTTTGTTGGTTACAACTAAACTTATATTTTATAAGCAGTTTGATTGTACTTATAGAAAATAAATTGTCATATTATTTATAAATGTAAAATTATCGAATTAATTTAAAATTAATTCATCTAAAATTGTATTATAAATCATTAAATAGATTATCAAAGGATTCAAAACTCCATACACTTTCATCAAACTTCTTATAAGATACAAAAAAATTTAAACTAATCATCTATCCACAACTCCACACGACATGTACTTCGATACATATAATTTTGGAGGTTTTTATATAATTTGTACTTTTAAGAGTCAATTTGTGTAATATATCCTAAAGCTTGTGCAATTTTAAGTATTGATATATACTATAATTTATTTTAAATTGTTTGTACTGGACATGTAATATGAACGGATTTGAGTTGACCGATGTTAATTAGTCGCTGAAAATCCAAGGAGTTAAATTAGATGATAACACATGTAATGTAATGTAATATAATGTAAAGCGTGTTGATGTTAATCTGATGGCATAATAAAATATGTACGATTAGTTGCACTTTGGATTGAATAATTTGATCCGAACATGGTAATATATTTAGCATTTGTTTCCAACTACCACAGTAGGCATGATAATAGCAACAAAGCAAAAGTGAAAATATATGGTCAAAAACAAATCAAAACGTGAATTGTGACAGGACCCCACCCAATTTACCCGAACTTTAGGACAACATTCTTCAAGAACTCAACTACTATAACTGCAAAACACAAAATGTACTGTTGCCTCGTAGAAATGGGTTGAAAACTTAAATCTAAATTGGGAAAAATTAAACCAATGATTAGTTTAAACCTAACTTAAATTGTCGGTTTGTTGTTTAGTAACGGTTCGGTAAAAACATAAAAGATTAGTAAACTGGACAAACCGACGGTTAAATTGGGAAAAAATCAAACCGATAGTTTAGGTTAAACGTTAAATCTAACTTAAACTGCCGGGTTGCTGTTTAGAAATGGTTCATTAAAAACATAAAATAGCACATTAGATCAAACCGGCAAACCTAAACCGCCGGTTTGGCCAAACCTATAATTTGTACCGTTTGAAAACCACCGATTCGACGGTTTGTCCTAAACCTAACCCAAGAATATTGTGACATGCTGAATTGCTATTTTTTTCCCCCAAAGATGAATGGTTTTGAATGTTTGTTTTGCTTGATTTTAATGTATATTAAGTTGATTATTATACGAGTTTTATTTTAAAATATGAAATAACATGTTTATAATCAATGTTCTTTTAGATAACTTATTGTATCATACGACGAGTTGGTTAAGTTGGTACTTTATGTAACATGTAGTATAAAGTATACACCTTTTGTTATGTT
Organism: Fagopyrum homotropicum; assembly: GCA_033239125.1. Lineage (NCBI taxonomy): Eukaryota > Viridiplantae > Streptophyta > Magnoliopsida > Caryophyllales > Polygonaceae > Fagopyrum > Fagopyrum homotropicum. The sequence goes on from BSWB01000005.1 coordinate 144,128,576, forward strand.
TAGAGTCTGTAGACAAACTAGACACCCTATATTATAAAAAAAAAACGATTTAATAGAAAATCATTAAAGATATTACCTTATTGGTCAACCTTCTATCTTTTATATAATTTTATTTTTTTCCTAATTAAAGATTGTAACAAATATTCTACAACGTTAAATGAGAAATGAAATAGTAATTAATTCTAATATCTCTCCCCATTTATTTACGCTCAATAACAAAGTCCAACGCTCTTTCTAATCTTCTCCATTGTTAAGCGAATACGATCTCGGAGTTCTTGTTCGACCGCTTCAATGAAGTTTTGCCGTGAAAATCTGTCCTACATAAGTTTGTGCAGTCGCAAGGAAAATGGTGAACCAGTAACCTCTCTCCATTTATTTCTCGGAGTTCATGTACAAAAGTCTGTCATTTATACAAGATTCGGTCGTTTTTTAATTACACAAGTTTCGTTTGTTTATATCATGTACACAAGTCTGTCATTTACACAAAGTTTGGTTACACAAGTATGTCATTTACGCAAGTTTGGTTACACAAGTCTTTTATATATTAACATCGTGTAATTGAAATTGTGTATCAATATTGTGTATTATCAAAAGAATACACAAAATTCGATTAGTGCAACTGATATAAGTGCATACTTTACGCTCATTATTAAAGAAAAAAAGAAGCCATACTGGCAAAATTACCCCAAATTTTAATTGATGTTCCTATTATAATTGGTATCTAAACACAAACTATTTAAGTAAATCTAGTAAACGTGTCATATTATATAGCTTAGGTCAATTGAGAGAGCCCTATGATAACGTAAATATAATTCGTATGATTTGACGAAGCTTTCCGTAATGTAGCATGCAAAGAAGACGACTTATGATCGATACGTGTAATGTCTGCTTCAGTTGGGTGGGAAAATGTGTGGATAGTTGCGTGATAAATATGTTGTGGAAAGAGATAGCTAGATTGCTTTTATGTTTGAAGTTATTTAACAATAGAAAGTTGAATATTGGTTATAAAAATGCTATAATTTATTTCATAATTTGACTTAACTTCACGATTAAAACATTAGAGTACAAATCACGCGATCTAGGATCATGCCCTTCGAAAGACGTGAAAAAAGACGGTAGATACACACAAACCAAAAGAAAAAGTACGATCAACAGATTCAACGCCTAAAACCTCTCAGAGGACCGACATTGGTTCATTCATTACGAGAAAGTGGTTGAAATGGTCGAGGTTTTAGATTTTTCATCGAGAAAATTATCACACTTATTTTGCTCCAATGATCTTTGACATGTTTATAAATAATTTAGTTAAATATTATAATCATTATACAAAATAAATAAATGATTATATATAAAATAATTTCATCTATTCGTAGAGATCCTTGCACCCATTTTTATATATTTACATCACTTTCAAAATAAAATATTTACAGCATAAAACTTAATACTTATCAACATAAAATATACTTTGTAACATTTTAAATTGGTATACATTAAGTATAAATTTTAACTTATAAACTATTTTAGTGTTATTGTGTTATATTTTTAAGCAACAATGCAAATAAAAACAAGTAATGCAATACCTTAAGTATAGAGTTATGAGCTTTATTGAGGGGTTGACAACCAATTTTTCGATAAAGAGAGAATATTAAAAGATTAAGTTCAAAATTAATTATAGTTTTTTTAAAACGGAAAGCACTTAGATAGACAACGCGCCGTCTTGTAGATCGAAAGACCGAAAAAGATCGTCTAACAGTGGCTCATATCCATCCAAGTTGGATTTCGGTCTCGAATTTTTCTTTTTATTAGAAAAAAAGAAGGAAAATGCTCATATTATATATAAAAAAACATTACACAAACCCAAAATAATCCAACTTTGGAAACTTGTAGTTTATTAAACACTACCTTGACTTTTAAGTTTGAATCCTACTATTTATCTCTATATTAAACATATATTTTATGTATTTAATTATAACATAAAAAAGCTTTTGGACCGGGCTTCCCGGACAGGTACCCTCGCATGTAGTCATGTACCAGCCCGAGCAGGCCTACAAGTCCCGTCCGTGTATACGGGCGGGCAGCCGGATCATCTTTGACCAAGTCTACCTGATCCTGCATCCCATTTCGAACCATCCCGACATGGCGACATCACGTCACCTCATAAGGGACAAAAGGCAAACAAGCTTTAATTCATGTTTCTTCCATGTCAAGGAGTTCATGCCAACTTCTACTTGTCATCAAAGGCAGTTGCATCCAACTCTTTTGAAGGTCAAATTATTGAAAGCTAAAAACTAATAAATTACACATCCAGTTTCAAAAGAAAGAATGGTCTTCCCACCAAAAAAAAAAGAAAGAATGGTCAACCATAGCACAAAAACCGAAAGGGTAAAATAATGACATAAGTTGGAATATTTCCAACTTTGCTTAATCTAATCATTCTTCTTAAACAAGTCAAATAGTTATTAACCAAATCTTTAGCTGCATTAATGCCGGTTTATATCTGTTTGATTTGCTGCATAACTTTGAAAGGCCAAATGTAAGTGACCAAACATTTCAGATCAACCACATCACCAATTAATTCAAGGTTATGCGTACGAATCTTCTTTGATAATAAAGCCAAAACTAAGGACAGATTCTATGTTTGAAATTTTCCTATCTGTACAACATTTCTCAAGAATATCAACATTGATGTTAAAACAAGCCGTTAAAGTGATAGTAACAATGAGTTCAAGTGGAAGGTAAGTCGGTCACCTTTTTCCGGATGCATCAGCTGCAGGAACTTTCTCGGGGTAGCTGGAAATGTCGATATCTATTAGGTTCATGTCGTATGGAACAGATAAGGAATTTGAGGTATCCAACAGCAGGGAAGAGTTCATAATAGCTTCTGAACTTGAAGAGTTTGTCATTGACCCAAGAGTGTTCTTAGGAATGCTACCAGAAGACGGAACTTGTTGTGTGTCTTCCACTTTCCCGCCAATTATGTTTTTGTTTTTTCTAACCGCGTCCATCTCATGTCCAGTTGGCACAAATGTACGTGACCTGTATTTTCTTGTCCCTTCTTCACCGTCACCGTGATTGTAGAGTACATAATCATGATAAGTTGGTGCAAACTGTGGCATTGGGGAAATTGTTTTAGGAAAAATAGCAAACATCCGAACAATAACTAAGTAACAAAGACGATACATATTTTAACACAACAGTAAAATTCATCTTTAAAAGCCGGCCATCATAAAAGCTATAAGTAATTGTGTATTTTTTGGAAGTTGAAAAGTTTGAAGATGCCTGCATTTATAAGTTAGCATGCAATGATGTAACTAATCAGTATTCATGGTTCACATCATTTTAATGAATATATGAAGCTCTATTGCTATTTGCTGGACGGGTAAGGTATTACTTGGAAAGATGAAACAGTTTAAGTCCACAGCTCACCTGGTGAACCGTGTCATGATAGAAGTCATTTAACATCAGTGCATGAGCAAGACTTCTTGTAAAGCTAGAAGAGTTGCCAATATTTGCTCCAGCATACTCCTTGTATGGGAAGGCGTAGAAATGGCCAAACGCAGCAAGAAGCATTTCAACACATACTAAGAAATTCTGAAAATGAGCGGCGTCTTTCGAGTCTTTTATAATTCCTGACTTCGCCGCAAGAAACACCAAAACCCCCTGGAACCAGATGATCAAGAATGGGTAATCAATGATTCTAAAACTTTCTGACCTATATCATGTAGTTATGATGAACAGAAGAAGTGACTGCAGAAATTTAAAATATGATCAGACAGACAAATGGGACAATAGTTCCAGTTCGGTAAAACCCTTCTTTCCTAAGAAGTCAGAATTAACTGATGCAAAAAACAAAGCATTTTTCTAGAAAACTAATCAATTCTAAATCATTTCCTATCACCTAAACCTGCAAAAATATACAGAGAAACAAACACACGGAATTTCTCAAGAAAGGAAGTGATGCAGAATAACATCCACACAAGCTCTATTAACTAATTACAACAGAAGAAGCACAGGCTTTGAAATAGGAGGCAGAAATGAAAATAATTTATTGAAGAGAGAATAAAATTACAAATGGAAAGAGGCAATACCTGCCAATAAGTCAGAAAAACAACTGCCTTAATTAAGATGAATTTGGGTACAGGATTGAAAGGCTGGAGAAGATCTCTGCATGCCACATAGAACAACGCCAGTGCATAGAGAGCAACTGAGTATGAGATAGTGTAGATAATGGTAATGTAGAGGTAAGATTCCTTTGCACTGAAGTTCCCATCCTCATATTCACCCTTCGCATAAAATACGAATGTCAGGACCACTAAGATGGGCTTCAAAATAACAAACTGCAAACAGCCTTGCTTGCACCTGCGGATAAAACGTCTGCAAGAATAACATATATTCAATTAGTCCTTATATGTAAATATTAACTAGATACCTTGTCATTAGACCGGTTCATATCCGGGCTCCGACCTGGCTTTATAAATTTTTGGGCCATTTATCCGGACCTGGGCCGATCTTGGCTGTCGTGCCTACAGTGGGTGCCGACTTGCTGTACCCGCACGGCCGGGCCGGGCCTGCGGGTACTCTTTATATTTTTTATCATATAAAATTATTTAAAAATTGTTTTCTAATATAGATTTTGTTGAAATAAAAAATATTTAAGATATTTTATGTAATATCTATTAAATTAATTATTATTATATTAAATATTCTATATTTATAGTTAACATTTATAATATATACAATAATATATATATATATATATATGTATGTATAAAAATCAGGGCCGGTCATTTTGGCCCGGCGGGTGTAGAGAGGTGTCCGGATCCGGCCTGGAGGGCCAGGCCTTTTGGTCCGGTCAGGCTTCCTCTATTCATACCCGTCCGTTTTCCGGGCGGGCTACCCGGAGATGATCAGGTCTACTTGTCATGAATCTTGAGAAACTTATTAACATCAACTAATGAAAGAATTATCTTGTCATGAATCTTGAGAAACTTATTAACATCAACTAATGAAAGAATTGTCTACTTGTTCCTTAAATGAATATATTACTTTAAGATAATACATTCAGAAGAATCCAACTTCCTCGAAAGATGGCAAACACTGAAAATCAAAAAAATCTATCCACCCCTTGTATACTAGTATAGTGTTCTGATAGTTTACAAACAGAACATAAGCATACTGCAGAATGAAGGACACAAAAGATGCATTTTGCCCCAAACAACCATCAGGAATAATTCACTTACCCGTCCAAAGGTATTGGAGGAAAACAACATGTCATTAGACAAACTGATGGCTTCAAAACCCGACCGGTTAAGCTTATAACAACTGCTCCAGGGCCACCAACCCATGCTAGGCAAAGGGATAAGAAGTTATATATAACCCAAGCCTCATATCTGAAGCAGCACCAGAAAAAGCTTATCGTCAGAAAGCCTTGCAAGTTGCAATACATAAGCAATTACTAGAACGAGGGTTTCAAAATAAAAAAACACAAACCAAAATAAAAACGAGCATATTCACAGTTAAAACATAAAAGAAGATGAGCAGAACATGAATGATAAACTCAGCGTTAAGTGTTCATATTCATGCTTCAGTGCAGACAGAAACAGGCATTGTGGTGGTGTCTGTGGGGAGACATTTAGCCATACTGGCTTTTTTCAAAATTTTACCATGTTCAAGAAACACAGCAAGGATTAAGAATATCCATGATTAGTCCGAATGAAACCCACCAACTTTTTAGCACAGTTTTTGTAACTAACTGTAAAGATTGTTCCAGATCATGTGTAGACTCATTCAACAAATCTGTAGCTGTTTATTTTCCATGAATAGCTAGAGGATAGCATTTATCATCCTTCATTGCAATTAATGACATAAATGATAAATCTAACTAACCAAAAACAAGACAAGGGTATGAATGGGAAAAAAAAACATAGATCGAAGACACAAAGCCATATACTCACATTTCACGGAGAGAATCAAAATAAATAGCATTGCCAGGCGAAACAAGCGACAGAAAAGACATCAGTGCATACACCTGCCATACAATCACAAAAAAAGTGGCACTATGTAAGGTTTCTGATATAATGTGGCCTATACATATCTTTAATATAGGGGCAAAAGGAGCCAGATCAATACCGAGGACAACAATTTTTGACATAACTCCAAGAAATTGGTATGTGTGAAAATAATATCCTTAATATAACCACAGCATGGTGGAAATTTATTTATTTGCAAGCAACAAGGAATGGTAAACAGTGCTGAGGACTAACTAGAGCTGCAACCAAAGACCAATTTTTTTTGTTCTCCAAATAACCTTTTAAGGCTTACAAAGCTTGTAAGGTTACAAGAAACGTTGAAAGGTACTAACTATCTGGAATCTGAGTTTTGAGTCTCCTCAGATATCCCCAAATGGAAAGCAGGACCATACTTCACTTTTTATACAATCTGAATAAGGTAACCATACTAAATAAAATTTTTTATACTGGACACACTTATATCATATATGAAACACGGGAAAATATACCAACCCATCTGAACAAGTCAAGATGATGGCACAACGACTAAATTTGTCACGATTCATCTGAGGGAAATTACAGTAATAGTATTTCTAGTGAATTTACAATCAAGACATTATATCTATCCGGTTCAGCTTCTACCTCTATGAACAGAAATTGAGTTGAACACAAATAGCTATATGATCCAGTAAGAGCCGCAAATATAATGTGTTCCCGTATAAAATAGATGACATATCTCATTAGTGATATATATGGACAAGGACTTTAGTAAAGATTAATCCATATCAACAATGCATGGAACAATACCGCTTATAATAAAGATTAATCCTCGTCTTTCTCTAGTTACCAATATTCCCTCCCACAAACTTCATTACACCATACAAGCCCCAAATTAGTTGTGTGATTTGTATCTAACATTATAACCAAGGAAAGCCAACATGCATAACCAAATATCCTGCTATAAATGGAGGTATGGGGATAAACAAAGGTTGTATTGTGATCAACAAATTCAAACCATGCAATACAACAAAGTAAGAATTTAGAGACAATATCCAACTGCCACTTACTGGAACCATGAATATGATTCGGACTATGTATCTCTGATAAGTAGGTTCAGTGTAATTCACAAGATGCCGGTAGATATGGAGAACTGCCAGGTAAATAGCTCCTACAGTGCACGGGAGTGCAACAAGTATATAAAGGATCGGCCCCATTTGCTTCTATATCAACAGTTCGTCTCCAAAATTCTGCTAAGAACGAAAAAACAAATAAGTAAAAGCTCATAATCAAGGGAAAAATCAAATAATCAGTTGAACACAAACCAGCTTATCATCACCTGCGAGGATGTTAAGTGATCTTTTCTACGCTATAACCGGAATCGCATAAGCAATTATGAGCCCTGGCGATCTAATTCCGTGATCGATCACCGTTCAAGCTAAAATACCTCTTTCTGAATAGCCCAAACAGGAAAAGTGGGGGTAATTACAACAATAACACAAACCAACTCCAAAAAGGCAAAAATCGAAGATCCGAAAATAGGGTTTTAACAGCTAGAAAAAGAAATGCGCATGAACAGCGAAAGACAACCAATAGACCATAGGTAAAAGAAAAGGACAAATACAGAACCATGACAAACAAATTCCAGATATATAGATTTCAACAAATGTGGAAATCAAGAAATTATGCAAAGTGTTCTAAAGTTGACGAGAAAAAGCACGGACCTAGAGAAGAAACAGAAGTAGGCGGAAACAGATCTCGTACGAGGGAATATGAGCAGTGAAGAAACAACAATGGCTGCTTCAAACCGACAGTCTCGACTCTCTTGCGCGTACCACGAAGAGAGAGGGGGATGGATCGAAGAGGAAGAAATGGGAGAGAAAATGTGAAGAGACTAGAGAGAGAATGGGAAAAAGGAAACTTGGCTCAGAGGATATATACGGTGAAATAAGAGAGAAAAAAGAAAATTGGGAAAAAAATTGGACAAATAGAAATACGGTGGAATTGAACTGGATACTCACTGTTTGCAGCTCCAAGTGCTAATACGAATGTACAACCATTAACTACACTGTGATTAGATTACATTGTCCCCTAAATTTAGATGTGTAGAGATTTTAGCGGTAGAAAAAGACCATAATTTTATAGTTTTTAAGCAATTAATTTTTAAAGGTGTATTTAATTTTTTTTAATTTAGATTAATATTTAGAAATCACTTTTTATAATAATTTTTTTAGGTCTACAAGATAAGATATCTAGTTCAATAATGTTTGAAGGGATATTTCCTTGAAAGAGTTCCATACATTCATCATGGAACGAGTTTAGCCAACTCATGGGTCAACTTATTCGCAAGTCTTGGGACGCGTGAAAGAACATAATTATGTGCTAAGACCTTGATGTAAACCAAAATCAAACCCCTCGATTAGGGTGAACAAAAATCCCGTCAATTCTGGTCTTGTCCTAAACCCGGCAAAATTTCATTAAAAATTATAAATTTCATTTTGAATTCGTCCTGTAGGAAACTATCCAGAACGAATATGAGTCTTAACTTCTTCATCTCGCTAAGCTTGTTTCGTCTCGTATATAATAAAGTTTATAAGTTAAAATAATAAATATAAATAAAATCCATAAATATGATATTCAAGTATATGATATTATATATAATTATTATATAGTTATATATTTTGAAAAATAAATTGTTCAAAATGGCCCAAAAGTCGAATGTTACTTGTAGACCCGGTTATACAGAATAGAGAGATCGGAGGAGACCAATATTATTGTATCCATTAGAAAACAATGCAACCACAAGAGTAATGACCTTATCTTTGGGCTAAATAATGAAGAGGTATCGAATAGCAGTCAAGAAGAGTGGAAAGTCAAGAGAAGAAAACGTGTGAATAAGAACAAAAGAGATTCAAGAAAGAAGGTATGGCCAGAAAAAATACAAGTGAGGACGATAGCCCTAGGAAATTACTAAAGAGACCTCGTTGAGGGTTAAAAGAGTCGAACAAGTGCATTAGAAAGACAATAGCTTTCACACCTGATGAGCCAGATTCTGTCGTGATTTTGTCCGATATACAAAGAAGTATAGAGAAACCATGGATTAAGAGTAATGAATATGTGGATATGGTGATCGAGCATACTATTGCAAAAACAGGTCATGACAGTGCATAATTGAAAACAAACGGATCACCGAAGCAGATGAAAGTTAGTAGAATTGATGAAACCAACGTCATGAAATATGAAAGAGAAAGAGATTACCACGATATTGATTGGGAAAAGATTCTAGAGAACGAAACGGACGTCAGTCACGTCAATATGGAAAAGGGAAGCAAGTGATAGTGACTACATCCACTAATCAGTTTTGGTATGTCTTTAGCTTATTCCTTTTCTTTTACCAGTAGTTTTATGATAAATTGTCTTCTCTATAATGTGGAGCCGTAAGAATGGATTCCAAAGAGTTATTAGGTACATTTATGGTCACCACAAAATTGATATGTTTAGCCATATTTGAACCGATATATGTATTGAAGCCCAACGTGTATGTGATAGACCAAGGGTCCGTTTGGTTCCAACTCCGGAAACGGAAACGAAATGAAAACGAATTTAGTCCATATGTATATCCTTATTCATGAAATTTTATTGAATCATTTCTTGTGATTAGAAGTAATCAAAGTTGAATATGATTACTTTTGATACCCTATAGGGTAACAAAATATGAGGAGGCAAGTGCATTTTGCATGTAAACATAAAGAATGATTCCATAAAACTTCATGAATAAGGATATACATATGAACTAAATTCGTTTCCATTCCGTTTCCACTTCCGGAGTTGGAACCAAACGGGATCTAAACTTCACTAGATGTAAAAGAGTTAAAGTTGTTGGTTTTCCGGGGGTATTTGGCTCTTTTGGTATGAGGATAGATCCGACATTACCATCATTAGTTAATCATCATGGATGAGCAATTTATCCACGCTAAAGTTGTGAATGGAATAGAGAAATTTCATTTTGATTGTTGTTTATGCTCCACCCACAGTAATCAGAAGAAAACCTCTATGGCCTAGATAGAGTAGACAATACCTTGGTAGGTATAGAGGATCCTTGTTTGATTGGCGGGATTTCAACTGCATCTTATACTTAGATGAGAGGGAAGAGGAGTTGAAGGACTACGTGGTGATTCAGATGTGTTTGCTATTCTTGTGTGTGCGCATGATCTTGTAGACATGGTCTATAGAGGGGCTGATTTTACACGAAGCTGTACTAAGATTGCTAGCAAGATGATTTCAAAGAAACTCAGCACAATTCTTATGAATAGACAAGCTAGAATGATATGGTCTAATATTTTTGTTAGACATTCAACCCACTTCTCTTCTGATCATATGCTCCTCTCCTTTTCCGCCTGAACCTGATTGAGAACGTAAAGGATTAAGGACCCTTTTAGATTTGAGACGGCATGGATGACCCATGAGACATATGGTGGAACGTGTATGGGCTAATAATGTCGAGCTACGTGCTTCTTTATATTCCCTAAATTACGTTTACTAACTTGGAACCACAAGGTTTTTGGTAATATTTTCCGTAGTGTTCAAGATCTTATAGACACATAATGAAGACTACCCATTTGATTTTGATTATCCTTTATTTTGATTTATTTTTCCTTCTAATTTTATTTTTATATTTTAGTTGTAAACAGACGGAAAGTTAAAACTAACGTTTTTGGATAAGAATGGACACAAAACAGAAAAAGACAAAATCCTAAGGGCACCAACCGAAAAACGAAACTTGTTAGGCACCAACCGGAAAAGGCAAAATACGAGGACACCAAACAAAATTTCTCATTTATTATTTTTGTATTGAATTCGTTGGGGAATGACTGCAATTAATTTTACAAGTACTAAAAAAAAAAAAAGTAAATTACACAAAACCACCTCTTATTTATTCTTTTTTCACTTAACCACCTCTTATAAAAACAATTTCATTTAACCACCTCTTATTCCATTTCTGTCAACAAACTACCACCACATTCACAAATCACAATCTGTCAAATATTCCGTCCATGGAGCCCACAAAAGGTCAAAAAAAAGTTTAATTAATATTATTTTATTGAATTTAAAGCTGTAAAAAATTACAAAATACCTAACTAAAAAAAACTTGAAGTCCCCAGTTGCATCAGCTTATCAGTATCAATGGAGGATGACAAATATTTCCTAATTCAATTAATATATGTAACAATGGTGGTTGCTTTGTAATTAAAAACTTGAAGCAACAATACATTACTGGATTCAAATCTCCCCTCAGCTCCAATCCCTGCTCCCAAAATTATCCCATACTTTGTAATTAAAATGCTTCATCCTTCTCTTCTGTTTGTTATGAAGATAAACACTGTTAGAGTGTAGATTTATTTGTAATTATTTCTTCCAATTTGTTGACATATATTTTGTGTTTATTAGAGCTTTAAATTGAAGCTCATCACTCACCTCACCGTCAAATCACCATACAGCTCATCGAGATTGAAGCCCACCTCACATCACACTTTTCTCCACCCACTTCCTCGATCCTTCCAAACTCGAACCCTAATCAAGAACTTCGCCGCTGAGCAGGAGCCCCTGCACTTGAATTTCTCCTCCATCGCATGCCTCCCCGCTCCCGCCGACAGGAACCTGCTTTTCCTCTCTCCTACACCCACATTCGCCCTCCTCCACCGCCATTCTCAGCTTTGCGATCTCCTCAGAAAGGAGGGTGTTGAAATTGGGGATGAATTCCGGTTCTATTCCTAGGCGCTGATTTGTCCCGTTGCTCAAGAGATGCCCAGGCATTGAGTTGCTGAGGACTTTGGTTTCCTCAAGGATTTGAAGTTACCCGTTGCTGGGTACGCCATGGATATCGGATTGGTCGAGTTCTCGCCTATTCTTCATCCTCCATTCCATTGATATTGATAAGTTGATGCAAGAGGGGACTTCAAAATTTTTTTATTACGTATTTTGTGTTTTTTTAGAGCTTTAAATTCAATAAAATAAGATTAGTTAAACTTTTGTTTACCTTTTGTGGGCTCCATGGACGGAATACTTAACAGATTGTGAATGTGGTGGTAATTTGTTGACATAATAGAATAAGGGGTGGTTAAATGAAATTGTTTTTATAAGAGGTGGTTATGTGAAAAAAGGGACAAATAAAAGGTGGTTTTGTGTAATTTACTCAAAAAAAAAAGTGAAGTGAAGATTACGTTAGATAAAAAATTAACTCCAAAAAAGGAAATATTTTTTCAGTAAAGTTAATATATATTCGATTATTAATAATTTTGTTAATGTAAAAGATCACCCGTTCAATATTTTTTGTTTAGTATATTCTATTTTGTAAGTATATGAGTTTTGGAATTTAAAGTTTGCCTATTCGTAAATTTTTTGTAACTCCGCTTGTAAAGATAGTTGAATGTACAAGAAACGTGTAGAGAGATTTGAAAGTAAATTTATATTTTTTGAGTAAACATAAAAAAATAGAAAATTCAATCATCAAAGGATGATTTTTTATTTATCTTCAATTCTTCACCATATCAATGAAGCATTGCATACCCTAGACTTGGGTCGCAAATCTAAACCGTCGGTTTAGGTTTAACCTAAACCAGCGGTTACCTAAATCGACGGTTTGGCGGTTTGACACATGATTTAAAAAATAAATAAATAAAAATAAAACAACGTAATTTTATTTTTTTTTGCCAAACCGTCGGTTTAGACAAAAAAAATAATATAAAATAAAATAAAATAAGTCAAAACTGCCGGTTTTGGTTTGACCGAGAACCAAACTAAACCTAAACCGTAAACCTCCGGTTTGACCAACCGGCGAACCTAAATCGCCAATTTGATCACACCGGCAGTTTGACCCGGTTCACAAACCGCCGGTTTGACGGTTTGGTTTGAACCGGTCCCATGTCTAGCATAACCCATTATCCTCTAATTTTCGGATTATAGCACTATATAAACCCAATAGTTTATGCGTGTAAATTCAAAGAATTTCATAATCCGAAACTTTGGTCAACCTTTTTTGAATTACGTTAGAAATGGGAGGACATTTTGGTAATTTACGCAAAATTTGAAAACCTACGAGCGGTAAGCCAAGACAAGAGCGCAGTAGAGCAACACATTCAAACTTTCTAAACGGAGTGAATAAAACTCGACTATCTCTTATCGCCGACAACAATCAAAATCAAAGACCAAAAATTCACAACCAGAGAGGGGAACAATGGAGAAGATCTGTGTAGCAGTGAGAGTGAGACCTTCCAAGAATGCAAACGATGACAAAATCAATGGAACCTTCTGGAGGATCGGAGACAATCAGATTTCTCTCCATCGCCCTCTTGGAACTCCTATTTCCGGCATCTCTTTCGCCTTTGGTATTCAGATCTCTTCAATTTTCTTTCTTTTCGATCGTCTATTTCAATTTTTAAGCTTTTAGGTTACTTCTATTCTTGGATTTTTTTTTTGTTTAATTTCAATAAATTTGTGTACAGATCATGTTTTCGACGAGTCTTGCTCAAATTCTATGGTCTATGATCTTCTCACCAAGGACATTATCCATGCTGCTGTCGAAGGATTCAACGGTACTATCTATTTCTTTTTGTTATCCTCTCATCCATGGCTTCAAAATTTCTGTTGCTTACAGCTTGGATGAGCACCATATTTACTCAGCTATGCGTCTATACATATACCTATACCTATACCTTTTGGAGTCAAAATAGTTGGCATTGTTAGCCTGGATCTAAAGTTATATCCTTCAGAGAAGAGTTTCTAGGCTTTTGCCTTATATATTAATCAGAACTGAATTATGAATGATTTGGCAATACATCATTTTATTCTGAATTTTCTTAATTTCATCATCATTTCTTGGTATAATTTTGCTCTAAATGACAGTCAAAATAGCAAGTAGATGTAGAATTTCAGTCTAAATTTGATGTTGACCAGGCCCTTCTTCGATTTGCTGATGGGGCTGAAAGCATCCTACTTTGCTCCTGAGGAAGAATTTAATTTGACAAAAGTGTTGGAATTACATGACACGGTTTGAAGGATAGCATATCTCGGTGTGAAATTAACATTTTGTCCCCCCCATAGTACAGCCATTTAAGATGGTGAAAAGTTTAATGAAACTCAAGCTATTGCATCTTTCATTGCCAAATTACAAGCATCTTGATGTTCTCTCTTAAAATCTTAGCTAATGCCTTGAAACACGTACGTTTCACCATTGAAGTGGCTGGCTTATACACTTTTGAGAAAACTTCTTTTTCTCTTTTGTGATTTCTACAGGAACTGTCTTTGCATATGGACAGACAAGCAGTGGGAAGACGTTTACCATGAATGGTTCAGAAAATGATCCAGGGATCATTCAAAGGGCAGTTAGAGATGTATTTGACAGAATTCACAAGGTATTCGTTGTACCTTGGGCTTTATTTAAATAACATAGAGGTTACATTTACAATTAAACCGCAAAGTTGCGAACTCTTTGTATCAATACCATGGATTTTTGATGTTGCAGACTGAAAGCAGGGAGTTTCTAATTCGTGTATCCTACATGGAGATTTATAATGAGGAAATTAACGATCTCTTAGTGATTAATAATCAAAAATTGCCAATGCACGAAAGTTTGGAGGTAAAATCATACCTTTTCAGCTTTTTTGGGTTCAGGGTTGCTGGTTCAATGAAGTTACTGATTGAATTTCTTTCGCAGCGAGGTTTTTTTGTTGCAGGACTCAGGGAGGAAATTGTTAGTGATGCAGAACAAGTGCTAAAAATTCTTGAAGCTGGCGAAGGTTGGTCTAGCCGTGATTACATATTTACATGTTCCCTTGATCTAATAGATGCTCATGCAAGTTAATTTCTTGTTTTTCTTACGCTGTAAAATTGTTTTTTTACAGTGAACAGACACTTTGGCGAGACAAACATGAATGTTCGAAGTAGCAGATCTCATACTATATTTAGAATGGTAATTATTCACCAGTTAGGTAGATCTATGTGGTTTGAAATAAAGTTTTTCTTTATAAAAGTTGGAATTGCAAATCTATTTTTTAGGTTATTGAGAGCAAAGGGAAAGAAATTGATGCTTCCAACTTGAGTGACTATTTGAGCTCAGACGCTATCCGTGTCTCAACATTGGTACGTTCTTTAGGTTAAGCATAAGTTGGAAGATACTCTTAGTTTATTTCTGTGTTTGATGTTATATTAAACTTAACCTTTCATCTTCTGGGGAAAAAAAAAAGAATTTGGTTGATCTGGCGGGATCTGAAAGAATTGCCAAGACAGGAGCTGATGGAGTACGCTTGAAGGAAGGAAAGCACATCAATAAAAGCTTGATGGTGCTTGGGAATGTGATCAACAAATTAAGTGAGGGTGCCAAGCAAAGGTAGTTTGTTTGATTACTTTTCTCCTAATGAAACATGAATATTCTTCAAGTATATTTTCTGCTCAAACTATATATTTACCTGGGTATTTTTTTATATCAATATGGCAGAGGGCATATTCCATACCGTGACAGTAAACTCACACGTATTCTTCAATCTGCTCTTGGTGGCAATGCGAAAACTTCAATAATCTGCACAATAGCACCCGAGGAGGTTATACCATTACCAAAATCCAGATGATTCTTAGTTCTATTCATTTGAAGGAACCTATTCATTTGTGCTTGAAATTGGTTAGGTTCATGTTGAGGAAACCAAGGGAACTCTTCAATTTGCTACGCGAGCCAAACGCATCACCAACTGTGCCCAAGTGAATGAGGTACGAGTTCAGCTAATTTGTTAGGCATATCTTTCCATGATATAGCTGCGTTATTAATAAACTTGGTAAACTGCCATCTAAAGCTGACTTAGTGTTTCTGATAACTTTTTAATTCCATACATCGTAGATCTTGACTGATGCGGCCTTACTAAAGCGACAGAAGCTAGAGATAGAGGAACTGCGTCAGAAACTTCAGGTTTGATTTAATTTTTTAAGAATAGTAAGTTAACATCGAATAGTATGGTTTTGTGTAAAATGAATAAATGCAAGCATTTGTTACAGGGATCTCAGGCTGAGATGCTTGAACAAGAAATCTTTAAGTTACGAAATGATTTACTAAAGGTACTGCTCAATAGCTTGTAATTAGCCCTTTTGGCTTTTTGATCATGTATTTATCATCTGATTCTTTCATCAGTATGAGCTAGAGAGGGAGAAGCTAGCCACGGAACTTGAGGAGGAGCGAAAATTACACAAAGAAACAGATGAACGCGTCAAAAAGCAACAGATTAAAATCGAAAACCTTAGCACTCTAGCCAACATGACAGAATCTGACGGGAAGTTGTCTACTCAGGTACTTAAGCATATGATATATTCACCATGAAGCTCCTGATGTCTGGTGATCAATTAGATATCATGTGTCATATTCTTATCAACTGTTTCCATTTTTTTCCGGGCAGACACATGATCAGGAAGATGCTTTTAGGACTCCTAGCTACAGGGCAGCTCCTAATGCCTTTGTTTTCAGAAGATCCAATTACTCAGCGCTATCTAATTCAAGTTGTAGCCCATTTCCAGATACTTTGAATGATGTAGCTGATGAAGATGCATGGAAGAAATTGAACAATGGCTATGTGGCTGATCTTGATTCAATCGATTTCACTCCTGCAATCAAAGTTCAATCTGTTTCATCTAATGCCATTGTTCCTGTGAGTTTCATTCTATCAATCTTTCTGAATATGTTAGTATGGGAGGAGGTAAAAATTGAAAAAAAACACATATATTAGAAAATGAATTTGCTCAATTATATACCAGGATTTGTTGAATAAGCAGCAGGGACAGCATCAAGAGGTTGAAGATCTTAGAAAGCAACTGGAACTTGCTACTAAAGAGAATCTTCGTCTTGAGGTGGCATCTTCCTCATTTATAAACCTTGTGATTTAGTTCCTATACTGTCAATGTCACTTTTGGCTAAACACTCTCATTTTCCATAATCTACTTGATTCGCAGAGAAAGCATGCAGATGAGGCAGAGTTGAACGCACAGCTAACGAAAGAGATGAATGAACTCCGAAAGGAGGTGCAAGTACTTCGTGAAATTCCCAAACAATTGTGTGAATCAGTGGCAACTTGCAAGAATATTTATGATGATGTAATATCTAGCATACAGGTAATCTGTGACAATTTGATAATTCATCACATTGTGTTTTCCTATTGATTGTCTCGTAGAATGATTAAGACTTTCACCTATTATTGCAGAGTTCTATAGTTAACCAGGAATCATCTGCTGCAAATTTGATCTCCAGTACCTCTGACATTGGTGCAAAACTCTTTTCAACCTTGGAATCTCAATTTAAAATGGCAATAGATAGTCACAAGCCAGTCAATGTTGATAGTTCTATTCTTCGAGAGCAATGCAAGGTTATGTGTGAGAAGCTGAACACAACGACAGAATCAGCAGTTGAGAGAAACATAGAAGACAAAATCTGTAAGAGCTTGCTACAACACAAAAATCACAATAAGGTAGGTGCCTGGTCTCCATTGTCAAGATCTTGCTCATTGACAGTTGCTTTAGTTCTTTTCTTCATGACAGTTTTATTGTCACATTTTTCTAGCTTTACCAGTGTATCATCACAACAGTAGATATATCTAATGTTCATGTTATCTCAATAACTCCTGTTCCACTCATTTGAACAGAAGAAAAGAAATAAAAATTGTGCATGATTTTTTAAATTTATTTTTCATATATGTCACATTTTTGAATATTGGAATATTCTCTACAGCTTCATTTAGGATTGGAGTCCTAAATTCCTTTAGTGTTTACCTTAGGATGAGTTACAGTTTTCTGGAGTTTTGTCAAGAACAGAGTCCTAAATTCCTTTTGTGTTTACCTTAGGATATGGAAACTGCTTGTTGGAAAGAGAATCTGTGCATTGAGCTGAACAGAATCAAAGACAACCATATCTGCCTGTTAAAGGATATTGATCTAAATAATCAGCTCTTGGAAGTGTCAAGAGAGAAATATCATGATTTGGAGAGACAACTCCATCTCTTGAAAGAAGAGCGAGATTCTTTTGCACATAAAGTCTCAGAATCGAATCAAGAGTTGTCCATAATTACAGGCCAAAGAGAAATGATCATGAAAAGCTATGATACTGAAGTTAAGAAAAGGAAAGATCTCGAGGAAGACATCAAACTATTCAGTGTTGCCTTTGCATCTCGGCAGAGATCATTTGCCTCGTATCAGAATGAGTTAGAATCGAGACTCAAGAATCTGAGAGCACAAATCCCTATAGTAGTAACCGAATCACTATAACCGAATTTGCTTGTCTTAGATTATGCACCTTGCAGGCTGCAGCAAGCAGTCTTGTGGATATCTTTGGTATGGAAAATGGAACCAAATATTAATTTATTATGGTGCTGAACATTGATTCTGTATTACCACTGTAATGTGTTGAGAATCTGTGATGGATGGATCAAATGTTCTCAGACCCAATGATTCATGAAATATGAAAAAAGTAACCTGTGTTGTTTAAAATTGATTTATGAAACACTGCAAGTAGACCCGAGATAAATCTACGAACGGATTAGCCGTCATGAATCTAAACATGAAGTCCTATTTGGATCCGTTTGCTAGACAGCACAAAATTATTTGAGATTACATCTTAGTGAAAATATGAACTTTACGATGAAATTTATTTTAAATCTCCAAGTAAACAATTAAAAAAAATTAGTCAAATTGAATAAAAAATATTGTCATAATAATTCTAACTGAAGGGCCCGTTTGGTTCAAACTCCGGTAATGGAAATGGAATGGAAACGAATTTAGTCCATATGCATATCCTTATTCATGAAATTTTATGGAATCATTATTTGTGATTTAGTACCAAGTACACTTGCTTTCCTACATTTTGTTACCCTATAGGTATCAAAAGTAATCAAACTCTACTCCAATTACTTCAAACCATTCCAAAAAAACTTTCATGAATAAGGACATACATATGGACTAAATTCGTTTCCATTCAGTTTCCTCTTTCGAAGTTAAAACCAAACGGGTCCCTAAATCTCTTTGACACTTAAAAGTACAATGTCACTTAATTGAACCGAGTATTAGTTTAATGGTCAGTTTGAAATCACTAACTAAGAATCATTCCCAAAAATAGAATGATTGTGAATCAATAAAGAAATTATATGTTTTTTAGTTATTAAACCGGAATGTCAAAAGGTTTTTCAACAAATAAAAATAATGTAATAATTTGCATTGTATTTGATTCCCCTTAATTGTTTAAATTCAAGAATTCTAACAAAAAAGAATAAAATCTAAGAATTTTTTTAAAACAAAAATATGTTTGGTTGACAAAATGACTAAACGTTTTATTGCATAACCATATAATCTTCCTCCATTCTTTCCGCAGAAAGTATACGGTGCCTTACAAAATCTCGCCACCGAATGGAAGCTAGAGTCCAATCGCTAGCTCAATCAGGGATCTCCAATGTCCCCACTCAGTATATCCAACCACCGGAGCTCCGGCCAATCCCCACCTCTGCCGCCAACCATGCCGTTCCACTGATCGATTTCTCAAGGGCAACCGATGTTCGTGCTGAAATCGGCCGAGCGTGCGGGGAATGGGGAGCTTTCCAGGTGATCAATCATGGAATCTCGATTCACTTGCTTGAGGAGATGAGAAGCGCTGGATTAGCCTTCTTTGAGGGTTCCGATGCCGTCGAGAAGTTGAAATACTCTTGCGATCCGACTGCCGCTGCAACCGAGGGGTATGGGACTCGGATGCTTGTGAGTCAGACCGATGATTCCGTGTTGGATTGGAGAGATTATTTCGATCACCATACTTTCCCTCTTTCTCGCCGTAATCCCTCTCGCTGGCCTGAATCTCCTCCCAGTTATAGGTGAATTGACTATCCAATTGTTTCAATTTCATTCTGAATATGCATGAAGTTTAATTAATTCATCAGCTAAGATGCTGTAAGAAATTCGAAGCTGGAGTTTGCATTAAGCAAAATCTGGATGTTGAGATGTGTGGATATATTGTCCCACATCGACAATATGATAATAACCGAACCTAGTATATAAGAGCTAGGGCTTTAGGATGGAACCCCGAAGGCTTATGTGTTAGGTTCATTTGTGGCGTGCATCCCCTCCACGTATTAGACCCGTAGCGAGTATGCTGTATATAAGAGCTAGGGCTACTCCTCCTATAGGTTCATTTGTGGCGTGCATCCCCTCCACGTATTAGACCCGACGGATATTAAAAAGATAAATTTAACACTGGACCATATGTGCTTCATACATTACACTTGCATTCTTAATCTGGTGTCTATTTGGTATATAGATGGTTTTACGTCACTCTCAATAATGATAGAAGTATATGATCAGATATTCAGATGAATGGATTCTCAGATGTGACTAATTAATCATGCCACAAAATGTATTTGACCAGGCGAACAGTTGAAGAATACAGTGATCAGATGAAAATGCTTGCCTGTAAACTGTTAGCTTTAATATCTGAGTGCCTGGGTGCACAATCTTCATGCATTGAAGATGCTGTTGGGGAGTTCTACCAAAATATCACGATCAGTTACTATCCGCCTTGCCCACAACCTGATCTAACCTTAGGCCTGCAATCACACTCGGACTTTGGTGCCATTACTCTTATCATCCAGGATGATGTTGGAGGTCTCGAGGTCTTGAAAGATGGGGAATGGGTGACTGTCAAGCCTTTATCTGATGCAATTGTTGTTCTTTTGGCTGACCAAACTGAGGTGCTTCTTCTCCTATTCTATGTCTATCAATAGTTGCATAACAAATTTATATTATGCTTTGTTAGTCTGCTCTAAAATTATCCGCTGGATGAAAGTTTGTGCCTATGAATAAATGTTTTTCTTGTGGATTGATAATCTGAACAATCTCGACTTAGAATCTGTTTTGCAATCTTTAGATTAACTTCAATTACATGATGCTTGATGTTTCTGTATGATAACCATGCCGCACTACCTAGTACTTTTTGTTCTGCAAAACTGTCAAGATTTTCTCAATGGAGTGTGTTGGAGATAATAAGGTCCCGATGTGAGACACTCCAAGCCTAGTATATAAGGTCGGTGGGCTACTCCTCCTATTGCCAATTGGTTTTAGGATGGTTGATCTTATGGTCACAGTCTCGCAGGCTATTCAGTTTCGAATGTTTTGCTCGTACCCCCACTCCCTATTTAAGTCCACGTACGACGTTTCTCTTTCTGTTTAGGTGATTACTAATGGAGCATACAAGAGTGCTGTACATCGAGCTGTAACCAATGCAAACAAAGCAAGGCTATCAGTTTCAACCTTCCACGACCCTTCTAAGACAAGGAAGATTGCACCAGCCCCGGAGCTTGTTGAGAAATTTGGCCCTTTACGCTATCGTGAGATTGTCTATGGG
Organism: Fagopyrum homotropicum; assembly: GCA_033239125.1. Classification (NCBI taxonomy): domain Eukaryota; kingdom Viridiplantae; phylum Streptophyta; class Magnoliopsida; order Caryophyllales; family Polygonaceae; genus Fagopyrum; species Fagopyrum homotropicum. The sequence continues at coordinate 144,149,987 of BSWB01000005.1, forward strand.
GACCATGTTACTTCATGGTACACAAAAGGGCCAGAAGGCAGGCGGAACATGGATGCCCTCTTGCTGTAGATTTTACTTGCAATAAAAAAAAATTCTTGTATACTTCCTTTTGAAGCACATGATTTTTACAGCTGGTCTATTGTGATGAACACAGGAAGCAAATGTTATATTTATTGCTGCGTAAACTGTTGCCCTTGTGACTGCTAATAAGGGATTGTTGTTCAGCAGATTACTTTACGATGTTTGCATAACGGTACTACGTCAAGTTTGTCGAGTTTGAATGATTCTACAAAATTGGCATTCAACCAATTAAAATAGTCATTGATCAAGAATAGAAGAACTTGAACTGCTGCTCAGGATCTCCAAGAAAAAACCGAGTAGTTTATTGGTTCACTGAATCAATACCTATCGGAAACATGTTTTCGTTAACCAAACAGATAACGTTTTCACGAACGGTTACAGTTTACGATTTCGAGTGAAATGACGGAAATATTTGCTACCAATATTTATGCTCCAGTTTTTTGGGATAACCAAATAATGCACCAAACCGTGTAAACTGTAAACTACCAATATTTTACAAATATTTTTTTATTGAGCAGTAATTCACCTCATTACTTGAGTGAAAATACAACTAGGAAACCTAGGCAGAGCAGAATAGTACATCTGTACATGTCTTTCCATTACGATACCTGTAAAGGTCTATGAGCAAGTGAACCTGTAAAGGTCTATGAGCAACAGGTGCAAGGCATTTAACTTTTGTGTCAATCAAGAGTTTAAAAATCGGATGATTTGTAAGATTTTCCAGAGCTTAGGAATAACGTTAACATATCTGGTAAATAATTGAGGATCATAGATCCAATTTACATATTCAAAGTAGGAAAACCTTCTGGGCGATTAGGTCACAAGTGCGAGTTGGAAAATCTAGTCAAAATTCAAATTCTCTGCTTGATTAATGCCGCAGCACCAACAATTGATGCGCCAAAAACGCAATAAGAACATCCAAATACTACACACTCGCAAGCCAGCTTATTTCAGCAAAGCTGGTTAATCGACTTTGTAAAAAAACTGATGATGCGTAGGGATCTTCACTTGCCTGCAGATGCTTTTACTGCTTTCATAGCTGCATCATCTAGATCCTCAGCTGTGATCAGTGCCAAACCGCTTTCCTGCAAATCCATTCATGATGACGATAGGAGATTAGTTTAGCACGAACAATAAAGAAGTGTGTTTTGGGGATTCGGTCACGAATGATATCCTTACCTTCATAATTCTCTTCCCTTGGTCTACATTTGTACCTTCAAGCCGAACCACGACAGGGACTTTCAACGCAACCTAAAAATGAACGAACAAATGTTTGGAGTATAGTAAATCAGATATGAGACAGCAAACTTAATTCCAAGAACAGCTAAAGATGTAATGGGTAAGAAGTATAATTGTCAAATTAAGCTTTTCACTCATAAAGAATCTTGATGTATTTTGGCAATGGATAGATAAATTCCTTAAAATAATAGCTCTATTCGAATAAGTCTGAACGTGTGCAGTGTGAAATGAAAGCTGAAGTAAAAGGTTTACCTGCTTAGCAGCATTGACAATCCCACTAGCTATCACGTCACATTTCATTATTCCACCAAAGATGTTCACAAGAATTGCTTTCACTCGCTCATCAGCCGTCAAAATCTTAAAAGCCTCCACAACCTGTTAGAGCATTGTAAGTTCATGATATGCAATCCTCAAAAGGACATGTATGTGTTAGCCAAATTGACAGTTAGGATGAACCATCTGCGTACTTGGTGCTCAGATGCATTTCCACCAACATCAAGAAAATTGGCAGGAGTACCCCCGTGAAGCTTGATTATGTCCATTGTAGCCATTGCCAATCCAGCACCATTAACCATGCAACCAATTTCTCCATCTAGCCCAATATAATTCAAATCGGCTTTTGAAGCAACAACCTACAAAATAAGAAGGCTTGAATTAACTTGAGCTAACCAATGCAAGCAAAATGTTGTCTTTCCATGCTCCCATATTCATAATACCACCTTCACAAGAGATACTTCTTTTTGCCTAGCAGGGAGAGGAAAGAGGGAAGGAAGGATTAATCCTAAACCTTTAGAGAGTTCTCAATGCTTCTATAATCATAAAAGCATCTGTTTAAAAAGCATAAACTCCTACTTATAATTGATTAGAGACTCCCATTTCTCTAGTTTGAACTTTTTCTATGCTGCATGTATATAACCCTATTATTGAAAATATAAAAGTACTAGAAACACTACAGCACGTTTCTATCTAATCTGAAGATTGAATTATGTTATGATCACTGCAACACCACTACCTAGCACTATTAACTTCAAAAACAAATCATATCCTCACCTCACGAGGGTCTTCCTGAGATGTATCACGAAGAGCAAAGATATCTTTCTGACGGAAGGCAGCATTATCGTCAAAATTCAATTTTGCGTCCGCAGCCACTAATCGTTTATCATCAGTTTCTGCTAATGGATTTATCTGCCCACGAAAGTCATCAGTAGTGAGATAAACAGCACAGCACAAGTTATAAATTTTTTTAAAAAAATTCAAAATGACTTACTTCCAACATTGTGCAGTCACATTCACAGAAGAGCTTGTACAGCTTCTTCACTTGTTCAATTGATGCCTGTTTATCAGCAACTTGAGGAGCTAAACCATCCACAACTTTCGCAGCATCCTCATCTGTGATTCCTTTGAATACATCAATAGGTACCTGATCATTATATCCACAATATGGTAAATGTGAAGACACCTTTCCGGCAAGCAATTACAAGCTAGCTCAAAATTAAGAAATTAGTATATAAAACAGAAGGATTAAAACCTTAATGATCATGTCAGGATATTTTTCAGCAAGATCTTCAATGCTGGTTCCACCTTTTCGGCAAGCAATTATAAGCTAGCTCAAAACAAATGAAAGAGGAAAACATTAGTCTACAATTGGAAATTGCAGAATGTCCACTTTAAAAACAGAACTAGAGTAGATATCAAGTTGATCAACACCATCAAAAGGAATAAAATCTCAACATGATAATTCTGTGAACATACCGGGCCGGCAGTTTTACGATCTAATATGATGGAGAAGTACATTTCATTGACCAATGACAGTTTCTCACATAAGTAAACCTGTTTAAGAGCAAAAGTGGGACATATGAAATAGTTACGAGTTATTAAAAAAAACAACACATCAAAGCATTGGACTGTATTATAACACTAACTGGTTAAAGAGCATTTAATCATGGCAAAAAAGATTAAATAAAATCCAGAACAAGTAGTAAAGTCAAAGAAGGTAACAAACTGCAGCATTACTCATTAAAAACCTCTTTATGTCTATCTCATCTCAATCATTAATTCATTAGTTACCTCTAATATTACAACATCAAGTAAGGCAACAACAGAATCATGTCGTCAGATGTTCATCACTAGAAATAGATGATGATGTTAATCATGAACTACGCAAATCATCCCCACGGCCACTACATCAACAAAGCAAAGGAAATAAGCGAAAACTTGACCTTGGTCCCTATGATATTTGTAGTTGAAAGAAACAAATACATTCAAAACCTGCACTTCAATCCAAAAAGCAACTACAAATCTAAACTGTAGATATGTTTCTATACCTCTTAGTAGAAAAGATATATTAATACATGATCCAAGCCCATAAAAAATACTAAAATTACATAAATAAATTGACCTGACCTTACTAACAACTTTCCCCTGAGGACCAGTTTGCTTGGTGACGAGTACCTGACCAAGCATCTTTCCTGCATACGATTAAGTGTTTAAGGGAAGGAACTAGATTGACAAAAAATGCAGACAATGATGATTAAGAGTTCATATAGAACATCTATGTTAAGACAAAAAACGCAAATATAACTACTCAACCAATTCCGACTCACACGAGAGAATAGATAGTAGATGTTCTGAGGATGTATGTGCAATGCAAAGACATATACAATTTCATATTGATTGTGAAAATGACAAGAAAGGAAATATCAATCAAAATTCTCTATGCAAACTATTGACAGTAATAGATCTATGTTAATAGGAACATAAGTATTACCAGCAATGTCTTCAACCTCGTTAGCTTTGACTATATGTACTCCACCCTTAAGACCGCTTTTAAATGTTCCTAAACCTCGGCCACCGGCAAGAATCTGACTCTTTACCACCAGCTGCACAAGAAAAAAAACAATGGTCATCACTAAATTTGGATAGTCATTCAAAATACATATCCATATTTCCTAGAGAAATATAACATCCAAAATAAGACTGTCAGGGTAATATATAGAGGAAACATAAGTTCTGCACAATTGGGCCATTTGATACGCATAAATGCAAGCATATAACACTTACTTGTAAACCTATAGTTAAGAATGCCGTATGTATTTTCAAAAATAATTTCAATGATCAAAATATCACTATTAAATCTCTTCGTATAAATAGTCATAAAAGTTCAGCAGAAAACTATAACCTGCATAAAAAGGGTCGATAAAAATTCAATTCTAGTATTCTAACATTGCTTCACATATACATTTATCAAGTAGAATATTTTCATCCTTTGATCAAACATATTCCAGGCTAACGATCACTTTGAATATGTCAAAACCAACCTCCTTCTCTTGAGGGAAGACTTCTTTGATGGCTTTCCTGACCTCATCAATAGAAGCCGCAGCAACTCCCTTTGGGACATTAACGCCATGTTTGCCCATCAACTCAGCACCCTGATTCCACACAAAACATCAACATACAAGTTTCTCACCATACACCCAGCCTTTTGAATGAAATTTTTTCCAAACTAAATCGCGATACATACACACAAGTATAAGAATTGCACCATCAATAACGAGTGTAATCGATACTCTTAACAGTTGAATAGCATAATAATGACAAATTGGTGATTGCTCGAGTAATGTCACGACAAAATAGAGCTACAAATTTAATTTTTCCCCCCCTAGGTTTTGATTCATTTCTACTGCGAACGAAATCCAGAGATAGAGAGATCATAAATCCGTTCCTGATACTGAAATTCAACATGCGATTTCTCGCGATAGCAAGGATGTAAGAGGGAGATAGGACGAAAATACCTGATATTCATGGATGTTCAGATATCGAAGCTGTTGTTGTTGCCATCGTTGGACAATGGACTGAGACACTAACTTCTTCACCGATCCTCTCAACATATTATCGGATCACGAAGGCGAATTTGGAGAGAGATGAAGGGGAGTTTGCAGTTGCTGCGGGGAGAGTTTTGGCTTTTCGGAGAAGATGCGCTAGGACAAGGAGGAAAGGAAATGGGAATAAAAATTAATATATAAATAAATTGAAAGAGGAGCGGAATACGGGTCGGGTCCAAATTTGTAGTTACGGGTTTGGGTATTCCATTTATGTATTTTTTTTATTGGGCCGAAAAATGATGGGCCGTAGATATCTTCAAGCTCGTAAATTGGGCTCTCTCACATCTTTGAAATTTTACATTCTACATGCAAAATTTCCTCTCTTGATATTTATTCTCTTACACAATTATATATAACCTTTAATTTATTTAGTTGAAGATAATTTATTAATTTATGTTAAGATATAAAATTTTAAATATAACTTTGTTAAATAGTTATTTATAATATTTTATGTAATTATAATATAAAATTATCATAAAATGACACATCAATAATATTTGATTAGGTTGACATTTAAAAAGTTTTATATAAATATTATTACTCTCATGTGAAAAAAAGTTTTTGGTGTCAAAAGTAAAATATTTTTAAAATATAAACAATTTGTAATTCATATGAATGTCATATTTGAACATTTTGCATTGTTTAGCCTCCTATTATAGAGTTTTTTTCACCCTAAGAATATTTGAAATCAATTTTACAAGTCCAAAATTGTGTTATGCAAATGTTTAACATTTTTTTTGTCTTGATTTTGGCTTGCTCAATTCGATCGATCATTGTCGCTCTATATTCGAAACAGATACTTCGTGTCTTCGTGATCCATTTCGAAAGACTCTTCTCGTGTTGTATTTGGTTCAAACTGAAATCTCCTCAACACCACAATATTGTGTTATGCAAGTTTTTTCTCTCCTAAAACCCGGATCGGGTTCGAGCCCGAAAAATATATATTTCCGGGTTTTAGGAGAGAAAAAACTTGTCGTTAATCCGGACTTGGATTCTTGTCCGTACCCGCCCAGTAGTCCGAATCGGGTGTCCGGGAGGGCAACTCTTATATATATATATATATATATATAGAGGGTGTTATTCAAGTAAGACCCATTATTCCGGTAAGGCCGTGCGGCCGTCTGTACGGCCGACACGTGTCCCGGAAAAAAAATTTTTTTTTTTTTTTTTTTAAACGAGTAAAAGTAATAGTTCAAAACTTATTATGGAATAGTTCATAACTTATAAAAGGATAGTTCATGAATTATAATAGAATAGTTCATAGTGTAAAATTTATAAAGGATTGAAAGTAATAGTTCAAAACTTATTAAGTAATAGTTCATAACTTCTAAAAGGATAGTTCATGAATTATAATAGAATAATTCATAGTGCAAAATTTATAAAGGAGTGAAAGTAATAGTTCAAAACTTATTATGGGATAGTTCATGAATTATAATAGAATAGTTCATGAATTATAATAGAATAGTTTAAAGTGCAAAAATTTATAAAGTAGTGAAAGTAATAGTTCAAAATTTATTATGGGATAGTTCATGAATTATAATAGAATAGTTCATGGATTATATTAAAAAGTAATAGTTCATGGATTATATGGGAATAGTTCAAAGTTTATAGGATAATAGTGCATAAATTATAACATGGTAGTTCAAATAAATTTTCATTAGTTTCCGGAAAAAAAAAAATAAAAAAAAAAATAAAATTTTCGGGACACGTGTCGCCCTGTCGTACGGCCGTACGACCGTACCGCAATAAAGCAACCGTACCTGAACATTTACCTATATATATATATATATATATATATATATATATATATATATGCATATATTTATTTAAATTATTAATAAATACATAATATTATATATTCCATACATATTATTCTATAATACTTAATATAATTAAATGTAATTTATTTCATTATAAATAATATTATATAATATTTAATATATTTTTAAAAAATATTAATTCAGGTCGAACTTTTCGGTACAAACGGGCTTTCAACCTTGTCCATACCTATCCGTTTGACAGGATTAACAAGCTGGGACGGGTTTGATCAGTTCTACCAACCGAGTATGGGGTTGAATATCTTAAAAGTTAAAATCTTAAATTTAGGGTTTAGGATATCACTCCCCGCCATAAGCTTCTACCAACAAATAGAGAGAAAAAAAATCTAAAAGACTAATTTTCAATCATATAAAAACATAACACAAGCTATATAATATTCCATTGTATCTCATATCCTTACTACCCTTACAAGAAATACGAGTACATAAAAGAAGGATCACTTGTCCCTCTCATAAAAGGGTCAATCAATTCAAGTGGGCAAGAACCCAAACACACAAAATATTCCAAAACAAAAGGCACAATTAAATTACAACTTATTGGAAATTTCATTAGGGTTGATGAAACTGAGTTTTGAAATGTTTGGTTGAAGTATTATTAGAGGGAGCACTGGAAACCAGGAGGAGCTGTATTGCCGCACTGAACGAGCACCTCAAGGGCAATAGGAAGTATGATACTGATGTTCAGTAACTTAGCCTTGATAGTGGTGCAGAGGCACACGGCGGCGTCGAGTCCGACGAGTCCTCCCAGGATTGGGCAACACTTGTCCTTGGCGGCGCTGCCGATTCCGATGTGGATGAGTCCGCCTAGTAAGTCCACGCAAGCGTCCAGTTTTAAGGTGTCGATTGGGCACGTTTGCGGTGGCGGTGGTACCGGTGGTGGTGGTGGTGGTGGTGGACATGGGGTTTCTGTCGGAGGAGATGGTGTCGGGGTTACTGGTGGTGGTAGGATTGGTGGAGATGGAGATGGTGTTACAATGGGTGGTGGTAGTGTTGGTGGTGGAAGAGTCGGTGGTTTGATGATGGGCGGTGGTAGTGTTGGTGGAGGTAGTGTTGGTGGAGGTAGTGTAGGCGGTGGAAGCGTTGGTGGTGGTAGTGTAGGCGGTGGAAGAGTCGGTGGTTTAGGATAATGGGGTGGTGGGTAGACAATTGGTGGTTTGGGAATGTGAGGAGGAGGATGCACCGCCGGTGGTTTTGGTGGCTTGTAAGGATGAGGTGGTTTCACGGCAGGTGGATGAGGTGGTGGTTTCACCGACGGTGGATGTGGTGGTTTGTGGGGATGGAATGGTGGTTTAACCGCCGGAGGGTGGGGTGGTTTAACGGAGGGAGGATGAGCCGGTGGTTTATACGGGTGGGGTGGTGGTTTAACCGACGGCGGATGTGGCGGTTTCACAGCAGGAGGATGGGGTGGTTTAGAAGGGTGGTGATGGTGGTGGGGAGGCGGATATTCCGGCGGAGGACATGATGGCTTTGGCTTGGGTTTGGGAGGAGGTTTGTAGCACTCAGGGCAGGCAAGTGAAGAAGTGAAATGAAGCGCTAACAAGTTTACAAGTAGTAAGATGGCGGTGGTGGACCTGGTGGTTGTGGTGGTGGTGGAAGAACTCCCCATGGTTGAAATGGAGGGTTTTGGTATGTAGTTTGAGTTGTGTAGTTTGCCCTTCTTATATAACAAGTGTGTAGTGAAGACGTACCTATTTTTTCTTCTTTATTAGAATCACATGCATGACTTCCCACTAGCTTGCATTGCATGTGCAAACAAAAACACAAGAAAAATATAGTACTGATTTTTGAACTTTGTGATGATCAATCAAACCGCTTGATTAAAGTGAAATGTATATAATGAAGCTAATAGACATCCTTATTATTCATAAAAAAAATAAAATAAAACCCTTTATCTATTTACTCCGGTGCCTCTTTTAGGTTATTGTGAGAAGGTTAATTTAGCATGTACATCAACTAGACCTGTTCAAGTCCGGGCCAGCCCGTCCGGCCCGGACCGCCCGCCCGCGAAAACGGGCGGGTATGAACATCGACAGAGGCCCGACCCGTCAGTCCCGGCGGGCCGGGTACGAACAAGGTACCAGGCCCGGTCGGGCCGCTCGGCCCGGCCCGGAGCCCCACAAAAATATATATATAAATATATATATATATATATATACATATACAGTTCGTTACTTTCGTATAACCCTAAAATTCTAAACTTCTAATTGAACCTTTTGATTATGTTTGTATGATATTTTTCGAGTTTTACAGGCACACTACAAATTATACTGCTGAAGTACTGAATTACAAATAAAGTTACAGTTAAAAAAAAAAAAGTATCCGCCGGGCAGCCCGGCCCGCTCGGTCGGGCGGGTACAACAGCCCTGGCAGGCCCGTGAACCGGACTCAACCCGGCCTGGGTCCGCCAAAACGGGCTTGTTTTAAAATGCCCGAACCCGGATATGAAAAGGTTTAACGTCAACCAATTGACTGTCTTTATAAAAGATGATATTCAAAGTACATCAACAAGGAGTAGAATGAGTATTGACATTTTAGATACATAAAGTGATTTTTTTAAGACAAGGAGTAGAATGTAGTTAAAATTATAAAATTTAGGTTAATTTGTTCCCTTTAAGGGCCCGTTTGGTTTGAACTCCGGAATGAAAACGAATCTAATTCATTAGTATATCATTGTTCATGAAAGTTTTTGGAATCATTTCTTATGGTGTCATGCAAAATGCATTTGCTTCCTTCTATTTTGATTACTTTTGAAACCCTACAGGGTAAGAAAATTGGAGGAATCAAGTGCATTTTAAATAAAATGACATGGAATGATTCCAAAATTATTCATGAACAAAGCAAATATATGGACTAGATTCGTTTCCATTCTATTTCCGTTTCTGGAGTTTAAACCAAACGGACCCTAAATATCATGTATGACATAACAAACCCATCTCGTTTAATTAGGGCCTATATGAAACACGATTTGAGACATGGATAGAAGAAGATCGAGGATGATATATAGGGTTTGTGTGAGGTAGATGGTACGTTCCAATGTACATGTGTCAGTCAAATCTAATTGATATTGATACATTTTATGAAACATTTTTTGTGTCTAAAAATTGGTTGGATCAATATCTTAAGGTAAAAAAGTCGTTTCAAACCATAAGTTTTGATACCATAACGAGAAGTTTCACATACGATGTCAACACACAAATTCAATAACATTTAAACTTTTAAATCAATGAGTAATGGAAGGATTAACCGTATATCGATTTTATATATTATCGATTTTATATATTAGACTGTAGACATGTTTGTAAATAAGGGTTTAACGGTTTTATCATCGATTTGTGGTATTACTAATCACATCTACGGTTTACTTGTTCAGAGTTGTGCTCGGTTGACTTGAGGTAAAGCCGTGAAGGCCAAATATTTTTTATAACGCGATACAAAATGTAACATGTCTTATATGAGTTTGAAAATTGCGATCAAAGCAGGCCAAGTCGAAGGGTTAGCTACTCGATCGATACCCATGCTCGTAAGCCGACATATGTATGTTCCGGCGATCAAATCGGGCTTGAATAGTTTTTTTTTGTGTGTGGTTAGTCTATTCTTGTAAATTTTCGATTAAAACTCGTGCATATTGTCTTGTGCAATTTGTGTTACCCTTTCAAACAAACACCGTATAAACACCGTATAACCGTAAGATTTATAGTTGGATAAAACCACGTAATATATTGATATTATTATTGCGTTATTCATAAAGGTACAAGAAAATATTAAGAGTTTAATAAATATTATAAAAAATAGATTACACAACTAGACATACAAAGGACGCGGACTTTTTTTGACTAAAAAGAACGTCTATATGCCGTTCTTTTAGAAAATAACGTGACACTGGCGCAATGGTTTGATTTGTAACCTAAAAAATGAATGAATCCAAAGCGGGCCATTCGGGTAAAATATTAGATATAGTGGTCCGAAAGTGCAAAATTTTCAATATAAGGGGTTAAAGCCTAACTTGTAAAAAAAAAGTAACGCAATTTGTTTTATGTAGAGAAAAAACCGAGTGCACCTTTCTCGATACATACTTGTGATTGTGGGTTCCACATTGTTGAATTAGTTGACTTGTAATTTTGTAAATTTTCGTAATTATTCAAACATAATTAAATTAATTTGGCGAGTAAGCATAAATCACTCTTGGAATTTTATGTGCATGTTGTATCCCAAATCTGAAAATTCGACGTTAATTGGTCCCCAAAGAATAAACAAACTAATGGATACTATGAGTTTATGACCGGATTCCACGTATTATCTTAACATCTTTTGGTTTTAACTCTGTAAATAAAAACGGAAACGGAATTGAAATGAACCATTTTTTTGTAATTTAAAGTAGTTTTAGTGAAATTTGATTAGTTTTGTTACATATATCATTATATGAAAATAAAACGAGGAGAAGAAAATGCATGAATGATTCTCAAAAAAAAGTTCATGAATAAAATATGCATATGGACTGATAAAGTTCTTCCTCTAATATCAATGATAAAGTCCTTGGATACGGTTCAGGGAAAAACGTAAATCTAGACCGAGTTTAAGCTTCAACTACAATGATTTTTTATGTGCGGGTGGATCTAAGGATAGAATATGGTGATGGAAGCTATTAGATGGTTGCGGAAGCGAATGGTTGATCCAATCAAGGTTGATCGAGTAATCCGTGAAGTGGAGTGGATAAGTTGATCCTTGAAGAATCCTTGAATGAGAAGGTTATGGGCGAATATACAAGGAAGAACTCCAAGAGGGAAAATGTGATTCTCAAAATCAATGAGGAGGGTTTATCTACAACTACACTTTATTTAATTTGAACATGAATTATAAGTAAGGTCAAACATTATTTATATAGAGGATGAAGCCGGAACAAAAGTTCGGGCATAAAATGTCCAAAATGAAAGGTCTAAAATGAAAGGACTAAAAAAGTTAAAGGGAAAAACTTAGAAGGAAATATTATGCAAGAATATCTCTTCTATTATTAAATAAGTCAAAAAGGATAACTGATTTAATTTGAACATGAATTACAAGTAAGGACGCATCATGGATTAAATTCCTTTTAATTCCGTTATCATTTCCGGAGTTAAACCAAATGGGGGCTATATGTAGGCGATCATTTCTTCGGTCCAATTGAATTGTACGAAGGAATATCTACGTAAAATCTCGATGATAATTCGTTTTAAAGCGTACTTGGTAAAAGGATTATGATACGAATACGAAGATTATGGAATCTATGGATAATGGGATGAAATTTAAAGTTTTTTTTGTCGTATCATATACATTGGGTTCGTTTGATAACGTAAGTTTATGCAGATGAAGAGAATTATTTAGATGAATAATTAAGAAATCGTTTAAAGAGAATAAATGAAATGAGTGATTGGAGAATGAAGATGATTGTGAATAAAATTACGATATGAATTAAAAAAGTTGATAGATAAAGGAGATGAAGAAAGAAAGAAGATACAAGTGATATTTATGCTCTTTAATCCTTATAGTAAGTCAGTAAGAGTAAATGGAGATAACATTTGTCCATAATCAAATTTCCTTCATCCTCTCTTCATCTCATTTATTTCCAATCGAATGAAATTAATTTTTATAATTTCGTTCCTATAATCCTCAATTTCAATTTCATCTTCATTTCTTTAATTTATGTTCAACAAACGCAACATGAATTATGAAACTGAAACAAAAGTATAATATATTTTACCAAAAAAAATATTAAAAGTTGTATATATAGTCTTTGTAAATAAGATGACACAAGATTTATGAGCAAGAGTAAGAAGAATGTGTTTAAGCTAGGTTGATAATAGTCTTGTAAGGCTATGCAAAGTTTGATTTAAATTTTGATTGCAAATTGTCGTGAGATAGACTAATTGAAGGATGGAATGTCTTGGATCTTCCTCTGCAATTCTGTAACACACTCAAAATTTCACTCTACTTTTTATGAGAAGAAACCCTAGAAACCTCGAACTGAACTACAATGTTGTCGATTAGGGTTTTTTCTACTAGACTTCTATATTAATTCACCAATCAATAACAAAACACAATGTTTCACTAAAGTAAAATTTCGCTCTAGGTCTTGGTGGTGGTTCGAGTGCTTGTCGAGAAGGGGGCATGGATGTATGATCGACTCCTGGCGGTTCCGTTGCAGTCCAAATTTGAGGTGTCCACAACTATTCTCAAGCTTCCTACTTGTGTACTTTTTTCGAAGATGAACGTTCATGCTCGTCGTTTCCGGCTGACTGAATCATTCTGCTTTCCCTTGAAGACGTTCCTGCTATAAGTTTTTATGATGTAATTTTGTGTTTTTCTTTCTCCTTTGTTGTGCTCCCTCATGCCTATCCTTTCGTCCTTTCGATCCATTAGTTGGTGCGCCATCTATAAATTCGAACCGTTTTCCGTTATAAAAAAAATCGAGTAAATCTTTCTTCATTGTATAAGAAGATTCAATCGAGTAAAAATCATATAACACAACAATATTTCTCAATAGACTCTCTTCCTTTAGTCCAAAACATAGGTCTAAATACATATTCGAGATCTGGGTTTAATAATTTTTCTCAATAATCACCCCTATCTATTGTTTTGTAACGGGCAAAACTATTTAAACATATCATTTTACTTTAGAATATATTAAGACAATATGTGTCACGTTCCAATGTTTGTCTTCCATTGTTACCAAGTTGAGGTTTTAAAAAATAATTAAAAAAACGCGTACGTTGAATAATTGAGATTCGACTTTTTAAAAAAGTTTGTACTTGGAGGTCGATACATATCTCGAGTGGATAAAAAGTCCAAAAATCTGTTTAGTCCGTGACATGAATATTTATATCCAACGTGAAGTTCCTTTAAATGCACTGCATCTTTTTGTAATTTACTTTAGTCTGCAATATACAATAATGAGTTATTATAATTATTATTTTTTTAATAAATTTACAAACCAAAATATATGTATGTGTAAGTCTAAAACTAATTAATTACTAGATGAAATTATGTTATCTAGTTATATTACACTAGTTTATATTTGATGTTATTCTTGTAATTTTTATTATTCTCTAGTTATTCTCTTATAATACTGTATGAAGGATCGTACTAAATCTATCATGGTAGGGTTTCAATTTGGGACCTCAACCTACAAATCATCTATTTGTCGTCAACTTACTTTCATCTAAATCTACCCTTGCCAGCGATATATTGGTGTTTCTATCGATCTACATGTGGTGTAACCGATCTACAGGTGTGTTGTTTGATCTCGGTTGCTCGTTGTTAATTAGGATGTTCCCTTGTTGTCAATGAAGATATTCAAGTCTTCAACATTCGTTTGCATAATCAAAGTTGGACCGCGGGGACGTACTAAAAGATATTGAGAATATTTGATTACAATATTATATTGTTGTATTAAAATAGTTTATATTTGATTTTATCTCTGTAATCTTTATTATTCTCTTCTTATTTTCTTGTAGTCCCATACAGAGGATAATAATAATAATATTAATATATTTCTGATTCGATATCCACCATTTGTGGTCTTTTAGACCCTAAATCTATCATGGTAGGATTTCGATTCGGGACCTCAAATTATCAACAACTTGCCGGCATCTAAATCTACAATTGTCTCCGATATATTGGTGCTATATCGATCTACATGTGGTGTCACCGATCTACTAGTGCGTTATTTGATCTCATTTGCTCGTTGTTAATGAGGATGTTTCCTTGTTGTCAATGAAGATATTCATGTCTTTGACATTCATTTGCATTAACGTGTTTTGACTGTGAGAGCGTATTGAAAAATATTGAAAATATATGAATACAATGTTATCTTGTTATATTTTAAGTTTTGTATTTGGCTCGTTTGCTCGACCAATACTAGTCATGGGTCCGGTTTGGGCAAACCGCCCAAACCGCCGGTTTTCAAACCAGCCCAAACCGGCGGTTTAGGTTTGCCAGTTGATCTAAACCTAAACAAAACCGACCGGTTTAGCCGAAACCTAAACCAGCGGTTAATCGCCGGTTTGGGGTTTTTATTTATTTTTTTTTTAAAAAAGACCAAACTGGCCGGTTTGGTCCTTAAACCGGCAATTTTCATTTTTATTTTTTTTACAAACCACCACCAAACCGGCGGTTTATGATAAACCTAAACCGCCGGTTTGGTTTCTGCCGGTTTAGGTTTAGGACCCAAGTCTAACCAATACCACACTAAGACCAAAACATTTTTTTTTTTCATTTGAATAGACCATCCAACTCTCCAAGTACCAAGTTCTCTATAATCTTGCCGGAGATTCAAATTAAATATCCTACAAACATATTATTAAATAATCGTAATCTAAAATCTTTTTTTTTTGAAACAATTTGGTTTACTAGATTTTTTTTAGTTTTGTGTTTAGTAAATGAACCCCTTGAGATAAGAGTGTGTAGAGTTTGAAAATAAATACAAAAGGTTGGGTATATTTACTTAATTGAAACATTAAAAAGCCTAGACTCTAATTTCTTAAAAAGGCCTAGTTACCAAAATTGCCCATTTTTTTTAAACTCTATCGAAAAACAACCCATAAATATAAGTTACTCAAAAAATTAAAATTATCCAAAAAAATAAACTTATATTGTTGATCATCCTTCATATTCATATTTTTACTATCTTTAATATATTCAGTGACAAGAATGTACATGCATAGAAGGGAGAGTAAACATCCAAACATTGATGTGGACCATGTGGTCGATGTAGGTCAAAATTGTTCGTTTCGTGTGTATAAGTTACGTAATGGACAATTTTAATTGTGTCTTTTCAGAGTTGGCTTCTATAATACTTAGGTGTATCTCTATGATAGCTATGATGTGATCTCATTTAAGTTTTACAATAGTTACAAACATAACGTTACTATGGACCGTAAAACATTCAATGTTTGGTTTTAAGCCCCACACACATGCAAATACCTAGCTAGTAGCTACCTCCACTTCTCTTACATGTTTGTTAACGTTTGATAAGTAAGATTATGCAGTTGAAGATGAAGAATTAAAGATATAAAATAGTTTAAGGAAATGAATATAAAAATGAGTGAAGCCAGTTTAGTAAAATAAATGTGATTGTATGTATAATTAGAAAAAAAAATATGTATCAAGTTTTTCTTATAGAAAAATGAAAAAAAAAAGGATCAAATGAAATTTTAGTTTTTATGATCCATCTAATCGAAGTTCAATAAAAAAAAAATCAAAATGAGATTTTTTTTTTCCGTTTTTAATTTTCATAATCTTAATCACTTAATTTTGTATTCAACCAAACATAACCTATGTATTTGCTTTGAGGTGGTTCAAGTGGTTGTGGAAAGTCAATACATAAAGGAGCCATATGCATGAAGAAGTCCTCTGAACCGGCCAATGAAGAACATCATTTCGAATGAGTTCTTCAATAACTTTTACGTGGAACATAACATGTGTGGTAAGTGACAAATGGTCAAGGATGTTAGGATACGATTCTGATATCCAGATCTTATATTTGTATACCAAAGATCTCTCCTATTTTGTTATGAGTCTGTTGCATATATTTGTTGTATATATACGTTTCTGATCAATAAGAAAATCAGGTCTTCTGATATTCATTCTATCACATGGTATCAGACTTTTTCCTCAAACACTCTTCCGCTCAACATGACCACACCAACAGCTATCACCCCAACCTCACCATACTATCTCCATCCTTCTGATAATCCAGGCCAAACAATTTGCCCCATTCTTCTCACAAATGACAACTATGCTGATTGGTCTTGTGCAATGTCCAATGGTTTCTCTGCTAAAAGAAAGTTGGATTTCTTGACAGACAAAATTGAAGAACCAACAGCGACGTCTGAAGATCATCCCTATTGGCTAAGTGTCAATTCCATGATTTCCGGTTGGATTCTTGCTGGCGTTGATCCTTCTCTTCAGCCATTAATCTCGCTTATGCCCACTGTGAAGGAACTTTGGGACGACATAAAACAGCAATTTGCTCAAGGCAACGGCCCTCGTCTGATGCAATTACGGGGTGATCTTGTCAAGTGCTTTCAAGACGGTCAGAAAGTGGCTGCTTATTTTGGCCGAATGAAGAAGCTATGGGAGGAGATTGCTTCACACAAGAGCAATGCTTGTACATGTAATTGCACCTGCGGAAACAAAATTAAAAGCAAAGAGAAAGAGGAGGTTCGTCAGTTTTTAATTGGACTAGATGATGACTACTTTTTCTCACTTCGATCCAGCATTGTTTCCCAGGAACCCCTGCCAAAACTGAACAAGGTATATTCAATGGCGGTTCAGGAAGAAAGATTGAAGACTATTGCCCGTGAACGTGATACAAAGGCGGACTCTGTTGCTTTTGTTGCGTCTTGCGCAAAATCTAGTTACCAGAAAACAGATAAGAGCAAGCTTTTTTGCAAACACTGCAATAAAAATGGCCATGACACTGCTGCTTGTTTCAAAGTCATAGGTTATCCAGATTGGTGGAATAACGGCCGGGGTATCGCTGATCCAGCAACCGGTGCTCCTCTAGGAAACAAAGCCAAGTCTGTTGTTGTTGTCTCAAATGTTGCAGTCACGGCCTATGCAAGCAAGGCATCTTCCAGCAGTCCGCTTGCATTAACAACACAAGATCGTCAAGCCCTAGGACCATCAATTTCGGACGCTCAGTGGACTACTCTTCTCTCAGCACTGAATAACTACCGCACTCAGACTACACTTGATACGTCTGCAGGTACATTTACGTTCCCTTGGATTCTCGACTCTGGTGCATCGTTTCACATGACAGGCGATTGCAGTCTCTTAATCAATATCCGAAAGGTCTTTCAGCGACGTATTAAACTCCCTGACGGTACAATTGTTGGCGCAGCTCAGTCCGGATCTATCCGTATTGCCAACGATATTGTTATTCATGACGTATTTTATGTACCTAGCCTACAATGTCATTTACTGTCGATCAACCAACTAACGCTTGATTTCAAATGTATTATTACGTTTACTAATAGAGTTTGTGTTATGCAGGACCGCATTCGAGGATGGTGACTGGAGTGGGTGAACTTCGTGACGGAGTCTACTGGCTTAACTGGATGACACCTCCCGCTCTTACTCACCTTTGTCATACCAGCATTCTCGACCCCGCCATCCTCCATCATCGCAGACTTGGCCATCCATCTTACACAATTGATGAGTCCATTTCTTTAAATAAAAGTCTTAGTCCTTGCGACATTTATTTCAGGGCTAAGCAACCTCGAACATCTTTTCCTGTCAGTATTTCACATGCATCTATGTTATTTGAACTTGTCCATTTGGATATTTGGGGTCCGTATCGGGTTCCTTCAACCACTGGTGATTCCTATTTTCTTACTATCCTAGATGATTTTTCTAGGTGTACTTGGGTTTACCTAATCAAACATAAGAGTCAGACGCATCAAATCATCCATCATTTTTGTGTCATGATTCAAAACCATTTCAAACTCTCAGTCAAAACTTTTTGCAGTGATAACACAAGAGAATTTTAAACTCTACGACATTCACTTGCTCAAAAAGGCATTCAATTGGAAACTAGTTGTCCTTATTCACCCCAACAAAACGGCCGGGTAGAACGCAAGCATCGACATCTCTTAAATGTTGCCCGAGCCTTAATGTTTCAAGGCAACTTACGGTAAAGTTTTGGGGGGAATGTGTTCTATCATCTTGTTATTTGATCAACCGTACACCAACAAAATTATTACAAAATAAAACTCCGTATGAATTACTTTACAGCGTCAAACCACCACTCAAACATCTTAGAGTTATCGGTTGTCTAGCTTATTGCCCCATTTTACCTCGTAATTCTGATAAGTTTAGTCCACGGGGTTGAAAATGTATTTTTCTCGGGTATCGACATAGTCAAAAGGGTTGGAAAATGTTGGATCTAAGTTCAAATAATATTTTTGTAACTTGTGATGCAGTCTTTTACGAACATATCTTTCCATTCTCCCTTGCTAAAGCCCAGCCCACAACCAGTAAACCAAATAACCCATATCATCATTCTATTTATGATGAATTCAGCCCTCCGTTACTTAGCCCTGATACCCCCCTATCCAAACCCCCCATTTTGAAAGCCCTACTAATGAACGCTCTACTACACCTCCAACACCACCCACCCCCACGCCTGCAGATTCTTCTACTGCCGCCTCACATTCCGTCCAAATAAACCATCCTCCAACACAATCCCAACCCGTAGCTCGTCGCAGCTCTCGACAAACCCAACCTTCATCCCGGCTCCGGGACTTTGTGTGTCAAACAGTTACTCCAGTCAATTCCGGCACAAGCAAGGTCACTCCGTCATCAAACTCGGGTACGCCTCATTCGCTTGCCTATTATTTAACATATAATCATTTGTCTTCAGCGTATGTAAGTGTTCTCAAGTCCATACATAACGAGACCGAGCCTCGATCTTTTGGAGAAGCTGCTCGTATTCCTCATTGGCGCTTGGCTATGCAACAAGAAATGGATGCTCTTCAAAAGAATCATACGTGGGATCTAGTTGATCTTCCTCCCGATCGAACTGCTATCGGATGCAAATGGGTCTACAAAATAAAGTACAGATCCAATGGCGAGATAGAGCATCATAAAGCTCGGTTGGTAGTGCTCGGAAATCGACCAAAAGAGGGTATGGACTACGTTGATACCTTCACCCCTGTTGCCAAGATGGTCACCGTTAAACTATTCCTTGCAATAGCAACTATTCGCCGTTGGGAATTGCATCAAATGGATGTCCAGAATGCATTCTTGCACGGCGATCTCTCTGAGGAAGTATACATGACGCCTCCTGCAGGTTTTCGACATCAATAGTGCAAACAAGTGTGTCGCCTACGCAAATCGTTGTACGGTTTAAAGCAAGCTTCACGCAACTGGTTTCATAAGCTCACATGTGCTCTACTTAAGTATGGATTTCTGCAGTCACAAGCTGATTATTCGCTCTTCTCTTATGAATGATCAGGTATTTCTTTGCAGGTCCTGGTTTACGTAGATGATTTGATCATCACAGGCAGCAATCCCGCAACAATAACCAGATTCAAGGCCTATCTTAGTCATTGCTTTCATATGAAGGACTTGGGATTGTTGCGTTTCTTTCTCGGAATAGAAATCGTCCGCACCCCTGATGGTATGTGGCTTAATCAATGTCGTTATACGTTGGATATTCTCCAAGAAGTAGGTTTATTGGCATGTAAACCATCAACCGCTCCACTGCTTCCCAACCACACACTACAGTTAAATACCAGTCCTTCAATGACAGATC
This sequence comes from Fagopyrum homotropicum, assembly GCA_033239125.1. Lineage (NCBI taxonomy): Eukaryota > Viridiplantae > Streptophyta > Magnoliopsida > Caryophyllales > Polygonaceae > Fagopyrum > Fagopyrum homotropicum. The sequence goes on from BSWB01000005.1 coordinate 144,170,317, forward strand.
CCAAACCATATAGACCGCTTGTTGGTAGGCTAATTTATCTTTCAATTACAAGACCAGAGCTTGCATATTCTGTACTCATCTTGGCACAACAGATATAAGATCCACACCAAGGGCACTAGGCAGCTGCTCTTCGCATTCTGCGATATTTGAAATCTGCACCAACTCAGGGCATTTTTCTGTCAAATACTAGTGACCTATGTATCCGAGCTTATAGTGACTCCGAATTTGCAGCTTGCCCCCTTACTCGTTGATCAACTACATGTTATGTCATCTTCTTGGGCACATCTCCAATTTCCTGGAAAACTAAGAAACAAATTATAGTGAGCAGATCCTCTGCAGAAGCCGAATACCGAGCCTTGGCTGCAACAACCTGTGAATTGTTGGGGTTACGATCTCTCCTTCGATCTCTAGGGTATGAACATCGTCAACCAATGAAGCTCTACTGTGATAACCAGTCCGCTATTCACATTGCAAACAATCCTGTTTTCCATGAGCGTACGAAGCACATCGAAATAGATTGTCATACGATCCGCAACCAAATCCAATTGGGCACCATTCGTTTACATTTTACACGTTCAGTGGATCAGCTGGCTGATATTATGACAAAGGCATTAGGTCCATCTCGGTTTCAAACTCTATTACGCAAGCTTGGAGTTCGTTTTCAACCACCTCCAGCTTGAGGGGGAATGTTAGGATACGATTCTAATATCCAGATCTTATATTTGTATACCAAAGATCTCTCCTATTTTGTTATGAGTCTGTTGCATATATTTGTTGTATATATACGTTTTTGATCAATAAGAAAATCAGGTCTTCTGATATTCATTCTATCACAAAGGACAACAAGAGCATCGACCACAAAATCGACTTTCGTGAAAACATGCTTGATCCGAACCTATCAAAGGGTTGAACATGGAACATGATGTAACCAATCAAAATTTATATATGCTTGGCATGGGATTTCCAAATTAAATGCCCATATATAAACACAAATTGATAATGCTTAAATTATCTCCTTCAATTTCAATCTTCCCGTGACCTAATTCTTTTAACTTCATAAAGGCTTTAAGCAAGGAACGTATTTCAGTTTCAAAGATCGGTATTTCCATAAACAACAACACCTAGGAAACTATTTTTTCCGTGAAAAAGGAATAAGACAAGACGACCCTATCCTCGTGCCTCTTTACCAAAAATTCTAAATCAAATGCTTCAAAAAGAATGTAACAAAAGCCCAGATCATATATATATAAGAAGTTTGTTTCGGAACCATGAGCTTATTGAAACTGGAACTTAATTGCTAGCTGAAATTAGTAGCTGATTGAACGATTTTTTTATTTTGATAAGGTGATGAGAGTTTCAGAGAATTTACTTTGTCATTTAATAATAATATATGTAGGGTTATATTTGAGATATATCACTCAATAAGCTTTCCTAAGTTATGTAAGTTCACTCCATGTAGCTACCGAAATAAAAAGAATATAAAATACAATAACTATCATAATTTTCGTAAATTTGTGATCTCAAACAATCACTTATCACCTAACTTATTTTTGTTATGAGCCCGAACAAACCCTCGGTTAAACGGATCCAAGGATAAACCCAAACAAACCCTCGGTTATCCCACCAAATATTACCATCACTACAGCTAGCTAGTCAACACTTTGAATCAGACAACTGAAAGTACATGAGCTTGTGAGCATACAGGGTTTAATTAGTAAACGCGAATTTTAAACATACCATAAAAACTATGTTTATCATCCGATTGAACTACGCAATTCGTGTGCATAGTTCTGATTTTCACCTTGAGATTATAACTATATGTATGATGTGCGCAGTTGGAGCCGATAGAAGTCAATCAACTATATTATAGGATGTGTAGTTGTAGTTAAAAAATTAAAATAAATACTCTCACATGGCTACAATTACAGGTGCAACTACACATATGGGTTCGCAGTCGTAGTTCAAAAAATAAATATAAAATTTTACTATGCATTACGTGTACATTTTCATAGTTAGAGTTAAAACCGGACCCTGAATTTTGTTGTGAAACGTCGACTTACAATTATGAATGACAAGATTGGTGTGTTTCTTTAGGGTTGTGCATACGGTTCGGATCGGACCGGATCTAGCCGGTCCGGACCGGACCGGTGGACCGTAAATTAACGACATCCTGAACCGTAGACCGAATTGGGATCGGACGGACTGGACCGGACCGGATATTTGCCATTTATGATCCAACCCGAATTACGGTTTAATGCGGACTGGACCCTAACCGTAACCCAAATTTTAGAAAAAACATGAACCATAGACCGGACCGTAAATTCCGATCCGGTCCGATCCGATTTTGCACACCCTTTATGTTTCTTTACAACGTTTTGCATCTTATCATTGATATTCAGTACTATGCATGAAATCTAGTGACCATTCGAGGAAAGAGGCTGCTTAGCTGAGTCAATGTGCAGGAGACAAGAATAATTGTACAATATTAAATGCCAAGAATTTTGAAAAAAACCCATGCAATTACGTTCTACAAATATCACAACACTAGGTAAAAGTTGAAAAGGTAAAGAAATCAAATAGGGGTATAACATTTATTGCATGACAATGTGGTATAAATAGTGGTATAACATTTCTTTCATTTACATTGTCATTTTTATGGCTAGATGCATATTATTAATGTCTAGTATATCGGTCTCTTTTTCGTTATTTAAGCAACAAAAAAATATGTCGTTTAACTGAACGAAGAGAAAGATCGTAATTTTAGAGACCGATTTTTTCGTGTAAAGATAAAAGAAAAGGCGATAAAGACTTAAATCTCTAACTAAAGTTATCATATATGACGAGTTATTCGAGCTTGAGTCTAAACAAATGGAATTAAGTATTAGTATAGTTTTTTAAGCTTCGTCAAAATTTAGGTTAAATTCAAATCGATTTGAGATGAGCTGAACAAACTCAAAAGCTCGGCACGTTTAGTTCGGCTAAGGACCTAAATGTGACTAGATGAGCGCAAAGTTTTAGTAATTTGGTATATAATCCGAGCTACTCTAACTCCACTCGGTTCAGTTTTTTTTTATTTATATTTTGAACTTTATTTTAATAAATAAAAAGTATATTGTAAATAATTAAATAAAGAATAATTTCAAAATATATTTCCTTCCCGTGTTAAAAAAATCGAACATAAATGTAGAGCATACTGTACCGTTGCCGGAGGTTCACAGATATTCCCTGAAGAATAATCTTGTAAACTTTATGTTGGGCTCGTTTTCCCAACGGTCACTTGTCCAAACCATAAAGCCCCTCCGGCCCAAAACCTTACTCTTTATTTCAATCTTCCAAAATTCCGCCATTGGAGAAGCTTTCTCTCTCAAAATTTCTGAAACCGTCGATCAGCTATGACCTCCGTGATCAATGGAATAGACATGATTGTAGTCCAGTACGTTGAATCTTCCCTTTCCAACAAACTCCTCGGCAAATTTCCAGATAATGTCGCATTCGATTACTCGCAGAGTGCTCTCTGGTCGCCTCCTATCCGCCGACTCCACCACCTGTACATGGCTGGCGGACAGATTCTGACGCCGAATCGGAGACTGTCGTTTGAGAACGAGAGGAGGAGGAAGAAGAAGGTTACTCTGTCGAAGATCAAGAGGAAAATTCATAGTTTTGCTGTCAATTTTAACTTCCAGAATAGAAGGTTGAAATTCGATGGAAGTAAAGAAATAGGTTCTGATTCTTCTGAATTTCCTCCCGCTATCAAGAAGGTAGAAATTTAGATGAAAATTTAGGTTTCTCTATATGATTTGGATGGTAATTACTAGTAATCTGTTATAATGCAACTGATTTGAATGTATTTTTTCAGGGATGGGAGAAGGTGTTGAAGATCACGACAAAGCAGTTTAAGAAGAAGAAGAAGAAGGATCCGACTGTCCACGTTAAACTCTCTGATTACCTGCAATCGCAAAATTACTAGTTTCTTCATTACTATTCTTTTGTCTGGACATGATGCCAAAAGTTTACTTACTCAGCATTAAGATTTCCCTGTTTCATGAATATTCTTGATAGTAATCAATTCTGTAGTTCAGAAAGTTGGCATAGAATGAATCAAGAGATGTTGCTTTCTATGGTAGCACAATGCAAATTTTGTATTCGACAGATGCTGCTGCTCATATAGAAGCGCAATTTAAAATTTCAAGCCATGATAAACTGCATATCAATGCAAGGAATTATGCGACAGATGTTTCTTTTGTGCAGTCAATGAATTTTTTATCACATCTTCAGCAAAATTCCGAAGCGATTTGTTGGAGGATCCATCAAGCTCCATAGCCTTCCTAGCTAATCTACTCATCTCCTTCACCTTCTTCCTGACCTGAATTCCTTCGTCCTCCTCCATCACCCTTCTTATCCCTTTCTCCACATCCTCCGCCATCACCACAAAACTAGCCTTTCTATCCCTGAAATCAAACAAGTAATCCACTGTGAGCTCCACCGCAATTTTGAGCTCCCTCGCCAACAGAAATGCGTTCAGCTGCTGTTCTGCGTACATCGGCCACGTGACCACCGGAACTCCGAACCAGAGGCTCTCAAGCAACGAATTCCATCCACAGTGCGACACGAATGCTCCAATGGCCGCGTGCGCCAGCACCTCCGTCTGCGGGGCCCATCCGATCACCTTCCCGAACCCCGCCGTTTGCTCCAGAAATTCCTCCGGAAGAATGTCGTTGAAGTTATCGTAGTCCGTCGGTAACTGCATTCCCTCGCCGGATATTGGTTGTCGCCGGAGAGACCAGAGGAACCGGTGACCACTCCGCTTTATTCCTGCTGCAAGTTGCTCCACCTGCTTATGATCAAAGCTTCCGATGCTTCCAAAACAGAGAAATACAACGGATTGCGGCGGTTGCAAGTCTAGCCAACTCGAAATCAGATCTCGATCTTTGATGTTTTCGTCTCTCATCCGACGATTGAGATGAAGCACGGGACCGATTGAGTAAATCGGAGGATTCCTTTCGCTTTCCAACAAGGAAAGGAGAAGATCGGATTCTAGATCTGTGAACGTATTTACCAAAATTCCATTGGTGGAGCGATATTTCCGGACGTTACTAACTACTTTAGCAGAAGTTGTCTTACTCAGTAACATCACTGGCCAAACCTTCAAGGGGACAGGATTCCGGAACCCCGATACCTTCACAGCTAGAGGCGTCGATTTGGGAGTCAAATCGCTGAATTCGGAGGTTTCGTCGATTCCGTGTGATTCCAAATGAAGCATTAAACAGAGAAGATTGGCGCCGGAAGGGAAGAGTATGTATGAAGGTAACCCTAGCTCCTCCGCCACGTCGATGATCGGCGTGCAGAAGATGTCGACGGCGATCCCGGCGGTACTTCGACGAAGCTGATCGACGAATTGTTTGACGATTGGTCTGTACAGGCAGGAAAGGTGATCCAAGAGGACACTGAAGCGATTACTGGAGTTTTGAGTGAGAAGATTATCGATTGGGGGAAGCTCGACGATGGAGATTTGATTAATGCTGTTTTCGGCTAGGGATTGGATGAAGGCGGTGATTTGGTGGTTGGGGAGGGGAAGGTTGGGGATGAGTATGGAGATGGAGATTCGAGGGTGTTGGGAGACAAGATTTCTAGCGAGCTCGACCTCATACACTAGGTGCCCCATTAGAGGTGCTGCGATGAAGATGAGCTCTGTGGTTTCCATTAGAGGTGTTGGGATGAAGCCTAAGTGTGCTGCTATGAGTACGCACCAAATATTGAGTGCACTAACTTTGGTTTTTTATTAGAGTTATGAAATTACAATTTAATCTTTTGTTGCTTGCAAGTCTCCGTCAGATCTATATTGATCGAATCAATTGACACTCATTCATGTGTTGAAACATACGCTAAATTTACAAGACAAGAGTCAAACTCTGAGGATCTACCATTGTTTTCGTACTTTCTCCTTGTGTATATAAATGAAAATCGAAAAATTAGTCCGTTGATGAGTGAGTTCACCATTTTCACCATCCGTCTAACTTTACTTCGACTCTCACCAACAACACCCACCATCTGCCTAACATTTTACCCGTAATGCACTCATCCATCACCCGCCGGGTGTTCGTGAAATATATCCAGATGTGTAGAATTTCTTTCGTCTTTTGAAATTTAAAAGTGTAAAATAAATCTATATTTCGATTAACACGAATTTAAACTTACCAAATTACATAATATTTTCCAACATTACAAAATGTAGAATTTAATTTTAAATTAATACAAAACGATGTAAACAAAAGCAATATTTTTTTACTTACAAAAATGTAAAAATGTACTTTAGAAGTGATCGAGCGGCAAAGTAAGAGAAGTGTTTGTGTGAACGGTGAACATGGTTGGAGACTTGGAGGCCCAGACTTAGGTGTCGAGGACTCTAAATTTTGGTTAAGAGATCTTAAAAATCCGAGGAAGGGAATGTGGGTCATGTTTAGTGATGAAAATGGATGTGCAACCACCAGACTTATCCGATCAACCGAATATACGGGCGAAAACCCGAAGAATTCCGGGAGGTGGACAATTGACAGGTGAAATTGAAGGGTGGTGGGCGGGTATGGTTGTAGGTACAACCACCACCACCCAAACCGTTACCCACCCGTCAAACCTACCCCAACTGTACATTGATGATTGATTTATATGGTCGGCTACCGGTGGGCAACAAGGAGACCCGTTGGGGCCGCTTCTTTTTTCCCTTGTCTTGTACCCGCTTCTTCGTAGGATTAAAGACAGTTGCACGCCTCTTCTACATGCTTGGTATCTTCACGAAGATACTATTATTGTCCGGTCAAAGGAAGTGTCTCGAGCGCTTGATATCATTCGAGAGGTTGACCCGAGTTTTGGCCTCGAGTTGAATGTTTACAAGACTGAGCTCTTTTGGCCTTCGTGCGATGGATCGAAACTTAGAGATGGAATATACCCTCATGACATTGTGATGCCGGTGTTGGGTGTTAAGTTGTTGGGTGGGGCAGTGACACTGAGTAAAAACGACGGATTTGTTACAGAGTTAATCATGAAGAGAGTTGTTAAGGCGGTTGAGTTGATGCACCTTCTAATACAATTGAGTACTTGTCTACCGGAGCATGGAGAGTGTGCAACAACTTATTTTGATTTTGGACTTCGTGACTCACTTGAGGATATTGTGGTTTGTGGGAATCCTTTTTGGGAATCTTCGATGGCGGCTTGCTTCTTTGCCTATTCGGTTTTAGGTCTTGGTTTATACTCATCGATGGAGACCTCTTCTTTTGCTTTTGTGGCCTATAAGGTCAGTCTTGAACCCTTCAAAACCACATTTTACTGGACAATGGAATAGTTGATAAGAACATGACACGTGACACGAAGCCCTTGTGCTTTAATATATGTATACAGATAAGTTTTCCCAACATTTTACTGGACAATGGTGCATGGTCTCAAAATTGCTTGGGACTTGGGAGTTGGGTTACCGAGAGTTATCTTTGAGCCGGATTCTCGGTTGGTCACGGAACTCCTAAGTAAACATACCATCGCCCCTCACCACCCTCTTGCTAGTCTGGTACGTACGTGCCATGACTTTATGAAAAGAGACTGGATCATCCAGTTTCGCCATGCCTATCGCGAGACGAATAGAACTGCGGATTTTATAGCTAGTTTGGCTTTAAACCTTCCTGTTGGATTGAATGTATTGTGTGACCCGCCGGAGGATGTAGTTTCTTTTACTTGATGATGTAAGAGGTCGGGCTATCCTCATGTGATTACTACTTAGACTTCTTTCCAATTAATAAAAGTGCGTCTAGATGCGCCGGATACCACTGACTCTCCTTCTCACCAAAAAAAAAAAAAAAAAAAAAAAAAAAAAAGAAAGAAGTATACAAATCTAGGTTCAAGTTCAAACTGTTCAGTGAATTGAACTGAATCAAGTTAATCTCTTATAACGAAAGATCAATCCAAATCTGATTAATGATATTATTTCAAGCCAATCATATTAAATTTTAAGACAATTGTTAATAAAAACATATTGTAATTTCGAAAGAAATCTATTTTAAAACATTAAAATCATGTACTTATATGTACATAAAATATATTCCAAAGATTTGTCGATCACCGCCCACTGGGGTAGAAGCTGTCCAATAGGAATATCCCTTCAGTTCTTGTAGATACTCTCCTAAACGCCTGCAATTAACCTACATTAAAATTCATTATATTATACTTTGTTATAAAATAAAACTTTGATATTGATAAATCTTTTAAATTATGACAATATAGTCCAATAATTTCTACATGAGTACACAAAATAAATAAAAGATGATTTGATTTATTAAAATGAGATTGATTATAATAGAAACTGAAAATATGTGATTTCATGATTAAATTAATTAAGTTTATTTTAAATTGTGTGGTTAAACATAATTGAATTAAAATGTCTTCTTTTGTCTATAATTTATTCCTTGTTAGTCTTTCGTTAGACATCTTCAATTACATCGTAAGTAGTATTAAATTTTTGTCGTGCGGTGGTTACCCCTCAGTTTTTTCGTGGTCATTTTTTTTGATACATGTCTTGATTTATTTATGTGACAGCTAATTCGTCTGGAGTTTTTATACGATATCTCAAGTCATCGAGACTATATTGTGTTTCGGGTTTCTTCTCCCTTACAAAAATGTCTCTTTCCTCTAGGGGAAAAAAAAAAGAAGATTAATTTTTTTTTTGTCCTCTCTTTTGACTGGTATTGTTGTACAACAATTAATTTAATAAGTATATATTTTTTTTTTATTTTAAAAACTTATTTATTAGCATTTGTGAAAATTACATTCGAATAAATAAAAAATTCTAAACCCAATTTTTGTAAGGGGCATATAAAATGAAAACTGTACACCGTACGGAATTTGTCAATCACTTGGACGGGGGAAAGAAAGAAATACAACGCCAGAAGAAGAGAGAGACGAGGAAGATCGAATGGAGGAGCCAAGCAGCCATTCGAATTCCGATCCACCGCCGTCTGACCGCCCCGTCCGAGTCTACGCCGATGGAATCTACGATCTCTTTCACTTTGGCCATGCTCGTTCTCTTGAACAAGCCAAAAAATCGTTCGTCTTACTTTTTCCTCAACTCGTCTCTTTCGAATTGTTGCTTCCTTTTGACACCTGTGTTGGATTTGTTATCTGAAATGCTTTTAGTCTTGTTGTTGACCTTGATTTCGTGTCGATCTGGAGTTTGTTTTTCAGGATCCTGTTGTTGATTAGTTCCTCGTGTCAGAGATCTATAGTTATTATTTGTGGAAATTTGATTTTTGTATGAGTTCCGTGTGCAATTGAAGATTCAATTTGAATTTATCAATCTATATGCGGTTTTTTAGAGTATTTGGTTGAGGCGGAGACGGTTTGGAATCTAATTTTGACGTGAAAACTCTGCTTTTGTAGATTCCCAAACACTTACTTGTTGGTTGGGTGTTGCAACGATGAGACCACACACAAGTTTAAGGGGAAAACTGTCATGAATGATGCAGAACGATATGAATCTCTTCGACATTGCAGGTATACGGTCATCTGGTGATTTTTTTAATTCCAAATGTGAATGTTTAGTAATGTAGAGGTTGTTCTCAGTTTGCTTTTTTGAATGTTTGTCCATCATTGTGGTGCAGATGGGTTGATGAAGTTATTCCAGATGCACCATGGGTCCTTTCAAAAGAATTCCTTGACAAACATCGGATTGATTTTGTTGCTCATGATGCTCTTCCGTAAGATCAACTCTTCCGAACCAAAATATTTGTTATTTTGTAATTCAATTGCTGTGAAGTTTCATATTTGCCAAGTGGATTTGATTTATCACCATATTTACTGCCTATTGTGTGTGAAGTTTTGCATTGGAAAAAAATTCTGGCATTCCCATACTTCATCTGTTCGCTATGAATTGGCCTTTAGCCGTTGAGGTAACAGCTAATATTCTGGATCATGTATATTGTACAGCTATGCTGATGCCAGTGGAGCTGGGAATGATGTCTATGAATATGTGAGTTTTTTTGTGAGGGATTAAAGTATGAGTAATACTGATGGTTTCTCTCTGCCTTTGTTTATCAAGTTTAGGGCATTAGTTTTTATCCTTCCCTTCAATTGCAGGTTAAATCAATTGGAAAATTTAAGGAAACTAAACGAACCGAGGGAATTTCAACATCTGATATCATAATGAGGATTGTTAAGGATTATAATCAATACGTAATGCGTAACTTGGATAGAGGATATACGAGAAAAGAGCTTAATCTTAGCTATGTGAAGGTATGCATTTCAACAATACATTCTCATTTGCTTACATTATCTGTTTTACCTGAATGGAAAACTTAAATAAGCTCGCTTTCTCATTAGGAAAAACGCTTGCGAGTTAATATGAGGCTAAAGAAGTTGCAAGAGAAAGTAAAGGAGCATCAAGAAAAAGTTGGTGAAAAGGTAATTCCACAAGATCTAGTTTCCTTTTAGTTAATATTTATTAAGCGATCTGGCCTTTAACGAAATTCTGTCTGAAATAATTTTTGGGTTTCATGTATTTCATTTATGGAAATAATTTGACACATGATATAGGATTGAAATTACGACCAAGGAAATTTTGATAAAAAAAAGAGAACATTACTGAGAGTTTAGTTTACTTCTGATGAAGAACTTACCAATCAACTGAGCTGAATCCACATCAATGTCCTTGAAAGGCAAGTTGGAGGGCCTATTTAGGACAGTGGCTTCACTATCTTATGTTAGCAAATAAACGGCTATTTTTATCAAAAACTTAAACATCCCTCTTATGATTATCCTTTTCTGGATTTGCCACTCGTTTAATTTCTTTCCTTTCCCTTTCGAGTAAGTATTGCTATGTTGGCATGATTCAGTGGAGATAACATGTTATGGTGTCTAGGAAGTAGAACTTATCCTTTTGTATTCAGGTTATCTTAAGCCATGTAAAGAATGTTTGAGGAGTAATCAAGAATCATGATCAAGTAGTTGCACCCCATTTTTGTAAGGTGACTGAGTTCATTGCCCAAATTAGGGTGGCGTTAATTTTGCCATGGCACAACCTAGATCAAAAGTTGGCAGAGTTTAGGAGTGTTCTAGAAGGAAAAAGTTGAATAACTTTTGCTTGTAGTTTTGATCTTAAGTGGTGGTAGAAAGAGGGATGTTTGTAAATCCCTTAGGAATTAATCAACCCAAATTTTTTCAACATTATTCAAATATCATCATTATCATGCCTGTAATTGTCTACCAACTTTGCAGATTCAAATTGTTGCAAAAACTGCTGGTGTACACCGGAATGAATGGGTTGAAAATGCTGATCGTTGGGTTGCTGGATTTCTCGAGATGTTTGAAGAAGGCTGCCATAAGATGGTTCGTGCTCAAATACAACCCTGATCTGTGCTAATCAATTTAGTTGATTACAATCTTTCACTTAACTTTCCTGTGTTTTCCTTGATTGCAGGGAACTGCTATAAGGGATCGAATTCAAGAATCCCTAATGGGACCACAGTCATCAAGAAACTTGCTAAATGGACATGATGAAGACGAGGACGAAGAAGAGTACTATGATGATGATGGCTATGGATTGTACTATGACGACGATGAAGAATACTATGACGACGAAGAAGAAGTCAAGGAAGGTGAAAAGAGTAAAGTAGAAGAAAAGAAATAGACGATTTACATTTCTTTTTCACCTATATCATTTTTACATTGTTCATTAACGTCGTTTTCTTAGGCTGTGACTTGAGTAGAATTTAAGTACTTAACAGTGTTTTGTATTGGCCATCTTTGATGGGTATTATTATTGTTTTTACCAGAAATCACCCTGTATGAATTTAAGCATTTGTGAATTACAATTGATATTTTGTTACAGATTACAAATGAGTCATGTCTAATGAACTATTTTATAAGTTGCAACAATAGATACAATTGTTACAATCCAAATGCCTTGAAGTGAGTCTTTGGAGAATAGCTCAATCGAAGTTACTTCAAAATTTCGGAAATTCTCATACGGTACATGGTAAAAAAGTCGGTTTCTAACACGAAGCTATATAATATTTCCCCAATCGAAGAGCATGTATCTGAAGCGAAAGATCTCTTTATCTTGATGGGTAACATGAGACTTTCGCCATTCTTACAAGGCCATTCTACCAGCAAGCCTGCCTTCCGATATTCTACGATCAATGGCAGCGTCAATGGAATTCATCTGGAAATAAAGGAAGATGAGAACCCAGTTAAGAGAATTTGCAAAAAGGTCATTGACAATGACAGGTTTTGTGCAATTGTAGCCAAATTTAAGACGAATGCTGACCTGGAAGGCAATGGCAAACTCATAAAAGCTAACAAGAAATGCTACAAAGGGGGAAAGCCTCTTGGCCATGCTCGCTTTCGCAATCACGCAATTGAAAGCATATATTACACAACAAGAGATCCGAACAGGAATATACATTACACTTAAATGTGCACCATTGATGCGAATCTAATACCAATCTGATACCAACCGACAAAAAATGAAACAGATACCTACTTGAACCTTTTTGATGCCCATAAAAGCAGCAGAATTTGCAGCATACTGGACATTGGCACTTGGGATTAGGAGTTTTAAGTCCCATTGAGAAAGAGATTTGAAGGGGAAATGAGTTTTAACAGTCGGTTAAGGTCATTCTTTTCGAATTTTCAATGTTCACGAATATGGTGATTGCATGTTAATAAAGCAAAAGGAGTACCTTTGAAAGCGACAAAGAAAAAGAAGCAGCGAAAGTCATTTCGTACAAACCTTAGAAAGAAGGCTGAAAGCTCAGTATCCTAATTTAAACAGTGCATGAGATATTAACAACTTACCTGGCTAGTTTCATCATGAACCTGATACTTTGGCAGTGACATCCTTCTTTCCTCCTGCAATATTTCAGCAGAGTAAGACAATTTTGCAACACGAGATTGTAAATATTAGATCTCAATACTTCAAGCAAACAAAACTAACCATGGACATAACTTCATCATCCCACACCAAATAAACCTCATTGCTTGCCGGCGGCGGTGCAGGAGCTTTATTTGCAATCACTGGAGGTGGTCCAATTGATGGACCGTCAGTATTTGGACCGGAAGCATATGAATGCGAACTCCCTGGTGCACAGATGAACACAATAAAGGCGATAAGTGATCCAACTAAAGTCAAGCTGGATGATGTTGTTGTATAAGGTGCGACTGTGCGAGAGCTACAACTTCATCACTTTCTTTTAATATGATAGCATAATACTTGTTCTCCGTGGTTTTTAGTTTTTTACTTGAATGGAGAAAGGGTTCCTTTTTTTTTGGTGTAAAGGAGAAAGGGTTCCTTTAACAATAGGAAAACTGAGAAAGAATAATAATATTTTTTTAAAAAAAAAAGTTTAAAAATGAAATAAAAAAAGTTTAAAAAACAAACCGAGAAAGAATAATACTTGTTCTCCGTGGTTTTTAGTTTTTTTATATGATAGCGTAATACTTGTCAATTTCACTTTACAACGAAAAAATAATTTATCGATGGATCACCAGTCTGACAGTGTATGTTGTGATCGGGAAGGATTTGGAATATGAAATAAAAAAAAGTTCAAAAATCGGAAGTAGATTAGCCAGATTTTCCTGTTCTTTAAATTATAGTACTAAAGCAACCATGAAACATTGAAACCACATCCACATTACGTGGCCACAAATAAATAAATAAAAGCATAAAATAAAATAAACAATTGACTTCCTGCTCCGGGGAAACAAGAAATCTAGAAAAAGCAAATAGCAAAGAACAGAAATAATTTCATACCTGAGATTGCTGATACTTGAAAATTGTTCAGTGCATTGGGGTATGCAGCAGCAGGGGCTCTAAACTCTCCTTGCAGGTTGGCAGACATTGAAGCAGCAAGTGGAGGTGGTGTAACAGTCAAACTTTGGTTAGGAATACTAGCTGTTGCTCCAACAGGAAACAGCGGCTGTGAAACAGGGAGTGGAGCTGAAGATGGATTTAAACCAGGAGGGTTTGTTTGAAATGGTAGTTGTGGTGGCGCAGGAGACGGTGCAGAAAGAGTATTGACATTTTGAACAGGAAACAAAGGTTGCTGAGGTACAGGTGCTCCAGGTGGCATCGAAACTGCTGCTGGAGGGTACCAGGGTTGATGAGGGCGAGGAACTTGCCAAGCAAGAGGGGGTGGAACTGCCGGGTTATATCTTTGGTAAACATCAATATCAAGGGGAAAAACCCATGTCAGTCACTAATAAGATCATAAAGGCAAAAGGTAGACAGATTCACAGAGAGAACAAAAAAAGTTGGACTTTAGATCCAAATTCAACCCGTGCAAAGGGATAAAATGTAGTCATATGATTCAAATCCAACTACAAATTATAATTAATTTAATTATATTTGTTTTCCCGTTTTTCAGTTACTTTCTTCAACTTCGGCACTTTCCTATTTTTCATTTAATATTAGTAGGTTATTTTGTTTTCCTAATCTGTTAAGATAATTTGCTTTTTAGTCTTCTAAGCTCTAATGTTGTCAGGAAATGTTTACCCATCTAGCTATTTAGAACAAAACTTTCCAACTTTATGCCTATATTTATTGACGAATTAAATTAACTGTACTCTTCTCGTTCCCTATCAGAGAAACATTTAAAAAACTTCCTACTCAAAGTGACAAATACAGCATTTGATTAGGGATATTAACTTTCTTGATACGTGTTCAACTCTAAATATTTATTAGTTGTACTTCTTCAGACTTAGATTATTGAAATGGAATTATGGAACTGAGATTCCTCAAACTGATTGATATTCAGACTCTTTTCTGGTTTCTAACATGGTACTGTGTTGCCCTTCAACATCTTATAAAAAAAGAAAACTGTTTGCTGAGGATAGAGAGAAACACGGTAAGTGTGCTACCATTTACAGCATTATATCTTCTAGCCGATTCGCTTGAGATTTGGGGAAGTGGGAAAAACACAAATTTGACCTTTTCTATAAATCAAGAAACTTCACAATTTTAACCATTTATTCTACGAGAATATACAAAGAAACCAATAAATAAACAAGCCATCGGAAGCAACTACTGTGGACCAACGACAGGAGCTCTCGCACAGGCTGGCTAGAGAAAATGGTGGACTAGAAATGGAAAAAGAAGAAACAGAAAGAATAGAAGATTGAAGAACTGTAGAAAAGGAATCAGAAGATAGAAGCATATCTGAAGAAACGGAAGAATAAGTGATCGGAAGAAAATGAATAGAAAAGGGCCAAAACTTAATGCAGCAAGCAGTTCACCTTTATCAAGATCACAAATAGCTGTCTTCGACGCTTCATTAAGCATGCACTCAGTCACCAACTAGTAATGCTTGCCTTTCATTTCTAGCATATATCTAGTTATACAGTGCTCTACAAAATTATTGTGCATTAATTTTCTACCTTAATGTTGGCGAGATCTGTAGCACCACAATCAGAATTCATTGCAACTCTATTGGTTATAAGGATAACTCAATACAGGATTTAATCAGCAAGCTAACCATAATGCTCAGGTTATTTAGAAAGGTGAGACTGTTAAGGTTAGAAAATAATATCTATTGAAGTAGGAGGCACAAAGTATAAAGATCATACATGGGAGGCTGCATCATTCGATATTGTGGGGGAAAACCAACACCTGGCATCATACCGCCAACCATGTTGGAAACTGGAGTATCTAATCTGAGTGATTTTGATGGTGTCTCTTCATCTGTCAATGAAAATGTGCACTTGTTAAATAGCTACTAGACATAAAGTAAACCATTATACAAAACAAAAAATGGATGCCCAGCAAGGTGAAGGTCTAATTGTGATTTGGATTGTTTAAAAGGTGGACAGCCTTTTTTTTCACATCTCACACAATTCAACTCCAATTTGTGGGTGACACCATTCTTTCCACGTTGTAAGTAGTCGTTATCTACGAACTTATTGGTTCATCCCATTGTAAACTCAACTAAACCCATCCATACAAAAAAATCTGACTAAAAAAATAGCTCCCGTTGCATGTTTGGAATATCTGCAATGTAATTTGTAATGGCATCTAGATGCATGATTTAATTGAAATAAATGTCTTGGATACTTTAAAGTAATGCTGTAGCAAAACCAACATCTGTAGTAATCAGAATATCTCTCAGATAAGCTGGAATGGAAAAGCAAGTTAACAATATGGGAGGATAAGAGGCTTGGAACATTCACCAAACCAGATCCTTTCCACTTGCATACAATTGTTCTCCATTACCAGGAAGGTCACCTATGTTGTTGATCCAACATATCTTTCTTCGGAAAATGTAATTAATAGGCTTACTTATGAAATTTTTTTATTAGAAAATTAGCAAAGGGAAACATATCATTTCGCTAAGGGTCGCATCTACCATCAAGTAAGTCATTTAAGTTTTCAAAGCTAGTGCAATTGCATCAATTACGTACATAAATGCATCTAAGGAAGAAGTTGTGGAATGGGAAGAATAGGATATACTGCAGCAAGAAAAGATTCAAACAGATAAGTATTCTTCGAGCTATGACTCTTGAACTAAGATAGAGCAAGAAAATATATGAAGCAATTACCTATATCCCCATAGTGAGCATGCAAAATGTCAGTTGGAATCCCTTGCATTCCATAAATCTCAATCTCAGTCGATTCTCTTTCAGGTTTAGCATTAGGCACCCTGCAGTAGCAATAAAAACAATAGTACACAGCATTACGGTAATCATTACTCGTATAACAAACATTGCCGGAAACCAAAATCTTATAATATGTATGCATAGCAAACTATGAAACCAATTAGCTCTCTGGCTCCAAATGGATTAACCCGACTCTAGTGAGCTGAACAAGCTTAATACACGACCCAAATTTACCAATGATAACTTAACTTATGCTATCGGGATTACATGATTTCTCAAACCCAATTACCGTGGTTCAACCTAATATTGAAACTACGAAAACTTGCTTACATTACAAAGTCAAATTGGAGTAAATTACATAAGGAAAGAAGTGGATATGTAATTACTTGGTGACAGTTTCCTTGTGAACTTGGAGAACGTGAATGACCATTCCACCAGCGGTTGAAAGCTTCTTATTGCAGACATGACATTTGAAGTGCTTCGCCTTCTGATGCTGCACTAAAATTTTCTCATCGTCGAATTCCCTGTCGCAGTAGTAGCAAAATACCTTGTCGGTTGCCCTCTTCTTCTTCTTCCCCATTCAATCCCAACGAGAAACCAGCCGAATTCGCCTGAATCAGAAACTAGGTTTTCTTCGCCCTAATTCTTGCTCAGTGTTTACCTCTTATCGATCTCAAAGATTTTGTATCTGTAGGGAAATCAAACAATAGTTTAATATTGAGACGATCAATTAGAACCAAACGACCGAATCCGTGAGGATTAAGGACTAGATCTACTGATCAATCGGTGAATCTTTGAGTTTGAGGGAACGGCTCCTAAACTCTGTTCTGTTGCAAGGGTTTATATCCTATTTGAGGTGGTCCGATAGGGAAAAGTTCTCCCCGTTCATCATTCTTATTACATAAGAATTTAATACGCATGATGACACACTCTGTTAGGGTTTGGGCAAAGATCGTGATTTCTATATTTAATACAAATAGTTTAATTATTTATTTTTAGAGAAAAACAAAACTCGGGACCGATCCAACGCAGTCGGATATGAGCAAGACATTAAGGGCCCATTTGGTTGTAACTCCGGAAACGGAAACGGAAAGGAAACGTATGGTTTGAGGTAACTGAAATAGAACCAGATTACTTTTGATACCCTATAGGGAAACAAAATGTAGAACCATGTGCATTTTGCATGAAATCAAAAGAAATGATTCCTAAAAATTTCATGAAGAAGGTACAAATATGGACTAAATTCGTTTTCATTCCGTTTTCCGGATGTATAACCAAACGGAGGTAAGTCTGAATTCGGTATTCAGGTCGAGTCTGGTCCAAAAAACGAACATTTTATTAAAAGTTCGGCCCGAAACCGTATTTACAGATACCTACATGTACGTAAGAAATTGTGCATAGAGATTTGCTCTTGAAAATAACAATGATCAATGTCACGGGCATAACTAATTGATCAATTCAAAATCAAGTAAATCTTTTTTTCAAAAGAAAACTCATAAAACTTCATACTTAGTCTCCAATATGATAATTATATTTAATTGATCTAATTGAATAAACTATATCTGCCTAAACGGGTATTTAATCATTTAAACGGAAAGTGTAAATAAAGGCGGTGGTATTAGGTGATCCAAAAAAAGACATATTTGATTATCCTATTTAGTCAATTGATTGACATTAACGATCTGCAAACTAAACATAACCGTATTTTTCTCTCTTCAAATTATCAAGATTTAGACCGATAAATCTAAATAAGAACTTAAAATTTCTAATCACTACAACGTACAATAGTACACCAATTTTTCCAGCTTAAGAGCACGGGTGTGTACGGTTGAACAAGATTCTTTGGTAGTTTAAGAGCATCTTCATCCCACGAATCTTTTGAAGATTTCTTATCTATTTTTTTAATAATTTTTTATCCTTAAAATTATTTAAAGAACCTCTCTCTTCCATCCCAAAATTAAAAAAAGTTTTTTAAATTTTTTTAAATTATGTAACTCCAATGATACAAAGTTTACTTCCCTATAATTGGGCAAAAACAAAAATAAAAATCAACAATTAACTTGATTTGTGTGAATGAGGCAGGAACTTGGCAGAATCCATTTCTTCCCAGAGAAACTTCTTTCCACTCATGACATGGATTCTTTAACCCATTCTGACATTGATTTTTATTTTTATTTTAAGAAATAGCTGAAGAAACTCCCAGTATATGGGTAAGCTTTTCAGGTAGTTTAACTTTTTTGGTAGATTTTTGGTAAAGTATTGAATAATTTTATAAAACATGAAAATTTATTAAAAAGGCTAAAAAGTGTTTGGTAAATATAGATTTATGGATAGGTTTGTATCGTAAAAATACCAAAGTGAACAAAACATATAAATGAATTTGATGATAAATTGAACCAAAATTATTAAAAACTATCTGAAAAGCTAATCGAAAGAGAATAGAAAAATCTCTATAAAAACTCTCCAGTAATCTACCAACACTCTAATCTACCAAATAATATAACATTATCAAACTTTGTATATCTTTCATTTCTTACAAAACTACATGCACCAAAAATCCATAAAAAGCTCTATCAAATACCCTCTAAAACTATTCACATATATAATTATGAATGAATTGGGGAGAAGAATTATCGGTCAATTTTGAATACATCCGACACAACTTTGAAGAACGTATATATCTTCAACATTTTTACTCCATTGTCATCTATAAGGAGAAACAAACACCTAAACACTAATTATCAACTTAAATCAAATTTGAGTAACTTCCTCTTATGATTGATTCAATAACTCCACTAGACTCAAAGATAATATGCATTCAACTTGATCATATAATCTACGTACACCGACATGATCCATGAAAATAGCATAGTAGGTTCGGTTACAATTTAATGTTATAGCTTAGAATTGAAGCATTCAAATATTTGTCATTGCATGAACTCTTAGAATTGAAGCATCTAAATCGAAAGTGCAAATATAAGTGATGGTATAAGACGGAGCCAAAAAGCCGTGTTTGACTGTCATATTTAGTCAATTGATTGACACGAACCATCTGCAGACTAAGCGTAACCGTCTTTTCTCTCTTCAACTTATCAAATTGTAGACCGATAAACCTAAATAAGAACTTAACTTCTAATCATTACATCGTACATTTGTACACCAAATATTCTAGCTTGAGAGAAAGACTATTCATATATGTATAATTATGGATGAGTTGGAGCGAAGATTAATCGGTCAATAATAAAAACATATATTTCGACCCAACTTTTAAATAACATATCTTCGACATTTCTACCAACTATCATCCATAAAGGAGTAAGCATTTCTTATCCTCAAGACAAACACCTAAACAACTTATTAACTTGAATCAAATTTGAGTAAAATTCCTCCTATGATTCAATAAGGCCATTGGACATTCAATTTAATTATCTAATTAAAATGCACTGACATAATCCATTAATCTATTAATAAAATTTACATGTTCAAGTACAATCTCAAATAGTGTTAGAACTTATAATTGAAACATTCAAGTGTTTGTGATTGAGTGAACCAAACACTTCCCCATTCATTCGGTGAATATTTGCTATTTGGCGGATATAACACAAGAACAAAATAGATTATACACATATTAGACAACGATGTAACTCAGTGATTAATCTAATATCAATATATCGTGGAAGATGTTTAAAGATAAAAGTAGATAAGAACGAGTACAATAAAAGTTCATCACCGGAAGCAATAATTTGAGTATTTCATATATATCGTATTTAAAACACAATTAAATAAACGAATGTTGTTAAAGAAATTCAAATTACGTAAACATGGGCATAATGCATATTAATTGTGTGACTTAAACATTTACAACATGAATCAAAGCCCCAACATAATACTTCATGCTTGCTCTGTAAACTTACCTAATCATGTAAAAGCATGAACTTCAATCTTTATTATGAATAAGCGTAAATTTTATCAAACTAAGGATTGATTTTATATCTCTAATAATTGTTTCCCCCCCTCCCCTAAAAAATCTTTATTATGAATAAGTTCTTCTACCCTTATGATCATGCATGAAGAGGGATTTCACTCCAATTCGATTCTTGTATTTTTTTTTACTAAATTTTATGTTACGTTTTCCATTGAGAAAGCTTTAAATAATCGTCTATCATATGTAGGACCATACTTCTCTAAAGACATCACATTATAAGAATTGTTCGGTATTTTAGAAGGAACCATTTCAATCCCATGATCTCTCGTATGAGTTTAAATATGGTTAAACCCCTATAATTCATCCCATTTCATCACATAAACAAACGTTCCCATAAACTACAAAGAAGACATCAAGGGGGTCCGTTCGGCAAAATGTGTGGAGTTGATCATTCACCACTTCAACGCCATCATTCCAATAATTCTCCTTACATAAGGCTCGTTCGGTAGTTGAAAATAATTCTATAAACACCTCCATCAACCAGCTTAAACCCTTTAAGTTGTTGAAAATAATTCCATAACCCCCATCAACCAGCTTAAACCACTTAAACTATCTCTAGGAGGTTGAAGAATTTTAATAAATTTCAACCCCTTAACACCCATAAACCTCTTCAACCACTCGTTACTGAACAAGGCCGTACGTCGAAGAAGTTGAAGATTTTTGATAAATTTCAACCCCTTAATACTCATAAATCTATTTGACCCGAACAATGCCACATGTTGAAAATTTTCCATAAGTTTCAACCTCCTTCGTCTCATCATCTCCTATAATTCCCTTCGAATGAACGGACCCAAATGTTTACGCTTATATCGAGGACAATTTATATAACGAGTAAGAAGTCAACAATCCAGTGTAATTTTTAAATAGTGAAACAACTCCGTACGAACAAAATTTCAAAGTTAAGGGGAGAAGATTCACATAAAGAAGTTCCTATAACACAAAAATTGTTGAAGGCTCCATCAAATTCGACCAAACACTAAAAACCGAGACAAATTTATGCAACCCCTTCTCTTATTATCTATCCCGTGGACAAAAAGTAAGAAAATGTTTAAGATTGGGCTGAGGCCCAATATAACCCATCTAGGCCCAATATAAGCCCATCTAGGCCCAATAACAACCCAATTCCGTAAACCCTAGAGACACTGCCAATATATATACTCATACTCTTCATTTCTTCTTGTTTCAGTCGCTGTTCTAGAGGGAGAATCGAAGAAATCTTCGTTTGGGAAGATGCAGATATTCGTGAAAACCCTAACGGGGAAGACCATCACCCTCGAGGTTGAGAGCAGCGATACAATCGACAATGTTAAGGCCAAGATCCAAGACAAGGAGGGTATGTAATGTTAATTGTTTTTGTTTGGTAGATGCTGTAAAAGCTATTTATTTCAGAATTCTGATTTTTTATGGTTGCTTATTCATAGGCATTCCCCCGGACCAGCAGCGTCTGATATTCGCCGGAAAGCAGCTAGAAGATGGCCGAACTCTTGCCGATTACAACATCCAGAAAGGTACCGCGTTTTTTTTAAGTTCCACGCATGTTTAGTTTATACTATTGGTGTTTGGGTCTGATCCTTGTTGTTGGATTGCAGAATCTACCCTTCACCTTGTTCTGAGGCTGAGAGGAGGAATCATTGAGCCTTCACTCATGGCTTTGGCACGAAAATACAACCAGGACAAGACTATCTGCCGCAAGTGAGTCATTGTATTTTATTACATTTCAAATTCTGAGCATATGATTAATTCCTGATTGGTTGGACGTTTAATCATAATTTTGTACATTTGTGTTTACAAATGATCTATTGAAATTCACATCGAGTTTTACACTGTGTTTGTGGGACATTAACTTAACCTCCTGCGATTTCCTTTATATTCAGGAGGATATACAGGCTCCCTAGAACAAAACCATTCTTTAACTTTATCAGCTGATTTATTATTATATAGCAGTTGATTTTCATGGGTGGTACATTGTCACTTTGTTTCATACCAGCGAATGTCAATCATTTATATAACGTAAACTATTCAGGTTTTTGCTCCGTTCATCTAACCCTTTTGAATTCATGTAGGTGCTATGCTCGTCTTCATCCCAGAGCTGTTAATTGCAGGAAGAAGAAGTGTGGCCACAGCAACCAGGTAATATATGATGCGTCGCTTCTATTAATTTATGTTTATAATTGGGTTATCACATGCAAATAATTTTATACAGGTTCTACATAAAACAAGTTGAATTTCATGCTCCTGAATTTTCATGATCTGCCATTCTGGTCGTATCTATTTTAAATTCATAAGATGTTGATTAGCCCATTGCTAAATGTACCAAGAGAGGAGTTGTGTTGAGGCTCCTTAATTCTCTTGATTTGCCATTGCGGCTTTAGCTATATGAAACCCATTGAGAAGTTTACTGGCCGTTTGTTGTGAAATTCTGTCAACAATTCTGCTTACCGAACTTCTTATATTTACATAATTGCCAATTAATGTGATGAGTTGTTCCTTTGTCTGTTGATTGTAATATGGACATGAGAAGGGGAAGCAGACAGTGTGTAATGTGTTGTGTTATTCATTTTTTAAGCCTTTCACTTAGGAAGAATAAATAATGTTGCTTCTTTTATGCTATATGTACCAAGAGTGGAGCTTGTATGTTCTCCCAATTCTCTTGATTTGCCAGTGAGGCTGTAGCTACATAAACCTACTGAGAAGTTTACTGGCCGTTTGTTGTGAAAACCTGTCAACAATTCTGCTTACCGAACTTCTTATATTTATCTATTTTTAAATGAAAAGTTATTTTTTCCTTTCGGTCTTTGATGTTTGTGAATGATCAGGAGAAGGGTTAATTGATGGAATGGCCTTACCTATAGCTATTTTTACTATGCCCTTCTCTATACATTAAATGGTATTTACCGGGCAATACTGCTTTACATAATAGTAGCTTTGCGTCTATAACTGCCTACAACAACAATAATCATATTCCCTGTTACCATGATTGTGTTTCTAATATTTTGTTATGGAATTGTTTGGGTAATTGATTGACACTGGTTGTTTGCTGTGCAGTTGAGGCCGAAGAAGAAGATCAAGTAGATTCATTTGCTGTGGCATCAGCCATTCAGTTCCTATGTGGTTTGGGTTGCATGCCAAAACTAGTTTGTTTGATTTTCTGGAAGTCATTTGTAGCAAATACTTGAAACTTAAAATTTTGAAGTCTCCTGTACTTGTTATTAAAGATTTTTTCTCTTGAGGATTATGGAAAGACTTGTTGAGATGGCAGTAGATTTTTCCTTCATATTTTGTGATCACTGTGCTGCATGCTACAGAATATCAAACACCCAGCTTTCAAGACAGATTCTTCATGATGGCCTTGTCCATCATTAATAAGATAATACTCCAAGGTTAATCCTTTTAACTGAAAACACAACTATGGCTCTTTAAGTTACGTGTTTCCCCTAATGCTTCAGCCATGATGACTTGAAATGTGGGCAGTTTGAACTTTGAAGGAATACGATTTTCTTGATTCACATGTACTTAGAATTTGGCATGAAGGGCGACAAATCCTACTAACGTCTATGCCTGTGTCCTCATGTTGTGTCCACATAATTATCTTGTGCCTTGTCATAAAAATTCAAATGGTTGTTAAACTCGTCCTTATAAAGTATTCAAATGGTTGTTAAATGCGACCCGGGTGTGTGACCGGAATTGAATTAGACCCTTTCCTGTATTCGCTCGAATAGGGCTTTCCGCACCCGGAATGGGTATTTCCCGTATCCTCTTGAACAGGGCTTTCCTTTCCGGACGGAATGGAATTAGACCCTTTCCTGTATCTACTCGAACAGGGCTTTCCTTTCCGAACGGACCTAGAGACTCGGGTGTACCAGCTCTTTATTTTTTTTATAGGGGCGGCCCAAGTTTGTTCTAATCAAGGTATTTTGTATGGTACAAACTTCTACAATATTTATTACACTTCTCTTACCTATTTTTGTTAACATGCTCTCCAACAGAATTATGCATCTTGTTTTTTGTTCATAAGCATGACCCAAATCCGAAAACAAAGCAGATAGATAAAGAAGCTTGATTTTTAGTTAATTTTCTTGTCCGGAGTAACGAGCGGCCTACAGGACGTACCTTGTGAGACATTGATAATAAATCACAGTGAGCAAAATGGTTTTTGTCGTAATTTATTAGGCAACTCACGGTGAGCAAAATGTTTAGCAAAATGTTATAGGCAGTGTATGTGATAAGGTGCCTTGTAAAAATGGAGATTTTCTATAACCAATTTGAGTGATGTAATTAGTCAGCTTGAACTAGCTTAAACTATGATTAAGTTGGCCAGATGATTCCGATTTTCATCATTACAATAACTCGAGAGGGTCTAAAAAATAAGAACACAGGCTTGAAAGATGAACATTTTCCTGCAGGAAAATATTGTGAGAAAAACTTCAGTAACACCCTAAACCAGCAGTTACAAGAACAGAATTTACAGCCCCTAAAAGCAAATAATCTTAATCTGTCCATGGGGTTAAAAAAATCTCAAACTTCATGCTTTACAGAGAAATCTTACACTTCTATCTGTTACTAGGGCGTTCCCTTTGTAACAGTAACTCCGCCAAGAACATTCTTAACAGCCAAATCAATGGCTGAGCATTTGAAGGTTTAAAAACACTTCGATGAGCTCAGTTCAAGGATGCCTTTGTCCATCCTCGTGCATCTGTGCAGACCTCACATTTGACTCATCCTGGAAACCGAGCGAGGTTCAGAATAGTAATATTGGACACTGTAATAAGAATGGTATAACTTAAGAACTTACCCGAATCCCGTATGAGAAACTACTCGGTGTTCGAAAAAAATCCATTTGTCCTTGTACCTGCAAGAAAGTATCAGCTGTAAGTTCAATCATGCTCCGGCAAATCACATGGGAAAGAATCCATTAGCATTTATCCTTATGTTTAAATACTTTGCAATCTCTCACAAAATAACCCAGATGAAAGAAAACATACCAGGCCATGCATGCCCTGCTGAGCCCCATAGAAATTATCATGAGAAGTTGCCATTGAGTTTAATCCCTAGAATATATAACAATTTCAGTATTTGTCGAAGTTCAAAAATAAAAGAACACTTAAAGCGGAAGAAAGAACATTGTTGCAAAATGGCCTACCAGTCCCGGAATGGTTTGCTGATGACTACCATAGTAGTTTTCTCGTGTAGGAGCCATTAGGTTCAACTGAACCTGAAAATGATCAGCAAAAAAAATTATTCATCCTGAAGAATCAATTATGAGATATGGTCACACTCACGACCCTGGAACTTACCATTCCAGACACACTTTGCTGTGAGCCATAGAATCCATCAAGGCTTGTTACTGCTCTTGAGCTTAGCTTGTCCTGTAAACATATAAGAACCATGAAAATTAACTAGATTACAGAGAAGGGGGAAAAAAACTGTCCAAACATCCACCTACAGATTCTGAATGTGTCACATGATTTGATAATGTTCTTGTAAAAGGTAAACAAAACTATAGAGCTTCAAAACTATAGAGCTTCATCTGGACGGCCAGTTGTCATGTAATAAAACATACTCTTGGCGGCAAGTAGCCCAAAACCAAAGGTTACTTTGCATAATAGTAGTAATGATTGAAGGGTAAAGCCTAAATCCCAATCTAGATGATCTGTTTGACGATGATGTTGAAATATTGTTCATTTACAGGCAGATTTCAGAGGGAAGTTGAATTTCTGACCCAAAAAAAAACACAAACCAAGAAATTTTATGTTATACTGAGTCTCAAAGAACAAGCCTGAGAAACTTTGATAAATATTTTAAAATAAGGCTAGCTGGAGAATTTTGCCAATTTGAAGGTGTCAATTACTTGCAGGCACAGGTGAAGTTCGATGATTTAATATTGAATCATTATGATTTCGGACTATATTTTACACTATCAACTAAGAGTAGGGGCATACTATCTGTTGAAGATTGTCTGGCGGTCCAACTGTCATAACCTCTACCTCTGTGTTCGCCTGATATGATAAAACCTTGGGTCAATAAGAATAACATAAGAACATTAATCTTGAAATAGTAACAGCTATTGAGAAAACAGAACGTTTACCCTTCTTTTCTTAGTCGCATTCTTTTTCTTGGCTGTCTTATTCAAATTCCTGCTCTGGCTATCATCTTCAGTGCTTAGAAGTCCATGAGATGTTGATGCACCAGGTTCTGGAAGTGCCTTACAAGAGTTATTCAAGCTTAAACAGTTTGCAATAGCTTCTTCCATTGCACGAACAGCAAGAGTAAAACTCTCCTGAGATAATGAACCCTCCTCACCCAGCTTCATTGCTCGTCGGCACAATTCATTATACCGTTGAACCCTAAATGGTATCTGTTCAGATACATCTCCCATTTGCCTATCCTTTGCTTCTTTTGTCCACCGTTTTAGCACATACTGATGTGGAATCATTGCAAGGCCACACATTTGAAGAACAATTAACGCGTGTCTACATAGGTATCCCTTGTATTCAAATAAATGACACATGCAAGAAATTTCAGATTTTATCTCATTCCAAGACACAACAAAATCTTGCATCTTTTCAAGATCTTGAACCCTGAAAGTTCTTAAAGTTGTCATCACATCCTCTTGCCTATCCTCCTTAAGATGACAGGCCACTGTACCCAAAACCTCAACTTGAAACTTCTTGAACACGGCATGAGTATACACATTGGACACATGCTTCTCTAAAGGTGAAGGAGATTTTATTACAGGTTGTCGGTTCCATGTATCAGATTCTGCCTTGGCTTCTTCTTCATATCTGTCTTGGATGATAGAATCATACTGCTTCACAAACTCTGACACGGAGGTCTTCTTGTGCACACATTTGTCAAAAAATGAATTGACAGTCTCTGATCGTTGTACTGTGGACATTCCAGCTAAGCAAGCGTCTTTCATGTACGTTGGCACCCATAACTGACGATCTTCATATAACGAGTGAAACCATTCATTGTCCTTGAGATCAAACCTATCGACAAGCTTTTGCCACCTTCTCTCAAACTCGTCATCCGTCCATGACCGATAAATGCATTTTTCCAATTTCCGCATGAAATTATCATGCTCTTTGATGACATGGGCAAGGCTATCTGTGACTTTCCCAAGGACATGCCACAAGAAAAAGTAATGCTGTGCAGTTGGAAAGATCTTCGATACGACTGATCTCATGGAACTTTCTTGATCAGTAATTACGATTTTGGGGATTTGCCCACCCATAGCTTTTAACCATGTTTGCATTATCCATGAATAAGTCTGTTCACTTTCTTCAGAGACAAACGCACACCCAAGTAGCAGGAACTGGTAATGCTGATTCACTCCAATGAAAAGAGCAAGAGGCATTTTATATTTGCTTCTGACGTAAGTTGTGTCAAACGATACTACATCACTGAAATTGACGTAATCATGCCTGCTTTTGGCATCAATCCACAGCAAGTTCTTCACGTGCAGATCATCACCGACTTCTACAGCATAAAAGAAGTTCGAGTTCACATTCTGCATATGCACACAAAAATCAATCAGGCACTTCATGTCCCCTGCTTCCAGCGCCAAATTTCTGCCCTTATCAAATGCATTTTTCGAGTCATTCTTTAAACCAACCACATTTTTGTACTCGGCAAACTGTCTAGCCATTGCAGCATATATCCTTCTGGTCTGTTCACTTACAGCTTGTGCTGGTAAAAGATCATGGTTGTGCTGCTTAACAAAACTGTGGATGATCCATTTTCCATCACCCCGCCTCTTAACATGCATGCTTGCTCTGCAGTCGGTCTTGCCACAAGCTCGACGACCGGTGGCACTATCAGGTTCTTGCTTGGTTACTTGTCTAGCGCGGGGACGGGAAGTAGGCTTGTCATACTCCCTCTTAGTACCATATCTAGAGCATGCAAACTTTGCATCAATGAATTCCCTAGATGTCTTTGATCGGCGACTATTTTGTATTGCAGTGTTGAAACCCATGGACCTAGCATATTCTTGATAGAAAGCGTATGCTTCCTGGTGAGATGCAAATTCCATACCCGAGAGCGGCTCGAAATTGACATCATCTTTATAATCTACATAATCTTGGGCTGGAGAATGTTCTCCAACTCTACCATCATGTGCTTCCATAGTATTCACCAAAGGTATTCCTTCTCTAACATGCGGCTTATCTTCATCATTAAAAATAGTCATGGAATTTGGTTCTTCGTCTTCTTTATCAAGATCACCAGAGGGTAATCTAAGATCAATATCCATAGCAGGACTGGCTGTGAACAACTATTCCACTAGGGTACCTGAAAAAACGCAAAAAATTGTTAAGTTTTGAATATAATTTAATACAATGCAAAAGACAAAAAAAATAGGCACTTGCATAAATGCAATAGGTCCAACCTATCCTACTAGGAGTCCTGCAACAGAAACCTATGCACCAATGCAAGCAGTCTAAATAAGATCCTAGCAAACTTGAAGTTAAATTATGAAGATGCTGCAACATATGTACATGTTGCATGCTTAAGTCTGATCATGCAAACAGATGCAGGTCAAGATACATATCACGATAAGTTAACAATTGTGACTTTTGTGAGTGCACTGGTAAACAATGATATCAGCATCAGTAACATCGGACCATCATAGGATGGATATGGACTCTTAGTTGACGAAAACACATGGACAACTATTTTGCTCACAAATGAGTACTGTCAAAAAAGGAAACTCCAAAGTGAAGTGGTTGCTTGGTTGCTTTCAGTTTCAGTAAATACATACAATGTAAAGGGTGTGAGACTGTGAGCTAAAAGACCAAATTTGTATCAATGTGACAAGCAAGTTTTAAGCTTCTATTATATTAATAAACATTAATCAGGGATATGATGATGAGTACCAACATGTTCACATAATTTTCAATATCTGCTGATCAACATGCAAACCTTCCTAACGCTACCGATAAACATATAGCCCTCAAGGAATCGACAGTCAAAACCCCCATGATCTAACGGTAGTGACATTGCCAAAATGAACAACCCCCCAAAAGCTATACCAATCCCACTGTGTGACAGCAACAGTTGGCACCCAAGATATGCCAAACTTGTTATTTGTTACCAAATACGCCCAATCTCAAGTCGGAAAAGCAGACTCTCCACATGCTAGACTAGAAAGACCACCAATTTTAACTTGAAACCAATACCTTCCAAAATTCACCCTTTATCTGCTTAAAACACTATCAAAATCATACCTAGAAGTCATCTAGGTTCGATTATACGCTAGGTTCATCATTACTACAATTGCGAGCAATTCATAAATGCCAAACTGTAACACACACCTCTCCATTTCATTAAATTGATATTCTTAAGCCCTCAAAGCATGAACCTCAGGTGAGATTCTCATCAACCTTTAATGCAATCCCGTCGGCAGTCACCTAGATTAGTCGAGTAGCAATGTTCATGCAGTTATTTTCAATAATACCAATAGTATGTAGTATCCCATCTCACATCAAACCAAAAGCCAGCTAAAAAACTCTTTAAACCTACATCAATTGCACCCACAGTTGAAATTCTCATCGACCTTAATCAACCCGTCACCTAGATTAGTCAAGTAGCTATGTTCAATAACACCAAGAAAATCCCAGTTCACAGCAAACCAAAAGCCAGCAAAAAATCTTAATAAACTTACATCAATTCCATCCCCAGGCCCCATCCACATTAAAACCAAAAGATCCAAACTTTTGACAGCAAGTAACATTACAGAATCAGCAACCGGTAAAACCTCAATTCCCACAGATCCTATCCCAAACACCGAAAAATCGAACAAACGCAGCTCAATGAAACATTTCTAACACGATCGTTCAACAAAATTCAAAACCCTAACATGCGGAGAAGAGAGAGGGAAAAAGATAATAAAAAGGCGGTGAGTTACACTTGCCTTCTTCCTTCTTCGTTGAGCCTCTGCAACACGCGAGGGGCGGTGGCGAGTACGCCTTCGTTCTTTCTCTCTCTCGCTTGGAATTTGGATTTGATGAATTTAGGGTTTTCTCACTCTCCCCCCTTTTTCTAATGCACACGCTCCTTTTTCCTTGAGAGGTCACACGCTCGAACGCCCCCGACACCCTGACCGTCTGGAAATCGCGCGTGCGACCACAGAGTAGGGGTATTTTCGTCAATTAAAAAGGGATCGGTGATCACGCTCTACCTAGTTCGATTATTAGGTCACCGTTGAGGTGGGTCCCACGGACACCGTCTATTCCCTGTTGTGTAGCGCGTGTTATTTTTTTCCCGTTTGAAATATACTGACCTTTTTTTTTTTTCTTTTTAGAAGATAATTGTCCATATAATTTAAAAATCCTTTAAACAGGTCATATATCGTTTAAAACTTAAATTTATTATATGTTCATCGATTGAGAAATATATTGTGATTTTGTTACCCTTAATATATTGTTTGGGTATACATATTTGTTCACATGCGTGAGTATCTATCAATGTTCTAAGTTCATGTTGTACCATAAAATCGTAAAAAAAAATTGATATGATGTCCTTATTACATAATGTTTATTAGGTATTTTTTATTGTTATTTTCTTAAAAATATATGAAAGTGTATTGATGCACTTAGACGACACCGTCTAATGTATCGAAATGCCGATCAAATCGGCAAACAGACTAACAGTCATGAGGTAACTATAATATAAAAAAAAAAAAAAAATACAAAAACTTCGATCACAACAAGCCGAACGATGAGTAGCACATAATGAAGCGTCGGGCAAGCAAAGCGAGAAAGAAACAACGTGCACGTGTTTGTAGAAGAAGTGTAGAGTACAACTCACATGAATCACCGGTGAAAACCTCGTATTTGGACTTTTCAAAGAGCCTTCTTATTTCAATCACCTATCATCGACTCCTTCTCGTGAACAAATTCAACCCTTTCTTCCATACAATGCTCACAACAAAAAGACTTTTCCCACAACATCAGGCCATATAATATGATGCAAATAAGCTCTTTTAATGTAAGTCATGATGTGGGAAGGCAATGAATACCTTAATGTGAAGACGGAACCGGTAGGTAAAACCAGATAAATGTTACAAAAAATAATATATTTTTTGGTGTCGACGGGGTTTTCCCTAAAATATACCGGATGAAATAAAGATCGGATTTTTTTTGGGTGTACGGTCTCTCTTTTGTTTGCTTATAATAACTTTTTTTTAGGGTTTACGTGCGCTTTCCAACAACCAAACAATTAAACAAGGCGATGGAGGGCGGAGTCGGCATAAAAACAACAAACACACCTGTTCAAACTAGTGGGTAACGATTGGAATCGGCAATGGAGGTCGAGATTGTTGGTAGTGAGTCATTTGAGCGGATTCAATCCACTAGGGAGTATATATTTAATCCATTTGAGCGGATACGAGAAAGGAGGAAAGTGAGAAAAGAAGTGTAAAAATTGCGGATGCCACCACCGCAAGGGAAACCTAGGGTAGTCGAATCTTCTGGTGCATGGAGACTACTTTGTCGTCGCTTTTTCCATAGTGCTTTGACACTGTATCCCTCCGATCTAGAGGGTTGCTTTGTTTGTCGTGACGGTTGAAACGGACATTGTGAATTGCTTCACAATGCCTTTAGAGCTCATTGCAACCTATACAAACGCTTTTACCAAACTCATCCCTCATATCTACTCAAATCGAAAGGAAAGTGGAGTCGAGTTAAAGTCCAGAGAAACATGGTCTACTCGAATCGAAACTGATGTTGGATGAAATTATGGTTGAGGTGAAAGTGCGGCTGAGAGAAGGCAAAGCCATTCAAGGGTGTTGAACTCTTTGTTACAAGAAGATCAAGCGGGAGGCTTGAAGTCTAAAGAGGCTCACTCTCAATGCAGTGGGAACCTTTAAGATTTTTTTTGTTGAGGGAAGGAGAGGGGTTGCCTGTAGGTGTGAGTCTACTTTCCAAGTGAGAGCATTAAAGTTGTCGAATGGATAATGGATTAAACTTGGCAAAATGTGTTAAAATCAGGGGTTTCTTTGCTGGCTTTTTTTTTATTACGGTATTGAATAAGTCATTCGATTTTAAGATTTTTTTTTCTCTACTTACATCAAAGAAACCCAAAACCTAAGAGATTTTTCGGCCACTTTCATGACTTATCTCCTTGAAATAAAAAAGGTTTTATGGTCAAGTTCTATGTGATAAATAAGGAAAAACTAGTTTTGAGAGTTAAAACTCATATTTTATCACTATAACAACATCTTCTGGTTTACCACCATTTGTTCACTCTGGTACATCACTAACAATTCCTATGCATCCGGTATCACAACTAGTCCTAGCGACAACATACTAGAAGCCGAAAGACACAAAGAGAAGATTGTCATCCTTATTTTCTCATATCCAATCTGCCTTTTCTCATGCCCACACAAAGGCTCACCTAAGATCTATTTTTCTCTCATCTTTGAGAGAATATGATGAAAACACAATCATTAAATGGTGATCTTCGGGTGTGGTTTTACCTTGTCCATAAAGTCTCGTTTTGCTTGGCTCCCTCTAAACGAGGACATGGAAGCAAGTGTTGTTTAAGCTTTGGATGCTTAGTTCCGATTAACTTTTTCTTATTGTTTTCTTCTTATATTAGAAGATTACAATCAAAATTATCCCCTATTTCATAAGAAATAGGGGGATGATGTGTATGTATTTCAAACAATTTCAAAAGAAGAGTCTATGCTTTTTCAATCATATGTCTTAATGAAGTTAGCTCAACCAACATTTCTCGAGGTGTTGATATCATCAAATAATAATATAAAATATGAGATAAGGGCTTTGCTCCGTCTTATGCTGAAAAACACAAATTTAAGGCCTTGTGGTGTGTGGGTTAGGTAGTGGGCCACACAATTAATTTTTCTGAATATATGTCTAACAAAGATTTTGTCAAATGATCTAAGATTCAACATTCTAACATGAAGTCGGCTAACAACGTCTCAAATCTTAAACTCCAAATAACAACTCCATCGATCTTGAAGTGCCCTAATCACAATAAAATTATTCCCTTGAATTTCAATCATTTATAATATTTAGTTTGATGACATCTTCCATACCAATTATGAGAATGTGAACATATACTTCAATTACCAAAATACTATTTTTTCTTTGCACACACAACTTCATCGTTGTGATTTCTTGTGACATAGCCGATCGATATTTCGTCTCATTTAAGTATTTTTATTAAATTAAAATCAAAATAATTTGATCCTAAATTTTTGAAAACTATGATCTATAATTAATCAAGTACTACAACTGTTAATTTAAATATTTTTATCAAATTAAAATCAAAATAATTTGATCCTAAATTTTTGAAAACTAAGATCTATAATTAATCAAGTACTACAAATGTTAATGTCCGTTCATTAAAAAAATTCAAATACTAAAATTATTTTATAAAAAATAAGACTATCTTATTCAAAACAGCATAAATGTTATTAATACATTAATGAAAAATTATATTATAAAAACCCACAATTACCACGTGTTACGAACCAAAAAATCCAAGTCGTGTATAGAAAAAAGAAAAAAATAGAAAAAGAAAAAAGAACAAAAATCTGGACTGAGAAAGACTACTGATTAGTAACTGGATTCCACCCATGAACCATCGTCCTGTTGGGCCCACAAAAGCAGAAGCCCAAAAGCCACAGTTACTAGACATAACAACTGGATATTCCCCTCACCTTTTATTTTTTATTTTTTTTAATTTTCTTTTAATTTAAGAATGAATTATTGATTATTATGTTATATTAATCTGACAAACAGAATTATGAAACTACATTTCCAATCATTGTAAATGTTTGCGGTTTTTGCTGGAGTAGGGACAGATAAGGAAACTTATTAAAAGCGTGGACCATTAGTTCAACTAAATGCATTAATTTCTATATTTGAAATTTAATATCCAATTAATTTAGATCTAATTTCTTATTTTATTAGCTTCTTTAATCTAAACGTAGACTCGTTTGGTAAGATTGTAATAAAATTTAAAATTGGTATTAGAATGAAATATATTCACACC
Organism: Fagopyrum homotropicum; assembly: GCA_033239125.1. Taxonomy (NCBI): domain Eukaryota; kingdom Viridiplantae; phylum Streptophyta; class Magnoliopsida; order Caryophyllales; family Polygonaceae; genus Fagopyrum; species Fagopyrum homotropicum. Next base: position 144,204,944 of record BSWB01000005.1, read on the forward strand.
TCTTACACCCTATAAGATTTAAATTGGATCGGAGTAGAACGATTTTACTGTCTTGGTTCCAATAATAAAAAAATATAATTTTTATTTTAATTCAAGAAACTAACCATGCCATAGAAAACCAAAGAGGAGTATTATATTGAGTTTTTTTTACGATTAAGTGCAAGCTTTTTTTTTATGGAATTCTTTTATAAAAAGAATCTCATAAAAGAATACAATACATAAGCTGAAACTGACACTAAACAGTGACATTTTTTTCCTTTCAGAAGAATACAATGAAAAAGAATTTAAATGAATCCCCTTTCAACTTATACAATACATGTCCTAAGTTTCTAGATTTTTTTTAAAAAGCAAAAAATTTCAATAAAATAAGATTAAATTTTCAGATTTGAAAAGGAAATAATGAAAAATAATGCTTTTGGACAGTCTATCATTAAGTAAGTCGATGCAACAAAAAAATCAAAAATATCACTGTGTTATTTTTGCTTGTTTTTGTTGATACCATATGAATATAATAAGTAATAAAATAATAAAATTCCATTTTTGACAGAGAAAAACGGTGAAATAATGAAATCATTCACGTAAATTCTTGATGTTTTCATATTTTCTACACAAGTCCACGCAGAGGCTTTGAGTTTTGACATTCACACGGATTCGTTTGTCTGCTTTGAAAGCCAGTAGTAAGTAAGCCCACCATTCTCTCTCTCTTCCCCTCTTCATCCGCTCATTCTTCAATATTTCTCCTTCATTTATGAAATTTGACCCTTCCATATCCTAACAAGCCATATTTTTCTCTATTCATTCATACCCACTTCTCTAATTTTGCGAATGGAAACCGGTTAATTAACTGTATTTGTTTTGGTTTTGGGGTTGTGCATTAGGGTTTTAGGTCGTCTTCTTTTGGAACTGGGTTGCTTCAAATTTGGGGTTTTGGAAGCTGTTCAACAGAGATTTGGGCGTTTGCGAAGCGATGGTGAGGAAGCATGGTTGGCAATTACCCGCTCACACCTTCCAGGTTTTATTTTGTCTATATATTGCTTTCTTCAGTCTGTCTCTTACTTTTTATTGTTTTTTTGGCGTTTTCGTTTGAGTTCTTAAAATGTTGGTTGAAATGGCAACTTAATTTGACTTTGATCTGTTTGCTAGTTATTCTTAATGTGGGTGTTATGCCCAATTTTTCTCTGATCTATTTACACGAGGCGTTGGACCAGTTGGTGTGTTATTACCCTCACTTTGCCCTAACTCACAAACTTTGATCTAAATGTGGAAAAGGGTTTTGAAATTTGAGTATTTGTTGATAGTTTGAGCTGATGTTTTTATTGGTGATTTAGTTCTGTATATTGGATTTCATGAAAAAGTTTTGGTTGCTATATGTGTTATTTCAGTTTTCAGGCTAGTGCAGTTAACTGATTTTGTGTTAATGTGTCATTGTTTAGGTTGTTGCAATCACTGTATATTGCTTGTTAGTTGTTGCATTCTATGCATTCCTGGCTCCTTTCCTTTGGGGCTGGTTATCCGAGTATATTCTGATTGGCACCTACTCTCCAGTGGTATGTATCTATACGCAGTAATATTTTGTTATAATATTATCATTTGCTCTTGCTTATGTCTTTCATGAATTTCACATGTAATTCCAGAATCCTTTTGTTCCTATAGTTATAGCTACCCAGGATCTTCTGACCTTTGACATTCAAAATCTACCGTGCCTAATAGGTCTTCCTTTTGTGATTATTCCTTTTTTTAAGGTATCTATATAAAACTTAACTTGGAAATATTCACAGGCCATCAGTATAGTTTAATAGGTACTGATTGATATCTGTCTGGAATGACTCATTTCAAGTGTAAGTTCGTTACCATGATTCCAAGATTCTAGTCCAACGCTAAAGTTTGTGTTGTTATGATATTTGGGATCACTTGTAGAGTTGTAGGCAGAGGCAACAAATACTGGAATCAAGATATGGCCTTTTGACTCTTCTGTAATGTCAATAAAATCGCGTGGCAGCGAATAGCCAAACATGAATTTCATTACAGTGACTGCTTCATGTCAAGCTTTCTAAAGGTTCTATTTTATTGAATTTCGGTACAATAAATTCTCATTTTTATTAATAAACGTCATACTTGAACTGTAACCATTATAAGAGGCCTATACAAGTATCAACTTAAGAAAAAGTAGATTATCCAACTTGTACCGAAGTTAAACATAACAGAGATTAGAGAAAGTGGGACAGTGGCTACAATCTAGGAATTAATAATAATCTGTTAGTGCTTAGTCAGCTTCCCAACATACGATGCCCTAAACCTCTTCCTACAGTATGTATACATAGGGGGGACCGTGTCATTCTAATTGGCACGACTTTTGCCATTGGGATTGAGATAGTGACGATTTGTTGTCTTGCTGAAATTGGTATATTGTCAACAAAATAAAGAAAAAGTAGAAGATTAGTGTTCCTCAAGTTGTATACTATGTGTGAAACCTATGATATGTCTGTATGTTCATCTCCTTATTGTTCTGTAAATATTGTCAGCTTATGCTTTATGACTGCATTCATTTAGCCTGTTTGTCTATCTGTGCAGGTTCTTACTGTTTTTATTCTCTATGTGCGATGTACTGCAATTAACCCCGCGGACCCAGGAGTTTTGTTTAAGTTTTACCCTGAAACAGCTAATGGTGTCAATCCAAAGTCTGGTTCACCGGCCAAGGATTTACTTGGCAAGTTCAGTGAACATGGTAGCAGGATTCATTCCTCTCCATCATCGGTGTCTAGAGTCTCTTTAGCAGCAACTGACTCGAACAGGGTTGGCTCAAGAAGGGAAAATTTGGAAGTTGATGCTCCAGTGCAGAGGGTAAAAAAGAACTCGTGTGGTTGCGGAGCAATCTTCTGTGCGTTATTTGTACTTGAAGATTGTCGAAAAGAGCTCGTAGATGATCAAGAGGCCAATGGTGAAGATGCATTGTTCTGTACTTTGTGCAATGTGGAGGTATACCTCCTTCTATACTTTGTGTTTGCAATAATCCTGAAGGGGCACCTTAAATACTTAAAAAAAAAATTTGGATTAAATTTGAAGGCATGATCCTTTTTCTGTTGCATATGTTGTTTTGACACGAACATAAACAAACCTTACCTGGGAATTCATTCTAGGTTTTCAACTATATCTGAAGTTATGATATTGAGGCCTACTCCTACTCTGATTTAACCGCTTTAGCCTAGAAAACGAAAAAGGGTATTATTCTTTGTTGGTCATGCATTGTTTGTCTTACTCCTATGTATCAGGTCTTTATCTGGATATGGCGTGTCTTTTTATTTGTATTAATGGGTACTTTTTAGTTTTCAGGTTCGCAAATTCAGCAAACATTGCAGAAGTTGTGACAAATGCGTAGATGGGTTTGATCATCATTGTCGGGTGCATTTCTGTGGTGCTCTGACTTCATATGTCTTTTGGACCAATATGTATATATTTATCTCTAACTTTATTGTTTTTGCAGTGGCTTAACAATTGCGTGGGAAGGAAAAATTATATTACTTTTGTCTGTCTTATGGCCACCAGTCTCCTATGGGTATGTTGAAAGTTTTTCTTAATATTTGATGAGCAAAAGGATATTCTATTTCGTATACTATTCAAACACTTTGCTGTATTTCAGCTCATTATTGAATCAGGAGTAGGAATTGTGGTCTTTGTGCGTTGCTTTGTTAACAAGGGGGGTATGGAAGCTGCAATTATTGATAGATTAGGGAATGGCTTCTCTCGGGCACCCTTCGCAGCTGTTGTGGTGAGTCATGTGTATACCACTGGATTTTTGGGGTTCACATTTCTATTTTTAGATTATACCTTAGCATAAGGCCTGCTTGTGAATTGCTAATATGAAGCGGTTTCTTTGAGCGTAGGCTGTATGTACTGTGGTGTCCATGTTAGCTTGTGTACCTCTGGGTGAACTCTTCTTTTTCCACATGATATTGATTAGGAAGGTGGGTCTTCATCTTCAATCTCATTTGCATTGCGTAATCCGCATGTAATGACATATAATTAGGGCTATGTACTGTGATTTCTTACTCTTTTAGGGCATTACTACTTATGAGTTTGTGGTTGCAATGAGGACTATGAGCGAGGCCCCACAAGAAGCCTCGGTGGATGAAGAATTGCCGCACATATTATACTCTCCTTCAGGTGGATCCACAACAACTGGCTTTAGCGCTGGCAGCTCTCTCGGGCACCACTACAAGGGTGCATGGTGTACCCCTCCTAGGGTATTTGTCGATTATCAGGTACCTGTAGCATTTGAAATTTTATGCTTGCAAATTTGAGTATCTAAGGGGTTTGTTTGGATGTCACGCATTATAAGGCAATCATGTAGTATTTATAGTATATGTATAATGTATTGCTTTGTCAATACTACATTATAATGAAATGCATCCAAAATACACTTTCACTAAAATATATTATGAAACGTGCATTATGCATCCAAACAAGGCCTAAGTATACGGTACGATTCAAATGTTGATGTTCCAGGAAGAAGTTGTACCTCATTTGGAGCCTGGAATGGTTCCATCAACGGTAGATCCTGACACTGCTGGACGGCCTAACAAGGTTCCTAAAAAGCCAGTACGAATCAGTGCATGGAGGCTTGCAAAACTGGACTCAAGTGAAGCCATGAAAGCAGCTGCCAAAGCCAGGGCTTCATCCTCTGTGCTCCGCCCCGTGGAAAACCGCCGTGGGGGTGACGGAGACTACAGTTCTAGTGGAAACATGAGCATCCGAAGCAGCGTTAGCACAGACATGGTCAGTGGAAGTAAGGAACTCAAAACTGAATTGAAGATGAATCTTTTCCGGAACAACTCTTCTGCTCTAAGCCAAGGGAGCCGTGATGAATACGAGTCTGGGACCCACAGCATGAGTAGCATCAGTAGTCCTCCTAGCCATGTTCATGAATCCGTTACCCTTAGTCCTCTTCCGCGTATCCATGGGCACAGCCATTTCAGTCAACAACCCGGTTCTGTTCTCCCCCGTGTTACACTAACTCAACCCTCAACCTCAAAAGATCCTTTCACTGTTACCACTTCAGTCCTCGATGAAAAGAAAACTCGAAGGGAGAGTAGCTCTGATCCTCTACTATCCTCTGCACCAGCTGGCTCTATTCTTAGAGATGTTAAGAGAACTTCTGTTGTATGGGACCAAGACGCAGGACGTTATGTATCGGTCGCTGCTACATCTTCTGACATCAGAAACCGACCATCGCCTCAGCCTATCCCTCTCTCAAGAGCGAACCCAGAAAGACGACAAGTAACTCAACCACAAGAAGCTTCATCATCCAACATCACAGCAAGGGCAGGTCCAATAGAGCAATCAGACAAACTACAGTACACCGGGGATTCAATTTTCTTCGGTGGGCCCTTATTGAGCGGTTCAGCTCGGAACAGTGGTGCTAGAACTGACAAAGATTCAGTCTTCAGACCCGGTCAGCCACGCTTAGTCCCTGGTTTGTCCCAGGAGTCTAGATTCAAGAGGGACTCAACTTCTAATCAACTCCCCGTGTTCGCCCCAGGTGGGTCTGGACATAATTTAAGGTAGTTGCGGTTACAAACCTTAACACTTTTGCAGGAGCGAACTGTAAAACATATGGGGCAAAATCTTTGGTCCATAGTTGAGAAAGTCTGCCATTTGAAGCCAGAAAGTGTTTTGGTTTGATTTAGCAGCCTTGTCTCTGGCTGGATTCGTCGTAATGTAGGGCTTTTTCGGAGTTTGTATAGAATCCGAAAAACGCAGAGAGTAACCTGCTTTTGCTTCTACTCTTGCTTCATTATGTAGTTGCTGCCATGAACATGGACGAGATGCAGGTTTCTTAGAATTGTTTTCATGTGTTTGTGACTTGGTTTTAGTGTTTTATGATTAGTAATTGTTCAGTTGGTAATTGGTATGATATACTGCTAATCTATAGATCAGGGATGCACACATGAAGAAAAAATGAACTGGAAAGAACAATTTTTTATTTTTTTATTTTTTTGAATTTCATGTGTTAATATTGAAATATTTAATAGTACAGATAACTGTGATGATCAATTATGGTGTCTGGATGAATCTTTCAACTGCAAATCCTATATTTTTCACTAAGTTTGTCTTATGCAACCCCTTTGGCTTTACTTTTCTAATTGTTAAATTATCTAATTTTAAAGTTACAAAATAAAATCTACTTTATTTTGAAATGATGGTCTTACTTAGCCAATTATCTCAAATGAAAATAATGTAAAATGTATTCAAAAGGAACAAATATCTGTCAAAAAATTGAAAAAACAATGATCGAACCTTCAAAAGGAAGGATCATTCACTCTCACTTTTTACAACTTAAATTCACAATTTTTTTAATTAAAATAATCAGAAATAAACTGTCAAACAACCTTGTAATTGTTATGAAAGTCCAATGTTCTTATAAAAAGTCTTGAAACAAAATTTTCATTTAAGATGATGAATATGAAAGGACAATTTCCTTCGTAAGAATTAAAGATACGTCTTGCAATAAGTTTAAGAAATAAAAAAGAATTGAATTTATAGATCTCTAGATGAGGCGATAATTTTATTGTTTCTCATGTTTAACGGAGTATGGAGTTGTGCTTTTTTTGATAAAAATTTCGGATGGTGTTTATATATTTTTAGACCTTTTTAAATTATATTTAAAAAAAATTCATTTTTCAGATGTCCTTAAAATTTATAACTTTTTTGAAAATAGTGTCCAATTACTTATAAGTTAACATTTATTATATTTCAAGGGAACCAAAAAATATTATTTATCTAAAAAATTATCTTGAAACAAAATAAACACCCACCCTATGTCCTTGAAATAAATTTTTAAGGACATTTGCAAAATATGATACACTATTTCCTTAATTCTGAAAACATCACGTATTACGATAACTCATAGTAAATCAGATGTACGATGTAGATTGAGCATAAAAGTTAGTGTTGGATGGCTAACTCAAAGCTGCATAAACCGTTTTCATACGGGTTCGAATCTCTTCCCAATATCCGAAGATCCACGCCCTCACCGGACTCGCCATGCACGCACGTGATCCAACGGAGCTAGGGTTTCCCTTAATATGCATCGACAACTCTTAGATCATATGTCTAGTTTTACAAATGAGTCCCTGTAATTTTTATTATTACAACAGCCAACATCAGTTCGCCCTAATTCATATTCATTCAAATACAACTTTTTGGTGTGTAACAGCAACCAACTTAAATTCTTACTAATCAAAATTACAACTTGTTCATATGAAACAGCAATCAACTTCAGTTCGCCCAATTCATACTAAGAATCGCCAGGTCACTTCTTACCAGATTTACGCAAAGAGCGTCTCTCTCTGGAGCTCATCGTCGACTTGAATTCTCCGTCATTCTCCGATTCATCTAAATCCCTAAACGATTTCTAAATTCCCTCATACATTCAAACAAAAACAGAAAAATCGATTAACGCTCCAACAATCAATTCAATCAACTAGTTTAACACGAGCTTACGCGAGAGAAGAAGAAATTAAGACCTCTCTAATCTCGTTGAAGCTGACGGCGTAGAAGGTAACCGCAGCAGCTGCTACTATCCCTATCACCGGCACCGCTATTTGCATTCCAATTCCATCCATTTTATCTATCTTGGTTTGCAATTGCTTTCTCTGTTGATTTTCGACCCAATGGTTTCTGCGGATAAGCTTATCTCTCTCGTCTTCTATTTTGGTTTAATTGAATTTTGAGCTTCATATTTTATATATTTGAGATAGTACAGCCAAGTTGTAAGATATTTACAAATAAAGACTATATTAATAATCTTGTTAATGTGTGTCCTGGCATGGTCATGTGATTGGCTTGATCTGTAGCCGGCACATACATACTGTATATGGTACGACAATACTGTTTTGGAATTATCATTTTATTCTACATTATGCCTCGTTTACTATTTAGTTCTTCATAAGTTAATTACACAAATTTACCATTAAATTTTGTATTTTAGACAGATGCCCCTGGAATTATAAATTGCTTCTAATGGCTTCTTTTTCTTCTTCCAAATAGTCGAACACCCATGTATGATGTATGTTTTAACATTTTCAACCAAAAAAACCAAAGTTTATTTATTTCAGCAAGCAACTTAATTTGAAACTCTATAAATTAATATAACATAATTTACATCGAGTTAGAAGGACGATGAACAACAAGTTATATCGTCAACCCTTTCTAATAGCGAATTCGATAATCTTAAAAACAACATCAGAAGATCTAAAACACATAACGTTGTCATGCAAGACCCGTTGCACCATCTTGAGAATTTCAATAGCATCGAGCGCAAAAAAACAAAAGTGTCGAAAGCAAACGGAAGAAACACATGTTGGTTTTCTATACAAGATCTCTCATGTTTGATCACCTTAACAGAAGTTGCATTAAGCACCGCCTTATCCACTACAAAGGGTCCACTATCCAAACAAGTGGGGAAACTCCAGTCAAATCGATGCAAGGATGTTCCCAATCACCCATGCAAACACCAAGACATGCGACGGTTTCAACGTGAACCTTCCCTTACGTGGGTCAGTCAAGAAGAACACAAGCGTCTCCTTCTTAACCATGACCCCGCTCTCCTAAACACATCACTCACAAAAAAAAATCAATGTTTTTATTTGTATAATTTGCCAACTTTGGTGGTTTTAACAAAAAAAAGTCAATGTTTTTGTGTGATTTTTACAACTTAATTACTAAGTGGTTTATATCTCGTGTCCTGCACATATTTTGGTATAAAATATAACTTATGTATATAATACGTCAACTAATATATCTAGTATATGGGTTGTGAGTCGCTTTGACCTGCTCGTGTGTGGATCATTATTCAACGATCTACTTATATATGGGTATTTGTGACCGGTTCGTCTGGGTCATTACCCACAAACTTTTATTTTTTGAGAGATTGTGACTCTTTACTAGAATTTAAAATGATCTGGTATTAAAAATATTTAATAATTAAGATCGGAATATTTTGAAATAAAAAACAATATAATATGATAAAGATTGGACGTAATCCACCTGTAAAAAAAGATTTCTTTTTCTACATTTTATTAGAGTATTAGACCAAGCCGCAATAAATTCTTTGTTAATTAACTATTTGGAAGTACAAAGAGTGAAGAAAGATAGTTTTTAAAGTGTGTAAGTAACCGATATATAATGATATGATAGTCTACTAATATATCCTTCTTCTTCTTCTTCCTCCTTAGCTACCATTCTACAAAGTCAAATGCATAGCTAAATACCATATCGTGATTAATTAGTTATGAATTTCTGATGCATATTTTAGCATATTAAATTAATTTTTGCCAAAAAATGGTTGTTAATGAAACTTCTTATCGGGACTAAAACTTTGTTTTTTTTTTTTTTTTTTTTTGGTAATGACTACGGAATGTCAGGTGGACATCCGTAATATTATTTAACGAAAAGAAAAAGCTAACAAGGGATGAACCTACGGGTCGCTACTCCGCGGGCATCGTTTTTCAGAAAATGTATAGCAGAAAACGGTGGAGATTGAATGTAATAATAGCCTAATGGATAAGTGGAAGCAAGAGATGCCATATGATCAGCAGCAGCATTAGCTTCGCGATAGATATGACGGATCTGGACAATCCAGTTCCTACGAAGGAAGCCTTGGCACTGTGAAACCAGACTAAAGAGTGGGTGGTATCTAGGAACAGACCGTCGAACCATGTTGACGATCAACTCCGAATCGATCTCAACAACGAGCTTACGGTAACCTTTCTCCCAAGCCAGATACAATCCCGAACAAAGACCCCATAATTCGGCCGTGGGAACCGAGCATGCACCAATATTCATTACGTATCCACAAAGCCATTGCCCATGTAGATCCCTGAATAAGCCACCCGCCGAAGCACTTCCGATATCCCTATGCACCGACCCATCAGAGTTAAGCTTGATCCAACCACTCTCCGGGGCAGCCCACGAGATGTGCACTTCCTTCCTATTCTTCGTCGCCGTGTTGTTAGATAATCGCTCGGCACTAACAATGTTTCTTGTGTAAGCGGCGATCAGTGCCACCCTATTAGGAGGAGGGGGAGATGCCCGGAATATTCCCTCATTCCTCCACCTCCAGCACCACCAGGCGGCAACAGCAAAGGTTCGGTTCCAAGGCATATTGGAGTCGATGAGTTCGTCGCGAGCAAGATTAACAGACAGCCAAGTCTTTAGGTCGGTGGAGTAAAATTCCCCAGCCCGCCCCATGTCAAAGAAGTTGCTCCAAACAGATCTCGCCTCTGGGCAATCCCGTAGCACATGTAAAATGGTCTCAATGGCCCCGTAACAGAAGGTACAAGACGCATCCTGAGCCATATGGCGCCTGGTTCTCTCGGCATTAGTGAGAATCCGGTCAAGTGCTACTAACCACAGAAAGGACCGTATTCTTTGAGGCACTTCCAGTCTCCAAATTCTCTTGAACAATATGGACTGAGGTTCACTACTAGCAATCGGATCAAACTGGGCCAGATATGCTGACTTGGTGGTATACTCGCCATTGCTAGATCTACTCCAGGTGATACAATCCGGCTGAGAGCCGTCTTCCACAATAGTCATACAAGCAACGTTCAACAATGCCTGAGTCGAGATTGCGGAATTAAATTTGTCCCAGTCCCAACCAACTCCATCCATCCAGTAGTCTCTCACTCGGTCATCCGGTTCGACGCCCAGAGGGAGTGCATCGGAAGCGGACATCAGAGGGGCCACACCGCACCACGCGTCAGACCAAAAACGAACCTGAAGACCGTCACCGACTACCCATTTCATGCCCCTGGGTAACACATTCGAAGTAGCCCATAGAATACCTTTGAGGATGAAAGACCCCTTTTTCTTCACACTGCAATAAAAAAGGGCTCTTAAATCGTGGAGGCCGTACTTGTGGATCAGAAGACCAGCCCAAGGAGCCGATGCAGAACGAGAGAACCGCCATGCTAGCTTCCCCAACCCCACGGCATTAGCATCGGTAACTGATCTTATACCCAGACCCCCAATCTCCATCGGCCGACAGACATCATTCCATGCCACAAGGTGTATTCTCTTCTTACCCTCCGTATCGCCCCATAAGAAAGATCTGCACAATTTGTCCAGTTCGTTACAGATCGCGACGGGGAGTTTGACGACCCTAGTGATATAGGAAGGGAATGAACTGAGTATGGACTTGATTAGGGTAGTTCTGCCGGCGAAGCTCAAAAACCGACCCTTCCAGGAAGCGAGTTTCTGCTTGGTTTTATCCACCAGGAAACTGAAGTCACTTCTGGCCATCCTGGAGTGAAGGATCGGAAAACCCAAGTATTGTCCAAACGCGGCAGCAAGTTTATAACCGGCAATCTCCTGAATGGTGATACGCAAATCAGTAGCAACATTCGGGGAGAACGAAATATGTGATTTAGCCAGACTGATCTTAAGCCCCGACGCCGCGCAAAACTCCGATAGGCACTTCTTGATAACAGTAATATTGCTCACAGTAGCTTCAGCAAATAAAACAATGTCGTCTGCAAAAAACACGTGAGAAAAACCGTCACTCCTCCGATTGACTTTAATCGGAGTCCAACAGTTGCTATCGACAAGTTGTTGGATAGCATGGCCGAGTCGTTCGAGGCACAATACGAATATGTATGGAGATAATGGATCCCCTTGCCTGACACCCCGTGTTGGGTTGAAACAATCTGTGGCTTCACCATCCCACAAAACTGTCATGGATTGTGACCTGATACATGCAGAAACCCATTTCTTCCAACTTCCCGGAAATCCGATCCGATCACAAGTTTCTTCAATAAACTTCCAAGACAGCCGGTCGTAAGCTTTCTCAAGATCGATTTTAATCGTCATCCACTGCTTACCAATCTTCTTACGAGCCATAGAGTGCACCAACTCTTGTACAATAACCACGTTATCCTCTATCATTCTACCCGGTATGAAGCTACTTTGCAAGGGACTTACAAGATAATTCATGAGAGGTTGAAGCCTTGAGACAAGCAACTTGGATATCAACTTATAACTGACATTGCATAATCCGATGGGGCGAAAACTGGAGATGTGATCCGGACTGCGACACTTAGGAATAAGGGATATTTGAGTTTCGTTGATACCACTAGGGAATACTCCAGATTCAAAGAAGAGTTTCGCAAATTCCAACACCGACGGCCCTACCGTTTCCCATGATTTTTGATAAAACACCGCACTGAAGCCATCACTGCCGGGAGCCTTAAGCGGATGCATGCTGAAAATACATTTCTGGACTTCAGAATCCGAGAAGGTCCTGCAAAGAGAAGCAGCTTCATCCTGCGTAAGTGGGGGGAAGTTAGATATAAACATACCAGGAGATACGGTACTAGAGTCCTCCGGGGCAAAAATGCTCTTGAAGTATTGTTGTGCATTACGTTTAAGTAACTCAGCATCGGAAATCCAGATCCCCTCATCGGTCTTAATACAGTCTACCCGGTTGTACCGTCTTCGAACTGTGGTGCTGGCGTGAAAAAAAGCCGTGTTTCTATCTCCTTCCACAAACCATTTTTCCCTTGATTTCTGTAACCATAACAGCTCCTCTTGATCGAGAATCTCTTCAAACTCGGCCTGAAGTGAAGCCTGCATGTCTAAAAGTCCTTGGGATAAATTCCGTTCTATTTCGCTTTGAATAGCGGTGAGTCTATCAAAAATAACCCTCTTCTTGATCTCAATTCTGCCAAATGAAAGATCATTCCACCTTAAAAGTTTAGACTTAAGAGTCGAGAGTGCTCGTCGTAAATTGGAGCAGTGCCTGGGCCAGGAATCTCGTACAACCGACTGGTACTCAGAGTGTACAACCCAAGCGGCTTCAAAACGAAAAGGGCGTTTTGCTTTATTCAAACGACGTTGTGGATAAAATTGTAGAAGGAGCGGGTTATGATCGGAAGAGAGAGCCGGAAGGTGCCGGACCGAAGCTTCAGACCAACAAAGCCGAGCGTCACCGTTCATAAATACTCTATCCAAGCGCTTGGACACCCTCCAATCAGACTGAATTCCCCTATTCCATGTGAATTGAGGCCCACTAAAACCCATATCAATCAACTGCGTAGCGTCAACCCAATTCTGGAATCTGTTTGTATCTGGAGATAATGATTTTGAGCTTCCACCAATCTCATTTAGATTAAGAACACAATTAAAGTCACCCCCTACAAGAACGGGGCCGCTGCAAAGTAATACGGCACTTTGAAGGGCGTCCCAGCACATCGAACGACGATGGGCAGTCGGAGGGTTGTACACCCCAAACAGATCTACTTCGATGCTCCCAACCTTGACAAGTGCATGGATAAAGTTAATTTCCTTGCGTTTGACAACGACCGACAATACAGCAGAATTCCAGAGAAGCCAAATGCCACCTTCAAACCCAACGGCATCTACCCTCGTATAATCCGAAAATTTGGAACGTACGCAGACACCCTCAGCGGTATCACCAGAGACTTTAGTTTCAAACAATAGCAATAACTCGATTTTATGACGGATGAGCATGTAGTTCAGGGCCTTGCGGAACCGTCTATTTCCCGCCCCCCTACAATTCCATAGAAGGACATTCATTGGGAACCATCTGTGGAGACGGACCCGGTATCCATGTTTGTTGATAGTGGTTGAGCAACTTCACCCATCTGAACGTCACCTCGATCGGGCGGGACGGGATCGGTAATTGGAGTCTGTGCGATGTCGATGTCCATGTCGGGCGCAGGGGAACAGGCCGGCAAAACACCATTATTTGTGTTCTGTGGCTGAGAGGAACCGGACGGGAGAGTGGCACCTTCGGTAGCCCTAGTAGTTACAATTTGCTTTCCATGTGGAATAGTGTTTTGGGCTATAGTGGTGGGATTGGTGGGCCTATGGTTTAGATTGGTGGAATTATCCTGGCCCACCAGTTTAGGTCGTTTAGGGTTTTTTTGGATACTCTTTAGATTATCATCCGGCATAATCTCAGCATTAATGGGTGACGTAACTGGTGGGAGGTTATTGCTTTTACTGATTGGTGTAATAACTGCCGACTTTTCAGCACCCGAATTATTAGCAGCTGAAACGGTGGAATCATTACTGTTAGCGGTAGGCATATCATCGGTTGCGGCAAGGGCTTGGTAATGATTGCGTGTGACCGGTGTAGCCGGTGTTGACGTCGCCGGTGGTCCAGTTGTGTTTGTGGCTCTAGACTTTCTGGGTTTCTGCGGGACTGACATCCAGGAGCCAAGATATGATGATTCGGTATTGTTGTTCACGGTCGAGGCCTGTTGTCCATTCGGATTCTCCACGATGGTAGGGGCCGGTTGTTCGTCGGATGGAGCCTCCCTTGCGGATTCGTTAGTATGGCTGATAACGACTTGTGAACATCTCTCCACACTGTGACCATACAGACCACATCGATGGCAAATCGAATGTAATCCCTCGTAAACAACGTGAACTCTGTTATCACCAATTAGGATAGTCCCAATGAGGGGCTTATCCAACTCGATTTCAACACAAACTCGAGCAAATTTTCCTCTGGTAGCATACAGCGTGTGGAGATCCACTTTCAACGGCGTTCCAAGAGCTGAGGCTAACCCGTACAATACACCTTCATCGTATAATTGCATCGGAAGATCTGATAGTCGTGCCCACACAAAAATGGTACGCATGACATCGTTGTAAGGATTGAAGTTAGCGACCCATGGACGAACTGTGATATAGTGACCAAAAATTTCCCATGGCCCTTCTGTAAGGGCTTTCAAAAAGTCCTCCTCTTGATCGAACCTGACCGCATAGTAACCATTTGGCAGATCAAGGATTGTCATGGTGCCGGTAGGTCTCCACAGTTGATATAGTCTCTTTTCGAGGAAACGGAAAGCAACATTTCTCCCTAGCACCTTGACGATTACAGCTTTCTTCCATTTTTCAGTCAAAGACTCAATCACTTCGTCATCGATTTCCGCCACAGCCAGCCCCTTAACTCCTTCAGGAAAAGTTATCCGCATTCTTCTTGATTCTATAAGGTCATCGCAGCACAACGGTACGGATATGGGTGAATTCTTACCCACAGCAGCAGCGTACGATTTTGAATCGGGTGGTTTATCTGGGGGTAACGGAGGCTCAGTACTCTCCTTGGAGGTCGCCGGAGTTGAAGGGAGGTTTTGTGATGACATCGCTTCGGTTTAGGGACTAAAACTTTGTTAAGTGTCATTTCAATTGCTTGTATTCACAAGTCTATTAAAGCTACAAAATTTATTATTAAAAGATAATACTTTATGAGACGTATGGATCATGGTTATGGAAATTCAGATGATTTTGACTTTGTAAGTTGGATTTAATGATTTTTTTTAATCATAATTTTATCTTAGTTATAATACTCGAGTCTTATGTCCGATATTGAATTTTGAATTACCATACACAGATCATTAAAATTTAATATTCACAAATTATACCAAAATTTAATACCTGAAATTCAATAACCAAATTTTCATAATTAATGTTAGGTTCGGTTTACCGGACCAACCGAGTAGTTTTGGTTCAGGCCGAACCGAAAACCGACAATTTAGATTCAGTCTTATGTCAGGGTATTTAAAAATTAGGGTTTGGTATCGATTAAAAACCTCAAAATTGACGGGTAAAGCGAAAAAATCGAATTATTATTAAAAAAACAAGTCCGTTTAGGTCCAAAACCTAAACCAAATCCGACCCTAATTTGTTCGGTTTTAGGTCTAAATTGAAACCGAACATACTTTTATAAATTTGATTTTAGGTCCAAGGTTTTATGGAATTTAGTTTTAAGTTTAGTTCGGTTTATTGCAATTCAGTTTGATTTTAAATCTACCCTTATACGTAAATCCAATTATCAATTTTTACCTATATGATAAAAGTTGGTTTCATCTAACTTTGCATTCATCAATTGACATTTAACCTTTTTCAGTTTACAATATTTTAAGGGTTTGTTTGATACGATTTTTTAAGAATCAAGAATCGGATTCCTAATCAATCAAACCAAAGTCTGTGAAAAATTTGTAAATAAGTGAACCGAGTTTACTATCTAAAAGATACTTTTGCAATTGGACCAATATATTCGTTTTCGTGTAACAAAACGAATCAGTATAAATTTATATTTATTCATAAAATTGTTAACTAGTATATAAATAAACTTTCAAAAGACACCTAGTATAACAAATAAGTTTAAACATATTTAATAGTTTTTAATAAAGTTTCATATTTTATTTGAAATATCTAATAATTAATTCTTTCATGAATAAACAAAAACTAATTACATTATGAAAAAAATTAAATGTTTGTTAGAGATATTTTGGTCAAAAGTCTTATACTTTGAAAATAAGACAAAGGAACAAATTTTAATTAATTTATTAGCGATATTTTGGTAAAAAAATATAATATTTCATCAAAAATAGTTATAGATGGTTCAATTTCATAGGTTATATAATATAAGGTGAGTTTTACTTTAAAAAGTTATAAAGATTGTTGGTTACAAAAACACATTTTTTAAAAAGTTTTATTTTTTCTCTAAAATAAATAGAAATAATAATCTATTATCATTGAGGTTCTAAATTTTATTTCAAAAATAAGATAATATATAATTATGACATTTAATAGAAATTAAGTTATATATACAAAATATAATACATAATAATATTTACTTCGTACAAAATATGGAATAATAAATATAAATTAACATAAAGGATATAAGACGAAACTACCCTTTTATTTATAATAAAATTTAAAATATAATTAAATGAATTTGAAATACAAAAAGAAACATGTTGGACCAAAAAATGTTTTTTTTAATAAAACTTTTGTACAAGGCCAAGCTGGAAAAGAATCCACAAGAAAAAATTAAGTGTAATGTCACTATTGAAGGCTTAGATGAGTCATGACCACATCTTTCAACATGGAAGGGCGGTTTGGTCGGTCGTCTCCATTGCCCACTTTAGCCTATACATTCTCTTTATATATGATATCATATTATGAATAATTAATATTTCTTTTCATAGGGGCTACAACTTTTTGTGATGTGATACGAATTTCACTAGATGGTTTTCCTAATATTATGGTCTTGTTTAGTATGTCGCAATTTCAACTGAAATAAAAATTTCTGAAAATTATGTCTGAAATTTAATAGAATGAATCAAATTAATTTATTTATATATTCGTTTAAGATGGAAATGAATGAGTTGAATGTGATGTTAATTGACCAAAATGCTCTTACAAAAACCATCAGCTTCTCATTCAACCGATTCAGCCCCACCTTCGTAGTTGAAAACCAATTCAACCCACTGTTCAACCAAATTTATACTCTCGACTGAATGGTGAAATTGGAGTACCGAACGCTGATAAACTCATTCAACCCATTCAACCAGTTGAAAAGTGTGTACCGAACGGATCTTATACTAAATTCTGGATTCTCATTTTATTTGTCTTTTTCGTATTATTTATAATAAGATTTTATTTTTTAACTTGTATTAAGGAGCTTTAAATTTAAGAACTATTTTTTTTCTACCTATATTAATTAATATATGATATGTTACTTAATATACTATGCTTGAACTATGTCGTGTAATGTTAACAAGGTCCTATCAAATATAAAATTATAGAATTATGCTTGAACTTGGCCATGCAATGTTAGGTGATGAAAAATGAAAGTATGAGCTTATCTTGTTAATTATACTCTTAATTATTTTGATTAAAAATAATTTACCCTATATCCTTTAGACATGGCACCGGTTCAAACCAAACCGCCAAACCGGCGGTTTAGGTTTGTCGGTTTGGTCAAATTGGAGGTTTGCGGTTTAGGTTTAGGTTTGCCCGAGATTGGCGGTTAAACCGTCTGTTTGGAACTTTTTTTTTTTTTTTTTTTCTTTTTTTTTTTTTTTGCCTAAGCCGACGGTTTGAGAAATGCAACAGTTTTAGATTATAATTAAAAAAAAAATTATGTGCCAAACCGCCGGTTTAAATTAACCGGCGGTTTGAAGAATGACGGTTTAGATTTAGGTTTGACCTTTAAGTTTACGACCCAAGTCTAAGTGTACCTACACCAAATAACCGGTAATTTAGTAAAAGTACAAATAATATACACTGAAACACATAAATCTGTGAAGAAAAATCGCAGGTCAGATATATGTATATGTCAATATAGAACACGATTCTTAGAATTGATTACTTGATTAGTACCCCTGAAATTGAATCATCTGGAATTGTAGTGTAAAAGGTTTAGGAAAAATCAAATTAAGGAGAGGAGGGCGGCGCCGCGGTGCCTTTCAACTGCCAAGCTTAGACCAGCCGTCCAATGCCAACCTCGCCGTCGCATTACAAAATTCAATCGGCTCCACACGGACCACACTCAAAGGGCCCGGGCGCCACCAAATTGCTAGTAGTATAATATTATTGTGTTAGTATTACTGTTACATAAAGCCAAGGTCACCCTTATAAACTACTTATTACCAAAGTCAAACCCTAAATTATAATATTACATAAAAGCACCCTTATAAATTACGAAAAAGCAAACAGGCTATGAAATTGGAATTCTAACCCTAACTTTTTATATTTTAGTTTTTTATCACTTATTAAAATAATTATTTTTTTTCAAAATAAATTTATTTCGTTTTATAAATAAATTTAAAATATTTTAAAATATAATTTATAATTTATTTTATGACACTTATCCCATCATCCTTAAATTACTCCTATAGTCCTATATTAATATGTTGCATTAATTATTTCTTAATTATTTAACTTCAATATATATTAACAAGGAATATTAGACGTATTCATATAAAAACTCAAAAATGATCTAATTTTGCATTTTAAATGATGACTCATTTTTTACTTAATTTTTTGTTTTAATTTTACCCTTAGTCTATGAAGTGGAAGATGTTTGGAGCCGAAATGAGCCAATTAGTTTATGAAGATGGCCTCCGAAACTGGAACTTAAACAACTTTGTATTTTGGCCCAAAACCGAAATCAAAATAATTTTGTATTTGGGTCCAAAAACAAAACCAAAACAATTTCGCGTTTGGACCCCGAAACCAATTCTACGTTTGAGCCTAAATGCGATTTTTTTTCCTTTTAGAAACGGCGTTCGAGTCCAAATACAGAATTCATTATTTTTTATTTTTCTGAAACGTTTTCGGATTTAGGACACCGGATGCGGAATCAATTTGATATCGACTTGAAACCAGCCTCCATTTTGTGGCCCAAGTGCGAAACTATCCGAACCCTTAATTTTAAAACCCGCATGCGAAATTGGATTACATATATAAATAATTAACTTATATGAATTTGTCTAATATCCAGTAGATTAATAATGTTTTGACTTGTTACCCTCTAAATGAAATGTTATAGTTGATAAATATCTTGGAAAATTACTGCCTAAATGAAAAGAATATGGACTTATGGAGTATAAAATTTTACAAGAGATTATAAATCAATACAAGGTGTAAATTAAATGAATAAAATTTAAAAGTAAGAATGTACATGTTTTTTCAGTGATTTACATATGTATTATTTATATTAAAAATATTTATTGATGACTTTTTTTTAATACATTACTGTTAATGAATGTCCTTCCTTCTTATTGTCTAAATGAAATGAACCTGGTGTAAAGAAAATCACAATAAAGTAATTAACTAATTAAGATAAGGGATATAGTTAATATATTTTATTTAAAAATACTTTTTGAAGGAATATTTGTAATAATCTTTACAGGGTAAGCATAAATATCTTACCAAGGGTATTTATCAACAAAACTAAAACGGTTGACCAAAAAAGAAATAATCAACGAAATCATAGCCGAGTTAAGTAATAAACCACGGTTACACAACTTTACTATAATTGCAGATTACAACCTCTCTAGAAGTGGCCCTCACTGTTTGTAACATGGCCCATGGGTCATGCCCTCATTCTTTCACGCTTATATTGAACATCCCTCCTTCCTTCTCTCATCATCTCATACCTCATTCTCCCCCTAACTTTCTTACTTCCATCTCCTCCGCCAAAAAAATAAATTAAAAAGAAACAAAAAAACGGAGAAAACTAGTACAGTGAGGAAAAAATTGGCTTTACTCAGGTATGGGAATCTCTCCTTCTATGCTGCTGTTTTTGTTCAGATTCAATGGTAATTTGATATCCGATGTGTGTTATGTACGTGTTTGCGCATTCAATTCCGATCCACTGATCATGAGTTGCATCGGTTTGTGATATGATCAATCGATGAGAATAAAATGATTGTTGGATCGCTGTATATTGCTGTAGTGTGCTTGAGTAGTTGCTTCGAGCTGTATAGAGTTTTAATACTTCCGATTTTGCTTTATGGATTTGCTGAAACCAAACAGGTTCATTAGTTCTGTTGATCGCTCTTTAAATATCAGTTGTGTTTCCCTCCGATCTCTTAGTTTGAGCTTCGTATTCGGATTTTTGCTACCTATGCTCATCTGGCTTCAGATCGGTCAACAATTTTCATTCCGATCAGCTTTTCGATTCAACTTTCACTTTGCTTCCTTTACTTCCGATCTCTTTTTCCACTTTTGTTTTTTTTTTCTCTCGTCAATAATTCATTCTTTTTTCTCTTTGATTCTTTTCCTTTTACCAACATTTGACACTACTCTTTAGCAAGTTTTTGATCGAGATTCCAACAGATCTCCAATTTCGCTTCGCAAAACCGGGATTTTCGCCGTAACACGTCTCTCGCTGTTTTCTCTCGCTCTCTATATTTTCTGGCGTTCTTTTTTCCTTATTTTCTTTCGAGTATTTTTTAAATCTTTTTGTTGGAATATCAAATCGTAAGTACGTCATTAATGCGTTTCGAATTGTCATATACGCATCATTAGCAGCACTAGTTTCACAATCACTTTCTCAAAAAAATCTCACAATCAAGTAGCTGTAAACATTTCTCTGTAATTTTAGCCTGTACAGAATAACGCATAAAAGGATGTAGAGAATTCCAAGCAGGATACGTATGAGATTGTATTAAAATTGGTCAAAGTGTATCAAAGTTTCATAGACTTATTCTACACTCTACAGCCAGAGAGAGCCCATCACATATCGAAGTATTTATGTCGATAATGAAATATGAATGTGAACGATAATATATCATACACCATCGTCATTCGTTTTCTTTATTCAAATTCTAGAAATGGGTCCATTTTCTGCCTAATTTCTTCTTGACTTAGATGTTTAGAGTATAAATATTGTATACTAATCTCTTGATTATCCAGCAATAGCTTTTTCTTTGTGGAATTTATGCTAGCGTGGCATCGGACGTACAAATAGTGTTTTTCCCTTTGCTTAAAATGATTTAGTTTCGTATTTAAAATGCTTTGTGGTCCTTTAATTTATGAAAGTCTCTTTGTTAAAATTGAGATAATCTTGGTCGAATTTCGATTAGTAGAACCAAAGCACGCTTATGGGCTTCATGACCCCGTAGCCCACGGGATTGGTCGGTCTCAAAGAGATCTTCTTCTTTTTATATTGTTTTGTGCAAAGGCTTTTATTTCTCTTATTCATCTTTTACGAATAAATTTTTTGTAATATCTTGTTTTGATTATTTTGGCCAGTTGGCATTTCCTTTTCAGGCACACTTTTCTTTAATTATTGTTTCAATTTTTTTTCCACTTTGGACTAATACTTATCTACTCTTCTCAAGTCTCAACTCATATTCTCAATTCCACTCCATCTTCCTACCAACTAAACAAGACCATTTATTGCTTAGCTCCTACTCAATTGTAATTTATAGTTTGCAGACATATTATTATTTTTAGCTTAAAGGTTAAATTACATTTGTCTCGTAAAGTGGAGTATAATATTTTACTATTCCTAATTCTATTCAGTTATTCGCAATGATCTGGCAACTTCATTTATATTTTTCATGTTAATGTGTTCCATACTTCATTTTCAGATCGGTGCCAGCACAAGATCAGCCTGTTTGTAACATAGTCTGACATTAAAATAAATTTTCCCAGAGGAAGAAAGAAGTTTAATTAATCTTGGTCTGATGGCGGATGAAACTCAAGCTCATACTGAGGTAGCAGTGACGGATGCAACTGAAGAATCAATTAAGGTAAATTTGCGTTTCTTCTTTCAAATGACATGCAGGATGACTTCTCCTGTGTACCATGATCCAAATATTTCATTTGTATTACATGAAGCAGAGTAGTCATATCTGGTATGTTCTTTTAAATTGTGTTTTCCATAAATACCTTATTCCTGATTAATTGACCTGCCCTTGTTTGGATTATGATCTCATGTTGGACTAATATGAATCTTTCGATGTAAGATTGGAAAATTTAATTTATGCTAATTGCCTCAGAACTTTGTTGTTTTCTCTGTTGTATAACATGATGTTTTATGCATTTAATTGCATATGAGTCATGCATTTAACCTGAGAACCGAGGACTGAAATATGCATGAAAAAATTGTATCAGGTCCATGACGTGAAGAAAGAAGAGGAGGAAGCTTCTTTGGATGGAGAGTTCATCAAAGTCGAGAAAGAAACATTAGATGTGAAGGGAAATTCTCATGATGCTGAAGTGAAGACTGAAGACAGTGAAGTACGATCTGTTAAAGACATTAGTCTTATGGATGAATCTTCCAGCAATGGCCGGATAGAGGTTCATGAGAAGATGAAAGAACTTGAAATAGAGTTGGATAGAGTCACAAAGGCATGGAAGGACTCTGAGTCTGAGAATGCTCAGCTGAAGGATCAACTGGCATCTACTGCAGAAAAGTTGGAGCAGATGGTACAAGGTGAGGAGAAGCTCAATATTCAGATCAAAACACTGCAAGAGGATATGGAAGATATATTATCCAAGCACAAGGAGCTTTCAGGTATAAAGGAAGCATTTGAGAACCTCAACATTGAACTTGAGAGCTCAAAGAAGAAGATGGAAGATCTAGAGCAAGAACTACAGTCTTCAGTATCTGATGCAAAGAAGTACGAAGAGCTTCATATACAAAGTGCTTCACATGTTGAATCAGAGACCAGGAGGGCAGAAGAATTGGACAGGCTTCTTGAGTCAGAAAAGGTGAGTGCAAAAGCAACCGAGGATCTGATGGGTTCTCTTCAGGAAGAGCTCAAAAGTCTCCATGAGAAGATTCTGGAAAATGAGAAAATTGAAGAATCATTGAAGAGTACAACCATGGAACTTTCTGCAAAGGATAGTCTTGTAAATGAGATATACAAGGAACTAGAGCTGGTAAAGACTTCGGAAAGTCAGCTGAAGGAGAATATCGTGAAAATGGAATCACTTCTTTCTTCAACCAAGGATGATCTTCAAGTAAAGATATCCGAGTTGGAAGAAATCCAGGTGAAGCTCAGTGAGGAATTGTCTGCAAAGGAATCGTTTGAAGCTTCATTTAAATCACAGGAAGAACAGGTGGTCAAGGCACAGGAGGAATTGACCAGGGTAGCAGCTGAAAGGGAAGGTCTAGAAGCAGCTGTGGCCGAGCTTACCGACAATCTAGAGCAGTTGAAAAGCACGTGCGTCAATCTTGAGACTAAACTAAAGCTATCAGAAGAAAACTTTAGCAAAGTAGATGCACTTTCCGCTGAAGTTACAATAAAGAATGCCGAACTTGAAGAGAAGCTGAAGTCTGTTGAAGAGCTTCTTATTGAATCTAAGTCGTCAGAAACGTCTGCTTTGCAAAAGAATCTTGAGCTTGAAGACTTGTTACGATCTGCCAATTTGGCTACCGAGCAAGTCAGGTCACAGCTGCAGGAACGTGACTCAATATTGGAAGCATTAGAGCTGAAGAATAAGGTGCTGGAGGAACAGTTGATTCTTTTTGAATCAAAACATGGTGACACTGATAGGGAACTGAAGGAACACATTGAAAAACTATCTGAACTTGACATCAAGCTGAAGGAGCTAGAGACTGAAAAGGAAAAAATGAACTTTGATGTGCAGGAGCATAAGGATAAGGTTTCTGAGCTCGAGTCCACACTAAGCCAATCATCACTGCTAAAATCTGAGCTAGAGGCTGAACTAAAGAGTCTTACTGAGAGATGTGCTGAACATGAGGGGCGAGCTACTGCTACCCATGAACGCAGCCTAGAATTAGAGGATCTGATCCAGTCAGCTCATTCAAAATCTGAGGACTCAAACAGAAGAGTGAATGAGCTCGAGTTGTTATTGGAGACAGAAAAGAACAGGATAAGAGAACTTGATGAGGAGATTGAGACGTTGAAGCAGAAGTATGAGACTGCAGAAGCTGAATCTCAGAAATATTCTGGTTTGGTGTCTGAGCTGACTGCTGAGCTTGAGAAGACTCGTCTTGCCGTAGCAAACCTCGAAAGTACACTAGAGGGTGCAGCTGAGAAGGAGAAGGAATTGACAGAGTCCTTGAATGTAACAACTGAGGAGAAAAGGAAATCAGAAGAAGCATTGCATGATTCCACAGGGAAGCTCCGGGAGGCTGAGAATCTGCTTGAAATACTGCGAAGCGAATTGAGTGTGACACAAGGAAAGCTAGAGAGCATTGAGAATGATCTCAGTGCTGCTGGAATCAAGGAAGGTGAAATAGTGGAAAAACTTAAATCTGCTGAAAGTCAACTGGAAGAAGCGTCAACCAAGACCACAGAACTTGAATCCCTCAATGCAACCTTGTTGCAGGATTCTGATCTTAAACTCCAACAACTTGTTGAAAATCTCACAAACAAGGAATCCGAGACGAAAACCCTGTCTGAGGAATTGGAGCTTCTCAAGGAGCAAGTAAAGGCTTATGAGGAGCAGGTAGCCGAAGCAGCAAGTAAAGCCGCAGGTTTGGCAGAAGAGTTGGACCAAGCTTCCACAAAAGTGGCTTACCTGGAAAACTCTAACGAGGAGCTGAAAAAGATGATCGAGGAAGCGGAAAACAAAGCTGCTCAGTCAATATCAGATAGTGAACTATTAGCTGAGACAAACTCTCAGCTCAAGAGCAAGGTTGATGAGCTTCAGCAGCTGCTAGTGACTGCTAATACTGAAAAGGAAGAAGCTGCTCAGCAACTGGCTTCCCACTTAAATACCATATCGGAATTAACTGATAAGCATGCTAGGATTTCTGGACATCAATCTGAGACTGATGCTCGCATCTTGCAAATCGAAGCAGAGCTCCAGGAAGCTATTGAGAAGTTTACTCATAAAGAGACGGAAGCAAGGGAGTTGAACGAGAAGTTCAGTGGTGCTGAAGACAATATAAAGATTCACGAGGTTAAGGTCCGTGAATCATATGAAATTGCTGAGTCTACGAAATCTGAACTAGAGCAGACTCTTGTCAAGGTCCAAGAACAAGCAAAATTGATAGAGGAATTGAATGACAAGTTGAACCAACTTGAGACACATGCTGGGGCCTTAGCTGAAGCAAACATGAAGCTGAACGAGGAACTAGCGGTTTCTGAGTCAAAACTGAATGAAGTTCAATCAAAATTATCTGCAGCTGTTTTAGAGAAGGATGATGCAGTTCAGCACTTAAACTCTTCAACTAAGAAAATCGAGGATTTGACACAGGAGCTGACTTCTGAGAGGGAGAGGCTTCAAACTGAGGTGATGACAGTATGACACACTCTTCATTCATACCAATGTTTTTGTTTTCTGTTTATATTATTGGTGAAGATTTATTATCCTAATGATTACAATCTTGCAGATATCTTCATTAGTGGAGAAAAATCAACACAGTAGCGAAACAAACGTGTCTGCTCAAAATGAACTCCAAGCCTCAATAAGTCAACTAGAGGAGCAACTGAAAGAGTATCAAGAAAAGAATGACGCCTTGAAATCCGAGTTGGAAAATGCAAGGCTTGAAGCTGCCGAGAATTCTGCTTTACAAGCTAGAGTGAAAGAGCTTGAAGAAAAACTTCTTGTAACTGAAGCTGATTTGAAAAAGGAGGTAACATCCTGACAAAAAAAAACCTATCTATTGCAAGGTTTTAGCATATAGCACTTCTTGTTGACCAGTCCCATGAAAAAAAACTTATTGGTCTGGTAATTTGCACAATATTTCTGTAGGTGGAAAGTGTTCAGGCATCTGCTGCAACAAGAGAGATAGAATTAACATCAAGGACAGAGCAGCATGAAGCTACAAGAGCCGAGTTGGAAAAATTGAAGATTGAAGCCGCTGAGAAATCTGCTTTGCAAACTAGAGTGAAGGAACTTGAAGAAAAGCTTCTAATAACCGAAGCTGATTTGAAAAAGGAGGTAAAATCCTGATCATGAAAATAACTCTTTTTGTAAGGTTTTATCATATTATACTTGAAAGTAAAATCTTCATCAACTGCACAACGATATTTCGACAGCTGGAAAGTGTTCAGACATCTTCACAAGCGAGAGAGGTAGATTTAACATCAAGGCTAGAACTTCACATGCAGAAAGCTCAAGCTCAAGATGCAATCAGTGAGAAGGTTCAACAGCTTGAACAAGAATTATCATCAGCTAAAAATACCATTACTGCACTGGTAAGCAAATTTACCTTCCCTAACTTATCTCTTCTTAGAGCAAGTGCTCCTTTCGTTGAGCGTGGAAAGTAAAATTAATAGAAAATAACTTACCGGGAACTAAATTACCTAGGTATTTAAATTCATTTATGGGAATCAGTATAACCTGAATGGTTCAAACTAACCTAGGAATTTAGGACTCGTTTGGAAGCACTAAGAATTATTCCCAGTAACGGAATGATTTATCGTCAATAAAAAACTATGTTTGTTTAGAGGTCTCTTAACACATGAAAGTAATCTCATCATTTCCATTTTTTTCCTTACCCTTATTCGATTTCATTCCGTTTCCATTCCAATGCTCCAACCAAACGGGTACTTAGTTAGTTGTCATAAAAAGATAATAATTTTATTACAAAAAATCATGACAATATAATCTTAACTAAAGCTATTTACTTGGTAAGTTCTACTACCGATCGTTTATATAGTGCATTTTAGCCTTTAAAATTTGATTAGACTATCTACATCCCCAACTTAAATTGTTAGATTTTACACTTTTATTTAAAATAATCTTCACATCCCTTGTAATCTCCCTGTGAAAAGAGTTAAAACAAAATTCACTCTGTTTAAATTTAGATCCGTTTGTGACAGAGTGCAAAGACCCACCTCTTTTACAAATTAAACAATCAAATCTTTTCTCTCTCTTTTATTAAATTTTCTTTTAAAAAATCAAATCTTTCATCTCTCTTTCCTTAACTTTACTTAAAAATATGAATACCATTATATTATAGACGGAACATGGATGCGAGAAAAGGATAAATAGACGGAGGGTATACATGATTTAGTATACAAATAGAGTGTATAAATAGGATTATAAACGGAATGTGATGTGGATAGTCTTAGTATGTAAGGCGTTTCACATTTTCTAGGAGTTACAAGAACTAATCAATAGAATTAATCACATCATTCATCTCTTACATTTTTCCTCTCTGTATAGGGCATTTTAGCCTTTAAATTTGCTGCTCGAACCAAACAAGGACTAATCAATAGAATTCTACTGACTTGATTGTTGTAATCACTGAACAAAACAGAAAGAAGAAAACTCCAAACTAGCACAAACATCTACTCAAGAGCTCGAAGCGAAACACGAACGTGTCATAAATTTGGAAAAGCAGGTGAAGGAGTTGGAGGTCACAGTCTCTAAAGAGGTATGAATAAATTCTCGATTTCTTGCCATACTAGAACTAATCACATCATTCATCCCTTACATTTTCCTCTCTTTATAGGGAGACGGTTCGGGTAAACTCAAAGACGAACCCGAGGTGAGAAGCCGAGACATAGGATCAAACTTCTCATCACCAACAAAAAGAAAGAGCAAGAAGTCTGCACCATCAACACCACAAACACCTTCAACCTCAACAGATGTCCAGGCTAAACCCATTGAACCACCCTCAGTTCTTACAAACGTCAAGCTGGTCCTCGGAATCGCTCTCGTCTCCATCATAATTGGCATAGTTCTTGGTAAAAGATACTAAGTTTTGATCTTTGCAAGTTTCTATAGCTTGAGGTCTTGGATTGGTTTTGGGTACCATAGCCTTCTTCTCCATCAGCTAAGGTGTAAGAAGAGATGGTTGTTTTATCATTTGATGGTTTTCATGTAAATCTTGGTAATTTTGGTCTTGTTCAGAATTTTATTTTATTGTTTTGTACTTTGCATGGTAATTTAATATTTTGTTATCTCAATTTTAGAAGTCAATTATACTAAGGGCCCGTTTGGTTTTAACTCCGGAATCGGAAACGGAATGGAAACGAATCTAGTCCTTATGTATACCCTTGTGCATGAAAGTTTTTAAAATCATTCATTGTGGTTTGAAGTGATTAGAGTTGAATTTGATACTTTTGATATTCTATAAGGAAACAAAATGCGGGGGAAGTGCATTTTGCATGAAAATATAAGGAATGATTCCATAAATTTTCATGAATAAAGATATACATAAATTTTCATGAATAAAGATATACATATAGACTAAATTCGTTTCCATTTCGTTTCCGTTTTTGGAGTTTGAACCAAACGGGCGCTAAATGCAATGAACTTACGTGTTGTTTGGGCCTAACGTAAACAACTCCACTAAACGTGTAAATTGTTCTTTTTTTGAATTGTCTTAATGTACGTTCCCGCAGTTTCCTCCACTTGAAGAGCAAAATTTGTCAACTAATTTCAACCTATAATCAAACACCTAACCCGCACACAAACCACAATTAGCATGTAATTAGCAAAGTGTTTACCTGAATGTAGAAAGTTTTGCGCAATGCCGAACACTAGAAGACTCATTTTACTATCGTTACAGTAAAAACTTTCCGTTTTTAGAAAGAATTTCGAACCGATAATTTTTTCTACATTTTTGTATAAATTAAATTGTACTTTTCTTACTAAAATCTTGTAAAATAAGAAAGATTAAACTCATTCTTCCAAGACACATAATAAAAAAAAAAAGCAAAAAGTTTACTTTTTTAAATTTTTTATTCGATCTTATTTCCTTCCTAGTTACTCATCGAGTCATTGGTATCTTTCTAGTATCTTTTGGTACTCGAACATTGTAAGTTATCAAAAATTCATGCATTTGTTGATTACGTTGTCCAAAATTGAAATTTTTTAGTTTTTTTGGTTCCTAAAATTCCTAAGAGATTTGCTAACAATGTATTTGACATTTTTTGCATGCAGAGAATTTGATCTTTATAAGGTTAGGGATCCGAAGGTGAAGAGATTCATGCAAGAATAGATTTGCAAATCGAAGTGTTGCCTAATAAACCCTTTTGGTTGATAAAAATTTATTCATCACCAAACCAAAGACACACATTTTAAGCTAAGAGGTCATGGAGGCGATTGTTTCTTGGCTTGTCATTGCAATTTCAATCTTGTTCGTCACCAACAACTATTGTTTTGCAAGAAAAATGTTAAGTTCCTTCCTTATTTAACTTTTCTCCTTTAATTTCGTTATAAGTGCTTTTGGAATTGATAAGTTGATAGAAAAAGAATTTACCATATTATGCATTAAGTTGATAAAAAGAATATGATGTGGCATTATACACTTTGATGTTTAAACTGCTTTAGTTTTCGAATAAAAATCCCAAAGTTATGGTAATTTCTTGCATAAAAAGCTCTTACCAGGTAGAGAATTTGATCTTTAAATAAATTGTTGAGATTAGGCGAGATTAAAGTAAAAAAAAACCGTGTGATTAGTGGAAGAAGTATTCGGCGGTATAGTATATATTCTGTAATTTGTTGTCATGTTTACAGGACAAGAGTTGTTTACATATGAGTTAGTATATATATATATATATATTCTACTTGATAATTGTTTTCCCATTTCTTAATTAGTTTGTTTTGTGGTTGTATATGTAAATGTTTGTCATCAGACAAGAAGAAGTTCCTGAAGCAAAGTTAGGGAGGCATTCCGCGGTTAATGTGCTCTCTACGAGCAATTATGTACGTCGATCTCTATATAAATCTTTATTCATTTACTAGCGAGCCTAAAACCCGTTTAATTTGCGAAAAATCCACCTTAAAAGCATAATTCTTATCGAATGACCTAGTTTGGATGACTTGGGGAGTGCTTTGCATTTTGTGGGATATGTTGAAGTCAACGCATCCCGACAATGTCAAATACACTTTTAAAAAAAATAAACGTCTTATCGGTTGAGGTTCATTATAAGGTGTAATTGTGACATAACTTTGCATGGATTTGCAGGTGGTAATGGATAATGGCATAACTCAAGTAACATTCGCGAACCCGGGTGGCTATGTGACGAGCATACGTTATAATGGAATCGATAATTTGCTCGAGGTTAATAATGATCAGGACAATAGAGGGTATAACATCAATAAGTCTTAGTGGCTCCCTCTTGATTTTCCGAAATACATTTGAGATGATAATATTAGTACAAGAATTGTAATGTTTTCGTGTGACAATTCAGGTATTTCGATGTAGTTTGGGATACACCCGGAAATTGTAGTACTATCAAGAGCGGCGATTGTTCTGACTGGTAACTTCAATCATCTCTATAAATTAATTTTTTCACTTTGTCTGAAGTATATAAAAATTGACATTTTTTAAGATTAAAAAACTATTATTGAAATTGTTAAAAGTCGTATATGCCTAGTATAATTTCGGATTATTATATCGAATAAAATGTGATTTTTATATATCAATTGGTAATACGATACGTAAGTTATAACATCATATGATAGACTCACTATACGCTGCATTGTCAAGATAAGACATTTTCATCGACACCGATTTTGACCAAAAGTATGTCAACGCAGGATGCAAACAAAGAACTTCAGGGTCGTAAGAAAAGCTAGCGATAGATCCGAGATTTCGTTTTATACCAAGTGGAATCAAAGTACATGGAAAACAGATTCTCCTAAGGCTCCACTCAATGTAGACAGAAGGTATGTTTAGATTCTTTAGGGTTGTTTATAGTATAATTGTTGAATGATTTAGTAAAAACGGGAAGATTTCAAGTCTAATGTATAAGATCGATGAGCTATGGTCAATTGACTTTAGTATGAAACGCATTGTGTTTATGTTTTGATTTTGGGTCTAATGCGCATGTACGCTTATATGGATATGACCTCCGCTCTCTAAACCGTATGTGTTGGACTTTACAGAATTATATATTTGTTATCATTCCATGTTATGATTTAGAACCATATACGTTACAGGTATGTCATGTTTAAAGACCTTGCGGGATTTTACTCTTATACTATCTTAGAGCGAGAAGCATCTTATCCGGAAACCAATATTAACCAAATAAGAGTTGTCTACAAGCTTGATAAAGACAGGTAACTTGAATTCATTATGTTTAAAATGTTATCTTATAGATATAGTTATAGGTCAACAATTGTGTTATAATTTATTGCTTAATGTAGGTTTCACTACATGGCGATGTCGAATGATAGGCAAAGGTTCATGCCAATGCCGAATGATCGCGCCACTGGTGAGGTGCTCGCTTACAAGGAGGCCGTACGATTGATAGATCCGGTGAATCCGGAAATGAAGGGAGAGGTATTACAACTTGAAAGAAATAATATGTTGACAAACTTTGATGAACCAATATAATGTGAAGTCCACGCGTCTTAAGTTGTACATATCCACCACTTTCTGTTCGGATTGAAATTACAAATTACATAATCAAAACATCTTTTTATCTGAAAATCATTTTTTCTAGTGAATTTGTTGTCACTAGTCTTTGGAATCATTTCGATCCTCATTCATGATTTAAAAATGACGGTCATTAAAATTAGTTATCCTTTCATTATATTTTTATAATCGATATTTGTTCAAAAAAATTGATCTACATGTATACAATGAACAATGTATTAGGTGGATGATAAGTATCAATATTCAATTGAAAATCACAAGAACAAATTACACGGATGGATAGCTTCGGATTCGAATCCAACGGTCGGATTTTGGATAATAACACCAAGTGACGAGTTTCGATCAGCCGGTCCTTTCAAGCAGAGCCTTACTTCTCATACCGGTCCTACTTGTCTCCAAGTAAGTGTCATAGATTTCGTAAATATATAAAGAAAACACAAAACATACATTGCTTGTTATACTAATAGTTAAAGACCTCGGGTTTTACAGATGTTTCATAGTTATCACTATGCGGGTGAAGGCATGGCGATTGAGCTCAAGCAAGGAGAACCATGGAAGAAGGTCTTTGGACCTTTTCTTGTCTACTTGAATTCTAACAAAGAAAACGCGGCACTTTGGCAAGATGCAAAACGTCAGGTGATTGTTATATGTCCAAAAGTTCATCTTATAATATACATTAATATTTGTTACATAACATCTTTTAATCATGATTGATCTTTATTTGTACATACAGTTGACACAAGAAATACGTTCTTGGCCTTATGTTTTCCCGTTATCCGCGGACTATGTTAAGCCTAAACAACGCGGATCATTATCCGGTCAATTATTCGTAAAAGATAGGTATTGAATGCGTAACTTTTAATGCACAAGTTATGTGTTCACTCTTTAAAACATTACCTTACTCATGTTGAATTTCGACATTTGGATAAGATTTGGCACGAAACTAGTTACTCCGGCAGCCAATGCTTGGGTTGGTTTGGCTCCAGTAGGCGAAACGGGTTCATGGCAAGTAGAAACTAAGGTAAGTGAATGAAGCTACACAGTTTAAAGAACAAAAATATGACTTAAGTTGAACTAATGAAGTGTTTTATATGTTAGGGTTATCAATTTTGGGTGCGAACGGATGAAGATGGAACCTTCTTTATCAAGGGAATACTAAATGGTACCTACAACTTGTATGCCACCATCGTAGGATTCATCGGTGACTACAAATACAAGACGGACGTGTTGATCACGACAGGTCTAGCTTCCTCGACGTACAATGATCATATAGTGATAATTTTCGCGTTTATTTACAAATCTTGCTTATCTAAAAGATGTATACATTGATTTGGATGCAGGAAGGCATGTAAGTCTAAGTGATCTTGTGTACGAGCCACCAAGAAATGGCCCGACGTTGTGGGAAATTGGTGTCCCGGATCGGTCAGCTGAAGAGTTCTTTATTCCTAATCCAGATTCGGATTTGGTTAACAAGTTGTTTTTGAATAAGACTCGACATAAGTAAGTTTGAAAACTTTTTAATATCTCACGTTAAAAGAATATATAAGGTTGACGGATTATTTTTTTTTTTAATGTTAAATTTAAAGATTTTTTTTGCATGTAAAACAGATTCAGACAATATGGTTTATGGGATCAATATAGTCAACAATATGCTAATAGCGATCTCGTTTACACCATTGGTAGAAGTGAATATAGTAAGGATTGGTTTTTCGCTCATGTCGTAAGGTATTTATCCAGTAATATTAATCAAGTAACCAATATACGGTTTATGTAAGCTCATATGATGAATATGTTGTTATCATTGTTGTTCTTATTTGGAGTGCAGGAAAGAAGGTCAAGTCTTAAAACCCGCAACATGGCGGATTGTATTTCTGATAGTAAAACCACAAGTCAATACGATGTACACTCTTCGTATAGCAATAGGAGCTGCATCATCTGCGGAAGTGCAAGTTCGTATCAATGACCCGGCAAGAGAGACACCCCACTTCACTACAAAGTTAATTGGCAAGGATAACGCGATTGCTAGACACGGTATACACGGCTTGTATCGGTTATTCAATGTGGATGTACCTTCATATCTCCTTCGTCCCGGAACCAACACAATATATCTTACTCAAACGAGATATACATCAATATTTAATGGAGTAATGTATGATTATATCCGGTTAGAAGGACCATCCGGAAACACTTGAAGGGCATCGATGCAAGTTGTTCTTGGTCAGAACACAGTTATCATCAATCATGTGGTACGTCTACACTTGAAAGGTTACCCGCTTTTTCTCGGGTATTGAGGATGGAGCCAAAGGTTATACATGAGTCGGTACAAAATATTTTCCTCAACGTAATATAAACAGAAGAACATTTTCCGTTTTATACTTAGCCGATGTACTATAATACTTTCATACTCCCGCTTTCTCGTGACAGTTAGTCCATAGACCGTCCATAAACCGATTGTATTGAAACAAAATCAGTAAGCATATTTTGACTTGTGATTGCTGATACATATTGACTTTGAGCATGTCATTCTTGAAGTCTCTTGTTTGACAGGAAATTGTAATTGTTTCAACGCTCATCATAATTGCTAGTCAACTGTTTTGATGAAGATATTTTGCTAGCTTTCGGTTTCAATTTAAATCTTCACTTATTATTCCAACCGTTACGCAAACGATTCTCAATATGTTTAGGTTTCACTAAATACTCCGAAACCAATTGGGTAAGTTCTGGATTTTAATTTAAGGGCTTGTTTGGTTTAACATAAGCAAAGGCATACGAAATAAGAAAAAATCAGTACCAAATAACGGTAATTAAGAAAATTTTTAACACGGTAACCAATCTAACCCCAAAGTTTTCATGTTTTGTTTTACTAACCACTTAATTAAAAATAAAATCAACACTTGTTGTTTTTTGAAAATAAAAAGCAGATCGATCATTCGAAGGTGCCCGTCCAGTGGGTCAAAAAGCCAAAATAGATCGATAGTCGGTCTAATCGTTATGAAGGAATACAGACAAAGGATAAAAAAAAACGCAAAAATACTGAATCCGAAAATAAAAAAGTCTTCAATGAAAAGCAATATGATTCAACCAATCGAAGATATCGTAATAAAACGTTCATCTTTTTTCGAAGTAGACAGGTAGGAAGCCAACAGTGGACCCCTCAGGTTTGTACCGAAAAAGAAAAAAAAAACCCTCTTATTTGGTGATATATGCCCGTTTGGAAGCACCGAGAATCATTTCCGGTAACGGAATGATTCCGAATCAATCAAAAACCATGTTTGGTTAGAGGTTTTTTAACACATAAAAGTAATCTCATCCATTTCATTTCCTTTCTCAACCCTTATTCGATTCCATTCCGTTTTCATTCCACCCTTATTCGATTCCATTCCGTTTCCATTCCACCGTTCCAACCAAACGGGCACATAATATCTTTGGTATAACTAACACGCATATATTCATACAATTAAATTGTGTACATTCATTTACCTATATAAAATTCTTATATGGCAACTCGCATTTAGATTCATGCAACTTATTTAGTTGAGACATTTCAAATATTCATGCAACTTATTTATTGAGATATTTCATAAATTTTGATAGCTTCAACAAGAAATAATAAAATAATTACTCTTTTTTTAAGGAAAAGAGAAAGCTTTCTGCTATGGCATTTTGTCTCATCTTCCCCTTCAATGGTGCAAGAGATTTGCAGGTAATATGAAATTCAAGTAAACGACAAAACCTAAACGTAATACAAATGAACATTCATCTTCATCTAAGCTATGTTTTTTTGTCCTTTTTTAAATTTCTCTGAATCACTCTTTTACCCTTGGAAGATCACCCGATTGGTCTCACTCTCTGTACAATCATGATCCAGATACTTTTATTTCTCGGTTCTGGATCGGGTAGAAGAGCCGGGTCGGGTCGGGTTTAGAGGATTTTTTTTATCAAAAGAAACGGATTCTTCCATTTTCGGATTTTCCTATTCGAACTTGCTAACTCCGATTCTGCCATTGGTGGCGGTGGCGGAGGGGACGGTGGCGCTCCTCATCCCACCGGCTATCTGCGAGCACATCATGCTCCCATTCTCTTGCTCAGCCATGTAATTTCTCACCTCATTTTTTATCATCTCTTTTAAAACCATCACCAGCTCGGCGCTGAATGGCACGAACGGTTTATCCTCCACGATCGGAGCGGCAACCGGAAAACTCGGCTCCTTCACTGGACCACTTAAATCCAAGCTCAAATCAACCGGATCGGAATGCGAACCAGGTAGAGAGAGACAGAGATCGGTGTTCGCAGGAACCTCCGCCGGAGTTCTCGGAATCGGGCGGTAAACATGAACACTTGAATCACTAACATCAGATCCAGAAGGACTTCCTGGAATAAAACTCAAAACCCTACCGAAATCAACACCATCGCTCATCGCTCTCTTCAACGGCCGCGGATCATGAACCTCCTCCTCATCCTTCTCTTCTCCAGTCACCGCCTCGGTATACCGTCGACGCTTAAGAGTCGAATTCCAATGATTCTTGATCGCGTTATCAGTACGACCATTAAGAAGCCGAGCAATCGTCGCCCATTTGTTCCCAAATCTGGCATGAGCGCGAAGAATCGTCTCGTCTTCATCAGGCGTAAACGCTCGGTGCTCCACTTGAGGAGAGAGCTGATTACACCATCGAAGCCGACACGATTTTCCAGATCGACCGGGTATCCATTTGCTGATGAACGACCAGTTCCGTGGACCATGTTTGTGGACCAAGCGGGTTAGCGTCTCGTCCTCCTCGGAACTCCATGGACCCTTGATCCGATCCACTTCCTCAATCCGGTTCATGTTTGAAACTACGTCGTTTTAGTGGGGGTTTACGGTTTTTCTGGGAGTTGGGAGAGGAGAAGGGTGGGCTTTATAGTGGGGGAGAGGAGGGTAACGGAAGAGGATAAGGAAGGCAGTTTATTAAATAAAAAAAATAAAGAAAAGAATAAATAAAAAATAATAAAAAAATGGTTAAAATGGAAAAAGAAAAGGACAAGTAAGCGGTTGGGAAACAGCTGGAAAAGGGGACACGCATCACATCGGAGCAGCACTGATTAGCATGAAGTCGCGCACACACGATGACACCAACACCAAAATATACTACTCATTTACTCCTCTACCATACAACTCATCTTCTTTTTTTTTAATTTCTTTTTTTTTTTATGTCGTTTTCTGTTCTTTTTCTTTCTCTTTCTCTTTCACTTTCATTTGTACTGTCCGTCCATCCGCTTCTCAATTATTGACTTCTCAATCCTCTCTTATTTGAAATTGAACCGGGTTTGAACCCAACGAAATATCTTTGAACCGGGTTTGAACCGGATAGTAATGACCAAGTTGTTTTCTTAAAAAAAAAAAAAAAAAAATTGCATGCCTTCAATGTGACCTAGTCCGGTCCAAAACCGAATCTTTTCTAGTTTTCTTTTAAACAAAATTGTGAAAAGGGTAGAAAACAGCCGGGCTCGAAATATTATTGGTCAAGATTTGTCTCGATGTTGACTTTAATAGTTCAAGACCGGACCGGAGTTTTTGGTTCGTTTTTTCCGGTCCGGTCCAAATCTACGCAACTCAATCTTTTTTAAGTAATGGTGTTATTTGCCAAGGAGTAATAATATACATGACCCAAAAATTGTTTCAATTGACAAATCACGCACGATGTGTCTCATCCCGTGTGTATATATATATATATGAAAGACCATTCAAAATCCCAGATATGCATGCTTGATGCAACCATGTAAGAAAATGTTATCCTCACCGTCATGAAGCCCAGATCACTACTAGAAAACGGAGGGTTACAAACGTTTTTTTACACATATTTAGGCATTTAAAAGCGTCCATAGTCGCATTCTCTATGCTTTTTGAATGCGTCATTTTTTTCTGCCGTCGAGTATTCTCAACGTTTTTATATCTCAACATATTCGACTTTTTGAGATATAAAATTCATCAATTTTAACTAGGATTGTAGTTTGAGACAAGCTACTCGGTGTCGACTCGTCAAAAGCTCAGCTCGAGCTCGTTCACTTTCTAAACGAGGCAAGTTGAGCCCATTATAAACGAGCCGAGCTTTAGCATGTCAATGCTCGGCTCATTCGGCTAAAATAACACTATAGGGACATTATTTTAGCCGAGTTATTCGGGCTCGGCTCATCAAAAGCTCCACTCGAGCTCGTTCACTTTCTAAACAAGTCAAGGTTGAGCACATTTTAAAGCTCGTATAAATTTTAGCCTCGACAAACGAGCCAAACTTGAACATGTCGATGCTCGGCTCGTATTACCGCCCTAGTTTTAACTCAATACATGTATATAGTTTAAATCAAAACTTACAATAAACGAGCACAAATATCATTTTATTTGAGGTATCGTAGCCATATGAATTACTATAATTCGCAAGACGAAGCATCTTCATATATGTATACATGCATTGTATGTGTTTAAGTTTTGTTACGTGTGACTTTGGTGCGTTACAAAAGTTTCCACTTGTATATGTTAGGTACAAATTTGCAAATCTATTAGGTATTA
Organism: Fagopyrum homotropicum; assembly: GCA_033239125.1. Classification (NCBI taxonomy): domain Eukaryota; kingdom Viridiplantae; phylum Streptophyta; class Magnoliopsida; order Caryophyllales; family Polygonaceae; genus Fagopyrum; species Fagopyrum homotropicum. The sequence continues at coordinate 144,243,076 of BSWB01000005.1, forward strand.
TAGATCAAAACTTATCCAGGGATTAGGCATTTGGGCATATCCATATGTAAGATATAAATTAAGCTAACCAAAAGGATTCATCAATAATAGAATATATTTTCCAACCAAGGCATATCTTAATAATGTTGATTTGTAAAAGCTTTTCCTAATTTAGATATTTAAAATTTCTTTTCTGCCAATTTATCCATTTTCTATCATAATTTTTCTAAAATTTATCCTTTTTTTTTTCCTTTCTATGTTTGTGTTAGAGTGGAACAACGATGACCACTAGACCTTTTCATATTTGTTTTAGTTATTTATAAGAAATGTTGCAATTAAAATTTAAAATAATGTTACAACTTCATTATGAATATATCATATATACTAATATTATATATATACCAAAGTTATAGTAACTAATGTCAAATTTTATACCAAGAGTAATTTATGGATTATATTTTATAAAAAAAAACTCCATTTAGTAATTTTCACAAATACTAATTTACAAAGAGAAATTTCGTTTCATAGAATTTTCAGATATACTAATTCACAAAAGAAAAAAAACTTCTAATAGTTTTAGAAAATACCTAAACCCGCCAATGTATGTGATGACATGAATTATCATCTTAGTATAGACACACATATATGTATTTTTTTTCCTTTCTTTTACATGCATAGACATAAGATTCATAGCAATTGAGCACATATTTGCCTATTTTGTTAGAATAGAGATCTACACAAAGTTTTTATTGCAATTGTAGATAAATTGGCGCAATTTGGAGCGGAAATGAAACATTCATGGGCAAGACATCAAGGTGGACCATAAGGGAAGCATTCTGAAGCATAAAAGGAGGGATAAGATATCATAAAAGGAGATAGAAGGAAGAGCTAAGAGATAACACGCTACAAAGTATAAATCTCGGGTCATTAGAGTAAATCTCGGCCGAGATTTTGTACGGGCTTGACCGTGTTTTAGTGTAAACGGCTCAAAACCCTAACTTCTTCTATTAGATAACATGGCTGCAATATTCAAAACGAGGCGAATTGGATGACTGATTAGAGGCAATTTAACATGGCTTGACACACCGTACGACAACACTTTGAGAGGTTACATTGATTGATCAACAACAACATTGAAGATTGAGATAGATTGTGAAAGATTCTTGGAGAATACTTAATTTTTAGATTTCGTTGTTTTGGAACACAAGACCTGAATCTTTGTTATTGCTTTCATACGGATTTTGATTATTGAAGACACGTTGTTAAGTATTTCTTATTTCTCTTTTGGTTTTATTAGTTATTTTGGTATCTTGATTTCATAAATCTATCTTGATTTGAATATGTGTGTTGTTGGCTAAAACCCTTGCGATTCTAGGGTGATTGGTTGATTGTTGTGGTTTAGATGATGATAGACTGAGCCTTTAAGTTTAGATTGGACCATGAGAGTTGTTTTTACCTTCGTAGAACCAAATCTCGGTATGTTCTTGAGAATCTTGGCCGAGATTTCACCAAGAATGGCCCGTGGTTTCTTCCGTCGTGCCGTTTATATCCTTAAACCTAGGTTATAGATTGTCCAAATTCTACCATGTTGAGCCTCTCAAGCTTACATCCAAGTTTGGGTAGAGACTTATCCGGTGATTCTCTTTCTTGGTTGTCAAAGATGATGAGTTCTAGGTAATAAAGATTCATCCTTTATTAGGTTTGAGTGTGTCTTCCCCTTGCATTTGTGAGTTAACATAGAGACTTACCCGGTAAAGGTTAGTTTTATTCCCTCAGGTTGAGTGGTTGGCTTGAGATTATAGTTCATTTCCCTAGATCCTTGAGACTCACCCGGTGATAGGACCTTTGATTTGGGATAGTGGATAGTGAGACCTCCCCGTGATCTTTCCCACCTTACAAACATCTTTCCTTTGCGATCCCAGCTTTGTCCATAGATCTTTAGAAGTCTTGAATCGAAAAGAATTAATTAGGAAAATAGCACCTCTTAAAATTATCTTTTGTAAAGTAGGCTTCTACATAAAAGAAAGAAAAAGTAGGTATGGAAACTAGAAAATAGGGGAAATAATTGCTTTAATTGAATAATGGTGATTAGATGTTTACTTTTAGTTTAAGTATATTTTTTACATATTTATCTTTTACCTTTTATTTTTGGTTAATGTAGTTAGTTTGATGAAATTTCAAGTCCATGAATGTTTAATTTTTTTGGGTGACATTGTTTTCGTTACCCAAATATGAATTGTAGTATTTTTCTCATTATTGGGTATATGTTTATTGTTTTTGTGGGATGTTTCTTATTGTTGAGTATGCTTAAAGTGATATTTTTGGGTATGTTTTATGGTTATCCAAACCGTGTTACAAGAACCAAATGTCATTTGGTATTGATGTTTGTGTACAATATCGATTTGTGTAAATTTTGGTTATGACAAATTCAAATTGGGTATATTTTTATACGTGTATTGGCTTTGTAGTATATTTCTTATTATTAAGTATATTTAAAGTGATATCATGGGCATGTTTTATGGTTACCCAAAATGTGTTATAATGATCAAATGTCAAGCGAATTTTTGGGTAATGACCAAATGTCATTTGATATTGTGTTTGTGTACAATATTGAGTTTTGAAAATTTTGGGTATGACAAATTTAAATTGGGTATGGATTTTGTATTAAGTGATGTTTAAATTGGGTATAAATATAAAATATTATCCAATTTATGGATATTGTTTTATTTTGATATTTGATTTATTGGGTATGTTGTTTTCGAGTATGTTTATGTACTTTGACAAATTTATTTTTGGGTATGATTGTGACATTATTTGGGTAAGCGAATTTTTGGGTAAGCGGATTTTTGGGTAAGCGGAGGGCTGCGTTTTTTTGCCACAAATTCCCTCCAAATGTCAATCAAAAGTGTCACAATCAGCACTCACATCAGCCATCATCACTCTTGTCAACTTTTTGTCCTATTTATGAATTAGTCTAGTAAAGTAGGAGCCCTATTTCTCAATTTGTAATTGATAGGGCCTAAATTTCAACTCTAGAATGTAAAATACCCTAAATGTCAATTCATCCAATCGAAAACCACAATTGGATACCTTGATCTCTAGAATATGCACTTTCCCGATCATTGCTTTTTGTTCTATTCAGTCATCAATATTCGCAAATTGTCTATCTAGATTGCTTTTACTATTTTTTTTCACCACAGTCCTTGTGTTCGACCCTAGAGTATTTGCCTTTATTGCGATTGATCCGTACATTGTGGCTTCGCTTATTTGCTTTATTTCCGGTATAAAATAAAGACTTATTTTCGTTCATATACACACACATCTGAGAGCGAGCAATATGCTCTTACCCTGTTTCTCCGTATTAGCTACATTTTTCCGATCATATTTGTCAACAAATTTGTTCAGTTATCTTCACCAATGTGAATTATGTTGAATGGTCGATTTCCATGACTCATGTCTTTTGTTGTGAGAAAGAAGCTTGAGTTCATCACGGGTACAAGTAAAAAGCCATGTGTAATACAAGATTGCATTTCGTGGATGGTGATGGGAGCGGGTAAAACCTGAAATGCGGTATATTGGCTTCATTAGATGATCAAAAGGCTGAAGCCTCATTTTTCTCGTCTAGTCACGGCCAAATCTTCTTCCCTCATCCATCACCGGTTAGACCACTCGTCCACCACCTCCACTGATCCTTGCAACATTTGTCATTTAGTCAAGCTCACTCACTCTCCTTTTCCTACAAGTTTATAGCGTGCTTTATTGTTATTTGATTTAGTCTCTTTTAATAAATTTAGGAACCCTATCGAGTATCGAGTCTTGACAACTTCTAGTTATTCGTATTTTTGACAATTATAGATAATTATTCCCATTACACTTGTATTTAATTGCTCAAAAACAAAGTCAATATACATTATGTTATCTTCAGTTTTTCCACTATAATATCGACTTAATTCAATACCCATGTTAAAACCCTTAGAGGTGACAAGGCCAAATAGTTGTTGGATCTTAAACCTTGTTTTCGCTCCAAGGAAGTGTTTTTAGAAATCTCTTGCACCTATAATCCATAATAAAATAATCGGATAAAAGAAGACATCGTTACATCTTTAATGTCGCTCGGACCCTTATATTTCAAATCAATTTACTTATTACTTTTCGGGAGAATATATATTTATATTTCTTGTTATATTATAAATCACACTCTTACACTGGGTGTTATTTAATAGCAAAACGTATATGAACTTCTTCATTGTATCCCTTTTATCTTTATCTCATATTCGAATTTCGGATAATAAGTTATTGGTTTGTTCTCCCTACGATAAATGTTGTCTCTAGACACAAAAGTATAATTTTTAGGCTATCCATAATGTCAAAAAAGTTGAAAAATGTTAGACAAACAATAATGAGGAAATTGAGCTTCTAAGACATATTTTGTTTAATTAAATTATTTTTATTTTACTTCAAATTGTCTTGTTATACAATAAATAGAATTAAAATGGCCTCGAATTCTCTAAGGGCCCGTTTGATTCCAAATCCGGAAATGGAAACGGAATGAAAACGAATTTAGTCCATATGTATATCCATATTCATGAACTTCTATGGAATCATTCCTTGTGTTTACATGCAAAATGCACTTGTCTCCTCATATTTTGTTATCCTATAGGGTATCAAAAGTAATCAAATTCAACTTCAATTACTTCAAATCACAAGGAATGATTCCAACAACTTTCATGAATAAGGGTATACATATGGACTAGGTTCGTTTCCATTCCGTTTCCGATTCCGGAGTTCAAACCAAACGGGCCCTAAATTTCGATCCAAAGTCTACTTTTCCAAATCTATTTATCCAATATTATATTGATGTTTGTGATGACAAATAGGTGGACGGTGCTCTATACAGTGTCTTTTTACGATTATTTTCATTATGAAAATGATTTTTCACAACTCTTTCAAAAAATGATCCTAATGTGAACATTTATCTACACGTTTATCACGAACAAAGACAACCACGAACACTGCTTTGCATGATATTTTAATGAAAATTCCATATAGGGTTCTGTATTTTGGATTTTTTTGGATGGTAAACATTAATTTTATATTTTTTGGAATATATCCTTTATAACGTTGATAAGTTGATATGTTGATTTAAAAATAGTTACTAATAACACTTATTTTAAATATATAAGTTTTTGTGATAAATAACTTATCATTTTTATCTTTAAAATAAATAACAAGAAGAAATAATTAAAAAAAATATACTTCTTCCGCTTCTTAATATTTAACATCCATATTAAGAAAATTAAAAGTAAAAGATATAATATTTATTGATGCATAATATTAATAAAAATTATATAAAAATTATGGTAAAATATAAAGAGTTATATAATAACGGGAAGTGTTCAAGTAAGGCCCATTATTCCGGTAAGGCCGTGCGGCCGTCTGTACGGCCGACACGTGTCCCGGGAATTTTTTTTTTTTTTTTTTTTTTTTTAAAAAAAAAAACGAGTAAAAGTAATAGTTCAAAACTTATTATGGAATTGTTCATAACTTATAAAAGGATAGTTTATGAATTATAATAGAATAGTTCATAGTGTAAAATTTATAAAGGATTGAAAGTAATAGTTCAAAACTTATTAAGTAATAGTTCATAACTTCTAAAAGGATAGTTCATGAATTATAATAGAATAGTTCATAGTGCAAAATTTATAAAGGAGTGAAAGTAATAGTTCAAAACTTATTATGGGATAGTTCATGAATTATAATAGAATAGTTCATGAATTATAATAGAATAGTTTAAAGTGCAAAAATTTATAAAGGAGTGAAAGTAATAGTTCAAAACTTATTATGGGATAGTTCATGAATTATAATAGAATAGTTCATGGATTATATTAAAAAGTAATAGTTCATGGATTATATGGGAATAGTTCAAAGTTTATAGGATAATAGTGCATAAATTATAACATGGTAGTTCAAATAAATTTTCATTATTTTCAAAAAAAAAAAAATCATTTCAGAAAAGAGAAAAAAAAAAAAAAAAAAAAAATTTTCGGGACACGTGTCGCCCTGTCGTACGACCGTACCGCAATAAAAGGGCCGTACCTGAACATTTGCCTATAATAACAATAGAGTAACTAGTTTTTATCACAAACTACCCCTAAAATTGTGGATTTGGCTTCCTTTGATTGAACTTAATAAGAATTACGGAAAAAAAAAAAAAACAGATACAATTCTATTTATAAAATATTTAAATATTAATTATAATCATAATGTCATATATTGAACTAAATTTCAATTTTAACAATATATTAAAAAAATAGAAAGTCCGTTGAAGATAATAATTTCCAACATCGAAAGTTCGAGACTAGTATATAAGGTCGGTGTGATACTCCTTCTTTTGTCAATTGATTTTAGGATGGAACATCGTCGAGTTTATGTGTTGGGTTTGGGCCTAACGCGTATGTACTCGTATGCAAACGACCTTCGCTCTACGGTCCATCTGTATAGGACTTTAACATGGTATCAGATAGGCTAGCCTCTATTTGGCTTACGATTCTCACCTGTAGGCAAGTGTCAACTCGGTCATAATATATAAGGTCGGTGAAATATTCATATTACCATTTGGTTATCAAGGAACCTCATTGGATTTGCGTGATGAGTTCGGACTACCGCCATGTTCCCGCAAAGTCCATGTATAAAATTCAATAAAATATATATATATATATATAATCTTAAATTTTGGCTATTTAAAATGAGGTGAATAATTAAGAAGATGAAAGAAGATTTGATTTGATACTGTCGGTGTGTAGTTTTTGTCGTGTAGCTAGGTCAATCTCAAGAGAAATTTGTGTACCACTTTTAGCCTCAGGAAACATTGGTTGATTTTTACGTAATAATGGCCCAAGATTTGTACTATTCATGTTACGTAGCCATGGGACACGTATTGGATTTGCCATGACTAAATACATACTTAAACATCCATGACAGCTGCAACAAAATGGACATAAGTGAGCTACACACTTTATAATATTATTATTATTATTATGTGCCCACAACACCAATATTCATTTTTTTTCTACAAAAGTAGGCACACAAAAATAAAGCAAAAGCAATATTCTTTCATTGGGAGTCCTTTTTTAAATAATTAAATTGAGAGGTTGACAAATTATGTTCATTAAGAGTTAAGAGTTGGGGTTTGGGAAAATAACAAATTTTTCAGAGTTCAGACAGAAAAGCGGAGTTATGTGCATACGAGTGTACTAGATTCCGTGTTTAAAATAGAAAGAGTAGTCCACTAACTTTATATACAAGGCTTGGAATGTACCTACAGCTCAACTCAGATCATAAACATACTAATAAGGGACGGTCTAAAAAAGACATATTGTACTAGATTCCGTGTTTAAAATAATGGTTTTCGAACAAAATCACAATTAACCTAACTCATGTACAAAAGAGGATGCCTATAACCGAAACTTCTTGAATCTAAGACCTAAATTTTTTGCAAAAAATGAAAATTTTCAAGTGTACTTTCGCCGTTAATAACATTCTTGATTATGTATTAGAAATTTCCTGGTTGACCTTGACATGAACAATTATAGAACTAAAGTTGTGTTCACCAAACTTTTTAACAAATTTGGTCCCAAAAGAATGGGGCATTTGAATATCATTTGGTAAAATATATGGACAACAAGGACAAATACATATGCAAGAACAAAAAATCTCTATCAATCAAAGATAGGTTTCTCTCAAATTTCAGCATGAAAGAGTGTCTTCGGAAAAAAAATGCTTCAAAACTCCAAAAAAAAAAAACAACGACGAAAACAAAACAACTATCGTATAAAAACCGGGAGTGGGAGTGCAAGGTAAAACTAGACTTTGATGAGTTCATAATTATTAATGGACAGTGCTCATTTGACTATATCCTAAGAGACCACACCGGCCACCACCACTATATCTTTTGGTAGTGGTCAATGTGAAACTACCTATGTCATCCTTACTTAAAAAAAACTCATACTTTTAGGAGCATAACAACTAAAGTTTTTGGAATCACAGGACTAAAAATTATGGGTGATAATCAATTAACTCGTTCAACTACACTTAAAAATCTCTTTGAAAAATCGATTAAATTGTGTCAGATATCACTTTTAACCATCTAGTTTTGCTCACGTTTTTTGTGTCCATTTTTTTAGGAAAGTGAATAGTGAGACTAACAAACTCGTCCGATTGCTCATTCAACCCTATTGTCGTTATATTTTTATCTCGTGAATGTTTTCATTCAAAAGTCGAAACATTATCGTACAATAGTGTACCTAAGAATATGTCACACCCCGTCCATTTTCCGTCGTGTAATATATATATATATATATATATATATATATATATATATATATATATATATATATATATATATATATATATATATATATATATATATATATATATATATATATATATATATATATATATATATATATATATATATCGGTTCTTCTACACATTTATTTCCATTTGATTTTCTAACGAAAAATGGCTAATAGTTAGGATTCACTAAAAAATAGGTGATCCACTCCGGAAAAAACCTTTCCCGCATGAGTCACTAATCGATTTTAATATTTAATTAGATTAGGGCGAATAATCATTCCAATTAAGAATATAAGCTCGTTGCTTTTTATTTTCCTACAATTAGAGTCATAAGGCTCGATCCATGTATTCAATCGACCCAACGTTAAATGGGTTTCGTTCTAAACAGTCACCCAAAGTTCTTGTACCAATCTAATAAGAACAAACTTTTTTCAAAATTTATATATATATATATATAACCCTTAAAATACAGTCAAAATTAGCCTAAAATTTTTGGTTTATCTCAAAAATAGGTCAGACACATAGGCGGTGATGATTTGACCTAGTTGTTGACGTTTGACTCGGAGACAACCACAGCCTGTGAACAACTAACATGCTCTCTAGCCAGCTGTCACTTTAATTATTAATCACACTTTAATCCTTGGCTAATTGCTATCTCTAGGTTCATCGTATCCGGTTGAATGGATAGTACGATGGATTTTGTTCAACGTACGGATTGGAATCAAACGGATCGGATTCCTCTTAATATAAAGATTTTGTGGTAATTGTGTCACCGCTCTTATATTATAATGATTCTCCTCTCTTGTCAGTACGTAGCGTTTGGTCCAAAAGAATATTCTTCTAAACAGGATTAAGTATTAATTAATTATCCATTAATTAGTTATATAACCGATTTGTTTAGAGGAGACATTGTATCCGACCCATGCTAATGTATTATTACCTACTCCCAAATCCTTGGTAAATCTCCTAGTCAGTATTTTTATATGGATTATTTTAAATATTAATTGATACTTAAATCTCAATTTTACAATTATACGTTACATATCGCAACCATCACCTATCTTCCTTCTAGAAACTTTATACTTGTGTATTTAGGTTTTTTAGTATTTCGTTTGTAGCGGTTTTGCTATTTAATAAAGTGTATTTAAAACGTCAAGAATATCAAGAAAGCGTTCAAATTCTTTTTTAGAATACCGTAATTTAGGATTCAAGTTTGATAAAGTGAGTCACGGTAATTAGGAATATTTCCCTCAACCGACCGATACACCTAAATATATGTAATTAATACTAAAATTACAAAATTATAAAAGATTTATTATGTTCATGGTATAATAACACATTATATAGTTTTATATTAGATTTTTTAATATTTTTTTTTTTTAAATTCATAATTTCATAAGTTATCGGTCCGCATCAAACTATTGTCATCCTCAAGAATAACTTACGTCCTTTTTAACATAGACCCGGATACTTTTTCATAGACCCCGATAGTTTTTAAAATGTTATTCAATAAGTTATACGAGAACCTCAAGAATAACTTAAGTCCTTTTTAACATAGACCCCGATATTTTTTCATAGACCCCGATACTTTTTAAAATGTTATTCAATAAGTTCTACGAGAACCTGATGATTAACGATAAAACAATCTCAACGGGCTGAAACTAGATGGTTTGGAGATGAAACATTTTGTCTGAGAATGCGACCTACATGAGCTTAGCATCTCTAATACTATGTTGATTTTTTTTTATCTGACCGGTCTACTGACGTGAAAGATGCAAAGCCCACATGACTCATTCATATAACCAAATAGCAATAAAATTAGTAGTCCTTGTGATTATACTGTAGACAAATATGGTAGACCAAATATGTCAGCTACTCGATGTGGGACAATTGTCCACACATCTAAACACATGCTTAGAAGTTAGAAGTGATCACAAGTTCATGGCTCATGCCATATTTGGGGCTGTTTTGATTCTCTCAAAACAGACATTTTATGTGTTCCTGCAAAAGTGGTAATATTTTGTACACTTATTGGATATCTAGGAAATCAATCTTTGTCAAGACGATTGTTATTTCATGTAATTTTTTGAGCACTAATAGGCACAAAATGTGGTATTATATACATTTTTACAAACCAAGCTTCTTTGGTCTGAGGCAAGTAGAAGCACCTCTCAAATCCGGCATGACCCTCTTCTCCTCAAGCTTAGCATCCTCTTCCCTCGGCAAATCCATCGCCATTTCCTCGGCTATTTGTTCTTCAATATGTTTCTTGTGCTCCGATGATGACGTGTCAGAATCTTTGATAGAGAAGAACATGGGTCCCAGCTCAGCTAGCCAATGAGGCTCCACAGCCGTCACACATTGCATATACTCTTTCCCAGTCAAAACAAGCTCATGGTATACGACGTAATCTGGTGTGTAGCCCAATCCGTACAAAGCGCTACTAGCATGAAGGTGGCATGGCGTTCCGGTCCTGCAGTTAATGTACTTTCCTATTCCTTTTAGTCTAGCTGAGTTGTGAAAGTAAGCAGAGCAGATTGCTTTTCGAACAACGTCCCAGTCAGGTCCACAGGTCGTTAATTGGATATTCATCTGGTTAAGTATATCAAGGAGTTGGGATCTTACCTCCCTGGCTTTTCGTAATCCCTTGACGTGCAAGAAATGGTCAAAACACCAGCTTTCTCGATATTGGTTGGCTTTCCATTGCTGATAGATGTTAAGAAGTGTCAAATGGTCTGATTCCGGTACAAAGAACTTTTCTCGGGCTGCATCACTTTCTTGTTCTCTGTCCTTGGGTCGAAAGAACACAGATGGGACAGACAGCATGGATACAATTGTCAGGACTTCATTTAAGCATTCAAACCGCTCACCCATTAACAGCATCTTAGCAAGTGGCGGGTCTAGAGGGAGATTAACCATCTTCCGACCCAGATCGGTTAAACAACCAACATTGTTAAGGGCACCCAGGACCCACAACTGGTACATTGAATTGAGTATGTTTTCCTGTGGGGGCGGGTCCATGAAATCAAAATCCAGCCTGTCAATTCCAAGAGATTTGAGGAGCAGCACCACATTACCTAGATTTGTTCTCTGTATCTCAGGTATGGGACTAGGAAGCATTTCGGTCCGGTAAGCTGTATCAGTATAGAGTCGGATACAAGTGCCGGGTCCAGTTCTACCAGCACGTCCAGCACGCTGATTAGCAGCAGCTTGGCTTATAGGAAACACTTGGAGAGCATCCATACCCATCTTAGGGTTATATACCTTCATTTTACTGTAACCAGTGTCAATTACATAGAAGATCCCATCTACAGTCAAAGACGTCTCGGCAATGTTGGTTGCAACAATGCATTTGCGGGCCCCATTTTCAGCCTTTTGGAAGATTTTGGCTTGCAAATCAGCAGGGAGTTGGGAATACAAAGGAAGAATATGGAGATTTGGAAATGGTTTCTCAGATGAAGAGATACACTGCTCCATGCGCTCAGCTAGGGCATAACAGGCTGTCTCAATCTCATCTTGACCAGTCATGAAAATAAGGATATCACCCGGGGGACTATTCATGTGTATAATCATAGCCTGCTTCACTGCTGCCTCAACATAATCTTCACACGGTGTTTCATTGTAATGAACATTCACCGGAAATGTTCTTCCTGGTATATGGAAAATCGGAGCACTGAGAAATAGAAGAAAAAAAATCAATACAGCAACATTAAAGGTGCATAATGTTGAAAATATATACTCCAAGAAGCATTACCTTCCAAAAAAGTTTGCAAACTTCTCGGCATTTAAGGTTGCTGAAGTCACGATTAACTTGAAGTCCCGACGTCGAGCAACCACCTTCTTTAATATTCCAAAGAGAACATCTGTGTCCAGTGATCTCTCATGTGCTTCATCCATCACAATCACACTGAGAATAATTGGAAAACAACATCAGCCTCGTGTGCAACAGAAAATTTGTATTCGAGGATACTGTAACATCATATATTATGTACTTCGTTTTCCATAAAATCATATCTTACGTACTTCAATTGCAAAGGAACCAAATTCATACCGGTATTTTTCAAGTTCAGCATCTTTTAGAGTTTCACGCAGCAGTACTCCATCTGTCATATACTGCAACAAGGCAAACATTATAACAAAGTTCAGTAGCAGCTCGATACACAAACAAAAAGTCATCAACTCAGGTATATATGAAATTATCAATAGACTCATGGAAATGTGAACAACCTTAATAACGGTATTGGGGCCAGTAACATCCTCAAAACGAATAGCATAGCCAACTTTATCCCCCAGATCAGTTTCCATCTCTTCACCGACTCTTTTTGCTACACTCATGGCAGCTACACGCCTCGGTTGTGTGCACCCAACAATGCCATCTGAAGTATAACCATCCTCGTGCAGATACTGTCAACAAATTATAACAATTAGGGTTAAACGCAAACACATCACGTATAGGAAAATCACTTCAGTCTAGTAGGTTAGTATCCTGTTATTTTGTCTTGTTCAAAAATGGCTGGTGCAACAGCCTTCCTAAGAAAACTTTTTGGGATTGCTTCCTATAAATAAAAGTGAAGCTCTAATTCACTTTCAATAGAATAATCCAAGCCTTCAACATAATGCCGGTATTTTTGCTTACCATCATGATTAAGTCAAATAATAGCATTAGAGAGTCCTAATATGATACACCTCTTTCAACCGAGGAAGCAACAACCAGAATCAGTTGGATACCTGTGTAAGTTGAGTCGTTTTTCCTGAACCAGTTTCTCCAACAATCACCACAACTTGATTCTCCCGAACAACCTACCAACACAGAATATTAAGTCAAACAACTGGAGGTATCAACGATAATATGACGCATGTGTTCCACACATTTAATCAAATGCAAGTGAAAAAAAAAGGAACAAAATCAATAAAGCTGGGACTGAACTGTTTCAAACAAGATGTAAATCATGAATTAATAAATATCCAAGGGGAAATTTGAAACATAGCATCACATAATTTATAGAATTAAACCAAGACGACTTAAATGGATCGAGATGAGGGGGCAGATCAGGAATTGAAACATGATAACATTGTCAAGGATCGATAAGGTAACCTTCAAAATGTCTGAAAGAGTGTGTTACCCCATATTGGGCCTGCCTGGCACTAAGTGGTACACCACTTATGCAACAACAACAAAATAAGACAATAGAGCACAGGTTGAACAGGCTAGATGCAAAATTACACATCTAGAGGAACAAAGGCATGCATGAAACTTGACAAGATCCCGGGAAGAGGATAAAGCCATCAGTCCATGTTGTCAATCGTTGAATAAATAATCAGGCAGTAGTTCAATGATTAGAATTCTCAAGAATTGTTTATGCTACATAAGAGCTAGGACATACACTAGTTGTAACACCACACAGGAGACCACCAGAAGTCCAGAAAATTCAAACCTAATTGGCTCCGATGCAAGGACAAAAACGATTTGCAACAAACGTTAATTAGGGCTAGAAGTATGTAACGGTGTACTAATTGGACTGTTTTTAGACTTCCTCTTCCTTTTGCACTCAAACCTATATAGTTTTTTCCACAGGGTGGGGCAGAAAAAGAAGCCAAAGTAGGGACAGTCGTGCATTGATGACTAGCTCTAACAATCAAGAAATGCAATCCAGAGCCAGAAAGAAAAGGATATACAAAATAGCATAACAGCAGGCAAACAAATAGGTTCCTGAGATTAAATCGAACCTGTAACAACTCATCTCGTACAGAGAATATAGGAAGATACTGCCTCTGCTGAGCTATAGTTTTTGTCTTTGCAAACTCACTGACTGCTTCATCCTTCTTCAGGTGCTGAGTAAACTTGGCATCTTCGGTGAAATCAATTTCACCTTCTTCACCCCCTGTGTTTTTTTCTGCGTCAATCTAGGAAGAAATTCATGAACAGGTAAGAACAATGAAATATATCAAAAATACACTTCTCCTCCAGAAATAAGGGGAAATATGCAATACCTGCTCTGCTGATTTTTCAACACCGAGAATATCCCCAAGTTTAGAGCCAGCAAGCTCCCAAAAGCGCTGTCGTGATTTATTCATGCGTTGCTTTTCACGAACTTCTCTAACTAAATTGGATCCTTTACGGGATATAATGGCCATATCAGAATTTGGATCTTTTACAGGCATTATTGGATCAACTCGCTTAGTAGAAACATCATGCCAATCCAAGAAAGGAGGTTTTGTATCTGAGTGAAAACAAAAGAGGATTAATGTTACCAAAATACTCAATCAGCTAACGAATCATTTATAAATATCAATTTCTTTCCTGGCTGCTCTAGGACAAAGATGAACAATAAACTTGACTCACCATGAACTAAAAGAATAACCTTACGCTCCTCATCTTCATCAAACTCTGTCTGCACTTCTTTATTTCTAACAGCACCGGAACGTAAAAGCTGCCGATCTTCCCACCGTGCATTATCAGAACTAAACTGTGATAGCTTCTTGCTCAGAGCAGGGGATATAAGGGTTACATCTTTCCTAATCTGCATAGGAGTAAAACACAAAGCAAAGAAATGCACTGTGATCAAGAAACAAAGCAGATCAAATTATTACGAAGTTCAAACAGATTTGGTACTTACCAGTCTCCTAGCCAATTGGATTTCTTTCTTTTGGAATGAGGCCTCGTCATATAATAAACTATCTGAGTCAAATGATGTACTTCCTTCCTCTCGGTCATACCTTGAGTTTGAGACATCAAAGATGAGTATAGTCAGAGATACATATCATGAAAACAAGATTTTTCATATGGCTAGCCCATGCTTAACAATGTAAACTAACAAATTTATCCAGATAATAAAAAACTTTATACAGATAAGTATTATTTGGCCATAACTGGAAGTAGTTAGTACTTACCATGCACGGTCAGAGTTGTATTCCATCTCTAGATGCATGCTTTCGGTGATCTCTGGATTTTGTTCTGTGGCAGTAAGATCTCTATATGCTTCCTTGTCCTAATTTGGTAAATATAAAAAGGGTTATTAACACAGTTTTCTAGCCAACAGTAACAGTTGAACATTTGATTGGAAAAACAAATTTAGAAGCATACCTCCTGAAATTTTCCTGCAGAAAGCCTAGATTTGTCAGATTGTCCGCCATATCGAGAACTTGAAGATCGCACAGAAGAACCAGAAGCAAATATTGGAACTGGAGGGGAAGCAGCGATATCCCAAGGGGAAGCAGCAGTGCCTATATCAACAGTATCAGACGTCATAATGATGCCATCATATCAAAAAACTAAAATGGAGTAATCACTACATCAAAGCACATATTCAACAACAAAGGTGAAGGCTGATGTCGCCTACTAGAATTAGTGTAGATTTCACGGAGAGGAGAATATTACCACTCCCAATTTCCATCAACCCAATCATATATTCATATCTGCCTCTAAATTTGTATTTCATCTTGTCACTTTGGCATTCATAGAATCAATCATTCAATATAAACACATGCTCGAAATCAAATTTAGTAAATATAAAAAAAGAGCATCTCCTGTAAACCGAAAGTGGAAAAATGCTGGTCCGTTCAGTGCTGCGACAAGAGTTACAAATGAAAAAAGCCACAAATAAAGCCAAACACTGATAGTATTAACCTTCAAATCTTCCTTTTTGGGCCTGTATTGTTAACTAGTAAATTAGTTTATTGTAGTTTGAAACCAACTTTCTTCTGTCTCACATGTTTGAGTAGGATTCGAAGGAAATAAAAAGTTCCAGATACTTTCCAGCAACAGCTATGCATAGGTGTTTTGATGAAGCAATCATGTTCCTCTGGCCATGATTTTATTGTACAACGGCATCTCCCTCAATATTACCAAATCAAATTGAATTATTGAAAGAAACATAAAATCGTGACTCACCTGGTGTACCCCATCCCTCACATCTGTTTCTTTTTCTCCTGAATTCTGCATCATCATCTATTTCACGGTGACTATGCTCCCTTCTGCTCGACCCTCTACTATCATCACTGTATCTGTGCCTTGAGCTCCGGCTATCCCTTCTATAATTATCCTTGGAGACCCTCCTTTGACCACGGTGATCATCTGTATTATGTGAACGAGCTACTTCAAAATTTTCATATGGCC
The DNA here is from genome assembly GCA_033239125.1 of Fagopyrum homotropicum. Classification (NCBI taxonomy): domain Eukaryota; kingdom Viridiplantae; phylum Streptophyta; class Magnoliopsida; order Caryophyllales; family Polygonaceae; genus Fagopyrum; species Fagopyrum homotropicum. The sequence goes on from BSWB01000005.1 coordinate 144,259,526, forward strand.
GTGATTCATGATTCACATGACTTTTTGAAGAATGGTAAACAAGTTAACAAGGCAATTTTCAGCAGTAATAACTAGATTATCCATAAAAGAACATAAAGAGAGATACTGTTGATGTCATTTGAGATTTAGCTACTTGCCTAATTAATAATAACAATGAAAAAAATTCACAAAACGGTCTTTGGGCATATGCATTTGCATACAACTATAAAAGTAGGATCCAACAAAAAAGACTTTGTACGAACAGAATGGCCTACTTACAAGGAATATGATGTATGTACCTGCAAACTAGGCCTTTCATAATGTTTTTTTCCCAAAGACATAGACATCCGACAAATCTGGCGTGAATAACTAACTTGAGGAAACTAAAAGTAATGCTTAGTCGAAAACAGTTTTAAATATCCTATAGCCATGTTAAGCGACCAGTAGCCAAAGTAAAAGCATGAGATGAGGCTTGTGAGACAAATTAGACCAAAGAAACATTTTCTTATAACACATACAGAACAGTCCTACTTATTGGCTAAAGCTGATAAAAGCTATATACAATCATGCCAAAGCATAGTTCCACCAATGTCCAACAAATTTCAGTATGAATGCGCGAGCACATGAGATAGGGATCAACGGAAAAAAGCAAGAGATACAATCTACCTTCTCATTACATACATAAGATTCATTCACCGGATTTCCGCAAGAACATGTGCACACAATGGATTTCGGTAAGAATAATTGCGGAAGTATCACCACTATTCAATGGCTTTCAATAAGAATGCGTGCACGTGAAACCTCATGAACACTTGCATTACGATATTCCCTATACTGGATTTCCGTGCTTCTATTTATTATGTTTCTATCATCGTCTGTCTCACTTAGAGAAGACTTCTCCTCCTCTGCTCGTGGAGCCTTAATTTACCATTAAGCGTTGGTCTTCCTATTTGCCAGAGCAAAAGCGTCCAACCCTTAATATGTGGCAAATTCGGAATATTGATCATTATCACAGTATAATGCGCACTACAACAATCATGAACAACATAAATTACATTGAAGATTGCAAAAAATTTTACCATGTCTGGATTTCTCAGGTCGTCGGAAAACAACGCGACGATGGCCAGGAGCATACAATCCCCCGCCGGTAAGTTGCTCAGGCTCCATGTTGTCATTCCTCTTATTGTCGATTGGGCCGCAATCAAGACTCTGAAAAACATGGCAACAATTAAAACCAAGCCCTAACACCATCACCATGTAGGTGATGTAGAACCGCAACGGATATAGGTGCCGTCTCGCAGTTAAGAAAACGTTTGAGAGGTCAGGAAAATTTCCAATCAAGCGTTTTGAAACGATTTGCAGCAAACAAGCAGGGATCAGGACAAAAATTCTTCCAAAATAAGAGAAAGAGTAAACAAAGGAGATGATAAAGAACAAACAAAGCTCAGTACTCACATGTTTTGAGTCGTGAATCTTCAATATCCCGCCATCATCGCTGGTGGTAACCGTCTTCATCGTCCTCGCGTCTCTCTCGATACGGTCTCAATTCACGATCAAACTCCAGCTCAGGATATGGAGAATTCAAGACCTTTTCAAACCTGGATTGGGCTTAGATATAGAAACGGGTCTTGACCAAAGTTCAATTGAATTTATGCGGCGGGATTAGAACTGGGCCGGATATCGGGCGGGCCCATACTCGTTTTCATATCCAGCCCAAAATTAAAGTGCTCGGTTGGATAGTAACTACACATTATCAAAAATATAACATGACTGTGTAATTCTTACCAAAAAAAAAAGACAACTCCTCCAGTAAAAAAGTAAACACCTTGCATCAAGGGTGAACAGCTCCAATCAAATTCAGTAGCATAATTAGTCAATTAAATTGAGTCTAATTAAAAACTAAAAAGCTGAAAATTACTCGGCCTGTGATCTCAATGTTCCACTAGAAAACAAATATGATTAAAAAAAGAACAAGTGTCAAGATTTTCCATGGGTTGGGACGAAGAGCTGCATTGGTATAAGTCCCTGTCCCTGCGGCTGCGGAGATAATTAAAATAAGTAAATTCCAATATCGGTTATTTGAAAGAAAAAGGGTCTACGACTTACCGCACTCTCGAGTGGAGTTGGTGGAGGAGGAGCAAAGGCAGAGCAAGGCGGAAGTGTGGGTGTCAAAGCCGCAGGAGCCGCCGGATTGGGAGCAGCGATCGCAGCCGGTGTCGGGGACGGAGAAGGAGAACTTGATACCGTAGGTCCAGTCGACGGGGCCGATTCCGGTGAGGTCGTCGGTGTCGTATACAGTGGTGAAATGGGTGCAGTCGAGGATGTCCATGCTCATGAGCTTCATGGTGCTGTAGCTTGTGAAGCAGCAGGGTGGTGGCGGGGCGGTGGGCAGTGTGCTTGCGTTGGCTGCCATGTGGAATGTTTTGAAGGAGTTGCACGAGTATAGCTCGTCACACGAGTGACCGGAGAAGTTGAAACAGAGAGAGCTGTAGCGGTTAAGAAGAGGGGAGTCGAGGGAGCAATTGAGGATGGCGAAGACGGTGTCAGGGGATGGAGGGATGACGGCATACTGAAGCTCTGTCATGACGAGGTCGTGATGGGGCTGAAGGATGGCGCAGGTGGACATGTCGGGGTCATACACTGACATGCTCCGCTTGTCGTAGTCGATGGACTGAACCTTGTAGTTGCCGTTGGGCGTCACAAAGTAGAGATCGGTGGCGTTACAGGAGAGCATGTTCCGGAATTGGAGCGCACCGCAGCCGTCGTTTATGCCGAAGGGGTAGCGGATGGGGATCTCCCCGCATTGCATCTGGCACTCTATGGACTCCGCTGGGGGGAGGAGGAGGAGGACGCTCACCACCAAGAGTGAACAGAACCTCAGCTGCATCTTCTTTTTCTCTTGAATCTTTTTGGGCATCACACTCACACTCACACTCACACTCACACTCCTTTATTGAGTCCGCAGCACAAAGTCTTGATTTCACATTACAATATAACATCAACTTTTATAGGTTTGCACAAAAGGCAGCCATGTTCCCGTAATTTCCTCCATCTGCCTCTACTTATTCAAACATAGGACACCACCTTATCATTATTATTCATCATTCTATTCATCTTTTCAAAAATTTACCCACTCTTTTCCTCCACCAACTCAATCAAACAAATGTATTTTTTCAGCAATACAAAATTTGTGTACCAAAGTCGAGGTTATGACAGTTGATGATCGGTAAAAAAAACTCACGTACAAGTGTCTTGTGTTGGGTTGGCTTGATGAAGGCTTTTGAGATTCCAAATTTTTATGCAAGATCAAACAAATGTATTTTCCTGCAGAAAGCCTAGATTTGTCAGATTGTCCGCCATATCCAGAACTTGAAGATCGCACAGAAGAACCAGAAGCAAATATTGGAACTGGAGGGGAAGCAGCAGTGCCTATATCAACAATATCAGACGTCATAAACTCATAATGATGCCATCATATCAAAAAACTAAAATGGAGTAATCACTACATCAAAGCATATTCCACGACAAAGGTGAAAGTTGATGTTGCCTATTAGTGTAGATTCACGAAGAGGAGATGATAAAGAGCAAACAGAGCTCAGTACTCACATGTTTTGAATCGTCAATCTTCGACCTCCCACCATCATCGCTGGTGGTACAAAACGCCGCTACCGTCTTCATCGTCCTCGCTGTCTCTCTCTCGATACGGTCTCAATTCACGATCAAACTCCAGCTCTGGATATGGAGAATTCAAGACCTTTTCAAACCTGGATTGGGCTTAGATATAGAACGGGTCTTGACCAAAGTTCAATTGAATTTATGCGGCGGAATTAGGACTGGGCCGGATATCGGGCGGGCCCATACTCGTTTTCATATCCAGCCCAATATTCCAGTGCTCGGTTACACATTATCAAAAATATAACATGATTGTGTAATTCTTACCAAAAAAAAAACATAATTGTGTAATATAATCCCTTATCTAGATTAACTTAGGGGTGGTTTAGTTGTACTTTATCTGTGTTTTATTTAGTTTATAAATTCTAAATTTAATTTTTGCTTAAGTTTATTTTTGTTTAAAACCCGCTTTTGGCTTATGATTTTTTATCCAGATAATATTTGTTCATTCATAGGTATTCAACGTTATTGTTCGGATTTTTTAGGAGCATGAGAGCCCTTTGAAGTAAAATAAACCCAAAAAATAAATTTCAAGTAAACATTATTATCTAGTTTATTATATAAACACGTCGAGAAATAAATCTGAAAATAAACTATAAATTCATATAAACTCACTTAGTTTATAAATTCATATGACTCTTAGTACTTAAAACCGTGGGTTTCAACAACAATTAGACCATTTTATTTATTTTTTAAAAAAATGTTTTTATTTTTTCGATGCTAATGTGATTTGTTTCATTTCCGAACCCGAAAGTCCGTCCCGATGTCAGACTCAAGCGGTTACAGGCAAGGCCTTAGGCCTGTATGTCGGGTTGGGTCTTAGTCCAACTCAAATCCGAGTTTGTCCAGGTCTAAATGTTACTGCAAATGTACATAAGTTGTGCATTCTTAGAAGTATACATAATCGAGCTAGGTGATATCGGCCGAGGTCCCCAACCATAAAGGTGTTTCGCAAGGAAGAATGAAGCACGCTTGAGTGTAGCTAGCTAGTCACGAAGAATGCTAGCAATAGCATGCTTCTTGTTCTTGCACTGCAGTACTTACAAATTATTGCCTGCACAAAACTTGACCTCGCCCCATTTTCTTCCTTCAAAATTAAGATTTGTGTATTTGTTTTGGAAAAGGGATTCAAAATTTGTATATAGAAACGTGTTTAAACGTTTTTGAGATATAAGAGATCAGATGTATCATATTGATAACATAATAAGAAGTTGTGATTCTAATTATTTTTATAATGGATCCTCGTGTGTTTGTGCGAGAAGTTCATGTGGGACATTTATCCCTTACATGTTAACTACCTGAATTATCGAACGAGTTTCACATCTAATTATCTTTTTGTTGTTTGACTCAGTTTTGTACTTTAAAATTAATTATTATTCTTAAGGTATTTTTTACTCGATCAATATATTGGTTTGTTATTCACGTTTAATTTCTCTAATTATTCAGAACATTTCAATGAAATGTCTAAGTAGACGTAGTTAATACTAGATAAATCACTCCAATTTGTATGTCATTTTCACCATTTTTTATATTTTGTAAAACAAGACATATATTTCACGTGAGTGCGAAGTATACTTGTATACAACAACATAATAAATGTTCATTTTACCAACAAATATATTCATATAACATGGTAATGCGATTTTACATACAACCAGGCCAGGACAAGTGCTGTGCATATTTTTTTTTTTTATCTTAGTTGTTAGATATGCTTCATATATCTTGGAGATAATAAAGTCTCACATCGAAAGATGAGAATACTCCGAACCTAGTATATAAGGTCGGTGACTACTCCTTCTATTGTCAATTGGTTAACTTCACGGGATTTATGTGTTGGGCTTGAGTTTAATGCGCATGTGCGCTCGTATGCACACGACCCCCGCTCTACGGTCCGTCTGTATCAGACTTTGACAATATATTCTACATGCATGTGAATCCCTATGTATAATAATAATAAGATCCATGTGAAATCTCTTGTGTTCTCAAACGGGTATCGGTTAAAGACGAAGCGAGCAAACAGATGAGGTAAAATAGGTAAAAGCCAAAGCAGCCACAGGTCGACAGCCATAGCGGGGTCATACCTAGCAGAGGGGAGAGCTCAAGCTTACACTACAATATAATGTAACATAGCCATGTGGGTCTATTGAGATTGGCTCACTTTAACGAGGAAGATGACATGAGGAAACTCACACAAAAATTAGGCATTAATCACTCCAAACTAGTCTAGTTTGTTATTTTTCTAAAATCGAATTAACTTGTGATAAAGCACTAGATAGTTTTTTTTCGGAGTATTTCTTGTGTGTTATTCGTCACATTTACAGAATATGTCCATTATATGAGTATTTTGTCGTACCTCGTTGTTTTAGTCTCACAACTGGAGGTGGACGAACAATATAGCTGGATATGAATTCTAAACATGGGATGCCGATATGTTTTATATGGAGTCTTTGTCGCGAATGAAGTGAGTGTCAAGCTTTTATGTGTTTTGTGCGACGGTGCTCCACATGGTTGCTAGATATCAAGATGATAGATTTGTTTGTGTATTGACTAATAATGCACGACGCAAGGTAGACTCAATCACCGAACATGACATCACGTGAGATGATGATACTATGAGATGGGATACTATAAAAACACGCAAGGTGTCGAATATGTCGATTGAGGCTCTAGTTTGTGAGCTACTTAGACAATGTGATTCGTTTAGGAAAGGTATCCGAATAAAGTGGAAGACTGATTTTTTATTGTATTGGAGGGAGGTAATTTAGAAAATAGACGTACATTTGAAGGGTGGGAAGCCAAAGGGGAGGGACACAAACACATGAATCAATAGCGTTTGTATCAAAAACTTTTGACCCAATCCGACATTAACCCGAACATAAATTAACCCGTCCCACCTCTACCCGAAAGCATAAAAACTGAAGTAATCTAGTTCGAGAAGACCCAAGAACCGAACTAAACCGATCCGTTAATATTCAAGAACTGGGTTATTCGAAAACCGTATCCAACCAAAATATTTAGTGTCCGATCCGAAACAAACCATTTGAAACCAAGATTATTTGACCTGATTCCAAACCGAACTTGTTATGATCCGATCCAAGTATGATCAGTCGGCCCGTTTAACACTCTATACATGACCACCAACAATATTTATTCAATAGGAGATAAATACAAGTAATATAACAACTTTAAAAAAGTTAATTAATAAATAATTCTTAATTAATCATATATAAAAAATATTAGGTTGTGGATTCGATCGTCGTCTTACTTCACGGGGTGGCGATCGGCATCGACTCCACATTCCGATGAGTGTGAACTCTTCTGAAACTTTTTGACACACCACGACCCCGCCAACTAAGATAATATAATTAAAATAAAATTGGTTCCTTTTTTATCCATTAAATTAAGTAATTAAAACTATGATCAAGGCATATCGTGTACACTTTAGGGTACGAACCACGTGACCCTGTGCTTCTCTTTCAAGACTGCATTATCACCTTAAATTTCTTCTCATTTTAGACATTTATATATTCATTTAATACTCATTCAAACTTTTATTTATGTTCTTAAATGAAGTCAATGTATTTTTTTAAAGTCTAGTCAAGTCAATGTAGCTATTTATATTGCATTCATATTATATTGAAATTTACTCTTATAATTTTACCAAAAAAATTGTCTGAACAGTACCCATCTTTTAGACTAACTAAATTTTAGTACACCGTCGTTTAAATTATCAGATGGGTACCTCACATATTGAATCCGACCAAAGATTATTACCTGAATTACTTTTCAGTTTTCACACATTAAAGTTAACATAATAGCTTTGCTCCTATAACTTTTTCCTTTATTTCTTGTTGAATATGTATGTCATTTAGGCCTCATTACAAATGTCTTAACCCTTTTATTTAAGTGTAAAAAGTAATTCAGATACTAATCTTTGGTTGAGTTCAATAGGTGAGGTGCCGTTCTGATAATTTAAACGACGGAGTACTAAAGTTTAGTGAATTAAAAGAAGGAATACTGTTTGACCAATTTTTTTTTTTTATGATATAGTTTTATTTGGAAAAAAAATTATTTGGTATAGTTATGACCGGTGGATAATTGATTTGGAAAAAATGAATAATTGCACTTTTATTTACTTTAGGAAAATAAAATAAATAAATATTTGAATCTATATCTTAAACTATATTTAGTTAGGTTAAAACATTCTGAAAATAATTTACTACTAACCAATAGATGATTCTAAAATGAATCATTGATTACTTAAAATATATAAATTAAACTTATTATATATGTGCCGTAAAATATAAGTAAATTAAAGGCAGGAAGTAAATTGTTTTTTTTTTTACTTGGTCAAAGTTACCCATATTGTTTATTATTTGTGTGAATTTAGATGTGATTGGGATCCAATAAAAGCACCTAAGGTAAAAGAGTAGGTTAGACTAATTAGGAATATTAAGGTTGACCCACCTGGAAAAAGAGAGCTAATTAGCCAACATGAAATGCACTATTAACTATTAGAGTAAAATGCACCGAACCACCCTTTATCTAGTACTTTTTACATTAAATCACTCTTTATAATTTTTGTTGCAAAAAACCACCCGTTCATAATACCCATTAACAAAAAACCACCCTTTTATCTTTTTTGATCCAAATTATACTAAAAAATGATATAAAGTCTAAAATAAGTATTTTTATCAAAGACTATCTCTCAAACTATCTCAAAATTTTCATTCTCAAATACAGTTTATGTATGAGAATGAAACTGTCATTTTTATATCCAATTTTTTCATATATACTTTAGTATTTTTTGTGAGTATAAATAATTTTTATGTTTTGTATTTAAATTAAGACTTTAAATTTTAATTAAGAGATAAAAAGTTACAATGTATCATCTCATTTTTTTATAATAAATTTGGTTTAGTATAACTAGATTTAGGAATTCTAATTTTATATCGGGTGTATTTATATGTTGAGAATCAAGGTTTATATACATTTATTTATTTATGATTTACATCTGGTTTTAATTGTTGTATTTCATATAATTATTAATCTATGTATCTACACAATAAATATTAACTATTTAATTATTTAAATTGTCAAATTTATTAAGTTAATTTCATTAATTGGAAGGTGAAAGATACCAAAGATAAAATTGATAGTTTGTTAATTTTATAATGATGGCAATATGATTAAAAAAAAATTCAATTTTTTCTGTTGCTTATATTCTTGAGAAGGTGGAACTTGGAAGCTAAAATACAAGAAGAAAATTGGTATGTTTCTTTTATTTGTGTAAAGTTGGGATGAAAAATGTAGATGAGTGGTGTGTTGCTAATAAGATTAGATAATGGGTGGTTATTTGCAAAAATATATATAAAGGGTGGTTTAATGTAAAGAAGACTTAATAAAGGGTGGTTTAATGAAGTTTACTCTAACTATTAAGCCTTTGCTTAATCATTTCTTAATTTTTTTACCCACTAGCTTTGATTCTTCCAAAAGGTGAAAAAAGTGGCCTTGATGTTAAATTTGGTGATCTTTCTTACTGGCTTCCATGTATAGATTGAAGACCAAAGTTTAAAAGGGTTAAAGGAATAAGCTTTTCTTTCATATCTTTTTTATAACTTTAATAATTTAAAATATTTGTAATTAGGAAATGTGAGACCCATTAAATATGCATGTTTGATCATTTGTGGTGTATAATATTATATTAATATCGATAATTTATTTTTAAAAATATAATTTATATTTTTTTAAATGTTTTTTTACTTTATTTAATATTTAACAATATCTATTCGCTGTTTTTTTTTAATTAATTGGGGTCTTTTTTATTTGTATCACTAGTTTATATCCCGTGCCTTGCACGGGTGTTTTTTAAAAAAATATTAAAATTTTATATATGTTGATCATATAAATAAAGAATATATTTTTAATTTTGGTGAAAAGGTAGTCCATGATTTTCAGCGCATCTGGACGCACTTTTGCCAAATATAATAAGTATTTTTCACTCGCGATACCTCAATCTCTTACCTCACAAAAACAAAAGATTCACTGCTATGCTATCAAGCAATACAATTACTCAACCAACAAAAACAATAAAAGCATAATAAACCAACAATATAAAATTATTCTAGCACCAATACTAATTGTGTTAAACCCTTCCTTACAGAAAAAAAAATATTGACAAAATTTACTAATATATTTTATTACCATTTATTAATTATTAAAATTTTTTAAGATAATATAAGATTATCAAAATAATTACTCGAATAAAATATTAATGTGTTAATTAACTAAAATAAAAAAATTTATTTAAATCAATTAGAATACTCTATTAACATATATTGTTTGAGCAATCATTACAAAAAATAGAAAATACTTGATTAAAATTGTTAGATTTTCAAATCAGTTAAAATAGCTTAAGGAAAATAAATAAAGTAATGTATAAATCATTGAACATAGTTGTTACAATTTACCAAAATATCTTACTAAAATATATAATTGTTAACTGTAGTTTATTAAATAATACATAAAATCATAATTAAATAAATTTTGTTTGCGGCAGAGTTTTTGACCCTAGACTAATGACCTAATTGATAAGTGTCTTTATAAAATTTTTTTATTGGAATCTACAAAATTCAGAAGATAATATAAGTCACATTGACCATATATAATTTATTTCTTTATAAAAGCTATGTTAAACGAACATTAAAAAAAAAGGTTAAACTTTAAAGTATAAAAGGCATAAACAATTAGCTTATATAAAGTAAAAAAATCAACTATCACGTAACAAAGTAAGTCATGGTGGTTCTAAATGCTAGATTTTAAAATAAAAATGGAAAATTATATAGAAAATAATCATTGGTAATTGTTTTGATAAACGATAAAATACGTACACAAATCTAAAGAACGATCAAAAAAGATCAACATTTGAAGAATTCCGTGCAGATGAGCGGTTGAACAGGATTCAATCAAAAGATTGGAATAAAATGTAAAGGAAAGACGATCAAAGAAGATGAATAGAAAATAACAACGAAAAAAATAACTTGTTAGGCATTCAATCACAATACGTACAAAAATTGGGAACTGATAATTGTTAAGATATTAACTAATCAACCAAATAATATTGTGATGTGCCTCAACTAATAGACGATTTATGTAAGTTTGATGATGTGGTTGCATGAAACTATGTCAAGTGCAAATTTATAGACTGCTTTAGCATATAGATATTTTGAAGAAACCACACAATATGTTACCAAATTAGTTTTTTTACTAAGTATTTTATAAAAAATACGTTTAATAAGAGGTCATGTGTCACATATATCATAAAATTTAAATTAAAAAATAAAATAATAAAATACAAATATAAATGAAAGAGATTTATATAAAATAAGTAGCATGTGTCAGTTAAAAATTATAATATCCTAAAATCACGTGGTTAATTTTAAATAGTGAATTAACTAACGACTAATAACATATGTGAGACTACTCAAACAAAAAAATATTGAAAAGTTTTAAAAAATTAGTATTTGCAAGATAAACATATTTTCAATAAAAAAAAGTTTATAAGCTTTAGAAAAAACATGTTCAGTTAAAAATAAAACAATATAATTAAACAAAATATTAAGATTATATAGAGTAAAGTTTATAGGTTTAAGGATAGAAAAAATTTCAACTGAAAACTAAAAAATAAGAGTAAAAAAAATAATAAGATTATATAAAAAAATTAAGTTTATACCTTTTAGTAAAAAATAAAATTCAATATAACACTAAAAATATAAGTAACAAAATATTAAAATATTTAAAATCTTTAAACTCTCAAATATAAATAAATAAATTTTAACAAAATAACAACATTCAAATAAAAAGTTGAAATAATTAATCAAATATTGTAATTAAAAATAAAAATTATAAATTTAGAAAAGAAAATAAATTTCAATCAAAAATTTAATAATATAAATAAATAATATTAAGATCTTTACAGTTAGATGGCAAATCTTAACTGTTTTGATTAATTAATAAAACCAATTATTCGTTGATAATATGGTGAAAGATTTATCGAAAATAAAAAAAAAGATATCAAAAGATTTGATCAATTAATTAACTTTGCAAAAGAGATTTTTGGGATACAGTTATTTTTTAGAAAAATAATTAAAACATTCGTAATATAGAGATTAATTAATAAAAAATATTAAAAATATTTGTATCCAGTCAAATCTTTCTTAATTAAATAAAGCGTCACTTTAGAGAAAAAATTTGAGTAACAATCGGAATCGAATTTTGGGTAACAATTAAAATTCAGTTACATAGTAATAGTTATCAAAAAAATTGGGTAACAATCGGAATCGAATTTTGAGTAACAATCTGTATCCAGTCTTCGTTTTACATCGTCGTACATCCGAGCAATCTCGTTGGTAGCAGGAGGCGGAAGCACATCGTCGTAGGACTAAGACTTAACATCCGCATCTCTCTCCCCAAGCAAGTCGCGAAAACGGTATAGGACTAGCGAGGAGGTAGGCTTGACGAAGGCGTCGTTTGGCATTGCCTTTCTTGGTGGTGGTGCAGGTGGCGATAACCGTATTGCTTGTTCTTCGTTCAAAAAAAAACCCTAATCCTAGTTCTGGGTATCTAGGGTTCTGTCTAGAACCCTACTCGGAGAGTGGATGCTTCGATTCCACAGCCTCTACACCCGCCATCGAAGTATTGTATGGAGAGAGATAGAGAAGCTTTAACTACAATATGAAGACTGGGAAAACGAAGATTAAGAAAAAATCGATTCCAGTATACACGTAGCTATGTTAAGATATTAATCAAAATAAATGCTAGTGTGAGGAACAACAATTCCAGTAAACTCAAATCGGCGGAATGGAGGATAAAACTAAAATCAGTCTAACAAATATGAAAACAAATCAATGAATGAACTATAACAACGTATTGAATAACTTGACGTATTGAATAACCTGGAAATTCATACGAAGCAACTTTAAAATATCCGACGTTCAACTTAACTTTAAAATATCCGACGTTCAACGAAGCAACTTTAAAATATCCGACGTTCAACGAAGCAACTTTAAAATATCCGACGTTCAACTTGATAACCTGAAAAAGATGAAGAAATATGATTAGAACACAAAAAATGAATGGAATAGGATGAGATATTTTCTATATATAGAGCTAGAGGATACACAAAGCGTATAGAAGAAGTTTAGGGTTTACGGTCATTCAACATCATGAGTAGATATTATTAGGTTTATTTATTTATTTATTATTAAAATTTCTTTTTTTTAAAAGAGATTAGTTAGAAAAAAGATTTTTTTTAGATTTTGTTTTATGAAAAAAGATTTATTGGCTTAATAATTTATTTAATTATTAAAAGATTTAATATGAGAAAAAATGTGGGAGCGCCACGTCAGCATTAGTGTAGTGTACTTTAGTAGTATATATAGATTATTTTCGAGAAATCAATGGAATTGTTGATAGGTCGATCCATCTATAATTGACCACCAAATGTAATCCTCCTAATTTTTCTTTTTAAAAAAGGATTGAGTGAAATAAAAAAATTTTACGAGCTTTTATTTTGAAGATTCCTCTAATTTTTACCACGTTAATTGACTTATTATTATTATTACTCTATTAAGGGTATATTTACTTAATGAGTTTATGCTATGAATATTCTTAATAAAGTAATAGTGATAAAAGACTTAGTTGACCATTTTACCCGTTTCTTTATGGTATAAAAAATATCACCTAATTAGGTAAGTAAGCTTTTTTATTTTATTGTATACTAACTAGGCCTTTTCTAGTATTCAATTTAGTAAATATACCCCATGATTTTTTTTATCACTTTCATTTAATGGTAAGGTAAAACTAATTAACCCTTCTATTAAAAAGAAAGAATATTTGATGTTTGTTATGTAAATTTTGATTTTAATTACTGAATTTATTTTTTATTTTATTTTATTAACCTTTTTATTTTCTGTTTTCATACCGGACATTTCATATACCGGACATTTCATATACCGGACATTTTACATACCGGACAATTACATACCGGACATTTTATATCCCGGACATTTATATACCGGACATTTTACATACCGGAACTTCATACCGGAAGTTCGTAACGAAAATTTTCATACCGGAAGTTCATACCGAAATTTTTTATACCGGAAGTTTATACTAAAATTTTTTATACCGGAAGTTCATACCAAAAGTTCATACGGGAAGCTCATAACGAAGTTTTTCATGCCGGAAGTTCATACCGAAAATTTTCATACCGGAAGTTCATACCGAAAGTTCATAACAAAATTTTTCATACCGGAAGTTCATACCGAAATTTTTTATACCGGAAGTTCATACCGAAAGTTCATACCGGAAGTTCATAACGAAGTTTTTCATACCGGAAGCTCATACCGGAAGTTCATGCCGGAAGTTCATACCGGAAGTTCATAACGAAAATTTTCATACCGGAAGTTCATACCAAAATTTTTTATACCGGAAGTTCATACTGAAAGTTCATACCGGAAGTTCATACCGGAAGTTCATAACGAAGTTTTTCATACCGGGAGTTCATACACGAAATTTGTTATACCGGATGTTCATACCGAAAGTTCATACCTGAAGTTCATAACGAAGGTTTTCATACTAGAAGTTCATAATGAAGGTTTTCATACCGGAAGTTCATACCGAAATTTTTTATACCGGAAGTTCATAATGTTCATGCCGAAAGTTCATACTGGAAGTTCATAAAGAAGTTTTTCATACCGGAAGTTCATACCGAAATTTGTTATACCGGATGTTCATACCTGAAATTCATAACGAAGGTTTTCATACTAGAAGTTCATAATGAAGGTTTTCATACCGGAAGTTCATACCGAAATTTTTTATATCGGAAGTTCATAATGTTCATGCCGAAAGTTCATACCGGAAGTTCATAACGAAGTTTTTCATACCGGAAGTTCATACCAAAATTTTTGTACCGGAAGTTCATACTGAAAGTTCATACCGGATGTTCATAACGAAAATTTTCATGCCGGAAGTTCATACCAAAAATTTTTTATACCGAAAGTTCATACTAGGTGTCAACGATGTTACACTGGTGAATTTATAACCTTTGCTCGCTCAGGGTGATGCTGACAGTGGTCTTGATCGTCTATTGGAAAAGAAGAAGGTTATACCATTTTTAGAGACATTTTTGTTGCTTCAAGGTTGATACCTGAATGTTGCGTTTTTGCTCATACCATTTTTATAACTTCTGGTATGTAATTCTCCGGTATGTAATTCTTAATTCTAAACTATGACATAAAATCAATTTGTTTGGTATAACTTCCGGTATGATAACTTCTGATATGATAACTTCCGGTATGATAACTTCCGGTATGATATGATAACTTCCGGTATGATAACTTCCGGTATATGAACTTCCGGTATGTGAAGCTCCGGTATGTGAAAATTTCAGTATGTGAAAATTCCGGTATGTAAAATTCCGGTATGTGAAATTCCGGTATGTGAAAATTCCGGTATGTGAAAAATTCTTCATTCTTGAAAATTAAAAAAAATAAAGAAAAAAAAAAAAAAAAAAACAAATTCAGTTTTTTAAAATTAAAATTTACACTTAAATAACAAATAACAAATAACAAACATTATTTTTTTAGATAGAAGGGTCAATTAGTTTTTACCTAACATTAAATGGAATTGGTAAAAAAATATGAGATATATAGTTTGTTTAACAAAAATCAAAAAAGCCTAATAGGCCAAATTATTTCTTAACAAATTATAACAACAAAATGTTTTGTTGTTTTGAGTAATACAAGGAAAAAAATTAAGAATAATGATATCATCAAAATAAAATGGTAATTTAAATATAAGGTTGTTGAAAGACTAATCACAATTGCATGTTGGTCTTATGACGTACATACGATTATTCATCATTGATCATACATATAATTACACATAAACATATATATTTAGTAGATAATTAGGAGTTAAACAGAAGAAGAATGCCGTTGAAGAAACCGCAGGATATGTCGATTTAGATGGGCTTAATCATGTGCTTCAATGATTTCATCCATGCTTACATGTTAGTACTTACAAAATGCGTATAATTAAGTTACAACTTGACTTATATAATTTATAAACTTTCATTTTAATACTGTATTGAATATACCATATATGTAACTAAGCAATAGTTAAATCTTTTAAATATTTGCTAGCTAGACATTAATCGTGCAAATCCAGACCACTGCATCATATTTAATTTGTGTTTAACTTAAACTAAATCAATAAATAATTTATTTAAAGTATCTAATTTATTAAATATGTGAATCTTGTAAATACAAGATTTTCATTATATTTGGCTTACCTCGTCTCGCATAAAGTTAGAGTGATTAATAAATACCTACTTAATTATTATTGAAATAATTTTGTTGATAGGCTCTTTTTTATTTTCGTTATATTTGTATAATTTTTTTAATTTTTTTAATTTTTATTTATTGATAGGTAAAAACAATCAACCTTCGAATTAAAATATATATATATATATATATATATATATATATATATATATATATATATATATATATATATATATATATATATATATATATGAATTTGACAAATTCTTTCAATATGTTAGGTAAAATGACTCTGACTTTTACTTTCTTTTATTTTGACTTTTTTATTTTATTTTATTTTCCTATCAGAATTTCATACAAGAATTTAAATAAATGATTTTCTTACCAAAATTTTACTTATTTTAATCTAAACAATCATTAAACATAGTTATAGGGCTTGTTTGGTATGAATCACAAGCAATCAACTAACAAAACACAAAGCAAGTGACTGTAATGACATTTTCATACCAGAATTTATATAAATGATTTTGATACTAGAACTTTACTGATTTTAATCTAACCAATCATTAAACATAATTATAGGGCTTGTTTGGTATGAATCACAGGCAATCAACTATCATCTAACAAAATTCAAAGCAACTGACAATACATATCTATAATGGCATTTTCTCTAG
This sequence comes from Fagopyrum homotropicum, assembly GCA_033239125.1. Classification (NCBI taxonomy): domain Eukaryota; kingdom Viridiplantae; phylum Streptophyta; class Magnoliopsida; order Caryophyllales; family Polygonaceae; genus Fagopyrum; species Fagopyrum homotropicum. The sequence goes on from BSWB01000005.1 coordinate 144,276,198, forward strand.
GGCCTTGCACCACATCCCCATTCGAGGCACGACACCGTGTCTCACCATTTGTTTCAACACCCAATCTGCATCTTCTAGTGATCCTTCTTCACAGAGGACAATGAATAGCGCCTTGAATGACTCAAAGCTTGGTCATGTTCCCCTGAAAATCATCTTCTCAATTATCTGTTTTGCTTGATAATGGAGAAGATGAATAACTTCTTGAATGACCTAAAGCCCTCCATTTGTTTCAACACTCAAAGCTTAGGCTAATGGGTGTTCTAAGTATGGCCAGTTGGTTTCAAGAATAACAGCGGGAGACGAGGAGGAAGAAGCTGGGAGAATTAGGTGATGATGGAAGATTTCAGAGGAAGGAAAGCAGGGTAGGACTCCTGGTGTCGATGAAGGAAAGCCATGAAGAGTTGAGCGGAGAGTAAGGCGGGGGTTGCTGCTTGCAGGTGGCTTCGAGGTGATGATCCGGTTAGATAGAGATGACCGATTTCTGGTTCATTACCGTCATCATGTTGATCGAAGCCGCATCCACGGAAGAAGCCACGAGCTTGAATGGCAACTTCAAGCCATGGGGGATCGAGTGGTACCGTCATCTTGTTGATCGATGTTGAACGAACGAAGAAGGTGAAAGGGAGCACCGGTCTGGTGTTGAGGGAGCAGCAACAACAACCATTGACAATGGAGAGGAGGAGGATGTTGCGGAAAGGGAGAATGAGGGAGTTGGTGGAGTTAGGGTTTGAGTTTGACAATAAAAAAAGAGAATGAGATACATTTAGGGTAAAATGGGAGAGTAGGTATATTTTGTAACCATAAGCATATAAAGGGCCCCAAGTTAATAATGAGTACAAACTAGGCCCCTTTAGATTATATAAAAAAGATTTATTAAAATAAAAAAAGAATATTAAGGAAATCGGAATATCTTTCTCTCTCCATTTATTAAGCAACAAATTATTACAAAACGGGAAAGTAAATATATTACTCTTTCCATTAATTAAGGGAATCAAAATATCTTCATTTATTAAGGAAATCAAAATATTTTTCGGAATCTTCGTCCTTTCCAACTTGTGTTCATCCATGGCGACAGATATTGAGATTTCCGCAGCAGTAAATGTACATAATCGCTTGAAACTGCAAACATATGTACATATACGGTTAGTCAATAACATTTTCGCAGTAAAATATGTACATAATCACAGAGACTGCAAACATATGTACATGCAAACACAAACAGAAGCTTGTATAACAACATATTTTGTTCTACTATACATATTCAAATTGACGACATGTTATATGTACACACAAAATATGTTTGTGCATCATCAAACCCCTATCAAAATGTACACAAACTACATATTTGGTACATATATAGTTAGTCAGTAATAATTTCGCAGCAACATATGTACATAATCAGCACATATGTACATAATTAGTCTTTAACTTATACTTGTTGAAGACGATCGTTGAATACTCGATTGAACTTCATCATTCTCAACTGAATCTTGCCGATCAATCCTCAATTCCGTCACAAAAGCCCTACAAATCGGACTCCCCAAATAGATTGCGCAGATTGCGTCGATTGAACTTCATCATTCTCAACTGAATCTTGTTGATAATATATGGGTACGAAAGAATGGTTTTCTTCAACAACTAGAGCATAATCGTCGAAGCAATCTTACATGACTATGGCGACTGAAACTAATCGATTCGGGAGGACGACGATGGTTGGGAGGAGGACGACGATGGTGAGATAATCGATTCGGGAGGAGGACGATGGTTGGGAGGACGACGAGACCTCGAGAGCACCGGCTATGGCGAACTGCTTCCGTCTTCGTTGAGTGATTTTTTTATTTGATTTTGGTTAGTAATTGAAATCCGAAGATGCTGGATATTTATTAATGGAGAATATCACGGACGATTACCTTATTTAACCGTTTAGCTATTTTTTTGCTTAATTAATAAATATTACCAAATAAGTAACCTCTATTAAGATAATAACTGCCTATTAAATATATCCTTAATTAATAATACATCTTTTTCTATAAATTATAAAATTAGAGGGGCCTTGTTTGTATTCTAGAAAAAAAAGTTGCCCTACTAGCTTAATCTTCTCATACATTTACTTAATCGTAAAATGTAGTGAGCCTAGTTAATAGACCAAATATTAAAAAAAAGGTATAGTTACTTTATTAACCCATCATTATTTCAAAATATATTGAGGAAAAGGTGTCGATTTCGATCTACATGGAGTGTGTAAGTCAGTTTTTACAATTTGACTAAATTACACAAATAATTTAAGCATTAATTTTGAAAAATCATCGGTAAATTGGTGTAAAAACTCGATAATAAACTATCGGAAATGGTCCTTCACACTTGAAGCTCAAAAATGCAGGATTTGAGATCTTCTAACTTGTAGAGTACTCCACCTCGGTAATGCATGACTAGGGGCGGGAACATTTTTTCAAAGACTAAGAAGGAAAACGCATACGCTTCTTTGCTTGTGACAAACAAACCGAACTTCCCGAAACTTATTCTTTACTTGAGGAAAGACATATTACAAGCATAAAAGAAAGAGAATCGAAAAAGTGTCTCACTCACTTAACTGAAAGCTAGGGAAGTAACTCAAAAGAAAAGCTTTAGGCGAAGGAGCGTCAACGTAATCCTTCTTAGTATTTGGAGGATTTGATGTGGACACTTTGTGTTTGCATTGTCTTCCTTATTTTTTTTTTATCTCCTTATGAAGGGTTTTCACTACTATCCAGAAGTCTTAGTGGGTGGAGATATACTTTTAAGATTTTTTTTGGTAGTAGGGCAATGAGGAATCTCACAAGCTAGTTAGTGTAATTGCAACAATGTCAAGATTTAAGGTACTTTCCCACATGGTGAGTTGTCTCTTTTAATTGATTTCAAGGTTCCTCGATGGAAAGCTTAGAAAATTTGTGACGATTCACGACGTCTACTATCTCTAGTCATATCATTCAGACCATTATAGAAGAATTCTAATAATACATTGTGATATGGACATATAATTGTCAACCTTGTAAACCTTTCTCAAGCTTCATGAATATCTCTATCCTCTCCCATTCTAAAGTGAAGAAGTTCGCTTCTGTATTTTAGGATTTTGCTTGGAGGAGAGAAAACATTTAGAAATTCAACAGTTTAGTCCCCCAAGTAATATACTTATGTTGGTTATTGGTAGAATCAGCTGCGAGCTTTTCCAACTAGAGAGAATATGAATGCTCGCATCCTTATGAAATCATACACATTTCAAAATCTGATGGTATTCGTTATATCTTCGAAAAGTATTAAGTATTTGAAATGACTTTCTTTTTCTTCGTCGTGGAAGGTGTTTTATTGAATCAGTTCTATCATAGAAGCTTTTAGGACAAATTCTTCAACACCGTCATATGAGGCTATCCATGCGTGAGTAGGGGTGGATTGCTTAGGATCTAACCTCGCTTACCGGATACGTGGTGGATTAGCTCCGTCTATTTATTATCTTTTAGGATTCTAAGTTGTGGAACAAAGATAAAAAGGGACACCGCAAATCAAAGTAAGAAGAGAACTTAGGATATAAGTTTATTAGAAACAACCAAACTATCCGTAATTCCCGAGAACAACGCCAAAAACTTGATCGTGGAAGTTTTACCTAAGCACAAACAGCCCCCCACAAGGATATGGATCGGATGAAGTATAATCGGATATCTAATTCTTAAGGACCACGTCTGTATTGATTGGAACGACATATATACTAAGCTAAGGGGAAATAAATAGAGATAAGCAAGTTTGTGGCTTCAGAAGACAAGGAACATAGAACAATTTGTAACACATTGTAAGATGATATGATATGGGTGAATGATCTAAGTAAATACGTATTCCTACTATTATAAATCAAATAGTAACATCATATGTGAAAGACATGAACTTCAACCAGCAAATATGTAGGTAACAATCTAAAATAACTTTTTACATAGATAAACAAAGACCGTGATTTTCGACTCGCGTAACTCTCAATTCAGGAGTTCGGGAAGTAAAAGAAAACGCCGGTATGGATGTTGCTCAAATACTTCTTCAAACGTCGCTAATTGAATTCACGCACAAGGTTTAAACACGAGTATTACAATCTTGTAATTGTTGTAAGGATATTATTACGTACACGAGTGAAAATGGTACTTAAAACTTCGTAATTATCTTCAATTATTAATCTTGATCATAACCGTCCATTTAATTTAATTATGTGATCTATATTCATTTTTATTTTTTATTTTTACGTAAAACACTTTTTCTTCCGAACCAAATCATATATATAGATTTCCATGACTTTATTCTTGTGGTTTGAGATAAGTGATTGTTTGTCAACTATAAAATTGACAATAGAGAGCAAAGTAGTTGATAGATTATTGTAAATATTGTAAAATAGAGGTCTGCCTTTGTAATTATTGTAAATACGTTTACCCTATTAATATTACCCATCTGATGATGGAAACCCCAAGGGGAATATTATTCACATTCTCACATGGTATCAGAGGCTCCTATCCTCTAACCCTATTCCGCTGCTTCTTCCCCTTGATCTTTTTTTCGCCAATCTCGTTCTAATGGCCGACAAAAAGACTTCCTTCCACTCTGCTCTCGGAATCTCGAATATCAAGAACAATATCGCTCTTGTTCTGGATCATGATACTCCGTATGCATCTTGGGTTACCCTTTTTCGCGTTACTGCTAAAGCACATAATGTGCTTGATCACATTGATGAATCAGTTCCGCGTCCTACAGACATCGACAATTCCTTATGGCTTCAAGTTGATGCTACTGTTCTTCAGTGGATATACAGTACGGTCTCACGTGACATCCTTCTTCAAATCCTTGACTCCGACGACACCGCTCTTCAAGCTTGGAATCGCGTCAAAGATATTTTCCAGGATAACAAGAACACTCGGGCGGTGTATCTTGAACACGAATTCTCCAACTGTAAGTTATCCGCATTCTCCTCCGTCAATTCCTTTTGTCAGCATCTCAAGTCCTTGGCAGATCAACTAAAGGGTGTCGGATCACCGGTTCCTGCCACTCGTTTGGTGCTCCAACTTATTTCGGGTCTTCCATCTGAATACAATGCTGTGGCGAGTTTTATTCAACAAACGGATCCTCTTCCGAGTTTTATCAAAGCACGCTCTCAATTGCTTCTCGAAGAAACCCGGCTGGCGGCACAAACAGGCGCCGAAAAACCCTCGTCAACAGCTCTCGCAGCCGCTACTGCTGCTTCCTCCGGATCTGCTGTCGCACCTCCAACACAACCAGCTGCAGATTGGCCCAGTGGAACTCGGTCCAGAAACAAGAAGGGCAAGGCCCGGTCCAACAATGCTGCTCCAGCCCAGCGGTACGTTTTTCGGCCCAACTATGAATGGACTCCACTGCAGAGCTTTCCTGGCGGGCCTCTTCCTGCCCAGTCCTGGACGCCGAGCCCATCTGGCCCAATGCCTCCTCCGCCTTGCCCATATCCAACAACTCAACAAGGCCTGCTTGGTCCTGGCCCAGTATACAATCAGCAAGCCCATCTGACGCAGGATTACTTTACTGCCACTGCTCAGCCTACGTATCTGGATCAATCATTCGCCACAATGACGTTAAATCTGACGGACAATTTATGGTACATGGATACAGGCGCCACATCGCACATGACGAATAATTCCGGTAATCTCTCGTCTTTTTCGCATAATGGTCCATTAAATTCGATAATTGTTGGCAATGGTACGTGTATTCCTTCCACAGGTCTTGGTGACGCTATCCTCCCCACTTCAAACAAACCTCTCCGTTTATCAAATATCCTTGTAGCACCCAAAATCGTTAAAAATCTTGTCTCCGTTAGACGTTTTACAACTGATAACCTTGCTTCTGTTGAGTTTGACCCTTTTGGTTTCTCTGTGAAGGATCTTCAAACGGGGACCGTTCGTCTGAGGTGTAATAGCTCCGAGGAACTCTATCCGGTTACAAATCCATCCGCTAGTTCATCACATGCCCTCTCGGCAGAGTCTTCTTCCACTTGGCATGCTCGTCTAGGTCATCCCGGGTTGCCGGTTTTTAATTTACTTCGCAATTCTTCTTTTTTCAAATGTGTTAAGGAGTCTTCTCCTTCCCTTTGTCATGCATGTCAACTTGGAAAACATCACAAACTTGCGTTTGATCGCTCTTCAAATAGTACTTTTGCGCCTTTTGATATTATTCATAGCGATATTTGGACCTCTCCTATCTCTAGCCGGGAAGGTTTTAAATATTACTTGTTATTTCTTGATGATTACACTCACTTCTTATGGGTCTATCCGATCAAGTTTAAGTCACAAGTTTTCGATCTCTTTAGGCAATTTCACAAACTCGTTCAAACACAATTTCGCACAAACATTAAAAGTTTTCAATGTGACATGGGGCGTGAGTTCAATAACACGAATTTTCACAATTTTTTTGCTACTCATGGCATCTCTTTTCGATTTTCGTGTCCTCATACCTCCCCTCAAAATGGCAAAGCTGAACGTACCATTCGTACAGTCAATAATATGATGAGATCTATTTTGTTCCATGCGTCTCTTCCCGTCTCTTTTTGGCCTCACGCCTTAGAGACATCCTGCTACCTTCTCAACATTCTTCCTTCCACCGCTATTCACAATAGATCTCCTACCCAAGTGCTTTACCGCACCACACCTTCCTTACATCATCTCCGGATTTTCGGTTGCCTTTGTTATCCCAATCAAAGTGCAACCATTTCCCACAAACTTCAACCTCGCACTACAAAGTGCGTCTTCCTAGGATACCCCACTCATCATCGAGGTTACAAGTGTCTAGAGTTAGGTTCGAATAAAATTATTCTCTCCCGTCATGTCACTTTCGATGAGTCTACTTTCCCGTTTTCCACCCGGAAAGACACATCCCCGGATTCCTATGATTTTTTCACCGATGACGGACCTTCCCCGTACAACGGTGCTTTACTTCGGAACCTTGAGGAACAGTCAAACTCAGCTCCTGAAATTAGCCCACCTCAGTCACCGCTTACCTCCCCTGTGTCTGGCCCACTCCTCCACGCGTCTGGCCCAGCCGCAATTTCCAGCCCACATGCGCCTGGCCCACTCCCACTTGCACCTGCTGAAAATCAATCTTCAGCCCGCCTTTTCCCATCCCCTGCAAGCTCGCCTGTTGCACCCAGCCCACTTACCATTCCAGGCCCACCTGCACCTATCCCACATTCACTAAATCCGAATTCCAGCTCCGCCGGTTCGCCTATATCAACCATCCCAGCACCGATTGTTGTTGTGCCCACCCGGCCTCAGACCCGCAGTCAATCCGGTATTGTGAAACCCAAACCTATCTTCGATTTATCCGTCTCCACTACCCCATCTTCCCGTCTTATCTCACCCATACCCAAATCACATAACCTAGCTCTCCAGGATCCGTATTGGAACCACGCCATGCTTGATGAATATCGAGCCCTTATGCGAAATAAGACTTGGGTTCTGGTTCCTCGTCCTAATGATGCTAATATTGTGCGGTGTATGTGGATCTTTCGACATAAGTACAGGTCTGATGGTTCCCTGGAGCGGTACAAGGCTCGTTTGGTTGCCAATGGATGCTCTCAACAGATTGGAGTGGACTGTGATGAGACTTTCAGTCCAGTGGTCAAACCTGCTACCATCCGCATGGTTCTTAGCATTGCAGTATCTCGTTCTTGGTCCATTCACCAGCTCGATGTTCAAAATGCTTTTCTCCATGGGCATTTGAATGAAACGGTCTACATGTTTCAACCTCCAGGTTTCCGAGATACATCTCGCCCTAATCATGTCTGTCTTCTCCAGAAGTCGTTGTATGGTCTCAAACAGGCTCCCCGCGCCTGGTTTCAACGCTTTGCAGGCTTCCTGACTCGCATTGGCTTTATTGGCAGTAAGAGCGATTCTTCTCTCTTTATTTACCGACAAGGCAATAACACTGCGTATCTGCTGCTTTATGTTGATGACATCATTTTAACTGCATCTTCTGATTTGCTGCGGACTCATCTGATTATGCTTTTAAGCAAGGAATTTGCCCTCAAAGATTTGGGCACATTATCTTATTTTCTGGGCATCTCAGTTCGTCAAAGTTCCTCTGGATTATTCTTATCCCAGGACAAATATGCTCGGGAAATAGTTGAAAGAGCAAAGATGACTAATTGCAAACCCGCTGTCACACCTGCCGAGACGTTAGTTAAGCTCAGCGCATCTTCTGGCACACCTGTCACTGATCCAACTCTATACAGAAGTCTAGCTGGTGCACTTCAGTATCTTACATTCACTCGCTCAGATATTAGTTTTGCAGTTCAGCAGGTCTGCCTTTTCATGCATGACCCCCGGGAACCGCATTTTGCCGCTCTCAAGCGTATCATCCGATATATTGCTGGCACTTCTAGTCTTGGTATTACCATCTCTTCCTCTTCCAAATCGGACTTAATTGCCTATACAGATGCTGATTGGGGAGGATGTCCAGACACTCGCCGCTCCACTTCTAGCTACTGTGTATTTTTCAATGACACACTCATCTCCTGGTCTGCAAAACGTCAATCTGTGGTCTCTCGATCTAGTGCCGAGGCTGAATATCGCGGAGTTGCAAATGTTGTCTCTGAGTGTTCTTGGCTGCGAAATCTGTTGCTGGAACTTCATTATCCTTTATCTAAAGCCACAGTTGTGTACACTGACAACATCTCTGCTACTTATCTTGCCAACAATCCAGTTCAGCATCAACGAACCAAGCACATCGAACTCGACATTCACTTTGTTCGTGACAAAGTTGCCTTGGGTCACATCAAAGTTCTTCATGTGCCTTTTACTTTTCAGTATGCTGATATCTTTTAGGTCCAGTCTTACTGTTCATCCTCCACCAGTTTCGACTGCGGGGGTATGATAGATTATTGTAAATATTGTAAAATAGAGGTCTGCCTTTGTAATTATTGTAAATACGTTTACCCTATTAATATTACCCATCTGATGATGGAAACCCCAAGGGGAATATTATTCACATTCTCACAGTAGTCATATCAAAATCTCAATCATCCACAATAAGAACCGAGTCAAAATTGATCTCAACCCAACGTATACTTTGTTCGAATCCTGACCCACCTGTAGAAATTCAATATCCAACTGTACATGCTTCCTTTCAACACAAACTAATCCAAACATTCAACGTGTTTTGTTTCAATTCATCAATCGTGCATATGAATGATTTAAATTGTTATTCGAATTATGATGTCAAAGTTCACCGGATTATCGATCTGGATCTTGTGCTAGAGTATACATAGGCCCCGTTTGGTTCTAATTCCGAAACGAAAACAGAATGTAAACGAATTTAGTTCATGTGTATATCCTTATGCATGAAAATTTATGGAATCATTCATTGTGGTTTCATGTAAAATGCGCTCGATTCCCCACATTTTGTTTCCCTATGATGTGTCAAAAGTATTCAAATTCTACTACATATACTTCAAAGGCTCAAAGCAGAATGAATGTTTCCAAAAACTTTCAAGAATAAGGGTATACATATGGATTAGATTCGTTTCCATTCCATTTCTAATTCTGGAGTTAAAACCAAACGGACCTTAGTAAATTAAAACCCAACTATATATATGTTGGATTTATATTCGGATGAACCATGATATGAGTTGATCAGTTAAAAGTTAAGTTTCATTAATAAATCAGTCGTTGATTCAAATTTCGAATTCCGAACATAAATGTGATAAGTCGGTGTATCATATACGTTATTTGAACACAAATTATTAAAATTTAAAAGTAGAAAGAGATATAAACTGATAAACATAAAATCTCCTTCAAGATCAATTTTTATAAATATCAGACAATCATCTCATTAGTCAATTAATAGTCATTAGTTATGGACTCCGTAGTAAAATTATTTTATCAATAATAATAATAATAATAATATACAGGTAAATACGATTCGAGTGATGGTTTAGGGGACAATTCGGGTGAATGGGCATTAGAATAATAACCCAAACCGCCTTATCCTACCAGGTCCACCACCCACCACCCACATTACACACATTTTTATTGGTCGGATTCGAGGATAGCGGTGAGTTAGAGTGAGATTTTCACCTTAGATCCAATACAATAGTGCAAGACACAAAACACTAAACAAATTTGACTAAAACAAAAATGAAATGTTAAAAATTTAACTATTTTTTTTTCAATAAAAATATATTCTCTTTAATCCTTATTATTTCATTGCCTGAATTTCTAACTATCCAATTTAACTTATGAAATTAAGAATTTTACCCATAACTTTTCATTTTTAAAATTATTACCCTTAAACAATTATATATGTTATTATTTTTTAAAATTAAATTATTTTTTCAATTTTTTTTGTTTTTCAAAGTTTCTTCACACGAAAATAGTTGTCTAACAATTACAATTATATAACGTCAAAAAATGTAAGAAATATATATTTTAAAAAATAACATTTGCATTTTTTGAAAATTATAGTAGTAACTATACTTTTTAACGTTTCAATTAAGTAAATATACCCCTTTTGTATTTATTTTCAAACTCTACATACTCTTCTCTTAACGGGTACAACTACTAAACACAAAACTAGAAAAAGGCTAATAAACTCAATTATTTAAAAAAAAACGATTCTAAATTGTACAAAACGTAGCCTAGATTGAATTTTTGCGTAAGATTAGAAGGAATCAGTTCTGAGCATGTTATAGCAGTACAATCCTTTTTTTTTTATTTAATTTAAAATAAAAGTAGCAGAATTGTGTTTTTAGTCTGAGATTTATGCATCTTAATTAAAAGCAAATCCAAGTCCAACCGTCTTTATCTGGTCGTCCTATCCACCTGCAAAAAGATGCTTTTTCAATATAAAGCATTAATTAATTGTATTAATTGTATTTTGTTTTCATTTTCCCTTTCACATTTACAACCCATACAATAAATGTTAAACTCCGTTACGTTTCTTTGTTCAAACAATATATATTGGAATGCTAAAAGTCAAGCTAAGCACCATCTAATCATTTTTCAAGTACAATACAAATTGGCTTTCAATCATGTTTTAAATTATGGATTTATCTATAATTATTTGTTTTATTTTCATTTTTAATTGGTTTATGGTATTTCGTTCTATTTATGCAATTTTAATGAGATATATTTTTAATGAAGAAACAATTTAGTTTATTAGGCTTTTTCAAATTTTGTGTTTAGTAAATGTACCCCTTGAAAGAAGAGTGTGTAGAGTTTGAAAATAAATACATAAGATTGGGTACATTTACTTAATTGTAACATTAAAAAACCTAGTTACTATTCTAATTTTTTAAAATGGTCTAGTTATCAAAATTGTCCTATTTTTAATGATAAATATTCGGACCTTTTGGACAAATAGGTTCTATTCTAGTTCATTTTATTTTGTGTACCCGTCTATTTTTTACCATTTAAATTGGCTTACACTGTTACTCTATTATAAGTATATTTACTAAATGAGATTATGCTATAAGACTACTTAATAAAACAAAATTGCTAAAAGGGCTAGTTTGTGATATTGACCGAGTTTATGAGTTATGCTAAACAAGAAAAACATACGTTTTACACTACCGACAAAAAATAAACTTCGTATTAAATAAGTTATTCAATAAATCTGAAAAGTACGTCTTAAAAGACCTGAAAGCGGATTGATTAACATGATGCATAATTCAAGAGAAACAAATACTCTACAAATGGTTATAAATTCTAAAACTCGGTATCATTAACTCAGCTTCAACTACATATTCGACAATTTCTATAAGTAAGATGATTAATATATTCCGACAAAAGAACACTATACTACCTAGATGTCTAAAACTCTCACATTATTATTCATTAACGGTAAATATCGTGATCTGTAACATTAATCTTTATCATTTCACGTCGGTCTTATCAAATCGACACTGGTGATTTAGGGTTTTTCTTCAACTCTACCTAAACCGAAATTAAACTAATCCAAACCAACTATTCTCAAAAACATTTGTAAAGATTTGTTTCATACCAACTTTGAGAATTGTATTCTTAATGGGTAAGAGTTTCTTGGTGTAAGAGGTTTGCTCTTTGGTGAGCTGTGCTCTCCATCTCTTCCCATTGTAATTTGTAACGTAAAAGAAATAATATTTAAAATAAAAATTAAATCTTTCTTCCACATGGCCACCCTACTTTTGTTCATAAAATCCCACACTCATAAATCATAATTCCTTTCTTTTTCTTTTTTCCTCTCATCCTCTTCTTCTTTCTTCACCTCCTCTGTTTTCCTCTGTTCCCAAAGATGCACAATCACCCTTTCACCAGACAATGAATCCAAATCCACAAACCCTTCTCCCATGGCGGATCTCTCTTTCTTCGATTTTTCTCATTCTTTTTCTTCTAGTCCCAACGTATGGGCTCAACAGAGACGGTGTTCTTCTCCTCTCTTTCAAATACAACATAAACACTGACCCTCTGAATCTTCTCTCTGGATGGAATTTCAACGACGATACTCCCTGTAATTGGTTCGGTGTTATTTGCTCTTTGTTAAACGGTGGTTCACCTAGAGTCACCGGAATCTCTCTTCCTAACTCTCAGCTCCGAGGATCCATTGTCTCTGATCTTGGTTTCCTTGATCAACTCCAAACACTAAATTTATCCTCCAATTCCTTCTCTGGATCTATCCCAACTGACTTCTTTCTTGCCACCGAGCTCCGAGAGCTCGATTTGTCTAATAATCTTCTTTCCGGTGATCTTTCCTCCCAATTCGGACAGTTCCAACACCTCCAATTTCTAAACCTCTCTGATAATTCATTCACCGGCGTGTTTCCGACTCAACTCACTGGGTTGGGGAATTTGACTGTGATTTCTGTTCAAAAGAACAATTTCTCAGGTGGATTTCCGACCGGGTTGGACAGGGTTCATGTCCTGGATATTTCGTCGAATTCTTTTAACGGTTCACTTCCGGGTGGGTTCGGAGATCAGAGCATTCAGTACTTGAATATCTCTAACAACCGTTTCGCCGGCGAGCTTCCGGCGGACTTTGGTAAGAACATTCCAGACAACGCAACGCTTGATTTCTCTTACAACAATTTCACCGGTGCTATACCAGACTTTGATGTCTTCTTAAACCAAGAAACGTCGTCGTATTCTGGAAATCAAGGTCTTTGCGGGGACCCGTTACCGAACCCGTGCCCGATTCCTTCTAGCCCAACTTCTCTCCCAACCAACGCATTCGGAACCAATTCCTCACCGGCGATTGCAGCCATGCCTAATAACTTCAACTCGCAGCCGGCGGAGGGAGCTGCAGTGTCGCCTCCTGCACAAGACAGAGGGTCAGGGTTGAAGCCGAAAACAATCGCCGTAATAATTGCCGGAGATTTGGCCGGAATCGCGATCCTAGCCATAGTCTTGCTACTGGTTTATCGCTTCAGAAGAAAAAGAGCAAGCAAAAACAAGGGTTTGGACCACGTGTCATCACCGTCATCATGGTCATGTCTGCGGAAACACAAAGGCGGAGACGCAGACGATGATTCCTCATCGTCGTCTGATGAAGAAACGACTCCGGAAGCAAATAGTAACATTCAAAACGCAGCGGTTCCCTCGCAAGAGGGACAAAACGACGAGCAGAGAGGGACATTAGTGACGGTGGACGGTGAGGAGTTGGAAGTGGAGACACTGTTGAAAGCGTCGGCTTACATTTTAGGTGCAAGTGGGCCCAGTATTCTTTACAAAGCAGTTTTAGAAGACGGCTCAGCTTTAGCCGTCCGCCGTGTCGGGGAAGCCGCGGCTGACCGGCTCAAGGACTTCGAGACCCAGGTTAGATCCGTGGCTAAGGTGTCGGCTGGTCATCCGAATCTGGTTCGGATCCGCGGCTTCTATTGGGGCTCCGACGAGAAGCTTGTTATCTACGAGTTCGTCCCTAACGGAAGCCTTGCTAACGCCCGTTACCGTAAGTCCTCTTCCCCTTCCTTTTTATTTTTTTAATTATTATGAAATTGCTACTACATAGTCGGAAGAAGACGGGGGCGTAGTTTAGTAGATTCATACGTGTAAAGTTGCTAACGTAAGCCTTGAAGTAGTTGGAACTTGAAAATGATTAATTGTTAATATCTTGAATGTGTAACGCTGAAGGTCAACTGGTACAGATAATCGAGAGCTTTGGGCTTTGTGACACATAGGAAGAAAAATGTGGACCAAAAGTAATTTTATTTTTACTATTTAACTCGATATTTAATATTTAAATTGAATATTTTGATATTTCGAGAATTCGAACTTACTTCATATTTTAACGGTATACCAAGAGTCTTTTTCTTGAAGTCATTTTCAGAAACTCATGTGTCAACTTACAAAATTGTCCTTTATCTATAGTTTCATTTACCATTTTCACCCCTCTTGCCATTCTCGGAAAACAACAGTAAATGCTTTTTCATCTGCAAATTGAGCTGCCACTGCTAAACACTGATCACTTCAGTACGCAAAAAATTCAATTCTCTGTCTGCATTACGCATTTAATATTTTACTATTTCAAGAAAATTAGCGCGTTTAAATTTATATGATCCTGACAAAATTTGATCATCTCCAGTTCGATTTGGGACCGACTCTTTGTACTAATGTAACCGTAAAATTACATTTTTACTTATTTACCGTGCATGACATATGCGTGAAAACAACGGAGTTAATTTATGAACTCTAACAATGCATGAATTTCAGGGAAAGGAGGATCGTCGCCGTGTCATCTGCCGTGGGAGTTCCGTCTAAAGATAGCAAAGGGAGTGGCACGTGGCTTAAGCTATCTACACGACAAGAAGCACGTGCATGGGAACCTTAAACCCAACAACATCCTACTAGACTTGGACCTAGAGCCAAAGATCGCCGACTTCGGGCTCGACAGACTCGCACCAGGGTTCGAGTCCGGTCACAAAACCGGATTCTCGACTCGGCATTTCGGGAGCAAGCGATCCACGTGTTCACGTGAAAGTTTCCAAATAGACTCAACCGGGCCCACCCCAGCCTTCGGAGCTACACCGAGTCCAAGTGCCAGCTCGATAGGGTGTTTTTCGCCGTATCAGCCGCCGGAGTCGTTACGTAGCTTGAAGCCGAACGCCAAGTGGGACGTGTACGCGTTCGGGGTAGTGTTGATGGAGTTGCTGACTGGGAAAGTGATGGGGCCAGATGATATGGCCACGTGGATGGTGGGGATTAGTATAGGAGAAGATCATGAGGATAAAGCTAGGGTTTTGAGAATGGCTGACCTGGCGATTAGAGCTGACCTGGAAGGAATGGAGGATTCATTGCTTACGTGTCTGAAATTAGCTTGTGGATGTGTCGCTCCTCTTCCTCATAAACGGCCTTCTATGAAGGAAACTCTTCAAGTGCTTGAGAAATTGCCCATCTCTTCACATTTGCCCTATTTTTAAATTTTTAAATTTTAAATTATATTATTCGGATTTTAATTATGAAATGATGCACCATACAGAGTGTAAAGAGAAAAATGTATGTATGGTTTTAGTACTAAATTAACATCAGGGTTTTTTAATTTAATAATTTTGAAATATTTTAATTTTAATTATTTTATAACGTTGACAGGTGAGGTTGATCTGTTACTGTCTGTATAATTGAATATTAAATCGAGTTAGGAATTTTAAGTGTCATGATTTAGGAGGTTGATGCCATGATGTGTGACAGTGGAGTTGATTCTCGTCTTGTTTCAGGGTTTGTTTGTCTTCATTTTAATGCAGTATTTCTGGGTTCATCTGGCATTTTATTCTTGTTATTTTTCTGAGATTGGGATGCTTTGAATTTTTTTATTAATATATTTAGGATTGATTCGATTAAGATCTAACAATACAAACTCAATCGTTTACGACAAGAAAGATAATTATAAATAATTCTTTTAAATAAAAAAAATTAACATATGAACACAAATTAACACAAACTTACTTAAAATTTTAATGATTTTTCACTTTTATGTTGTTTTATTGGATTATTTTTCTAATTTTATGTGGATTTTTTTTCTCTAAAACACATATATTTATGCTCATATTGTTTCTTTTCACACTTTTGCTCAAACATAATTTCATAAATAAATTAAAGGTTTTCAATGTGATATGCATGGTGAATTCAATAACAACGATGCCAAAAGATTTTGTCACCATCAAGATATCACTATTTCGATAATCTCGTGTTCTCAAAATTTTGCTTTAAAAATAATTAGAATTGTAAGAGATTGGGAAATTCCGCTTAGGTTTTATCGTCAAATGGGTTGTATGTATAGATAAGCGTTATACATAATGATAAAAGACAGGCCCTTATTTACAAATATTACAGCGAGACTTGATCTAAAATCTATACAAATGAAATTATATGCATACTGAAAAGCTGACGGTATGTGAACGAACGTAACTGCGGGCAACCTTATCCAGAACGAAGCGAATGTCAATCTCAATGTGCTTGGTTCGTTGATGTTGAATTGGGTTGGTGGCAAGATATGTAGATATGTTGTCCGTGTAAACAACGATACCTTGTCAAGCGGGCAAT
This sequence comes from Fagopyrum homotropicum, assembly GCA_033239125.1. Taxonomy (NCBI): domain Eukaryota; kingdom Viridiplantae; phylum Streptophyta; class Magnoliopsida; order Caryophyllales; family Polygonaceae; genus Fagopyrum; species Fagopyrum homotropicum. The sequence continues at coordinate 144,292,733 of BSWB01000005.1, forward strand.
GGAGCTCAAGCAGGAGGTTGCGTAGCCAAGAACACACGGAAACAACGTTGACAACGCCTCTATATTATCCCTCTGGCCCATTACCGGATAACTCCCTAGGCCCAACCACCCAACCTTCAGCACGCTGCACTCTTGGCTCAGTCCCACCAGTTAATCCCACACCTATTATCCCCCTCCCACGTTCAAACAAATCCTAATATAAACCGGCCCACTACCCGGTCACTTAGCGGGATTTTTAAACAACGTGCCATTTTTTTTTATCTAAAAACAATTACTTCACCCGCTATCCCCTATACCCACATCCCATAAGTCGGCTCTCCAAGATCCGCAATGGTCCACAACCATGACCGACGAATATCAAGTACGAAATGGTACTTGGTTTCTTGTTCCTCGTCCTCTCCGGACTAACATTGTGAGGTGTATGTGGATTTTTCGCCATAAGCTCCGGTCGGATGGTTCCCGTGAACGTTATAAAACCCGTCTTCTTGCTAACGGTTGTTCAACTTTTAGTCTTGTTGTGTCTCGCTCTTGGCCTATCCACCTGACGTCAAGAATGATTTCCTCCATGGGCATCTCAATGAGACAGTCTACTTGTTTCAACCTTCGTTGATTCTACTCGCCTGTCCAAGTCTGCCTTTGTAGAAATCTCTTTATGGCCTCAAATAGACAAAGCGCGAATACATGGCACCTCCAAGGGGTGGTGGCGGCTTTAGAGGCGGACGTGGAGGCGGGAGTCTGCCTTTGTAGAAATCTCTTTATGGCCTCAAACAGACAAAGCGCGAATACATGGCACCTCCAAGGGGTGGTGGCGGCTTTAGAGGCGGACGTGGAGGCGGGGGACGCGGTGGTGGCTTCGGTGGTCGAGGTGGTGGTTTCGGCGGTCGTGATGGCTGTAGCGGCGGTCGTGGTTTTTATGACGAAGGCCCTCCTTCTGAAGTCGTTGAGATTTCGACGTTTCTTCATGCGTGTGAAGGCGAAACGATAACGAAAAAATTCCTTACTTTAATGCCGACATTTACTTGTAGAACATGACCAACATTGGCAAAGTATATGAGATATTCGACCCTATCAATGAATCTTTCTTCTCGTATGAGGGAATTGCAACTTCTTGCTATGCAGGTGATAAGTTTTACATTGACCACGCAACGCTATTGCCTTTGGCAAGGTTTCTCCCACAGCCCAAGGGATCAGGTGTGGTAGAGGTTAGAGAGAGAGGCCGTGGAAGGGTGGTTTCGGGACCTGGTAGAGGCGGAGCCCCTGGTAGGGGTGGACGCTGAAATGTTCCTTGTGCTCTGATACCATGTGAGAGATTGAGAAATCCCCTTAGGGTTTACATCGTCAGATGATGGGTTGTATATATAGATAAACGTTATACAAAATTACAAAAGGAAGGCAGTCCCTTATTTACAAATATTTACATATTCTATCAAGAATGACAAAATGTTGAACGAATATTTAAATAATGACAAAAATCATTGTCTTTTGCATCATGCTTTCTTGCCCTTACATATAATTCCGTCCAAATCTATTTCTCCATCGATACCCACATCCCACCTTTATCAACGACATCGTTGTATCATTGTATCATTGCGGTGGAATGAGAAAATTATTTCAATGGGGCGAGTATTTAGAAATTTTTTTAAAAAAAAAGGAAAGAATGTTTCCACTCGACATCAAACTTGGGACCACGTGGTGTGATATGCTTTTTCCAGTAACATGCTTCTAACATACCCAACTGAGCTAGTGAAACTTGGTGTACAAAATCAATCTAATAATATAATATCAAACTTTACCCAGTGCCATGACCCCTCCAACATCCCTCTGGCTATGCCTCTGATTGTATGATCATTTTCATGTATTCGGTTGCTCGTGTTATCAACTAAGTGTGTTTTTCTCGAACATTCGTCCAATTATAGGGATATATGTGTCTTCATCTACAAGGTCTTATTATCCCAGCACGTGATATTTGATAAACTTACCTTCCCGTTCGCCCATCAAGTTTCTACAATTGAAACCATCCTCGCCAGACCTACAAACTCACCTTCTACGTCGACCCAACCCATTGATGACTCCGCTAATACTTTTAAACACTTATTTAGAAAATATAAATAACATTTAAATTTGATCTAAAAGAGTATATTGCTTATTCCCAATTGTTCATATGATTTGATTTTGCATTCTTGTTTCCATTAATACTTTGTGGTTGACTCTCCTTTTCATTGTGTGTCTATATTTTGGTGTAAGGTCGAGCTTTCATTTAGGTTAGCTCCATGAAATAAATGTGCCATTAACTATCACCTCTCCTTTTTCTTGTTACAAAATTAGATATTATAAAATTAGCATTAATAATAGAAAATTGCCCTATTTTGGGGACAAGAGTTAGTATATACCCATAGGCTTATAGATTTTCTTTACCCTTTCCCCACGGAAACCAAATCCATTTCTCACTTGCCTTTCAAGATCCAAATTTTCTTAAAATGGTAAATTTTTATATTCTTGTATGGATTTTTTTTCTTCTTCCTATTTGTCTCCTTGAAAGACTAATCAATTCGATGAAAACGATCATATTACCTGAATATCTTTACTAATATTTGAGGGGTTGATAGGGTGAATTGTGTTATCTCTCTTTCTTTCTCGTTTTTTTTTTCCTGAATATCTTTACTTTTGTTATTCGATACGGACTTATGAAAATACATTTTTTTTCTTTATAAAATGTGATTTTATGACTGACAGAAAAAAACTGTGTACATTAAAATTTGATTTTTAAGCAATCAATTAAGTTGGACATTTAACAAATCATGAATACCTAAAGTTAGTAAGAAATGGCTAAACAAGGCTATTTTGTTTTTTTTTTTATTAAAATGTACTCGTATTAGAAACCCACAAATCCATTTTCTCGTGTATATATTTTGTCTAGGTTATAATTTTGAAAATATTTAGGGTAATGAGATAGTTTGGAAATAAAAAATAAAATTAAAGGGCCTATTTTATTCACCTATGATTATTAAAAACCCACGTATCCATTTTTTTTATATATATTTTGTCAAGGACGTTGAAGAAATAAGAAAAGCGGTAGAAGACCCGGATACAGAGGTGAAAGTGGACTCAGTGGAGTCGGTGGACTCCGGTGATGGGCACCGCCAAGTGACGAGGTATGTGACGGTGATCCACCACCAGGATGCCAATAGCCATCAAGCCACTACCGCTCGAGAATTGGCTAGAGCCACCGCTACGGCCGCTCACACCCTACACGCCGTCCACGACGTTACCACCCAACAATAGACGAATTCCTCTATAAACTTGGTATCAAATAGATTGAAAGGCGGAAAAAATGTCGATGGTGAAATCAATTTCACTTTGATGTTGGATGTAGGAAAAACGAAGAAAGTTATATGGATTTGGCGATTTGTGATCATTTTTTTCAATTTGGTTACGTTAGCCGGTTCATGGTTGTATGTATAAATATACCCCGTACATAATGATAAGCTATTCGTGCTATATCAAGATAGATCCAGGATTTTTTGAACATGTAACATATGTTTTATAAAATTTGTGTTGTGATTTATTATATACCTAACCAAATATGGTGTTTGACAATATAGTAATGTATTGTCATTTTAACCTATGACTATGAGACCATATCATATAAATAACCTATAAATATACAATAACCAATACTTAATCACTAACTACACACTTTCAATCAAAGCATAAACCCATTTTAAAAAAATCAAGCCATTTTTTGTTCTTCCCAAATCACGCAAATGAGCTTTTTATATGCCATACAAGATCTAGCCGAAGGTTTAATCCAACACAAAAACTAAAAAGTCAACGAAATGAATAAACTATTTAAACCTCAAATCAAATAAAGATTCAACCTTTACAATGCAACTCATTCGCACTGCAGTTTGCTCATGATTCAATCTCTAAACCCTTGTTTTCGATCACCTATTTTGCTTGACTAGGCGTAACCCGCGTGCAATCCGTGAGGCAAGTTTGAGGGAGATACAAAGTGACACAGTTGCATGAGCTCGAGAAGGTAGGCCATTGAATATAGGGCACAATTAGGGTATAACTGAAAAGAACTAAGCCTTGTTAGGGATATATAAGCTCAAAACAACCAAATACAATTACAACAAATTTCAGAGAAATATTGTAACAAGTGCATTAGGACATCTTTGTATTTGTAACTCATAAGGTCATCAAAAAAAGAAGCAATTAGCACTCCACATCCTAATTTGGTGGTTTAGCTTGCAAAATCTCAGTAGTTAGATTAGCCTAGGTTAACTCCAATATGAGAATGAGACCACATTAGAACATCTTTGTATTTGTAAATCATAAGGCCATCAAAAGGAAGCAATTAGCATTTCCCATCCTAATTTGGCGGTCTATTTCATAGAATCTAAAAAGTTCAGATTCATCTTCAAAGGTTATGAATGTATACGAATTAGAACATCCTTGCATTTGTAATCATACACAACAACAAGCAGAAGTTCTCGTTAAGTTTATGCACGTATATTTCGTCTGCAATTTCGAACCAGCTGCTGCTAGATAGAAACAAAAAGGATAAATTACCTCTCCTCTTCCAAATACAAGTCCAGATGTCCACATGACTTGGCTTTCTACGTCTTGTTTATGTGATGCCAATGTCTCCTGTTGCTTCTTCAACCAACACTACAAATACACAGTAACATTAAGATTGCAATCTACCATGGATAGAAATTTGAGCCTATAACTGAATTGAGGTCGAACACAATGAATAATATTTTGAAATTTGAACACTTTCTGAACCTTTAACTTTCTATGTAAATGGTGCATTTTCTCAAAATTTTAGCATTTTAATTAAGGACTATTTTAAAATTACTATATTATCGAAAATGAAGATGAATCTAAACCTTCTAAGAACTAATAAGCATAAGTAAACATAAATCCTTGTGTAGGTAAGCATGATAAAACATGTAAACAAACAGCAGAAAGCGAGCAACATGAAATTACTGCTATTGGCTTGTATTGTATCTCACTTCAATTGACTCGTAGTCCCTCTATGATTTTTTATTTCCTTTTATTCACAATAAATATAAAAAAGAATGGAAAAAATTGCCTCCCCAACTGATACTTTTTGTACTTCAGTCTCCTTGTCATGTATCAGTTTTCCATCACAACAGATGAAGAAAGGTATTATGTGCGAAAAGAATAAATCAATCATCCATGTTAATATATGTAGCAATACTCACCAGCCAAGCAAAAAATATAAGTAGGCCATTGATGAGATATGCACCAGAAAACTATATGCTCTGATAAGAAGCAAATAGGTGAAAACACAACTTAATATTGTCACCACTACACAACCAACATTCTAAGCTCCAAAGTATTGCATAAAATCATCATTATCAAAGATCTCATCAAGTGTGCCAGAATGGTTGAATCCAAGGTCAACTGGGCTAGGAAACAAAACCCAATCAAAATTGAAAACATATAATTGCTTAATCACTCCAGAAACCACTTTCCTTAGTCATGTCTCTTCTTTGACCTCTCTAGCAGACTAGCAGTTGCCACACCAATATTTTCACCATGAAAGTAACAGCATACACTTCAAAAGGTACAAAGTAGATCTTCCAATGCAAAGTAGAATTAGTGTAGATACCTCATTGGTAACTCCGGTGGGAAACTTTCAGACGTTTAATCTTCTTAACGTGTCATTCTTCTCTTGGCCTATCAAAGCCTGAGAACTCAACTAATCATTAGTGTATCCATAAGCAGGCGCACACAAAATAAAAATATAGTACATAGCTTTATACATCTCAATTCTCAAGCAGTAGAGTATGAACTATGAAATTATGCTCACTAAAAGAAAACGGGTGTTTGCTCCACTTCTAAACCTCATTTCCATGTATATTAACGGTTGGAACATCAAAAAAGAGTTAGAGAATGACACTTGAAACATATAAATTTATGATTTTGATCGCTCGTGTCTTAGGCTAATTATTTCTTTCGGATTATTTGTTTATTTTCTCACTGTTCAGTTTCTATCAAAATAACCTTATTAGCACTCTATAACTATAAGAGGAGCACAAGGAAATTATACCAAGGTAGACAAACTTGATAGACTTGTAAATAGTAGTTAGTCACCACTGCTACTGAAAAAAAAAAAGGTGACATGTATTTAGTGCAGCAAACTGCAAATCATTGCTAATTGCTACTAATTTAGTGTCATATTATTAAATTAGTTCCCCCCCTCAATTAAGACAAACTAGATTTGAGCTGGCATATTGCCTCATGGACTATGTCGATAGACACCATATTCTGAAATGATTTCATGGCATGTATACCGTTCTAGAACTACCTAATTCCAAATCTCACAAAATGTTGGATATGGTTGTGATTGTTATCAGAAGCTCCTACAGGTTACATGGATATATAGGGAACATAGGCAGGTGGGATGTAGCTATTGGTTACTCATTGTCATTTGATCCTCACATAAACAGTTAGTACAAAATCCAAACTAAGCAACAGTTTCTACCCAACAGTATAAACACAACAGTGAATCTCCTTGATCAGAACTAAGCAGACATGTAGGCCGAGACGGCCCTTAGCTTGGCCTCCTCTGCGGGCAGAGGCGCGGCAGCACAGCCGATCTGCGCCTTGATCAGAATCCCCTTGGCCCTCTCCTCCTGGGCCATCTGGATCTTTAGGGACATCAGAACAGGATGACCAGCTTTGTGCCAAATGATGTCCTGCAGTTTTTCGGCACCATTAGTAAAGAATGAGCTGACAGTGCCCCCGGTCCAGATCTGCTTCTCCACAGCCAAAAATGCCTTCCGTGAGGGGCTCGCCGCATTACTGATGTAGTGATGTCCGACCATTCTTTGCTATCAATGCTTTAGTGAGGTGCGGCGTCGCGGCCCTCCCCCTCCAGGGGTTCTCGCTCACAATGGTCGGACACCACTACATCAGTGGTGCGGCGAGCCCCTCACTACATCAGTGATGTCCCTAAAGATCCAGATGGCCCAGGAGGAGAGGGTCAAGGGGATTCTGATCAAGGTGCAGATCGGCTCTGATGCCGCGCCTCTGCCCGCAGAGGAGGCCGAGCTAAGGGCCGTCTCGGCCTACATGTATGCTGTTGACAATGTGAACCCGATCTTGTCTGGGCACATGGGTGGGGTCAACCCGTCGTACCTCCTCGATGCCATCTCCAAGCCAGGAAGGCAAGCAGCTCTGTGAATCTGATCGGCCCAGATGGGAGGCCAAGGGGCACCGAAAGGGCAGTCGCCATTGCTGAGTTGAAGACTGCGATGGAGCGCAGTGCCGCGAGTGTGGCGTGGTGTGTGAGAATTTAGTACAACTGAGAAATCTGTTCTGTATATTCATCTTCTGGCATAATTTATAGATTTACAGAGATAAAAGATACGCTAAAGATATGTGCAGTTATAACAAACCGAAAATATCCCTATCCCTATGACTCCGTCTAACACTCCCTCTCAAACCGGTAAAGTCGAATTGACCATGCCGAATTTGGACATTAATCGATGAAAGGCATGTGGATCTAGAGCTTTAGTTAGAACATCTGCGAGTTGAGCAGTGGAGGAAACATGGGAAGCAACAAGGGAGCCATTCTGTATTTGATCACGAACGGTTTGGCAGTCGATCTCGATGTGCTTTGTCCGTTTGTGAAATACGGGATTAGAGGCGATGTAGAGTGCGGACTGATTATCACATTAGAGTTTCATTGGCAGACCATGTTGGACACCGAAAGTTTTTAAGAAGAGAACGCAGCCACAACACAAGTTGATGCTGCAATCGCTCTATACTCGGCCTCTGCCGATGAACGAGACACTGTAATTTGCTTCTTCGTTTTCCAAGACACCGGGGATGAGCCTAGAAACACAAAGAAACTTGTTGTAGAGCGGCGGGTGAGCGGACAACTCGCATAATCTGAGTCGCAATATGCTCGTAGGCGGAGATCACTAGACTGTGACAAAAATATACCCTTGGCTGGGGCCTGTTTGATGTATCGAAGGACTCACAGTGCAGCAGTCCAGTGAGACTGTCGAGGAGCTTGCATAAATTGTGCCAACATGTGTACGGTGTAGCATAGATCTGGACGGGTTATTGACAAGTAAATTAACCGACCCACCAACCTGCGATATCTTTCAGCATCAGGCATGAGTGAACTAGTATCTTGAGCAAGACCATGCTTGGTGTCCAAAGGTGAAAGAGCAAGTTTGACCCCCAAATACCCCGCCACTTGTAGGATATTTAAAGCATACCGCCTTTGATTCAGAATAAGCCCAGCCGGTATGTGGATAATTTCTATGCCCAGAAAAAAACGCAAAGGTCCCAAATCTTTCATATGGAAGCATTTGTGGAGATAAACTTTGAAACGAGCTATTGTGGCTGGATTGTTATCTGTCATCACCAAGTCATCAACATATATAAGAACACTAAGTTGAATACCTGACTTAGCAAATGTGAACATCGAATAATCCGTATAAGACTGTTGGAAACCGTAGGCATGAAGAGCATTAGTAAGTTTTGCAAACCACATCCTGGAAGCTTGTCGGAGCCCGTACAAGGAGCGACGTAGACGACATACTTGTGTGGAGTTAGAGCTGTGAAACCCGGGGGTGGTAACATGTACACCTCCTCTTCTAAATCGCCGTGAAGAAACGCATTATGTACGTCCATTTGGTGAAGTTCCCATATGTTTATGGTTGCAACTGCTAAGAATAATTTGACGGTGACCAATTTCGCAACAGGAGCGAATGTTTGATGATAATCCAGCCCCTCGCGTTGTCTGTTTCCGAGGACAACAAGCCTAGCCTTGTACCGTTTGACAGTGCCGTTAACATTGTATGTTACTTTGAAATCCCAATTAGAACCGATTGGACGACGATTGGAAGGGAGGTCTACCATATCCCAGGTTTTGTTTTGCTCAAGAACCTTGATTTCAGCTTGCATTGCAGCCCGCCAGTGGGCATGAGGGACGGCTGTTGCGAACGTTTTTGGCTCAATTTCAAGGTTTCAAGATCTGAGAGCATTGACAAACATTGGAGACAAGTGTGTATATTTCACATAATCGAATAGAGGATAAGGGTTACCTGAAGACGGAGCCGGAGGAGCAAAGCCGGAAGCGGAATTGAAAGAAGTCGTTGTTTGACACACATAATCCTTTAGCAAGGTGGAAGGAATGTGGGTACGAGTACTACGGCGGAGGGTTGGCTGAGGAGTTGCGGCTGTTGGAAGAGGGTCAACTTGAGGAGCGGTTGCCGCAGTTGGTGAATGGGCTGAAGAATTAAGGCTGAGGTGGTCCCCCTCTGTTGGAGTGTGGGGAATGTCAACATCATAGTGAACGGATACACGATTATGTTTTACTTTGGTTTGAGATGAATTTTGTAAAAAAGGAGATATGGTTTCAAAAAATTGCACATCACACGACACAAAAATTTGTTTTGTTTGTAGATCATATAACTTCCACCCTTTTTTATTATATAGGTAACCTAAGAAAACACACTTACATCCCCGTGCCATGAATTTGTCGGAATGACGTGGTAGAATAGAGCTGTAAGCTAGACATCCAATGACACGTAAATGAGTGGTGACCGATGACTTACCATACAAAAAGTCATATGGGGTTTTATCGGTGAGAATTTTGGTTGGTGTTCTGTTTATCAAATAGCAAGCAACAAGAACACATTTACCCCAAAATTGTATAGGTAAACCACCCTGAAACCTAATAGCACGAGCAATATTTAGGATGTGTCTGTGTTTGCGCTTGACCCATCCATTTTGTTGTGGAGTATGGACACATGATGTTTCTAGGAGGATCCCTTTACTATCTAAAAAAGGTCGTAATGCAAGAAATTCTTTAGCATTATCGCTTCAGAACTTTTTGACTGACGTTTTAAATTGTGTAGTGGTCATTGCACAAAATTGCTCGATAAAGATAGATGCTTCACTCTTTGAACGTAAAAGATACACCCATGTTGTACGAGAATAATCATCAAGAATGGTGTGGAAATAAGAAGCCCCGGAGGTAGATAAAACACGATAAGATCCCCATATGTCAATATGAACTAAATCAAACAAACAAGATGCATGTGATGTGCTTGTTGGAAAAGAAGAGCGCGGTTGTTTGGCGCGAAAACAAATGTCACAAGGGACATTATTAGCTTTACTAAAAACGGAAAACTCATCTAATTTATGTGAAGGTTGACCAAAGCGTTGGTGGAGTAGTTGTGGTGATTAAGAAAATTGAGGGGGGTTGTGCTGGCCGGATTATGTAGTGTCATCCAACAAAGCCAGTAAACCCCGTCTCGGACTTCACCCGCTCCAATCACCGTGTTCAAAGCTTGGTCCTGCATCACACATAATCATTCAGTAAAAAATACAAGACACTGTAAATCAATGGTAAGTTGATTGACTGATATTAAATTGCAGTGGAGGCCCGGGACGAAGAGGACATCACGCAATATAGAGTACTAGAGGTGAGAGCTACAGTTCGTGCATGCATGCTTTGAACAATAGTAGCATCGGGCAATTTTACTTGTCTAGGACTCTAGGTGCTACTCGATGAAAGTCAGATAACAACTGACGAGAACCCGTCATATGAAAGGAGGCCCCTGAGTCTAAAATCCAAGGTGTAGTTATACCTGCAGCAGTGTCATTACGAGAATGAGATTGGTAGTTTTTGAACGTATTGAAGAGATACGTCCACTGATCCTCAGTAATTGCCGGAGTGAGTGTGGATTTGTCAGTCGAGAAAGCAGGAGTGCCCAATAGTGACACTTGATTAGCAACAATTGGAGTTTGGGACGATGGTGCGGGTGTAGAGAGACTAGGTTTGCGTGGTGCAGCACCGGTTTTGGAATCAGTCACCCCGCGACCGTTATTCCACCACTCTGGATAGCCGATGATCTTAAAGCATGAACTTGTGTCATGGCCAGATTTAGAGCATTGCTTACAATATTGCTTACTTTTGTCAATACGAGGTGCACCTTGGCGAGGTGTAGAAGATTGTCGGGAAGCAGCAAAAGCAACAACATCAACGGATGGTTCCCGGGTTCGGGCAATAGTCTTGAGACGTTCCTCTTGAACAGTGAGAGAGAATACCCGGTTCAGATTTGGCAGAGGGTCCTGAACCACAATTACAGAACGCAATGATGCATAAGGATCATCGTTGAGTCCGATCAAAAATTGATGGACCCGATGTTCTTCCTTCCTTTCTCAGCGAGACCGCAGGTGCAAGTACATTGACATACATTAGTTTTATGTGAAGCTATCTCAATCCCAGAGTTTTTTCATTCGAGAAAAGTATGATGATACCTGATCACTGTCTTGGATGCTCTTTGATGGTGCCTGTTAGGAACCCTAATTTGAGTTTTGCAGAGAACGCGCAAGTTATAGCAGTGGCCCATTCGCGATAATTAGATTCGCCTTTGAGTAGAACTGCGCATATAGTAAGATCAGGATGATCGGAGGGATGTAAGTAATATGGAGAAGCAGAGCTTTAGTCATGGTGTTGGGATGGGTGGGTAGGTTCTAGAAAGAAAGTAGAATGGTTAAAAGGATCGAAGGCCTGATACCATGTGAGATTTAGTATGGCTGAGAAATATGTTCTGTATATTCATCTTTTGGCATAATTTATAGATTTACAGAGTTAAAAGATATATGAAAGATATGTGCAGTTATAACAAACAGAAAATATCCCTATCCCTATGACTCCGTCTAACATGGTGCTACGACTTCTTTGTGAAGATGATGGATCAAGACACGCTATCTGGTGGAAGGGAGATCAATGACACTCTGAGGAGCTCATATGCCCTCAACAAGCTGGCTCAGAACTATGTGGCTTGCTACCAGGTCGGCATATGTCTCGTACGACACTCATAGAATCAGGGAGCGCAAGAGCACTGGTTTCAAGGCACCTGTGATGGTGCTGGGTAACGAGGCCTCTCTCGGGGACATCCACTGGGGTGAAGCCGGAGAGGGTGCTAACAAAGCAAAGACTTTATAAAAGAAACCCAAACTTTTTATAATTTGAATTAAAAGGTCAACGTGTAAGAAATAAGAAACAAGGAGTCCAACAAAACGAAGAAGGGTTGAATAATATTGAAGAACCATACCTACTGATTGGCAATAGGGATGGCCAGCGATGGCTAATTTCATATCTGGACTAAATGAAGAAGGAAGATGAAGCCGATGAGACCAAATTGAAGAGGTGTCGTGGTGGGAAATCCAGAGGTGCAATGGTAGGAAATTTTGGGAATGGATCCAGTCAAACAGACAGGTGTCGAGGTGGATGGAGAGACATATGACACGGCATGAAAAGCTGATAGGGGTATTAATGGAACAAAATAGAAGCACTGTAGATAACAGGGCAAATGCATTTATGGTGTTTTTGATTGAGTTTGACTCAGCGAGTCGGAGTAATGGGTCAAACAGTAACACGACTCGGTCAACAACTCGTGGGTAAGGACCGGTTGTATGTTAGTGTGGTGGGTTTAGGTTTTTCCGGCAAAACAACGATCATTCATTACCTGAAAACTGGAAAATTCGCTGATTTCTCCACCGCCACCATCGGTACTTGTCTACTAATTGCTCTCTAATCGTTTTGAATTTTTGGAATTTGTAATCATTTTTTATGTTTTCTGCATTTCGATACCCGAAGAATGCAATTGAGAATGTGAATTTAGGGCTTTTGCTTGTGCAACATATCATCGTAATTGACGTTGATGACAACATTAGGGTTTGAATTTTGATTCTGATACATTTCTTCCTTTTTATCAATCACACTGGATCAGGTTTCGAAATTGACACTTTGGAATTCAACGATTTTGAGCTCTGTGTAACTGATGTCGGTGGACAAACCAAGGTATATCGTTCACCATGTCCACTTGTTTGCAGTATAAATATACTGATCTTGTGCTTCTTAATTACACTATTCTGCATAATCTACCATCATTGCAGACATCGCTGTGTGATTTTCTTTTATGGGGTCATGGGATTGTGTTTGTGGTAGATAGCAGTGACAGGAACAGAATTGAAGATGCCAGAAATGAACTTCATAGTTTCCTGAACAAGGTTGCATTTTTTATACCCCGAATTTGTTCCTTTATACTATCACATGTTGCAATAGGATGTTCATTGGAAGAATATAATTGTTGTTTGATTTTTTTTTATTTACTTTCGTTGAGTTGTAGGATCAAGCGAAACAAAAGCCTCTTCTTGTCATTGCGAACAAGCAAGACCTTCCCGGTGCTTTGAGTGTTTATGAGATAATTGAGAAGCTTGATCTCCGTGGGCTTTGTGTGCACTGCTGGTAAATTCTTAGACTTATATGAGTAATCTCTATGATATGATCTAAAATTTGCATAATACTTTTGTTGAGTAATGTGTTTGGAACAACAGGCATGTTCAGCATACTTGTGCTGTCTCTGGTGAAGGGATCCGAGTGGGTTTTGATTGGCTGTGCAGGAATATGGCTGGCAAGGCAAGTGTATTTTCTTCTATTTTCATTCATTTTCAGTGTATGCAGCATACTAATACCATTTCTTCTGATATGATCACAGCCTTACGGACCCCACATTGAATCATCTGAAAAGAAGTGAATCATTGGAGATTTCTCGAGCAGATACATGCAGCTAGTCCAGACTCCACAGTTCACATTCAGTAGACACAAGGTCTGTCATTTTGAGATGTCATATTGGCGGAAATAATCCATTTACAGCTTTACACAAAATTCCCAAAAAATAGTGTTAAGTTGTAATCTGATGTTCAATGCAACAATTGTTGTAGTTTGATTGAAATTGCATATGAGGTTGCAGAGGAAATCCTCTGTATTCTTGATGTGAACTGTATGCGTGCAATAAATAATTCATTCGGTTTGATGTAATGAGAAATGTAAACTTCTAAGCTGCAATTTCATCTTGACTTCTAATATCTGGGTATTACTATATATTTTCACCATAATAAAAGAAATTCTTCTGATCAGAGTTTATAGTGGTATCAGTTTATAGATATGTCAACATGCCACCTTCAAGTGAACGATGCATAATTGGCCCATGCTATGAGCTACCCGTAACGCGAAATGCTGATCAGAATTGTATGGCATGGCATTTGCCGGGAAAGAATAGGTAGCGGAGAGAAGGTTCTCATTGATTATTCCCTTTTAGCATATCCCCATTCTGTTAGCTTAGATTTTCAGCTATCTCTGCAAGTTGAACAGGAAGAAATCCAAAAGAATAATTCAAAAGGAATGACTTATTTGATTAGTACAGGATAAAATGGCTGAAAACGAAACCTAGCCTATTATCAGATTTCTTATTATTCACTATGATATGTCAATGTCACTGTAAGATTTAGACGGAACATTGCTTAGTCCCCTTCCTAATTAATTAAATTTACATGTATTAGTCAAACATGACTTAGATCTCTTGTGGCTTTCTGACATTCTCTTATCTTTTTGTCTTTGAGGCTTAATTTCTTCCTGTATTATATCTCTTGTGCTCTCCTTGAAGTTTCTCTACAGTTAACCACATCCAATCCTCCTTTTCCGGGCGAATAACCAAAGAAGTAACTAAAAAGAACTGAAATTGTATCTTTGTTTTTAGTCAATATTGCTGTTTTATGCGGTTGTGTCAAGACCTGCTCTTTGAGTTGCTTCATTTTTTGTGTTTGATTCAGTTAGCAGAAAGAAGAAATGGGTACGGCAATTTCTCGGCTAGTGAAGGCGCTCTTTGCAAAGAAAGAGATGAGAATTTTGATGGTGGGTCTTGATGCTGCCGGGAAAACAACTATCTTATACAAGCTCAAACTTGGAGAAGTTGTCACCACCATTCCTACTATTGGTATAGCTGCTACTTCTTCCCTCTGCCCTCCGCTGCTAGTTCTTCCCAAGTAGTGACGTCTTGAAAAAACTTTGCTTATTCAAGATCTTTGATCTAAGAAGTTTCAAACCCAGTTGGTCATATGCTTGAGAGTTTCAGCCAGAGCTCAACTTATGATATTTCTATACAAATTTTTATTTCACAGGTTTCAATGTGGAGACCGTTGAGTACAAAAATGTGAGTTTCACCGTTTGGGATGTCGGAGGCCAAGACAAGGTACATGTTCATCAAATAATATAAACATCAAAGTTAAAATGATCAAAGTGTAAGAATAAAATTATAAACATCAAAGTTATGAGCCCTTCATATGTCACATGATCAGCATTCTTTCTAACTGTAGTGCAGTAGCTCACCAAAGACATGATTTTTAAATTCATGGTGCTCACCACAAATACATGAATCAATACTAATAAAATACTAGTCTTTAATTTCGTTATAAAAAGCTCAAAGTGTTTACTATAAATATGTAGAGAGTGTACTCTCTATTTGAGAATTTTTCATGTGATATTCTAAACTGTGATCACCCTACAGATCCGTCCTTTGTGGAGGCATTACTTTCAAAACACCCATGGACTCATCTATGTCATCGATAGCAATGATAGAGACAGAGTCGTGGAAGCAAGAGATGAGCTTCACAGGATGCTGCATGAGGTTAGTATAGTAAACGAGTTCTCCCAGCTTTCTTATTGTTTGGTCAAACTAAAATCTCTCTGAACTGTCTAGTGGGTCTGTCCCTTTTTTGTACATGCAGGATGAGCTACGCAACTCAAGTCTACTTGTTTTTGCAAACAAGCAAGATCTTCCTAATGCTATAAGCATTGCTGAAATAACAGATAAACTCAGCTTGCACTCACTCCGTCAACGCAAATGGTAAAACTTCACTCTCGCGCTGTTTGGTTCAAATTCATGGAAATATAACTTAACTGAAGTACATGTTCTATAGAGGCTATTGGTTAGCATTGGGAGGTTTACAAATTTTGAAAGCCAATTCAAGTGTTTGGCAACTTTGTAGATTACCTTTCAAACACTCAATAAGATTCTTCATATTTTACAGAACTGTATTAAAAAATTACCCAATTGTTTTATTTCAATCAAATGGGACCTTATTGCAACTATAACTACTTTGACTTCAGGTATATACAGAGTGCTTGTGCCACCTCTGGAGAAGGGCTATATGAAGGTCTTGATTGGCTTTCCAACAATATCAATAGCAAGGTAGTTGGATAAAGCAGCTTAATAGACCTGGTTTACTCGCACACAAAAACGCTATGTTGATTAGCTTTAGGATGTGTGATTACAAGCTGGAAGTCTTCTTCAAGCACCGCCTTTCGTTTCTGGTACTCTTTCTGATGTTTCATTGATACCACACAGTACATAGCATTTGGAGACAGTTGTGTTGTTTGTTCTTGGTTCTTGTCATATCAATAAAATGCTGTCTAGGTTTATGTTGTTTAGTGTCAAGGATGTTTGTTCTTATTGTTACTCAGTTCGATTGATGAAATAAACAAAACTCGCTGAATCCTCTAAATAATACAAAAAAAAACTGTTATTGGCAACTTATTGTTGCCAAAATGAAGCACACAAGCTTAAAAAACAACTGCAGTGTGGGTTTTGCCATATATGTTGCCATCTGCTACAGGAGACTCTGCCCATTCTCTGGCATTCGAGTCGAGATTCTCCATTGACAGAAGCTCTTCAGCTTCTTCATGATGTTCACACACTGTGAGATGAGCATATCTTCCTTCTCTTGCAGCTTTGGCTATTGCTTGATACTTCTGATATGAATTTACAACACTCTTTTATTGTCTCCTGTCAAAGATTAACAAAAAGTATATCAGTCAAACTGGAATCTAAGATATCATATGCTAAAATCTAACATTTTATAAAGAGTCAATTATTGATGGGTCCCACAAATAATAATAAAGGTTGTGTGTGTACTGAAAGTTCTTCATAGTTCATTGGAAACTTCCAATGAACTATGATTGCTGAACCTTATCAGTTGATCATATTCTAAAACATTATTTTAAATTGAACCTTGCTCATCTTGAAGGCATCCATGAGAAGAGTTTCGGATTCCGTTCGGCTCCAAAGCTCAACCTCTCCCATGGAATGTAATACTACTGCAGTTGCTAGTACAGATGGAGGGTAACACAGATACCTTGATTCTGCCAATCAGTAAAAAAAAACAGTTTATAAACAACTTGAAAAGGTTAGTATTAAGAATTTAGGAGAAGTTACTGATCAGTTGATTACCAGCAATAAGAGAAAGCAGTAAATCATCACTTCTCATAAGAATCTCTTGCTTCCACCTTAGCCTCCTTGTCAAATGCTCAAAGTAAGAAAATGGAGTTACTGGATTCATCTTCCATTCCAGTGTAGACATCACCAGCAACTCCATTTTCATTACCGTTTTCGGTTGGAAAACATACTTACAGTTTATCTACACAACACACAATTTATAAGCTCTTCAATCCAATACTTAATGTTACAATGAAAATATAAGATATATATATATATATATATATATATATATATATATATATATATATATATATATATATATATATATATATATATATATATATATATATATATATATATATATGTTTAACCCTATGCTTACTTGGAAATCCAAGAGAAGAGGGACATGGGTTTCTTGCACTTTGCTGGCAAGAGAAAGGCAAGCAACAGAAACCAGCTGGGTAATCCAAAAAGACGAAACTCGACCATTTGCGAAAACGAATCGATCAAAGTAGTTGACAGCCAAGACAAGGGTAGAAATGGAGAATCCTAAGTGAGAATTCACCATCATCATCCATTCTATAGATTCTTTTCTGAAGCTTTCAAATACAATCAATGGTGTTTGATCAATAATGAGCTGTTCATTCTCCTCCTTAGAGATCAAACAAACAATCTCATTACAATCATCATCATCTTCATAAGACGAGGAAGACGAAGAGGAAGAAGGCGACAACGAAGATAAACATGGGGAAGAAACAATGGATTCTATATGATCTTCTTCTTCCTTTTGGCATTTCGATTCGGGTATTCTCATATCAACCAAGATTTCTTCATGACAGTATAAGAAATCAAGGCCACTAACTGAGCTTTGTGTCTCCTGCAAGGCCATTTTTATAAAATGTATGATTTTTAGGAAGATGTTGGCTATGGTGGTGTAGCTATAAGCTCTCAAGCTCTTCTTACCTTCTACTATTTATTTTTGGCTTTCCAAGTTCAAATAGGCAGAGGGGACCAAGTAAATTGAAACAAAGAAAGGGCCAATCATCGCGCAACCCAACGACGTCGTCCTGTTCAAAAAATATTATCATATACAATATTTCAAATTTATAAAAAAAAAGTTCACTGACTCATCACATAAGTAATGGTCTGTGATACCCTAAATACAATACTGTAAAATCTGAAAAAAGGTAATATGATCCGATTTTGGTAGGATATTAGGTGTAGGGTTTTATTGTGATTCATAAATAAGGTATAATATTGTGTACAATTTCAACCCTACATACTATTTTTAAAATTATTTGTTTATGTATACTTGAAACATGGATATGGGAAAATATCATCACAAAAATGACATTTTTATCTTTTTTTCTCAAAAAAAAACCATTCGAGAAAATATATTAAAGCAGGTCGATGACCGCTAGTTCCAAAACACCCGCTGAAAAATCACAGTTAAATGTTTGCGAGTTTCCTATTATTTATCTCCTAAGCCAACCAAACTATAATATATTTATTTCCATCTCGAAATGTTAAAATTTTAACATTTCTCCATATTATTTATATATTTCACAAAAAGTTAAGAAGTTAATCATATATATTATTGTTCGATATACGCCCATACTAGTGATTAATATTAATATTGATTGACACTAGGAGTATGTAGTGTACGTGTCGATATGTTTTGAATGTCATTCCTCACATACTTGTTATGGCGACACTCAGAGTTTGAAATAGGTGTTGTTTGGGTGATAGTGTTGGATCATTTGTGTTTTCCCTTCTCAATAAAATCATTCTAAATAGACATAGTCAACATTTGATGACCGTTATTCTATAGAGTAAATAACGGCATTGCATAAAACACATATCTAGATATCAATGTATCTGATATCAGTATCAATATATGGGTCTGATTTATCAAGATATAGGTATCACTATAGATATCCATATTTGATATCTAGATATCAATACCAAAGAGATCCTCGTAACTATGTTCGTAAGGATGTGAATCATATCTCGAGACGTAATGATCATTGTGACAAACAAACAAACCCTAAGTGGTATATCTTAGAGAAAAGGTTAAGAATGTTAAGGTTATTCGATCGGGTTTATGAAGATATATATGTTGGCATGTATATAAGAAAATGTTGTAGATAATAATGAAGAGAAGGCAGGGAGTGACAGGTAGGTAGGAGGAAAAGGAAGAGTTGCATTAAAGAGAAGCACGAACGTTGCATGGGTTGTTGCTTAGTGTAGCATACCTTTCAAAGTTAATACATTTTCAGGTGTTGTGCAGAAGACTTGAATTCTCCTCTCTGACCACTGAACCCTCATGGCCCCCTTTTCATTTTCTCGAGCTTCATGTTCATGGCTAAGCCCTCATCCCTCACCAGAGTGAGAGAGTGAGAGAGAGAGAAGGTTCTTGTCTTTTCTTATGTCAGAAGATAGATGTTGTATCTTTAGATTCTCTACTCTCTCTACCTTTAGCTAGCTGGCTTCTCTTTGGGTCTTCCTTTGGTTCACTCTATACATGTGATGCTTATGAACAACTTTATTTATTATCCATTTAAAACAAACAAACTTCAATTCTCTCTTTTATATATATATATATATATATATATATATATATATATATATATATATATATATATATATATATATATATATATATATATATATATATATATATATATATATATATATAGCATAGATCCTATGAGAACCCCCTAACGTGAGAACATGAGAACAAATTCGTAATTATTATAAGTTTTGTTACGAATGTGCCATATCGTTTAATGTATTATTCGTAGTTATTATTATTTTTGATATCTACTCTAAATCTCAACCCTTAATACTCACATCCAATGGTGTACGATTGTTCTCATGCTCTCATGTTCTCACGTTAGGGGTGCTCTCATGGAAACCACACACTAGGGTAAGTTTTACCGAGCCCTAACTCCAACAAGAGCATTTAAGTGAAGACAATATCATTTATAACACAAGAATTTGAATCTTAAATCCAAATGATTGGTTCATCGGACTTTATCTAACTCAAAATTATTTCTTCTAATTCACTTTGACATTATAGTATCAAAAATTTGGTCCATGGTGTACGACATTATAGATGTTAACTAGCTTATACTCCGGTTCTGCAGGAGTATTTGTTGATAAAAGTAAAAAATTATGTATTTATTATATTGATAAAATATAATTTACGAATAGAATAAGTAAACAGTCGACGTACGAGTAGATTAATGTTACATATGAATAGGTCAACGAATTACGTATGAGTAGGTCACAATCACCCACATATAAGTAGTAGGTCACAATAAAATATAACTTACGAATATAACATCAACGACCCACATACAAGTAGAAATGAACAACGTACAAGTAAGTCAATGACCCACATGCCCACATACAAATATGAATGTGATATGAATAAAGATTATACTTGATCTTAATCAAAACGTTCATAAATGTATGATTTATTTAATTTTTTAATGTTATATTTCAATTTATACAATTTCTCAAAGTATCGTACTTAATAACCGAGGTGAGATAGCAAAATCCATGAAAATATGATCGAATTTAAAAAAATATGGATAACAAATGGTTTTTAGAAATAGGTATGATAAAAAAATTGTTTATTATGCTTTAGTAAAAGTAAAAATGGGAGTAAACTTTTTGTGTGATATATATCAAGTTATGAGATGACCAAATGCATGTTTTATAAAATAATTATGGTTTAGTAAAAGAAATTTGATGGTTTAATTATAGAAAATATAAAAAAAAATTGTGAGAAAAAACATATGATTGTGTATCAATAAATATTACACAATTTACACTTTGAGTACTTTAATATTTTTGTTTTTATCAGGTGTCAAACATTGAAAACGGGAGGAAATAGTTATTACCCATTAAAAATTTTAATCTAGTTGAAAAGTTTTCAAAATTAAACTCTAGTCAAGATAAACCCATACACGTGTTGATTTTTATATCCAGATGTCAAGGACATACCTTTACACATATAGTTTATATATTTCATACTAAAACTAATTGACAATAAAAAGAATAACGTTAGACACGTATAACTCTGTAGAGGTTGAAAATGTCAACACACTTGAGCTATTTTTTTATTTTTATTTTTTTTGTGAAGAACACCTAAGCTAGTTTAGTGAATATAGAAGTGAGCAATCCCATTTCTTCTCTTAACATTACATGATTGTAAGATATGAGTGAGTTTGCATTAAAATATAATCAAATCATAAACTAAATGATAAGGTATGTGTTATTGTGGAAAAGGAAGACACCCATGCAAATCTGTGAGTTTTTGAAGAGAATGACAAACATTTTGAGCTTGTTTATAAGCATCTGCATAGCTCCAATCGAAGGCGACAATAAGGTTTTAAAGGGACAAGAAGAAAAGGCTAAGTTTTGCATTTCCCCAATGCCTACTTTCTCAACAAATAATAATAAAAATATACCTAATGTCAACATAACAAAATTATTTCTACAATGATAAAAGTCAGATTGATCTATAATTATATATAGATAATGGTCCACCCTAATTTATGATATTGCTTATAAATTGTGAAAGGAATATTATAAAATTTGGTTTTTCAAAATAATAAAATAATTATTTTATTTTTTTTATACAAGGGTAAGCAAAAGGGGGAACAGTCTCTAGAGACTTGTCGCCCCAAGGCATCCAACCGGATGAGGTCTTCAACATCTTCCGATAGCACCTCGTCACCAGCCGTTGGCGCAAAGCTATACGACGCAAGTTAATCTGCTACGGTGTTGAAATTCCAGAAATAGTGGTGAGCACAAAGCTGATCAAAACCGAATATCCAAGAGGAGACATCCGAGAAGATCAAAACGGAGTCAAAGAGAAGAAGGGTGAAGCCGGAGGATGACTATCATCACGAAAACGTAGAGCATCTCACAAAGATGATTTTTAATTTAATACATGTAATCAAATCATTTTTTTAAATTAAATTATTAAAATTTTATAAATATATAATAAATTAAATATATTATTGTTGAAAATGAAAAATTCTTATAAGTTTTTCAAATTCTTTCTTTGTAGATTTTTTGGAAAAAAAAATTGAAACATGAAGAATTGAATACAGCCGTATAGGTTAGGTCAGAAGTTAGGACAATATCAAGCTCGAGTCAAATTAATTGACCAGACCGTCGTACTGTATTTTGCAATTCTCGTTTAGGGTATATTACGCAGGATTTATAAAAAAAATTATTATTATTATTATTATAAATAATGTTTGCAGTAAAATAAAATTTCAAACAATTTATATTGTAAAATCGAAAGTTTAAAAACATTATATATTATAATTAAGCATTAGGAGTTTAAAAAACATATGTAAACGATTTAGTTTGAGAATGTCAATGTTGAGTTGCTTAATTAATGCAAGAGAATAAGAAGTGACATTATTTGTTATATGAACATAGTATATAAATAATAATAATAATAATGTGATTAGTACTATCAACGGCCTCTTGAGATCTTATCTCAGGTCTGGTACCGCCTCTAGTAGGAGAGCCTTAGTCGCGTGGGAGACCGTCTGCTCTCCTAAACGGGCTGGTGGTCTGGCTTTCCCTGATTTAGCAACAAAAAACAAAGTCGCCCTCTCAGAGCTCCTGTACGACCTTGATCGGGATTGCCCTAGTTTATGGAAGGTTTGGGTCGTCAGACACCTGATTAAGCGAGATATGAACATTTGGAACTGCCTCCCTAGGACCTCCAATTCCCAATTCTGGAAGCGCCTTCTTGACCTTCGTGATGAGCTTGCTAACCTTACCCATGGCATTCCGAGAACTTCCCTTTTCGCCAACCCTGACAGATCCTATGACAGGAACAAGATCTATGATTACATCAGACCTCCCTCCATTTTACCTCACTCTTCCCCCTTCAAAGTTATCTGGCTTGCTTCGAACCCCCCTAAAACTGCCTTCATTGCCTGACTTGCCTCTCTAAATCGCCTTCCTACCCTTGCCTCGATTAGAGAATGGAATCCCACCATCGACGTCACCTGCAAGCTTTGCAACGCGGCCCCTGAAGACGGTTCGCACTTGTGGAACAATTGCAGCTTCAGTAACCTGGTACTGGACATCATCTCGCGTTGGTTGAACCTTCCTCAACCTGCCCCTTTTCTCGATGACGTTTGGTCTTGGATGGCGTCTTGGTCCAAGAAGAAGCCCCGCCCCCTTGATTGCGCGAAAATTGCTGCGATTGTCGCTCATATCTACTACGTCTGGGTCGCCAGAAATAAGCTACTCTATTGTCAAACTGTTACCTCTCCAATAGACTGCGCTGGGATGGTTATTCGTTGTGTTAAGACGCACTTCACTCACAATTGGAAGGATCGATCCGCTCTCTCAAACGCCATGGCCTCCTCCCTCAATATCGCTCTTCAATTAGGTTAATCCCCTCTTGATTCGGGATCCCCTCTCTCACAACTGTGCTTGTTTGTGTTGTGATTGTAGATCGAAAGTGACTCCTTGTGCGGACTCTGATTTTGTGTAACCTATTTCCCCCCTTTCTAATACAATTAACTTTTCAAAAAAAAAAAAAAAAAAAAACATAGTATATAACAATTAAAAATATATTTTAGATAATCAATGTACAAGATTCAGATAAGAAGTCAACTATTTTTTCTGAGCCAATAAGGAAAAATCAAATATTTTTCGACATAAACTCTTTATTCCGACATAATATATGAGAAAAATTATATATATATTACTATATAAAATTTAAGATTCCCAAATATATCTATAAAAATTAAATAGAGATAAAAACAAAGTCAATATATCATCTCCTTACAATAAATAAAAAAAATTTAAAAAAATTAAAAAAAAACATTACACTTAAAGGCGTGGTCTTGGACCGTGCCTTTAAAAAAAATTTTTTAAAAAAATAGCTGCCCTATAGGCACGTCTATAACCGCGCCTCTTCAAGTTTTTTTTAAAAAAAAAACGTTACACTATAGTCGCAGTATAGGACCGCACCTCTATTTGTGTTTTTATTATCTTTATTTCGCACATTAAAATGTTGTCCACGACAACGCGTTTTACAAATAATAGTGCGGTCTAAGACCGCGCTTCTACTTCAAAAAACAAATCTCGTGCATTTAGGTGAATTATTTCACTCCGAGCCTAAAACAGGAAATTATTTTGATGTTTCGTTTACTTCGGCGAAAGATCAAAAACAACATTTAAATATAACACAAGAATAGTGATAAATCGTAGAAAGTTTTTTTATAAACGAGAAGCCACAACCCATTTTATAATGATTTTTTTCGGAGAGTGTGGCGGCTGCCCTGCCCTGCCCCACCCAAGGGCCGCCCCTGCATACAATATAAATAAATCATGAAGAAGATACCGGATACCACCCTTTTAAGAGGTTACTTGTAACTAATCACAAGTTAAATTTGAAATAGTTGGAAACCATCCTTTACAGCGGTTCCGTCGACAGTATAACACTCCGCTAATGTTCCGTTCAATCTATATATACTACTAAAACACAATCCTCTTAGTCCACATGTCAACATATTAACCCTGCCACCTAGGATTTTTTGGCAAATAATTACGGATTTGCCATATTTTAATTACAATTTTAAAATATTTTTCATCTCATGTCAATTCAACAAAAATGATCCAATGTCATTATGTTCAGTATCTTACGGTTATAACAATACGATTTTGTATGTTATAAATCTTCTAACAATAATATTTTCAGTATATTTTTAATTATGTCCATTCATTATATATTTTATGTATTATCTTTTTTAACCAAAAACAGTCTTTTGCTTATTCCTAATTAATTTTGTTCTAAAAATATTATATTGGAGTATAAATTTTACTAACTAACACTTTGAAAATACTAAATTAATTAAAATAGAACCTTTAGAAATGGATTTGTTTATCAGCTAACAACTAAATTAAAAATATTAAATCAAGAATTTATTTTGTCCATACATGGATTTCAAAATTATTAGCTTTCATAAGAAAATTTCTTTAATTTTGGGGATATTCTTTTATTCATTTTTATAAAATTTCTATTGCAAATCTTATGTTACTTTTTAAAAAGTTTTCGGAATCGAATTTTTTATATTCAGATTTATTATATTTTTTCAAAAAACATTTTCTTTTTTATATTCAAATTCGTTTTTTACAAATTTTTTTTAATATTTTGATTCGGATTCGTTACTTTTGTAATTTTTTCATTCGTATTTTATTCATATTTGATTGCAAAATCTTTCCTTATTGTTAGAAAATTTTCATTCAAATTCATTTGTTTATCCTACATATTTAAAAAATAATAATAAAAATAATCCGCTTTTTATTTTTCATATTCCTATTTTACAAGTTTTTAACTATTTTTTTAAATTCATATTCGTTACTGCTAAAAAAAAATTTTGATTCAGATTTGACTAAAAATTGGTTAAGTTTTCTTTATCTTCTTATTTTTATTTATTTTTATTTTTTAAATCATACTCAAGCGTAATCTTATTCAAGTAATCAATTTTGTTATGATTCCAGTTTTTATATTATATGCGTAAATTTGGTTGAATGTTAAATATCCAAATTATAATATAGGTAATTTGTAACATTTTTCAGAAATCTTATTTAATTTTTACTAAAAGTTTCGTAATTATAATCTACTCAATCATTATTTTACTAATTTTAAATATTATTATAATTTTCATATTTAAAATTTGAATCTTCCCTCACAAACTATTAGCGTCTTACTCATTTGTAGCGCCTACAAATTTTTTCGCAACAAAACTAATATACATGCATAATTAAGGTAATTTATTTATCAGCTTAAATAAGGTTTATGTTGTATAAGAATTAAATTAAAGTCTAAATATTGAGATACTTATTTATTTCCAAATATTTTATCATCACATATAACAACTCATGACATATTGCTATAAAATCTAATATATAAATATGCCCGCACAAGGTGCGGGTTATAAACTAGTTCTTCGTTAAAGAGCCCACTTTAAAATATTTTATTAGTTTTTCTCTCTAAACCGGATTTCTTTGAACCAAAACCAGATTTCTTTTTTTTTAAGTGTTCACTTCACCGAAACCTGATTTTTATAACATTTGGAAGAACACGATGTTCATATCCAAATCCAAATTTAAACACCGGATCTCGTTCAAAAATTTGAACCAAATCAACTCTTTGTCCAAATCCAATCCAACTTCAACGCGACATCCAAATCCAAAATTGATATACCACACAATCTTCGGTTCTTCAATTTCATGGCTTGGATCCAAAATCGATATACAACATACATATCTTCAGTTCCATAACTCATATCTCTCTTCTCTTGCCAAATTCATACCAAGAAAACTGAAGAAGCAAACATAGCGACAATCGATGGAAGATTCTTCTCTTACCAAATCAAACCAAGAAAATCGAAGAAGCGCAAACCTAGCAACAATCGATGGAAGATTCTTCTCTTACCAAATTCAAACCAAGAAAATCGAAGAAGCGCAAACCTAGCAACAGTTCACCTTGTTATCAAACCAGACACTATGCGACAAGAGTTTTGATGGACGGTTAGTTGTAAATGTCCCTATTTTAAGGGATGAATTTCGGTATATTCTAAGAGTTGGGTTGGGTATTTTCTTCACAAATTATTGATTCACATAAATTATTAAATTAGAAAGAATTACTTTTTAAAATAAACTAAGAAATACTGCGCCATAGTAAATATGAACTGTACGAGATAATATAAACATATATACTAATATATGAATGATTTAAAAAATACTAACTTATTAAAAAATGATATTGAATATTCAGTGTTTATAATCTTGTATAGAAAGAAAGGCTTAAAAGTGACGTTCTTGTAATTTTGTTGGGCCTGACCTTCTCTTTTTTTAAAGATTTGGGCCCAAACTCACAAAGCTAGAAGCCCGAAATTAGCTGATTAAATCCAAACGGCGTCGTTTTAAGTCCGCTCCTATGATATCAGCTTCCACAAATTTGCATTTCAGACCTCCACTTACAGTCTTACATACTTACCATTCTGCATTTTCCTTTTGATCAAAATAAATAAAAAATAAATAACAGGAGGGTTGAGGTTAGAGCGAAGAAGAGGAAATGGCGAAAATGTTGGGAGAGATCGAGAAGAATAACAAAGAAGGAACAGAGAAGGGAGGCTCGAAGCGGCAGTTTCACATGTGGATCGATGAAAACAATGAGAAAATTTCTATGATTTTCTTCTGATAAATATAGTTTTCAATCTGAATCTCATGAAATTGCTGCTCGTCTCCCACTGCAATGCCTTCAATCGATGTTTCTTCGAATATATGCTTTACCAAACGGGCCCTTATTAGTTGATTCCTCTTTTGATTCTATCGCTCTTCCACTTTTCGTCTCCTCTAATCGCTTTGCTCCCCTCTGGACCTTATGATGATTCCTTTCTGAAGGTTCCATTGATCAAACAAAAAAAAAATATATATTTCAGTCATATTTACACTTTGCATGCGTTTTTGTTGGTTTGATTTGTTGGCATTGGGTTGATGGTGCTTAACCCTAAACCTAGATCCCCAATTTTTGAATCGTTTTTATGTAATCTTTTGGTAGTGCGTTGAAGCTGAAAAGTGTGTATATATTGCTGTGTTTTACCTTTGCATCAGCTTCAGTTTTGACATGTTTATGGATTTGAGTTGCATAAATCTTTACTTCGAACGACATTCGATCCAAAAACTGAGGATCTGTCCTTCAATTTAGTCATATAATGTGAAGCCAGGAAACAGACGACTGCATTCTTATGACTTATAAATAAACTAGTTCCAAATTTTGTTGAAATCTGTCATAGACTCATAGTCAACTTTCTAGCTGGGAGAGCCCTTCAGATCGTAGAACGGGTCGTGTGCGATATTAGGACCGGAGTCTGAAAACCGTGTGCGATGTTAGGACTGTAGACCTAAAACCTGTGTGCGAGTGACACGGGCCGTGCTTCTCAATCCATCCGGAAAATCCTGGAACGCTCGGGACACTCGTTGAAGACTCCGGACCTGTTTGGGGCACTAGACTTGTACGAAATTATCTTGTTGTTTTATATAGATTCGCAAACACGAGACAAAACCTTAATTGAGAATAACTTGAGCAAGAACTAACAATATGCAAATAGATTGAGACACAAAGATGTTGACAAACAAATGTTGACGCAGTTCGGATTTCTCCAAGTCTGCGGAACCTCTAGAGGGGAGGTCCAGCCCAATCCACAGGACATTGAAGCCTCGAACAAAGATTGTGAAATTTATGATATTGCTTACTTTTTAAAATTAGAAAGAATTACTTTTTAAAATAAACTAAGAAATTTGCGCCATAATAAATAGAGTACACAACTATCCGTTATTTACCCGTTTTTCACAAAATCACCCTTTATATTTCACTTTTCATTTAACCACCCTTTATTTAATTTCAGTTAGCATTTAACCACCCTCGTCCCTTCTCTATCCAAAAATATGTTTGTGGGTCTCATATCTCATCAAAAATAACAAAAAAAAAAAGGTAAGAAAGATAATAGGGGAAAAAGAAAAATAAAAAAGAAGAGTAGGTGTTAGTACCATTTCTTCCCCCTCTCTCTCTCTCTCTCTCTGTAAATGATGCCAAATCTAAAAATTGAAGAACATGCTGTAATTTAGGGTTTCAACTGGCATTAAAGAAGTTAGAGGTAATTTCTATCCATTTATAATTTTTACTCTTCAAATGTTAATGAATGTTCTTCTCTTTCCTTAAATATGTGTATGAACTCTAACAAATTCAACCTCATTCTCTGTTTTCTTTGAATCTCAAATTCAATTCGGTTTTGTTTAACAATAGCAAATTCAACCTCATTCTTTGTTTTCTTTCTAATTTTCGAGTTGATAGCAACACTAATCAGTGTTTTTGTACAAACCTAGGTATTATATTTGTCATAGGTTTGAAAAGATGAGTACTCAGTCATGTACAAGTAGAGGTTACGAGGCTAAAAGAAATGAAGTGGTTTTTGTCACCACAATTTACCAACGGTAGTATTGACGGTTCACAAGGATAACTTGAATCAAGGGAAGCAGTTCCATCGTTGTCCTATTTGGAAGGTAGGTTTACTGAATTGTGACTTGGGTGTGATTTCCATTGCTTGTCGTTGTTGTTGGTATTTGCTAGAATGTAAATCATTTGTTGATTATTTGCAGCATTAGTTGGAATGTATTTTACACGAAAGTGATTGTACATTCTTTGAATGGATTGACAAAAGGTCAAGTGAGGCTATGACTATCTTACCAACTAGGGAGGTGAAGAAGGATGAAAGCCTTTACAAAAAAATGGTTTTTGAGGCACAAGGAGATAAAGAGAGGTTAAAGTTGAAGGTTGCAAAATTGAAGGAGAAGAAATTGTCAATGGGTGTTGAATTGAAAAGATTGATGGAGGATAATGCAATGTTGAAGGCCGAAAATCTTGCACATAAGTATAGAGAACAAATGATAATAAGAATATGCTTTGTCTCATGAATTTGATTATAGGTATTGTAATTGCAGGATGTATTTATATGTTGTGTAACTTCAAGAATGAGTGAATTAAAATGTATAATGTACTATGTTTGCCTTTTGGAATGAAGAATGAGTGTATTGTTCAACTTAATTAGCATCTAACACAAAAGTACATCAATTCAATGATCTTGAGCTTCTTCACTGACATAATTTCATTAGAGGCAGATTTTGAGCTTCTTTTGCTTCGTTTTCAGGGACATTATTTGGTTGAGCTGTATTAGATGCTTCTGTTGGAATTAGACATGGATCCGGTTTGAACCAAACCGCCAAACCGGCGGTTTGTGAACCGGCCAAAACCGGCGG
Source organism: Fagopyrum homotropicum (assembly GCA_033239125.1). NCBI lineage: Eukaryota > Viridiplantae > Streptophyta > Magnoliopsida > Caryophyllales > Polygonaceae > Fagopyrum > Fagopyrum homotropicum. The sequence goes on from BSWB01000005.1 coordinate 144,322,735, forward strand.
TTTGTGAACCGGCCAAAACCGGCGGTTTAGGTTTGCCGGTTTGGCCAAACCGTGGGTTTACGGTTTAGGTTTAGGTTTGGCATTTGGCCAAACCTAAACCGACGGTTTACCCCAAACCGGCGGTTTAACCGCCGGTTTGGTTATTTTTTTATTTTATTTTTCTAAAAATGGACCAAACCGGCGATTTGGAGATCAAATCGTCGGTTAAACCGCCGGTTTGTCCTCAAAACCGGCGGTTAACCGCCGGTTTGGTCCGGTTTGATCCAGTTTTTCAATTTTTTTTCTTTTTTTTTTTAAAATAAACCGGCTAAACCGCCGATCAAACCGACGGTTTAGGTTAAACCTAAACCGCCGGTTTGAATTTTGACGGTTTCGCAAACCTAAACCGGCGGTTTAGGTTTGCGACCCACCACTAGTTGGAATAGGTTGATTTGCAGCATGAGAAATGCAAGCTTTTGCCTTGTGCTTCTTCCCATTAGAACTTCAGTTTGCAGTCAATTTACAGGCATGTAGATCCGATGATAGAAAGTACATCCACCGGAAGTAATAAGTGAAAACATACTCTTCCTTTGAAGAGGAAATTAGTCTCAAATTGTACGCGTGTATCATGTTGAAATAGGCAGTCGTATATCGTAGTTCAGTGGCGCTCACACTTCAAAGCATTCGAATTATAAGCAAATTTATCTCCATTTGCTTTCTCTTCAACTGTGCCAACAGTCGCCATTTCCCCTTCATAAATGCAGATTCCTCTTCAACAAATTACTTCATCTCTTCCAATTCCTGATTTCTCTTATTTGTTCTGAACATTGAAGAAAATATGTCTATAAGCTTTTAGGTTCAAGCAGAATTCTAGATAGCAACACTAATTTTCTTCTTTTGCTGATGAAATTTGTAAATTGAATTCCAAAACTGAAGACAGAACCCCCAGCCTTTTGGGTTTGTTCATATTCAACTATGGTTAATTTTGGTTTCCACTATAGGTGCAATGAATTGTGTTGGTGAAGACAAACAAATTGGGGACAAATTTAGCTTTTTCAGTTTTTTTATATTGATTGGCATTGCATATTTTCAATATGAAAAGGAAGTCTGATACTACTTTATTCTTCCGCTTGTCCTGCTGAGTTTTCGGATTAAATTAGTGTGTGTTTTAGGATTAAATTAGTTCTTGCCTAGTCATTTGTTATGCTATCCAATAATCACCCACTTTTTTGTCACTTCTATTTTGAGTCATCTTGATTCAAGTATTATATGTAGTTTCTTGTATGTATGAGATTTATTCTCATAAAGTTTCTTGTAATATCATAGTTAGCTGTTGATATCACTCTTGACTTTGCAGTATAAGAGTGTGATAGCATTCAAGCTAATCTTTTATGGAGACTTTGGTTGCTAATGCTTCCTTTCCGATTCAGAAAATATGTAACCAAATTGAAACATATCAGATACATGAAATTGAGTTAATACGAATATCTGATTTCAAACATTATCAGAATCACCATAGAATCCTAATACTATACAGAACTTTCTGGAGCTGATCCTCTCCTTGTGATGTTCTTCTCAAATTTGGCAATTTTTCCTACCTGCTAAACGTTTGTAGGTAGTTTGTCATAATTTGAAGTTGAAATTGAGTTAATACGAAGATCTGATTTGAATCATTATCAGAATCACCATTTCGTACCGACTAAATGTTTGACAGAGTGTGTAAGTCGAGATTGAAGAAGTTAAAGCAGCACATATATAGACTAATACATCACTCATCATGCCTCCTGCTCCTTGGTTGCAGTATTTATCAAACATGACAATAAATTGACAGCAAACTGAGTTTATTAAATGAGAAGCGGAGAAGCCGTTTATATAGGACACTTCTGAAGTTCTGATGATAAACAAAAGCAGCGGAGCAACCGTTTATATATGACAGTAAATTGACAGCAAACTGAATTACAGTTGACAACAAGCTGGACTACATTAGAATCATACAAAATGTTATTGCACAAAAGAGTTAAAATCCTTAAAAGTAGTTAACACAAAATGCTAGTTTTTCAAGTTGAACTACAGGTGACGGTACGCTGAATTACATATGACAGCAGGCTTCAGTTAGGTTTTTTTTGTTAACATATTTTTCATCTGAGTCTTGGAAGTGAAAACAATCTTCTTAGGTTGTGGTTGTGACAAGTACAACCTGAATGACTCTTGACTGCTTCCAGCAATTGATAAACTCCCTCTTGACATTCCCATAAATGTGCTAACTTGAGTAGAAGGAAGTTGATTCTGTAAATATTTCATAAGAATTATTAATTGTTATTAGTTCGCTCCAAATGGTGTGTGCAAGCTTTAAATTTATATCCCGAGAAGTATGCTTAAAACAAGGATGCGAACCCGCAGTGTACGGGTCAATTATAGTAAAAGCAAGAATTCCGTGGTGTCGATATCAGGGACTTAGGTGAAACAAAGCAAGTATAGGTTGTCAATGCAACTACTAATCACAAAAGTGATTAAAACAATCAAAAGATGATAATAAGGTCAAATAAAGGAAATATGCAAATTCTAGGGATTAAGGCATCTAGTTGTGGTTCCAACTCAAGATCTAAAGATAAGTGGACAAAGCTGAGATTTTGCAAAGGGAAGGTGTTTCTAAGATGGGAATAGATCACCGGGTAAGTCTCACTACTCACTATCCCAAACCGTAATTCCTATTACCGGGTAAGTCGCAAGGAACTAAGGTAAAGAATCTATAACTTCAAACTAACATACCAACCAAGTGGATAGAATCAACCTTTACCGGGTAAGTCTTAGGCTAACTCTCAAGATTGGAATGGAAGCACACTCAAACCCCAATAAAGGATAAACCTTTATTACCTATCGCTTATGATCTTAGGTAAACAAGCAAAGGAATCACCGGGTAGGTCTCATCCTAGGCTTGCATTGAACCAGGAAAGGATTAACAAGGATAGGGTTTGGCAAACTGGATCTTAACTCAAATTAGGATTAGGAAAACGTTCACCTCGGTCAGACAGAATCCACCCCGGCCGAGGTGTTCACCGACTGAGCGAGGTGTTCGTCGGTTAAGATAAAGACTCGAGCTTTCAGGGTCCGACTGGGATTAAGATCATTCTATCATCGTCTTTCCCACAACTTTCAGCCAATCACCCTAGAATCGCACAAGAAAATTAGCCACTCGTCATCATGAAAGCAATAATCAAATATATGAGGAAGGAATGAATATTTGAACACAAAGACCTTAAGAACAAGGCTTCAATAACTGAATCAAATACCAAACAAATCAGCGTTCCTTAAATCACAAATCAAACAAGAACAATGTTAGCATGAAATATTGTGATATTTTAGGCACGTTTTCTAAGTGTATTTGATTCATATTGATAGTCTTTGATTTATCATTGTTGCAATTGTGAGCTAGTTTGCCTATATTGTCGATATGGATGTCTACACTAGCTTTATGTTGATTATAGGTGATTGAGAGCCATTTCCGAACGGAATCGAGCAAAGAAGAGTTGATTGAGTATGTCCATGGATTGAGGGCATTATTAGGAGCAAAATGGAGTTCAACTTGAGGAGTGCACGAGGCTAGGAAAGAATCACGTTCTTGCCCTAAACCACGCTCTAAAATACGGCCGTACTACAAACCACGTTTAGTTCCACGGCCGTGGAACCTTGCAAAGAGAGGCGTGATGCATTCCAGTAACTATTACGGTCGTGGAATCCATGGTTCAAACCGTGTTGATTTCCACGCTCTAAATTACGGTCGTGGAACCTTCCACGACCGTGATCTTGGCGATCTTTTTCGCCACATTTTGAAGCCACGATCTTTTGAAGATTGGGTCGGGCCGATATTTTATCTTGCCCTATAAAAAGACGGACGAAGGAAGATTCCGTCACCTTCGCTTAGCGGCACTTACCCTCGCTTAACCCTCGCTTAGAAGCATTTACATCTCGTTGGAGATCAACGTTCGTGTTTGGATTTGCCCTAATCTCGCACTTTTGTTGGAGATTGCTGTTGAGATTTCCGGATTGGCGGAAGATCGAAGCTTTTGGAAGATTGTTGCAAGAAGATTTCTCTTCTTGTTTAGGTTTGATTTAGAAGACGGATTGACATCCCGTTCTTCCTTCTTTCCTAAGATTGTGTTTGTTTGCCTTATTCTGAATCTATTGATAATATTCATTCTTGATTGTGACATTGAGATTGGTTTGAAGTTTATTGGAAGTTTTCGGAAGTTTTCATCTTTTAATCTTTTAATTCTTGAATTTGATATCAACATGACTGTTATTGGCTAAAAACCCTTAACAATTCTAAGGTGAAGGGTTGATAGTTGTGGCTTAGATGATGATAGATCGATCATAAACAGATTAGACCCTGAGAGTTTGAGAGAATCGTCGACGAACCCTAAATCACGGTTTGTTCTTGAATTCCACGGCCGTGGAGTCTCAAGATCCACCCGTAATTTCCCTTAAGTTTACGAACCTGCTTTTACTTTAATCCAAAGTTAAAGATTTGCTTTAACTTAGTTTAGGCTTGCCTTTTCTAGGTGGTAGTGAAGCCTCAACAACCTCTACCTCGATTGTGAGTGTCACAACCGTAATCGGTTAAGTTAGTCTTGATCCTTGGATTACAAGTTTGGGTATTTGACATTAATTCTTGCCTTTAGAACCTTTCTATATCGAAGCCTCAACAACCTGTATAGAGAGTGTCTTGTAGGTGAGTCATAAAAGGTTTTTGGAACTTCACCGTACGATTACCTTACATTAGCATACCTTTGCATATCTCAACTCTGTCTTTATATCATTAAGAATATCTTGAATCGATTGCCACAGCTGGATACTTGGATCTTTAGGATTGTTGTTTTCCCAATATTTGCAAAAACTCTCATATTTACTCGCTTGATAATCTGCAATTGAATTTGTTCCCACTCAAATCCCTGTGTTCGATACTCTGGAATCCTTGCTTAACTATATCGATCCGTACACTGTGGGTTCGCTGCTTGATTCTAGTTTTAAATTTAAAGCTTATTTGCACGCACGTTTAGGGGCGAACAAACAACCAACCAAAAGTAACAAAGAATAGCCTGGAGAAATCTCACAAAACTCCTTCAAAGGCTATCTTCAATAAGGAAATCTTCCTTCTTCCTTCAATCCGAAGGGTAATCCTCTGCAACTGCAGGAATTTGGATGCCGCTAGGTCTTCAAACTGCTGCGGGATGTCGAATTTGTGGAAAATCCGACCCTTTTTACAGGAAAATTGTCTTTCAAATATAAGAGATCTTAGAAAGATATTTTCCTATAAAATATATCCAAATAAATCAGCTGAATATCTCTTCTTCCTTCCAGAAATCCAGCCCAAAAATATAAGATCTTCTTTCCATAATTAAAAGATCTCAACCATAAAATATATCTCCTCGCCACATCAGGGTATTCACCTCGGTCGGGGCGCTCCTTAAAATCACCTCGGTCGAGGTGGTACTGTAGCTGACCGAGGTGACTCTCTAACTGAGGGTGAAATCTCTCAAATCTGGTCCAAAGTGAAATTTTAATCCATTTCCATGTCTCTTGAGTTCTTCTTTAAGCTCCAGAATGTAGCTCCAATGACTCCTTAACTCCTTTAGCTCCATTTTGGTCCAACACGTGTCATTTTACCTACGATTACAACGAAACTAGGTGTAGACCTCGATTCCCGCAAAGGTAGATGAAATAGATTTTTAATCACATAATGTATACTCATACTTGCAGATTTATGAAGATAAAACGTCTAAACCGGTCCCAAAATATAGACTATAATACATGCTATCAGTGAACACTATAATCATTCATGGTGGAATTAGATTGAGGTGCTTGGTCGTGCATAAGGTTTGCAGAAACTCCTGGGGCTACTGGTGCTTGTCCATCACATGGCTTCAAAATAATTATATTAATAAAAGAACAATTTATGATAAAGAGCTATAATTATAATAAATTTTGAGCATACCCGATATCTCTTCTTGAAATGCCTTGAAACATGTATAGTATTAGGATTCTTTGGTCTGCCTCCTCTCTTTTGAGTCTTTGGTGAAGCAGCTTGCATAGGTAGATGAGTGCACTTTGGCCTAGTATGGCCATCAACTCCACAATGAGAGCATTTGTTCTTCCCAACTCTAACCCTTCTCTTTGTAGGTTGTTTTTCTTCTTCTGGTTTCTTCCTCCTAGCCTTTTTAGGTCGTCCTGGTTGAACAATGTATTGTGGTGGATCTAATGGAGTCATTTTAGTCTTCTCCCATTGTTGTTCACCGGGCATTGGATGCACACTATTTTCATATGCAAGAATGTATGATCTCTTAGTGTAGTAACCATCCACATAATTCTCCACATTAAATCTCCTTAGTAATATACATGCCATTGCATGGGTACAAGGGATACCAGTCAAATCCCATTTTTTGCATCCACAACTTTGTGCACCTAAATCAACCACATAGGTTTTCATTTGATGATCCACCCCAAATCTGTTATTCCCTCCATAGTGCACTTGACACTCTCTAAATCCCTGCTTTTTGGCCTTCTCTATTTTTTAAATGGTAGGAGGTGTGAATAGACCTGTGTGCTTGCTCATGCCCTCCTTTATTGATACAAACCTCTTCATTAACTTCCTTCTAATCCATTCACACATAGATAGGATCGGTTTCTCTTTGGCTTCTAATATGTAATTGTTAAAACTCTCATGCACATTGTTCAATTACAAATCAGATCTTGATGTATGCTTGTAGCCATGTCTTGACCATGTATTGTGGTTTGCCTTCATTAGATACTTATGTGCACCTTCATCTAAACCTTTGATGTATTCCATGGTTTATTCAAAATCAGGTTTATTCCATGCCATGGCAACATACTAGAGTGCATCCTTAAAACCCTTTCCTGGCCACTTCACTTTGAAATTATTGTATAGGTGCCTAATACAAACTCTAGTCTCTGCCAATGGAACAATTAGATTCAAAGCTTCTATTAAACCCTGCAAACAATAGGTATCATTAGATTAATTCATAATTAGTGAAAGTGTAAAAGGTTTATGCAAATATATTACCTTTTGTCTGTATGACATAAATGTAAAACTACCTTCTCCAAGGTCTTTCATCAAATTCTCAAGAAACTAGCACCATGTATCCTTTCTTTCAGCCTTCACAACCGCATATGCAATGGGAAATAAATTTTCATTACCATCGTTTCCAACTGCACACAATAGTTTACCTGTAAAAGCACCCTTTAAGTAACATCCATCAAGACCAATAATTGGTCGACAACCCATCAAAAACCCTTTTTTACATGCATCAAGACTAATATAAAGTCTTTGAAATAAAGGCTTCTCAGAATTCTCTAAACAAACTTTCACATAAGTTGAGCTACCATGACTCCATTTCATGAGAGTTGCTGCATAATCCCAAACTTTTTTATATTGTGCACTTGCATCACCCTGAGTCATCAATATTGCTTTGAGTCTAGCTCTCCAAGCTTGAATATAACTGACATCCACATTATAGTCTCTCCTTATTACACCAATAATAGCCTTAACCCTCCATTGTGGGTCTTCTCTATAGTGCTCAATGTATTTCTCAACCAGCCACACAGATGTCACCTTGGTGTTCTCAATTCTCCAACCACATTCATGATTAGGATAAAAGCTCTTTAACTGAAAAGTCCAATAAGATCCCATTCTTCTAGCACAAACTTTAAACCTAGAATAAGGTTTTCCACAACTACAATTTATTCTTGAGTGCTTTGTCTTACAATCACACTTGTACTTACAATAAACAAATTTTTTGTGATTATCATTGTGCAAGTAGTAGTAATCTCCACCATTTTAAATTGAACATTGTTTCAAAGCCTTTCTTAAAACAACATTGGAACCAAATCTCATACCAACTTTAAGGTATATTGGCTTAATGAAATCAACTACATGATTAAACTCGGGATACCTTGGATGAGTATTACCTTCAGATCCACTTAAACTTTTGAGGCCATCAGAATCTTCATCAACATCATCACTCTTTTGAAGTTCTTCGTCAGAAAAGCCTTTCTCTAAAGCAACTAAATTATTATGAACGCCATCTTGGATATTGGTATCAACATGAGCATCAAAGATATAATCATCTTCCTCGTCACTATCCACAAAGCTGAAATTTTCATCTGAAGACTCCGAGCCTAGTACACTTTCATCATATTCCTCATCACTAAATGATTGATATATCTCATGAAGAGCATTTAGCGGTAGTTTTTGTAGGGGCTGTTTTTGACAGATTTGTGGTGCCTCCAAGAATTGACTAGGGTTCAAGGAGGGTTGTGGGTCAGTGTAGGCCATAAAATTATTCTCAACCGATGTGTTAAATGCACTACACACAACCGGACCTCTTAACTCTCTTAGGCTTGGTTCATTTCTTTGGACAACATAAATATGAAAAGTTCTATCAAAGCCCATAGTATTTGTCATATTTATGATATCAACATCACCTAGAACCACGTGCAGTCCTTTGTGAATGCTCTTTCCAATCTCTCTATACCACAATTCTGTCACTTTTTGTAGCCTAATATCCTCGATAAGCATTGCTTCAAATTCCATTTTTGACACTAAATCGGGATCCACATGCTCTTTCACATAAATTTTCCCTCTTTTATATAACAAAAGATGCTCATCATTCAAATAGAAAACATCATCATAGAGAAATCGGATTGTGACACTCATGTTGAAAAAGCTACCTACAATACAAGTAATAAATGCATCCTAGCTAATCATCTACCAAACTTTAATAGCACAATTAGTTAGCTAAAAGTAGGCCAAAGTAAAAAAATTAGCACACATAACAAAACCAACAGTAAATGCTCACTAAGCTTCTGTATTTTTGTCCTCTCCTTCATCAATATTAGGGGGTGTCATAAAGATTCTCAAGAGCCCCACATGGCACATGCCAAAAAGAATTTTAACAAAAGACCCACATCCACATACCAACAAAAAAGCATCTTCCTTCATACATATAAACATACACACGTTGAGAGAAATGGAAGAAGAAGAATATTCAGTGACCTCTTGAATAGTCTAAAATATAAATAGATAGGAAATATACCTCTATCTTCTTCAATGTCTATTGAATAACAAAACCCTAAGTGGAAGTCATCTTCTTCAACTTTTTCATTCTGGCGTGAAGTACATAGGAGGAAGAAATGAAAAGTGGTTATTATTTACCATCTATTCTTATTTATAATTTATTTTTCAATTCTTAACTTTCTTCTCTCTTTATTTTTTATTTTTTGATGAATAATGGGACCCACAAACAGAATATTGGATGGAAAGGGTTGAGGGTGGTGAAATGCTAACGGAACCCAAATAAAGGGTGGTTAAATAAAAATTATAAAATAACGGGTGATTTTGTGAAAAATTGGGCAAATAACGGGTAATTTTATGTAATTTACTCTAATAAATATGAAATGTACGAGATAATATAAACATATCTACTAATATATGGATGTTTTAAAAATACTAAATTATTAAAAAAAATGATATTGAATATTCAGTCTTTATAATCTTGTTGGGCCTGATCTTTTCTTTTTTAAAGATTTGGGCCCAAACTCACAAAGCTAGAAGCCCGAAATAAGCATAAGAATTTTGCCAGATGAAATCCAAACGGCGTCGTTTAAAGTCCGTTCCTATGATATCAGTTTCCACAAATTTGCATTCCAGACCTCGAAAGTCTTACATACTTACCATTCTGCATTTTCCTTTTGATCAAAATAAAACAAAATAAATAACAGGAGGGTTGAGGTTAGAGCGAAGAAGAGGAAATGGCGAAAATGTTGGGAGAGATCGAGAAGAATAAGAAAGAAGGAACAGAGAAGGGAGGCTCGAAGCGGCAGTTTCACATGTGGATCGATGAAAACAATGAGAAAATTTCTATGATTTTCTTCATAAATATAGTTTTCAATCTGAATCTCATGAAATTGCTGCTCGTCTCCCACTGCAATGCCTTCAATCGATGTTCCTTTGATTATATGCGAAACCAAACGGGCCCTTATTAGTTGATTCCTCTTTCGATTCTATCGCTCTCCCACTTTTCGTCTCCTCTAATCGCTTTGCTCCCCTCTGGACCTTATGATGATTCTTTTCTGAAGGTTCCATTTATCAAACAAAAAAAATTATATTTCAGTCATATTTACACTTTGCATGCGTTTTTGTTGGTTTGATTTGTTGGTATTGGGTTGATGGTGCTTAACCCTAAACCTAGATCCCCAATTTTTGAATAGTTTTTATGTAATCTTTTGGTAGTGCGTTGAAGCTGAAAAGTGTTTATATATTGCTGTGTTTTACCTTTGCATCAGCTTCAGTTTTGATATGTTTATAAGAAGTGTTAGAACCCTTCTGAACATTATGGATTTGAGTTACATAAATCTTTACTTCGAACGACATTCGATCCAAAAGTGAGGATCTGTCATTCAATTTAGTCATATAATGTGAAGCCAAGAAACAGACGACTGCATTCTTATGACTTGTAAATAAACTAGTTCCAATTTTTGTTGAAAACCGTGTGCGATGTTTAGGACTGTAGTAGTGTAGTGCATGCAATGTTTGGACTGCAGACTGAAAACCGTGTGCATTCAAGTCACTAATTGACAGAGTTCATCGGATCGTATACCGGAAGTTGTGTGCCTATGATGTTAGGATTATAGACTGAAAACCGTGTACGTGCATATGTTATGTTCAAGGGTGTGTTTGAGCAGTCAGGATCCTCTATTGCAGTCCCTTTATTGCACCTCCCACTGCACTAAATTTATAACTCAGATTTCCTTCTATTGTGGGGTTGTAATTAATGAAAAGGGTTTTTTTCATTCATCTTGGCCTCCTCCAACTGATCTATTTGCATAGTGTCTACAGTTCTGGATCTGCTGAGCCCAATGAAAATGTTGCTGCGAATTCCATCTGGATTCAAAGACGTCCACGATGCAATGAGAAGAAGTCCTGCAACTCCTGCAAGAGTACGATGAAATGAAGCCTTATTTAGATTCAAGGTACATAAGGAATCAGAAAATTGTAAGCTTTATTTTGATTCATGGTGTTTGTGGCTGTAATTTGTGTTTGTTCTGTTTGCAGTCCTGAGTCATCTATGACAGATACGCTTGCAGTCCATTGAGCATGTTGCAGAGAACGAACTAAAGACGGCGGCTGCATGCTTTAGTCTTACGAGTGTCAATTGGTCGTAGAGACAAAGCCACAGGAATACAGGATGCACATTTTTTGGTTTAACATTCTTTGATTAGATTCAATGAAGCCAGAGTTGAAACTTTGGATTTTTTTTCAATTGTTCTGGGTAAATTTCGATTCTCTTATACCATGTACACAAAATCTCCGCAGGTCAATAAAAGATTGTATTGTAACAAATGTTTAATTGTAGATTCTGCTGTTCATTACAATTTTCTTGAATTACAAAATGTCATTCATGTTGAACTAGAAGCAGCACCACCTTCCACCAACATCAATGGCAACAACACCGCCTCCTCCATCGACTCCCTGCAACTCACCTCATCAATGCCTCTATTCCTTTCCTTCTCCTCCTTAGTCCCTCCCTACAACCAAGATTACATCCCTATGCCATTCCAACATTTCCCTCGATCCCCCATGTTCTCGATTCTCTTGAAGCAACACTTTGTTGGGAAACAACGCCAACAAGACCACATGGCATGACGTCAGAGAAGCCTCCCCGCCCTGCCCACGCCTTCGCCCCTGCCGGAGCCACAGCCTTCCCCGCCACCATCAATAATGGGTTAAAAAAACCTTTTCTTTAATTACAACCGGGTTACCCACAAATAGAAGGACATCCGGGTTATAAATTTTACTATTTAAATAATTAATAAAAATATTATGTGGACCAATCAAATGAGTGCAGTAGGAGGTGAATTAGAGAGTAGGAGGTGAATTAGAGAGAGCGCAATAGAGGATCCTGACTGGTTTGAGATCCTGACTGGTTTGAGAGGCTAAAAAAGCTAGATGATGAAGATGTAGTTGGAAAAATGTGAGTTTGGTGTTGAAGAAAAGTTTGGGAGAGATGAAGATAGACGGAGAAAAATGAAGAATTGAAAATTTCATCATTTACCATATGGTAAATTATGGATACGAAGGAATCATCATCTACTTATAAATTAAATTTTTCTATAGCGATAATGTAATTATAAAGTTACGATATTTATCAAAAAATTATATTCAAAACTAACAAATAAAATAAATTACTTATAAATTAAATTTGATGATTGCATTATATTTGTTCAAAAAAAAAACTATTGTTATATAATTCTTGGAACATTAATTTTTTAAGGTAATTATAATTTTTTGCTTGTTAATTTATTTGAAAATAGCGATAAATGCAAAGATGTCATATTTAGTTATTTTACATTTATGTCAACTTCTATAAAGTTCGTTCTCCCAAACACCAACTAAACTTATCTAAAAATATCAGCTCGTCAATCAACTATTTATTTAAGTTACTCATTCATCTTCAATTTCAGCTTCAGCTAACAATAAGCTTCAGCTTCATCTTCAACTCCAATAATCTACCATTTTCCAAATAGACCCCAAGTTCATAATTTTGATGGCGAGGGTAATGTTAGGTTTAAGTATAAATAAATATGTGATTCTATCTAAAATCTATTTTACAATCTTGTATGCAGTTTTTAACTTATTTAGGATTGTTTCGCTTATAGGTTCATATGAGCGTCCGAATTGACATACACTTTGGCCCATTAGACTTTCCTATGCTAATAGAGTCGGTTCTTGTCAATTTCGTTTACCGCGGTGCATTGGATTTATTAACTACGAGTACCCATATCAAGGAAAGAAAGAGTTAAACATATTTTCCGTTTGGTTGGAGTGGTGGAATGGAAACGGAATGGAATCAGATAAGGGTTAGGAAAGGAAATGGAAATGATGGATTACTTTTATGTGTTAAAAGACCTCTAACAAAACGTAATTTTTTATTGATTCGGAATCATTCCGTTACCAGGAATGATTCCTACCACTTCCAAACGAGCCCTAGTTTATACTGTAAAGAACTCTTAAAACTCGTATTTTTATTTGTTAATTAATTATACATTATTGGACTTATATATTGCGCTCTAACACTATAATCTATGGCTCACCGAAACTTGTTAACATGCAATAATTCCTATAGAATCAAGTCGCAATGCATAGATGCTGAAATAAAATTCACAACATTAGCCTTACAACTAAAGGCTACATCTTACAATTTTAATTTATGATTATTCGAACTAGAAATACACTAAGCGCAGTTTGGAATGACTAAAAATTATTTCCGAACACAAAATATTCTGAATCAATTAAAAATTATGCGTGTTTCACTGACTAAAATGGAATACTAGAGGCTTTTTATTAAATAAAATTTTCATTTCATTGCCTTTCCCTTAACGATTTTATGTTCCTATTTCACCACTCCAACTAGAATTTTCATTTCATTGCCTTTTCCTTAACGATTTTATGTTTCCATTTCACCACTCCAACTAAATAGAGACTAAATATAATTACTACAAAAAAAAGACTAAATATAAATACCGATAAAAAGATTGGGCAAATTAGGCAACTAGGCCTTTTTTTAAAATCATTAAGTAAATAGGCTTTTTTGAGATTTTCGTTTACAAAGTGTACCCGTTACTTTTTTTTTTACTGTTCAATACGCGTGAATCCCTCCCCTCCTCCTATCCACTGCCTCACATCGTACAACCTAGCCGTCACTCTCGACTGTTACTTCCTCTCTTTTGCTCTCAAAGCATCGGCGACGGAACTAGTGAGATGGCTGCCATCGTCGATCATCGACCTAGATATCTCGTTTAGACAGCGAACGGGAAGCTTCTCTTCGGCAAAGCGAGCCTTTGCGACCTTTCCTTCGAGCAACAGTAGGCAACCGTCCTCCGAAATTCTAACTTCTAAGGTACCGACTTTCATCCCTCATTTTGGTTGCACGTTACGCCTTGACCCAGCTTGATATGTCGGCCTTCTCTATTCTTGTTTTTTAGCCTCCTGTTATCAAAGCATAGAAGGATTGTGTTGTGAATGTTAAGTTGTTTAAAATTGTATTAGGTTTGTGTAGAGAAGCTAAGGCTGCTAATGAGGCCTTTTGGGTATAAAGAAATTTGGTGGAATTTGGGTGTAGGCCGGATACTACGAATTATAATTTGGTTATTAGAATGTTATGTGAGAAGGGTGAGGTGGATTTGGCTGCAGGTTTAATGAAGGAGATGAAGTTAATCGGTTGCTGGATGTCATTACATATTTGGAGAGGGTTAAGGGTTTTTGTAGTGTGGGAAGGATAGAGGAAGCTTGTGATTTGATTGAGGTCATGAAAAGCAGTGGTTTTGTTGTGAATTTTGTTTTGTACTCTGCCCTTCTTGATGGAATTTGTAGATTTGGCTGCATTGACAAGGCATTGGAGTTATTGGAGACCATGGAAAAAACAAGGTGGAGATTGTAGCCCTAATGTGATTACATACACAACCGCCATCCAAAGGTTTTGTGAAAAACGGAACTTCACTGAGGCGTTTCTTGTTTTGGATCGGATGTCAGACTTGGGGTTCTGAATTGCCAGAACAGCTACATGTGATTGGGATGAATGAATGTTTTGACGGAGACTTGAGCGATGGAGTAAAATATAGTCCCGAACTTGAGTGCGGTTCGGGGACCATAGTTTATTATCTTCGAGATCGAGGACTGAAATGGTGTCTGGACCGCTCATGTGAGCGATGAGGAATGAGGATTGATCCCCATATGACATGGAGATGAAATTTATCCGGGCTATGATGACCAAACCAAGCATTGGACTACACAGTTTACTGAGAATTTTCTTAAGGGTGCCGTTCATCTTCATCATCATGTCAGGATCAATTGAGAGTGTCATGATCATAATTGTTTCAGTAAGTTAGTTTGTGGTTTTGGGATGCAGGAGAAAAGGATGGCCCTGAGACCATATTACAGCAATCAGTTCATGCTTCATTTCTTGAGCAAGCAAAGAATGAAAGCTAACTACCTTCGCTTTTTACTTTATTTATTTAGGTATTGCTTTTCTTTATTATTTATTTTGCAACTTGCATCACTGCAAATGGTTTCTTCTGGTATCCATTTCAGAATGATTATGCGTTCTTTTTTTTTTTCTTGCAGAAGTATATTGTTAATTTTTAGTGTTTAAATTTCTGGTATCATAATATCTATTATTTAGTTTCTGGTAAGATAATTTATAGTATCTAGTTTCTAGTAACATAATTTCTGGTATGTGAAAAATTCTAATATTTGAAAAATTCTGGTATTTGCAAAATTCTAGTATTTGAAAAATTCTGGTATGAAAAAATTCTGGTATGAACTTTTCGTATGATAATTTCTGGTATGAACTTTTCGTATGATAATTTCTGGTATGAAATTTTTGGTAAATTCTGGTATTTGAAAAATTCTGGTATGAAAAAATTATGGTATGAAATTTCTGGTATGAACTTTTCGTATGATAATTTCTGGTATGAAATTTCTGGTATGAAAATTTTGGTATGAGAAATTTCGGTACGAGAAATTTCCAGAAAATAAAAAAGAAAATAAAAAATAAATAAAAAAATGCAAGAAAAATAATAAAAGAAAACAAATTCAATAATTAAAAATTAAAAGTTATACTTATATAATAAATAACAAAATCATTTTTTCTTTCTAAATAGAAGGGTTAATAATTTTTACCTAGTGGTAAAAAATTTGGGATACACTTTTTTAAACAAAAATTCAAAAAGGCCTAGTATGTCGAATTATTCCAAAAAGATTTGAAAAAATACCGAATTTTTTTAATGTTGGACCCAAACTTACGCTAACCCATTTAGAATATTGGCCCATAGATATATATATAAACGGCGTCGTCTTGAAAGCCATAGCCTTTAAAGAGAAGATCGATCAGGAAGTGGAAACAAATCCATTTGCCACAAATAATAAATAATAAAATATATAGAAGCTGAACTGAGGGTTGAGATTAGAGCGGATCAGAGGAAATGGCGAAAATGTTGGGAGGGATCGAGAAGGAGAAGGAACAAAGAGGACGAAGAGAGGGAGACTTGAAGCGGCAATTTCACATGTGGATCCATGGAAACGATGAGAAAATATCTATGATTTTCTTATGATAAATATGGTTTTCAATCTGAATTTCATGAAATTGCTGCTCGTCTTCCTCACCCTTTCTCTTTATCGACCATGCATGCTTATCTATCTCTCTATATATACATACGTACTTACACAGTGAACATGAATGCTTCGCAGCAGTTGAGATCTGATATCAGATGCAGCGAGCGCTCGTTTTTCTCATTTGTTCCTCGATCTCCCGTTCTCTCGCATTTTGCCTCCTCCGATCGCTTTGCTCCCCTCTGGACCTTGTGATGATTCATTTTTCTGAAGGTTCTAATATTTTGTGCTCTTCTCTTGCTTCGATTTCACTGGATTTGTTTTTGAAAGTCTGGTTTTGGACATATGGTGAAGTTGATTTTGGTATTTGAGGCCTGGGGTTTGGTTGCCAAACTTTTTCGTTTTTGTTAAATTTTGGGGACACTTCGATGAACAAGTCTATTTTTCAATTGACAAATATTTTGGTTTGTGTGTAACAAGTCTTATTAAGAGATACAGAATGTATAATTACCTTCAAAAATTGCAGAAAATTTATGTTAGATCGCCCTTAACGCTTACTCAAAATCCCAATCAAAAGTTTCAGTGGAGTAATTGTAAATCCCGTCGTCACTTGTTATCAATAAAGTGAAGAAACATTATTCACAATGTAACCCTTTATACAAGCCAAGTTCCAAAAAACTTTGCCCCAAATCTCACAAATTATTATTATTATTATTATTATTATTATTATTATTATTATTAGTAGTAGTAGTAAGAAGGAGGAGGTAAGATACTCGACTACAATTTAAAAACCATTGGTGTCAAACATAATTGATGTGTCGAGAGGTCAATAATCTATGGTAAACGAACAAACCGATATGCTAAAGAAAAAACCAAGAGGAACCAATCGATCACCACAATTTATGTTTAAACAATATGATTATATTTTTTTTATATTTATTAAAATTTATAAACAAGTTGATGATGAGTATTTCAAAGCTCAAGTCTTTTATAAACAAATTGAATATCATATTGTTCACCTTTTGCTACAAATAACAACAAGGGTACAAACTGAATCGATCACGGTTTTCCAAATAACAACAAGGGTGTTAATGTAAGTTCAAAATCGCTAACTATATATACTAATTCAACATGAATATGTCAAAATTCATATTCGACTTGAAAATACCCTTATAATAAAATCATGGCTAAGATTTATAATTGGATCAATGATAAAAAATAATGTTAATTATGGGATATGAATAAAAAAATACAAAATTTAAAAATTATTATTTGTTATAGAAACTATTTCATATTAAACCAATTTTGATATGAATTAAAATTTGACCAAAGATTTATTATAAAAATCGTCCACATATTATTTTACAAAATGATCCCTATATTTTTTTTTTTTCAAAAAACATCCATTTTATTTTTGTATACTTAGCGAATTAGGTAATAAAATTTAGTCATCACTTTTATTTTTAATATTTAAGTTATTTATTTGTGTGGAAAAAAAATCTACATTTCATATTTAAATTGTAACCATTAAAAAATCAATCTTATTTTATACCAAATTTTCGTGGAACGCCATGGGTCTTTTAACCAAATTTTTATCCGTAAAGTTTAAATTTTTTTTAATCATTCTTATAGTTTTGTTATAAATAAATGGTCTAAAATATTTAAGATAATGTGATAAATAACCTTTATTATATAATTTGTTAGGTATAAAAATAATATTATGGGTGTTTTTTTTTAAAAAATAAAATGTAGGGATATGTGATTTAAAAAGTTATGGACAATTTTTGTAATAAAGTACACCGTATCAAAATTAGTTTAATGTGAAATAATTTGTATATTAACTAATAATTTTAAAGTTTGTATTATTTTTTGTTCATACCTCTGTTATTATTCTTGATATTTTTTTTTAATAATTTGGAAAGTTACTACTATTTTTATGATGGAATGATTAATCCAAAAGTTAGTCATTGGTAATCAAACAAAGGATAAGCTAATAAGATTTCTCCATTTAGCTTGGAAGATTTTAGAAAAATAAAAATTTTTAAATTTAACTTATGCCAAATTTCTATTTAAAGACGTAGAGTCTAGTCTTACACCCATGACACACCCTGGGTGTAAGACTTACCATAAGCTAAGCATAATTGGATATTTCCTGCAATTAGCCTAAAAGTATACATGCATAGCTAAAAGCCCAAACAAGCTTTAGATGATTGGCCCATTAGTATAAACGGCGTCGTCTTGGAAGTTGGAAGGCGACTCCTATATTCCCAACGCTGAAAGTGGGAACCCAATCTCACAATCACAACTACTAGCAATCACGCATTCATAATACCAAAGCTTAATCGAGGGTTGAGGTTAGAGCGAATCAGATGAAATGGCGAAAATGTTGGGAGAGATCGAGAAGAAGAAGCAGAAACGAACAAAGAGGACGAAGAGAGGGGGACTGGAAGCGGCAATTTAACATGTGGATCCATGGAAACGATGAGAAAATTTCAATGATTTTCTTCCGATAAATGTAGTTTTCAATCTGAATTTCATGAAATTGCTGCTCGTCTCCCTCACCCTTTCTCTTTATCTCTTCCTTCTTTGTCGATCATACATGCAAATATATATACCAAACATGCAACAAAAATGTTTCACAGCTATTGAGATCTGATCTCAAATGTAGCGAGCGCTCGCTGTTCTCATTGTTCCTCTTTCTCTCGTTCTCTCTCGATCTTCCACATTTCGCCACCTCTGATCGCTTTGCTCCTCTCGGAACCTTGTGATGATTCCTGTTCTGAAGGTTCTATTTGCTTATACTCTTCTATTGCATCGATTTCACTGGATTTACATTAAACATCTGGTTTTGGACATTTGGTAAAGTTGTTTTATTGTAATCTAGGCTTTGAGACTTTCAATTCCAATTTAAAGTCTACATTGTTTTCTAATTAGAGTTATATCGATTGAAAGTTTCTTAAATTCTCAATGTTTATGCTAATTTCAAATACACTTCACTTAGTTTTTATTAATTACTTCACTCAAAGCGTCCATACTTTTCGATCATTTCAAAACAAAAGTCCTATATGTTTTAAATTTCACGAGGATAATACGAATTATCACATGGGACAAATGTATAATATAAAAATTTTCAAATAGTAACTCATAAAAAATATTAACTAATGAAGAGAGAAGACCCGAGAACAAAATCATTTTTTTAGAAAATAAAATTCCCCAAAAAATGCATGAAAAAATTGCTTTTTTATTTTTATTTTATTTTTCAAAATTGAAAAATGTATTGATGACTTGGTAGTCGCTCAATTAAAGTAAGTGACAAAAAAAAAAAATTATTTCAACCGTATTAAAATTAATTATTTAGAAGTGAGTTAATAATGTTTAAATTTTGTAATTATTTTTGTTTGAGTGATATTTTATATGATTTTGGTTTTTTTTTCTACTTTAAATAATATAAATATTTTGAAAAGTTGCACATTTGCACATTACCCAATTTTTTAAATTTTCAAACAGAAGGCCTATAGGTAGGGTAGATTGCGGTTCGGTGAACCGAACCACAAATTGCGGTCCAAACCGCAACCGAACCGCACTTAATCGGTTCGGTTTGCGGTCCAAACCGCAAAACCGCAAAAAAAACCGCAAAACCGCAACCAAACCGCAAAATACGGTTCATTTGCGGTTCAAACCGCAACCGAACCGCAACCGTGCGGTTCACGTATTTTGTGATTGCGGTTTGGTGCGGTTTTGCGGCTATATGTTTTGATCTTGTAAAAACTTGCAAAGAAATGACCCATTTCTAAAATAATGATACTTACAAGGGGCGAAAAGTTGCTGAAGCTAACACATATTGGCTCCTTCAAAGTTTGACAATATTTACATTGTATCCTCGAATTATGGCTATTATTCATTATTTGAGAATTTAAAACTAGTTTATAATTATTTCCAAAGTGAATTATTGGTCCATCAAATATAGGGGCGTTATGTGATTTTATATAAAAGAAAATTTTGAATTTATATAATTTTTTTAAAATAATATCTGATTATCTGATTATTAACTCTTATCATAAGCATAATCAGATTTCAGGATTATTAGTTCGCCTCCAAACTCCAAAGTTTGGAAATTGTCGCAATTTTAAAAATTCATCTTATTTTCTGTAATTATCACAAAAGTTCGATGCTTCCTGCAATTAGCCTGAAAATATACAGTACAGCTAAAAGCCCAAACAAGCCAAGATAATCGGCCCATTAGTAGTAAACGCTGTCGTTTTGGAACCTCCCAAGCATCAGCTATTACTAATTTACTACAGAGTACTGAGTAAGAGAAAATGAGATAAAGAAGAAGAAAGAGAGATTGAAAGAAGCCATTATTGCGTGGAGGGTTGAGGTTAGAGCGAATTAGAGGAACTGCCGAAGATGTTGGGAGAGTGAAGATGAAAGGAGGCTTGAAGCGGCATTTTCATAAGAAATGAAATTGCTGTTCGTCTCCCTCTCTTTCTTTCGATCTTTCGTCGTCTCTATTCGCTTTGCTCCCCTCTGAACCTTATGATGATTCCCTTATCTGAAGGTTCCATTTTATTTTAATATGGTGTGTTACTGCAAAGTATTGAAGTCTTTGTAGCTGGGTTTAAACTCTAAGTTCCCAACTTTATCTGCAAATTTGTTACAAAACCCTAATTTCCCAACTTTCCTGATGTCTTTGAGCTTCGGTTTTAATTTTAACCTGTTAGTGAAAGCAAACACGAATGCACAGTTATGAGTTATTCATTCAATGCTGATTATTGCAAGTGAAAGACATCGCTATTTTTTTTTTAAAAATCTATCTGTTTCTGCACAGTTATGAGTTCCAACCATTCTATGAAATAGAAAGCACAAAGAAAATTCCTGATTCCAATTGCAAGTCATAATCATGTTTTGCTTAAAAGACTGCAACTGGCGTGTTTGATCATCTGATAATTTCATATTCAGCTGCAAGTCATAGGTCTAAGGCTCATTTCATCAACCAGTAAGAATTCCCACTTTGATTTGATTTTTAGTTTTAATTTTTAGTTTTGACTTCAACAGACTTGTTCAAATCCAATAACTTGGCTACCAAACACAAGAAGACCGAGAATTACTTGAAAGGCAAAGAAGAAAAGCCCTTCTAGATTACATCTTAATGATAATGACAATACAACAGTCTCAGATGAGATTACAGAGCTCGCATAAATAAAATCCGACATGACGAAGATCATACCAGTAGATATGCCAAGTTCTCCAAAGTAAAAACAAAGAGAGTATTACCCAGTAATCATCGTGCCGGCTCCTTCATCAGTTAAGATCTCCAAAAGCAATGAATGCTGAACTCTACCATCAATTATACTTGCGGTTCTAACTCCTTGTGCCAAGGACCGAACACAACAATTAACCTTAGGGATCATACCACCAGCAATCTTCCCTTCATCAACCATTCGCTTAACACCAGCAATGTCAATTTCCTTAACCAAGCTTTCGGGTTTGTCCTTATCTTCAAGAATCCCAGCAACATCAGTCAACAGAATCAGCTTCTCAGCACTCAAAGCAGCAGCCAGTTCACCAGCAACTGTATCTGCATTGATATTATACGATTGCCCATTTTCGTCTGCAGCCACTGAGGCAATAACGGGGATACTGTTATTTTCCACTAAGGGCCGGATAATTGAGGAGTCAACCCGAGCAACCTCCCCTACAAACCCGAGCTGAGCAGCCTTAGGTGATGGTCTTGCAGTAAGAAGACGTCCGTCCATACCACATAATCCCACCGCATTTGCACCAGCTTTGTTGATTAGAGACACCAAGTGCTTGTTAACCTTCCCAACAAGTACCATTGTAACAATCTCCATGGTTGAAGAATCAGTGACTCGGAGGCCGTTGAGGAAATTAGGTTTCAGGCCGATTTTGTCAAGCCAAAGGTTGATCTCAGGCCCCCCTCCATGTACAAAGACAGGACGAATGCCAACACAAGAGAGCAAAACAAGATCATTTATGACAGATGCTTGCAGTTCCTTAGATTTCATTGCAGCTCCACCATACTTCACTACAATAGTTTTGCCTCGGAATTTCTGAAGATACGGGAGAGATTCTGCAAGTATGTCCACTCGAGTCTGGGCAGCGGTAAGAGTCTTAGGTGTTACTGTTGATGGATCATTAGCTGTTGAGACACATGCCTTCAAGGATGGCAAGAAACACGGGGAACATTTCCTACTGCCAGGATTGCAAGGAGAAAAGGGCAAACAAAGTTTGGGATTATGGGCTGAAAGTTTCTCAGATTTCTCAGAAAATGAAATAGATGCTGGGAATCCAAGACTTTTGACTGTGACTACTGTGAGCATTTTCCCTTCTTCTTACTGTGTTTCTCCAATTTTGTGATTGGAAGGCCTAGCAGTGAATACCTATTCAATTGAGCAAAAAGGAAATAAAAAAATGCTTACTCCGTATAGCATATCCATGGTCTGCAAATATCAATTTCTTTAGGAAACAGCATCCCCATTTAAGAACATATATGTAATCAGCAATCATTCGAAGAAAGAACAAAATTTCAGGTCCTCAGGTTCCTATGCATGCATATTGCAAAAACAATCAACCTCATTCAACTTATGAGTGAGAATTGCAATTCGAGAGTTGTTTCAATAGAATGGACAACATTGTTCCTGATAATATGCAAACCAGTAAAATCAAAATCCAACAAATGAGTTCAGCAAAAAACCCTAACTTAAACTCAAAACAGAGTGTGAGGAAAAACCTTTTGGATTATCTCCTTTGCGATCAATCGAGCAACTCAAAACGGGAGCTTCTGCCTTCGATCGTAATCGATGGGCTTGAGAACGAGAGAAGGAGGCTCGTGGGGCGGCCGTTTGGTGTCGTTATCAGAAGATGAACAAATATGAAGTATGTGGTAGAATCACCCTACTTTCTAAGGTGTACTTTTTTAAACATTGCTCTTTATATCGCGATTAACTATTTTACCCCAGTTTTAACTTTTAACCGTACCTAGTTTTTTTTACCCGTGACCTTGGAGTGACATTTTTACAGTTTTACTGTTGACCTACTTTTTGTGACGAATGGTTGTTTAAAAAGGAAAATATTTTTTTTATTATAATTTTCATTTTTGTGGGAATTTGCAAGTCGTATTCTATAATTTGAAAGTTGGTCTAAAGAAAATTGCTTTTATTTTCTGAAAAGTGAGAAATAAATAAATTGTAAGTGCCCGTTCCAATGTTCCATGATTACCCTTTCCGTCTCTTTGGTTCCCATTCTCTATCTCTATCTTCATTACCAAAGATAGTCTCCGCCCCATTGTTTTCTCCGTCGGAACCCTAACGCCGTCGCCTCCACCGTCAACATATCCACCTCCAACACCGCAGTCATCGTGGCGCCTGTAACCAACCGCTTTCATCAACCTAGCCGTTTCCCCTCTACCTTGTTCCTGGATGGGCCAATCAGCTTCGGCCCATGGTCTGTTGCCGGAGCTCACCCGTCTCTCCAGCACCCGCTCCTTCCGTTCCTCCTCCAAATCCATCTCCAGGCATCCGCCTCCGATGAAATCCCTATCAAAAACCTCCAGCGACGGTATCGGAGAGGAAGAAACCGCCGTTGTGGCCATGGTGCCTGATTACACCTCGAATATGCCGGATGAGTGTTTGGCTTTAGTATTCCAGTGCCTTTCCGCTGGCGATAGAAAGCGGTGTTCTCTGGTGTGCAAGCGGTGGTTGACGGTGGAGGGACAGAGCCGATACCGCCTCTCTTTGAACGCGCAGTCGGAGCTGGTCTCGCACATCCCGGCGATATTCGGTCGCTTTGACTCTGTCACGAAGATCGCACTCCGATGCGACCGTCGATCTATCAGTATTAATGACAATGCGCTCCTCTCCGTCTGCATCCACTGCCCCAACCTAACGCGTATCAAGCTCCGTGGTTGTCGGGAGGTCTCAGATGCCGGCATCGTTTCGCTGGCTCGTAACTGTAAGAATCTCAGAAAACTGTCTTGTGGTTCTTGTGTGTTTGGTAGCAAGGGATTGAATGCTGTTTTTGAATATTGCTCTTTGCTTGAGGAATTGTCTATCAAGCGGCTTCGTGGAATCAATGACAATGGTAGTGAACCAGCTGAGCTGATAGGGCCTGGATTGGCTTCAAAATCGTTAAAGAGTATTTGCTTGAAAGAGCTCTATAATGGCCAATTGTTTGCTCCTTTGATAATTGGAGCTAAGAATCTTAGAACACTGAAATTGATTAGGTGTTTGGGAGATTGGGATAGGGTTTTGGAATCCATGGCCGGTTCAAATGATGGCCTAGTTGAGGTTCATCTAGAGAGGCTTCAGGTGAGTGATGTTGGGTTATCCGCCATTTCCAACTGTACTAAGTTAGAGATTCTTCATATTGTGAAGACACCTGATTGTACAAACCTTGGAATTGTCTCAGTTGCAGAGAGGTGTAAGCTGTTAAGGAAGGTGCACATTGATGGTTGGAGGACAAACAGGATTGGGGATGAAGGTTTGGCTTCTTTAGGCAAGAACTGTAGTAATCTGCAAGAATTGGTCTTAATTGGTATTAATCCCACTACTGTTAGCTTGGAAGTGATTGCTTCAAGCTCTAAGAATTTGGAGCGGCTTGCACTGTGCAGCAGCGAGACCATTCATGATGCAGAGCTCTCCTGCCTAGTCATGAAATGTTCAGCATTGAAGAAATTGTGTATTAAAAGCTGTCCGATATCAAACACCGGGTTGGAATTTCTTGCCTGGGGTTGTCCAAACCTGGTGAAGGTGAAAGTCAAGAAGTGCAGAGAAGTAAGCCGTGATATTATCGATTGGTTGAAGACACGAAGAGAATCTCTTATTATAAATCTGGATTCTGATGAGGTTGAGGTTGTTGATGCTAGTGCTAGTGATGGAGGTGGAGCTCAAGAAGAGGTTATTGATCCTCCAAACCCTTTAATAGAAGAAGATACGCATGTCCATGCCCCGTTGCCTGCTAGCAGCAGCACTCGTCATTCACTGCTGAGATCAAAGTTCGGATTCCTGATGGGTAGGAGCCTTGTGCCCGGCGCATTGAGGAGGTGGTCATCGAGTAACGGTAACAGCAGTAGTAATAGTAATCCATAACTGAACCCAAAGCTATAAATGCTCTATTATATGCTTCTCTTTACATTGTCTGGCCTTTTACATTTGTTATTACACGTTGTTGATCGCCATAGCGGAGGTGTCAAACCGATCTCCGCCTGGTGTTTGTTTGTTGAATTCATTTGTTGTTTTGTTCAGAGGAGCTGGTGTAGTGTGTCAAGATTATGATTGTTGTCAATTAGACATGCAATTTCATGTCTTGTTAAAGATTATGATTGTTGTCAATTAGACATGCAATTTCATGTCTTGTTAATCTGGATGGTTACATTCTGAAACCTTGTGTGTGAAACTGTTGCAGTAAGCTTTACTTTACTACTGGCATTTACTGCATTATTATCGTCTACCATACTTTAATTTGAACTTTCCATTATTGTTTGAAGATGATGACCATGGTGGACCTCATAACACGCTGAAGGTCTAGTCTGGTCCACTTATCTTTGCTCTTGCACTTTATGTGACCACGATTCAAGTTGAATGAATGGGTGCAATTGCACTTGAAGTTTGAAATAGTTTAACCTCGGAAGTTGATTTTGGTCTTTTTCTTATAGTTTGGTTTGAACAAACTATTGCTTGGTTGTATGTGCATGGAAATTTGTGTTTAGGTTATCGGTATTCCTAACCCAATCTGATCATTAGTTTATCACGAGGACAGCCTAGCAAATCCATAATTAAGCGCAAGTTATGGAACTGACAGATTATTAAGTTTGGAATCTTCCGTTTTTGTTGCAACAGCGTCGTAAAGTTGAAGTTCAAATGATTGCGATTGTCACTTTGCCAGGTGGTCAATTTAAAATTTAATCTCAGATTTTGCAAAAAGACTATTTAGTGCAGCATATCTTATGAATACAATATGAAAAAAATGAGCATCAAGTATAAAGTTACATATCTGGCGAATATCTTATTATCAATGGGGCCATTAAGTACAAAGTTGTTTATCTTATGAATATCTTATGGATCAATGTGACCATTAAGTAGGACATTGCACCTTCAAAATTTAAGCTGATAAGCATGAATTGTATTGGCTTATATATTTTTGTTGAGGGTTATGTTGTGAATTGAGAATTGAGAATGAAGAAGTGTTCAAATGTAGAAAATGTGATTTGTTAAATACCCGGACCGGGTTCGATTCCACATTTCATGAATCCTGCATGGTCAAATCGAAATGGGATCAACATATCATTACATTGATCCCATTTAGCAATCAATTTCGGATCAGAAAGACTTTTTTTTACATCGCCAACAACAAAGCCAAGCTTCCGCTGACCTATTCCACCGAGTGTAATTAGTCTCATTGACGAGCGTTGTTGCCAGTCAGAGAAAAGGAACATCGGAACGATGAAGATGCATTTGACCAAGAAGCTCATCTGAAGTAGAATCCGTAGGTTTTTGCCTGGAATTGAGGTCAGGAGATCTAGAATTATCATCATCAGATTGTGGTGCCATAGAAGGAGGTATATAGATCAGGGTAGGATCAAACCAAAATCTGATACCATGTTACAATGCATGATCTAATATGTTTGTTCTTCATGGCAGAGAATTGGCGTTGTTGCTGTGATTGTATGCTAATCTGCGTTGTGTGTTGCTGATCGTATAGAACTGAATTCAGATAACCAGTTTTACTATGATGATGTAGCAGTTTCCGAAATTGATAATCCGATTCTCCTGAGCTTGTGTTTTGATAGCAAGAGTTCTGATTCAGAGCATTTTTAGTTCAATTTGCAAGAAGAAACCAAACTTGGAAACTAAACTGGACTTTCATTGAAAACCTGAAAGTGAAATGCAAGATCTGCAACATCATCTAGCATGAGAGGTAAGCAGATCATAACCCCAAATTGAAATCTATATACAACAATAATCCTCCATCCAAAATCATATCAGCCTAATTTGGACAGGGAGCAACAATCAAATCAAAAGCTAAAAGGATAATAACTCTTTGGATCTTTGCTTCCCAGATTGCTAACAACTCCAATCAAGCACTACTATATTCACCATCACTTGTAGCAGTCTCCGTTGCCCAGTAAGGCTTGATCGCGGCCTGAGAATTCTTGACAGGGTATGATGCCTGCATTGCAATCCCGCACTTTCCAGTGGTAGCCTTGACGTTGCGCTCAATCCTGATGTATCCACCCTCGCCCCAGTCCGGACCCCATGAGTTCCTCACAATCCAATAATCCACGCCTTTTAATGTCCCATACCCAACTGCAACTACAGCATGGTCAAGCTCAACTCCGCAATCACCGGTGAACACACCCTGCATCATTATGAACGTGTTATAATAAGAAAATGAATCTAGGTAGGAACGATGGGCCATGGACAGAGCGGAGCCTGAAAGTATATTGAAAAAGTTCAGTGCAGCAAAACCAAAAACGTTTCCTCTTTTCTCCGTATTCCTATGATTAACTCGTTCAAATCACAACAGAACAACACATACACACACCTTGTGAGTAATTTTCTTATGTTTGTGGTTTAATATAATTTGAGTTTTGGTAGTTTGCTTACAGATTGATAGAGCTGGAAGGCTCTTCCACTAGCTTCTAGCGCTACACTAACAGGCTGATGTGCAACTGCTTTTGTTAATGCCTTCTCACTGAAAGGTGGAACATCTTCATACCCATCAATAGTTGCAACTTTCTTGTTCTTCTGTAACCATGATCACAACAAATCAATTCAGCAACAAATTCAATTCCATATCTGAAAACCAGGAAAAGAAAAAGTTCATGATTGTCAGCTAACTGACCCTAGTTTGGTTGCAGCGGTTATCAACACCCTTGTAGGGGTAATCAACCTCAGAGTCAATTCCGCCATTTTTGGAGATAAACTCAAATGCATCATCCATTAAACCGCCATTGCAGCCTTCATCGACTGATCGATCACAGTCTATAAGCTCCTGCTCCGATAGAGAGATTAACCTATCAGTGACAATCTTGTTAATCCCCTCCACAGCTGCTGTAGTAGAAAATGCCCAGCAACTCCCTGTAAACAAATCACCGATGAAATTCGACCTATATTCCAAATTGAACACTAAATTTCAATTGTAAGGTATGAATAACTTACCACACTGGCCTTGATCCTTGATAGGAGCAACAGCGCCCAAAACACGCCAATCAATAGATTTAGGCAACTTCTCACCATTTCGGTGCGCATACCTAGAGCTAGGGTTTTTGTTCTTAAGCACAAGCCTTTGACGATCGAACTTCAATCCAAAGTAACCAGAGCGGTACTCGTCGTTAGTGAGATCAGCGAACTTGTTGAGTCCAAGCTTGTAGGTACGACCAGGAACAGAGTTGTGCTCATCGATGAACTTGAGATTGTCACTGAAGATTTCAAATCGTTTCTGGTGGTCATCGTCGATGGCGTTGGATGACTTGCGGTGCTTGGCAAGCCACCACTCGTACAGCCCCTTCACCTCTTGGCTACTCCTCTGAATCACGGCATGTGATGGCGAAGGAGAGAGGGAGAGAAGGATGAGGATGAGAGCTGCGAGTGATAATGGCGCCATGGATGATCAAGTTTGATTACTGCTTTGGTTTGTTTGGTGTGGGATGAGCTTTGGGGTTATGGCGATGGGGTTTATATAGGGCGAAAAACGGTAAAGGGCCAAGTGGGAAGCGGTGTCAAAAAGCAGTTATAATTTCAATGTACGAATATAGAAAGTGTAAAACGTAATTTACCGTTAATTAGGTGTTTATTATTTTTAATTTTTGTTAAAAAAATATTTGTACATTATTTTTTTTTTATCCAAATGGTCCATTAAAATATTTTCAGTTTTAAACCCTTATTTTAGCTATAAATACTTATAGCATTTTACTTTACAATTTACATATTTGTGCTTGCATAACATAGTATAATTGTATAATAGTAGATTAATAACATAATAGTATTAAATATTCTTTTCAAAATATATATATATTAGGTCATAGACGGTTCTTGCTATTCGTACCACCATATACATGCTATACATACCATCGCGTACGCGTAGTAAAAAAAAAAAATTTTTTTTTTTTAACCTTACTACGCGTACGTCATGCGTAGTCGTAGCTGTACTACGACTACGCATCGCGTACGCGTAGTAGGACTACACATCGGTCATACGTAGTCGTAACCATTTTCCTCTATTTTTTGAACGAAATGAGCTTCTTGCTACGGCTACGCATTGCGTACGCGTAGTCAGGGTACGAATAGCATGAATATGTGGGTACGAATAGCCATCTCGGTCGTGGACTCATAGTGTGATACGGTACACAATAAATAAGTTATCCGGTACATATTTACGTATAAATTCATAATGAAATATGACAAGCTAAGTTTATTGTTATTTTATTTTAAGTTTTTGAATATCTATTGGACCAACATTTTGTTTAGCTCTATGAAGTCTAAAAGTGTATACCTCCTCGTATGCGGGATAAGTCATCAAATGTCTGCTGAGATAAATTCAAGACTAAGCAATGACGTATTGTAACAATTATATGTATTTTATATATTCATTATTATTATGATAAGTATATATTTATATTAGAATAAAATATTTACAATTCAATAATAATAATAATAATAATTATTATTATTATTACAACGACAATTAAAAATATATTTTTTGGTATGAATGGCACAGATATGTTAATACATTAAAAGATAATAAAATAACAAATTTTAAAATAAAAGTTAACTCCCTCTAGGAAGAATTTAGACACACCATCAAACACAACTTGATTGTTAAATTAGTATTTACTATACAATGCTATTTGTTTACAATTTATAATCTTAAAAGCTTGATAAATCTTATAAAAAAGTCTTTTTAAATAACGGAAATAACATAGAGCAATCATCATTTAAGGCATATTCGTGAACAAAAAATGGAAGATTGAGATCAAGAAAAGCTAAAATCATGAACAAAATCTTAAGGATGAGAAATACATAAAAAAAAAAAAAAAAAAATTGTAACATACTATACTACTGAAAGAAAGGATAACAATCTCGACGATAGAACAAGCTGATTAAACTATAGCCCGAAATTAAAAAAAGACTAATCTAACATGTCGACAATGACAACACAATCAAACTTTGGTATGATAATTGGGTTACAATTACTCAACTTACTGAAAATAAAAAAGTGTGCATATTGTAAATCAAATTAACAGTAGTATCAACTAAATAACTATATTAATAACAATATAGAAGAAGATATTGACAAAATTAATAGACATCTCCAAAATATCTTTAGACTTGAAATTTGTAAATAACATAAAATTTTCACAAAATGAAATACAAAATAGGTGATACCGACAACGTAGTCACAAGGATGATTATCAATCAAGTCTTCTTATGAGCAATTAATAGGTGAAAAGTGTTTCACCCATATTAATGTGTGCGATTGGATGAAAAAACTTAACATGAACCGAAAATAAATTTCTATGAAAAATCGAAAAAACAGATTGCCAACAAGAGCAAATTCGATTGAAGAAAATCGGGAACGTTAAATGAATCCATATAAATCCTTTATTTGTAAACCCAATTCCGCATGCAAGTTCCGAAATTAAGGGTTCACACAATTGCACATTTGGACCCTGAAATTGAAGCCGGTTTCAAGACGATACCAAGTTGATTAATTCCGCATTTGGTGTCCAAAAACAAACATTTCTAGAAGATAAAAAATGAATTCCGCATCTGGGCCGAAGCCCGAAACGTTTAAGGGAAAAAAAAACATTCCGCATTTAGGACCCGAAGTCGAAAACATTGCTATAAAAAAAACTCCTTCCGTATTTCAACTCAAACATGGAATTGGTTTTGGGGGCAAAACGCGAAATTGTTGTGATTTTGGTTTTAACACCCAACCACGAAATTGTTTAAGCTTCGGCTTCGGGGTCCATGTGTGAAATTAATTGGCTCATTTCGCATCCAAACAACTTCCACTTGGAAGACAAAGTGCATACTGAACCAAAAAACTTAAAAAAAAAAAAATTCACCCAAAGTGGGAAATTAAATGATTTTTGATTTTTTTTATATGGGTACGTCTAACAGTCCCTTTAAATTGCGGTTACTAGAAATTGTGAATTGTCCAAACAACAACTCGATGACTTGTGTCAATTAATTATGGAATCCTTTTACCAAACAAACAATTAATAAAATTGATCGAACGATCTGAGGCAAAAGAAATAACACCACGAGAATAAAAAATAAACGGCATTCTTTAGGAAATTAAAGATAAAATTGGACACAAAGATTCACATGTCTTGCTATACTACCTCTACCTGATATCAGTAAGAGGATTATATCCGATTTCAACAAGGTTTTTGGAGTTGTCCGTGGGAGGTCGAGAGGATTATATCCGATTTCATATTAATTTTTGTTTCTTTGACAAATTCAAACAACAGAAATCAATTATGTTGTTGACCGATAGACCCATTTGTGAATCTCAACCCCCAACACCATTTTTTCTGATAATCCCAAACTTTATATCTTCATCTGCAAAGATGGTTTAGGCTATACTACCTCTACATGATATCCCCCTTTCATTAAAAAAAATTGTATATGTAACAAGTGTGTGATATTTTTATAACTAAATATAAACAAACACTACTTTTGTGATATATTTGTAAACATTTACATAGTTACATTTGTTTATGTTTTGATAGCCAATAGAAGGAAACATAGAAGGCAAAACGAGTGGAAGCTATGTTTGTGGAAGTGGAAAATGTCACATGGAATCTGCATTTTGCATTTATAGGAATGGGCTGACAGATTATTCTGCAAACTTTTGCTTGCCGCCTTATAGGTTCCAATTTCCAACCACTTTTATTGTTCTTCTTCAACACCACACCACACACTACTATCTAATTTATTACTATTCATCGATTTTCTAACCTATATTATAAAAATATTGCTTCAGATAATTACTTTAATCCTTTTAACAATACATAGAAGTTTAAAAATGTTTTTTTAATTAATAAAAAATAAAACTTAACTGATAATTTTAGGTAACAGTTAGAAAATTTATTATTATTAATTTTCTTATCTTCTGAAAATTTAACTGATATTTGGATGCAGTCCAAATTGGACAACTAACTTTCTTCGAGGCATCAAAGGGAGCTCAACCTTGCTTGAGACTTTAAGTGAGTGAGTTTGAGTACTCATGCTCTTGTTTTCATCTACCTTTATTAATTGTCTATCTATCATTGTTCCTTGAAATTCTTTTTATTTCCGAGTCTACTTAATAGAAAAAGAAAAATCATAATAACCCTTTCTCTAAAATGGTATTTAACTTCTAAACTAAAAATGATCAAATTGTCACAAAACTAAGAAGACTCCTTACAAAACCAAACTATAAAAAGTAGACTCATAGATTACTATTGACAGGACGATTGATCCAACTAATCTGATATCATGTTAAAGTTTATCGAACTATAAATTGAGGATTACGTGCTTACGAAAGTACCCATTAAGTTTAAGCTCAATACATAAAGTCACATAAAACCAAATGGTGACATGTTTACACAAAATTATATAAACTTCATAACTCTCACTGATTCTCGTAATCTATTAGAACAAGCTCGAATATAATTCCGCTCCTACTGAAAGGGTACTATCTCAATAAAACTTAACGGTTCAATTGGAGGTAAGAATAGGGCAACAGAGAAATGAGAATTGCAAAGAAAGTTAGGTATCTAAGATCTTGATCGCATCTCTGACGGGTAGGTGTTACTGCAAAGCAACAGCAGCCGTCCATACCCGCAATGGGTAGCCGCCCAAGCCCCAACTTGTTGGGCACTACAAAATCTACAATCTACACTTGCAAACAATCATAAATAAAATAAAGGCAATTAACTCACTCTTCTACTGTCTTTACTTCTCTTGCCCATTTGCTCTTTAATTTACACCTTTTGCCC
The DNA here is from genome assembly GCA_033239125.1 of Fagopyrum homotropicum. NCBI lineage: Eukaryota > Viridiplantae > Streptophyta > Magnoliopsida > Caryophyllales > Polygonaceae > Fagopyrum > Fagopyrum homotropicum. Next base: position 144,355,905 of record BSWB01000005.1, read on the forward strand.
ATTACATAACATGGGCAAATCTTTGTTTCTATCTGTGTCTTCATCATCATCTATCTCTTTACTTCTTCACACACTTTCTATCTTCTTGGATTTCTTTCTTATGTTTGAATTTGCCCTTTCACTTTAAACAAATTTGGACATATTATAGAACACACATCAGATTCAGATTCATTAGGATTCTGCCTTGGAGATGTCGTTTTCGCGTGTTGGGGTCAGTTGGCTTATGACAGATGGTATGGTTTGACTCTTTGCAAAGATTGATGAGAACAGAAGTTTCTTCATACAAAAAAGATCAGGTGTAGACTCAAAATGTGTTCTTGATGAATACAATGGCCGATCAAACTGTAATTTCCGGGTTCAATAGGGAAACCAACGAAAGAAGTTTGATCCGAGAAGTAATAAACGAAAATTTTCTAATCTAAGAGAGAGTAAATGAAAATACACACCATACAGAACCTTTTGAAACCTATGCAGATATTGGACCCTTGGCATATAAAAACTGACCTCTCACGTTTTCGTATTTTTTGACAGCATTGCTACATTTCGAGTTTTTAGTTTTCCTCGGATTGTCTAGACATTACCTGGGCATCGGCAATTCTTGTTTCACGCTTCTTCTTATTTCTGGGACGTTTAGGTTTGGATGTACGGGTTTTGGGAGGTCGTTTTTCTGCATGCTCTTCGACAGCTGCTGTTACTTTTGGGATAGATGGGAGTTCAGGGGGGACATCAGGCCAGGGTGTGTGTTTTGCTGGGACAGTTATTTCCAAAGGAGTATCAATGATCCATCTGCATTAACCAAAGATAGAAAATCACATTAAAATCATTGGAATTAGCTAAATAAGTCAGAATACAACAACTTTATTTCAATATTTGATCCCTATTAGCCATGTCAAGAAACCAGCCAGTTACTTTGTCATCTAAATCAGCTAGAAAGATCAAACAAGCACAACCCAATCTATCCATCTATCTATCTATCTATCTATCTATCTATCCATCTATAATATATACTAAATTATTGTATTTATTCATTTACATTTTATAGATACGGGAATAGAGTGATTATATTAGTTCATACAAGGTAAGAGTGGTCAAGTAAAATACTACGATCGGTAAACAGAAAATATTACCATAAAACAAAAAGAGCGCCACAAAAGAAAAAAAAATTGAAGCAAACATATGCACTAATTTGTTCCCATCAGGTCCCACTAAGAAATAGCAGGGTTACACTTCAATTTTCAGCAAATTTCCTAGAGCAAATTCTATACAGTACAAACATTTACAGCTTACATTTTACAGGAAATCCAGAGGTAATTTTTTAGATTTGAAATGTATGTTAGATAAAACTAAGTAGTCAATTGTACAGTAAAACAGAGCAAATAACTGATCATTTGTTCAGTTCTGAAAGTGAGTTTAGGTAAAGAAACTGTGCCCCAGTAAAGCTATGAATTACCATAAGATATCTCTGGTATAAATCCTATTAAGCTTGAAATGTTTGCGATTAACTTGCTGTTAGATTACCACAGCTGTGAACTCACAACTCTACAACAATACTTAATGTGAAGAGAAGAACGAGGAGACTGTAAACAGTTGGCTCTCCGATTTAAGTTGAGGAAAACTAAAATGTTGAACAGAGTGAACGTAAATGGAATGAGACCTAAAAGAATACTTGTGTCATGAAATCTCTAGTTCAGCTCAGGACTATCCTATCCAGGACCCAGCACAGATAATCATACGCGCAACTATACATAGCAAACATAGAGGAACTCAATGGCAAATACAAGTATAAGACCAATAGAATCGAATTAACAACCCTCCGTACCCTGTTTCCACCAAGGAATTAGCACAACCCGAATACCATATAGTAAGCAGGATAGAAGCTTCTACTAAGAGACCCTGTTGATTTGTATTTTGGAAGAGGCACATTGATTCGTATGGCAGAAGATTTAGGTGTTCTACTCAGTGCCATAAACTGATAGCCTTAAAATATTATTCAAATTACCAAAATATAGTTCATACTTCATGATATATTGATATCATATGAAAAGATTATCATTAATCCTACATATTCAGACAGGGAGGGTATGTAATGGAAATGTGGAAATGTAAGGATCAAGAAGAGCATTATTTCATTTGCTTGCGGTGCGAAATAGTGGGAATTTTTTTTAATCCTTTTCTTGTTTAATTTATGTATTAAAAAAATTGAAATATACTATAAACATTTAATTTTCATTAATCAAGTGTTTATTAAGCTAAAATACAGAGTGGTTGATAAGCCACTACCTGTTTTTGCACGTTAGGGCCCGTTTGGTTTTAACTCCGGAATCGGAAACGGAATGAAAATGAATCTAGTCCATACGTATACCCTTGTTCATGAAAGTTTTTGGAATCATTCCTTGTGGTTTGAAGTAATTGGAGTAGAGTTTGATTACTTTTGATACCCTATAGGGTAACAAAATGTGGGGAATCAAGTGCATTTTGCCTTAAGCCACAAGGAATGATTCCATACAATTTCATGAATAAAGGATATATGGACTAAATTCGTTTCCATTCCGTTTCCGTTTCCGGGGTCGGAAACAAACGGGCCCTTAAGGTATTCTATAAGGGGTAAATTGGGGAAATCTATCTGTAATTCTGTTTGGAAAACAAAATAGAGAAATGGGTTGTAATTCTCTAGAGAGATCCTTGAGGAGGTTAGCGTGAGACCTCGATGTATAAATAAGACGTAGAGAAGGTTACTAGAGTTATGCAGAATATTTGTCTGTACTTGGCATTAGCTGATTTCGGGCAGAGACGTCCTCTTCTCTGGTAAAGCTAATACTAAGTATACAGTTCTGATATTCATACCTCCATAAATATTTAAATAGTAACCAGCTCCTAGTGAATCACAAGGAGATGATAAGTAGTTTTCGGTCAAAAATATCATTTTTCTTGTTTATGCGGTGTCAATATGAATTATATGAAGGTCTCAATGAGTCAACCAGACTACTGACAGTTTTACACTTTAACAAGAGCAAATTGCTCCTAGAGAAACTGTTCAAACCAGGGAAAAAATACAGTCACTGTGGGATTAAGAAGGTATGAATGAAGCAAATAAAAATGTTAAGACACGTCAAAGAAGTCATATTACTCCTAGAGAAATTCTTCAGAACAAGGAAAAGGAGTTCTATTTATGAAAGAATTACACCCCAATAGCATTCTTTCTTTTTTCTTTCCAAATCTGCCAGGGATATGATTAAAATCAGAATATGCACATTGGATTTTCAGAGAGCAATAATAGAATAGACCCCTATTAAGTCAGTGGCTTTTAAACTTCAGATCACACTAATATTTAATTTGGCTAACACAAAAAAATCATGTGTACTTGTCGAAAATAAATTCATTTCTGCAACACCGGTTACGCATTAGAATTCAGGAGCAACTACAGCACTAAACTATCTTGGTTAAATAGTCATACCGAAGATGGTAATGCATGGCAGCAAATATTTTAACAGAATAGAAGATAACAAAAATGATGACGCTGCATCAACATCCAGCAGATTTCAAGTCCACCCCGTCTTTCCACTAAAACTACTTGTGTTTTTCCACAAGAACTAAGAAGAAAAAAAAAAAGTATCTCCTTATCTGCCTTATCTTCAAGGATTTTTCTTCTTTAAGCAATGTATGACTACTCAACTAGAGCAGTAGAACCTAGAAACAATCTTTTTCACTCAAAAATTCTCTTCACCTAAGATGAGACAATCAACTCAAACCGTTGACCACCAATAGATTATTTTCAAAAATCGTTCTTAATGTTTCTGAATCAAGTTGCAATAAAATTCCTGCGTCAGGGAGAGCTAAATGATCGCTACCAGTTAATTAAATTTCCTTCAACAAACTACTACACATTTAGGGAAGGAAATCAATATCAAGTTTAGCATATAAAATGACTATCTCCACAGTTATTAAATGAACCAATCTTCAACAAACTGACCTAGGAGGGAATTTGCTGTCTGAACGAGCTTCAACACGAAGCCACCATAGCATAACCTTACGGCCACAGCTTCCGAGAGGTTCCACAACAGATGAGTCCGTCACTAGAGAAAGTGGGTTCTCAACTTCATCCTCACTCAAACTTTCCAAATCCTTCATCCATTCTGGCTTCTCCACATTTTCCTTCCAAAGCAACCTAGAATTCAGCACAAATCCAGCCCACTCCAATCTCATGGGAAGAACAGGTCCTACATCTCCAATATAAACTGCACTTCTCTCTGCGTATGGAGCTGGATTGAAAATGTGCCAACCAACCAGATCTTCTGATGCATTACAAGAAGGACCCTGAACAGGAAGAGAACCCGCCTCATCCTCGACTACAGGCAAAGGCTCATCAGCACCACCAGTATGCATCAGAATTCCAACAGAAACGGCACCAATACCCCTAACCTTTTGGATCTCATCAAAAAGCTCCATACTGTGCATATTACTATCATCAGCAAACATCACTATACCATCCAAATTTCTGTCCCTCACAACTCTGTTCCAAGTAAAACCGTGATATCAATCAAATGCAAGCAGATTACTGATAACTAGACGAACATAAACAGCTAAGAAAACACTTAATATTTTCATTCACAAAGCTTACCTCAGCCCCCAGAGACGCATTCGATTCTCTATCTTCTGCCGATCTGGCCAGGTCACAGGCATCCGCTGGTCAAATCCAATGTGAATAGTCTGAATTCCAGACTTCTCAAGTAAGTAGGCCGTCTCGTTCGTCTTCCCGCCGGCTTCAACCACGATCCAGACGACTTCATAAGGGGAATTCATCAGCGAATGCATAACGCCTGTGAGATGAAGCGTCTGGAAAGTTCGAACATACGTCGGAGTAATGACGATCAAATTCCTAGGCTCCTTCACACCATACTGAAGCCTCTGCTCCCTCTGAACTCTCTCTAGTATCCGGTGCGCTCGCATCACCTCCTCCGGATTCGGATGTGGCCATGGCCGGATCCGGATCCCGTGTCGGCCGACAACAACTCTACTCCCAGAGACCATTCTATTACCAAAAGTACTGTTCGCTTCCACCGAACCAGCTAGGTTTCCGGCAACGCCAAGCGAAGTCGTCTTAGAGTCAAACCTAGCGATTGTAGTGGTGGTAGAAGGCGAATTTGTCGAAGCAGGAGAAAATAAGAGAAAAAGAACCAAGCGAGAGAACCTAAATCCTAACAAAAGGCTGATTAAGCAACAAAGCCAGTGAAGCACCATCCAAAAAAGCGTCGCCGGCGACTTGATCCCACCGTCCAAACCACCATCGAGCGGGGAGGTACCACGGAAGCTGTTGTTCCGCCGATTGGCATTCTGCAATGCCAAAAGCTTCATCATCTTGCTCAATCTCTCCCTCTAAGCTCACCAGAACCTCGAATTAGAGCTTTAAGCCTTTAATCACATGAAATTCGTCCAACCTAGCACTCGAATTGTTGTCTGTATATGAAAAAAAAAAAAAAACAGACAAATCAAAAGGGGATTTAGATTGCTTGGAGTTGAAGGGGAACAGGATTTGGTGATCGTCTCTATCAAGCAGTTTGGTGAATTTTGAAAACAATGTATTTGGTAAATCATGAGTCTACGAACAAGCGAGAGGACATTAAGGAGGAGATGTAGAGATTATTCCTTTTTAATCGTAAATTATAAAATTGGGGCTTTCATTCTAATGTAAGTTCATTTAATAAAAATAAATGAAATATAACTGTAATATAAATATTTTAAGAAGAATTTAGACATACAAATGGTCATTATGTCATTGGGGAAAATATTCAATTAAGGTGGGGATAATAAATCAATCAAATAATAAAAGGAAAAAAAACAAAGCATAAATCTAATCAAGTTTAAGCAAGTCCCGCTAATGATTATAGTCATTAGCTGTCTCTATATTTTTTTTTTCTAATCACAACCATCAACTTAATCATGAAAAAGGGTCCTTTAGTTATAAAAATATAATAAAAATACTATACGATTTCAACACATCAATATGTAAAAAATAGATTATTATGCTTTATTGTGTTGTAAATGAAAGTTATTCTATAATCAATACTAAATGATATATTTATCACAAATTTATTATTTGTAATATATAAATTGTTGATTACTATTTGTAAAATATAAGGAAAATTCCGGATGTTACCACGAGGGTATTCCGGATTTTGCCCAACAGTTTTTTTAAGTTCGGATAGTATTCTTAAGTTTATATTGTTTTCCGGATTTTGCCCAAATTCATTAAAATTTTTAAACTCTATTCATAACCTACAAAAGAAAATAAACTAAAATTAAAAAAAAAACAAATTAAAATAGAAAGAATAATTTATTTATTTTAAAACTTAAGTAAAACAGTAACTTTTTTTATAAAAAAAATGTTTTATAATAATTTAAAAATAACTTAATTAGATAATTTTTAAAATATTCAAAAAAATCAGTGTTTTACTTTATTTTAAAAATAAACAAATTGGGTTAGCATTTTTTAACAAAATCTAAAAACATAAACGTTATAATTTATTTGAAAAATAAATAAAATAAGGATTTTTTAAAAAAATTACTGTTTTAAATTATTATTAAAATAAATAAATTAGTTTCTTTTTTTTTATTTTTTAATATTACTTTATTTTATTTCTTTTAGTTTTGGGAAATAAATAAGGTAAATGTTGAGGTACGGTCGCTTTATTGCGGTACGGTCGTACGGCCGTACCGCAGGGCGACACGTGTCCCGAAATTTTTTTTTTTTTTTTCTCTCTTTTCTGGAACGTTTTTTTTTTTTCCGGAAACTAATGAAAATTTATTTGAACTACCATGTTATAATTTATGCACTATTATCCTATAAACTTTGAACTATTCCCATATAATCCATGAACCATTACTTTTTAATATAATTCATGAACTATTCTATTATAATTCATGAACTATCCCATAATAAGTTTTGAACTATTACTTTCACTCCTTTATAAATTTTTGCACTTTAAACTATTCTATTATAATTCATGAACTATTCTATTATAATTCATGAACTATCCCATAATAAGTTTTGAACTATTACTTTCACTCCTTTATAAATTTTGCACTATGAACTATTCTATTATAATTCATGAACTATCCTTTTATAAGTTATGCACTATTACTTAATAAGTTTTGAACTATTACTTTTAATCCAATATAAATTTTACACTATGAACTATTCTATTATAATTCATGAACTATCCTTTTATAAATTATGAACTATTCCATAATAAGTTTTGAACTATTACTTTTACTCGTTTAAAAAAAAAAAAAAAAAAAACTCGTTCAGAAAAAAAAAAAAAAAATAAATTTTTTTTTTTTTTTGTTTTCCCGGGACACGTGTCGGTCGTACAGACGGCCGCACGGCCTTACCGGAATAATGGGCCTTACTTGAATAACACCCAATAAATAAAATAGAAACATTATTTATTTATTTAAATAATTAACTAAACAGTGATTTTTAAAAAAATTTTTTTAAAATAGTCCTTATTTTATTTACTTTTTAAATAAAGTATAACACTTATGTTAAAATTTAAAAACATACTAATTCAATTTATTTAATTAAATAAAACACTGATTTTTTTGAATTTTTTTTAAAATTATCTAATTTTTTATTTTTAAATTAATATAAAAAATATTTTTTTTAAAAAAAGTTACTGTTTCAATTTATTTTTAAAATAAATAAATTATTCTTTCTATTTTAATTTGTTTTTTAATTTTAGTTTATTTTCAATTGTATGTTTTTAATGGAATTTAAAAAAGTGTAATGAATTTGAACAAAATCCGGAAAATAACATAAACTTAAGGGTACCATCCGAATTTGAAAAAACTGTTGGCCAAAATTCGAAATACCCCAAACCACAAGGGTAGCATCCGAAATTTCCCAAAATATAAACTACAACTACTGAGATAAAACTGTTTTGATAAAAAAATAAAATTTGACGGTTCGTTATCTTCTAGTTTAGGCAATCAATTTGGTAAAGCATTCCTTTCCATACATTGCGAGTCCTCCAACTCTAAAACAACACCCTACTTGACAAGATTTTTATAAAGGTTGTGATAGACATGTTTTTCATATTTTATATAATAAATAACAACTAACCAACTAAAACCCAAGTATAATGGGCCTTTATGTGGGTTGCGTGAATATGGGCCTAATTTGCAGGCCCAGTCAAAGTAATATAAGGGATCGTTTGGCATTATATTTTGATTGAAGGTAATATGTTTGGTATTTTAGGATATCGCTATTAGATTAATACTCTGTTATATGAATTTTTTCCTTTTTGATATACCGATATTTTTGGAGGTATCGGGAGAGAACAGTTATTTGCTTCTTTCCTTCTCTAGACATTTCTCAGCTTCCTTTCTTTTCTTTTTTTCTTCCTCCGACAAGAGTAATTCTTCCTTCCTTCTCCTGCCGCCGACAACCAGGATAGCAACCGCTGACCACCTGTTGCTAAACGCCACCGTTGTTGTCCCCTTCGCATGAGGCCGCCAACGCCTTGTGCCGCTACTGCCTTGCTCAGTCGCCTCCGTTTGTCCCTCTTCCGGCACCCTTTGACATGTTGCAGTTGTCGGAATTGCTGGTGGTTCATCCATCGAAATTTTTAAGGTTATAAAAATCTCTCCTTTCTTTCTCTTCTTGAAACCCATATATTCATACATAATACCTTTTAACCAGAGTACCGATATCAAACGACCTTTAAGAGTCCAAGACCGTAGTCAGTAACACTAGTCAATAAAGGGGGAAATGCCATTTGAAATTTGAACAATTCATGAGAAATTGGGGTATAACAAAAGTATGAGATGCTAAAGTCTATAATCAAACCTTTGGATCTTTAAATCTTCCACTAGGTCACACTTTTTTACTTTGACAAATGAAAGGGAAAAACAAATGAGTCTAAAGTTGCACATTCCATTACATTGTACATGAAACTAACCCAAAAAATAACAAACAAAAGATGGTATCAAGCTAACTATCCATTCCAACGATCCTTGAATGAAAATGGATAGAATCCGAAATCGAAATCTGAAACTCATAGGAACACTTTTTGTACTATGAACTTCAATTCTTTCTTGTAGATTACTAGATAATATATGAACTACTTGATGAGTTTAGTACAAGATGACGAGCAAGATAACATATGACTCTTACTAAAAAAACAAATCGATTTTATCCATAAATGGTATGATCACGAGGACTCGAGCACAAGGTTGGTGGTTTCGAGTGTAGGTAAGGAGTGGTTGTGCTCTCCTTCGTAAGTCACAATAAGCATAGCCGGATCATCTAAAGCTCTCTCTACGTGCTTTCGCGCCGGACATCCTCTCACCGTGCTACATTTGTAGTATCCCCTATTCGATCCCAAACGAACAACTAGTTTAGATTGTGACCATTTCGTTATCATTTTTCAAATGAATGATAAACTAGTGATCAAGAAACAACAACAAAAAAACACCAATGACCCACATATCATGAACAAAATAATGTCTTGGATCACATAATTGTCACATCACGTGTAATGTAATGCAATGCGTTACTAATTACATACCAAATTTGGACTTATATCAATCACATTGATGAATCAATAGTTAAAGTATTCATTTTTATAGAGGAAAAAAAAGTACCTTGGATGTGGAGATCCTTTGATTGGCTTTTGACCGTACTTTCTCCAAGAATAATCGTCCGGTGGGATATCCGCCATCCTCGAGCTGATCGCCGGCACTCTTACCACTCTCTTTATCCTCATTTTCCTGATCAAATTCCAAATTGACAGCAAAATTAAATTAATTTCTTGATGAAAATACTGATTGAGAAGGAATTTGGGGGAAATAAACTGATCAATTACCTCTTTTTGGAACAGTGGCATCGACCGGAGGAGGACCCACCACAGCGGCCGGGCCCAGCGCCGGTGGTATCCGAGAAGCTACACTTTTTAATCTTAAACGACGTCGTTGAGAGCGGAGGCTTCCCACCGCCAGAGTATGAAGAATAGTTCGAATAATTGGTGAACTGAAACGACGACGTTGAGAGGCCTGGTGGCGGTTTCGCAGCTTCATTATCTCCGGTCAACGTTGACTTGATGGAGTTTGCACCAGACATAACCGTCGGCGAGCACGAAAAGTTAATCGTGGCGGTTGGTTCTTTTCCTAGATCGAACGGTTGGCGAAGAACTCCCATGGGAACTTGTTTGATCGGCTTCGGACATAGAATAGGGACGCTGCTTTCCAGGACGAGGTTCTGTTCTTGCTCTGTTTTTGGCTTAAATGGAACAAAGGTAGCAGAAGGCACAACCGGACCGCGTCGGAACCGGGCATGACCGGTTCGAGTCCGACCCAGAAGTGAAATTACACGCTTGAACCGGGAAACGGCATCTTCAGCAACCGCTTGGCAGTTCAAATCGATCCTAGAACTAGATGAACCGCCATTATCGCTCTGTTGCAGAGGCTGCTCTGTTTTCGAGATGAGTTTGATGAAATTCTCAACACTTTCAAGACCGGCAGCTGCTTCGTGAACTATAAGCTTCTCTTCCATGGGGGAATTAGTAGGAAGACTGCGGTGATTTTGGCCGAAACTCATCATGAGATCCACTGCCATAACTGTCTTGTTGAGAGGATTGTAGTGGTAGTCAGAAGAAGAACAAGAAATGGGCCATTAAAGAGAACAAAAAGAGAGATGCAAAAAAAGAAGAGAAGAGTAACGTTTATGTGAGAAAAAGGAAAAGGGGAGTAATTGGGAAGTGGGGATGCTCTGTTTTTAGTCTTTCTCTTTGGTCAATGATGCCATCGACGAGGCAGAGAGAGAGAGTCCAAAACTAACTGTTGGATGACTGACCTGTAGACTTTAAATATCATATGTTAAAGAAGGCTCGTCAAACTTAGGTAAGAATAAAGAAACGCCTCCCTATTTCCCGAAGAAGAAAAATAAAAAAGTAAAAAGAGAAAATTACATTAAATTACCCCCTTAATTAAGACTTTTTCACCAAACCACCAATAAAAACTAAAATCACATATAACCACAACAACCAACTACTACCTCCCTACATAAGGAAGCCGTCAAATATAACTATTATTTAACTCAATGACTAAACAAACAAACACACCAATTCGAACCATATTAGATTATCAAATTGATTACGGATTGAGGTTTTCGGCTCATTCGGATTGGATAACAAATATCTGTCTGATGCAGGTAACGATTACTCGAAATTCATAAAAACCCGATAAAATAACCTTTTTTTAGAGGATATCCAATCAATTCCGACAAATATCGAAAAGGGCATGATTAAGGGGGTAGTTTGTGTAATATACAAAAATGAATGTGAACAATGGAGAAATTTGAAGACAAAGGAGGGTATTTTGGGGAAGTATTTTCTCTATTGAAGTTTGACTAATGCAAATGGAGAGGGGCCCATCAAAGTTGAAATTATATACGTTGAAAGGGTGAAGGAACATTGATTTTGATTGTGGGGAGCCCTCTTCCTTTGGGGATGGAGCCTCTTTTTTTCGTCCTAGGGTTTCATTTTTCTCTGAGCCGTTGGATTTTGAGTGGGGTATAGTATCCCACATCGACTTTTATCCGTATTAGTTATACATTATAAATATTCTTATTTCCTCGATGATTAAAGTATCAAATCACTTACATCATCATCTTAATGCGTAATTATTGAGATGGATATTATATAATATGAAGTGTATATTAAACTTACACATTTCTTGTGTGAAGAAATGTAAATTAATTATTTATGACATCATAAGTTTTAATTTCATCTAATAATAGCATTGTACTCTATTTTCTTTTAAACATGCCTAATAAAAAAAAGTAAAATCTTATAGTACAGATTTAAGAGCCATTTAAGCTTGTTCCTTCTTTTATTTTACATGACACTTTACAATAAACCAAGCTAACATTCTTTTCTTTTATAAAATTTAGAATGGTGTTTTTTTTTTTGGATTATGTTTAAGGATTATTCAGTTTTTGGATAGTGTTCATTAACTTTGTAATTTTTCAAAATAGCCTTGTAATATATGGGCAAACCTGAACTCGGACCTAAGATTTTGTCCATACCTGTTCGTGACATGCTTTGGACCGGCCGAGACTCGATTTTTTTTTTTTGTGAAAATGAAAAGCAGTTCGCGTCGTCTAAAGGATCGAAAGACCGAAAAATTCGGCAGACAGTATAACCGTCATGAAGGATGGAACAACAAAGGAGAAAAGAAATACACAAAATACATCAAAAGAAACCCGAAAGCAAAACAGTCTTCAAGGGAAAAAAGGATGATCCAGTCACAAGAGGCAAACGAGCATAACCTTTCTTTTTCGAAGGAAGTACACAGACTTGAAGATTAAACTACCGACAGCGGGACTCGAATTTTATTAATTTTCTTTACAAAAATATTACTACTAAATATTAAAAAAAAAACAAAATATTAATAAAAATACAAAGTAGTCACACTACACCATCCAAATTTTACTTTATTTTAAAACATGCTAAAAAAATAAATAAATAATTTAATATGTATAGTGGTCAGCCGGGCAGCGATAAGGTCGAGGCTTTTTTCATGGCTTGACATAGTTGACTCTGGCCTTTGCCAGTGCTTCTTTCAAAAACTAAAAATTATAAATAAATAAATTAATAAATAAAAGTTTGATAGTTGTATTTTTGATTAATTTAATTAGAATTATTCGTTAAGCTTGCACTTATACGAAATCATGGGACATAGTAACGATGAAAAAGGCAAACATACGCAGTCTTTTTGGTTGTCGTCCGATCACACATAGAGTGTAATACAAGTTAAGTCATATAATTGACATTATCAAATTCATAGTCATAATAACATAACTAAAGTACGTAGATTCCATTTCGTCGTGAAGTTGTTAAGCAAATGACGTAGTAGTATTCACACATGAAACATATATATATAATATGTAACCCAAAGTGTAAGGTATATGCAAAATTAATGTTGTTTAAATAACACGGTCCATTGACAAAATCACGTAGTTCTAGAATAATATAACGACGTATATGTTACGCTGACATATAAACATATGTATATTTGGAGAAATAGGGTCAAAACTTATATAAATAGATATTGAAGAAGGTGAAGAATTATTGAGAAGGGGTGGGTGGGGATAGGATTGACGTTATTCGTAATGAAATTTGATAGGGACAAGCCACGTGCTAGAAAAAAATTACACTTAGATAAAGAATGTTTAAACATGATGAACTGGGTCATTCTATATATTTTTGTTGATGGTAGAAATGTCCCACATCGACAATACGATGTTACGTGAACATTATAATAAGTTTTAGGGTTATTTTTTTTATATTTTTAATTGATTTTAGGAAGAAAAATTTTGAAATTTTGTGAGTGGGGTTTCACTTTACGTGTATACCCTTCAACTAATAGACCCATCAAATATGAAAAGATAAATTAACAATTTTAAACTTTTAATAGTAGTGTTTGGGATGTTGTGATATATTTATGTTTTGATTGCATGCTAATCTTAGCTATGAGTATCGTAGTTTGGTCCTTGCAATTGTGATAGGATACTAAAGATCACTAACGGAGAAATTCGATGGGACATTTTCTGGATTTTGGAAGATATCGATCGAGGAATCGATGATTACTTATACGGTGAAGATTTGTAACAATTTTTAAAGAAACAAACAATGAGCATGAAGAACGAGTGGAAGTTGGTGGATGGAAAAGCGTTGAGAGTGATCCGATTCTCATTGTGTAGAAATGTTACACATTACATGATGAACTCAAAAATAATGAAGGAGATGTTGGAAATCCTTTCGTGTATGAGGACCCTTATGTGGTAAACAAGGTTCAACTGATGTGAAGCCTATTTTATATAACGATGGAAAATAAAGTAGTAAATACATTCAATCACCTAAACATGTTCAATATGATAATCATACGATTGAGCTTTGTGTTAATAAATCTTGACAACAAAATTAAAATCTTCATGTTGTTGTCCTCTCTTCCAAAAAGTTGGAGAGGAACAAATATAAATCTAAGTGTTACAACATGGAAGAAAAAAATCATGCTTGATGAAGTTAAGATCCTCATTGTTAATGAAAATGTTCGTAACGAGTCGGGAAAGTTCTACTTCAGGGTCAATCATAAATGCATGAAACAAGCCGGGGTCGATCAAAGCCATGATCAAATCGCGACAAATCAAGGCCGAAAGTAACTGACAAATCTAAAGACAAGGGCAAGATAAGTGTTAGAATTAAGGGCCCATTTGGTTGTAACTCCGAAAACGGAAACGGAAGGGAAACGAATGTAGTGCATATGTGTACCTTGTTTATGAAATCTTTTGAAATAATTCCATTTGGTTTCATGCAAAATGCAATTGATTCTCTCCATTTTGTTTTCCTATAGGGTATCAAAAGTAATTAAGTTCTACTACAATTACCTCAAACCACAAGGATGATTTCACAAAATTTCATGAACAATGATATACTTATGGACTATATTCGTTTCCATTCCGTTTTCATTTTCGGAGTTACAACCAAACAGCCCCTAATTATGTTCAGAATGGTCACTACAAGACGAATGAATCATTCAAAAAATGCAACACATAGGATATTGCAGCCACGTATGATATTGTAGACATGTTAATCTTGACTCTTGAGTGTGTGAGCTGCCCTTTAAAATCTTGGGTGCTAGATTTTGGAGGGTTTTTTTCGTGCAACAATGCTGATATAATAGAGTGATATATTTAAAAAAGACATAATAGAGAGGTATCTTCTAGGAGATTTCGGAAAGGTCTATATTGTTGATTATGAGCCCTTAAAAATCGTGGAGATGGGAGTTGTTCGGACCCACACTTAGTTGTACACAATAGTGTGCAGAATGTTTGGCATCGGACATACGGTGAGTTTTGTTAGACGCTTTGTTATCCTTGTTAGACGCTTTATGGATAATATAAGAAAACACTAGGAAACAATAAAATAGATAATAAGATACTTGAAGGGTACTACTGAAAATGTCTTGTGTTTTGAAAACAAAAGGTCGAGTTAGTAGGTTATGTTGATGCAAATTTTGTAAGCAAGTGATCTTTGATAAGAGACGAGGTAAAATTGTATATGTCTTCACATTGGATGATATTGTGATCTATTGGGGTTCTAAATTGTAGAAAATGTGCCCATATCTACTATAAAAGTTGAGTATGTTGTAGTGAATGGGTCTAGTAAGGATATGGTATGGTTGCATAATTTTGTGGGTGAGTTGAAAAAAAAAAAGCAAATGGGACATACTCTTTACAATGACGGTTAGAACGCCGTTCACTTGGCCAAGAATTCACTTTTCATTTAAGGATAAAACACATAAATCAATTGAAGTAGTATTACATACGGCATCTCTTGTAAAAAAAATATTTTTACGGTTGAAGAAGATTCTTGTAAGTGAAAATAATGCAAATGTGTTGACTAAGGTGGTGAGTTTAAAGAAGTTGAAGTTTTGCATAGCTTCGTCTTGGTTTCAAAGTTGAATGTTTGAGACTACTATGAAATTAGGGTTGTTGATAAAGTTGATCATGCTTAAAAGCAGTCTCTAAAGTGGGAGGTTATTGGGTTATAAAGTCCGGTGAACCTTATAAATTTAGCCTCATTGATATTAGTTTTTCCTAATCACAGTAGAATCAAGATTTTTGTATTTAAGAGTTTTAATTCCCTTATATATACTCATATTGGTCATCACAAAAATATAGTGTAAAACTTTTATTTGAAAATTTTGATACCGAGACGTAGTCATATATTCGTGACGAACTAGGTAATTAATTATTATGTCATGTTTCTCTCTTAATTACGATTAAAAATAAAAATAAAACGGTTAGTAAATTGAAAATCGACATTAACATATTGCTTGAAATTATTGTGAATTAACTTGTACAATATTCGGGTTTCGATCAGGCTAATAAAAAATGTGTTCATAACATCCTGGTATATATGATTGGATCGACCCATCTTACTCGGACCTCAATCATTATCCATATTCACTTGCATTAAATTTAGACGTTGGCAAATTTAGATGATCCGACGGATCAATCCATATGTATGTAATTATATTTTCCATATAGATCCATACATTAAACAACATAACATAAAATTACAATTGTTATGCTTACATTGCAAGCAAGAGTTTGTACAACCTAAAATCGAGAGGTTTTGTCATTTGTAACTCTATGAGTTTGTGTCCCTTGAAAAATTGAGGAGTTAGACGATAGGATTCTTGAATTTTAAATTCAACCTAGTGAGTAAGGAACTTGAGGTGTGATGGTTAGTTAAACCGAGGTGCTAACTTTCTCTTTTAGGATAAAATTTTGTTTTTATGAAAAACCAATTTATTATGTGATATATATTGTATATTAGTTCTATCAAATATTCATTTTTTCCCTCAAACGGGCATAACTAACATTGTGCACAATTGGACTATAACGGACCGGAAAATACGATCCGGTCTTGTCTGATCGGTCTAATCCGGTCAACCGTTTTTCCTCTTCATATATCTATTTTTGAAAAATTCATGTATACGGTCCGGTCCGGTTTAAACCCTTACCGAACTGTATTAAACTATAAACCAAGACATTTTTTTGAAAAAAAAAAGGATTTGGCAATACGTTACGGACCAGATCATTATGATCCGATCCGATTCATGTATGATGTTGCATTATGATCATGTTCAAACCAAGCAAATGAAAAATCGAATATATTTTGACCTATATATCCTGAATGTATAGTCACTTCTTTTGTATAACTTCAACGTTTTCTTACGTAACCATTGACTCTAAAACCAAATTTACGTTCATACTTGTACAAATCATACTCCAATCCGTCGGCGTGGCTTTATTTTGAAGTCGTATATTAAAAAATGATTTTCCTCAGATAATTCGTATATCAAATTCGTTTCGTCCTCTAAATATACCACTATTGTAACTTTTTAATACAAAAATATAAAAATAAAAAAAAAACTTAGAGTTGAAGGGAAGAAAATAATAAGGAAATCAGCATTGTCCATTTCAAAATTTATAGCCATTAATTATACCAGTACTCTCGACAAATATTTTGGATGTTCAATCATCAACGAGAGACTTTTGGTGACATAAACCTCAAAACAAAACAACAATTTTCGAAATGAAAAGTCAATTCATTATCACAAGAAGGGAGAAATACCCTTATACAACATAATCTAACGGCAAAATCCACCTTTGCTATGCAAAGTTTTATGCTCCAGAGTCATAATCTAGAGGAGTTAAACAAAACATATAAAAAATTCTTCTTAAATAAAGGAGACCAACATAGACCCATCATCAGTTGGGATGTAATATGTAAATAAAAAAAGAATAACGGTCTTGGATTAAGGAAATCTTAAATCACAAAAAACATTACAAATGAAACTCTTGTGGAAAATTTTGGCTGAACCAAATAATTTTTGGGTTAAAATTATAAATAAAAAATATTTGAAAAATAGAATATTATTCATTACCAAAAGAAAATATCAACATCTTGACAATGAAATTACCTTATGAAGCTAAAATCTGAATTCAAAAATGGTATTATTTGGCAGGTCATAAATGGTAAAATCATCAACTTTTGGCATGACAATTGGGTAACAACACTTATAAAAATGGTCCAAAACACCAATCTATTTGACACAAATATAAAAGTTAGTCACTTTATAAACGATGCGAGACAATGGGATATCAACAAAATTGATAACGAATTACAAAACATCATCAACCCAAATATTAGGAAAAAAATCAAGGAAACAATTATACCAAAAAATGACATTCAAGATAAATTATATTGGAGATGTAGTAATAATGGTTGATTTACTACAAAATCTGCATCGGAAATGATTGAGAAGGATTCAAGCATGTCCCCGAACTATACATGTGATTGGATCTGGAACCTCGATACTCAATCTAAAACTAAAAACTTCCTTTGGAAAATTTCACTAAACGGAATCTCATCAAGGGCTAAGTTTGACGAAAGAAGAATAGCCGTAACAAGGCAATGTGAACTATGCAACCACCATCTATAGGGCTTGTTCCACTTGCTCATTGAATGTACTTTTAGCAAACAAATACTTGCCAACATCGACATATCAATATTAACCGAACTTAACAACATTTGCCTTGTTAATAAAAAACCTCACAACCTCCTACAAGAAATAAATAACAAAATTGGGGTTAACAAGGTTGCAAGCCTCACAACTATCTAGTGAAGTATATGGTTCTTCATGAACAAAACTATTTTTGAAATGAGCTTATTGGTCCTTGCAATAAGGTTATCAGTTTCATTAAAAACCAAATCCAAATGTGAAAAACTAACATCTTTGACGAAGATGATTACGTTATAAAAAAACAACAAAAGGACATTAATTCTACCAAAAGGAAGAAAATCAATATTAAGTGGGATAAATCAAAACCTGATTTCCATAAAATTAACTTTGATGGATCTAAACTCGATTTATGTTGTTGACCGACTGACTCATCTGAGAATTTCGAACCCTAACACCTGTTTTTCTGACAATCCCGAATCTCGTGTTTTCATACGTAAGGCTGCTTTAGGTTGGGGTACATGTAGGAGATAGTTCAACTTAACTAATTTCCGTTAAAAAAAAAAAAAAAAAGTAATGGCGTGGAAATTGGCGTCGGCGGAGAGAATACGTGGGAGAGTAGTGTTTGTATAATTTGGATGAAATGTGGGCTGCCCGCTACCCGTTGTCCTCTGCCCGGTGCCCGCAGTTGTTCAAGTTCAATTCGTCTCTGTCCTGCTCAGTTGTCAGACTGTGAATGCTTATGTATAACGTCCCCACCCCCATCAATCCCTTTGGAATTTTTGTCAACCCAAACCGGTGACATTGTCTCATCTTTTTTCGGACTTTAATATTTTTTAAATAAAGAATTTGATGTATCATATATTAACTTATGTATTAAAGGATCGAGATTTGTTTTAATAGACCGACTTATCTTTATACGAAAAAATACCGACGAGAATGAATTGGAGATGAAGAATTGAAGATGAACAAAACTCGAAAACAAATTACACAAGCTAAAAAGTCGTAAATCCATCCTATCATATGACCGAATACATTGGCTTTAACAACACTCCAAGACGCTGAAAAAACATGGTGACCATACCATCCCGACTAGGAGCTTGGTTACGGCGGAGCTTCGGTTCAAAACCGTAAACCGCAAACCGAACCGCAAACCTGAAAAACGTGGACCGCAAACCAAACTGCAAATGAACCGCAAATTTGCGGTTTGGTTGCGGTTTTGCGGTTCAGTTGCGGTTCGATTTGCGGTTTTGCGGTTTGGTTTGCTGAACTGATGAACTGAACAAGTAGCAGATTGAAGAAGAAGATAGAAGAAAATAGAACAAGGCAATAATAGAAGAACCGAATGACTGTTGAACTGATGAATTGAATAAACGGTAAGGACATCTCACATATCACATATGACAGTAATGACACACTTATACATCAAACATTCAAACATTCAAACGGTAAGGACTAAGGACATATCAACAAGACAACTATAGAACAACTGATGAACTGAACAAGTAGAAGGTTGAAGAAGAAGAAGAATAGAGTAAGAGGGGTTAGGGATTTAGGGCTGTCGAGTATCGAGTTTAGGGCTGTGAAAAACGAGTCTGAAGAAGAAGAATAAACATGTGTGAGGTTGTAGTCGGCGGAGGTGGAGGTCTGGAGGCGCAAAACGGTGAGGGAGGCGGAGGTCTGGAGGAGGCGAGCGACGCTGCGGCGCCGTTGGAAGGGATTGTTGCGAGCCTGACTGCGATCTGCGAGTTGTGACACTTTACACTTTACTTTACAATGTAAAGTGTAAATTAGGCCTAGTTTTTCTTTTTTAAAACTCAACGTCGCGATTTGCGGTACGAACCGCAAACCGCAACATGAGTTTTAACCAACCGCAAACCGAACTGCAACCTCCTTAGCCCTAAGCTTGGTGACCTATTACGACCCTTCTTCTCACTCACTTTTTATTCGGATTATCCCTGATTTGTTAAAAGGTTGAAACTCATATTTTCGGAAACTGACAACTATGGGCTTTGACCGAACCGCAACCTCCTCATCCCTAAGCTTGGTGACCTATTACGACCCTTCTGCCCGCTCACTTTTTATTAGGATTATCCCCGATTTGTTAAAAGGTAGAAACTCATATTTTGGGAATGCGACAACTATGGGCTTCGTATCTTGGTTATAGTTTTTATATATGACCACATTATTTTTGAAACTGTCAAATTTTTTTCATTTAACTCGTATTTTATAACTTGCTTTTTATGTAAACTAATAAAATTTTCATCCTTCTCATTTTCTATGACATTTGGGATGAATGCAAAAAACAAATATAGAATTTAATGTGATTAAATTATCCTTCATATTAATTATTCAACCCACATTACTCACAAAAAATATTAGAAGTTTCCAAATCATATTAATTGAGAGTTGAAAAACAGAATCAAAAGATTTACTACCTTGTACTTATATCTCAAATGTCAAACATTAACCTTTTTTTTTAGATTATTGAAAATTACAACAAAATGTTTTCTAATTATAAAGTAAAATATTAAATTCTAACATAATAATCATATTAAGTTAAAATCAAAAGGCTAAACTAAAAAGGTTCTAAAATACAAGGAGATCTAACTTCAAATGGCAAATGGGCCAAAACATTGGCTTAAAACGGCCCAAAACAAGTCTTTGGACCTTTAGTCATAAGACTTGCTATGGCCTTAAAGCTTGCACAGCTCAATTTGGTAAAAATGAAATTTTTATTGTTTAAAAAAAAAGATGAAATCTTTATGAATTTTAAGACATTAAAAATCTTTATGAATCTTAAGACATTTAGAAAAACAATTATTAGTAGGAAAAGAAAGATGTTGTGCAGAATCCGTCCTGGAAGCAGAAGCATTTACACTGCGTGAGGGCCTCTAAAAGGCCAGAAGTATCGGTGTCGTAGCCATAGAGATTGAAGGTGATAATCTTATGTTCATCAATGCAATCAACCAAATATGGAAGCCGTCATGGGAAACTGATATAATCATCCCGGACATCTCCACACTGATCTCCGGTTTTGAACAGTTCACCTCTCTTCACATTTTTAGGGAAATCAACACTGTGGCATACTGACTCGCAAAACACGACTTATGCCATAAGGTGACGATGTGCTATCAGAAGACGTTGAAGACCTCATCCAGTTGGATACTTTGGGAAGGGCAATCTCTAGAGACTAACTTCCCTTTTACTTTACCATTGTATCAAAAAAAAAAAAACAACTATTAGGGTACATAAGATACACATGTTTCTGATAAATTATATAACAATAATAAAACATGCATTAAATATAACTAAAATACATCAAATATGCATAATTATCACCCCTCTCACCTAAAAAAAATTCTACCCAAAACCTAAACCAGTTAAATAAAACAATCAAAAATCTTATTAAAAAATATGTTAAATAGTATTATATTAATTAGCTTTGAAAATGGGTATGAACTCATCAACTACCTAGACCACTTATTGTATTAAAAAACAAATTTATTTAAAAACTATAGTAGTTAGACTTGGAAGGTCTAAAAATTAGGTTGTTCTTATTGTTTTATTATACACCTACCATTTATCTCATAATGGTTTGGTAGCAAATTAAACACCTTTCTGAATTAATGTCCTCCTAATATCATTTAATTATGTTTAACCTTCTTAATAAAATATAATCAAATTGTTGTACATTTGTGCAAATCTTTATTCAAATGTCCTTCTAACTAGTCAATTCCATCTTGCTCTTGATGGAGATATCCCAACACATTAAACTTGCCCATCAAATCATACTCTTGATGGGGATATTCCAACTCATATTTAAATTGGTCATATTATTTAGTTGGTGTGTTAAAGTCCATCGAATTACAGATCGGATAAATACGAGTGTATATGTGCATTAGATTCAAATTCAACATAACGTACTATGTATGTTTTGATAAGTACAACTAGGATAACCATACTAGATTAATCAGACAATCGTACTATGTTAAAATTCATCGGATTGACAATAACGAGGATTCAAATTGTAATTATTTATGTTTATTTACTTGGAGAAACCAAAATAGTACTCAACAATATAGATCCATTGGCCCTTGCAACTATTGCAAATAAAGCTATGAAAATCTTAGACAATTGTATGATAAAATTGGCTACCTAAAAACCTTAATTTGCAATTAATAACCCAAAACAAATTCAATAATCCTCCCTGGAGAATGAAGAGATCACCAATGTGCATAAATAACCAATTTCATTATGCATCAAGAAGAGGAATTTGCTTTGATCTCATCAAACGACGTCGTGTTACGGCAGAATTGTGTGCTACCTTCATCCATACGTTCAATCACAAAGTGAGCCAACAATCCATTTTCAGCCACCAAATTCTCCTTGCAAAGGAAAGACTTACTAGCGAGCCGTTGTGGGTTAACATTGTAATCGTGAACAAACACATGGGTTGGGGCCCGCGAGGTTCGCGGGTTTTGGCCAGCCTTCTTCGACCGGGCTAAGACCGATGCTGTGAATATGGGAGAGGCTCGCCCCGGGGCATCGGGCCAGTTCCCACGAGGCCCGTCGATGAGAATTATATCCCACTCGATGTCGTAGAATTGGTTTGGTAGGTCATTGAGTGCGAGTTTGCAATCGGAGAAGAGGAGGTTTTGAACGGGCCTACATTCGTTGTGGGATTGTTCTTTTGCGGAAATTATCAGTTCTTTGTATTCCCGTAACTTTGTCGTGTATTGTACGTCGTATGCTTCGATCTCGGGGTGTTGCTCTTCCATATATGCCGCATAGTACCTAAATTGAACATTTTCGAATTTTAGATTCTTCTCTAAACAAAACCTCGTACGCTCGTATAAACACGACATTACAATATCATACTAGTGCTTGTGATTTGTCACACATAATGTAATGTATTAGGTTTATAGATAGGTGCAAATGTGCAATCATTGATGCATAACCAAACATTCCTTGTTTTTTTTTTTTCAACTTCTTCACGAATGTGACTAGCTTTTTTTTCTTTTTTTTTTTTTTAATATCTTAACTGATTAATTTTATATGATAAAAGTGATTTATCACGATGACACGTAAATAAAATAATTATTTAAAAATAGATTTAGGTTTGGGTTTTTCTTTATATTTTCCTAAAGATAACCAAAACATGTAGACCTAGAAGGACAGAAAGTAAATGACATTAAAATAAACTTATTTCTTGATAAATTCTATATTTCAACTTATTTATAATTACATAATAATAAATTTCATAAATTTAAAAGTAAGTATTATGTTAGATGATTAGATAGTTGTAAAGATTCAATCTTTAGGTATTACAAACACAAAAATGAATAGATATGAGTCAATTTTACCTGTTCTCATCAATGAAGACAGTGCGGCCATGGTTATTCAGAGATTTCCAGAGCAAGGTTTCATGAGAAAGCCCAAACACCAAAAAATTACAAGGCGACGGACACTTTCTGATTACATCGGCGATCGGTTTCAGATCAGAAAGCTCCATCTTCTCAGTAGTATTAGCATTCGCCGAATAGTGTATGAGTGTGCTCATGACATGCTTCGGCAACGGCACTCCATCACTTCCGCCGGAGATGACGGCAGTTGCGGCGGCGGAAACAGCGGCTCCGGTTGGGTTGGTTATGAGTGAGCCGCGTGTGTAGACGAAGGTGAGAAGAAAGGCGACAGTGAAAAGGGAAAACAGAGCAACTAACCAGACTCTGTTTGAGCTCCCCTGTTTTAAGATGTATGGATGAAGAAGAATTAGCTTGGTTCCGCTGTTGCTGTTCTTCATTTTTGGGGATTAGGGTTTGTTTGAGATTGAAGATTTGGGAGAATTTGGGGAGGATGAGTGTTTGAGAGAGAAGAAGATGGGTTTTAAAAGGGTGGAATTGTGTAAAAGTGAGAATTGTGTCTCTTTCTTGTGAGGTAATTACTTGAAAAGTTGGCTATTTTATGAAGTGACGTTAAAGATTATGAAAATTGGTCTTTCAATTCAATATTTGAAATGACTTGGGGTTGGTTATGGGATAAAAACATTTTTTTTTATTCAAAGAATATTCGAAATAGATTATTTTAGGTATTTTTTTAAAAGTAAAAAAAATTGGTGAAAAAAAAGCTTTTTTTTAAAGGACTCGAAATATTATTTCTGGTTTTCAACAAACCCCACCGCACAACATGTTTTTAGGGAGATTAACACGATTGCAGACAATATTGTTTTGTATGAGCATAATGAAGAGCTAGATGTAGAAGCAATCCCATAAAACGTTCAAGACCTCATACGAAAGAATATTTTAGGCCGATTAGTTTTTAAAAACTGATCCACCTAAGTTTTCTTTTTATCCATATATCAAAAAAAAAAAAAAACTCATTTTTCGATTCAATATTTGAAATTAGGTTGTGATAAAAACAAAGCTTTTATGTAAAGGAAAACATTATAAAGCTAATTTGTTTTATTTTATCAAGGAATCAAGTTTGTTAACAAACATAAATAAGTTGTTGAATATATTTTATCAAGGAATCAAGTTCGCTAATGAACGTAAACTAACTCATTTTTGTTTTGGATTTCATCAAATCCGGATCGATCCCCGGTAAAAAAATTTAAAATTTTGGTCCGTACCGGATGCATAACCTTACAATTCATGCACAATCATACTATTTTCAATAAAAATATTTCCGTCTCTATATTGAAAGAAAACTCTTCAAAAATCTTTTTTAAAAATCAAACACAACCTTACAAGTGACTTAAGTTTTGGAACATCACATATGATAATTGATCTATATGAAACATCAAGTTTATTGGAATAGAAACTGAAAATTATGGTTGTTGAAACCGAATTTTATTGGGTAACTGAAAATCTAAAATAGATAGAGAAATGAACGAGTATCTTCCAATAAGTTTGATAGATGTTTTGGAGAAACGAAATTTGTTGGAGATGATGTAGGTGTATAATTACATAAAAGTATTTATTTATTTTATTTTAATATAATTTAAAAAAGTATATTTGTAATGTCAATAAACTATCATTATTTCCCTAATCTTTTTTCCGTATAGCTTATGAAATAAAACGTATATAAACTAATCAAAAAACACTACATACTCTTCGTAAGCTTGTGTCCTCAATTGACTTAGGGGTCTATTCAATTAAGATTCGACAGGAATTTTTTGAAGTTTAAAAGTCTATGGGTATTTAATATAGATTTTTAAAAGTCCATATAAATCTTTTGGTATTCAATTAGGATTTAACATTTTTCATAAAATTCCTATTATATTTGAAAGTTTGTTGATTTTAAAAGAATCTATTATTTCATTGTTGTAGGATTCTTTATTACTTATATACATAAACTCTATAAAAGTCTTCCCCCAACACATAAGATTTCCACATAAACCGTATTAACTATATATAGAATTAAAATATCTCACAAAATCAACAACCCCTTAGTTAGTGTGAAGTCTTCAACATACATTAGAGCCCACTTTGTAACTTATTTTTTACATTAATTTCTTAAGATTCATAAACTTACCCCATATTACAACTAATTGTTGAGAAAATATAGTACATATATAGTACACATGTTAGGTTTTGATTGTATGTAATCCTTCTAACCTTCTTAATGTGAAGTTTAATCTAACTTTACAATAGTTTACAACTTTTGCAACTAATTCATAAATTGACTTTTTCCCCTCACTATGGTACGTAAATGAACATTTTGAAAGCATTAGTTGATCAAACAAAGTGATTTTTTAGAACATTGTTATAAATTTGAGGTGAAATTAGTTCATATGCCAACAATTAAAATCAAAATTAAGTTAAAAATAAAAACGAGCGAGTGGTGTAAGTTTTTGTCATAGTCCAATACAGATGGGTCGATAGAGCGGGGTTCACATGCGCATTAGGTCCAAACCCAACACATAAATTGGCGAAATTCCATCCTTAAACTAATTGACAATAGGCGGAGTAGCCCACCAACCTTATATACCAGGCTCGGAGTTTCCCCATTTTCGATATGAGAACTTATTAACTCCAACAGTTTTTAATAATACTATGAATCACAAGAGTTGTTGATGAATGAAGTTATTGGTAAAGAATATAAAATGAGATTCTTATGAGATTCTTATGAGATTATGATTAGATGATATTATTAGTACTAATCAAGTACTATGTTTTTCACCATTGGAGACCCAATGGGAGTTGACCACGTGGAAAACAAGTCTTAAAACAATTAAATTAATATTTATAAAGAAGATAATTAGCAATAATATTAGGGTTTGTTGGGTGATTATAATTGGTGAAGGGTAAGAGTTGAAAGTTGTTGAGGGAAAGCTGTTTGAAAGCTGAAGCAGAGATTGGCTTTTCTAAGCTTAGAGCGACTCCTCAACTAATACAAGCAAGAAGTCGCTTTTAAATTATATTTTTTTATTTCGTGGATGTCAATTTTTTTTATTTATTTAATAACTAATAAGTTGAATATTGTGATGAAAATAAATATTCTGGAAATGTGTTAGGAGAAAGAGACTATACAACTCCCCCTGTGCTTTGCTTATTTTTTGCTTCAAGTCTTATGTTCCCATGTTGAAAATAAGGAATTTTGTGGCTTTGTATTATCGTATGTCTTAGTAAATGGTAACTTTGGTTTATTTAATTAGTTAATTTATTTAAGTAGATAAAAAGATTAGTCTTTAATTCCCAAGTTGAAACTAAGAGATTTTGTGGGTTTGTATTGTCGCAAGTCTTAAATTCCCACGTTGAGATTTGGACGATCCATATTCGTATTTTGGTTTGGTTAGACGCAACTGACTTATAGAGTTAGTGGGGTCGATCACTCTTTAATTACGGTGTTTATCGAGAGGTAGCATCTGAGACAAACACATTTCGTATGTCGTTGTGGGGAGATGGTAAATCATTCCACGGTGTTTAGGTTATTATGGAATTTATAGTTGATGAGATTTATTGTTGACTCTCATTGATAATGGCGATAGATATGACTAACTTGTTTAATCTTTTGGATTATCTCCGGCAGATGATAGACAAAAGTCACAAAACTGCAAATAACTATTTTGTGAGACTATTAAGACTAGGGTCACAACCATGTTGGACCTCCCAGAAACTCCTCATGACGCTATTGCATCTACATATTTGTTATTATTCATCTGGTCGGCCTTGACATTCGACAAATCTTCCAACAAGATGCGGTCATGCTTATCGACCAAGTACAAAATCATTTGAGGACTTACTCATATGCATGGGCACCGGAACCCTCGCATTTTTATGTAGATGTTTGGGCCCTGGGGGACGCTACTAGGAAGAAAGTGACTACGATGGGAGGTTGTACTACACTTTTACAAGTATGGTTTCATAACAATTTTTTCAGTAAAACATAATTTTATGAGCGGAACTTAATTTAATTTTCTTCGTATGATTTTGGATTACGCACATTTCTCATCATTGGGATTTACATTTGTAGAGGATCCAGAGTTGCATGAGCATGCGCGTTGGTATTTTTGAGACTTTATTCCCAAAGACACCGCCGATGAGGGCGAAGGAAGTGTGTTTCACCCCTATGATGATCGTGTGATTGACTTTGGAGGGGAGTTTGATGTATCTCGTTATCAAGGTATTATACGGATATCCGACATCGAGGAGACGTATACGCCGGATCAATTCCTACGACAGTTTGGGTACATGCAGACCGTGCCACTGCTCCGGATTCCACCCTCCCAAGAGATATGTCCAGGACGTGGTTTCAAGCTTTCATATGCATCCATATACGATCATTGGGCAATCCGCCACATGGAGGAGACCCGAGTTTCATTGGTTGAGTTGATCCCAACTATGTTTTTGTGGCTTGTCGATGATGCATACATGTCATGGTACACCGCCATGGTCATCCCTAAATTATGCCGACGTCCATTTCACTTCAGCTACCAGTGGCGGTAGACCGTCCACCACCTATTCCCGTCTCAAGTTCCAAAGTATGTTTGTTTCTATCCCTTAACTTACCTTGTACTTTATTTTATTTAATTCTTTAACAAATTGTTATTTTTATTACAGCGTCCTCACATACTTGTGAGTCATCTGCGAGATATGAAGGCTCGCTATCTACCGTATTCACCCGAGGACGTATCATTCATGATAGAGGAGACAATTAGGAGTTGTCCACCTATGGCTCCTTAACAGGTTCAGGCCTCACATTAGGAGTGATTACATGCTTAGGATCTTTTGACTTTTGTTGGAATTGTGTATGAATATTGAGTTTAGTTCCAGTATTATTGTTTGAATTCATTTTGTTTGTTGGAAAATTTTCTATATTGAAAATAGTAATGTTAAAATTCCATAAGCATATATTAAAACATTAAGTCATTTAACAAAATACCGATTACATCAGGAATACGGGTCATTCAAATATAAGTGGAAATATAATATCTACATAATGTTCAATTAATCTTCATCCGGGTACCTATGGGCTATGGACACTCAATATGTCGAAGCTCTACGTAACGAGATATCCTTTTAATGAATGGCATATTTGATCCTTCAATACTTGGATCCTGATGGTTAATCCACATAATATTCGATTATGGTAACGGGACATCATCCTTCAACCAAGCCTACAAAAATTTATCAAAACAAAAGTGTTAGTAAAGATTGAGTTTAATTACGGTAAAGTGAAAAATGTACAATGTGGACTGAGCAATACAAAGTGTGTGTAGTTTGAGATAAGCGCTATTGAACGAATCACAGTAGGTGGGCCTTGGTTAGTAGTGGTTGTTATCATAGGTAGGTATGTTGATGCGCTATTTTCATGGACAACTAGGGAAATATAATAATAGTTGACTGCAACACATTTAACAACAGGTAATTCCATTCACCACCTTTTTGAACATGGAGAGATTGTCGTCCAATGAACGTTTCGATTCACTTAGTCAAACTCTACGAATATGGTGCACTATATAGATTAACAAGTAAAATTTCATTATAAATATGGATCCCAATAAATAAATCTTAAAATCTAATAAAAACAATTACCATCGAATACAGTGACCTCCTCAAGTTTAACTATATAACCATATTTCTCCGTATTATAAGTAATCTTTATCCGAGAATCCCAAAACTAAGGAGATGGCTCTATATCCGCAATGACCGTCTTTTAGTACGTCCCTCACCCCTAATACATATGGATCCATGAACCTCCGAAACCTCTCTTCAATAACTATCCCGATGTGATAGGTCTAGAGTCTGGATTGCTATCATAAAGTCATGCTCACATGGCACTCAATGAACCTCCCTCCAATAAAAATATCCCGACAAACACTATCAGCCCTTGTCTTTCTAGCCTCGGTGTAGTTATCTCTCAAGAGCGTGAAACACTCGTTTGTGACGTACTCCTGAAGCAAGTCGAATATCAGTATATGCACCTCCCGTGGAATCCTTTCCAGTGACATCTCTAAAGAAGCTTATAACTTTTGAATTTGATCCGTGACCATCAAATGTATATTGTCACACATTAACTGAAATCCTCCAACATTTGAAGCTAGAATATATTTCAATAACTTGTGTGAGGACTCACAAAAGTTATTAAAACATTTTGAGGACTCACACCTATAAAAGTAATTAATTAATTACAAAGTAAACAAACTTTGAACATTTTGAGAAATAAAGGGACATTAATAAACTTTCTTGCGTATTTTTGTCCTTGTGTCGAAATGATGATCTAAATCACACCAAACTCAAACGATTGCCTCTTTGTATGGGATGGCCAATTCGTCTCGAGGTAATTCATTAACTTCGGATATGGATGCCGATAGTTCCTTAGTTCCATCAAGCGTGTGCCGTTGGTAACTTTCATTAGATATCGACTCGAACAATGTAACACCCCGAATCCGCGGGACTCGAGATGTCACATTGGGCTAGGATCTCACAATGGATCCTGACCCTAGCCTGACAACAAATTCACTGGACCTTACAACATGACACTGACAGATATAAAACAAATACATAAAACAGTATAAACTGTACGACCCAAAGTAAACAACAACATAGCCGAGTATATAAAACGACATCCTCACATAGGAGGTACAAAAGATCATCCTCACGCAGGAGGGGAAACACAACAACCCCAAACCAACCACCTAATGTACGAGAGTCCTCGGCCTGTCACCCTGCCAGATCACCCAGTAGCGCCTAACCTGTAAATATCTACAATACGGTAAGAAGCCGTTAGCTAACCATACATATATGAGGTAATGCATAAGCACAAGCACAATCATGAAAGATAAACACATCAGCATGCTATCACACATTTACCCATTTATTATCTTTATATAATAATCATTCACTCAAAAACCGTATATATATATATATATAGATGAAAGTATGTGACACGAGGACCGATACATCCCCGCCTCTGAGTACAATGTCCAGCTGTACGAGTATCGGTCACACAATCCGTGTACCCTATGGGAGTGGATTGCGCCCTTCCTATAAACCAGTCTGGCCCGACATCAGAGAACCTCCCAGACTCCACGGCGGGATGAAAGGGAAAGGTTATCACAGCCACGCAGTGGGGCAGTCAATAGTGTAACAGTCAAAAATCAAATATGGCCTAATTGGGAATTTTAGGAAGTTAAACGGGTTTAACGGAATTAAAACCGTCTTAACAAGAGATCGATACCTAGATGATATAAACCCGGTGTTATTTGGAGCATTTGGGAGCTTCAATTAATAAAAATGCAGTTGAGAAAAATGATTAGGACATCGGACATGTCCTAGATATGAAAAAACATAGAAAGGCAAAACGGCCAAAAGAGTCGCTATTTCGTTTCTTAGCGGCTAAGAAAGACGGCTTAGGAATACGCGTTTCTCGAGACAATTGCGGAATAATTATCCATACAATATTCCAGATTTATTATTCCAATTTCGAGAAGTTTGGAGAAAGGGGCTTAAACCGCTTTCGGATCGGTAAAAGGATAATTATCGACTCCGCTAAAGGATAATTATCGTCTTCGCTATAAATAGCTGAAATATCGTTTATTAATTCATTTTCTTTCACGTTTCCTCGTAAAAGCTCTGATTTCTCTCAACCTTCAAACTCAGATCTACTCTTCGTTTCTAATCCGATTTCAAATCCGTTTGAGTTTTTGGATTCCTCTCTTCATTCTCTTCATTTTGGTACCAAGTTTCTGCATTTCCGAGCAAGGAAAGGTCTGGTCGAGCATATATGATACTAGGGAGGTTCCGTCGCTCAGGTTCCGGTGAATTTGATGGTGTCCGAGCGTAGCCTGCGTCGTTGTGATTCCGAATCTTCTTTCGGATCGTCAATCGGGTTAGTAACGAATAAGTTATGAATTTATTCGTTTTTCGTATTGCGATTTTGCCTAAATTGACCTTAGGCTTGCCAAAATGGATAATTGGAAATTCCATTATACTCGTTACATTATTCTGGTGATTATGGGCTGTTTGTTTGTTAAGATTTGATGACAGGTGGGTTCAGAAATTGCCTGCGGGCAAAACGTTGTTCTGGCGAAATTTAATTAATTAATTAAAGGTTAATTAATTAAATTGGGATTCTAGAAAATGCTATAAGCTAATTAAATTCAAAGGAATAAATTTAACTGGTGTTTGAAGCGAGAAATTTAATACAAGGAATATGATATTCTCAATAGGTGTTGTTGAAGGTTTTGGTTAACTATAGCTTAGTCTTTGTGAGCGTATCCAAGCACGATAAAGGAGGATAGTCCGAGTGGGAAACGGACTCAGTAGTTGGTTTGCGAGGTTTTGTTGTTCTTACCTGCGAGGTAAGTGTATATGAATTACACTTGCTTAATATATGTTATGTATTTAATATGCCATGATTTTATGCATGCTTGAGTGTATATATATGTTTGTTATGATTGTATGCATGCTTATATGTATATGAGTGAGACGATGATGATGACTTGATATTCCTTATGAAAGCATGCATGAGGTACATGAGATAGTGGAAAGAATGTGATGAAAGAATATGATGGAAGTATGAAATTGAGTTATGATATGAAAGTGATAATATAGGATGGTAATTGATTAATTAGCCCAACTGGGTCCCGCACGGGTTTCTGGGGGACGAGGTCGCTACCTGATCTACAGGGGGCCTCAGAGGTCGCTACCTGATCTACAGGGGGCCTCGAGATAAGAAAAACAGCCAGGGGTCGCTACCTGATCTACAGGGGGCCTCAAGATAAGAAAAATAGTCCAAGATCGCGACCTGATCTACAGGGGGTCTTAGGACAAGATGGCCGAGGTCGCTACCTGATCTACAGGGGGCCTATGACGCTATCGGGTTGGCCAACCGAAAGAAAAAAAAAAGAAAGAAAGAAAAGAAATACGAAATCACATGAGAAAATATATCGTACGATCAGTTGGGGCTAGTTAGTTAATTATCACCTATGCATCGATGCGATCGAGTCTAGCATGTTATATGTTATGTTATGATTATTTATATGTGATGAGATGATATGAGATGTTTATATGAGATGATATGTTTATATGTGATGTGTGATAACATGCTTGAATGTTTATGTGAAATGTGATGTGAATGGTTGTGGAATTATATGTGAATATGGATATGTATGCATTGATCGACTTTGGAATGTGAGGAAGGGTATAGAGTGTTCTTTGGGGACGGGATATTAGATACTTATATATATTGGGAGGGTGCGATTTGTATACCCTTACTGAGCGTGTGACTCATTGTTGTTATATCCACATATTTTTCAGCTACTCAGGCTCGGCCTGATCAAGGCAAGGACATTGGACCCAACACCTGGATTTGAGATCATATCAGGTGGGCTGTTATGGGATGCTACCGCCTAGGATGTTTTGCATGGTTTTAAACAGCTGTGTTTTGGTTAAACGGAGTTTATGACGTATGTTAGTATGTATATATGTTGTGAATATGGTTGTAAGATAAAGTTTTAAAAAATTACGTTTTCCGCTTTTCCGCTTATTGTTTTAAACAGGGTTAATTAATTGGTAATCAACTAGAAATGAAATAGGTGTCACATTTGGTTGGTATCAGAGCAGGGATATGATTCCTTAGCTTGGGGTTGTGGGAAGTTTTCTGAAAAGCTTTTGAAAGTTTTGTTTTCTTTTAGATGGCGGAGCACAGCCAAAGGGTCGACTGAGTGTGTACATGCTTAGGGTGAAATGATCAGGAGCACCCTAAGGGGCTAGTTTAGCCAATATCACTACCACCATCGGATATGGTTGATAAAAATGATTTACTGATATATTTGAGAGAAGTTATACCACCATAGATACAACAATGTCTCTAGCGGGTATTATTCTAGTAAAGATGGACAAGAACTTTGAGAAGATTTGCTGCCAAGGGGCAAAGTTGTTCGAGGGGACTACTGATCCATTAGTAATGGATGAGTGGTTGAGGAACACTAAGTCCATTCTAGATGGATTTATCTGTGCTACTGAGAAACGGTTACAATATGATATATTCTTGCTTAAGGGAGCAGTTGGAGACTGGTGGGACACGGTCCCTAATGGCCATAGGATACCACCTGTGTTGACATGAGATGATTTCTTGAGAGAGATTGATGTGATATTGGGTATGGATTGGTTATCCACCCACAGAGCCTTGATAGATTGTTATGCGAAGGAAGTAATCAGGGAGATAGATGGGTTGAGGGAAGTGATTTTCACCGGTGAGAGGAATGTTATTCCTACTTGCCTCATATCTGCAGTAACAACTTTTAGATTACTTCGAGAAGGGTGTCAAGCTTATCTGGCTAGTGTGTCAAATTCTGCTATTGTTAGCCCCGGAGTATCTGAGGTGGATGTTGTCAGAGAATTTCCTGAAGTTTTCCTTGATGATTTACCTTGTTTACCTCCGAGTAGAGAGGTAGAATTTGAGATTGAGACATTACCAAGTGCACTACCGAGATCAATTGCTCCTTACAGGATGGCTCCGCTAGAGCTAAAGGAGTTGAAGAAACAGCTAGAAGAGTTGCTCGAGAAGGGTTTTATACGCCCGAGTATTTCTCCTTGGGGTGCACCAATGCTTTTTGTGAAGAAGAAAGATGGTAGTTTACGATTGTGCATAGACTACCGTCAACTGAACAAAATCACAATCAAGAACAAGTATCCCTTACCGAGGATAGAGGACTTGCTTGATCATTTAAAGGGTGCTATAGTGTTTTCAAAGATTGACTTTCGATCGGGATACTGGTAGTTGATGATAACAGAGAATTCTATACCGAAGACAGCTTTTCGTACTCGGTATGGACACTATGAGTTTACAGTTATGCCTTTTGGGTTGACGAATGCACCTGCAGCATTCATGGCGCTGATGAACTCGATCTTTCAACCTTATCTAGATCAGTTCGTCGTGGTCTTCATTGATGATATCTTAATATATTCCCGAGATGCAGATACTCATAGAGAACATTTGAGACGTATCTTAGGGATTCTGAGGGAGAGACAGTTGTACGCGAAGTTCAGCAAGTGCGAGTTTTGGACGGATCAGATTGCCTTTCTAGGGCATGTGATATCACGAGATGGTATACAACCTGATCCATCCAAGATCAAGGCTATTACAGAATGGGAAATTCTGAAAAGCATTACGGAGATTCGCAGCTTCTTAGGACTTGCGGGTTATTACAGGTGGTTTGTAAAGAACTTCTCGATTATCGCGCGCCCATTGACTAACTTGCTAAAGAAGAATCAGCAGTTTGTATGGGACAACAGATGTCAAGAGAGCTTTGAAGAACTTAAGAAAAGATTGACTACGTTCCCTATTCTGGATGTACCCTCAGATAAGGGTAACTTTGTGGTTTACACCGACGCATTTGGGAGTGGCTTAGGACGATTTCTAATGCAGGAAGGGAAGGTAATAACATATACATCTAGACAGTTGAGACCTCATGAGCAGAACTATCCTACACACGACCTAGAGCTTGCTGCTATAGTTCATGCTCTTACGACCTGGAGGCACTATCTTTATGGTGATACATTTCCGGTGTTTACCGACCATAAAAGCCTGAAGTATATTCCCACTCAGAGGGATCTGAATCTGAGGCTGAGAAGATGGATGGAGTTACTCAAGGATTATGATTGCACTATAGAGTACCATCCAGGAAAGGCGAGTGCGGTAGCTGACGCTCTCAGCAGAAAGAGCAGTGACCAAGGCGGTAAGGTCAACTACAAACTTGAGCATCTATTAGCTCTCAGAGTTATGAGAGTAGAGATGGATGTAAGAGGATCTGAGTTGATAGCGAACATTCAGGTTTGACCATTGATTCTTGATGAGATTTCAACTAGAAAAGATGAGGATGCTACACTGAAGAAGTTGAAAGCTAAAGTGGGAGATGCTACCACTACACACTTCCAGTTGTCTGATCAGGGAGTGTTATACAAAGGTGCACGGATATGCGTGCCAAACACTGAGGAGTTAAAGAAGCTACTTGAAGAGGCACATTCCTCGAGGTATTCCATGCATCCTGGGAGTACGAAGATGTTTAATGACCTGAGGAAGATCTATTGGTGGCCCAGGATGAGACGAGAGGTAGCTGATTTTGTGGCTCGATGTCTAGTGTGTCAGCAAGTGAAGGCTGAACACCAAGCACCAGCAAGAAAGTTACAATCTTTATCAGTTCCTGAGTGGAAGTGGGAGAGGATTACAATGGATTTTGTGGTTGGACTTCCTAGGACTTTCAAAAAGAATGACACGGTATGGGTGATTATAGACAGATTGACGAAATCTGCTCACTTTCTACCGATGAGACAAGATAACTCCTTAGATGAGCTGGCAGAGTTGTATGTGAGAGAGATTGTTCGACTGCACGGAGTCCCTGTATCGATTGTATCCGATAGAGATCCGAGGTTTACCTCGCATTTCTGGGGAAGTCTGCAAAATACCCTAGGTACAAGATTGCATTTCAGTACGGCATTTCATCCTCAG
The DNA here is from genome assembly GCA_033239125.1 of Fagopyrum homotropicum. Lineage (NCBI taxonomy): Eukaryota > Viridiplantae > Streptophyta > Magnoliopsida > Caryophyllales > Polygonaceae > Fagopyrum > Fagopyrum homotropicum. The sequence goes on from BSWB01000005.1 coordinate 144,391,950, forward strand.
ATAGACGGACAATCAGAGAGAACGATTCAGACCTTGGAGGAGATGTTGAGATCTTGTGTTTTGGAGCTTAAAGGTAACTGGGATTCTAACCTGCCATTGCTCGAATTTGCGTATAATAACAGTTTCCATTCAAGTATTGGTATGGCCCCTTACGAGGCCTTGTATGGAAGGAAGTGTCGCACACCTGTATGTTGGGATTTTGAGGGCATGCGACAGATAGAGGGTCCTGAACTTGTACAACAGACAATAGAGAAAGTACAAGTAGTAAAGCAGTGCTTGAAGGCAGCACAAGATCGTCAAAAGAGCTACTTTGATCGCCATAGACGAGAGATGACATATGAGATAGGCGATAGAGTGTTTTTGAAGGTATCTCCTTGGAGGGGAGTTATGAGATTTGGTAGGCATGGGAAGTTAGCACCGAGATACATTGGTCCATATGAGATCTTAGAGAAGATCGGACCACTTGCGTATAGATTGGCGTTACCACCTGAGTTATCAAGATTGCATGACGTCTTCCACGTATCGGTGCTACGAAGGTATAGGTCAGATCCGAGTCATATCATTCCCGAACCTGAGATAGAAGTATCTAAGAACTTGTCCTACCCAGAAGAACCAGTTGAGGTTTTAGGCAGGCAGGTTCGAAGATTGAGAAACAAGGAGATTCCGATGGTGAAGGTCAGATGGGGACATCATTCAGCTCGAGAGGCTACATGGGAAACCGAGCGAGATATGAGAGCTAGATACCCTTATCTTTTTGAGTAGAAACCTCGAGAAATTGTGATCCAGTTGTGCATCCTTTTTATATATCTACGAGTTTGGTTCTACGTCCTTTCTTAAATTTCGGGACGAAATTTCTTAAAGTGGGAGATATTTGTAACAGTCAAAATCAAATATGGCCTAATCGGGAATTTTAGGAAGTTAAACGGGTTTAACGGAATTAAAACCATCTTAACAAGAGATTGATACCTAGATGATATAAACCCGGTGTTATTTGGAGCATTTGGGAGCTTCAATTAATAAAAATGCAGTTGAGAAAAATGATCAGGACATCGAACATGTCCTAGATATGAAAAAACATAGAAAGGCAAAACGGCCAAAAGAGTACCTATTTCGTTTCTTAGCGGCTAAGAAAGACGGCTTAGGAATACGCGTTTCTCGAGACAATTGCGGAATAATTATCCATACAATATTCCAGATTTATTATTCCAATTTCGAGAAGTTTGGAGAAAGGGGCTTAAACCGCTTTCGGATCGGTAAAAGGATAATTATCGACTCCGCTAAAGGATAATTATCGTCTTCGCTATAAATAGCTGAAATATTGTTTATTAATTCATTTTCTTTCACGTTTCCTCGTAAAAGCTCTGATTTCTCTCAACCTTCAAACTCAGATCTACTCTTCGTTTCTAATCCGATTTCAAATCCGTTTGAGTTTTTGGATTCCTCTCTTCATTCTCTTCATTTTGGTACCGAGTTTCTGCATTTCCGAGCAAGGGAAGGTCTGGTCGAGCATATATGATACTAGGGAGGTTCCGTCGCTCAGATTCCGGTGAATTTGATGGTGTCCGAGCGTAGCCTGCGTCGTTGTGATTCCGAATCTTCTTTCGGATCGTCAATCGGGTTAGTAACGAATAAGTTATGAATTTATTCGTTTTTCGTATTGCGATTTTGCCTAAATTGATCTTAGGCTTGCCAAAATGGATAATTGGAAATTCCATTATACTCGATACATTATTCTGGTGATTATGGGCTGTTTGTTTGTTAAGATTTGATGACAGGTGGGTTCAGAAATTGCCTGCGGGCAAAACGTTGTTCTGGCAAAATTTAATTAATTAATTAAAGGTTAATTAATTAAATTGGGATTCTAGAAAATGCTATAAGCTAATTAAATTCAAAGGAATGAATTTAACTGGTGTTTGAAGCGAGAAATTTAATACAAGGAATATGATATTCTCAACAGGTGTTGTTGAAGGTTTTGGTTAACTATAGCTTAGTCTTTGTGAGCGTATCCAAGCACGATAAAGGAGGATAGTCCGAGTGGGAAACGGACTCAGTAGTTGGTTTGCGAGGTTTTGTTGTTCTTACCTGCGAGGTAAGTGTATATGAATTACACTTGCTTAATATATGTTATGTATTTAATATGCCATGATTTTATGCATGCTTGAGTGTATATATATGTTTGTTATGATTGTATGCATGCTTATATGTATATGAGTGAGACGATGATGATGACTTGATATTCCTTATGAAAGCATGCATGAGGTACATGAGATAGTGGAAAGAATGTGATGAAAGAATATGATGGAAGCATGAAATTGAGTTATGATATGAAAGTGATAATATAGGATGGTAATTGATTAATTAGCCCAACTGGGTCCCGCACGGGTTTTCGGGGGACGAGGTCGCTACCTGATCTACAGGGGGCCTCAGAGGTTGCTACCTGATCTACAGGGGGCCTCGAGATAAGAAAAACAGCCAGGGGTCGCTACCTGATCTACAAGGGGCCTCAAGATAAGAAAAATAGTCCAAGATCGCGACCTGATCTACAGGGGGTCTTAGGACAAGATGGCCGAGGTCGCTACCTGATCTACAGGGGGCCTATGACGCTATCGGGTTGGCCAACCGAAAGAAAAAAGAAAGAAAGAAAGAAAAGAAATACGAAAGCACATGAGAAAATATATCGTACGATCAGTTGGGGCTAGTTAGTTAATTATCACCTATGCATCGATGCGATCGAGTCTAGCATGTTATATGTTATGTTATGATTATTTATATGTGATGAGATGATATGAGATGTTTATATGAGATGATATGTTTATATGTGATGTGTGATAACATGCTTGAATGTTTATGTGAAATGTGATGTGAATGGTTGTGGAATTATATGTGAATATGGATATGTATGCATTGATCGACTTTGGAATGTGAGGAAGGGTATAGAGTGTTCTTTGGGGACGGGATATTAGATACTTATATATATTGGGAGGGTGCGATTTGTATACCCTTACTGAGCGTGTGGCTCATTGTTGTTATATCCACATATTTTTCACTACTCAGGCTCGGCCTGATCAAGGCAAGGACATTGGACCCAACACCTGGATTTGAGATCATATCAGGTGGGCTGTTATGGGATGCTACCGCTTAGGATGTTTTGCATGGTTTTAAACAGCTGTGTTTTGGTTAAACGGAGTTTATGACGTATGTTAGTATGTATATATGTTGTGAATATGGTTGTAAGATAAAGTTTTAAAAATTTATGTTTTCCGCTTTTCCGCTTATTGTTTTAAACAGGGTTAATTAATTGGTAATCAACTAGAAATGAAATAGGTGTCACAAATAGAACATAGGTCGATAAAAACGACAACTCATGCTATCATAGCAAACATATAAAGCACACACCACTCATGCAAACACCCAATATAGAGATGGTAGCTAAGTAAGTCCTACGGACTTACCTCAACCTCGTACAAACTCAACCACGATCACCTCTACACTGGAGGGACAACACGGCCTATAAACAAGGCATAAAGAGATATATCAACCTCTATTCAACAAAGGGGTCACACCTAGACCCAAAGGGATCCATAAGGATCATAATCAATCTATGAGCCTCACAACCAACTAAACCTCAATATCTCAGCATAACTCACAATTCCTCAAATTTCAAGGTAGTATCTAATCAACATTCCTCAATCTCAATTTTAATCCTAATTTAATTAATTAACCTTTAATTAATTAATTAGATTTCGCCAGAATAACGTTTTGACCGCATGCAATTTCTAAACCCCCTGTCATCAGATTTCATCAAACAAACTACCCATAATCACCAGAATAATATAACGATCATGATAGAATTTCTAATTATCCATTTTGACAAGCCTAAAGTCAATTTAGGCCAAATCGCAGTACGGAAAACGAATAAATTCATAACTTATTCGTTACTAACCCGATTGACGATCTGAAAGAAGATTCGGAATCACAACGACGTAGGCTACGTATGGACAACATCAAAGTCATCGGAATCTGAGCGACGGAACCGTCCTGGTGACATATATGCTCGACCAGCCCTCCATATACTCGGAAATGCAAAAACTCGGTACCGATATGAAGAGAATGAAGAGAGGAATCCAAAAACTCAAACGGAATTGAAATCGGATTAGAAACGGATAGTAGATTTGAGTTTGAAGGTTGAGAGAAATTAGAGCTTTTACGAGGAAACGTGAAATGAAATGAATTAATAAAAGATTTTCCTCTATTTATAGTGAAGACGATAATTATCCTTTAGTAAAGTCGATAATTATCCTTTAACCGATCCAAAGGCGGGTCGAACCTCTTTCTCCAAACTTCTCGAGATTGGAACATTAAATCTGGAATATTGTAGGGATAATTATTCCACAACTGTCTCGGAAAACGTGTATTCATAAGCCGTCTTTCTTAGCCATTAAGAAACGAAATAGCGACTCTTTTGCCCGTTTTGTCTCTCCATGTTATTTCATATCTAGGACATATCCGATGTCCTGATCATTTTTCTCAACTGCATTTTTATTAATTGGAGCTCCCAAATGCTCCAAATAACACCGGAGGGTAAAAATAATTACCCGGGGGAAAAGTAAAAATTTCCCCAAACGTCCAAAATTACGCCAGGAACATAACGGTGGGACTCTTACTCATCTCTTGCGAAGTCTTCGCGAGTTATATGTTAATTACTATCAACGATTAAGTTAATCAACATTAATTAGAATTCGAAATCCTAGCTATTACAAACAAGACATGCCATTGGGATACGAAGACGGCTTCTACTTCCTTAGAACACAATATGACACCCGCTTTATTTACAATGTTGCACTTTACTTGGAAGGAGCACAAGATATGTTTGACCTATGGAAATACTACCTTTAGAGCGCTTATAAGACGTATAGCTCATGATTGGTGGCAATCACCTCCGGAAATTTTCCATGACACAAATAACGGACCCGCCTCAAAGCCCACTCATAGTGATGTCTATTCTCGTGTGTCGTGAATACAAAAGCAATTGTGAATGTCTTCTTTGTGCCTGTGACGCCTACGATCTTCAACAATGACATATTGTACCTACAAGTAATACAAGTGAAGGCTTAAGTTAAAATTTTGTACGAGACGATGTTTGAGTTTATGAAGCAAAATAAAATAAGCGTTGATACTTACTTATTGGTCTTATATGTCAAGTCCATCACAATAACATGAAAACAAGTTGAGCAAATGCCTCGCATTAGGATGTGAGATAAATAAATCAACCACATCATCGCGTCCGAACAACTCCTTGTTTGCATATAATATCCTCGTTCTACCAACGTATGAAGTGCTTGTTGTAATGACCCTCTTCCTTAGGGTAGTTCCATCCTGATCTTCAAACCGGTGTTGTAAACTTGCCGGATGATTGTAACATTGTCAGGAATCAGGATCCTCTAATTACATGGATTTTAAAACATGCCTCGGTTTTTACTTGGAACCCAATTCACGTTGAAAGGGCTTGCGCGTGAGTTAAACGTCTTGCATATGCATGAAATCTTAGCACCGAAGGAATTACATGGTTGTGGACTCCACATATAACCCTCAATGTCCTTTTTTTCTTCTTCAAGTTGTGCACCCTCAAGTTGAAACTTGCACTACACTTCTTCGAATTCGTTTTCCTGCTAGAACTTGGAACATGATCGGGATCAACATATTTCTCCTTTCTTGATCCTTCATGTCTACCTCATGTCAATTATAAGATACGAAATTCCGTCTATCCAACAATGATTTTTTATGACTGACACAATATTCATTGAGTTCACTACATACCAAGCCCAATCCAACAAGAGCTCGTTTGATATGATTGTAGGAATGAGGTTGAGATCAGAAATCGGAATGAAATAAGGAATTGAAATAAGTCATTCCTGATACTTGGTGTTTGATATGATTTTGGAATGAAATATTTTTAACACATGTTTTTATTTTATATGAGTTATGCAACGAGAAATCGTATCTTATTTGATGATATATGTGTGAATGTTTATCATGTAAATATATGCTATTTTTTAAACTACATTTGAGAAAAGTGAAGATTAAAGAATAACTTAAAGATTAAACACTAAACAATCATTAACTCAAATAAACAAGTATATATTTCTTCTATCAAATATATTTTTTCTAATTGAACAAATAAATTATTTCGAGCATTTTCCAGTTACATTACATCTTGAATGAAATATTTGTGTTATAGTCTAAAAAACTTTTTGTCAAAAATCATGTTTTTCTAGAAAAATAATTATATAATTTAAATTAATTGATGGACAATAAAAAAATATAAAAAATATTATTTTTATTTTGTGAAACTAAATAAACAAGTATATATATTTAATAAAAATATATAAATGAAAATTTTAATTTAAGAATGAGCTTATGTTGGGATACCCACCTTTAATTTATGAAATCAACTTGTTTCTAGAGTTGGAATGAGTCATTCCATGAAATCATTCTAATTCCGATTCCAAGTCTTACCAAACGCGAGGTATTGGTATGACTCATTCCGATTCCAATTCTTGATTCCATGGGAATCGTACCAAACGAGCCCTAAGTTTTTTCTATCCAAAAAATATCCATGGAGCTAAAATTTGGATGAAAAATCGGTACCAATTGCACGAGGATATTCCATAAGATCCTAACTAATAAGTAAAGTATTTTTTTTTCTAACATTCCGGTATTATATTCTTAAAGGACTAAAACTAATAAAGTTAAATAATGTATAAATTCAATAATTCCGGTTTTCTATTCAAACATGTTTAAAAGCTAATTCAACAATTCCGGTTCTCTATTTTAATACGTCGAAAACTAACCCGACAATTTCGCTTCTCTTTTCTAACACGATTAAAACTAATTCCATAATTTCCGCTCTCTATTCTAAGATGTTTAAAACGAATTTAACAATTTCAGTTCTCTATCTTAAAACATGTCTACAGGTAGTTAAATTAAATATAAATTGTACACTTCGATGTGTGAAAAGTTCGTCCGGATCACTATATTTATTTACATCGGACGACATATTTTTGCTTTCACCATTGGATTCCATCGGCTTCAACACCGGCTTCTTCGAAAATGTCGACATTTGTACGAATTTTTACGGATTCCATTGGCTTCAACAAAGAGTGATTTCCATGGCGGACTTCCCAAATTGCATGGCATTGCCCGCTGCTGGTTAAGTACTTTGCTTTCTCTGGCAGTTGATCTTCATTGTTTGAGAATCTTGCTTCCATATCTGTAGATGGAGTTGCCATCATCCAATGATGTCGAGTTCTTTGTCTCAAGTGTCTTCACTGGCTTCACATACCTCGCGGCTTCACCTAACCCAGATGCCTTGTCCAACTCTATTTCATCAAACAAAACTTCTTCTTTAACTATTCAAGGGGTTTATAGACGTAATACTCACCACAACTACACACCTCACGGATATAGTTATAAAGTTCTCAACTACGCATACGAACCGCGTAGTTGGAGTTCACGAATATATTTTTTTTTTCTTTTTTTTAGAGCTACTACGCTTCCCTTATATGCAGTTGAGAACCCTTTCAACCACGCACGCGAAATGCATAGTTACGATGACTGCTAGAGATTTTTTCCGTACGTTTAAAAACTACGTAATTTAAGTTTCCGGGAACAAGAATAACGAAAAAAAAGAATGAAAGTACTAAATTCCACGATTTCTTCTTCTCTGAAATGTCCTTCTATTGCTAGATCATATGGCAACTAATTGCTGGATCGTCCAGATATATATGTTATCTCCAAGAAATCAAGGTCAGCCAAACGTAGTATCAAAATATATGCATTTTAAGAGGAGGGTTAAGTTTAGTTTGACAAACAATTGGTGCCCGATCTCTACAATTCTTTACTCTCAACTTCTTCTCTATCAAAGTATATGCTTTTTAAGATTGTTTAAGATTATTAAAGGATTTCAAATTATAACCATTAATTTCATGTAATTATTATAGATGATAAAACTCTATCAAAGATTCAATTCAAATAGGACCGGATCTAGAGTGATCCAATCATTCAAAAACATATGAACACAAATTAATCAGTTTGGTGACGCAGTTCGAGATAAGCTCTACTATGCGGAATCTCAGGAGGGGAGAGCCAACCCAATTCACTAAGAAGATGTACAGTATAGAACGATTACAAGCAAGACAAAACAACAACCAAAAACCATAACAGATCAAAGTAAAAGACAAGAAAACAAAGGATTGAGGAGAGGTCTGTAAACCACCAAGGTAACGATATGTGCTTTTGAGGCAAAGCAAGATCAAGACGACAAAGAACACTCCAAGACCAATCTTGAGCGAAGCACTCGGCTCGTATATCTCTGTCTCAGGACTTCTCTCTGTTTTTCTCTCTTCTCACTTTCTCAAATCTAGGCTTCTAAGCTGAAGTGTTTCGGCGCTAGGGTGGAAGAAGGAAAGGAAGCTTAAGTACTTTGTGCCCAGAAGTGAACCTTAGCAACACAGCGTTTCATCACTCAGCGCTTCGTCCAACAGCTCAGGATAACACACATTCCGTTTCAATCAGATGAGATGGACTAGAGCTCTTGTAGTTGGACCTCGATCAAACAAGCCCAACTTGCTCTGCATTCAGCACATCACCAACTTAACACAAGTACCCTGTCCAACTCTTCCTCAAACCAAAACGGCCTAACACTCAGTTCTCAAACCCAACTAAAACGGGGTTAGACTCGAACCGAATTTAACTCTAAATCCTAACAATAGATGTGGTTTATAGTAAGCAATACAATGACTCCTATCCTTTAAAAACAAATCATGTAAACATTCGATCACTTTGCCTTTCAGTACTCTACAAATATGCAATTGAAATAAAGATTAATAGTCTAAGAAACAATTAAGTCAGTATTCATCAATTCTGAAATGCGGAATAGGCAGATAAATAGTTTAGCCAATACTCTGGAAAGGGGAGGGATGAATAGATTATGGAAACTTTTCGCAATCTCAAGATAGGTAAGACCTTATCGAAAAGGATAAGACCTTATCAAACGAGATAAAGTCTTATCAGTAACTATAAGACCTTATCAATGGAGATAAAATCTTATAAGCAAATATAAGACCTTACTCGTTTCTCTGAGATTGATTTTAAACGTAAAGGTTTAGACAAACCAGGACTGTTAAGAGCAAGACGAGATCAGCAGTAAAGGACACACGATATGTTAACGAGGTTCGGTCACCAACACGACCTAGTCCCCGCCTAGGATTGATTCAACCCTAGGATTTCAAGTAGCTTTATTTTCCTTCTTCTTGATGAGTTCCAGATACAATCTTCAGAAGACCTTCCCTCTTCTAAACTCAGAAGTCTTACACTTCCTATCTAGCAACTCACACACTCGAAAAGAAAAACTAAAGTACTCCAGATACAACTCTCGTATCCAACGTGTTTAGTAGTGATAACGGTTTGTATGATCCTAGTTGAATTGTACTATCAGCTCGAAAAAGATCTCACACTCTCAGGAAAGTAGAATGATGAAGCTTCGAATGTGAGAACAATACTTTGTGAGATAAGTCGAATCGTCACTTGTGTTTCCGAAGTAGGCAATGAACGTGTTTTGTGTCTTCTTCCTTGTCTCTTTAAATAGGCAAACGTATCAGCAATTTTGAGCGTAGAAGAAGATCAGCAATTTTGAACGTTGAAGAAGATCTTGGCTGCGTGATCTTTTGGAGATCTTGGTTTGTTGAGATTTGATCCAATCTTGTTTGTTGAGATTTGTTTGTTGAGATGTAAAGTCAAGCACGGTTTGTTGAGGTTTAGGAAATCTTCCAATTTTATCTCAAGAAGATTTAATTAAAACAAATCAAAGATTTGTTAAAATCAAATCTCTTAAATAACTCAACAAGAAGGAAAAGCCACTTGGACGTACGTAACTCAATTGTAGTTTTTGTCCAGTTTTGGTAAGGTCTTACCAGTTTATGTAAGGCCTTACTGAAACCTGGAAACCAAGGTTTTCTGTAATATGGTAAGGCCTTACTAGACACTGTGATGACTTTACCAAAACTTGTAAGGTCTTACAAAAACCTGGAAACCAAGGTTTTGGCTTTCATCAACCATAAGTAATGTCTTATTTATCAAGGTGGAGTTAACAAATTCTTTCTAAGATCATATTCAAGTTCATACAATAAGAGAAACACAAAAAAGAAGATACACAACATAATTTGTCATGTAATTCTTAAAAACCACTATCAATGCCCATCACACAACAAAAAATTCAATGTGATAGATAGAGATTAAAAGATAGATAATATACACGACGTGATTAAAAGATAGATAATATACACGACGTGAATGAATGCCAACGATAGTACATAATTATGAACAAATTCAATGCATAAAAGACTTTTGTTCATAATTAGCATAAAAATTAAAATGGCGAGAACCCAAATTATACCGACATTACTTCACTTATTTTTCCGTTAGATTTTAATCAAAAAAGAAAAGGAAAAAAAGGAGAAGATTGAAACCTATAATCTTCTTTGCTTGATACATGCACGATGCATTTAAACCCCAAATCTGAAATTTGTTGGTCGATTACTACCGCCAAAGCACATTTCATATTTTGTGTTTCATGATGGTTCACCTTAGGTCTGTTCAAATTTTGGTCGACCGGATTTTTGAACCGGATCTAGACCGGACCAGAATATCCTGTTCAGGCCTGGCCATTAACAATCTTCCGGTCTTGATGAACAATCCTATTCACCCTACAACTAAACCTAACACATGACATAACCAAAGGAATTGAACTTCAAGCCTCTAGGAGAGAGGCATTCAACCACTTGATAGGTTTAAGGCAAAGTTAGTGTGTTTCCTTGTTTCTGGATGGATAATTCTCATAAATTTATTTTAGTTGTATATAGTATAATGGATAGCTCTGCAATGGAAAGATTGAAGAAATTGACAAAAAAAAATTACTTGTTATTTTGCTTTTGGTGCAAAGGATGTTTTATATCCCATGGCTATCTTTGATCGCCTTGTTGGTTAAGAAGTCGTGAAAGACTGAAAGTCCACTTTAGGAAGTTCATTTTTTGTTTATGTTAACTTATTTAGCTCGTTTATTTGTTTTGAATTTTGACAATTTTATCCGGCAAAGAAGAATGTCAGAGTATCGTCTCTTCTTTTCGAAAGTGGTTCAAGTACATCAACTCCTTGTCGTAAGTCATTAGAGTAACTTCACTAAATGATGTGGCGACATCCATTGTTGAAAAAAGATCTTCACCTTTTTATTTTAATCGGTTTTTATTAGACATTTAATAACCATAAAATTTTCAAAGACTAAAATTAACATTTATTGTGAACAGGGTCGTCCAATGAATTTGTGTCCACAATTTTTTTAATCAATTTTAAAAATTATGTTTTATTAAAAAAACAAAAAAAAGTAAAAATCATTTTTCAATAAAAAAAATATATGAAAGAATGAAAATAAAAGACAAAACAATATTTTTTTTAACTTTAAATAGTTTTTTGGAAAAAAAAATTACACAAAAAATACATGTGTTCCAACCATTATGACAAACACACTTTTCTATCTTAAACTAACTAAAAGTAAATAATATGGGGGCCCAAAAAAACTGAGGGTCCTGTGACACCCTTTGTTGAACGGGTTTGATTATAAATTTACCCGACATTAAAATAAAATATATAAATAACCATAAAAAAGGCTAAAAATGGTATTTTGACACACATATTAAAAAACAACGAAAAAATTACAAAAGTTGTCACATAACTTTCAAAAATCCCATGAAAAAACTATCAAAAATCTACTAAATTTCCAATCTGCACAAAAATTTTCTTATACCTACCTATTAGTTCTTAAAATTTTCAAAACTCATCAATAATCTAACCAAAATCCATAACCAACATGCCATTAATATGTGTAGTAGGTTTTGACATTATATTGGGCAGTTTTAGGTACCAAACATGTGAATGAGAAGGTCCAATAATGTCAAATCAAGAAAGGGCTCACTTCTGACCGATTGTTATAATGTTTTGTCCTTTTGTTATTATTATTTTTATCTTCTTTTGTCCATTGGGAGTAAGTGTTAAGTTTGCCACCTTTCACTCATGTCGCAAAATGTTTGTACGTGAAAGAGAATACAATAATGCTTCCAAATATATGAGAACATTTTTGAAAGCGTAGTTGAAAATTCCCTATATCTCTTTTTATGACCACTACTTTCGTTTATTACTGATTATCTCATCGATTTTTTCAAAAAGATAAACAACTGGTCAATTTCTTCATCATTACTCTTGCCCTATTCATATTTTGAAGGTCGAAATTGAGGAAAATGATTAATTTAGGCCAAAGTATGTAATTTCAAGAGTTTTACCAGGTGAATCTGGTGAGGTGAACGACAGTGAACGCGCAAAGAATTGGAGACAGAGCGGGAAAGGGAAAGAATATGCTAGACTGCAAGACCACTTTATACAGTACAACCCTCCAAATGGCAAGATTTAATTGGACGGTTGAACTTTCCACCTCAGCCACGTCAAATCCCTCGTGGCAAGGGATCTTCCACTGGGACCCACCATAAACCCCATGCCTTCTTCCTCCCACTCAAACTCCTAATCTCCCTCTTCCCACGTGACTCTGAAACAAAATTCCAACACTCACTCACCCCCTCCTTCCAGCTGCCTCCCACTTTCTCATCCCTCCATCGCCGCCGCTTCTACCACCGCAGAAACCTCCAATGTCACAACTCCACTAAAATACACAATGCTCTTTCTCGTATTCCGTTTCATTTTCTTTGCTGTTGTCCTTCTTCCACTCTCGTCGCCAGCACCGTCTGTACCGCCGGAGCTCCTTCTCCCGCTCCCTTCCGATGCTGTCGCTCTCCTGACCTTCAAATCCCATGCAGACCTCGACAACAAGCTTCTTTTCTCCGAACATGAACGGTTCGACTTCTGCACATGGCAGGGAGTTTCCTGTACTCCCGCCGGAAGAGTTCTTCGGTTTTCCTTAGCTTCCCGTTCTCTCCGGGGAACCTTCCCTCCAAACTCCATCTCCAGACTTGATCAGCTCCGGATACTTATTCTTCGAAATAATTCCCTCTCTGGCCCCATTCCTCCCGATCTCTCTCGGCTCCTGAACCTCAAGACTCTCGTTCTCGAATCGAATCACTTCTCTGGTTCTCTCCCTCCTAGTATGTTCTCTCTCTACAAGCTCCGTGTTCTCGATTTGTCTTTCAACAACTTATCCGGTCCGATTCCCGGAGATTTTAACCGCCTCGACCGTTTACTGTCCCTCCGGCTAGAATTTAATCGGTTTACCGGTACTCTGCCACCACTGAATCAGACAGGTCTCGAGTTCTTCAATGTCTCCGGTAACAACCTCACCGGCGAAGTACCTAAAACTCCTACGCTTTCCAAATTTGGCACTTCGTCTTTCTCGTTAAACCCTAACCTTTGTGGCGAGATAATCAATTCGCCGTGCGGCGCCCCGTTCTTCAACACCTCCTCGGGCAACTCGTCTTCTCCATCACAGTCGAATACGTCCAATTCTATTCCATCCGTGTCTCAGTCTGCATTGTCAAGCTCCACGCAGTCAGAGAAAAGCCGAGCGCACAAGCGCAAGGTGTTCGCTCTAAGTCTGTCTTTCGGAACCCTAATTTTGTTTGCTTCAATTTTCTGCTTCGTCGCGGCGATACGGGGTAATAGGAGGGAGAAACCGGCCGAGAAACCGACAAAAGTGGCGTCAGTAAGCGGAGCAGGAGGAAGTTCGCCGCTGCCAGAGATGGAAAGTTCGACTCCGGTCAGATTTGATGGAAGCACAAGCATAGAATTGATGACAGCGAAAGAGAAGAAGAGGGAGAAGGAGATGAAAGAGGCGGCGAAGAGCGGGAAGCTGGTGTTTAGCGTTGGGGAAACAGAAGCGTTCACGATGGAGCAGCTAATGAGAGCATCAGCAGAGATGCTCGGAAGAGGAAATCTAGGGACTACCTACAAGGCGAAGCTGGACAACCACCTAGTAGTAACTGTGAAGAGACTGGACACCACAAGGACCGCCGGAGTCACCAGCGAGGCTTTCGACCGGCACTTGGATCGCGTCGGAGCCCTCCGGCATCCAAACCTAGTGCCGGTGAGGGCTTATTTCCAAGCCAAGGAGGAGGAGAGACTCATCGTCTACGATTACCAGCCCAATGGTAGCGTCTTCAATCTCGTTCACGGTAAGTTTGTTCATTTAATTTCCGGCAGCTTAACTATTCCTATTTGTTTCCGATGGTCATCAGCAGTCTCCGGCGGCGGTTACTGCGTAATTGGGAGTTAGGATTCCGATATTGACTATTATTTGTGATGAAAGCAATATGAAGATCAGAAGAGATACTCTAGTCAACATGTCTGATTGAATCATCAAATTTGTCTTCTGACTTCCTGTTTTTGATTCTATAATGCATTGTCAATAGGTTCTCGATCAACAAGGACGAAGCCTCTTCATTGGACATCTTGCTTGAAGATAGCAGAAGACGTAGCCCAAGGCCTCGCATACATACACCAAGCAACGAAACTCATACATGGAAACCTCAAAGCCTCAAATGTTCTATTAGGTCCAGACTTTGAAGCTTGTATAACAGATTACTGTCTTTACGTCTTCACAGATCTCGCATTAGATAATCCGGACCCGGACTCTGCACGATACAAAGCCCCTGAAATCCGCAACATATCAGGAAACCGGCCACCAACTATAAAGTCCGATGTCTACGCTTTCGGGGTTCTGTTGGTGGAGTTATTATCCGGTAAGCCTCCTTCAGAGCATCCATTTGTTGAACCTCCTGATTTGCCAAGCTGGGTGAGAACTATGAGGGATCATGACACCGGCGAAGAAGAAGATGACCGGCTTGAAATGCTTGTTGAGGTTGCTGGTGCTTGTAGTCTGGTCTCTGCCGAACAGAGACCTACTATGTCACATGTGCTGAAAATGATTCAGAGGATAAAGAACAGTGTGATTCAGTCTAGCTTAGCTAAAGGCTCTTCTTGAATTTGCTTAGTCGAGTTCCGGATTTTTTCGTGTTTGCTCATCCGAAGTGTAGAGACGAGCAAATCAACTTGGTGAGCATATCATATGTTACACTCAATTCAACTCAAATTGAAGGCAAGATAGAAACTTGAGGGGTAACCACTGCTCATCCTTACACTGTTGCTTGAGGTGCTGTGTTCTTATCTTATATTGCTCATTTATTGTCTTCTTCATCCCTTCTGTATCACTAGAAAATCATCATGATTTTGTTATAGTAAGTAAGCTTTGATCTGATTTGATGGGTTTAGATGGAACAAACAAGGTTTACACACGCCAATTGTATTTATTGTTGACACGATTAATATGGGATTTGGACAGTCAAAGCTTTTTTAACACAATGTGAGCGCTAAACTGAGGTTGAAGCGATATGAGTGCCGAGGGTGCATGACTGTAGGAAGGCGATATTACAAGAATCAAATCATGTTTAAATAAAACTGGAAATTTTATCACCAATGAAGTTGAATATTGGAATAAAACAAAAGTTGAGGATGAAAAGAATGTAAAAATAAATTGAATATGACATTAGTAATCGTAAATACTTGAAAGATACAAATACCAAATGAAAAATATAACGGTAAAATCCACCATGCCACTTATTGAATGAAGGGAGATCGAGTACTGTTGCTAGCAATCTCATCCTTGCGTGTCTGTTGAAGTTAATAAGCTCCTGACTCGAAACCAGGAATATTCTTATCCTAATATATAAGCTCAGTGGACTAATTTTCGTAATACTAATTGATTTTAGGATGAAACCTCATCGATTTTATTTGTTGGGCTTGTGTCTAATTCATCTATATCCTCCAGTTGCACTTGTTGAATATAATAAGTTCCCACATCGAAAGTGGGGACATTACGGGTCTAGTTTGGTTGGTGGGTTAGAATGTAACTTCATCGGATTAAGGTGTTGAGCTTGGGTCTAATGCATATTTGCATTCGTATATACACAACTCTGCTCTACGATTTGTCTGTATCAGACTTTGACAGTATCCTTGGACAGTGCCAATTGTAATGAGATAATACACATACATTTAGGAGTGAAATGAAAAAAAATGAAAACGATTAATAGAAGAAAATAGAATGAAAATAGTTATGTTCTTTTTACGTGTCAAAAACTTGTAACATTCTATTTTAATCGTTAAAAAACCATGGTTCTAGTCCTAACATTGCGAATTCCGCAAACTCTTTATCATCCGGATTATGATAGCCGGGTTGTATTGAGTAAACGAGTGGACAACATGACCACATGCCTTTAATGGTCTTCTTGGGTAAGTTACTATGCTTTCATATCAATTCAAATCAAAGACACGATAAACAATTGAGTGACAACCAATACTCGTTTTCTCACGGTTGCATTTTACATCATCTTATGGTTGAGGTGTTGTATTCTTATTTTTCAACTAACGTGAGAATAAGATGGTGATAGCTTTCGTAACACAATGTGAGCGCCAAACTGAGGTTGAAGGGTTTTTGCTAAGAAGGGACCGTGAGTATAATACGGTGAAAGCTCAAACGAGAAGAGTTGCAAAATCATTGCTAACGCCAACTTAGCTTCTAGTAAGGCAAAATTTTGTCCAATGCATATTTTTGGCCCCCAACCAAACGGAAAGAATGCGTTGTTTCCTCCTGTTGCCTTGACAATCCCTTCAGAAAACCTCTCAGGTCTAAAATCCAATGCGTCTTGACCCCATAGTTCGGGATCTTGATGAACAAGCATTACCGGAATATTTATCACAACATCTGCCGGAAGACAAAGGTTTCCAAGCTCGACTTCATGTTTGGTCCTTCTAGTGAGTGCGGGAAAGGGTGTGTATAACCTCAAAACCTCGTACAATATCATGGTCACCTGATAACAAGTAATTATTATATATAAGCACAATATGTGAGTTCCATACTAAAGGAACCGTAAAACAACAAACAATAGATAACTTACTTTCTTAAGTTGGTTCAATCCATCAAAGTCGGGTTTATTGTTTCCGAATGCATTCAAGACCTCTTCTCGTGCTTGTTTTTGCCAGTCTTGATGTTTGCTTAACATAATAATTGTCCAGACAAGCAAGACGGAAGTTGTCTCTTGACCAGCAAAGTAGAATAATTTACACTCGTCAATTAATTCTCCCATTGTCAAACCAACAAACTCCTTGGGATAGTTCCCGCTACGCAATTTTGAATCAAAAGTATTTTCCATTAGCATTCCTAGCAAGTCATCATTTGCTACTTCCATTGCCTCCTTCCTCTTTTCAACAATACCCACCAACAAACTCTCAATTTCCTTATTAATCGCGTTCATTCTCTTGTTCATCTTCCCTTGTATGAACCTACCCATCAACATGAAAATAGAATTTCACTTACATAAGCACGAGATCGTCAAAGATTTTGAGATTATACACACCGGCAATTTGACTTACTTAAGCACGACCTTTTGTTAAAATATAACTTATATTTCTTCAAATTTAAATTACTTAGTTTTAATAAAAGGTCGTCGTATTCAAATATTTTCTCTATTTGTCCAGACACCGTTGATTGGTTAATGGTCAACCCTGATTAATCAATGATGATCTTTGAAGTTGACTGCCCAACCTTATTCATGGGGTACACAATTTAACTTATTTCATTGACGGAGAATAAATTTCAAATTTAACCCTAAGAACTCTTCTTATATGAGACTAGTCTTTATAAATATATACCTTAATCCCGGTATGTGAGGCCTTTGTACTATCTTGACTGTAAGTTCAACTTGTTCCATAAGAAGCTTGAATATCATCCTTCCTTCTTCAAAACTACTACCAAACGCAACTCGAGAGATAACATCGGCTGTCAGTTTAACAAGGTACGGCCAAGCATCAAGTTCAGTCGATCCTGTCTTTTGTGACATTGTATCCCATGTGTTCATCATCTCAACACAACTCGTGTAGAACATGGGCAACATACGCTAAGCATCAAATCCAAAAATTAATAAGATAACGAATCTAGTCTACTTGCATGTCATTGTTGCAACTCTGTAAACATAAACAATAAGATAACAATTCTACTCTACTTGTATGTCATTTCTTCATTTATAAAATTAATAGTTGGGTGAATGCTTTTTCTCAATTACAATGATAAAATTTGTCAAAGTTCATTTAATCATACATACATCAATGAATATATGAACTAAATTCGTTTTATTAAGTTTCATTTACCATTGACACAACCAAACGAGAGGTTAATTAAATAGGATAGAGAGATTGAAGACGAACCTTTAGTTTTTCGATATGGAAAGCTGGGTTAAGCATCTTCCTATGCTTGATCCACTTTTCACCATCATACAAGACTAATCCTGGGACCAACATACTGTTGGCCGGATTCAATTTTGAATACCCGAAGTCGACCATCTTTGTAAAAACTTCTCTTATCAATTCTGGTTGTGTGATATACACCATTGGTCTAGGACCCATCCACACAAATGAGTTTTTCCCTTCATCAAACTTCTCTCATCAGCAATGATAAAACAACCGTATTTCCCTTCATTTTTAAAACTTAGTAAACATTTAGACTAAATTTATTTATAGACGAACAAAGTCTAAACACGTCAATACTTACGCAAGTAGTACATCCTAGTGATATTTGATACACGTTTATATCTGATCATTTCCGGGCAGCCCGTCCGTCCGAAAAAACTGACAGGTATGAATAGAGGACGTACTAGAGGAGGAAGCCCGACCGAGCCAAAAAGTCTAGCCTGCATGCCGGATCCGGACACCTCTCTCGGCCCACCGGGTCAAAATACCTGGCCTACTGGCCCGGATATATATAGTATATATATTATAAATATTAATTATAAATATACAATATTTAATATAATTATAATTAATTTAATTTTTAAGTTATTACATATCTATACATGTTGAAGTTTTAACTTTTGAACAACTAACAATCAATTGAGTTTCACGTACCTATATAACAAAGCAATATGAGGTTTGGAAAAGCTTTCGTTGGAGATAATGAATTTTCACGTTTAAAATGGAGTATTTCGAGTCTATTATATAAGGATGATGAACTATTCCTCATCCTATTGCCAATTGATTTAGGATGAAACCCAGTTGAATTTATTTTTTGGATTTGGATCTAACGCGCATGTACGCTCGTATGCACATGACCCCTATTCTACAGTTCGTCTATATTGAACTTTGACATGGTATTAGGGCGGTTAGTCTCTATTCTATTCGCGATCCTACACGTGGGCAAGTCTCAACTCAATATGTACCCTATGGGGACGTGTTGTACATAATAAATTTTCACATCTGTGGGGGCATTCCAAACCTAGTCTATAAGGCCAATCAACTACTCCTCATATCATGGACTTTGACAGCTATTAGATGTTACGTTGCCACAACTTTCAAGTTTATTTTTACTGTTGACAATGTGGCGCGAGTATAATATAGTGAAAGCTCAAATGAGAAGTGTTGGAAAACTATTGCCAATGCCAACTTAGCTTTTAGTAAGACAAAGCTTTGTCCAATGCATATTCTTGGCCGCCAATCAAACGGGAAGAATGTGTTGTTTTTTCCTGTTGTAGACAATCCTTTCAGGAAATCTCTCGGGTCTTAAATTCAATGCGTCGTAAACCTCTATATAATATTTACAAATCTAGTACTTATAATACACATCAAATATTATGGATCATTATGTATTTAAAATGTGCTAGTAAATTTGTTTTCTGTATCAGAATTACAAAAAAAAAGAAGAAAAACTGACGTGCTTTGCCATTGCACATCAAATTTGAAATCGACGGGCAATCACAATGAACGTCGGTATCACATTTATAAATCTAACGTAGTCTGCCTAGCTATTTCGAATATTATTGACGTTTGCATCTACTTATGCAAACATATCCTTAATTGGAATTAGGGCAATATTTTGCATCGATAAATGGAAGCAAGAAATTGTGAACTAAATTTAGGTTACTCACCGTGGATAAGGAGGGAAGGCTGGAGTTGAGGTATGACACGTGGCAATATGTTATTGGTGAATGAGATAGGCTTGGAACAGGCTTCCTCCCGCAATTTCGAGAAGTCATTTAGGTCACCGTAAAGTACCCTATAAGGGTTTCCAGAGAGCCCTTGTTTTCTAAGACACCTTTCCAACGCTTTGGGTTTCAGCCACACCCAATGAATTGCTATCCAACACACCCACACCACTAACATTGCCACCACAGCCGCTGCCACCGGTAAGAGCTCCGGCAACACTAGTAAAGTAGAGCTCATTCCGGTGATTTAATCCTGCTGGATTTTGATGAGTTGTTTTTCAATGGGAATAGGATAAGGGTAATCTTCAACAAAGATTGATATATATATAGTTCAATTCTCACTGTCCTTGATGTCATAATTCATTAATAGTAATAAGTGAAATAAATAAATTTGGAAACAATTTGACCGTTGAATTAAGCATATATGCATAATATGGTGGGATATGATATTTAAGAATCAAATCATGTTTAAATAAGAGTGAAAAATTGATCACCAAGGATGTTGAATATAAGAATAAAACAAAAGTTGAAGATGAAAAACACGTGAACATTAAATATTAAGAATTAGGGTTTGTTTAGTTGCGTCTTTTTTGACTTATTAATAAAAGATAAATAGTCGAATTTAAATGGACAAATAAGGGTAAGTATGTAATTTAAATGGACAAATAAAACTAATAGAAAAACACCTCCGGCCGAATTTAAGGCGAGAGATCTCGAAGAAACCTAAACTAAATTCAGTGGGATATTTTAATTCTATATAGAGTTGATACAGATTCCGTCTCATTTCTTGCCATTGCCAACTGCCTACAATGCGTTGAGGACTCAAAATCCCCAATTTTATGATAAAAGAATGAAGCTTGAATGCAAGATACCGGATCCCCTGCTTCTATCTCCATTAAACGTTTTGTCACCCTTCGTCCAACCTCTTCCTTTTAGTGAACCCTATAACTCCTCGGCAGGGAACTCCATATAATAGTATCATACTTCATCAAGGACTGATCCAACAACACTTCAGCTTTCTTTAATAATCCAACATAACCTAAGAGATCAATCATGCACGAATAAATAAAATAGTTTTCAATATAAAAGGCAAACTCAGATTCAAAGATAGAGATCGCAAAACAACAATTGATTTAAAGTCAACAAATTTGGGGTACAAATTAGTAAACAAGCAATTCTAAAGAACAAGCAATTCTAGACATGACACATGATGGAAAACAATCAACAAAGCACAAACGAGCAAGAAAACAATCAACATGACGGAAAGAACTAACCTCCGACGATGCACCGATCCCAAGCACTCGAAAACGCTCGAAGAAGTTGATTTGGCCGTTAGGGTTCTTCAGTGCTAAAGTTTGACGTGAAAATCTTATGTGTTGAGAGAAGACTTTTTTTTTTTTTTTTGGTAATGAAGACGGGGAGCTTTAGGGGCTCGCCCATATTATTGAAAAAACCGTAGATAGCTAACAAATGACAAGCCGTTGGGTCGCTATTCCTCTGGCATCGTTCTTTAAAATATGAATGACAGAATTAGGTGGTTGCGAGAGAGTAAAATAACCTAACGGATAAGTATGGGCTAGGGAGGCTAGATGATCTGCAACCGCATTAGCCTCTCTAAAGATGTGCCGGAATTGAATATGCCAATCCCTACTAAGGAAGTCTTGGCAGCGAACCACCAGACTAAATAACGGGTGTGAAGGTGAAATCTTCTGATTAATTAACTTGACAATGAGCTCCGCATCGATCTCCACAATGACTCTTCGGAAGCCACTAGTCCAAGCCAAGTAAAGGCCAGCCGCGAGAGCCCACAACTCAGCCATGGGAACCGTGCATGGACCAATGTTCATTACGAACCCAGTCCGCCATTGGCCATTCGCATCTCTTATGACCCCTCCAGCAGAAGCCTGAGCAACCTCCCGTCGGACAGAACCATCCGTATTAAGCTTGAACCAAGGGCTCTGAGGACAGGACCACACCACCTCAACCGGCTTGACCACCCTCTGCGAAGCGACCTTCTTCCTCAGAAATGCAGCGGTAAACCCTTTCACGTAAGTGACAATAAAGGACACACGAAATTGAGGCAGGTTGACATTATTAAACACTGCATTATTCCTCCACTTCCAACACCACCAGAGGCAAGCCGCAAAGCAAGGGGCCCAGGGTAGCTGATCATCGATGTAATCCGTACGAGAAAGATTCGCAACCAACCAATCCGTAATCGGGGCTCCAAAGAAACCACCCGCCTGCTCTTCCGACAAAAAATTCTCCCAAAGTAGCATAAACTTAGGACAATCTCTTAACAAATGAATGACAGACTCGGGCTCAGTCAAACATAGGGGGCATGTAGGATCAGAACACAAGTGCCTTCGATGCCTCTCGAAATTGGTTAGTAGTTTACCATGAGCAACAGTCCAAAGGAAGGTCTTGAGTCTCTGAGGGACAACCAACCTCCAAATGATCCTAAACAGGGGTGAAACAAGGACCTCCTGACGTGTGCGGGTCACCAAAGCCCTATAGGCCGACGCAGTAGAAAACAAACCATTAGCAGACAGATCCCACGAGACGCAATCCTCCACGACACCCTCAGGGCGAATCTGGACGGAGGCGAGAGAGAGAAGGCGTCCAGGAGGGAGAAAAGGTGAAATACGTGACCAACACCAGCCCTCCCCAACGACCCAAAGCTCCGATACCTTAACCGTGCGCTCAGCTTGCGGAAGAGAAGGGTTGACATCCAAAATCAGGGGCCGACTATCACACCAATGATCCAACCAGAACCGAACCCGTAGCCCGTTTAACGGAACCCATCTGATGCCCAAGCTTAACACGTTGACCTAGCCCAAATAATCCCTCGGATAATATAAGAGCAATGCCGAACCCTTTCGCAGTAAAAAAAACTCGCGAAATCACAAAGCGAATACTTCGATAACACGAGATCAGCCCAAGGAGTTCCACATGAATGCACCAGCCTCCAAGCTAGTTTACCCAAAGCCGCACCATTAGCGTCAGAAGCAGTGCGGATACCCAACCCACCAAGCTTAGTAGATAGACAAACCTCCTTCCACGCTACTAAATGCAGCTTATAGCGAGCATCCGTGCCAGACCACAAAAACCGTTGGCAGACCCTATCAATTTCGTCACAAACTGAAACCGGAAGCTTCACCACTCTCATGACGTAGGCCGGGAAGGAGCACAGAATGGATTTGACGAGAGTGAGACGCCCAGCAAAGCTCAAAGACTTACCCTTTTAATTGGCGAGCCTACTCTTAGTTTTTTCAACTAGGAACCGAAAATCCTCGTTTTTCATTCTAGTATGTAAGATAGGGAACCCGAGATATTTTCCGAAGCAGTCAACAATGGGAATACCAGCGTGATGTTGAATGGATTCACGCAAATGCAGATCAGTATGAGGCGTAACCATAATCTGAGACTTAAGTGAGTTCACTTTAAGCCCAGAAAAATCACAAAATAGCTTCAAACACTTGACGATCACGTCGATACACTCCTCAAAGGCCTCCGAGAATAAAACTATATCGTTGGCAAAGAAAATGTGCGAAATAGCGGGACAACCCCTCTTGATACGAACAGGTTTCCATATTCCCAACTCAACAAGGTGCTGAATATAATGGCCAAGCCGCTCAAGAGCAAGGACAAAAATATACGGTGAAATAGGATCTCCTTGCCTGACCCCCCTAGCCGGAACAAAACTGTTTGATAATTTCCCATTCCAGAGCACTTCCATCGAGGAAGAGCGGATACAAGCGGAAACATACCTCTGCCAAATATCAGGTAAACCACTGAACGCGCATGTCTCTTCAATAAAATCCCATGAGAGTCTATCGTAGGCTTTCTCAAGATCAATTTTCAAAACCATCCATTTCTTGCCGGACTTCTTCCGGACTAATGAGTGAACCATTTTCTGAACAAGCACGACGTTATCCTCAATCATACGACCCGGGATGAAACTGCTTTGAAACAGGCTTGTGAGGGATTCCATGATCGGTTGGAGACGAGAAACCATGAGCTTGGTCATTAATTTATAACTTACATTACATAGTCCAATTGGTCTAAACTTCGACATATGATCAACGGAATCACTTTTCAGAATCAGTGAGATGACCGTACTATTGACGCCCTCGGGAAGTACAGCCGAATCGAAGAAAGCACGGACAAAACGAATCAAGTCAGTACCCACAGAATCCCAAGTGGACTTATAGAAAACTGCACTGAAACCGTCCTTCCCCGGAGCCTTTAACGAGCCCATAGAGAAAAGACAATCTTTGATTTCCTTGTCGGTGAAAGGCCTGCAGAGAGCATCACAAGATTCTACAGATAAAGAAGGAAAATTTGCATAGAAGGTACTAAGTGGGCGTCGCACTACCAGGCTGAACAGAGAAAAGCGACTTGAAAAATTGAACGGCAACACAACACAATTCTTTCTGATTGGAGATCCATACGCCATCTTCATTCATAATACAGTCCACTCTATTACGCCTTCGCCTAACCATAGTAGCCAAGTGAAAGAAAGAAGTGTTCCTATCACCGTCAGTAAGGAACTTTTCGCGCGACTTCCGTAGCCAAAGAGTTTCTTCTTGATCAAGAATGGCATCGAATTCAGATTGAAGTTGTGTATGCAGATCGATCAGACCCGAAGAAAGATTGGACTCAATCTCTTTCTGAACTTCAGCAAGTCTTTTGAACACCATATTTTTACGAATTTCAATTCTCCCGAAAACCTCCTTGTTCCATCTCAATAACCTTTGACGTACAACCGAGAGTGCTCGAGTAAGATCATTATCAGAAGAGCAGTCCCAAACAGAACCAACCAAAACACTGAACTCAGGGTGAAGAGTCCACACAGCCTCAAAACGGAAGGGACGTCGAGACTTATCGATCACCCGGCTTGGACAAAACTGTAGAAGTAGAGGGTTATGGTCGGAAGAAAGAGCGGGTAAATGACGAACCGTAGCTTCCGGCCAGCGCACCCTAGCCGTGTCATTCATAAAAACCCGATCAAGCCTCTTTGAAATTCTGTAGTCAGCGGAGCGCCCACGATTCCAGGTAAACGCAGGACCACTAAATCCCATATCCACAAGACAAGCGCTATCCACCCAGTCCTGAAACACTGACGAATCCGGCGATAAGGAGTGGGATACACTGCCAACATCGTAGGAGTGAAGTACACAATTAAAATCTCCGCCAACCAAAACCGGACCAGTACAGTTGAGAACATTTTCCAATAAAGCATTCCACCCCAAAGCACGCCTGGAAGGAGTGGGCGGATTATAAACTGCGAAAAGATTCACCCAGCAGTTATCCATTTCAACCTTAATATGTAAGAAATTTATTTGTTTGGAAACAATAGAGACTTTTAGGTCCCAAGAGTTCCACAAAACCCAAATACCTCCCTCGAAACCAATTGCTTCGACTCTTGCAAAGTCAGAAAATCTTGATCTCAAACATACATTCTCAGCAGTATCCCCTGATATCTTAGTTTCAAATAAGAATAATAGATTAACTCTGTGACGGTTTAACATATATTTGAGGGCCTTGCGGAACCGTCGATTACCCGCCCCCTGTAATTCCAGAAAAGTGTATTCATTTCGAACCAGTGTCCATGACTGACTCCGGTGCCAATTGAGTGTTAACAACGGTCTGCCTCTCTCCCATGGTGATCTCCGGAGGCTCTGTAGATGTGGGCATAATGATGGAGGGAGGGGGAGTTGAATCCACCTCCATCTCCGGGGATTCATTACTGAAGGAGGGATTATTTGAGTGAGGAGAGAGTCGGGGAGTGGGGTCCGACGGACTAACCCTAGGAGTAGTAAGGGAGGGGGGAATTAACTGTACCTCACTACCACTTACAGAACCTGTGGGCCCACCGTTCCCAATTGGGCCAACTACTTTCACCCTTTTAGGGTTTTTCTGGGGATCACTAGGGTTTTTTTGAATATGGAATGACAGGTGTTGCCTCCTGAGTAACCGATTATTTTGCCTTATTATTGGTGTCATTAACCATCATTGGCGCATTTAACTCCTTTGAAACCGTCACATTAATGACAGGTGTAATCGTTTTATTTGTAACTGCCTCAGGCATAATTGGAGCAATCAATGGGGCCGAATTAACGGGCACAATCACCGTAGCAGCGATCTCTGAAGATGGACCGTCAGGTTCTCTGCCGGCAAGAACTTCGAACTTATTAGCAGTGGCCCGAACGGGATTAGCTTGGTTATCAGGAGTGGGTTTCTGGTGTCTCCGTGGCTTCCTAACGACAGACATCCAGGGTCCAAGAAAGCCGTCTTCGATAGGAGTCGGGGAACCAGAGTCCCTGGTGACAACGTTATGACCCTCACTTGCTACCGCCTGAATACTGCTTGACGGATCAGACTGAACCATGCTAGGTGTAGACTGCAGAAGGGGGCATCTTTCAGCTCCATGCCCATATAACCCACATCGATGGCAAATTGAGTTCAATCCTTCATAAACCACATGTACACGGTTGTCTCCTATCAGAATCGTACCGATCAACGGCTTGTCCAACTCGACTTCAACGCAAACTCTTGCGAATTTTCCTCTCGTCACATACAGGGTGTTAAGGTCCACTTTCAGCGGTGTTCCAAGAGCAGAGGCTAATCCATACAACATCGCTTCATCATAGAGTTGCATGGGAAGATCCGATAATCTAGCCCAAGCGAAGATAGACCTGAGTGTATCATTGTATGGATTAAACTCAGCAGACCATGGTCGTACAGTTATGTAATGACCGAAGATCTCCCACAGTCCATCGGTAAGAGCTTTAAGGAAATCATCTTCATTATCAAACCGAACAGCATAATAACCATTGGGAAGGTCCAATATAGTCATTGTCCCACTAGGTCTCCATACTTGATACAAGCGTCGTTCAAGCAGACGAAAAGCCACATTTCGACCCAGTACCTTAATGATGACGGCCATCTTCCACTTCTCTGCCAACGACTCAATCACATCAGAGTCGATGTCAGCGACTGCTAAACCACGGACACTTTCTGGGTAAGATATACACATACGCCGAGACTCAATAAGGGAGTCGCACCATAGCGGAGCAGCAGTTTGTTGAATCCCCCCAACAGCAGCGGCATAGAATTTGCCTTCTGGTGGTTTTTCAGGTTTATCAGGAGGGGCAGGAGGTGGGTTGGGATTTGCAGGAGACTCCAACGGCGGAGGAGAAGGGAGGGGGGAAGACATCACAGCGTTTAGAGAAGACTTCTTTAGGGTTTATGTATTTATATAAGTAATAAAAATTCCTACAAAATCAATGAAATGATAGATTCTTTTAAAATCAAGAAACTTTTAAATACCCTAGGAATTTTATGAAGAATTTAAAATCCTAATTGAATACCAAAAGATTTATATGAACTTATAAAAATCTATATTGAATACCCATACACTTTTAAACTCCAAAAAATTCCGGTAAAAATCTTAATTGAATACACCCCATAAGCCAATTTTCAGCCATGATGCTCATCCCCTTGCTCAATCACTCTTTCGATCATAACTCACTCGATTGTAAACCAACTCCAAATTTGTTTATTGATTCTTCACACCTACAACATCTTGATCATTTTCATACCTCTCGTTAATCTACACAAACTCTTATGAACGAGATCAAATTCTGCACCCCTGCAACATCTCGGACCAAGGTTCCGCCCAGCCGGCCTTCAATCTTGGAGGAGTTTTTGGTATCTTCGATTTCAAATCTCTGCCACCTACAATCAAGATAGACTAGTTTGATTCTCCAGCACGAGCCGGTTCATTAATCGTCAAGGCGAAGAGTGAGGGATCTACAAGTGCAGCCTTAGCAGAGATAGTATGAATAAATATCTGAACGGTTCCCAAATCTTCTGCCAAATGCATCATATTCTCACAGGGTTTGAACGCGCTTATTGAATCCTTGAGGCTCCAAAAGACGGACCGGGAGAGAAATCTCTCTGTTCGGGAGATGAGGTTGTACTCGGAGTACTCTCGGTCATCTCAAGGACCTCACCGGCGCAACGGAGAGGGGTGGCGTTTGCGACGGAAAGGTCGATTTTAACGCCGTAGCAAAACTTTGCAGCTACCTCAAACGTCTTCGACCCGCCGAGGAACTTGAGCAACGTAATGTGGCAGTTGTTCACCTCGATTTCGGACACGACATCGGTTTCAAAATATAGTTACAAAAGCAAGAGATACACAAATCAATTACCCAAAACATTTTCGTTTAGAAACCCATAGTAATTATATAAGTTATTTCAAAAGTTTAGTTACAAAATCATTAGTTACACAAATCAACACATATGTATCAGTTGCAAAAGTAAAGAAGAAAAATAAAAATAGACTTGGAATCAATTTGACCGTTGCGCTAGACATGTATAATATAGTGGGATATGTCTTTGAAAAAATTGGTGTAGAAACGTCTTTTTTGTATCCTATATACTATATAAGCCCCTTCAATTTCTACACTAAATAGTAAAGATAATAAAATAGATTAACGCTGGAATTAGAATAACTAATTAAGGGCTTTTCGCTAAAAGATATAATAAACTCGCAAAAACAAAAAACTGAAATCCCGTAAAAAAACAACTGGATATTTATTGATATTACGGGATTTATCTCTTCGACTTCCACGCTCAAAACATCCCGAGAAAATAGCGCCATAGATATTCTGGAGAGTCTTCACTTGCAAGTCGCAAAACACTCGTCTTCTTCGTCTTCAACCTTCAAATGTTGTCACCGTAATTTTCTAAATTATTGTACATAACTTTTCAATTATGTACATAACTTTCATTCCATCATGATAGTGTACATAACGTTAACGTACATTACATAACGTCAAATGTTGTTACCATAACTTCCTAAATTAATGTACACAAATTAGCTTACATTTAACATTGCGTACATATTTTCTAATTTTGCCTATTTCCAACACGTGAAATTCAATTATGTACATAATTTTCACATACAACACAAATTTACTACAAAGACGATGTTACAAAGTATCAGATCTGGCTACACAAATATAATGATGAAATTGTTGACCAGAAACTATATAAGGCTACATAATATGAACTACAAACTCACCTTAAAACGCTCGCCACACAGATCTGGACGCAAAATCACCAACCGCAATCAATGAACTTGACATAAATTGAAGCAAATTGCAGAAATAGACACCCAACTATGACGAAGGCGACGTCAAAATGGCCAGTAATCGTATCCCACAAGTTGAATACAAACACAACCGATTTATGTAAATTTATAAAGTGAATTCCAAACGAAACACACATTCTGAACTATTTTTGATGATGATGAAAGCTTCTCCATCTAAAATGGAGGTTGTTTCATCAAATCTTTTCAGAATCGTGATAAATAGGCGCAAGTTAGAAGATATATTGTGGAGAAACTGGTTCCTTAATTGTAGGTAACTAATATCAATTTTCTTAATTAATTATAAAACAACCAAATTAATTAGGAGTGAGATTTTAATTAATTAAGGAAGGACATTCGATTATTAAATAATTTATCTTTTCTTTAAAATTTGAAGGGGCCTAGTATCTATTCATTTATATAACTTACTAAAACAAAGGACAATAATGTCACGTGTCAATCAACGAGGGATGCCACCTCAACATTTTTGTAAAATATTTACTGAAATGCCACTCCTAAAAAATTTATGATAGATTACTAAATTGTCATTCTTAAAAAATAGATGCCGAATTACTAAGTAAATATTAAAGATTATCAGGCATAAATAATTAAGAATATTTTAAAAAAAATTGAGGCTTCTTTTATGTTTTTAAAAAATTTGTTTAAAAGACAGTCAAAATCTTTGATTATTTTGTAAAAAAAAAATTCAGTCTCCACATTTTTATCAGATTAAATCTTTTACTAATTCTCGAATTAAGCCAATAATTTTTTTTTACTAAACCTTAATTATTTTGTAAAATATGAATTTTGTTATTTCACATCGGTTATTAGAGAAGGATGACACTTTGACAACATGTATAAATAGACCTTGAAGGTTTGAAGATTATACAAATTATACATTTCTGGACTTTTTGGTCAGTATCAAGTATAATACTTATTCATACCGGATTAGTATTTGTATGTGGATTCTTGTGACCTACTAATTCGTAGGTCTTTTCAATCTAATGATTTGTGGGTCGTTTTGATCAAATGATTTTTGGGTTGTTTTGATCTAATGATTTTTGGGTCGTTTTGACCTATGGATTTTTAGGTCGTTGTGACCTACTAATTTTTTGGTCGTTGTGACCTACTAATTTTTTGGTCGTTGTGACCTACTGATTTTTGGATCGATTTGATCTAATAATTAGTGGGTTGTTGTGACCCACTGATTTGTGGGTTGTTGTAGTGGGTCGTTGTGACCTAATAATTTGTGGGTCGTTATGACCCACTGATTTGTGGGTCATTGTGACCTATGAATCTGTGGGTCGTTCTGACCTATTCATTCGTGGGTCGTTGTGACCTATTGATTCGTGGGTCGTTGTGACCTATTAATTTGTGGGTCGTTATGATCTATGAATTTGTGGGTCGTTGTGACCTACTGATTCGTGGGTCGTTGTGACCTACTGATTTATGGGACGTTGTGATCTACTGATTTGTGGGTCGTTGTGACCTACTGATTTGTTGGTCGTTGTGACCTACTGATTTGTGGTCGTTGTGACCTACTGATTTGTGGGTCGTTGCGACCTACTGATATGTGGATCGTTTGTGACCTACTGATTTTTGGGTCGTTTGTGACCTACTAATTTGTGGACCGTTGAACTATTAAATTCGTAATTCTTATTTTATCAATATACTAAATATACATATATATTCTATATACTTTACTAAAATAAAAGACACTAATTATGACGTGGCGCCCCCACATTTTTTCTCGAATTAAACTTTTTATTGAATCACGAATTAAGCTAATAAATCTTTTTTTAACTAAACCATAATTATTTTGTAAAATATGATTTCTGTTCTCTCACATCGATTATGAGGAAATGATGACACTTTGAAAACATGTATAAATAGTTTTAGAGTGTTTGAGGATTATAAAATTCATACATTTATGAACCTTTTGGTCAGAATCAAATATAATACTTATTCATATCGAATTAGTATTTGTATGTAATCATTGTGACCTACTGATTTTTGGGTCGTTTTGACCTAATGATTTTTGGGTCGTTGTGCCCTTGTGGGTCCTTGTGATCTATTAATTTGTGGGTCTTGTAACCTGATTTGTGGACCGTTGAACTATTAAATTCGTAATTCTTATTTTATCAATATACTAAATATACATCTATATACTTTACTAAAATATACGAAATTAATGCTGACATGGCGCTCCTACGTTTTTTCTCGGATTAAATCTTTTACTAAATCAAAAATTAAGCCAATTAATCTTTTTTATTAATTGATTTCATATCAGATTATGGTATTTTTAAATTATATGATTATATTTTTTATATTTAAAGTATTATTTATTAAATAATAAATTAGATTTAAAAAAAATTATATTAGCATAAAACTAATTAATGATCAACACATGAGCTACGTGGTCTCATTTACTATGTAACACTTGACGCGTTATTTATACGAGCTCATAACATATAACTAATAAAGTTAAACAACATATAATATAGTAAAAAATGTAATATGATAAGCTCTTTTATTAACAAACCCGCACAAGGTGCGGGCTATAAACTAGTTGATACATGATATCTATGTCTTTTTCATCCTCAACTTTTGCTTTAAAAATCAAATCATGTTTGAATAAGAATGAAAATTTTATCACCAAAGACGTGGATTATGAGAACAAAGCAAAGTTGAGGATGATCGAACACTTAAATGGTGAATGAACGGAAATTAATCCGGTGACTTATGCCATCAATGTGAGCTCGCATGTCAGCGAATTACAACCGTTAGTAATGAACAATATTCGATGTTCCAATCACGTTCCGGCATTGGCTACTCGGTCCCCTGGATGGTGCCAATCAGTAGCGGCGGAGGCATAAATTTTTTCAAAGGGGGAATTTAAAAAAATGTGTCTTGTGAGTTTTGACTAAAATCACTTTTAAATAAGATTGGAAACTTTAT
This sequence comes from Fagopyrum homotropicum, assembly GCA_033239125.1. Taxonomy (NCBI): domain Eukaryota; kingdom Viridiplantae; phylum Streptophyta; class Magnoliopsida; order Caryophyllales; family Polygonaceae; genus Fagopyrum; species Fagopyrum homotropicum. The sequence continues at coordinate 144,424,146 of BSWB01000005.1, forward strand.
GAGAAGATTAAGGTAGTAGGGTAACTTTTTTTTCTAGAATACAAACAAGGCCTCTAATATTAACAATTAAAATAAAAAGATAAATAAGGTGTGAAGAGAATCTTAATTAAGCAATTAAGGTAACAATTAAAAATAATAAATATTTTCAAATATATTAATTAGGCTAAAAATAAGAAAACCAGTTAATGAAATTTGGTAACTATATATTTGAGATCTATAACCCCCTTTCTTATTCTCAACCACCGAATCTGCTATTTATCTCTTCTTCTGCAATCGCCATACCCAACCTTTCTTCAACCTCCACATTCGACGTGATTGACGCCACTACGGTCGTCGCCTTGCTCAGGGAGTCATCGATATTCCGGCCACCCTGTAGAACGGAGACGCTTGATGTTGTTGCCTCTGCCACAAACCGACAACGACAGATCTGCATGAACCCAGATTGCACGGCCGCCACGTCCAACTGCAGGAACAGAGGGTACCGGCCGGGTATCGGTTGTGAGTGCCGGTCCTTATGTCGCCACCAACGCCGATGAGACTACCGTCACCTTAGCTTGCCAGCCATCAACCGCTCTCCACTTCTTCCAGTAGTTCAGTGAGCCGTTTCGGGTAGGTGAGACTTCTACAGTATTTTGACTAACTTCAGTCGCCATAGCCAGGTATGATGTATTCGGATAGGGTTGATTATGTACACATACATATTTTGTGTGTACATATACATGATGTCGATTAGAATATGTACAGTTTTGTGTTTGCATGTACATACGTTTGCAGTATCTGGTGATTATGTACATATTTGTGTGTACATATAGCATGTCGTCGATTTGAATATGTACAATAGAACAAAATATGTTGTTATATAGGCTTTTGTTTGTGTTTGCATGTACATATGTTTGCAGTCTCTGTGATTATGTACATATTTTACTACGAAAATGTTACTAACTAACTGTATATGTACATATGTTTGTAGTCTCAGGCGATTATGTACATATGTTGCTGCGGAAATCTCAATATCGTTGTCATGGATGAACCCAAGTTGGAAAGGACGAAGATTCCGGAAAATATTTTGATTTCATTAATAAATGGAGATATTTTGATTTCCCTTAATAAATGGAGAAATAAATATATTTACTTTCCCGTTTTGTAATAATTAGTTGCTTAATAAATGGAGAGAGAAAAATATTATGATTTCCTTATTATCCTCTTTTTATTTTAATAAATCTTTTTTATATATTGTGGAGGGGCCTATTTTGTACTCATTATTAACTTAAGGGCCTTTATATGCTCATGGTTACAAAATATACCTACTCCCCCATTTTACCCAAACTTTATCACCAAAGAGGTGGATTATTGGATTGTCAAATATCATTTGAATTAGAAACGTAACGGGATAACCGATCACTTAAATGATGAATGAACGGAAATTGATCTGGAGACTCGTAACGGAATTTTTTTGAGAAGATTAGGGGGGGAGTAGGGTAACTTTTTTTTCTAGAATACAAACAAGGCCCCTAATATTAACAATTAAAATAAAAAGATAAAAAAGGTGTGAAGAGAATCTTAATCAAGCAGTTAAGGTAACAATTAAAAATAATTAATATTTTGAAATATATTAAATAGACTAAAAATAAGGAAACTAGTTAATGAAATTTGGTAACTATATATTTGAGATCTATAACCCTTTATTATTCTCAACCACCGAATCTACTATTTCTCTCTTCTTCTCCAATTGCCAGACTCATCCTTTCTTCAGCCTCCACATCCGACGTGATTGACGCCGCTGCGGTCGCCGCCTTGCTCAGGGAGTCATCGATTGTCCAGCCACCTTGTAGAACGGAGACGCTTGATGTTGTTGCCTCTGTCACAAACAGGGTGTTAAGGTCCACTTTCAGCGGTGTTCCAAGAGCAGAGGCTAATCCATACAACATCGCTTCATCATAGAGTTGCATGGGAAGATCCGATAATCTAGCCCAAGCGAAGATAGACCTGAGTGTATCATTGTATGGATTAAACTCAGCAGACCATGGTCGTACAGTTATGTAATGACCGAAGATCTCCCACAGTCCATCGGTAAGAGCTTTAAGGAAATCATCTTCATTATCAAACCGAACAGCATAATAACCATTGGGAAGGTCCAATATAGTCATTGTCCCACTAGGTCTCCATACTTGATACAAGCGTCGTTCAAGCAGACGAAAAGCCACATTTCGACCCAGTACCTTAATGATGACGGCCATCTTCCACTTCTCTGCCAACGACTCAATCACATCAGAGTCGATGTCAGCGACTGCTAAACCACGGACACTTTCTGGGTAAGATATACACATACGCCGAGACTCAATAAGGGAGTCGCACCATAGCGGAGCAGCAGTTTGTTGAATCCCCCCAACAGCAGCGGCATAGAATTTGCCTTCTGGTGGTTTTTCAGGTTTATCAGGAGGGGCAGGAGGTGGGTTGGGATTTGCAGGAGACTCCAACGGCGGAGGAGAAGGGAGGGGGGAAGACATCACAGCGTTTAGAGAAGACTTCTTTAGGGTTTATGTATTTATATAAGTAATAAAAATTCCTACAAAATCAATGAAATGATAGATTCTTTTAAAATCAAGAAACTTTTAAATACCCTAGGAATTTTATGAAGAATTTAAAATCCTAATTGAATACCAAAAGATTTATATGAACTTATAAAAATCTATATTGAATACCCATACACTTTTAAACTCCAAAAAATTCCGGTAAAAATCTTAATTGAATACACCCCATAAGCCAATTTTCAGCCATGATGCTCATCCCCTTGCTCAATCACTCTTTCGATCATAACTCACTCGATTGTAAACCAACTCCAAATTTGTTTATTGATTCTTCACACCTACAACATCTTGATCATTTTCATACCTCTCGTTAATCTACACAAACTCTTATGAACGAGATCAAATTCTGCACCCCTGCAACATCTCGGACCAAGGTTCCGCCCAGCCGGCCTTCAATCTTGGAGGAGTTTTTGGTATCTTCGATTTCAAATCTCTGCCACCTACAATCAAGATAGACTAGTTTGATTCTCCAGCACGAGCCGGTTCATTAATCGTCAAGGCGAAGAGTGAGGGATCTACAAGTGCAGCCTTAGCAGAGATAGTATGAATAAATATCTGAACGGTTCCCAAATCTTCTGCCAAATGCATCATATTCTCACAGGGTTTGAACGCGCTTATTGAATCCTTGAGGCTCCAAAAGACGGACCGGGAGAGAAATCTCTCTGTTCGGGAGATGAGGTTGTACTCGGAGTACTCTCGGTCATCTCAAGGACCTCACCGGCGCAACGGAGAGGGGTGGCGTTTGCGACGGAAAGGTCGATTTTAACGCCGTAGCAAAACTTTGCAGCTACCTCAAACGTCTTCGACCCGCCGAGGAACTTGAGCAACGTAATGTGGCAGTTGTTCACCTCGATTTCGGACACGACATCGGTTTCAAAATATAGTTACAAAAGCAAGAGATACACAAATCAATTACCCAAAACATTTTCGTTTAGAAACCCATAGTAATTATATAAGTTATTTCAAAAGTTTAGTTACAAAATCATTAGTTACACAAATCAACACATATGTATCAGTTGCAAAAGTAAAGAAGAAAAATAAAAATAGACTTGGAATCAATTTGACCGTTGCGCTAGACATGTATAATATAGTGGGATATGTCTTTGAAAAAATTGGTGTAGAAACGTCTTTTTTGTATCCTATATACTATATAAGCCCCTTCAATTTCTACACTAAATAGTAAAGATAATAAAATAGATTAACGCTGGAATTAGAATAACTAATTAAGGGCTTTTCGCTAAAAGATATAATAAACTCGCAAAAACAAAAAACTGAAATCCCGTAAAAAAACAACTGGATATTTATTGATATTACGGGATTTATCTCTTCGACTTCCACGCTCAAAACATCCCGAGAAAATAGCGCCATAGATATTCTGGAGAGTCTTCACTTGCAAGTCGCAAAACACTCGTCTTCTTCGTCTTCAACCTTCAAATGTTGTCACCGTAATTTTCTAAATTATTGTACATAACTTTTCAATTATGTACATAACTTTCATTCCATCATGATAGTGTACATAACGTTAACGTACATTACATAACGTCAAATGTTGTTACCATAACTTCCTAAATTAATGTACACAAATTAGCTTACATTTAACATTGCGTACATATTTTCTAATTTTGCCTATTTCCAACACGTGAAATTCAATTATGTACATAATTTTCACATACAACACAAATTTACTACAAAGACGATGTTACAAAGTATCAGATCTGGCTACACAAATATAATGATGAAATTGTTGACCAGAAACTATATAAGGCTACATAATATGAACTACAAACTCACCTTAAAACGCTCGCCACACAGATCTGGACGCAAAATCACCAACCGCAATCAATGAACTTGACATAAATTGAAGCAAATTGCAGAAATAGACACCCAACTATGACGAAGGCGACGTCAAAATGGCCAGTAATCGTATCCCACAAGTTGAATACAAACACAACCGATTTATGTAAATTTATAAAGTGAATTCCAAACGAAACACACATTCTGAACTATTTTTGATGATGATGAAAGCTTCTCCATCTAAAATGGAGGTTGTTTCATCAAATCTTTTCAGAATCGTGATAAATAGGCGCAAGTTAGAAGATATATTGTGGAGAAACTGGTTCCTTAATTGTAGGTAACTAATATCAATTTTCTTAATTAATTATAAAACAACCAAATTAATTAGGAGTGAGATTTTAATTAATTAAGGAAGGACATTCGATTATTAAATAATTTATCTTTTCTTTAAAATTTGAAGGGGCCTAGTATCTATTCATTTATATAACTTACTAAAACAAAGGACAATAATGTCACGTGTCAATCAACGAGGGATGCCACCTCAACATTTTTGTAAAATATTTACTGAAATGCCACTCCTAAAAAATTTATGATAGATTACTAAATTGTCATTCTTAAAAAATAGATGCCGAATTACTAAGTAAATATTAAAGATTATCAGGCATAAATAATTAAGAATATTTTAAAAAAAATTGAGGCTTCTTTTATGTTTTTAAAAAATTTGTTTAAAAGACAGTCAAAATCTTTGATTATTTTGTAAAAAAAAAATTCAGTCTCCACATTTTTATCAGATTAAATCTTTTACTAATTCTCGAATTAAGCCAATAATTTTTTTTTACTAAACCTTAATTATTTTGTAAAATATGAATTTTGTTATTTCACATCGGTTATTAGAGAAGGATGACACTTTGACAACATGTATAAATAGACCTTGAAGGTTTGAAGATTATACAAATTATACATTTCTGGACTTTTTGGTCAGTATCAAGTATAATACTTATTCATACCGGATTAGTATTTGTATGTGGATTCTTGTGACCTACTAATTCGTAGGTCTTTTCAATCTAATGATTTGTGGGTCGTTTTGATCAAATGATTTTTGGGTTGTTTTGATCTAATGATTTTTGGGTCGTTTTGACCTATGGATTTTTAGGTCGTTGTGACCTACTAATTTTTTGGTCGTTGTGACCTACTAATTTTTTGGTCGTTGTGACCTACTGATTTTTGGATCGATTTGATCTAATAATTAGTGGGTTGTTGTGACCCACTGATTTGTGGGTTGTTGTAGTGGGTCGTTGTGACCTAATAATTTGTGGGTCGTTATGACCCACTGATTTGTGGGTCATTGTGACCTATGAATCTGTGGGTCGTTCTGACCTATTCATTCGTGGGTCGTTGTGACCTATTGATTCGTGGGTCGTTGTGACCTATTAATTTGTGGGTCGTTATGATCTATGAATTTGTGGGTCGTTGTGACCTACTGATTCGTGGGTCGTTGTGACCTACTGATTTATGGGACGTTGTGATCTACTGATTTGTGGGTCGTTGTGACCTACTGATTTGTTGGTCGTTGTGACCTACTGATTTGTGGTCGTTGTGACCTACTGATTTGTGGGTCGTTGCGACCTACTGATATGTGGATCGTTTGTGACCTACTGATTTTTGGGTCGTTTGTGACCTACTAATTTGTGGACCGTTGAACTATTAAATTCGTAATTCTTATTTTATCAATATACTAAATATACATATATATTCTATATACTTTACTAAAATAAAAGACACTAATTATGACGTGGCGCCCCCACATTTTTTCTCGAATTAAACTTTTTATTGAATCACGAATTAAGCTAATAAATCTTTTTTTAACTAAACCATAATTATTTTGTAAAATATGATTTCTGTTCTCTCACATCGATTATGAGGAAATGATGACACTTTGAAAACATGTATAAATAGTTTTAGAGTGTTTGAGGATTATAAAATTCATACATTTATGAACCTTTTGGTCAGAATCAAATATAATACTTATTCATATCGAATTAGTATTTGTATGTAATCATTGTGACCTACTGATTTTTGGGTCGTTTTGACCTAATGATTTTTGGGTCGTTGTGCCCTTGTGGGTCCTTGTGATCTATTAATTTGTGGGTCTTGTAACCTGATTTGTGGACCGTTGAACTATTAAATTCGTAATTCTTATTTTATCAATATACTAAATATACATCTATATACTTTACTAAAATATACGAAATTAATGCTGACATGGCGCTCCTACGTTTTTTCTCGGATTAAATCTTTTACTAAATCAAAAATTAAGCCAATTAATCTTTTTTATTAATTGATTTCATATCAGATTATGGTATTTTTAAATTATATGATTATATTTTTTATATTTAAAGTATTATTTATTAAATAATAAATTAGATTTAAAAAAAATTATATTAGCATAAAACTAATTAATGATCAACACATGAGCTACGTGGTCTCATTTACTATGTAACACTTGACGCGTTATTTATACGAGCTCATAACATATAACTAATAAAGTTAAACAACATATAATATAGTAAAAAATGTAATATGATAAGCTCTTTTATTAACAAACCCGCACAAGGTGCGGGCTATAAACTAGTTGATACATGATATCTATGTCTTTTTCATCCTCAACTTTTGCTTTAAAAATCAAATCATGTTTGAATAAGAATGAAAATTTTATCACCAAAGACGTGGATTATGAGAACAAAGCAAAGTTGAGGATGATCGAACACTTAAATGGTGAATGAACGGAAATTAATCCGGTGACTTATGCCATCAATGTGAGCTCGCATGTCAGCGAATTACAACCGTTAGTAATGAACAATATTCGATGTTCCAATCACGTTCCGGCATTGGCTACTCGGTCCCCTGGATGGTGCCAATCAGTAGCGGCGGAGGCATAAATTTTTTCAAAGGGGGAATTTAAAAAAATGTGTCTTGTGAGTTTTGACTAAAATCACTTTTAAATAAGATTGGAAACTTTATGAGAAGATTAAGGTAGTAGGGTAACTTTTTTTTCTAGAATACAAACAAGGCCTCTAATATTAACAATTAAAATAAAAAGATAAATAAGGTGTGAAGAGAATCTTAATTAAGCAATTAAGGTAACAATTAAAAATAATAAATATTTTCAAATATATTAATTAGGCTAAAAATAAGAAAACCAGTTAATGAAATTTGGTAACTATATATTTGAGATCTATAACCCCCTTTCTTATTCTCAACCACCGAATCTGCTATTTATCTCTTCTTCTGCAATCGCCATACCCAACCTTTCTTCAACCTCCACATTCGACGTGATTGACGCCACTACGGTCGTCGCCTTGCTCAGGGAGTCATCGATATTCCGGCCACCCTGTAGAACGGAGACGCTTGATGTTGTTGCCTCTGCCACAAACCGACAACGACAGATCTGCATGAACCCAGATTGCACGGCCGCCACGTCCAACTGCAGGAACAGAGGGTACCGGCCGGGTATCGGTTGTGAGTGCCGGTCCTTATGTCGCCACCAACGCCGATGAGACTACCGTCACCTTAGCTTGCCAGCCATCAACCGCTCTCCACTTCTTCCAGTAGTTCAGTGAGCCGTTTCGGGTAGGTGAGACTTCTACAGTATTTTGACTAACTTCAGTCGCCATAGCCAGGTATGATGTATTCGGATAGGGTTGATTATGTACACATACATATTTTGTGTGTACATATACATGATGTCGATTAGAATATGTACAGTTTTGTGTTTGCATGTACATACGTTTGCAGTATCTGGTGATTATGTACATATTTGTGTGTACATATAGCATGTCGTCGATTTGAATATGTACAATAGAACAAAATATGTTGTTATATAGGCTTTTGTTTGTGTTTGCATGTACATATGTTTGCAGTCTCTGTGATTATGTACATATTTTACTACGAAAATGTTACTAACTAACTGTATATGTACATATGTTTGTAGTCTCAGGCGATTATGTACATATGTTGCTGCGGAAATCTCAATATCGTTGTCATGGATGAACCCAAGTTGGAAAGGACGAAGATTCCGGAAAATATTTTGATTTCATTAATAAATGGAGATATTTTGATTTCCCTTAATAAATGGAGAAATAAATATATTTACTTTCCCGTTTTGTAATAATTAGTTGCTTAATAAATGGAGAGAGAAAAATATTATGATTTCCTTATTATCCTCTTTTTATTTTAATAAATCTTTTTTATATATTGTGGAGGGGCCTATTTTGTACTCATTATTAACTTAAGGGCCTTTATATGCTCATGGTTACAAAATATACCTACTCCCCCATTTTACCCAAACTTTATCACCAAAGAGGTGGATTATTGGATTGTCAAATATCATTTGAATTAGAAACGTAACGGGATAACCGATCACTTAAATGATGAATGAACGGAAATTGATCTGGAGACTCGTAACGGAATTTTTTTGAGAAGATTAGGGGGGGAGTAGGGTAACTTTTTTTTCTAGAATACAAACAAGGCCCCTAATATTAACAATTAAAATAAAAAGATAAAAAAGGTGTGAAGAGAATCTTAATCAAGCAGTTAAGGTAACAATTAAAAATAATTAATATTTTGAAATATATTAAATAGACTAAAAATAAGGAAACTAGTTAATGAAATTTGGTAACTATATATTTGAGATCTATAACCCTTTATTATTCTCAACCACCGAATCTACTATTTCTCTCTTCTTCTCCAATTGCCAGACTCATCCTTTCTTCAGCCTCCACATCCGACGTGATTGACGCCGCTGCGGTCGCCGCCTTGCTCAGGGAGTCATCGATTGTCCAGCCACCTTGTAGAACGGAGACGCTTGATGTTGTTGCCTCTGTCACAAACCGACACCGACAGATCCGCAGGAACCCAGATTGCACGGCCGCCATGTCCAACTGCAAGAATAGAGGGTACCCGCCGAGTATCGGTTGTGAGTGTCGGTCCTTATGTCGCTGCCAACGCCGATGAGACTACGTCCCACCTCAACTTGCCGGCAATCAACCGCTCTCCACTTCTTCCGGTAGTTCAGTGAGCAGTTTTGGGTAGGTGAGACTTCTACAGTATTTTGACTAACTTCAGTCGCCATAGCCAGGTATGATATATTCGGATAGGGGTTGATTATGTACACATACATATTTTGTATGTACATATAACATGATGTCGATTAGAATATGTGCAGCTTTTGTGTTTGCATGTACATAAGTTTGCAGTATGTGGTGATTATGTACATATTTGTGTGTACATATAGCATGTCGTCGATTTGAATGTGTACAGTAGACCAAAATATGTTGTTATACAGGCTTTTGTTTGTGTTTCGTGTACATATGTTTTGCAGTCTCTGTGATTATGTACATATTTTACTGCAAAAATGTTTCTAACTAACTGAATATGTACATATGTTTCCAGTCTCAGGCGATTATGTACACATGTTGCTGCGGAAATCTCAATATCGTCGCCATGGATGAACGCAAGTTGGAAAGTACGAAGATTTCGGAAAATATTTTGATTTCATTAATAAATGTAGATATTTTGATTCCCTTAATAAATGGAGTGATAAGGATATTTACTTTCCCGTTTTGTAATAATTAGTTGCTTAATAAATGGAGAGAGAAAGATATTCTGATTTCCTTAATATCCGCTTTTTATTTTAATAAATCTTTTTTATATAATGTGGAGGGGCCTATTTTGTACTCATTATTAACTTGGGGCCCTTTATATGCTCATGATTACAAAATATACCTACTCCCCCATTTTACCCTTAACTTTTTTGTCTTCAAAAAAATGTGTGTTGTGAGTTTTGAACCTAATACTTTCTTTGCTACTCACTTATTACACACTCTATTGATCAATATTGACCAGCAAACATACTTTTATAACCATGTTCATTTTCACCTATTTTATTTAATATTTTTGAACTTTATCCTATATTCAACACTAATTTATTAAAACTCAACGGGTTATTGTTCCCTCAGCCCCTCTCAGATCCGCCACTGGCGCCAATCGTAATCCGACTCATATTTTTGAGCAAAAGAGCTCTAATCAACAAGTGAAAGAGCAAGAGCCCTAATCGACATCCCTATAAGTTGATAAAGTGCAGATATTCTAATCCTAATCTCGCAGAATCGTTGCAAAACAGACCAAGACAACCCAAATATATCGAATAAATGGGTGAGCAAATTAACCACATGTCCTTGATGATTTTTCTCAAGTTACTATGCTTTCATATCAATGCAAACGGAAGACATCATATAAACTTGAGGGGGGGAAACAAATTACTAAAGTAGGATTGTATTAAATATATTTCCCATCATAAGAAGTCACTGAGTTTCGAAAAGACCTATTGTTTGAAACCTCGAGTTTGTATGAAGATGCCTTGATTTAAAATTACGATTTGCTTGCGAATATTTTTTGTTCATCAATCGTAGCTTGAAACTTTAGTTTACTTACAATATTTCTAAAAAAACAAATAAATCGCGGTTTTAAACTGACATTTATTTACTTTAAAAAATTAAACAAGTAAACCGCAATTTATTCACTTTAAACAAAAAAAAAAAGTAAACTACAATTTTAAAACTGCGGTTTATGAAGAAAAAAAATTTCAAAGAAAATTGTAGTCATAAACCACGTTTTCTTCATACAAACTCTTTGTATTATTATGCGGGTCTTTCCCAAACCTGAAAACTTCCTATTTTCGTAAATATTTTTGTTTCGTGTCTAATCTTATAATTTATTCATTTTTATTATTATTTTAGAATTAAAATTCTATTTATTGTCTTCTTTCTCACTAAGTTAACATTGGAAATTCATCATAACTCTTGAGTAGAGATTCAAGTTTATTTATGTAATACCTTCGGTTTAAAAACCGTTTCCCATAATGTAAAGTAAGTACACAACACCTGCTGTACTTTTATTATTTTTGCGTAACAAGAGGCGGTTTGGGATATAGAATCACTCGATCGATCAAAGAAAAGTAGAAAATCAAACATTTAACATGAGATTAGGTGGTGATAGCTTTCGTAAGACAATGTGAGCGCCAAACTGAGGTTGAAGGGTTATTGTTGACCATGGGGCGTGAGTATAATATGGTGAAAGCTCAAACGAGAAGTGTTGCAAAATTATTGCTAACGCCAACTTAGCTTCTAGCAAGGCAAAGCTTTGTCCAATGCATATTCTTGGCCCCCAGCCAAACGGAAAGAATGCGTTGTTTCCTCCTGTTGCCTTGACAATCCCTTCAGAAAACCTCTCGGGCCTAAAATCCAATGCGTCGTTACCCCAAAGTTGAGGATCTTGATGAACAAGCATTACCGGAATATTGATCATAACATCTGCCGGAAGACAAAGGTCTCCAAGCTTGACTTCTTTTTTGGTCCTACGTCTAAATGTGACAACGGGTGTGTATAATCTCAAAACCTCATAGAGTATCATGGTCACCTGATAACAAGTATATGTTATCATATAAGTCCAGTCCATCGATTTTCTTTATAAAAAGAATCGTAAAATAACAAACAATAGATAACTTACTTTCTTAAGTTGGTTCAATCCATCAAAGTCGGGTTTATTTTTCCCAAATGCATTCAAGACTTCTTCTCGTGCTTGTTTTTGCCAATCTTGATGCTTGCTTAACATAATAAGTGTCCATACAATCAAAGCAGAAGTTGTCTCCTGGCCAGCAAAGTAGAACAATTTACACTCATCAATCAATTCTCGCTTTGTCAAACCAACAAATTGCTTCTTGTGATCGTTACTGTTACACATTTCCGAATCAAATGCATTCTCCATTAACATTCCAAGCAAGTCATCATTTACTACTTCCATTGCCTTCTTCCTCTTCACAATAATACCCATCAACAAAATCTCAATTTCGTCATTAATCCTTTTCATTCTCTTCATCTTCCCTTGCATGAACCTACCCATCAACATCAAAATATGAATTCAGTGACATAAGCACGATATTATACAAGGTTTTGAGATTATACACAATCGTCCATATATTTGGCTTACGTAAGCACGATTTTCGGTTTAAATATAAGTTATATTTGTTCATCCATAAACTATTTATGTTTTGTACAAAAGGTTGATATGAATAAATACTTTTCTTATTTGGCTAGTCAAAGTTGATTAGTTAAAGGTCAACCATAACCGGTCAATGATAACCATTAGGGCCCGTTTGGTTTGAACTCCGGAATCGGAAACGGAATGGAAACGAATCTAGTCCATATGTATTCCCTAATTCATGAAAGTTGTTGGAATCATTCCTTGTGATTTGAAGTAATTGAAGTTGAATTTAATTACTTTTGATACCCTATAGGGTAACAAAATATGGGGAGACAAGTGCATTTTGCATGTAAAAATAAGGAATGATTCCATAGAATTTCATGAATATGGATATACATATGGACTAAATTCGTTTCCATTCCGTTTCCGTTTCCGGAGTTGGAACCAAACGGGCCCTTAATGTTGACCGGTCAACATTTTGTATGAGGTGAAGTTTGACTTATTTCATTGGTGGAGATTTATTTTCATTTTTTATTCTAAAGGTTATTCTTATATGAGACTAATCTTATATGTATATATATATACCTCAATCCCGGTATGTAAGGTGTTTGTGATATCTTGTCAGTAAGTTCAGCTTGTTCCATGAGAAGCTTGAATATCCTCTCTCCTTTTTCAAAACTACTACCAAACGCAGCTCTCGAGATAACATCGGCTGATAGTTTAACAAGATAGGCCAAACATCAAGTTCAATCGATCCCATTTCTTGTGACATTGTCTCCCATGTGTTCATCATCTCAACACAACACGAATAGAACGCGGGTAGCATAAGCTAAGAATCAAATTCAAAAACCGAATGAGCTAAGATGAAGGGCTATTGTACATTTTTAGGTTTCATATGGTTGCAACTCGATAAGCGAAAATGAAAAGTAAACGAATCCAATCTACTTACAAGTTAATGTTCATTTATAAAATTAATACTTAGGTGAATGCTTTCTCGGTAACAATTTAAATTTTATTTTCTTTTCTTCTTTTTGTTTCACTTAAGAATATCAAAATTCATTTAATCAAACATCATATATTTAAAATCATGTAAAATAAACACAAACATCGATAAATATATGAAATATATTAATTTTCATCATGTTAAATTTGTTTTTTGTACAGCCAAATGAGGTGTTAGTGAAAAAGGAGAGAGATTGAAGACAAACCTTTAATTTTTCCGATATGGAAAGCTGGGTTAAGCATCTTTCTATGCTTGATCCACTTTTCACCATCGTACTAGAATACTCCCGGGCCAACATATTGTTAACCGGGTTCAGTTTCGGCTTTCCAAAGTCAACCATCTTTGTAAAAACTTCTCTTATCAAGTCCGGTTGTGTAATATACACTATTGGTATAGGACCCATCCACGCAAAGTAGTTTTTTCCTTCATCAAAGTTATCTTATATGATCGTCATTCTCCCATAAGCAAGTATATGCCTTACTCAAGCCCACTCCACCCCCGGGCTTCCGAACCCTTTCCATGCAATATGGCTCCGCTCTAACATTCCTAATATACACTATTGGTATAGGACCCATCCACTTTTCACCATCGTACTAGAATACTCCCGGGCCAACATATTGTTAACCGGGTTCAGTTTCGGCTTTCCAAAGTCAACCATCTTTGTAAAAACTTCTCTTATCAAGTCCGGTTGTGTAATATACACTATTGGTATAGGACCCATCCACGCAAAGTAGTTTTTTCCTTCATCAAAGTTATCTTATATGATCGTCATTCTCCCATAAGCAAGTATATGCCTTACTCAAGCCCACTCCACCCCCGGGCTTCCGAACCCTTTCCATGCAATATGGCTCCGCTCTAACATTCCTAAATGTAGCTATATTGCCTAGATTGCTGCCCTCAAAAGACTCCCCACATTGGCAAGGATCAAAGCCTGGAACCTGATCGACAATGACATTTGTAAGCTTTGCAAGAGTGCATCGGAAAATGACGATCACCTATGGTCTCATTGCAGTTACGGTTCCCTAGTCCTTGACATAGTGTCAAGATGGACTAGAACACCCTTCCTAGCCCCCTATCTAGCTAACATTTGGAATTGGCTGAGCTCCAGTACTACTCGTAACATGAAGCTGATTGACTGCATTAGGATTGCCTTTATAATCTCCTTCATCTACCACGTTTGGACTGCACGTAACAACATCATATACAACAAGGAATTCACAAGAGCCATTGATTGCGCGGCCAACATCATTAAGTCCATCAAGCTTCACTTTGAAGCCTCCTGGAAGGATCGATCTTCCAACTCCCTTCAATCTGTTGGGCTGCTGAACCTCCGCCTTGACTGAGGCAGCAGATCCCTTACCATGTTGTGACTACTGATATGTTGCACTTGATCTTTGTTCTCGAATTATGTAATCCGAACTAGTGTTCTGATCCCAGCTTGTATATCCACTCTCAATACAATTAACATTTCAAAAAAAAAAAAACCCTTCTCTTATCAACCGTGATAAAAATAACCATATCATTTGTTGCTCTTAGACGCTGATTTACCCTCGAGTTATTTATAAATGAACCAAGGTTACACATGTCAAAACTTACTCATTTGGCATGTATTGAATACTTAATTAACAATTTCCATAGATATAACATTTATTTAACCACCTTAACCCAAATTTTGTATAAATTTCATCACACACCTCTTTTTTTTAATTATTGTGGATATGTATAAACGCTAGAATATAAGGAGTAATTTTTTTTTTTTTTTTTTTTTTTTTTTTTTTTGCAAATTTGGCATGTTTGAGATAACCTCTATTTAATATATTTACAAATCTAGTACTTATAATCCACATCAAACTTCATGGATCATTATATATATATAAAAAATGTGCTAGAAATTCTTTTTCTTTAATCATAATCACAAAATATATGAAAAACTGACGGCTTTGTCAATAGACATCGGATTTAAAATCGACGCGCAATCACAATGAACGTCAGTATCACATTCATAACTATGACGTAGTGTATCTAAAACAGAAGCAAGAAAATTTGAGCAGAATTTAGGTTACTCACCGTGGACGAGGAGAGGAGGCTGGAGTTCAGGTATAACACGTGGCAGTATGTCATTGGTAAATGAGACGGGCTTGGAACGGGCTTCCTCCCGCAATTTCGAGAAGTCATTTAGATCACCGTAAAGTACCTTATAAGGGTTTCCAGAAAGCCCTTGTTTTCTAAGACACCTTTCCAACGCCTTAGGCTTCAGCCACACCCAATGAATTGCTATCCAACACACCCACGCCACTAACATTGCCACCACAGCCGCTGCCACCGGTAAGAGCTCCGGCAACACTAGTAAAGTAGAGCTCATTCCGGTGATTTAATCCTGCTGGATTCTGATGAGTTGGTTTTTAATGGGGATAGGATAAGGGTAATCTTCAACAAAGATTGATATATATTGCGTTCAATTCTCACTGTCCTTGATGGCCTAATTCATTAATAGTAATAAGTGAAATAAAATAAATTTGGAAACAATTTGACAGTTGAATTAAGCATATATGCATAATATGGTGGGATGTGATATTTAAGAATCAAATCATGTTTAAATAAGAGTGAAAAATTGATCATCAAAGATGTTGAATATAAGAATAAAACAAAAGTTGAGGATGAAAAAGACGTAAACATTAAGGGCCCGTTTGGTTCCAACTCCGGTAACGGAAACGGAATGAAAACGAATTTAGTCCATATAAATATCATTATTCATGAAATTTTATGGAATCATTCATTGTGGCTTAGAGCAAAGTATACTTAATGTCCCACATTTTGTTACCCTATAGGGTATCAAAAGTAATCAAACTCTATTCTAATTACTTCAAACCAAAAGGAATGATTCCAAAAACTTTCATCAAAAGGGCATACATATGGTCTAGATTCGTTTCTATTCCGCTTCTGATTCCGGAGTTAAAACCAAACGGCCCCTAAATATTAAGAACTAGGGTCTGTTTAGTTGTGCACGATAAGGAAATTTTTTGAGAAAAGATTGGCCTATAAGGCCTATTTTGTATCTAAGATACAAAGTCCGTCCCTGAATTTTTTGGCTTATTAATAAAAGAAAAATACTCTGATTTTTTAAGAGGTAATATATGGATAATTTTAACAGTGAATACGTAATTAAATGGCCGAATAAAACTAACCAAAAAACACCTCCGGCCGGATTTAAGGCGAGAGACCTCGACGAAACGTAAACTAAACCGATTTTCAGCCGTGACACTCATCCCCTTGCTTGATCACGTACTCTTTCGATCATAACTCACTCGATTCTAAACCAACTCCAAATCTGTTTGTTGAATCTTCACACCTACAACATCTAGATCATTTTCATACCTCTTGTTAATTTACACAAACTCTTATGTGCGGGATCAGATTATGCACCCCTACAACATCTCGGACCACGGTTCCGCCCTGCTGGCCTTCGATCTCAGAGGAGTTTTTGGTATCTTCGATTTCAAATCTCTGCCACCTGCAGTCAAGATAGACTGGTTTGATTCTCCAACGCAAGCCGCTTCATTAACCGGCCAGCCAAAGAGCGAGGGATCTACAAGTGCGGCATTAGCAGAGATAGTATCAATACATCTCTGAACGTCCACAAATATTCTACCATATGCATCATATTCTCACACGATTTGAGCGCGATTATTGAATCCTTTCGGCTCCGAAAGACTGACCGGGAGAAAAATCTCTCTGTACGGGAGATGAGGTTGTACTCGGAGTAACCCTCGGTCATCTCAAGCACCTCAGTGGCGCAACGGAGAAGGGCGGCGTTTTGCGGTGGAAAGGTCGATTTTAACACCATAGCAAAACTTCGTAGCTACCTCAAACATCTTCGATCTGCCGAGGAACTCGAGCAACGTAATGTGGTAGTTGTTCACCTCAATTTTGGACACAATGTCGGTTTTGAAAATATAATTACAAAAGCAAGAGATACACAAATCAATTACACAAAACATTTTCGTTTAGAAACTCATAGTATTTACACAAGTTATTTCAAAAGTTTAGTTACAAAATCATTAGTTTCACTAATCAACACATACATATCACTAAAGTAACGAGGGAAAATAAAAATAAGCTTGGAATCAATTTGACCGTGCGTTAGGCGTGTATAATATGGTGGGATATATCTTTTTCATCCTCAACTTTCGCTTTAATCTCCCAAATGTGCTCTTAAGGTTGATATCTCTAAGGCCTTTGACTCGATTGAGCATTCCTTCATCCTTCAGTGCCTAAAAAACTTTGGTTTCCCGCCAGACTTTATTCTTTTGATCAAAGCCTGCATCTGCCAGCCTTCCTACTCCATTAATGTTAATGGTGTTGTACATGGTTTCTTCAAGGGCTCTAGAGGGCTTCGCCAAGGTTGCCTTCTATCTCCTCCCCTCTTCGTTCTTGCCATGGAAACCTTGTCTCTCATGATAAAAACCAACACTCTTGACCCCAACTTAACCACCACCCAAAATGCAACACCCCACCCCTAACCCACCTTTTATTTTGCTGACGATCTTATCCTTTTTGGCAGGGCTGATCTTCCCTCCATCAACATCCTTAATAGCACTCTGAAGGCTTTTGGTTCATGTTCGGGTCTGCTGATAGCATGTATTATAGTCTATATTTTGAGACCGGTTTAGACGTTTTATATCTTCATAAATCTGCATGTATGGGTATACATTTTGTGATTATATTGCTATTTCATCTACCTTTGCGGGAATCGAGGTCTACACCTAGTTTCGTTTTAATCTTAGGTAAAACGGCACATTTTGGATGGAATTAGAGCTAAGGGAGCTAATTTGTCATTGGAGCTACATTCTGGAGCCTAAGGAGGAACTCAAGAAGCATGAAAATGGATTAAAGATTCACTTTGAACTAGATTTGAGAGATTTCACATTCAGTTCAGAGTCACCTCGGTCAGCTACAGTACCATCTCGACCGAGGTGATTTTGAGGTGCGCCCCGACCGAGGTGGACACCCTATCGCCGGCGAGGAGATATATTTTATGGCTGAGATCTTTTAATTATGGAAAGAAGATATCATATTTTTGGGCTGAATTTCTGGAAGGAAGAAAATATATTTAGCTGATTTATTTGGATAGATTATGGGAAAAAGATCTTTTAAGATATTTTATCTCTGGAAGATATTTTTCCTATATAAAGGGTTGGATTTTCCACAAATTCAATCCATGCATATACGTGCTGAGACAACCGCTGCATCAAAGTCCCGCGATTGCAGAAGATTTCCCTTCAGATTGAAGGAAGAAGGAAGGATTCCTTGTTGAAGTTAGCCTTTGAAGGAAGTTTTGTGAGACTTCTCTAGGCTACTTTTGGTTGGTTGTTCTTGTTGATTTGTAACTTGGAAACACTTATTTGTCATATATTGGATTCAGTTATTGAAATCTTTTTATTAAAGTCTTCTTGTTTGATAATTAATTTTTTCTTTATAAAGTTGATTATTGTTATCATGATGATTGTTGGCTAAGTTTCTTTTGCAATTCTAGGGTGATTGACTGAAGGTTGTGGGAGAGACGATGATAGAATGACCTTAATCCCAGTCGGACCCTGAAAGCTCGAGTCTTTACCTTAACCTTAGATCACCTCGTTCAGTCGACGAACATCTCAACCGGGGTGGAACTTGACTGACCGAGGTGCACCTTTTTCTGATCCGAAACTGAGAGTTAAGTGTTCTAGTTTGCCAAATCCTATTCTTATTACACCTTTCCTGGTTCAATGCAAGCCTATGATGAGACTTACCCGGTGATTCCTTTGCTTGTTTACCTAAGATCATAAGCGATAGGTAATAAAGGTTTATCCTTTAATTTATTGGGGTTTGAGTGTGCTTCCATTCCAATCTTGAGAGTTAGCCTGAGACTTACCCGGTAAAGGTTGATTCTATCCACTTGGTTGGTGTGTTAGTTTGAGGTTTTAGTTCTTTACCTTAGTTCCTTGCGACTTACCCGGTAATAGGAATTACGGTTTGGGATAGTGAGTAGTGAGACTTACCCGGTGATCTATTCCCATCTTAGAAACAACTTCCCTTTGCAAAATCTCAGCTTTGTCCGCTATATCTTTAGATCTTGAGTTTGAACCACCACTGGATGTCTTAATCTCTAGAATCCGCATTTCCTCTTATTTAACTTATATCATCTTTGATTACTTTGATTGCTTTTGTTGATTGCATTATTTGACAACCGATTCTGTGCTTGGTTTTGCCTAAGTCCCTGTGTTCGACCCCTGAAATTTCTTGCTTTTATTACAATTGACCCGTACACTGCGGGTTCGCATCCTTGTTTTAAGCATATTTTTTCAGTTATAAATTGAAAGCTTGCACACACCTTTTGGAGCGAACATCTGCACATCAACTATGACAAGTCCTCCCTCTTTCTCGGAGGGATCCCGCAGCAAGACATTCACTCCTTTGTTTCGGCTTCTGGCATTTTTCTTGGGTCTCTCCCTTTCCACAATCTCGGAGTCCTAATTGGTAGTAAGAGACTGCACATTTTGGATTATCAACCGTTCATCACCAAAATCACCTCTAGAATCAACTCGTGGCACACAAAAAACCTATCTTATGTAGGAAGAAACAAATACTCTCATCCATTCTCTTTGTTATGCATCACTACTAGTGTAATGCGTTCCTCATCCCTTCTATTGTTATCCATACTATCCAAGGTCTTCTAAGATCGTTCCTTTGGTCTAGCTCTTCTTCTAGCAATCGAGCTCTTATTGCTTGGTCTATGGTCTGTTCACTTGTTGATCTTGGGGGCCTTGGCTTTAAGGAGCTTTTATGTTGGAATAAAGCATGCCTTTACAAGCTTGTTTTCGAGCTTGAATACGACCAGGACAACTGCTGGTGTTCTTGGGTTCATCACAACATGTGAAGCGTTCCACCATCTGGAACGTGAGCCTAAACATTACCGCAACCACACCTGGAACATGCTTCTCAAAGTTAGGGATGAGATCCTTGCCAAGCGTCATCATAGCCCGTCCTATACCATACAACCCCCCCTAATGGAGCTTTCAATACGTCATCTTCGTATGAGCTCTTCAACAACGCCTCGTCTTCAATGATTCATTTACCCATCAAGCATATTTGGAAAAGGCTCATCTCCAAGTGTAGCTTCATTGCTTGGATCGGTCTTCACAACAAGTTGCTGACGCTCTCCAAGTTGAAGCTTTGGAACATCACCCCAAACGACACCTACAGACTATGTGACTCTCACTCAGAAGACGCCTTGCATCTCTGGAGCGCTTGCAGGTTCACCTGTCTCACCTTGGATCTCATTTCCCGGTGGAACAAGACCCCCCTCTCCTTACCCGTATGCAAATGATCTTTGGTCTTGGATTGTTAACTATAAACCCAAAAAGGAAGACCTGCTTCAAAACATCCGTCTCTCTTCCATCACCGCCTACGTCTACTTCACCTAGAAAGCTAGAAATGACCTTTTATATGGAGGCATCTACAACTCACCCGAATCCTGTCCTCACACTATCATCAACACGGTCAAGAACTACACTTCTTGCAAATGGAAGGACAGGTCCCCAAGCACGATCTGGTGGGCTAATCTACTTGGCATTCCTCTCCCTTAATATTGTTCTGTTGGGCTTGCTGCTTGGCTCCCCCTTCCCTATTCTCGTCTCTCTCGTCTCTCTCTCTCTCTCTCTCTCTCTCTCTCTCTCTCTCTCTCTCTCTCTCTCTCTCTCTCTCTCTCTCTCTCTCTCTCTCTCTCTCTCTCTCTCTCCCTCCCTCCTGCTGTAACCATCCCCCTTGTTTTATGTTGCTTCCGTTCTTGTATTGGTCAAGTGACCTTGTAAATCCTCCTCTATATATATACTTAACTTTTTCAAAAAAAAAATTTTATTACCAAAGATTTGGATTACAAGAATAAAGCAAAGTTGAGGATGATCGAACACTTAAATGATGAATGAACGGGAAATTGATCCGGTGACTTATGCCATCAATGCGAGCTTGCGGTGTCAGTGAATTACAACCATTTGTAATGAAGCATATTCGATGTTCTAATCACGTTCTAGCATTGGCTACTTGGTCCCTTGGATGGTGTCAATCAGTAGCGGAGGCATAAACTTTTTTCAAAGGAGGAAACTAAAAAAATGTGTCTCGTGAGTTTTAAGTAAAATCATTTTAAAATAAGCGTTGAAACTTTATCACCAAAGAGGTGGATTATTCGTTTGTCAAATATTATTGAAAGAATTTGGTAAATAGGCTCTTTTTTATGGCCATTTATTTTGTAGACCCCTCTAATTTTTAGACTCTAATTGACTCACCACTATTACTCTATTAGGGGTACATTTACTAGACGTATTTATGTTATGGGCCTACTTAATATATTAATATTTGTAAAAGTCCTAATTAATGAATTTAGCAAATATCATTTGAATTAGAAACGTAACGGGATAATCGATCACTTAAATGGTGATTGAACGGATATTAATCCGGAGACTCATAACGGGGATTTTTTTTCAAAAAAATGTGTCTTGTGAGTTTTGAACCTATTGCTTTCTTTTTTTTGAAAATGGTTTATATTAGTAACAAGAGTGAATTTACTAGGAGGACACTTGCCCTAGGGAAGCCATTGGCTAATAAAACAGTAGAGGGAGCTTAGGTAAGGTGAATACCAAGAATCTTGGCCCAAGCTAGGGAGTTATGGGACCTATCCTTCCATAGGTATGCTGTATGGGTCTTAGTGTTGTTGATGATGTTGTGAGCACAAGTAGTAGCATGAGTAGATGTTTGGTTGAAGATGATGTCGTTTCTGGCCTTCCAAATGAAGTATACGAAGCTAGTGATGGTGGATAGGCGAACATGGTTAAGAAGATCATCATTTCAAAGAGAGAGTTGAGCAATCCAGTTCCAAATGTTGCTGGTGTAGGGGTACGGTTGGCCTATTCTAAGCCATCTAGAGACAAGGTCCAACACCAGCATAGAGAAGCTGCAGCGTTGGAGAAGGTGAGTTTCGTCCTCGCTGCCAGAGTTGCATAGTTTGCACGTGTCGTTCGAGACTATCCTCCATTCAGTGAGTTTAGAGAGAGTGGGAAGCCGCTTGTGGCATGCAATCCAAGCGATGAAGGAGAATTTAGGAATGCAAATGTTCTTCCAGATGGCGCTTACAGGAAAGGGAGGGCTGGTAGAAGCTGGTTTCCAGCAGCGATTATATGCAGCCGAAGTGGAGAATCTGCCTTGGGAGTTAGATGTGTTGGATATGAATATTGTCCCATCCATTGAAGCAGTGATCTCGTCCCGGACTCTAAGTATCTGACTCCATATGAAGTTGTGCTTATAGCTTGAGGTATTGGACCAAATAGACTGACCTTTTAGAATGTTAGAATGGATCCATTCGGTCCAGAGATTCTGATTGTGGTTGGTCGTATCAAGCTCGAAGATGAGTTTGGCTAAGCATGCTTTGTTCCAAGAAAGAATTTCCTTGAAACCAAGCCCCCCTTCCTCCTTTTAAAGACAAATAGTTCTCCAAGAGATCGGAGCTCGAGTGCTTGAGTCAGTGCCAGCCCATAGAAAGGAACGAAGAAGGCATTGGATCTTGTGGATAACAGTAGTAGGGATGAGCAAGGTCGAGCACTAGTAATTGTATAGGGATATTAGAATTGAGGTGATGATTTGTTTTCTTCCAGCATAAGAGAGATTCTTCAGACTCCAGGTGTTGATCTTGTTAGTTATCTTGGTGATGAGGGGAAGGTAATCAGCAAGTCTGAGTCTTTTACTTCCCACAGGGACGCCAAGATACATGAAAGGGAGGGATCCGCTTGCAAGGCTTGCAGTGGTAGCCAAGTTGTTACGTTCATGGTCAGAGAGCCCACCAAAGTAAATTGATGACTTGGAGAGATTTGTATTGAGTCCAGAGTATTGCCCGAAGAAGTCAAGTGTGCGTCTCAGGATTTGGATCGAGGTTGCATCTCCCCGGCAGAATAAGATGAGATCATCAACAAAGCATAGATGAGTGATTCGAGTAGCGGTGCATTTGGGGTGCGAGTTGAAGTCCGGAGTAGATATATTAACATTTATCATTGAAGAGAGGACCTCCATAGCGATAACAAAGAGGGGAGGCGAGAGGGGGCATCCTTGTCGAAGGCCCCTAGAACCTTTGAAGTAACCCTACAATGAGTCATTAATAATGATGGAAAAAGTGACGTTAGTGATACAAGCAACAATAAGACGAGTGAATGCTTCAGGGAAGCCCATCCTTGAGATACAATTAAGGACAAATCTATGATCAATCATGTCAAAAGCTTTAGATATGTCAATCTTCATGGCACATCTTGGGGAGATATGTCTTTGATTGTATCTTTTAAAGATCTCCTGACAAATGTGAATGTTGTGTTTGATGGATCTATCTTTGACAAAAGCTCCTTGATAATTTCCAATAAGGGAGGGGAGGGTAGCATTAAGTTTGGAGGCAAGGATCTTAGCTATTTCTTTGTATACAGTGTTGCAGCATGAAATTGGTCTATAGTCAGATGGGTGGGTTGGGTTTTCTTTTCTTGCAATCAGTGAGATAGCAGTGTGGTTGATGTGGTGAGAAAGGTTGCCTGAGCGGAAAAATTCATTAATTGCAGAGTAGAAGTCATTGCCAGTGATAGCCCATGAGGTCTTGAAGAAGAGAGCATTATACCCATCAGGGCCAGGCGCTTTGTGATCACCAATACTGAATAAGGCTTGTTTAATTTCATTTGGTGTGACTGTCTTGTAAAGAAGACCTAATGCTTTCTTTGCTATACACTTTTTTACACTCTATTGATCAATATTGACCAGCAAACATACTTATAACCATGATTATTTTCACCGATTTTATTTAATATTTTTGAACTTTATCCAATATTCAACACTAATTTATTAAAACTCAACGGGGTTAGTGTTCCCTCCGCCCCTCTCAGATCCTCCACTGGTGCCAATTGTAATCCGACTCATATTTTCGAGCAGGAGCCCTAATCGACAATTGAAAGAGCAAGAGCCCTGGTTGACATTACTATAAGCCGACAAAGTGCATATATTCTAATCCTAACATTGTTAATCTCGCGTAATCGTTACAAAACAGACCAAGAAAACCCAAATATATCAAATAAATGGGTGGGCAAATCAACCACATGCCCTTATTGTATTAAATATATTTCCTATCATAGGAAGTCATTGAGTTTCAAAAGACCCATTGTTTGAAACCTCGAGTTTGTACAAAGAAGTCATAATTTAAAACTATGATTTCTTGCGATTCTTTTTGTTCATTGTAACGCCCCGCCCCTGCGGCTACAAGCCAGTGCCCCCCTTGCGCCTCTGTCTGCCGTCCCCGCGGTTTACCTGTAGTGACTCCCATCTTTGGTGAGTTGCTTCCTTCCTTGTTTCCTTTGTCATTTCCTTATGCTAGATCATGCCAGGTTGGACATAGATGATTAGTGTGTATGCCAGTTAGTGGCTTGTTTTTTTTTTTGAAAGGTTGGTAAGTAACTCTCGGTTCGATTGGCTTCGCCGCTCTACATCCGGGACGGGAATAATTCGTGGCCCATTGCTGGGGGCTACCCTCCCAATATCAGTTTTTCCATACATGCCGCCAGGAGGATTCGAACTCGAATCTCCAAGCTAACCACTTAAGGAGTCTAGCACCACATCCCGCTAGACCAACTGAGTATTGGTCAGTTAGTGGCTTGTTGATCCTCATGTGTTGGTTACACCTTGAGTGGTGTTGTTGATAAAGTTCCTTGCGAACCTTGAGACTAGGAATCCTTCTCCTAGCATATTGAGATCAGTTAGTGATCATCGAGATTAGAAGTAGGGAACTTCTATAATGATGCAGTAGATCTGTTAGAGATCATTGAGACTAGAAGTATGTAGACTTCTAGCATTCCTTCAGTTTTTGATTCGTGATGCCTTGTCTGAGTAGGCATCTATCATTTTTTTCGGGAAGCTGAGCAGTTAGCGGATTCTTGAGTTACCTTCGAGTAAGATAAGTCCCTTGTAATTACTTAGCTGCGTTCCGTATATTGGTTTGACCGTATTGGTGGTGTTTGATTGCTTTATCGTTATAACGGAAAACCGGACTAGGATGACTGTATACCCTTAATTGGCCCAAGTTTATTATAACCGGGCGGTGACTACTTGTCCTGTTCTACAGGAGACTAGGAGGTACTCTTGTGACCCAGGCCCACATGTAACGAATAGTATTGATCTATTCTTATTGGTAGACGGAAGCGGATGCGAGTTTCGGGAGATTCTCGTGTGATAACAAAAGTTGAATTAGTAATGAGTAACTTAATAAAAGATAATAACCCGTTTGTGTGAGAGCATGTTATGTGTTTACCTTCTTATGCGTGTTTGTGTCTGATAACATGAATTATAGTCTATATTTTAGGGTTTGTTTGGACGTTTTATCTTCAATAATCTGCATGTTTGTACGTATATTATGTGATTATATTACCATTTCATCTACCTTTGCGGGAATCGAGGTCTACACCTAGTTTTGTTGTAATCGTAGATAAAATGGCACGTTTTGCATCTAAAAGGAGCAAAAGGAGCTATGGAGTCATTGGAGCTACATCCAGGAACATATGGAACCATCCAGGAAGCATAGCCATGGATTAAAGATTCACTTTGGACCAGATATGAGAGATTTCACATTCAGTTGTGACTCACCTCGGTTGACCACAGATTCACCTCGACCGAGGTGATCCAGAGAAGTCGACTCGACCGAGGCGAACACCTGGGACGCGGCGAGAATATTTTATTCTTGGCTGAGATCTTTTATCTTTGGAAAGAGATCTTATATTTTTGGGCTTGGCTCCTGGAAGGAAGAAGATATTATAGATCTTATATTTTACCTATTTTTATGGGAAGAGATCTTTCTAAGATATCTTATCTTTGGAGAGTAATTTTCCTATAAAAAGGGTTGGATTTCCACAAATCCAAGATCATGCTATACCACCGATCAGGGTTTATACACCGCTGCAGCCATACTCCAGTTGGGAGATTTGAAGAACCTTTTTGAAGGTTGAAGGAAGAATTGAAGTCTATAGCTTTTATAGCTTTTTGAAGGGTTTTTGTAAGATTGTCTTAGATTCCCTTCCTTGTTGTCTTGCCTTGTTGGATTTCTATCCAAGGAACGCTTTTGTTGTGATATTTGATTCAGTTATTGAAGTCTTTTCATTAAATTCTTCTTGTTCAAATATTCACTTTCTTCTCATATACTTGATTAATACTTCATGATGATGAGCGGCTAATTTCCTTGTGTGATTCTAGGGTGATTGGCTGAAGGTTGTGGGAAAAACAATGATAGAATGATCTTAATCACAGTAGGACCCTAAAAGTTCGAGTCTTTAACCTTAACCCTAAGCATCTCGCTCAGTCGATGAACATCTCGGCCGGGGTGGAATTTGGCTGACCGAGGTGACTTATCTGATCCGAAACTGAGAGTTAAGTGTTAGAGTTTGCCAAATCCTATCCTTATTACACCTTTCCTGGTTCAATTCAAGCTTAGGATGAGACTTACCCGGTGATTCCTTTGTTTGTGTACCAACGATCATAAGTGTAGGTAATAAAGGTTTATCCTTTATTGGGGTTTGAGTGTGCTTTCATCCCAACTTTGTGAGTTAGCCTGAGACTTACCCGGCAAAGGTTGATTCTATTCCCTTAGATGGTGTGTTAGTTTGAGGATATAGTTCTTTATCTTAATTCCTTGAGACTTACCCGGTAATAGGAGTTACGGTTTGGGATTAGTGAGTAGTGAGACTTACCCGGTGATCTATTCCACTTTAGTAACACCTTCCCTACGCAAAAACCTCAGCTTTGTCTGCTTATCTTTAGATCTTGAGTTGGAACCACAACTAGATGCTTTAATCCCTAGAATCGCATATTTCCTTTATTGACTTCTTATTCATCTTTGATTGTTTTAATTGCTCTTGTGGTTAGTATTTACATAAGCATACCGTAATTGGACTTTGTTTCACTAAGTCCCTGTGATCGACCCCTGGAATTTCTTGCTTTTTACTACGATTGACCCGTACACTGCGGGTTCGCATCCTTGTTTTAAGCTTACGTCTAGGGTTATAAATTTAAAGCTTGCACACAACGTTTGGAGCGAACAAGTTTTTGGCGCCGCTGCCGGGGACTTGGTCTAGACCGAGCCGGTTACGGTTTGCTCTTGGGGCACTTGCCCCCGTGTCTACTAACCACTCTACTTGAGTGACTTTTGCAGGTTCTTTCTTAGGTATATGCGAAGAACCCGCACTGGGAAGGAAATCGTTCCTTACGATCCCGAACCAGAAAAGACATACAAGCGACGCTTAAGAGAAGCGAAGATGGCCCAAGAAGACAACCGCGATCTTGAGGCCGAATTGAAAGAGGCGCTAGAGTTGCTACGCCTCAGCAGGGAAGAACTAAGGCGAGAGAAGGAAGAAACTCGCACCAAGACTGAATCAATCGAAGCAGAGATGGCAGTCATACGAGACCAGATTCTACTTCGACAGAGGGAAGATCCAGTTGCTGATCCTCGACCGATGCAGGTCCCAGTTGCTGACCCTCGACCGAGGCAGGTCCTAGTACCTGACGCCCCGGCCGAGGTACTTCCACCTCGGATGCCAGTCCGAAACGTTCTTCTTGCAGGAATCCCGCAAACCATAGGTCAAAGGATGGACCCTAATCAACAACTGAGGCGTCCAGGAGTTAATCTAGGAGATCCAGCGGATCATGACTATGAACTTCGACCGCAAGTTTTATCCATGATTCGCCAATGCCAGTTCGGAGGGCTAGAGAAGGAATCACCACATCAACATCTTCAAAACTATGAGATCTTGATGGAAACCTTGAGACCTCCGAGGATTGAAAATAACAACTACAAGCTAAGACCTTTTTACTTTTCTTTAAAAGATAGAGCTCTTACTTGGTATCAATCTCTTCCTCCAGGAAAAATCAGCACATGGGAGAAGATGACAACGGAGTTCTTGACCAAATTCTTTCCCCCCTCAAAGACCCCTGAAATGAGAGGGAAGATCAACGCTTTCATCATGAAGGACAAGAAAAGCTTGTCCAAGTCATGGGAGCGGTTCAAGGACATTCTTTTGGATTGCCCAAATCATGGGATTCCAAAGTTAGAATTATTGGAGATATACTTTAAGGGACTGGACGGAAGCACCCAGTTCAATCTCCAACTACTCTCCGCCGGTACCTTCATGGACATGGCGATTGACGAGGCTTGGGACTTCATCGAGAAGCAAGCCTTGCATATGGAGAAGTACACCCACCAAGGAGCTAAAGGTGGAGTTCAAAGAGTTAACTTCCAGGAAACTCAGCCCAACAACAATCAACTCACGTCTTTGAAGAATGACGTGAAGCAATTGAAGGAACTCTTGGTTGCTCAAACCAAGAAGGAAGAGCAAGGGCAAAGGAACAACAACAATGGATACCGTAACAACAACAACAACGGTTCCCAGAACAACAATTACAACAACAACAATAGAGGATCCAATAGCAACAATTGGAGGACAAACAACCAAAACTCTGGTAACAATCATTCAAACTCCAACTCTAACGATTCCTCTAACCCTTTCCTCTCTTCCCCTTCTTCTTCTTCTACTCCATTAAAGAGGCAGGGGCAAGGATCAAGTTCGTCTCAGCCGGAAAAGAAGGACGCAGTCCTGGAGGCCATCTTGATCAAGCTCAACGCTATAGAGACTTCTATGACATTCATTTTCGAAGGCCCAAAAAGCCTTTGAACAACAACTTGCTAGTAGGGCGAATGAAGCGCCAAGAGATCCAGGGAAGCTTCCAGCAAGGACGGAAAGCAACCCTAAGGGCCAGATCATGGCCATAACTACGAGGAGTGGACTGAAAACTGTAGATCCAGTACCTCGGTCGGTGCCAGTACCGACGAAGACCACCTCGGTCCAGATGCAGTCGAAGAACACTTCGGCCGAGATACCAACCGAGGTGGAGCCACAGAAAGCGGAGGGGAAAACTGAAGTTTATGTTCCACCTCCTGCATACAAACCACCACTTCCATTCCCCCAGTCAAGGGCCAGAGCACATCTAGACAAGCAGTTTGGTAAGTTCCTTAACTTGATGAACAAACTGCATATTAACATTCCTTTCCTTGATGCTATTCTAGGGATGCCCGCCTATGGGAAATTCTTGAAGGAGCTCCTATCAAGGAAGAGGAAACTGGAAGACTTTAGTGAAGTTAGGATGACATCTAAATCCTTGGAGCTCATTTGAATCATGAAGGAGAAGATGCCACCTAAATTGAGAGATCCCGGCTCATTTTGCATTCCCATTCAAGTTGGGGATGTCACTTGTGAAGTCCTTTGTGATCTAGGAGCCAGCGTGAGCATCATCCCGCTATAGCTATGTGTGAAGATCGGACTTGGAGAGCCCAAGCCGGTCAAGATTCGACTTTATATGGCGGATCGCTCCATCACCCATCCCGTGGGCATCTTGGAGGACGTTCCGGTTGTTCGTTTTTTGAGGTGTGTGCAAATAAGTTTTAAATTTATAAAACTAGAATCAAGCAGCGAACCCGCAGTGTACGGATCGACGTAGTTAAGCAAGAATTCCAGAGTATCGAACACAGGGATTTGGGGGGTTAAATCCAGTTGTAGGTTATCAAGCGAGTAAGTATAAGAGCTTTTCGAATTATTGGGAAAACAACAATCCTAAAGATCCAGGTATCCAGCTGTGGCAATCGATTCAAGATATACTTAATGATGTAAAGACAGAGTTGAGATATGAAAAGGTATACTAATGTAAGGTAATCGTACGGTGAAGTTCCAAAAACCTTATATAACTCACCTACAAGGCACTCTCTATACAGGTTGTTGAGGCTCAATATAGAAAGATTCTAAAGATGAGAATTAGTGTCAAATACCCAAACTTGTAATCCAAGGATCAAGACTAACTTAACCGATCGAGGTTGTGACAGTCACAATTGAGGTAGAGGTTGTTGAGGCTTCACTACCACCTAGAAAAGACAAGTCTAAACTAAGCTAAAGCAAATCTTTAACTTTAGATTAAAGTAAAAGCAGGTTCGTAGACTTAAGGGAAATCACGGTTAGTTCTTGAGGTTCCACGGCCGTGGACTCAAGAACAGACCGTAATTTAGGGTTTGTCGGCGAATCTCTCTAACTCTCAAGGTCTAATCTGTTTGCGATCGATCTATCATCATCTAAGCCACAACTATCAACCCTTCACCTTAGAATTGTTAAGGGTTTTTAGCCAATAACAGTCATGTTGATATCAATTCAAGAATTAAAAGATAAAAAGATGAAAACTTTCAAGAACTTTCAATAATCTTCAATTCAATCTCAAAATCACAAAGAGAACAAGTAATGTCAAAAGATTCAAAGTAAAACAAACAATCACCACCTTAGGAAAGAAGAGAAAACGGGATGTCAATCCGTTTTCCAAATCAAACCTAATCAAGAAGAGAGATCTTCTTGCAAAATCTTCCAAGAACTTCGATCTTCCGCCAATCCGGAGATCTCAACAGCAATCTCCACCAAAAGTGCGAGATTAGAGGAATTGCCAAACACGAACTTCGATCTCCCAAAGAGATGTCAATGCTTCCAAGCAAGCTAAGCGAAGTGTAAGCGTATCTAAGCGGTGATGAATGAGGGTAAGAGGGGGTAAGCGAAGGTGTCGGATTCTTGCTTTGTCCGTCTTTTTATAGTGCAGGGCAAAATGTCGGCCCGGCCCAATCTTTAAAAGATCGTGCCTTCAAAGTGTGGCGAAAAGATTTGCCAAGATCACGGTCGTGGAAGTGTTCCACGACCGTAATTTAGAGCGTGGAAACAAATACGGTTTGCAACATATGTTCCACGGCCGTGTAATCCTCTGGAATGAACATGAATTTCTGACTCCAAATCCACGGTCGTGGAATTGAACGTGGAACGTGATACGGCCGTATTTTAGGGCGTGGTTTAGGGCAAGAACGTGATTCTTCCCTAAACTCGTGCATTCCTCAAGCTAAAACTCAAATTTGCTTCCAAAGAATGTCCTCAATCCATGGACATATAACCTCAACTCTCCTTTGTTCGATTCCGTTCGGAAATAGCTCCAAATCACCTATAATCAACATAGAACTTGTGTAGACATCCATATCGACAATATAGGTAATACTAGCTCACATATGCACAAAGTTCAATCAAAGACTATCAATATGAATCGAATACGTTTAGAAAACGTGCCTAAAATATCACAATATTTCATGCTAACAAATAACCCCATACTTAACACTTGCTTGTCCCTAAGCAAGGTCTTTCAAAAAGCTTTAAACAAGAGTTAGGATGAAATATGTGTACCTTCTTTCGGATGAATGTGACTTCTAAAGAATAGATCATTCTCAAACCTTGCTTCAATCGTTTATCAAACTTTCACACACTCAATCAAAGAGTAAAAGGCAAAGAAAATTCATGAACCAACTTAACTTCTAAACAAGCATTATAACCTTCAAACATTATCAAAATCAATCACAAGAAACTTCAATTTAGATCACCAAGTCATATAACATTCTTATGATCTTAAGGACTTTCAAAGAAAAGGTCTAGAATATGGAAGGGAAGGGAAAACTTTAAGGGAAAGTGGTGCATAAATTCGGGAAAGTGGACAACTACCTTCTTCTTCTTATGTGGTTCCCGCAACACTTCAACTTAGAGCTTCGCTCTCTTCTTTTCACTTTTCGACTTTACTTTTGGAGTTATGGATAGAGGTGCACAAAAACCGAAGCCTAGGAGATCGGCGTTTCTCAAATTTTTCAAGAGATGCCTCAAACCCTTAGCGCACATACCATAATCCGCTAGGAATATCGCTCAATCCGACTTTGGCAAGACACAAACACCCGGCTATGTGAATGGTGCCGAGTTACTCATCGTCATGATTGACTTCCCCAAACCTATAATTTCTTTCTATTCAATTGATTGCAAATAATTGCTCTCATGGCCCTCCCACATCAAATATGCCTTTTTCTCATTCACTTCTCCAAATTCCCGGATAGGTAAAAGAGGCTAATATTTCAATGAGGAGCTAGATGATCAAAGAAAGAAGAAAGAAAGTATTGAATTGCCTTAATCATTTCAATAAGAAGTATAGGAACTTATAACGTGATTTCAACTTCAATTTCCTATCATGATTTAGGTAACATTTTCACATTATAAAACTTGCAAAAGAGGTGAAATTCATTCACTCAAATTCTTTTCAATTCACAATCCTTCTAAGCATGCAATTGTCATCAAACTCAATTCACAAGTAGTGATTATCATGGAAATCATCTCAATTCATTAGAAGCACAAAATTTTCAAAATTTTTCAAATTTTTATGGGTTTTCAAGTTATTTTTTTTTTGCAATGTAATAAGGAAACGTGCAACACATAATGAACATGCAACGATAGTCTCGAATGAAAGCAAACATAGAGAGTAGAGTTATTACAGACTTTTTAGTACATCCCACCCCATACTTAGGATGAACATTGTCCCTAATGTTCAAAAGAAATAAAGAAAAGAAGAAAAGAAAAAGAAACTCACAAAATGGTGGCGGGAATGTCTAAAACAAACGATCATGCGTCCAATCACTGCGGCGCCGGCGGAGGTGGGAATGG
The DNA here is from genome assembly GCA_033239125.1 of Fagopyrum homotropicum. Classification (NCBI taxonomy): domain Eukaryota; kingdom Viridiplantae; phylum Streptophyta; class Magnoliopsida; order Caryophyllales; family Polygonaceae; genus Fagopyrum; species Fagopyrum homotropicum. The sequence goes on from BSWB01000005.1 coordinate 144,457,205, forward strand.
AGAGAAACTCGGATCATAGAACCGCCCAAACTGCTGGCGGTAGACGTCCCTCATCATGTGGTCAAGGTCGTCTAAGCGTCCGTCTCTAGCATCCGCCCGAATCTCTAGCGCTCCTACTCTCTCCGAAAGTCCGGTAGCCCAATCCGGCATATGCTCGTACCATCCCGGGGCGTGACTGTACCATGATGGGGCATCGGATGGTGCTGGTGCTGGTGGCGGTGGTGGTGCTGCTGGCTGCTCTGTGGACCAAGGAGGTGGGGTGGAATACCATGTGGGAGGTGTGGCCATCCACGTGGGCCTCTCACTCACACTAGCGCGGCGAGATGACGAGCCTGAGGCTCTAGCCGGACGTGGAGAGCGTCGAGGTACATCTGGGGCCGCCTCCGGCTGGTCCGGAAACGTGCCAAACTCATGCTCCGCTCCTCCACCACTCTCGTACTGATCTCCCATATCCTCCTCTACAACCGGCGGTGGGACGTAAGGGGGAGCTACTATCATGTTCGCATGCATCGCAGCGAACGTCTCCTTCCAATTGTGGCGTCCTGCCACAATGGAATACTCCGGCAGCCACTCAATCCCCCTACCCGTCCTAGTCTCCCAAGGCATGCCCGCATAAGGCGGACCTCCATGTGTGGGGAAGATGAGTCCCCTAACCATAAATGCGTGTAGCCCTAAAGGAACCGTCGGTATACGGGTGCAAGCAGAAAAATCTACACCAAATGTCCTAACAATGTGGGTAACTATCCCACCATATCCAATGTTCCCCTTCTTCTTGTTCTTGAGTTTACTCATCGTAGCCGCCAAAAGAGTGGCACAATCTGCACGGCGACCGTATAGCATGCTATAGAGCAAGAATAGCTCATCCGTCTTGATCTTTTGGGGCGTCTCCGTCCTAGGAAAGAGACACTCCGAAAGAACGCGGTGTGCTATCTTCAAGGCAAGATGGTACATCAATCTAGCCTTGGTATCGGCGGGTTGCCAACGGTCCTCGTCGGCGTAAACCATAGCTACTTCCTCCCAAAAATTCTTGGGATAAACTCCACTCGGAAATCGACCGTTATAGGTCTCATGAAACCCAAAGATAGTCCCGAACTCAACTATGCTCAAATGGTAGTCTCTTTCCATGAGACGGAAAGAGACGGTCCTATCTACGTGGCTGTGCTCAAAAGACGTCACAACCTCCCGGGTGATCTCCTCATAGGCGTCTTCACGAATGTTCGTGAAGACAAGCAATCCGGCTCTATCCAAGAGCCATGTAAGGTCATCAACTATGTTGAGAGGATGTAGATCCTCCAATAACAAATACCTAGGGCCAATCACTGCCCTCTCCGTGATCCTCTCAATTGCAGCAAGGTGGTTCTCATGTATGGTTGGGATGCTAGGGTGAGGAGGTGAAGATGGAGGTGAAGGTGAAGATGGTAGTGAAGGAAATGAGGGTGGTGGTGCCCTAGAGGTGGAGGGGTTGCCCTTTCTTTTCTTATTTTGCTCTCCCTTCTTCTCCTTTATCCTTCCTGACACTCTCCTTACGAAATCCATTTTTCACCAAAAATTACGGTCTGTTCTTCAGGTTCCACGGCCGTGGTTTACCCACAGACCGTGATTCGTCTCAGAATCTTGTGAATCTCAGCAAATTCACCAACAATCACCACAACAAGCAGTCCTAATCTAATTCCTTCCAGTCTTTGTCAGTTCTTCCTAAAAATCTATAGCAAAAACGAACCAAATCCGCGAAAATCAAGAAGAAAGAATAAACCTCTTTTTCGGATTAAAAAATTCGAAATGCGCGTTTGTTGATGGATTTCCGCTCGGTTTGTCGCTTGGATCTTGTTCGTGGTTGGATTTGCTGCGGTTTAGGATGAAGAATCGTTGAAAACGATTAGAAAACGAGGAATTGGAGGAGGTCGTGGGGTTTCGGCGTTTAGGGCGTGGAAAGGGGTAAGTTTTTGGGAAATTTTGTGAAGAATGTGGCTTATATATTCGCAGACAAAATTTTGAAAATCACGGTCTGTCGGGGTGTTCCACGGCCGTGGAAGTGTACGGACCCGTGGTTTTGGTGATTTTTCAAAGGCTTTTGAGAATTACGGCCACTGTAGCTATGACGACCGTAATTTAGACCGTGGAACCTTCTGTAAAGCTTCAAAGTCCAAATTTCGTCGCTCTTTTCGACATTATTCTCCCTTTCTCCTTTTCCATCGCTCCTACAACCAAAAACACGAACATACCGGAAGAAATCGAGGCAAAATAAAGCGAAAAACGTCTATTCTAAGCTAAACTATGAATCGAAAACAAAAACGAAAATGCAATACCTTGGGTTGCCTCCCAAGAAGCGCTTTGTTTAAGGTCCGTAGCTAGACCATTCTCGCACTTATTCGAGTGCGGTAGGCGCAAACTCCTCAGCTTGGAGTTCCGGTGTGTACTTCTTGAGTCGTTGACCGTTCACCTTAAAACTTCCGCTAGCTTCACCCCATACTTCAACTGCACCATGGGAGAAAATACGTTTAATTAGAAAAGGTCCGGTCCAACGGGATTTAAGCTTACCTGGAAAGAGGCGAAGTCTTGAATTGAAGAGGAGAACTTGATCCCCTTCTTTGAAGTCCTTTGGAATGATATGCTTATCATGCCAACGCTTTGCTCTTTCCTTGTAGATCTTAGCGTTTTCATAGGCGTTCAAGCGAAGTTCATCCAGCTTATTGATGTCTAGGAGACGCTTCTCTCCCGCTTCCTTCATGCCGAAATTCAGCCACTTGATAGCCCAAAACGCTTTGTGCTCCAGCTCTACCGGCAAATGACAAGACTTCCCATACACAAGGTTGTATGGTGTGGTTCCTATGGGAGTCTTGTACGCAGTCCGGTACGCCCATAATGCATCATCTAGTTTCAAGGACCAATCCTTCCTAGTCCTTGAAACCGTCTTCTCTAGAATTCCCTTGATCTCCCTATTTGAGATCTCAACTTGTCCACTCGTTTGTGGATGGTAAGGGGTAGCGATCTTGTGAGTAACCTCATACTTAGCTAGAAGAGCTTCAAAGCGACGGGCTATGAAGTGAGAACCTCCATCACTAATGATTGTCCTTGGTGTTCCAAATCGCGGAAAGATGGTTTTGTTGAAGAACTTAACCACCACCATGGCATCATTTGTGGGAGAGGCAATTGCTTCCACCCATCTAGAAACGTAGTCTACCGCCAATAGTATGTATTGGTTTCCACAAGAAGATGGGAATGGTCCCATGAAATCGACTCCCCAAACGTCGAAAATCTCCACCTCTTGGATGTTGTTGAGGGGCATCTCGTTCCTTCTAGAAATATTGCCTGTTCTTTGACAAGCATCGTAGCAAGAGACAAAGGATTGCACATCTCTAAATAAAGTATGCCAATAGAATCCAGATTGCAATACCTTTGCGCTAGTCTTGTTCGAACTAGCGTGTCCTCCACAAGGTAGTGAATGACAATGGCGGATGACACTTTGCATCTCATCTTCCGGCACACATCGCCGGATGATGCCATCCGGACCTCTCTTAAAGAGGAGAGGCTCGTTCCAATAGTATTCCCGGACGTCCTTAAAGAACTTCTTCCTTTGTGCATAGGATAGTCCGGGCGGCATCTCCTGGCAAACCAAATAGTTAACAAAATCAGCAAACCATGGTTCGTTACCTTTGGAGATCTCGTTGATGCACTCTTCTATGATGTGTAGGTGTTCGTCCGGAAAGGAGTCATCAATGGGTAGATGGTCGTCCTCTAGATGTGTGAGGCGACTCAAATGATCCGCAACAGAATTTTCTGAACCTTTCTTGTCGCGGATCTCAAGATCGAATTCTTGTAGGAGAAGAATCCATCTAATTAGCCTTGGCTTCGCGTCTTTCTTCGCAAGGAGGTACCGGATCGCAGCATGATCCGTGTAGACGATCACTTTTGCACCTACAAGATAAGAGCGAAACTTGTCAATAGCGTAGACAATGGCTAGAAACTCTTTCTCTGTAGTGGCGTAGTTAAGCTGAGCTTCGTCTAGCGTCTTGCTAGCGTAGTATATGGCATGAGTTCGCCCTTCCTTTCGTTGTCCAAGAACAGCTCCAATAGCTACGTCACTAGCATCGCACATAATCTCGAAGGGAAGAGTCCAATCCGGAGGTTGGATAATAGGTGCTGAAACTAGAGCTTGCCGAATGGTGTTAAACGCATCTAAACATTCCTGCGAAAACTCAAAAACCGCATCCTTCATCAATAGATTAGTGAGAGGTTTTGATATCTTAGAAAAGTCCTTAATGAAGCGTCTATAAAATCCAGCATGTCCTAGGAAACTTCTTATCCCTTTCACCGAAATTGGGGGAGGAAGTTTCTCTATGGTCTCTATCTTAGCCTTGTCTACCTCTATTCCTCTACTAGAGACTAAGTGACCTAATACGATTACTTCCTTAACCATGAATTGAAACTTCTCCCAATTAAGAACTAGGTTAGTGTCTTTACAACGTTGTAAAACAAGAGAAAGGTTAGAAAGGCAATCGTTAAAAGAGGAACCGTATACGGAGAAGTCGTCCATGAAGACTTCCATGATTTCCTCTACGTACTCGGAGAAGATGGCCATCATGCACCGTTGAAAGGTGGCTGGGGCGTTGCAAAGCCCGAACGGCATTCTCCTATAGGCGAACGTACCCCAAGGGCACGTGAATGTGGTCTTCTCCTGATCGTCCGGATGTATCGGGATCTGAAAGAAACCACTGTAACCGTCAAGGTAGCAAAAATGTGAATGTTGTGCTAACCTTTCAAGCATTTGATCGATGAATGGCAATGGAAAGTGATCCTTCCGCGTTGCGTTGTTGAGCTTGCGGTAGTCTATGCACATTCGCCATCCAGTCACGGTTCGGGTAGGAATGAGTTCGTTGTTCTTATTGGTGATGACCGTCATTCCTCCCTTCTTTGGAACTACTTGAACTGGACTCACCCATTTGCTATCGGAGATAGGATAGATGATACCTGCATCAAGAAGTTTAAGAATTTCCTTCTTGACAACCTCCTTCATGGTCGGATTCAACCGCCTTTGAGGTTGTCTTGAAGTTCTAAAATCCTCCTCCATTAGTATCTTATGCATACATGGGGAGGGTTTAATTCCTACTAAGTCCTCGATAGTGTAGCCTATGGCTTTTCTATGTTTCCTAAGGACTATCATGAGCTGTTCATGTTCATCTATGCTTAGTTCAGAGCTAACAATGACCGGAAAGGTAGAATTAGATCCAAGAAAAGCGTACCTTAGATGAGTAGGAAGTGGTTTGAGTTCCATCACTTTCGGAGCTTCCAATGGTCCTTGAGGGGCATCCGACGTTTCCTTAGAAGTTTCTAAGGTTGTTGAGTGGTTTGGAGAAGAATCAAAAGAAGTTGAAGAAGTAGGCCGATCACCCTCTTCCACGGTCAGAATTACGGCCTCTCCATGTGTTCCACGGCCGTGTAATCCCCTGGAATGGAGGTCGATTTTGGTTGTGAAATCCACGGTCGTGGAATACAGGGTATGACCGTGGATTCTTACATTCTCAGCCTCATCGTGGAGTTTCTCAAACTCCACTTCATGCATCTCTTCTTGTGCTTCTAAGGCTTCAATTTCCTCTTTGCACTCTTCTTCTTCCCCTACATTGGTTAGACTCATAGTGATAACCTTTTGTAAAGGATCGTTAAAGAGAATCGCACTTACCTCCTCCCTAGACAACCCTTCTTCATCTTGGATATCGTAAATATCCTCGTCAAAGATTGGCTCCTTTAATAGAGTGGAAAGAACGAACTCTACTTTCTCTTCTCCAATATCAAAAGCGAGTCTCCCATTCTTGCAATCGACCATACAGCCGGAAGTTGCAAGAAACGGTCTTCCGAGTATGATCGGGACCGGACTATCTGCAGGAATGTCAAGCACGACAAAATCAATGGGGACAAAGAATTTACCTAGCTTGACCGGGACGTCTTCTACAATACCGACGGGGCGAGTGATGGATCGATTCTCCATGTATAACGTCATCTTGACCGGTTTAGGATCGCCTAAACCGATCTTCCTACATAATGCAAGTGGTATGATGCTCACACTTGCTCCCAAGTCACATAAAGCGTCGTATGTGACATCTCCCACTTCAATGGGAATGCAAAATGACCCCGGATCCTTCAACTTTGGGGGCATTTTCTCCTTCATAGTCTTGATGAGATCCGAAGAATCCGAACTCATCTTGACCTCTCCGAAATCTTCTAGCTTCCTCTTGTTAGAGAGGAGCTCTTTCAAGAACTTGCCATAAGCCAGCATACCTACAATAGCATCAATGAAGGGTATATTAATATGCAGCTTGCTCATGAGTTCTATGAAGTTACCGAATTGTTTGTCTAGGCGCGCTCGCGCTCTAGATTGAGGGAACGGTAGGGGAGGTTTGTAAGCTGGAGGAGGAACATAGACATCTTCCTTCTCCTTCCCCTTTCCTTTGTCCTTCTCTATGGGGACTTCAACGAACGTAGGCTGCGGATCGGTGGTAGTCACCCCGCTCCTAGTTGTAATCGCCATTACCCTTCCCTTAGGGTTGTCCTCCGTCTTTCCTGGAAGTTTCCCTTGATTTCTAGGGACTTCCTCCGCGTGGTTGAACAATTGGTTTTCCAAAACTTTTTGAGCTTTGTCAACCTTAGAGACTTGATCATCAACCTTGATGAGGCGGTTCTCCAATCCTTGAAGCTTTCCCAAGATTGTTTCCAACATGGGATCGGACTTCTCCTTTCCTGTATTGTTTCCTCCATTAGATGATTGCCCCTGGCTTTTCAAAGGAGTAGAGGAAGAGGAAGGTGGAGTTAGCGAATTAGAATTGGAAGGATAGGAGTTACCGGAATTTTGTTGATTGGAGCGCCAATTGTTGTTGTTTGAACCCCTATTGTTGTTGTTCCGGTTGTTGTTGTTTCCATTCCAATTGTTATTCCGGTTATTGTTCCGGTTATTGTTGTTGCGGTTGGTGTTATCACCGCCATTGTTGTTGCCCAAATAGCCAACATCCTTCTCTTGTTGCTTTGGGAAGTTAGTCTTGATAGTCTCCTTCAACTCTTTGATCTCATTGTTGAGGGAGAAAATTTGATTTTGAGCTTCATGTGTGAGCTTCGCTCCTTGCTCCACACGGTTTCCCTCCACTTTCCGGTGGGAATACTTCTCTATGACTCTTGCTTGCTTTTCAATGAAGTCCCAAGCGTCATCTTCTCTCATGTCCATGAACGTTCCGCATGAGAGGGATTGGAGGTTGAATTGCGTTCCTACATCCAGCCCCTTGTAGTAGATCTCCAGCAAGGCAAGTTTGGATATGCCATGATGAGGGCAATCCAAGAGCAAGTCCTGAAACCTTTCCCAAGATTGAAACAAACTTTCGTTAGGTCTCATGGAAAAAGCATTAATCTTACCTCTAAGTTCCGCCGTTTTGGAGGGCGGAAAGAATTTGGTGAGAAACTCCGCGGAAAGGTCTTCCCACGTGTCTAGTTTTCCATTGGGAAGAGCTTGGTACCAAGATAACGCTTTCCCCTTCAAAGAGAAAAAGAAAGGCTTGAGCTTATAGCTGTTGGTAGTAGCGTTCTTCGGTCTCATCGTCTCCATCATACAGTCAAAGTTTTGCAAGTGTTGGTGTGGAGATTCGGCGCTTGTACCGCCAAATTGGCTTTGGCGAACAAGAGTGATAACTTGAGGGTTAAAGCTAAACCCTTGCACATCTTCAGCATCAAATTTCACACCCAAGCGGCGTGGTTGTTGTGTTGGATCCATCCACTGGCCAAGAGTTCTTGGCTCATTATTCACACGTTCGACTCTCACATTCCTAGGTGGAATGCGGCGATTAGCAGCTCCTTGTGGATGGAAAGGATTCATATTGATCGTGGGATCAATCTCCTCTAACGGTGGCATGGAAGAGTCACTATCATCAGCGGATGAGTGGCTTTTTCTTCTAGACCTTGATCTCCTTCTTGAGGATTTCTTGCTTCCCTTATTCTTAAGGTCGCTCATCTCTATCCTCATTTGGAAGATCATGTCTTGTAGACCGTTAACTTGAGATTGATGACGATCCATCTCATCCTGGCGGAGAGTCTCATTCCATCGGAGTTGAGCTTCCTTCTCCGCCAACTCCGTTTGAAGATCACGTTCGTGTTCTTCAGCCATCTTCTTTTCCTTGCGCTTTTGCCTCAAGGTTTTCTCTAGCTCTTGATCAAGAGGTAAGAGATCTTCGGTGTTCCTAGACCTGCGCATGCACTCAAAGAGATATCAAATAACGAGAGCAAGCTCCCAAGCTTGACAACCGGCTACCGGATTCGGCCTAAACCAAATCCCCGGCAACGGCGCCAAAAACTTGTTTGCCCCTAGAGGTGTGTGCAAATAAGTTTTAAATTTATAAAACTAGAATCAAGCAGCGAACCCGCAGTGTATGGATCGACGTAGTTAAGCAAGAATTCCAGAGTATCGAACACAGGGATTTGGGGGGTTAAATCCAGTTGTAGGTTATCAAGCGAGTAAGTATAAGAGCTTTTCGAATTATTGGGAAAACTACAATCCTAAAGATCCAGGTATCCAGTTGTGGCAATCGATTCAAGATATACTTAATGATGTAAAGACAGAGTTGAGATATGCAAAGGTATACTAATGTAAGGTAATCGTACAGTGAAGTTCCAAAAACCTTATATAACTCACCTACAAGGCACTCTCTATACAGGTTGTTGAGGCTCAATATAGAAAGATTCTAAAGATGAGAATTAGTGTCAAATACCCAAACTTGTAATCCAAGGATCAAGACTAACTTAACCGATCGAGGTTGTGACAGTCACAATCGAGGTAGAGGTTGTTGAGGCTTCACTACCACCTAGAAAAGACAAGTCTAAACTAAGCTAAAGCAAATCTTTAACTTTAGATTAAAGTAAAAGCAGGTTCGTAGACTTAAGGGAAATCACGGTTAGTTCTTGAGGTTCCACGGCCGTGGACTCAAGAACAGACCGTAATTTAGGGTTTGTCGGCGAATCTCTCTAACTCTCAGGGTCTAATCTGTTTGCGATCGATCTATCATCATCTAAGCCACAACTATCAACCCTTCACCTTAGAATTGTTAAGGGTTTTTAGCCAATAACAGTCATGTTGATATCAATTCAAGAATTAAAAGATAAAAAGATGAAAACTTTCAAGAACTTTCAATAATCTTCAATTCAATCTCAAAATCACAAAGAGAACAAGTAATGTCAAAAGATTCAAAGTAAAACAAACAATCACCACCTTAGGAAAGAAGAGAAAACGGGATGTCAATCCGTTTTCCAAATCAAACCTAATCAAGAAGAGAGATCTTCTTGCAAAATCTTCCAAGAACTTCGATCTTCCGCCAATCCGGAGATCTCAACAGCAATCTCCACCAAAAGTGCGAGATTAGAGGAATTGCCAAACACGAACTTCGATCTCCCAAAGAGATGTCAATGCTTCCAAGCAAGCTAAGCGAAGTGTAAGCGTATCTAAGCGGTGATGAATGAGGGTAAGAGGGGGTAAGCGAAGGTGTCGGATTCTTGCTTCGTCCGTCTTTTTATAGTGCAGGGCAAAATGTCGGCCCGGCCCAATCTTTAAAAGATCGTGCCTTCAAAGTGTGGCGAAAAGATTTGCCAAGATCACGGTCGTGGAAGTGTTCCACGACCGTAATTTAGAGCGTGGAAACAAATACGGTTTGCAACATATGTTCCACGGCCGTGTAATCCTCTGGAATGAACATGAATTTCTGACTCCAAATCCACAGTCGTGGAATTGAACGTGGAACGTGATACGGCCGTATTTTAGGGCGTGGTTTAGGGCAAGAACGTGATTCTTCCCTAAACTCGTGCATTCCTCAAGCTAAAACTCAAATTTGCTTCCAAAGAATGTCCTCAATCCATGGACATATAACCTCAACTCTCCTTTGTTCGATTCCGTTCGGAAATAGCTCCAAATCACCTATAATCAACATAGAACTTGTGTAGACATCCATATCGACAATATAGGTAATACTAGCTCACATATGCACAAAGTTCAATCAAAGACTATCAATATGAATCGAATACGTTTAGAAAACGTGCCTAAAATATCACAATATTTCATGCTAACACCGGTCAAGTTAGGTAACTTCTATTTACCAATAGATTTTGTTGTACTTGACATTCCCGCAGATTATCCTGTTCCTATTATTCTCGGGAGGCCATTTCTAGCAACTTCGGATTGCAACGTGGATTGCAAGAACGCCAAGCTGAAATTCAACATTGGTGGCGATGAGGTGGAGTTCGCACTACTTGCAGCCATGAAAGGGGAACAGCTAACTGATGATATCTTGAACATCTACGATGAAGAAGAATCAAGAGAATTGGTGAGCTCTATCCTTATTAACGATCTACTCGAAAGAGTTATTAGCTTCAGATTAACGATCCACTCGATCCGTACACTGCGGGTTCGCTGCTTGATTCTAGTTTTATAAATTTAAAGCTTATTTGCACACACCTCTAGGGGCGAACAAGCTTATTTGCAAAAACTTGTTCGCCCCTAGATGTGTGTGCAAATAAGCTTTAAATTTATAAAACTAGAATCAAGCAGCGAACCCGCAGTGTACGGATCGATATAGTTAAGCAAGAATTCCAGAGTATCGAACACAGGGATTTGGGGGGTTAAATCCAGTTATAGGTTATCAAGCGAGTAAATGTAAGAGCTTTGCAAATTATTGGGAAAACAACAATCCTAAAGATCCAAGTATCCAGCTGTGGCAATCGATTCAAGATATACTTAATGATGTAAAGACAGAGTTGAGATATGCAAAGGTATACTAATGTAAGGTAACCGTACGATGAAGTTCCAAAAACCTTATATAACTCACCTACAAGGCACTCTCTATACAGGTTGTTGAGGCTCAATATAGAAGGATTCTAGAGGCGAGAATTAGTGTCAAATGCCCAAACTTATAATCCAAGGATCAAGACTAACTTAACCGATTGAGGTTGTGACACTCACAATCGAGGTAGAGGTTGTTGAGGCTTCACTACCACCTAGAAAAGACAAGTCTAAACTAAGCTAAAGCAAATCTTTAACTTTAGATTAAAGTAAAAGCAGGTTCGTAGACTTAAGGGAAATCACGGTTAGTTCTTGAGGTTCCACGGCCGTGGACTCAAGAACAGGCCGTAATTTAGGGTTGTCGGCGATATTTCTCTAACTCTCAGGGTCTAATCTGTTAGCGATCGATCTATCATCATCTAGGCCACAACTATCAACCCTTCACCTTAGAATTGTTAAGGGTTTTTAGCCAATAACAGTCATGTTGATATCAATTCAAGAATTAAAAGATAAAAAGATGAAAACTTTCAAGAACTTTCAATAATCTTCAATTCAATCTCAAAGTCACAAAGAGAACAAGCAAGTTCAAAAGATTCACAATAGAACAAGCAATCGTAATCCTAGGAAACAAAAGAAAACGGGATGTCAATCCGTTTTCCAAATCAAACCTAATCAAGAAGAGAGATCTTCTTGCAAAATCTTCCAAGAACTTCGATCTTCCGCAAATCCTGGAGATCTCAACGGCAATCTCCACCAAAAGTGCGAGATTAGAGGAATTCCAAACACGAACTTCGATCTCCCAAAGAGATGTCAATTGCTTCCAAGCAAGCTAAGCGAAGTGTCTTCGTGTCTAAGCGGTGATGAATGAGGGTAAGCGGGGCGTAAGCGAAGGTGTCGGAATCTTGCTTCGTCCGTCTTTTTATAGTGTAGGGCAAAATGTCGGCCCGGCCCAATCTTTAAAAGATCGTGGCTTCAAAGTGTGGCGAAAAGATTCGCCAAGATCACGGTCGTGGAAGTGTTCCACGACCGTAATTTTGAGCGTGGAAACAAATACGGTTTGCAACATATGTTCCACGGCCGTGTAATCCCCTGGAATGAACATGAATTTCTGACTCCAAATCCACGGCCGTAATTCTGAACGTGGTTTGTGATACGGCCGTATTTTAGAGCGTGGTTTAGGGCAAGAACGTGATTCTTCCCTAAACTCGTGCATTCCTCAAGCTAAGACTCCAAATTGCTTCCAAAGAATGTCCTCAATCTATGGACATATCAACTCAACTCTCCTTTGCTCGATTCCGTTCGGAAATAGCTCCAAATCACCTATAATCAACATAGAACTAGTGTAGACATCCATATCGACAATATAGGTAATACTAGCTCACATATGCACAAAGTTCAATCAAAGACTATCAATATGAATCAAATACGTTTAGAAAACGTTCCTAAAATATCACAATATTTCATGCTAACAAATAACCCCATACTTAACACTTGCTTGTCCCTAAGCAAGGTCTTTCAAAAAGCTTTAAACAAGAGTTAGGATGAAATATGTGTACCTTCTTTTGGATGAATGTGACTTCTAAAGAATAGATCATTCTCAAACCTTGCTTCAATCGTTTATCAAACTTTCACACACTTAATCAAAGAGTAAAAGGTAAAGAAAATTCATGAATCAACTCAACTTCTAAACAAGCATTATAACCTTCAAAATTATCAAATTCAATCACAAGAAACTTCAATTTAGATCACCAAGTCATATAACATTCTTATGATCTTAAGGACTTTCAGAGAAAAGGTCTAGAATATGGAAGGGAGGGGAAAACTTTAAGGGAAAGTGGTGCATAAATCCGGGAAAGTGGACAACTACCTTCTTCTTCTTATGTGGGTTTCGCAACACTTCAACTTAGAGCTTCGCTCTCTTCTTTTCATTTTTCGACTTTACTTTTGGAGTTATGGATAGAGGTGCACAAAAACCGAAGCCTAGGAGATCGGCGTTTCTCAAATTTTTCAAGAGATGCCTCAAACCCTTAGCGCACATACCATAATCCGCTAGGAATATCGCTCAATCCGACTTTGGCTAGACACAAACACCCGGCTATGTGAATGGTGCCGAGTTACTCATCGTCATGATTGACTTCCCCAAACCTATAATTTCTTTCTATTCAATTGATTGCAAATAATTGCTCTCATGGCCCTCCCACATCAAATATGCCTTTTTCTTATTCACTTCTCCAAATTCCCGGATAGGTAAAGGAGGCTAATATTTCAATGAGGAGCTAGATGATCAAAGAAAGAAGAAAGAAAGTATTGAATTGCCTTAATCATTTCAATAAGAAGTATAGGAACTTATAACGTGATTTCAACTTCAATTTTCTAGCATGATTTAGGTAACATTTTCACATTATAAAACTTGCAAAAGAGGTAAAATTCATTCATTCAAATTCTTTTCAATTCACAATCCTTTTAAGCATGCAATTGTCATCAAACTCAATTCACAAGTAGTGATTATCATGGAAATCATCTCAATTCATTAGAAGCACAAAATTTTCAAAATTTTTCAAATTTTTATGGGTTTTTCAAGTCACTTTTCATGTAATGCAATAAGGAAACGTGTAACACATAATGAAGATGCAACGATAGTCTCGAATGAAAGCAAACATAGAGAGTAGAGTTATTACAAACTTTTAGTACATCCCACCCCATACTTAGGACGAACATTGTCCCTAATGAAGATGCAACGATAAGCTTGTTGGCAACGGCGCCGTTGGCAACGGCGCCAAAAACTTGTTCGCCCCTAGAGGTGTGTGCAAATAAGCTTTAAATTTATAAAACTAGAATCAAGCAGCGAACCCTTTTACTTGCTTCTAGTTTTATAAATTGAGCCGTTGGCAACGTGTTGCTGTTTTGCCAATATACGGGTTGTTAAATTTATTGTTTTGCTTCTAATCTATAAATTTATAGTTTTATAAATTTAACAACCCGTATAAATTTAACAACCCTTTGGGTATTTGACACTAATTCTCGCCTCTAGAATCCTTCTATATTGAGCCTCAACAACCTGTATAGAGAGTGCCTTGTAGGTGAGTCATATAAGGTTTTTGGAACTTCACCGTACGATTACCTTACATTAGCATACCTTTGCATATCTCAACTATGTCTTTATATCATTTAGTATATCTTGAATCGATTGCCACAATTAGATACCTGGATCTTTAGGGTTGCTGTTTTGCCAATATATTTGCAAAGCTTTACCCTTTTACTTGCTTGACAACTTTACAACTGAATTTGTTCCCCCCAAATCCCTGTGTTCGATACTCTGGAATACTTGCTAATCTACGCCGATCCGTACACTGCGGGTTCGCTTGCTTTTATTCTAGTTTTATACATTTAAAGCTTATTTGCACACCTTTTTGGGCGAACAAGTTTTTGGCGCCGTTGCCGGGGATTTGGTTTAGGCCGAATTCGGTTTTCGGTTGTCGGGCTTGAGAGCTTTTGCTTTTTCTTTTAATCTTTTGGTATGAGTTTTTGAGTTTTCAGATTTTCCAATGGATGGAAGGAGCTTTGCAACGGCGAGGAATGAAATATGGAATCTCAGAGTTGAACTTAACGAATCTTTGGAGCAACATAGCCTTAGGAACAAATCCTTGGAAAGAGAGAGATGGAGAAAGAAAGAGGTAGCTAAATGGAAGGAGAATAGACATTTGCTGGATTATTTTTCATTTTTTTTCAGTGAACAAAATGAAAGGGAGGAAGCTATTAAGAAGGAGCTTGAAATCTGGGAGGAGCTCTATACCGCTTGCGAGGTATATGAACAACCTCTTGAAGATCAACTTGAATCAAAGATCAAGCAATCAATGAAGGATCTCGATGACCTTGAAAGAAAATTGATCCTTGCTGAAATTGCTCGACTGGAGGAAGAAGCGGAACACCTAGACCCAATTGCTAATATTGTGGTCAAGATTGAAGAAGAGTCGATTGTGCTGGATAAAGAGGAAGAAGTGGAGAACCTTGTCCAAATTACCGAAACTGTGGCCAAGGTTGAAGAAGATCCAGCTGAGTTGGGAGATATTTCATATGTGGATCATCATCCCAACATGAAACTTGTCCCAAGCCTTGAAGAACCCTACAAGGTATATTCTCTTACTTCCTTTGAAATTCCTATTAAAATTTCTAATTTTTTTAGGAATGCACCGGAGAGTTGGAGGTCTCTTCCAAAAGAACCTCCTAAGGTGAAGATGAAACCTCCCTTAAAGCTGCTGGAAGTAGATGCTCCTTGGACTACAAGGAGTAAATTTGGCAAGCACTTCAACGCCAATGCCAATAAGTGTTTTTTGTTCAAGTATGGGGTCATTCACATGACGAAGACCATACATCATCCCCAAGCTGGAGATGGGGAAGCTAAGTGGATTCTCGAGAAACTGATTTCTCGATCTAGGAAAGGATGGGATGCAAGGCTGAATTATGTCTCATTAAAGCATAAGAAAGCTAGGAGGATTCCGGTGAGAATCAAACCGTACAAGCTTGTACGTGGGAGATCTTACCACTTGCCGGTGAAATTAGGAATCGGAGATTTCTTGGAAGAGCTCTATGATGGATTTGAAGAGCAATCCAAGATGTTCAAGGTGCATTGAGTCATCTATGGACATAGGTCCAGCTAGCGACGTTAAACCAAGCGCTTCTTGGGAGGCAACCCAAGGTAATGAATCATTTTCCCTTTTCTTTCTTAGATTAGAGTAGTTGTTTTTGCTTGTTTTTCTTCGATACCTTCCGGTATGTTTGTGTTTTTGGATGTAGGGAATAAGGAATGAGCAAGAGAAGATGAGAAAAGCCGAAAAGAATGACAAAACTTGGATTTTTGACGAGCAACAGAAAGTTCCACGGCCAAAGAGGCAAAACCACGGCCGTGGTTTGCTAAATTGGACCGTGGAATGCTTTGTCGAGAGCAACAGAAAGTTCCATGGCCAAAACCACGGCCAAAACCACGGCCGTGGAAATTCCCGACCCGGAAAAAAAAAAAAAAAAAAAATTTTTTTTTTCGGAAAAATTTTCGGCGGAAAGACGTTCCCCTTCTTCGTTCTTTGACAATGATTGGAATATTCAGAATTCCCTATTGAGCTTCTAAAGATTTTCACCATCACCGCCCGATTGATGATTCGCCTTGCCTGATTCGTCATCTTACATTGTGAGTATCCTTTTCCATCTTTTCTTTTCTTCACATTGGGGACAATGTGAGTTTTTTAAGTATGGGGTGGAGGTATTTGCAATACCATTTGCATGTTTTATGTCTTGCATCATATGATTTTGAAATTTTTGAAAAATTTTAAAATTTTTTGTGCCTCTAGAATGGATATGATCTCTATGATGAACATTGTTTTGTGGAATAGCTATGATGATTTTGATATGCTTGAATTGATTTATGACATATGTGGGATTTGAATATTTTGATAGAATTTCATGCATGTTTGATAATTCGCTTTCATTCTAAATCATGTTGAGTGTTGAAGGTTGAAACTGCATATAAGTTCTTACACTTCTTATTGAAATGATTAAGGCACTTCGATTTTCTTTCTTCTTTCTTTGATCATTTAGCCCCTCATTGAAATATTGACCTCTTTTACCTATCCGGGAATTTGGAGGAGTTGAATGAAAAAGGCATGTTTGATGTGGGAGGGCCATGAAAACAATACTTTGCATTCAAAGGAATAGAAAGAAATTATAGGTTTGGGGAAGTCAATCATGATGATGAGTAACTCGGCACCATTCACATAGCCGGGTGTTTGTGTCTTGCCAAAGTCGGATTGAGCGATATTCCTAGCGGATTATGGTATGTGCGCTAAGGGTTTGAGGCATCTCATAAAACTTGAGAAACGCCAATCTCCTAGGCTTCGGTTTTTGTGCACCTCTATCCATAACTCCAAAAGTAAAGTCGAAAAATGAAAAGAAGAGAGCGAAGCTCTAAGTTGAAAGTGCTGCGGAAACCGCAATAGAAAAAGTAGAAGAGTTGGGTTATTCCTTTTCCCGGATTCATGCACCACATCCCTTATAAGTTTCCCTCCTTTCCGCATTCTTGACCTTACTTGAAAGTCCTTAAGATCATTGGAATGTGTTTGGCTTTGTGGTCTAAATTGGATTCCTCATTATTGATTTTGATATATTGCAAGTTATGATGCATGCTATGATTTTCTTACAAAGTATGATTATCCTTTCCATGCTATATTTCCTTTCGACCATATGATGATTATCATTAGTTATGAAGCAACTATTTGAAGGTGATCTATAAATAGAAGAACAACCAAAATATTGTGGTTTTTCTTTATTTTTGCATATTCATAATCCATATCATCTTGTATTTTAAGTTTGAACCTTGCTTGGGGACAAGCAAGAGGCAAGTATGGGGTATTTTGATGACATGAATTATGACCTATTTTTAGGCATGTATTTATATAGATTTTCCCTTTATTTTGCATGCATAGATATACATTCATGGCATTTATGGTTATATTTACCTACTTTGCAAGAATAGAGGTCTACACAGAGTTTTATTGCATTTGTAGGTAATTTGGCGAATTATGGAACAAAAATAGCACATTTAAGGATTAAGCCTTGAAGCGGGACAAAAAGGAGCATAAAAGGAATTTAGGACGCGGCAAAGTATTCTCTGATACCGTCGGACGCGGGCCAAAGTATTTTCTGATACCTTAGGACGCGACCCAAAGTATTCTCTGATACCGTCTGACGCGCCAAAGTATTTTCTGATACCTCATGACGCGGCCCAGAGTGACGCGGCCCAAAGTATTCTCTGATACCATCTGACGCTCCAAAGTATCTTCTGATACCAGCGGATTCGACTTCTTTTCAGCCCAAATATTTAGGGGAGAATTTGACATACTAGGCCTTTTTGAGAATATGATTTAGTAAATGTACCCCAAATTTTTTACCACTTTCATTTAATAGTAGGTAAAAATTATTAACCCTTCTATTTAGAAAGAAAGAATAAATGATGTTTGTTATTTGTCATATAAGTATAAGTTTTAATTTTTAATTACTGATTTTGTTTTTTTTTTATTATTTTTCTTATCTTTTTTTAATTTTCTCTTTTTATTTTCTCATACCGGAATTCTCATACCAGAAATTTCATACCAGAAATTTCATACCAGAAATTTCATACCAGAAATTTCATACCAGAAATTAGATACCAGAAATTAGATACCATAAATTATCATACGAAAATTAGATACCAGAAATTAGATACCAGAAATTAAATACTAGAAATTTCATACCAGAAATTATCATACGAAAATTAGATACCATAAATTATATACCAGAAATTAAATACCAGAAATTTCATACCAAAAATTATCATACGAAAATTAGATACCAGAAACTAGATACCATAATTTATATACCAGAAATTAAATACCATAAATTAGATACCAGAAATTAGATACCATAATTTATATACCAGAAATTAAATACCATAAATTAGATACCATAAATTATATACCATAAATTATATACCATAAATTTGATACCAGAAATTTGACAAGAGCGATGATACTAATATTATGAAACTCCAAATGTATACAAGGAAGTGATTAGCAACTTACTTGATCCCAGTACCTTAAATATCAAACTACAAATGTATACAAGAGCAATGGGACTAAGGTAACTTTGATAAAATTATTATTATTACTAGACTTGAGCACACAAGTCTTTCATACCAGAAAGGTGAATCAACAGTGAAATTAAAATATGTCAAACTCTTCAATTGGTCAAACTCAGCCTCAAAATCATCCATATAAATATGAATAGAAGATGATTTTAATTAGCATTTGAGGATCTGGAAAATGGGAAGCTCTATGCAGAATCTAATACAGCAACTAGCACAAATCCTTCAACATATAGGACAAACACCACAACGACCACAACTATAGCAAAAAAATCTTAAGCCAAAGGTAAGAGCAAATAACAAGAATACATCTTTGCATGTAGATAAGCAAGAGCAAATAACAAGAGCTAAGTGAATAAAAAACGCCCCGAAAAAAGAATCGTTATCCCAAGAAAGCGACCCTGTAAAGGTGAATCTCAAATTGAAGAGTTCATTAAAAAAAAACAAACTCGGACATGGTTAATCATTTTGTGCGGGAGAACCTTCTCCTTGTAAAGAATCTTGATGGCCACATGATATCCAGTGTCGAGATTCTTTGCAAACTTCACCTTTGCAAACGTTCCTTCCCCTAAAGTCCTCCCTAGCTCGTATCTCCCAATTCTAGTCTTACTAAGACTGCCAACACCATTAACGCCACCACCACCGGTTGGCACCCCTCTTGAACCCATGGAATTGATCCTCGACTTTTACCCCTTCTTACCTCTACTCCTTCTACCACTACCTCTTCTTCTTACATGGTTGCCATACTTTGCACTTTCCCACTCTCATCTTCCACGTTTTTTACGGTCGGGAAATGAGATCAAACAGACAATGTGCAATCCAGATGAAAATACATGTACGAAACAAGTTAACGAGAGAAGAAGGACCGGATCAGTAAAATCCGCATCGAAATCCAATCGTTAGCAATTAAAGATGGAAAAGGGGGAAAGGAAACCCTAGAATCAAATGACTCGATCGTTGTAGGATCACCTTTTGCTAGAAAGATCGGGATAATAATGGAGATGCTGAAAAGGAGAGAAATATGATGACAGGGGTTGGATCTGAAACTTGGAGCGGAGACATTGTTGAAAACATGAAAGAAAAAGGTGTTATATAAAGAGGAGTGGGAAAGCGAAGTGATTGTATTGGAGGAGTGATGTGCGGCTGCAGTTGCGGGAAGGGAGAAGTTGAGGGAATGAGGGAGGAGGAGGGTTTGAGTTTGGCATTGACGGTAAAAAAATTAAAAGGGGTACACTTACTTAATAAAAAAATAAAAAAGCCTACTTACTATTATTATTTTTCAAAAAAGCCTACTAACCAAAAAAGCCCAATATTTAGGGTTTTATCTTTAAACCCTAGGTTTATCCCTATATAAATCGAAGAGCCTTCAACATTGAAAGGGAGTCAAAAACCTTCAAAGAGAGCCAATTTCTCCAAAGGGAGACTAGAGGGAGTTAATTTCTCCAAAGGGAGATTTAGGGAGAGTCAATTTCTCCGGAGGACGGTGACAGCCCCGGACTTGGAGTTAAATTCTCCAAAGGATACTTAGAGAGGCAGACTTGGAGGTCTTGCTATTTGGAGGGAAGATTTGGGGAAGGACGCACTTCCCTTTTTGCGAAGTTGGAATATTTTAGGGTTTCATTTGAAGGCGGATTGACATCCCGTTCTTCTTTGTTCCTTGAGATTTGTGAGAGATTCTTATTCTATCCTACATCTATTGAACGCAAGTTACGTTTGAGTTTTATTGACATTGGTTTTGTGTTTGTTATTGAGATTTCAAGGTTTTACCTTTTCTCCCTTTCATATTTAATTATTGATATCATAATGATGATTATTGGCTAAAACCCTTTAGCAATTCTAAGGTGAAGGGTTGATAGTTGTGGCTTAGATAATGATAGATCGATTGTAAATTGATTGGACCCTGAGAGTTAGAGAAATATCGTCGACACCCTAAATCACGGCCTGTTCTTAGGTTTCCACGGCCGTGATTCTCAAGAACTACCCGTGATTTACTTCAGTTTACGAACCTTGCTTTTACTTTAATCCAAAGTTAAAGATTTGCTTTAACTTAGTTTAGACTTGTCTTTTCTAGGTGTAGTGAAGCCTCAACAACCTCTACCTCGATTATGAGTGTCACAACCTTAATCGGTTAAGTTAGTTTTGACCTTTGGATTACAAGTTTGGATATTTGACATTAATTCTTGCCTTTAGAATCTTTCTATATTGAAGCCTCAACAACCTGTATAGAGAGTTTCTTATAGGTGAGTCATATAAGGTTTTTGGAACTTCACCGTACGATTACCTTACATTAGCATACCTTTGCATATCTCAACTCTGTCTTTATATCATTTAGTATATCTTGAATCGATTGCCACAATTAGATACCTGGATCTTTAGGGTTGTTTTGCCAATATATTTGCAAAGCTTTACCCTTTTACTTGCTTGACAACTTTACAACTGAATTTGTTCCCCCCAAATCCCTGTGTTCGATACTCTGGAATACTTGCTAATCTACGCCGATCCGTACACTGCGGGTTCGCTTGCTTTTATTCTAGTTTTATAAATTTAAAGCTTATTTGCACACCTTTTTGGGCGAACAGTCAACGCCTCTGCGCCTCGACCGAGGTCGATGGCAAGACGATTCCAACTAAGACTTCCGAAAGTCCAGTTTCTAGATCTACTCCACTGGAAGGAGGAAGCAAGGATCCCCCTCAGAAAGCACCCCCAGTTGTGGAGCTTAAACAACTCCCAAATCACTTGAGGTATGTCTTTCTTGGCCCGGATTCCACTTACCCCGTTATTGTTAGTGCTTCCCTTTCCGAAACTGAATTGTCTAAACTCATGCATGTCCTGAGAAAGTATCAAAAGGCTTTGGGTTACACTATTGATGATCTTATTGGCATTAAGCCTTCTTTCTACATGCATAGAATTCTAATGGAGGATGATCATAAGACTTCACGGGAACCTCAAAGACGGTTAAATCCGATTATGAAAGAGGTTGTGAAGAAGGAAATCCTTAAGTTGTTGGATGCAGGTATTATTTATCCTATCTCGGACAGCAAGTGGGTTAGCCCGGTGCATGTAGTTCCGAAGAAAGGAGGGATGACCGTTGTGACGAACAAGAACAACGAGTTGATCCCAACCAGGACCGTTACGGGCTGGAGGGTTTGCATCGATTATAGGAAGCTGAATACGGCCACACGGAAGGACCATTTTCCACTTCCCTTCATTGATCAAATGCTCGAGCGGTTGGCCCAGCATTCACACTTTTGCTACTTAGACGGTTATAGTGGATTCTTCCAGATTCCTATCCATCCGGATGATCAGGAGAAGACCACTTTCACTTGTCCATGGGGGACATTTGCTTATAGGAGGATGCCATTTGGATTGTGCAATGCACCCGTTACCTTCCAGCGATGCATGATGGCTATCTTTTCCGAGTACATAGAGGAGATCATGGAGGTATTTATGGATGATTTTTCTGTATATGGTTCCTCTTTTGATGATTGCTTATCTAACCTTTCGCTAGTGCTTAAAAGATGTGAAGACACTAATCTCGTCTTGAATTGGGAAAAGTGTCATTTTATGGTTAGTGAAGGCATTGTGCTAGGACACCTCGTTTCTAATCGAGGCATTGAGGTCGATCGCGCTAAGATCGAGACTATTGAGAAACTCCCTCCCCCTTGTTCTGTTAAAGGTGTGAGGAGTTTTTTCGGGCATGCAGGTTTCTACAGGAGATTCATCAAGGACTTCTCTAAGATTTCTAAACCTCTAACTAACCTCTTGAATAAAGATGTTGTTTTTGAGTTTTCGTAGGAGTGTCTTGATGCTTTTTACGGAATTAAGGAAGCGTTGATCTCCGCTCCCATTATCCAACCTCCGGATTGGACCTTGCCCTTTGAGATCATGTGCGATGCTAGTGATGTAGCCGTAGGAGCGGTGCTTGGACGGAAGAAGGATGGACGGACCACCGCCATTTACTATGCTAGCAAGACGCTAGATGTAGCACAACGCAACTACGCTACCACCGAGAAGGAATTATTGGCGGTTGTATATGCTTTCGAGAAATTTTGTTCCTATTTAGTTGGGGCGAAAGTCATTGTCTACACCGACCATGCAGCCATTCGTTACTTGTTGGCTAAGAAAGATGCCAAGCTACGCCTTATTCGATGGATTCTCTTGCTTCAAGAATTTGATCTAGAGATCCGCGATAAGAAGGGATCCGAGAATTCTGTTGCGGATCACCTCAGCCGGCTACCTGCATCTTCACGTGAGAAGGACGACCCGCCCATAGACGATTCATTCCCCGATGAGCACTTACACTTGTTGGAGCGTTTGATAGATTTACTTACTTCACCCCACGATGGAGGTGAAGTATGGGGTGAGGGAACCTCCCATCACGTATGAGAGACGCATCATGGTCCAGCTAGCGACCTTAAACCAAGCGCTTCTTGGGAGGCAACCCAAGGTATTGCTTTCTTTTCCCTTCTTCTAGTCTAGCTTAGATAGTTTTTGCTTTTGTTTTGCATTGTTTTGTTTTTGGCGTCCTAGACAGTTATCAGGAGACATCTAAGGAAGGAGCATAACTGGAAGGACAGAAGATCCAGAATTTGAGAAGACGAAGTTTGACTGAGGCATCTCGGTTGCTTTCAGAGCACCTCGACCGAGATAATTCTTGAGCAACCGAGGCGACTAGGGTTTTATGAAGAACCACCTCGGTCCGTACCACCTCGGTCCAGTCGAGACCATCTCGACCGAGGTGACAGCAGTTCCAGAAAAGGGTATAAAAGGGGCGAAGATTTCTCTCTCCTCACTTTACTCTTCTTCCTCGACCGCGGCGACAGTTTCACCTCGCCTCCTTCGATTCTTGCTCGTTTTCGACGATTTCTGTCTCCAAACTGCGATTGAGACTCAGAGGATCCCAGTGCAACATCGATCTGTAAGAGAATCGAACCGATTCGGCCGAACGAGGTAAAAATAGAACCGAAACACTACCTCGCTTTTTCGCTTCGATTTGGGCTTTGGTTGCCCTTGCATTTGTTGAGGAAAGGCTTAAGTACCCCATAGGAAGCAATTGTAGTGATTTTGGGGGAAAAGAACTGAATTTTCAGAAGGAATTAGAACCCAGTTTTCCGCCTCGGTCCAGTCGAGCTGTGCCTCGGCCGAGGTGATTCTTGAGTGTTGTCAGTTGACCGAGGTGACCTGACAGTGACTGAATTGAAAATGAGTTCTAACCGACGTCTTGCCCTCAGAGATAGATCCTCACCTCCCCCTTCTTCCTCTTCTTCCCGACCATATCGACCGGTGATCCATGAGCGACACCAGGTCGATTACGACCGTATTTCTGGCCGTCCAGTGATTGCACCACGCTTCCTGGACGTGTCTGCTTTTGATTGCCTCCAGGTAGACGGAGACCTTAGGAGGATGATTTCTATAGTAGGGCTGGATCAGTTTACTGAGATCCGAGCCCCAGCCTATTTGGAGCCCACCTTAGAGTTCGTTAGCTCCTTCACCTACCTCCCCACAAAGCGATCTGTGAAGTACCGGTTGATGAACCGGAACTTCATAGTGCCACTAGAGTACTGGAGAGATATTTTTGGCTTTCCTGAGCCCACCGTTGTTGACTTCCCGTCCCGTTCTGTAGCTAGGGATTTTTGGGGGCAGATTGCCCATATTGTTGAGCATGCAGATAGATGGCGCCCTGGAGATTCCAGGGAGAGGGTCATCTTCCATTTAGCCTTTAGGTTAGCCCACCGGATCTTCATTGAGACACTTCTGGCGCGTACTGAGACGCCCCAGAAGATCCGACAGGGAGAGCTTTTCAGTTTGTACTGCATGGTTACTGGGGGTATCCCGGACTTTGGCTTGATGCTGGCAGAGGATCTGCACAGGATCAAGGCCAAGGCGAAGGGAGATATCTGCTGCGGAGGGCTTGTCACCCATATAGCTAGCTATCAGGACATGGATCTCAGTGCTTGCACGATGGTGGCGGCTGCCAAGCCGCTTGGGCTGCAGGAGATGATCACTCGGCGGATTCTGGTTCCCCGAGGTCTGACTACACCGTACGTGGCTATGCCGTGGGAGCTGACTGCGCCACAGGGGATCAGGTGGTCTGCCTAGTTTACTGTTTATGACCCTCACTATTGGCAGACCGCTTGGGCTCCACTGATGGAGGATTACAGAGAGGCAGTAGCTGCCCCAGCTGAGGAGGAGGCAGATGATGAGGAGACAGTTGATGAGAGAGAGGGTGGAGTCCCGATGGATATAGGGACAGATACTGCAGGGACGAGCGCACCGGTTATTGATCTGGATGATGATGATGATACTGAGCCGGCACCTGCTGCATCACCTGCTAGACCTGCTAGGCATAGGACACGCCGTCATAGAGATCCAGAGGCTCATCGTCGGATCGATGATCTGACGGATCAGATGATAGACTCTTATGCTGCCCTTACTGTGGACATCCATGAGAGATTTGCTACCCAGCACCGACAGATTTACAACTGGACTCATCAGATGCTCGAGGGACAGCACTATCAGCGCAGGATGATGGAGATCCAGTTCCAGCAGGCTATGGGTTATCCATTTGACCCGTCTCAGTATCCGTACGTGCCACCACCACCACCGGATCAGGATTATTGAGAGCTGCATGATTTTTCTTTTCTTATTTTATGCAGTTCAGCTTATTATCCGGTGAGTACTTTTATCCTTTAGAATTATTTTGACCCACTGGGATAGTGTGTCCTAAGTATGGGGTGTTTATTTGATGTATTTGACAGTTATTTGATGTATGACTCTAGTTGACCGGATATTTATCTATATTTATGCTTCACTTTTGCATCTATGTGTTTATCTGGAACTACATGCATACTTACAGGTTATTTGATTGAGAAAAACGTCGAAACTGAAATAAAAATGGTTTAAAAAAAAAATTTTTTTTTGGACCTCGACCGGGGCAGTTCTAGCCGAACGAGGCGTTTCACCTCGGTTGACCTAAGAACACCTCGACCGAGGTGGGTTACCTGAGAGTTTTCGAAACGATTTTTGTGCTTCTTATCTGGATATGATCTCAGTGAAGACTTTGCTTACTGACTGGTTTTGAAATCCTTATGTGTTTGAAAGGTTTTATAATATGTTTAAGTTGCTAAATGCTTTGTTTGAAATTATTGGCATGTTTAATACTTTGTTTTTATCCAAATTATGTTGAATTTGAAGGTTGACACCGCAAGGTAAGTTCTCTCACTTTCTTCTTGGAAAGACCAAGGCAATTCATTCTTCTCTCTTCTTCTTCTTGATCATGCTTAGCCCCTCATATACATTTTGCCTCCCTTTACCTATCCGGGAATTTGGAAGCAAGCGAAGTGGTGAAAGCAAGTGAAGTAAAGTTGAGAAGTTGGCTGGAAGTGAAAGTGTTAGAAAGTAATCTTAGGTTTGGGGAAGTCAATCATGAAGATGAGTAACTCGGCACCATTCACATAGCCGGGTGTTTGTGTCTTGCCAAAGTTGGATTGAGCGATATTCTTAACGGGTCATGGTATGTGAATCAAGGGTTTGATGCATCTCAAGAAATTGATGATTGCTGATCTCCTAGGCTTCGGTTATTGTGCACCTCTGTCCATGCATCCCAAAAAGTAAAGTAAAAGAAAAAGTGTGAAATAAGCAAAGCTTATTGGTGGAAGATGTTGAAAGTCAAAGTGAAAGTGAAGTATATCCTTTTCCCGGATTCTAGCACCACATTACCTTACATACATCCCTACCCTACACGTTTCTTGACCTTTCTTTTGGGAAGCCCTTGAGACCTCGAGCTTGTTGATTGACTTAGCGGTTTAAACTGGATTATGCATGATTAATTTCGATAATTATGACTTATTATGCATTCTATGATTTTATGCAAAGATGAACAACTTTCTTATATTTATAAAATGTTTTGATCATATTTGATTTTAAATTCCATGAAGTATTCTCTTAGAGTGATCTATGATTGTAGCACACCATAAAAATGTTTTGAAAGACTTTCCATTGATTTTATTGACTTATAATCCATTATATCTTGTCTTCTATATGCGGAACTTGCTTGGGGACAAGCAAGGGCTAAGTATGGGGTATTTTGATAGAATGAATTATAGTCTATATTTTAGGGTTTGTTTGGACGTTTTATCTTCAATAATCTGCATGTTTGTACGTATATTATGTGATTATATTACCATTTCATCTACCTTTGCGGGAATCGAGGTCTACACCTAGTTTTGTTGTAATCGTAGGTAAAATGGCACGTTTTGCATCTAAAAGGAGCAAAAGGAGCTATGGAGTCATTGGAGCTACATCCAGGAACATATGGAACCATCCAGGAAGCATAGCCATGGATTAAAGATTCACTTTGGACCAGATATGAGAGATTTCACATTCAGTTGTGACTCACCTCGGTTGACCATAGATTCACCTCGACCGAGGTGATCCAGAGAAGTCGACTCGACCGAGGCGAACACCTGGGACGCGGCGAGAATATTTTATTCTTGGCTGAGATCTTTTATTTTTGGAAAGAGATCTTATATTTTTGGGCTTGGCTCCTGGAAGGAAGAAGATATTATAGATCTTATATTTTACCTATTTTTATGGGAAGAGATCTTTCTAAGATATCTTATCTTTGGAGAGTAATTTTCCTATAAAAAGGGTTGAATTTCCACAAATCCAAGATCATACTATACCACCGATCAGGGTTTATACACCGCTGCAGCCATACTCCAGTTGGGAGATTTGAAGAACCTTTTTGAAGGTTGAAGGAAAAATTGAAGTCTATAACTTTTATAGCTTTTTGAAGGGTTTTTGTAAGATTGTCTTAGATTCCCTTCCTTGTTGTCTTGCCTTGTTGGATTTCTATCCAAGGAACGCTTTTGTTGTGATATTTGATTCAGTTATTGAAGTCTTTTCATTAAATTCTTCTTGTTCAAATATTCACTTTCTTCCCATATACTTGATTAATACTTCATGATGATGAGTGGCTAATTTCCTTGTGTGATTCTAGGGTGATTGGCTGAAGGTTGTGGGAAAAACAATGATAGAATGATCTTAATCACAGTAGGACCCTAAAAGTTCGAGTCTTTAACCTTAACCCTAAGCATCTCACTCAGTCGATGAACATCTCGGCCGGGGTGGAATTTGGCTGACCGAGGTGACTTATCTGATCCGAAACTGAGAGTTAAGTGTTAGAGTTTGTCAAATCCTATCCTTATTACATCTTTCCTGGTTCAATTCAAGCTTAGGATGAGACTTACCCGGTGATTCCTTTGTTTGTGTACCAACGATCATAAGTGTAGGTAATAAAGGTTTATCCTTTATTGGGGTTTGAGTGTACTTTCATCCCAACTTTGTGAGTTAGCCTGAGACTTACCCGGTAAAGGTTGATTCTATTCCCTTAGATGGTGTGTTAGTTTGAGGATATAGTTCTTTATCTTAATTCCTTGAGACTTACCCGGTAATAGGAGTTACGGTTTGGGATTAATGAGTAGTGAGACTTACCCGGTGATCTATTCCACTTTAGTAACACCTTCCCTACGCAAAAACCTCAGCTTTGTCCGCTTATCTTTAGATCTTGAGTTGGAACCACAACTAGATGCTTTAATCCCTAGAATCGCATATTTCCTTTATTGACTTCTTATTCATCTTTGATTGTTTTAATTGCTCTTGTGGTTAGTATTTACATAAGCATACCGTAATTGGACTTTGTTTCACTAAGTCCCTGTGATCGACCCTTGGAATTCCTTGCTTTTTACTACGATTGGCCCGTACACTGCGGGTTCGCATCCTTGTTTTAAGCTTACGTCTAGGGTTATAAATTTAAAGCTTGCACACACCGTTTGGAGCGAACAGTGTCTTTACTGTCTTTCTGATATCTAGAATGTTAGCTAACGGTTTATACCGATGTTGTAGATGTTGTGCAAGTTAGAGATGCTGTTGAGTGATCCGGATGGTATGGTCAACCGGGGTTCCGTACATTATAAGACGGTATCAGGTTTTATATTTTTGTTGTTGTCTTTCCCTTTTGTTTTGAACTCGGTTGCGAGTCCTTTGCGTTTCTGTTGTTATACCTTATGGTTTTTATATAAGTTTTGGTTTTCATGTATTTGTGCCTTGTTGTAAGATCCGATGTTATTGTTGTTACTCTGGGGCCGGGACCCATTGTGAGGTCCTAGCCCGTAACACTTCGAGTTTCCAGAACTTGGGGCGTTACATTCATCAATCATAATTTGAAGCTGTAGTTTACTTACAAAATTTTTAAAAAACCAAATAAACCGCGGTTTTAAAACTGTGGTTTATGAAAAAAAATTCAAAGAAATTTGTAGTCATAAAACAGGGTTTCTTCATACAAACTCTTTGTTTTACTATGCGGGTCTTCCTCGAAACTGAAAACTTCCTATTTTCGTAAAAATTCTTGTTTTGTGCCTAGTCTTATAATTTATTCATTTTTATTATTATTTTAGAATAAAAATTCCATTTATTGTCTTCTTCGTCACTAAGTTAACATTGAAAATTCACCATAACTGTGAGTAGAGATTCAAGTTTATTATGTAATACCGTCGGGTTAAAAACCGTGTCCCATAATGTAAAGTAAGTACACAATACTGATTGTACTTTTATTATCTTTGCGTAATAGGAGACGGTTTGGGATATAGAATCACTCGACCACTCGAGAAAATCGTACAATTAACATGAGATTAGGACAATGATAGCTTTCGTAACACAATGTGAGCGCCAAATTGAGGTTGAAGGGCTATTGTTGACAATGGGGCGTGAGTATAATACGGTGAAAGCTCAAATGAGAAGTGTTGCAAAACTATTGCCAACACCAACTTAGCTTGTAGTAAGGCAAAGCTTTGTCCAATGCATATTCTTGGCCCCCAACCAAACGGGAAGAATGCATTGTTTCCTTTTGTTGCCTTGACAATCCCTTCAGAAAACCTCTCGGGTTTAAAATCCAATGCGTCATTACCCCAAAGTTCAGGATCTTGATGAACAAGTATTACCGGAACATTGAGCATAACATCTTCCGGAAGACAAAGGTCCCCAAGCTTGACTTCGTGTTTGGTCCTACGGCTAATTGCGGCTATGGGTGGGTATAATCTCAAAACCTCGTAGAATATCATAGTCACCTGATAACAAGTAGATGTTATCATATAAGTCCATTCCATCGAGCTTCATTCTAAAAGAAACCGTAAAACAACAAACAATCGACAACTTACTTTCTTAAGTTGGTTCAATCCATCAAAGTCTGGTTTATTTTTTCCGAATGCATTCAAGACCTCTTCTCGTGCTTGTTTTTGCCAGTCTTGATGCTTGCTTAACATAATAAGTGTCCATACAAGCAAGGCAGAAGTTGTCTCTTGGCCAGCAAAGTAGAACAATTTACACTCATCAATCAATTCTCCCTTTGTCAAACCAACAGATTGCTTCTTGTGATCGTTGTCCGAATCAAATGCATTCTCCATTAACATTCCAAGCAAGTCATCATTTGCTACTTCCATTGCCTTCTCCCTCTTCTCGATAATACCCATCAACAAACTCTCAATTTCGTCATTAATTCTTTTCATTCTCTTCATCTTCCCTTGCAAGAACCTACGCATCAACATCAAAATATGAATTCACTGACATAAGCACAATATTGTGCAGAGTTTTGAGATTATACACAACCGTCCATGTAATTAGGTAAGCACAATTTTTGGTTTAAATATATCTTATATAAATGTTCATCCCTAAATTATTTTGTTTTGAACAAAAGGTCGATATGCATAAATATTTTTCTTATTTGAGTAGTCGAAGTTGATTAGTTAACGGCCAATCATAACCGGTCAATGATGACCGTCAACGTTGACCGTTAACATTATGTATGGGTGAAATTTAGCTTATTTTACCCGCAGAGATTTATTTCTATCTTCTAACCTAAGGGCTATTCTTATATGAGACTAGTATGTATTTTATGTATGTACGCGTGTGTATATATATATACCTCAATCCCGGTATGTAAGGTGCTTGTGATATTTTGACAGTAAGTTCAGCTTGTTCCACGAGAAGCTTGAATATCTTCCTGCCTTCTTCAAAACTACTACCAAACGCAGCTCTCGAGATGACATCGGCTGATAGTTTGGCAAAATATGGCCAAACATCAAGTTCAATCGACCCCATTTCGTGTGGCATCGTCTCCCATGTGTTCATCATCTCAACGCAACTCGAGTAGAACGCGGGTAGCATAAGCTAAGAATCAAATTTAAAAACCGAATGAGCGGAGATGAAGGGCTATAGTGCATTTTAGGTTTCATATGATTGCAACTCTATAAACGTAAATGAAAGGTAAATGAATCTAGTCCACTTACAAGTCAATGTTCATTTATAAATTAATACTTAGGGTGAATGTTTTCTCATTTAATCATACTTCATATATTCAAAATCATGTAAAATATTCTCAAACATCAATAAATATATGAAGTAGATTCATTTTTATCAAGGTTCATTTGTTTTTGGTACAACCAAATGAGAGGTTAATGAAAAAGGAGAGAAATTGAAGGCGAACCTTTAATTTTTCGATATGGAAAGTTGGACTAAGCATCTTTCTATGCTTGCTCCATTTTTCACCATCGTACATGGCTAATCCCGGGGCCAACATATTGTTGACCGGGTTCAGTATCGACTTTCCGAAGTCAATCATCTTTGTAAAAACTTCTTTTATCAACTCCGGTCGTGTTATATACACCATTGGTGTAGGACCCATCCAAACAAAAGAGTTTTTCCCTTCATCAAAGTTCACTTATCAACAGATGATAAAACAACCATCTTTACTATCGATTTTCAACAGATGAATTTTTCCTTTCATCAAACTTCTCTTATCAACCATGATGAAAACAATCATATCGTTTGTTGCTCTTAGCTACATTGATTTTCTTGAATAATCATGAGATGAATATTGAAGAATAGCACTTTAGAACTTTATATTAGTCGACCTACTTGTGATCGGCTCGTCCTGGTGATTATGAACAAAACGAGTTTAAAGTTGGACCAATGATGAAAACAATCATATCGTTTTGTTTATAAACCCTTATAAACAATCATATCGTTTTGTTTATAAACGTCCTGGTGATTTTGATACTTAAGTAACAATTTCCATAGATATAACATTTAATTAACCACCTTAACCCATATTTTGTTTAAATTTCATCACACACCTCTTTTTTAATTATTGTGGATTGTATGAACACTAGAATGTAAGGAGTAACTTTTCTTTTTTACAAATTTAGCATGTTTGATATAACTTCTATTAAACATTTACAAATCTAGTACTTATAATACACATCAATTATGGATCATTATATATATAAAAAAAAGGGCTAGAATATTTTTGACGTTTGAGTAACGTCAGTGTCATATTTATAAATCTGACGTCGTGTGACTAGCTATTTCGAATATTATTGACGTTTGCATCTACTTATCCAAACATATCCCTAATTGAAATTAGGGTTGCATCGAAACAAGAAAATGTGAACTGAATTTAGGTTACTCACTGTGGAGGAGGAGTGAAGGCTGGAGTTCAGGTATGACACGTGGCAATATGTTATTAGTGAATGAGATAGGCTTGGAACGGGCTTGCTCCCGCAGTTTCGAGAAATCATTCATGTCACCGTAAAATATCCTATAAGGGTTTCCAGAGAGCCCTTGTTTTCTAAGACACCTTTCCAACGCCTTGGGCTTCAGCCACACCCAATGAATTGCTATCCAACACACCCACGCCACTAACATTGCCACCACAGCCGCTGCCACCGGTAAGAGCTCCGGCAACACTAGTAAAAAAGAGCTCATTCCGGTGATTTAAACCAGCTGGATGGTGATGAGTTGTTTTTCAATGGAGATAGGATGAGGGTAATCTTCAACAAACATTGATATATATATATAACGTTCAACTCGCACTGTCTACGATGGCATAACTCATTAATAGTAATGAGGAAAATAAATTAAATTTGGAATCAATTTTATTGTTGAATTAGGCATATATGCATGATATGGTGGGATGTGATATTTAAGAATCAAATCATGTTTAAATAAGAGTGAAAAATTGATCACCAAAGATGTTGAATATAAGAATAAAACAAAAGTTGAGGATGAAAAACACGTGAACATTAAATATTAAGAATTAAGAATTAGGGTTTGTTTGGTTGTGCCTTTTTTTACTTATTAGTAAGAGAAAAATAGTCGAATTTAAAAGGAATATTTTTTAGAAGATTGGTCTAATAAGACTTATTTCGTATCAAAGATATAAAGTACGTCCCTGAATTTTTTGGCTATTAAAAAAAATAATCGGATTTAAGGGGTAATATATGGATATTTTAAGGGTACATATGTAATTTAAATGGCCAAAAAAACTGCCAAAAAAAACTGCCAAAAAAAACATGGTTGGTCCGGATATAATGCGAGAGACCTCAACGAAACCCCTAAACTAAGCCTTTTTTCAATCATGACGCTCATCCCCTTGCTAGATCACTCTTTCGATCATAACGCACTCGATTCTAAACCAAATCCAAATTCATTTGTTGATTCTTCACACCTACAACAACCATTTCCATATCTCTCGTTAATCTAGACAAACTCTTTTAAGCGAGATTAGATTCTTCACCCTTACAAATCTCGAATCATGATTTTGTGCCGACGGCCTTTGATCTTGGAGGAGTTTTCGGTATCTTAGCTTTCAAATCTCTACCGCCTACAATCAAGATCGACTGGTTCGATTCTCCAGCGCGAGCTGCTTCATTAACCAAATAGTCGAAGAGCAAGGGATCTACAAGTGCGGCCTTAATAGTGATAATATCGATACATCTTTGAACGGTCCCCAGATATTTTGCTATGTGCATCAAATTCTCACACGATTTGAGCGCGCTTATTGAATCCTTGAGGCACCGAAAGACGGATCGGAAGAGAAATCTCTTTGTACGGGAGATGAGGTTGTCCTCAAAGTACTCCTCGATCATCTCAAGCACCTCCCCGGTGTTGTGGAGAGGGGCGGCATTTGCGGTGTAAAGGTCGATTTTAACTCCGTAGCAAAACTTCACGGCTACCTCAAACATCTTGATTCGCCACGGAACTCGGGCAACATAATGTGGCGGTTGTTCACCTCGATTTCGGACACAACGACGATTTTAAAAGTTTCGAAAGTATAGTTATAGAAACAAAAATACACAAAGCAATTACACAAAGCATTTTCGTTTATAAATCTATAGTAATTACACAAGTTATTTTAAAAGTCTAATTATATAATCATTAGTTACACAAATCAACAACTATACATAGTAGTTGTGAAAGTTTCGAAAATCTAGTTACATAAGCAACAAATACAGAAAGCAGTTACACAAAGTTATTCGTTTAAAATTGTTTATTAATATTAGGTTTTAAGTATAACTTTATAAAACTTACAACGAAATACCACAAAGTTCAATAATTGCAGCTAGTAAAAGGCTTGTATGTCATGTTCAATAGCCTGGACTATAATATTTGTATTATTAAGATTGGGCTTGACTTGTGCAAGGGGTCACTTATCCAATATTTTTAGATTTCAATTGGTCCCATATTTTTGGTACATTTTTTAATTACAGATTTGTAGATCAGGTTAGTGTTTTATAACAAATCGAACTTCCTTCTTTTACAAATCGAACCATTATGTCCTTTCTTCTCTATTCTTCCTCTTAATTATGTGGTCGCCAATCTTTCTTATTTGTTCTTCCTCTTTCTTTTGCGGTTGCCGGGTGCCGGTGATCGTAGAGAAGTAGGGTGGTCATAGAGAAGGATGTTGTAATACTAGAAAAAATCAATAATATTAAAGGGCTAGTTAATAATATTAAATGTTAATGATTAATTATATTTAGTAGTGTTATCATATTTTTTTTGGTGGGAAGGAGAGTCAGTGGTCTCCGACGCATCTAGTCGCGCTTATTATAAATGAAAAGAGGGTAAGTAGTACGCAAGCCGGGGAGTGGTGTCATCATATTATATACAGCTGGGAGTTACAATCATGAAGTATAACCATATTTTAGTCCCATATCTTCCTTATTTTTGCTGCTTTGCCAAACGCTCTCGTTCCGCATCCCCTTCGTCCCTTCCTCTTTGATAGCGTTCGGTTCGAGTTTTCGGTTGCGTGATTTTTACATGTACAGAGAATATGATACTTTTCATATTACTGGAATCAATTCCAATTAATAAGCATCATGGAGTGTTCATGAGTGGATAATTAAGAGAATGGCTATAACAAAGTTTACTGTGAGCATATAATTAAATTAAGAAGTGATATGGCTAACTAAGAGATGAAATGTATCGATACAAGAGGGTGTTTACGTCGTCGGTGTAACACAGGGAGAGTGTAGGTGAGCTAGATATATAATTCAATCAGGAGAATTATTAGTTAGTCACGGAGAAAGCATGTAATTTTGATTAGTATAAAGGGTACATATCAATTGGCATGGGTCGATCGGTTTATTAAATGATCTCCGAGTATACTATTAGATGTTGATTATGTTATTGGTATATTTTAGGTGTTTAGTCGATTTGGGTACCTTCGAAAGCTCTTCTTTGCGCTGGAGTGGTTTATCCTCTTCGGATCGATGTATAACCGACGTGCATGCATAAGGAAGACTCTCCCGTCCCCATCTAATGAGTATGTGGACCCAGCTAACCATCCGCTCCGAATCTCTCTACAACTTCTCATAGCTACAAGTCATCTAACAACACGGATAAACCGTTAGCTAACTAATCATATATAAGAAGAACATAAAAGCACAAACACACATAAAACAAGAAATAAACACACAACATGTTGGGAAAAACTCCGTTGCGTTCCCGACTAACTCCGAGTATATAAGCGGGTATTTTGTTGCGCACTCACACGTACAACCTCACTCGTGTATATAAGCCTTTGTGATCGAATACTCTCTTATTTCATTACAACAATACATCACATGTATTTATATGCAAGCATGTCGGTTAAAGAAAGCTAGAGTAACCGACATTCACCAATTACAAATTGGATAAGTATCAATTAGTACTAGACTAATCTAGATTATTCTATTAATCATGATTCTTAAGTCTTACTTTTCTTCAACATTCTAGACACTTCTTGACATTTTCATTCTCAGCTTTTTAACATATAAATTATACCAACAATTCCTGCCTTAATTTATATTTTAAATGTCTCCACCGAATTTGAAAACGTTACCTTCGTTTGCTTCTTAGCTCCGGCGCCACCACCTCTTTCTTACACCGTTCTTCCATCTAAGAAGCAAATATTCTTGAATTAATTAGGGAAATAGGACCCCTTGAAATTCTCTTTTGCAAACTAGGTCTCTATACAAAAGGAAGAAAAAATAGGTATGGAAACTAAAAAATAGGGTAATAATTTCTCTAATTGAAATGATGGTGATTAGATGTTTACTTTTGATTTAAGTATCTTTTTTACATGGATTGGTTTTGTAGTATATTTCTTGGGTATGGTTTTGGGTATGATTGTGAAAATAGAGGCAATATATTTCTTGACAAATTTATTTTTGGGTATGATTATGACATTATTTGGGTAAACGGGTTTTTGGGTATGCTTTTATATGTGTATTGGCTTTGTAGTATATTTCTTATTATAAAGTATATTTTTAAAGTGATATCGTGGGTATGTTTTATGGTTACCCAAACTGTGTTATAATGATCAAATTCAAGCGAATTTTTGGGTAATGATCAAATGTCATTTGATATTGATGTTTGTGTATAATATCGAGTTTTGAAAATTTTGGGTATGACAAATTTAAATTGGGTATGGTTTTTGTATTAAGTGATATTTAAATTGAGTATAAATATAAAATATTATCCAATTTATGGATATGATTTTATTTTGATATTTGATTTTTTGGGTATGTTGTTTTCGAGTATGTTTATGTACTTTTACAAATTTATTTTTGGGTATGATTGTGACATTATTTGGGTAAGCGGATTTTTGGGTAATAGGTGATAAAGTAAGAATGTTGGAAATTCTTTTTTCTGATTGATGTGACATGTGAGATAGTACAACATGTCACATCCGATGGGTTGTCAAACTTTGCCCTCTTTTGTACTCTATTTCCTCTATTCTATTTTATAGAGGGTCAAAATACCAATCCCAAATAGTATGAGTCTTCTTTCTCAATTGATTTGCTTAAAAGGCTAGTTTGCCAATTTTGTCAATATTCTTCTCGCCTTTGTGGCCTCGCATCACCAAGCTTCTTCCCTTGAACACCTTGCACCATCTTCTTGTGCCGACGAACCTATACCCCTCCATCGTCATCGCACCCAACGAGATTACATTTACGTTCGCCGATGGCACGTACCTCACATTGTGTAGAGTATGGCTTGTACCGTTATGAAGCCTCATCCTCACGCTTCCGGTACCTTCTACCTTCAACTTCTCACCACTCACCGAGTTGAAGTGACCAAACTCTCCACCAATCTTCAAGGTGTCAAATAATGCTTGGTCTCTACAAACATGCATCGAGGCGGCACTATCCATCACCCACTCTGACTTGGCGGTCTCCTCACCCGTCGCCAAGTAAACATCTCCGTAATCAACTTCACCAGCTTCACTGACCACATTTGTACGGGAGTCCTCTCTCTTCTTTCCCGACGACAACTCTCTCAACTTCTTGAAGTCCTCCCTCATCTGAGGACACCGGGTTTGCATGTGACCCTTCTCTCCGCAGTAGAAGCACTCGACCTCACTCCAATCTCGTCGCGAGCCTGATCTCTGCATCTGGTCATCATGCCTCCTCCACTGACTCCTCCCTCGTTCTCGCTCCCTCGCAACTAGTATGCGATCCTCTCCTTTGTCGGTAGCATCATTCTTCATCATCCTCTCACTCTCCCGCAAAGCAGCGGTCACCTCATCCAAAGTGAGAGACTTCCTTCCTACAAATAACGTCTGCACCAAGGACTTGTAGGACTTCGGCAATGATGCTAGCAACAACAACGCTTGCTCCTCTTCTCCAATCTTGTCATCAACATTCAACAATTGGCATACTAGTTGATTAAACGAGTTAATGTGGTCATGAAGATTACCTCCTTCCTCCATCTTGAGCGAGTAAAGCTCCATCTTCAAGCACAAACGGTTGGTTAACGACTTCGACGCATAGATGCTCTCGAGCTTCTCCCACAACGCCTTCGGTGTGGTCTCCTTCAACACACCGTACTTAATCTCGGGAGCCAACGCCAACCGAATTGTACTTACCGCCTTCCTTTGGATGCTTCTCCACTTCTCCTCGCTCATCAATCCAGGCTTCTCCTCCTCCAGAGCTTGGTCAAGACCTTGCTGCACCAAGAAGTCTTGAATCGTACTCTGCCACAAAGTGAAGTTGATCTTTCCATCAAAGAGTGGAATCTCGAACGCCCTCAT
The DNA here is from genome assembly GCA_033239125.1 of Fagopyrum homotropicum. Lineage (NCBI taxonomy): Eukaryota > Viridiplantae > Streptophyta > Magnoliopsida > Caryophyllales > Polygonaceae > Fagopyrum > Fagopyrum homotropicum. Next base: position 144,495,083 of record BSWB01000005.1, read on the forward strand.
CGCTTCAGCCGCCATCACGCCAATACGAGATTTTATAAGCAACAAAGTTTACCCGAACACCACCACCGCAACCTCGGCTCTGATACCAATTGTTGGGAAAAACTCCGCTGCGTTTCCGACTAACTCCGAGTATATAAGCGGGTATTTTGTTGCGCACTCACACGTACAACCTCACTCGTGTATATAAGCCTTTGTGATCGAATACTCTCTTATTTCATTACAACAATACATCACATGTATTTATATGCAAGCATGTCGGTTAAAGAAAGCTAGAGTAACCGACATTCACCAATTACAAAGTGGATAAGTATCAATTAGTACTAGACTAATCTAGATTATTCTATTAATCATGATCCTTAAGTCTTATTTTTCTTCAACATTCTAGACACTTCTTGACATTTTCATTCTCAGCTTTTTAACATATAAATTATACCAACACAACATGCTTTCACAAAGAACCGTTTTATTATCTTTATTAACGTCATACACGCATAATCTGATTACGGTTGTGGCACGAGAAGTCTATGACTCTCACCTCCGTACCTTTATCCAACTGGAATGGTTCAACGCACCGACCTGTATAACACATGGAGTGGATCAATACTCTCCCCGTCTGGCCTTGTCGCGGAGAACCTCCTAGACTCTCGCAAGAGTTGAGCAGATGATGTCACCGCCCATTATACTTGGGCCAATAATACGTCGGCAATTAATATTATAAACATACTATGAATCATATAACACACACCACTCATATATGAAAGCATCTAAGTAAGCCCAAAGGACTTACCGTACCTGAATCGAGTTACACTTCTCGATGTCTCAAAACTCAATCCGCAAGGAAAGAACTCAACCTCCTGATATAAAAAGAAAGTTGATCAATAGAATATCTCAACTTCTTAGAAGTTTCCAACTCCTAAGATACTAAAGGTTATCTTAACAGAAATTACCATTTTATCCCTATAAAGGAAAAAAAAAAAAAAACTATTTTACCCTTTGGACTCCAAACCCTAGAAATTCTCCTAGAATACTTCCAAACTATCCTATGGTCCCAAAACTATAATTCAAAACTCACAAGAAATATTTAGCTAAGTTGGAAGATTTTTCCAATTTCAACTTTTATGAAAAACTCTTTAGGATCCTACTTTAACCTCTTAAAATACTCATACAAAAATTCAAAAATTCGCAATAATCTAAACCTTCAATGCAATGCATTCTACTCAATAGAAGAAATAAATGTCAGAAAGAATCAATAACTAATCCTACTCAAAAATCACAAGTTGACTCTCAACACAAATCTCCCCCATAGTTAGCAAAAAAAAATTTACATTTTACCAAACTGGACAACTAGCCTACTTTGAAACCCCATAACTCTAAGGTCTCAGGTTCGATCCTACCTGCCATCACTCCCATGCTACTGGAACTATCTGAAGGTCTCAGGTTCGAAACCCCTTAACAACATTAGTGAATTCTCAGCCGCTGCTGCTACGCCTGGAGGGAAGAGCTTCCAGGGTCAACAGCTATGGCGTCACAGAGAACCGCAGGTTACACCGTGGAACTCCTTCCGCCCCTCTCCCGTTGGAGCGGCCGGAAAGAATGCCGACAACGGACGAGAGGGAACCGCTACAGTGGGTCAGATCAGCGTGCCAGTGAGGTCGTCGAGTTCCTGTTGGCTGTACGTCAAGGCCCCCGTTAAGCAGTCTGACGTATCGAGGAAGGTGAGGGGAAGAAGACGACTGGTGACGCAAAAGAGCACCGTCGCGGAGTCTGGTGTGCCGGCGCGTCCATGTATCGTTTGCTACGGTATGTACGCCTGGGTTATGCTCAGAAGGAAGAAGGGAGCAACCACTGGAAACGGCTAGGGTCCTCTCGCAAGTCGTGGGTGTGCACAGAAGAACGGCCGGCGAGAGTTACGTAAGGATGGTGTGGGTTAGTCCGAGATTTAGGGTAATTAGGGGGTAGGTTAGTTAGTATAAAACTCAATTAGGATAGGCATGAATTAGGTTGGCTTAACCTGCGTGATTTTAGAGGAAATTAGGTTCACAAATAGCTGAACGAGAGTTAACTTAAATTGACAAATAAATACGATGTACAATAATTAACATTACTCGTTGTTATTTGACAATAGCAGGTTGAGAATCTCTTATATTACTATGGGCTCATAACTCATAAATGAACAAAAAATGAATGACGTCCAAACAACCCTAGGATGTTGAATGACCTCCAAACCCACAACTCCTCCTCTACTCACTCATTAAGGGTCGATCATCCTCAGCTGAGCTCGAATACGCAGGATCCCGCCAACGAAATACTCCTCATCGTTAATGAATTCGTTCCACGATATCTTCAAAAGGTCATCGATCCCGTGCCAACTACCCCCAACCTCGAAAACACAGTCCTTAGACTTCATCTTAGTCTTATACTTTTTGAGCGAGTTTTGCATTACCGCAAAGTCAATATCCATTGTGCAGTCTTCCGAGACATCGCTCATTTGCAAATACAGACCAAATGTGTGCTTATCAATGCATGCCGACATCAGTGAATACCAACGTCCACCAAAGGCGAACTTTTGAGAATAGCACGCATGCGATTCATACATGAACTCGCATTGAGTTTTCTTCAGCTCCAAGTAGACGACACATTGAGGCCAAGGAAGCTCGAGATGCACAACCTTAACAGCCGGTCGAGCATAGTTGCGGAAAAGCAAGTTGGTGTCGTCCGTAAATTGGTCCTTCGTGGCATGCATGAATTGCGAGAAGGGAGAATCACCGTCCGGGATTAGTGCATCAAAGATACGCTTTGACACTTCTGGATGCTGAAAGTCCGTGCAAACAATCGCTTCCTTTAACTTCGAGCAACTCATTTCCGAGAAAAAGATGTATGGCGCCAAGTGCTTGGTGACGACTTCTCTACGCTTTTCCGCGTTAGGATAGTGTTTATGAGCCCACTCCAGGACGAAGTCGTAAACAACATCTTCGGACTCCACTTCGAGTCCATCGGATGCCAAAATAATCTCTATAGCACAAAGAGGCAACGACATCGCCTCTTCTTGACAACTTTCGCGCAAACAAGTCAATTTGTTAGAACATATACTAGAAAGATAACCGTGAGATATTCAAGAACTAATAAGACAAATTACTTACGTAGAGAAATTTTTGTATCGAACTGCAACATAATTCTTTGATGCGTTGACTAGTGGCCGAACTATCTCGCCATCTGCAATAGCCGAAGGCAATTGCAGATACAGAAAGGCGGATAGCGGTGACATGGGCAACTCCTTCAACACCTTAACACACTGTTCAATACAAGATGTAACCTCGAAGTTGTGTGCAATCAATAGCACCGCCAACACATCATCTCTTGCCTTTGGAAGTATAACTCCACTGTATATGAAGTATAGCATGTCCAATAGTGGTTGTTCCTCTATCACCATCATGAAAACAGAGATTTATTAACTAACAAACATATATAGAGAAATTAAGAAAACTTTCTAATCGAATGCAAATACGTACCACAAGCATGGATTTGCAGGAACATACGCTTCTCATGTGATTCAAGCGTACTATTTTTGAACATCTGCACGATGAAGTTAGCAACTTTTAAGGTATGAAAGAAGATAACCATTAAGAGCTTGTTTGATAACCATATTTAGATATGAGTATATCAGAGCGTATCAAGATATCAATTTGATATCCTTATAATTATTTGTATACCAAACATCAAGTATGAACTTTTTATGTCGATACTCATATATGATATTTAGATATGGATATTAAACATGCGCTAAGAACTCCAAAGAATATGTATGCAGAAAGGAAGTTTACCCTGTAAAAGAAAGCACTTTTTGAAGCCAAAATTGCAGAGCTTACGCCAATTGTTTTTATACCACGTACGCCACATACACAACATCTTGACTCCCGACTTCGATTTCTTTGTCGTGGGTTTGAACTTGAAGCCTCCTCCTGCTCCTCCTCTTCCTCGTCGTCCTCCACCTCTTTTTCTTCTTCTTCCTCCTCCTCCTCCATCTCGTCACTTTCCTCCTCCTCTTCTTCCTCCTCATCCTCCTCCTCCTCTTCTTCCTCCTCCTCCTCCTCCATCTCGTCGCTTTGCTCCTCTTCTTCCTCCTCATCCTCCTCGTCCACCTCCTCCTCCATCTCGTCGCTTTCTTCCTCTTCATCCTCCTCATCCACTTCTTCCTCCTCCTCCTCCTTTTCCTCCATCTCCTCGTCCCTTTCCTCCTCATTTACCCCTTCTTCCTCCTCCTTATCATCATCGTCAGATATAATGTTAATATAGAGAATCCGATCTGAAAAGACGTCGTTGTTGAAGGCAAACCCGAAATCCTCTCGATTTGTTGGAATGTAGGGTGTCTTCGGTAGGAGCAAAGTCAATTCTTCCATATTCACTTCCTAGATATCGGATAACAATTTCTTCACAATACTCAACGCTACATGAGAGAAGGATTAAAGAATTAGTATATATAAAGGCAAGCCTAATGAAGAGTTTATATCAAGAAGATCCAGATTTGAGATTTAACAATCTTACAGTTTCTTAGTTTAGAAAGATTTTATACATATCATAATAATACGAAGATGAAATCCCTTACAAAATTAGCTTCAGTTTAACCTAATCAAGAGTTCATATCAAAAAAGATGACGATGAATTCAGTAAAAGCCACGATCTAATAGTGAACTCAATTTACTTCATCTTTAGAAACAGAACTGTGATTGAAATGAAATCATTAACTGAATCACCTCAAATTGCACAAATCTTTTCAAAAATCGATCTATCAGACAGTAAAAGATTTCAACTTCAAAATGAAAACTTTCCCCATATAGCATAAATTACTCATTTTTCCAAGATCTGCAAAAAAATACCCGTAATCTTCGCTTTCTGAGTACAAATCTCAATACCCATTTCATGGTTTCAACAAGCAAACCCTAATCTTCAAACATAAATTTTGAAACATGATAACTTGAGACAATATCAAAGATGAGTTTGATGAAACATAAATGGGTCTTTCCCCGTTCAAAGCGACTTCAAAGTACTCATCAAGTTTGAGTTTGTCCCGCAAAACAAGATCAGACTCCAACACAATCTTAAACAATACTACATCGTAAATAATCAACATAAGTTGCTCAGTTTTCCAAGATCTGCAAAAAATACCCATAATTTTCACTTTCTGCATGTAAATCCCAAAAACTCAGTTTTAACAAGAAAACCCTAATCGATATCCAAATTTTAAAACATGATAACTTGAGACAAAAGCAAAGATGAGTTGAATGAAACATAGATGGATCTTTCCCCATTCAAAGTAGATCGTTAAGTTTGAGTTTGTATCACAAAACAAGAGTAGACTCCAACACAATCTTAAACAATAATACATCGTACATAATCAACATAAGTTGATCATTTTTCCAAGATCTGTAAAAAAAAACCCTAATTTTCACTTGCCGTATACAAGATCTGCAAGCCCTAATCTCCGAAAATAATTTTTAAAACATGATAACTTGAGACAATAGCATAGATGAGTTTGATGAAATATATATAGATCGGCCTAACACCATTCAAATCGACTTCAAAGTACTCATTGTCCCGCAAAACAAAATCAGACTCCAACACAATCTCAAACAATCTTACATCGAATTAATCAACATAAGTTGCTCATTTTTCATAGATCTGCAAAAAATACCACCTAGTTTTCACAGATCTGCATACAAATCCCAAAAATTTAGATCACAGTGTTATCATGCAAAACCCTAATCGATCTCCAAAGATAAATTTTAAAACATGACAACTTAAGGCAATAGCAAAGTTGAGTTTGATGAAACATAGATGGGTTTTTCCTCATTCAAAGCGACATCAAAGTACTCGCTAAGTTTGAGATCGTCCCGCAAAACAAAATCAGACTCCAACACAATCTTAAACAATATTACATCGTGAATAATCAACATATGTTGCTCATTTTTCAAAGATCTGCAGTTTTCACTTTCTGGATGCAAATCCCCAAAACCCAGTTCAAGGTTTTCACAAGCAAAAACCCTCATCGATCTCCAAAGATAAATTTTAAAGCACGATAACTTGAGACAATAGCAAAGCTGAGTTTGATGAAATATAGATCCGTTTGTCCCGATTCAAAGCGACATCAAAGTACTCATCAAGTTTGAGTTTGTGCCGCAAAACAAAATCAGACTCCAACACAATCTAAAACAACTATACATCATACGTGATCAACATAAGTTGTTCATTTTTTCCAAGATCTGCTAAAAAAACACCAAATTTTGCATACAAACCCCAAAAACCTGATCCAAAATTTTAACAAGTAAATCCTGATCTCCAAAGATATATTTAAAACATGATAACTTGATATCGACAGTATAAAAGATGAGTTCGATGAAATCATAGAGGTTATACCAGCTGATGGACGAACTAAAGCTCAGCTAGGCAGCTGGGGAAATTTGGGGATCGGAAAGAGAAGAGGGAATTGGTAAGAGTATACGGTAAGAGCTGCGGCTGCCCTAGTATCTCAAGAGGGTTTGGTGTGGAAATCTGCAGCTCACAAGCACGCTATTTATCATGACAACTCCAGGCAGTATACAGCGGGTTATTCAAAATTGAAATTAAAAAAAAAGCGGGCTTTTTCTCTTATCTTTTTTACTTCGCCTGTAAGATTTTAGGGATATTCTTACATTGAATGTCCATGGAGCAATGACACCATCAAAATATTTGTTACCAGTTTTGGACATGTACATACATACGTATGTGCTCCGAGATAGTGCCACGTACAGTATTTTTTTTCCCCATACTACGAACATGAGTAATTTACAGCAAGAATAAAAGAATATAGCCGTTGAATTTTCTGTATTATTAGCAAATTAGCAATGCAATTAATATTTAAAATTAATACTAATAATATGCAATTACCATATATTTTAGTGTTAGTCACTTAGTCATAATCCTAATTGAATATTAAAAAAAAGAATAATAATCAAAATATATGCTATATTTATCATTTATATTGATTATAGATTTATATATAAATGAATTATTTATTTAATTTGTTTGTATCATACTTTGGTCTTCATGTATTTTTCTTCACGTCTCTATGATATCTCTATTTCCATAAACATCTTATCAACATACGTGTTTTTTCTTAAAAAATAAGAGAAACTTATTTAAATGTTGCTTAACTATAATGGTCGACTCAAATTCATCTTCAATGTTAAGGTTTTAGTTGTAAAGGAGATACAATATTGAAACGATTGATTCGATATTCATGTAATCTTTCTGGCAAAAATATCCGATATGATCGTATTTCTCGATCTACGACGAGCATATTAGTAAATTATTATTGTTATTATCGTATACTTTAGTACGCAAATTTAGTACGGAAAATAACAACAATCAAAGAACGTAAATTTGCTTAATATCATATTGATAAAAGGTATACAATAAGTGTTCATTTAGTTTAGTTGTAAATTATCGTGTCTTCGTATATTATTTTTTATGTCTCTATATATGTTAATTATCTCCATTTTCATAAATTCTTTATCACGGTACGTACCTTTTTCTATAAAAAAAATATAAGATAACCGCTACATTTTGATAAAAATGTTACCTACAAAGGCTCAAAACTCATCTTCAATGATGGGCGCGCTTTAGGGTTTTAGGTAACGGTGAGAACATTAAATCGATTGATTTGATTTTTAACTTATTTGGCGTGAAAAATATCCTCTTTGAATTGATTTTGCTAGGGGTTTCTAGAAACCCTAAATCCAAAAAAAATAATTATCAAAATATATGTTATATTTATCATTTATATGGATTATAGATTTGTATATAAATGAAATATTTATTTACTTCATGAACTCGACAACAATGTCCCAAGCCTCTGGAGTTCCTGGGTCAATCGCCACGTCCTCAAGCATCATTCTATCTGGACCATTACCCTAAACTCTTGTTGCTTCACCTGGCATCAACTGATCAAGATTCGCGACAAGATCATATCCTCTGGCCTCGGCTCTAGAGCCCTCACCACTTCATCTAGCTCCTTCTCCAACTCAATTGCTTACACCTTACTCAGGAACCACAACCCTGCTCTTGCCTCCAATAAATTCAAGAACATTTGGCTCCACACTAATATCCCCAAGTGCCGATTCATCGCTTGGATCGCATGCCACCAAAAACTCCCGACGTTAAACTTCGCCTTTGGAACCTTGTCTCAAATGACTCCTGTCGGCTTTGCGGCTCCTTCCCTGAATCCAAGCACCACCTGTGGAACCAATGTAGCTACTCCTCCTTCGTTCTCGACATCATCTCTCGATGGACCAAACTCCCTCGACCTTACCCCTCTCTGGATCATCTTTGGAACTGGATCGACTCTATCAAACCCCGGAAGAACGATCGCATCACTTGCACCGTGTCTCCTCTATCATGGCCTACATTTACTTCACATGGAAGGCTAGAAACAATCTCATCTACAACAACTCACATACCTCTATTGCAGCCTGTGCTCAAGAGGCCATCCTTGCCACGAAGAACTTCATCTCCTTCAAATGGAAAGATCGCTCTCGTGATTCTATTACCTGGGCTTTCTGCTCGGTATTCACCTCATGTAACCCCCCCCCCACCCCCCATCTTTGTAACCTCTCTAGTCTAAGAGACTACTTGTACATCCTTTCCTTCAATATACGAAACTTTTCAAACAAAAAAAATGTATTCATTTACTTCGTTTGTATCATACTTTGGTCTTCACGTCTCTATGATATCTCTATTTTCATAAACATCTTATCAACATACGTGCTTTTTTTCTCATAAAGGTCGACTCAAACTCATCTTGAATGTTAAGGTTTTAGTTGTAAAGGAGATACAATATTGAAACGATTGATCGATATTCATGTAATCTTCCTGGCAAAAATATCCGATATGATCGTGTTTCTCGATCTACGACGAGCATATTAATAAATTATTATTGTTATTATCGTATACTTTAGTACGCAAATTTAGTACGGAAAATAACAACAATCAAAGAACGTAAATTTGCTTAATATCATATTGATAAAAGGCATACAATAAGTGTTCATTTAGTTTAGTTGTAAATTATCGTGTCTTCGTATATTATTCTTTATGTCTCTATATATGTTAATTATCTCCATTTTCATAAATTCTTTATCACCGTATGTACCTTTTTCTATAAAAAAAAATAATAAGATAACCGCTACATTTTGATAAAAATGTTACCTACAAAGGCTCAAAACTCATCGCTTTAGGGTTTTGGTAAAAACGTTATTATTTATGTTTATATATATATATATATATATATATATATATATATATATATATATATATTCTACATTTTTATAAATTATTATCAACATGCGTGCCTTTTTCTGAGAAAATAAAAAAACTGCAACATTTTGATATTAAAAAATGTTACCTAAAAAGGTTCCAATTAAACTCATCTTTGTTGTTAGGGCTTTGGGTTTCTGGGTAACGGTGAGAATATTAAATATATTAATTTGATCGTCATATTATTATTATTTTTGAAAGGAGGTCGTCATATTATTTTGACGTGAAAAATATCCGGTTTGGACTGATTTGCTAGGGCTTTTTCTCGACACCCTAAATCCGAGTTAGATCGAGCTTTCATTTTCCCATTAATGTCTCAAACCATCTTCAATGTTTTGGCTTAAAGTTTTTAGGTGCATGTGAGAAAAAAATTAAAATCAATTAAATTGTTACTATTGTTTGTCACGGTATTGTATCAAATATCACATATTAATTGTGTGATCCCATCATAGACGATAACGTTTTATTATCCTATTTTTTCAAACATACATCATATAATTTTAACTCAATTAATTGTATGTCAAACATTGGTAGAGAGATGTACATAAATGTACCAAAATTTACAATTACCATGGTGCAATGTCATTTAAAAACTCCATGTCCACAAATGTTCTATTTTGGACTTGTATGAACATGAAAAGTGTACTTATATGTATAGATAATCGACTTTAATAAGCCGAAGATGGTTAGGTAAACTTTTTTAGTTATCAAATTGTGTCCCTAAATTTTTTAAAAAAAATTAGGCATTCAAAATAACCATTAATAATAACTAGTAAATAATTATTTGTTCTCCAAATGTTAACTTATAAATGGTAGAAAGGTATATTCCGAAAAAATTTTAAAAAAAAGAAACAAAAATACATAATTCATTCAAAAGCTATCTAGGTATCAATGTCTTATATTTTTCCATAACTGCAACTCATCTACAAATCTAGTACTATGATGTTTTTACTCTTATTATTTTTCAATTGCTCTTCTCTTATATCAATAGTATATACTCTCTCTTCTTAAATCTATTACTATATCGGTTCTAATATTTCTCTTCTTTGTGTTTTATTTTTTTAATATGATTAAGACGAAATTTCAACTTGCAAGCCATAACAATTTATTTTATGATACGCACAAAATTCAGACATATATGGAGTTTATTCCAAAAAAAATTCAATAATTTAAATATCAAAGGGTACCTAGAAATAAAATCGTCTTGGACACACAAATTTTCAGGACCGACCCTAAACATATGGAAATTTTTGTGTGTTCTCCAAATCGGAACTTCAGTTTGTAGTTAATATGAGAAAGCTTAACTTTCAATACAGAACATATCTTGTACTCAATGATAATTCTTTGATTCAAAACATATCTTTGATAAAGAACATATCTTGTAGTCAATGATAATTCTTTGATTCAGAACATAACTTTGATAAAGAACATATCTTGTACTCAATGATAATTCTTTGATGTAGAATAAAAGAAAATCCTTGTATGTACCCGTAGATCTTTCACCAATGTTTTTGTAAAGCTTTTCCTTAACAAAAGACCTTAGTTTATGTTTGGCTTTTATTTGAATAAACCAAAGTGTGTTTCCCAGTAGCATCTACACATAATGGATATTTTAATTTCGAGAGCTAATGTTTCCAAGTTGATTATTTATAGAGTGATTACTTTGCATACAATTATGGTTATTGTTGTTTGAATCTACTCTAATATATTTATTTGTTAAAATCTGATACAAACGGATCATAGAATGGGATGATGCGTATACAAGTGGAGTTTTATTTTAAAAGCAATTGTCTATAGGAAGTAGTTTATCGACCTTATATTATAAGCTCGGATAATTTCACTTTAGATGTGACAATTTGTTATCTCCAACACGTCCCACGAGTGTAACTAACTTACAAACCTAGTTGACATTTGATCCATTGGTTAGGATCGTAGCCGAGACTAACCATTTACCATTCCGATATCATGCTAAAGTCCGACACATGCGGACCGTAGAGGGGTCATGTGCATGCAATTGCACATGCACGTTGGGTCTAAACGCAATATATAAGTCTAGTGGATTTTATCCTATAACTAGTTAGTAATAGAGGAGTAATTCACCGATCTTATATACTAGGTTTGGAATGTTCTCACTTTAAATGTACGAATGTAGAGGAATAACTCAACGACAAATATGGACCGTAGAGGAGTAATTCACCGATCTTATAGTAACTTTTACCTATATTCGAATTCAAAAAACAATATAAAATTTTCAAATTAAAACTAATTTAAAAATAAATAAATTTTTACTATATTTTTATTAGATAAGGGTACATAATTAATGTTAAATATACTTACTAGACTTATAAAGTTACAAATTTTTAAAATTTAAATATAAAACATAAAAAAATATTTTTATACCATTATTTAGTATTTTATAAAATTAATAAGTTCAAAATTTAGTGTGGTCATAATAAGTTATAAAACTAATCATGTACCATACTAAAAAAATAAAAATATAGTAACTTTATTATTAAATTAGTTATAAGTTTAATTTTTTTAAATTTTATTTTAATCCAAAAATATAAAAAAAAAATTATATAATTATTTTAATTCAAAAATATTTATATTTACCTTTTTAGATTTTTTAATGTAAAAAATACATATATTATAAACTTAATCAATTTAATGGTGTATTAATTAATTTTAAATTTATTTTTTTGATTTTTAATATTTTATTATTGAATTTTTAATGTAATATATTAATAATGGATATACGGAAAATAAATTAAATATGAGAGTAGCATGAGGAAACTCCAAAACTTATGGATAACAAATTAACAAGAGGAAAAGTTCAAGCTTAAAGGGCACCCAAAAAAATGGGCAAATTAGCTAAGTAAACCATTTTGAGATTTCTCCCTAGTAACTAGGCTCATGGAATAAATATGTTTAGTCAATGTATCCCTAATCAAACCCCTTACTTTTCAACTTCAATTTAATGAAAGTGGTAAAAATTGAAGGGTACATAAACCTAATGTAAATAGAAAAAGGGCTTATTTAGCCAAATTCTTTAAAAAAAAATTCAAATTAATATATATATATATGTGTGTGTGTATATATACGAAACGAGACGGACCTAGCGACATGAAAAAATTAAGGTCCAGATTTCATCCTGAATATTTTTTTGGCAGAATAAGTTCTAGATAAGATTACTATTTTGGCATAAAATCCCGCCAAAATCAAAACGGATCCGAAATTTGTGTCCGCCCTTAGATATACATTACCCGTTTGGTTTCACGATTCCAGTTAAAACAAACGGCTAAAGTATAACTAGAGGCGGGCACAAATCCCGCATATTCCGGTTCCGTATTTCCCAAGATATACCTTACCCAATTGGTTTCATGATTCCAAAAGTCCGGTGAAAATAAGATAATTTAGAAAATGGTGAAACCAACGGGTAAGGTATATCTAGGGGTGGACGTAAATCCCGCAAACTTTGTTTTGTTTCAGTTTTGACTGAATTTGTGCCCGTCCCTAGATATAACTTACCCGTTTCGTTTCACGATTTCAAAGGTCCGTTTGAAACCAAACGGGTAAGGTATGTCTAGTTGTGGTCACAAATTTCGACAAAATCGAAATTTACTGGATTTGTGTCCGCCCCTAGATATACCTTACCCGTTTGGTTTCACAGTTCCAAGGTAATGAAAAAAAGATAATTTAAAAAAAAAAATCAGCGTCATTGGTACGCCAAGTAGATAATAACACACCTCGGGGCCCACCGGGTCACCACGAGCAGGAGGGGAAGGGCTATGCTACGCTACGACTTGTTCTTCCAACTACCATAGCCATTACCTTACCCCTTTTCATCCCTCAAATTCGTCCTCCCACTTTTCCAGATTCTCTGTACTACTCTCCCTCAATAAATTCGTCTTCATCCTCTTCCCTCAATCGCACGGACACACAGTTAGATTCGGGAGAAGAGTGGAGTAGAGATGTCTGGTGGCATTGCTCGTGGTCGTCTAATGGAGGAGAGGAAGGCATGGCGCAAGAATCATCCTCATGTTCGTTTTTCTCTTTTTCATCTGTTTACTCATCTTTTTTCGTCTATTTCCGTTGTTTATTCGAGTAATTTCTGATTTTCCGCTGGTTTCTTTGTTCCATGGGGAAAAAATCAGGGTTTTGTTGCGAGGCCTGAGACTCTCCCTGATGGTACCATGAATTTGATGGTTTGGCGTTGCAGCATCCCTGGAAAGGCTGGAGTAAGTCTATTATTCTCGCTTCAACTCTTACGACTTTGAATTGCTAAGCTGCAGCTCTAGTTTTGATTAAAATTGAAAACTCCTCGATGGTTATAGTACTGATGTTTATTTCTGGGATATGTTAATTGCATGCCTTTAGTCTGTAAACTTGGTGTCATATGCTCAAATTACGCAACATTTCATGGTTTGCATGAATTGTTTTCAGTTCTCATGATTATTAAGTTCATTGGGCTTCGATGAATCATTAGAATCGAGTGTGTAAGGTATTGATGGCATATACGATCGATAATCAATAGTGTCATAGCGGACTATGGGTTTAGTGTTATTATGAACTTACTGTCATTGCTGCGTTTGTAGACTGACTGGGAAGGTGGCTTCTTCCCTTTGACACTCAACTTCACTGAAGACTATCCTAGCAAGCCTCCGAAATGTAAATTTCCTACAGGATTCTTCCACCCCAATGTCTACCCTTCTGGAACTGTTTGCTTGTCCATCCTTAACGAAGACAGTGTAAGTAGTTGTTCTGCTGTGGACATGTTACTTGATCTTAGTTTTCATTCTGATATCACGATTCTTTGTTCTGTATTCTATCAGGGATGGAGACCTGCGATTACTGTCAAGCAAATTCTAATTGGAATCCAGGACTTGCTGGATCAGCCTAATCCTTTGGATCCTGCACAGACTGATGGATATCATATGTTCATCCAGGTACCCTTATATGATCTCATTACGCTCAATTCACAGACGTTGTGGAATCCATCCGATTGATCATTGATTTCAACTAAGCCATCTCCCTTTTAGCATAAACTCATGTGAAAATAGATTGCTAATGTAGTTACTTGATGTCCTAGGCCAGATTGCTGATGGTGTATATTACTAATTAATGCAGGATAAAGAATGCCTCACCTGTGTTTTGGATTTTCTTTAATGGGTTACATAAAAAATAGATTGATAATCTCATATGCTCCGTTGTGTGGATTTATATGTTATCTTGCAATTATGGAAGCCGGGAAATAAGAGATGCTCTAATCCGGGTTACTAATCAATGCAGGATAAAGATGAGTATAAAAGAAGGGTTCGCCAGCAGGCAAAGCAATATCCTCCAGAAATCTGATGTGGTATCTTGTCTATCTGATACTCATGGAGAATGAAATGTTGTTTGTTTAGTTTGGATTAAGAAACTGGTGCAGGGTGCTGGTGTTTTATGTGCTAGCTGGCTCTTGTTATATAATAACATAGACTGATAGGTCAGCTGATGGATGAAGCAATGGTGGTGTTCTTTATTTGCTTCGACTCTTATGAGTGAGGTGATTGTACAAGAATGTTTGCACTTGATGATTTTGTTGTTTAATGTTTTGTGAAATGTTATCAGAAAACTATTTAAACCCTGAAATGTTCCAGTTTCTTGTTTGAACGTAAGTGTAAATACCAATGTTGGTAACTGGTAAGTTATTCGGGAATTTTGCCCCATTTTTGCATCCATCTCCTGTCCTTCATCCTTTACAGAAAGTTATACTGTGTTTGATGATGTTTCGCAATTTGAGAAGTATGTGGCAAGAGATGGGCATACAATGAGATACTGGGTCTTCACGGGTTAGCTCTCCGTCATCCGATTGAATCCGATGGCGGAGAGATCATAGAAGTTGGCTATTAGGTCTCCAGTTTGGCTGTTGGGGGCAATGGCCAAACGGAGGACCTCATTTTATCCTGTAATGACTCGGTTGCATCATTTGTGTGTTGATTGATTTCAGCAATACACATTTGATATTTCGATTTCAGCAATACACATTTGATATTTCCTTTGAAAGAATTGAATCAAATAGGCTCTTTTTATAGACTTTGTTTTGTATATCCTTCAATTTTACCCTTTAATATATATATATATATATATATATATATATATATATATATAAATGATTTTACGTTATGGGTACTCTTAATAGAGTAATATGTCTCATGTGTCATGACCATATGCAAGAACAATCCAGGTCCATACACAGAATACGTAATTTTATAAAGACTTATAAGGTAAATGTGTAATTGTATAAAGACTTCTTTATATTTTCGGAAATAAAAGAGTATTTATATTTTCGGAAACAAACAACATAAATGTGTGATTTTATAAAGACTTATCTATACTTTCTGTAATAAACAAGATAAATGTGTAGATTTATAAAGGCCTAATCTATGGCCCAGCCCAGATCCGCAGACAGGTGGATTGAACATCTATCATAAGTTTGTCCAGATATTTTACTTTTGTCAAAGTTTGTCTATTTTTGTATTTAATATTAAAATATTATCTATTTGAATGATTTAACTACTGTAATTTATGTAACTTTTTATTGACAAATTATCTCATCCCAAAACACTTGAATGTTAAATAAGCTAAAATTAAATAAATATTACCCGACTATGAAAAATAGAAGTCTTATTCTATTGGACTGAATTACGTGTCATTCATTACAACATGGGACTCTCCTGTTACACTTGTGGACTTTCAAGATTATAGTTTTCTAGTGAAATATGATCTATTTAAGGGGTTAGAAGTCAAGTTAAAGTCAGTAAAAAGAATCCAAAGTTATTATTGAAGAAGATATGGTAGTGGATAAATATCCTAATGTGTTCATTGACTAACAAAAGCTTTTATTTATTTTTGTTTAATGGCATAACCCGTCTTACATAAAGAAGATATTGACATTGTCGACTTCTCTATACATTTCATCTCAAATACTGACCTCAAATCTCTTCAACAGACACTTCTCAAATTCAATATTATTTTATTACTAGACTAACTAAATAATCATAGTCGTAATTTAATATCCGAAATATCATAAATTTCCTTAAAATTCGCTGTAAATTATTTTCAGTGCCAAATATAGCTCTATTTTGCAATCATTTCAACGTTAGATATTAGAGTTTTAACATTTGGTGGGTTTTTAGATCTCTCTTTTTAAAGAGAAAATGATATTCCCTTTTGGTGTATCCTTGAAAAATGAAGTTAGTTTTTCATATAGTGTAACTTTGAAGTCTTGGATTTTCAATGAGCCAAATGCTAGTTGTGGAAAGGGGAAAAAAACGTTTGGTTTTTAGGCCGGTGGACATACAGTAGAGGGTATGTGCTTTCTATAGTCATTAGTCACGAGGGAAATATACTTAGTTTATCACATGCAAGCAAATTCAGTGTTAATAGAGATAAGAAATCGAAGGAGCTACATGGTCATTTCGGGTATGTTTTGAAATCCCATTTTATAAGGTTATAACCCTCTCAGTTTACCTCGCCGGAGGCAGGCTCTGCCTCCCCCCCATCTGTGGCCTCCCGGCCGAGACCCCCCCCCTCCCCCCAACCTCCCCTCGCCCACTTCCACCCTGATGGGTGGCTCAAAACAAAACCGCAAGCTATCGGTGAAACTATCTGAACTTCATCGGAGTCCTACCACAAACCCTATACCGCCTTCAGACCCACCAAGTCCCTACGACGCTATCCCTGAGGAGCATATTCATACCAACAACGCCAGATTAGCTAACCACAACCCCCCTCCTGCCCCTGAACTTTCCTCGCCAATATCCTTCCCTCCACTGGCCTGCTCTCCAGTACCAACGGACCGAATGACTACTGTTCTCCCGGAGAGCCCCTGCTTGGTGAATATACCCATCAATAACGTAACCCCCGCCCCCCTGCATGGCACTGTTCATCCCCCATACCCTCTTTCTGAGGCTACCAATAACGTCACTCCACATACCATTGTTGAGGAAGCCGCATTGAACATCAACCCCGCTAATGCTGCCTCCGGTCACCCTGGTGGTTCGTTAAGCTCTGCTAACCCCAACCCCTCCCCTGATACAAACCCCACTGCCGTGACCCCTGACTCCCCTACTCCAGGACACCACAACGGCCCATGCGACCCTTCACTTACCTTGCCTAACCCACCTACTCAGACTCCTCAAATCCAGGAAATCCCAAAGGTCACCTTTAAAAGCACGCTCATTAATTGCTTGCCTGGGAACCATGTTCAGCTGGACTACTCCCCAGGCCTCGAAAGTGGTATTATTCCCTTCTCTAGTGAGGATGTATCTGACACGTTATCCAAATGGAACTTGTCCCTAGTTGGCTTCCCTCTTGGCAGCCCTTTGGCCTACCAACGTATGATCAACTTCACCGGCCTCTCCTGGAACCACATCGCCAAACCCAAGATTCTAAGGAATGAAAATGGCATTTTCGTTTTCCAATTTGCGTCTGAGGACGACCTGAACAACATCCTACTGGGCAGCCCCTGGCTTATTAACGGCAACACCGCCTTACTTCTTAAAAGGTGGTATCACGGCATGGCTCTCGACTTCTCTAACCTCACCACCGTGCCTGTTTGGGCCTCGCTTCACGACCTCGATTACAGATTCTGGTCCCCTAAGATGCTCGCGAAGATTGGTTCCGCCATCGGTATACCTATTCTGACTGATACCTGCTCGGCAAACCATGACCGGCTCGGGTACGCGCGCATTTTGGTTGAGATCCACGCCAACAAACCGTTATTGCGTGATGTCACCTTCGTTGGTCCTGAAGGAGAGCAAATTCACCAGAAAATAACTTACGACTGGGTGCCTCTTCACTGCCCCTCGTGCCTCATTTTCGGCCACCGTTGCATGACTGCAAAGCCACATCCCACTCCTTGTCATGCATCACGTAACCCCCAAAAACAGCATTCAGGCCATACCCCCTCCTCCTCCTCGCCCTCCTTCCGGGAACCCATCCTCCCTACCCCTCCTGCTTCCCAGCTCCTCCGCCCTCCCCCCTCCTTAAACCCTAACCCTACTCTTGTCCCCAACATGAAGTCTGCCAACACCTATACCCCTCCCCCCAACCTTGTGAAGCCACATACGGACTGCACTAACAGGGTCGTCTCAACCCTCGCCCCCCAAGCCAGCGGTACCCCCCCCCCTCCGGGATGCGAATAAAACCGGCACCCCCCTGATTCCCATCCCCCAGTCCATCGCTACTTTTCCGGTTGTCCTCCCTTTCAGCCGGTGCTTCCTCAAATCAACCGACCCCCCCTCCTGTATCCCTCTCCTCCTCCCCCCAATTGATCCCTTCCAATAGCAAGGTTATTGGAAGCAACAACAGTGACTCTTATGCAGCTTAATGTATGTTCATGGAACATTCGGGGATTAAATCACCCCAACAAGCACCATGTCATCCGAGATGTGGTTAAGAACCACCAACTTGATATCATTGCCATCCTTGAAACCAAGCTCACTGATGCTAAGCTGAGCAGCCTTTCTTCTCTCATCCCCAACTGGAAGAGCATCCACAACTACTCCCCGACCTACCGTTGTCGGATCTGGGTCTGGTGGAACCCCTCCTCCCTTAACCTCTCTACGGTTCTCATTGACAATCAAACCATCCACTGCTCAATCACCACAAACCTGCCGGGTGGTTCCCTTGCGACCCTCAATTGTTCTTTCGTGTACGCCCACAACCTGGCTGACGACCGTAAGCCTCTTTGGGATGCAATTGCCACCATCAACCGCTTGTGCCTGGGCTCCCCCTGGGTCCTCTTAGGGGACTTCAATACCATTCTCAGCCCCGATGAAAAGATCTCAGATAACCCATCTCCCACTAACCCGCACCCTAATGAACTGGCTGATTGTTTCGCATTGAACTCTTTCTCCGACCTCGACTTCTTTGGATGCAAACTTACATGGAACAATAAACAATCCCCGAATAGAATTTGGTGTAAGCTTGATCGGATTGTCGTCAACTCTACCTGGACCACTGTCTTCCCTAACTCTACCGCATTCTTCACCAACCCGAACCTTTCTGACCACTCACCAGCTATTCTTTCCCTCAACCCTAAACCGGATGCCTGTCACCGCCAGTTCAGATTCAATAATGCCTGGGCCCTCCATGAAGATTTCCTCAAAATTGTCGACGCTTCTTGGGCCCTCCCTTTCGGTGCTTCGTCTTACGGCCAGCCCCCCGTCCTCTCGCTCAAGCTCCGCCGCCTCAAGCCGGTTTTGAAGCGGTTCTCCAGCACCAAAATTGAGACGCTACACTCCACCATCCTAAACCTAAAAAACTCCCTCGCTACTACCCAGACGAGCCTCCAAGCCTCCCCGCTTGACACTACCCTCATCGGCCCGGAACGCAACACCATTGTTTCACTTACCTCCCACTTGGATCAACAAAGAATTATGCTCGGTCAACTCTCTAAGGAGTCTTGGATTAAATTTGGTGATAAGTGCAGCCGATTCTTCTTCAAAAAGATCACCGCTAGAAGGGCTGCCAATGACATTAAAAGCATTTCTCGTTCCTCAGCCCCCTCCGGACCCCATTCACACGATCCCCTGGAGATCTCACATATCCTAACTACCCACTTCTCCAAAATCCTCAACCCTTCAACCGCCCATAACCCGCAAAATCTCTTCCCCGACTGCCTCTTACCAACCGTCCCCCCTGACCCTCTAGAGTTCATTTCGCGTGCTGTTACTCCTGAGTATATCAAAGCTGCCCTCTTTGCCATCGGGGACCTAAAAGCTCCTGGTCCCGACGGGTTTAATGCCCTTTTCTTAAAAAAAAACCTGGGCGATCACTGGAGCCGACTTCACAAACGCTGTCCTCGAGTTCTTCCATACCAGCATACTCCCTAGCCAATTCAACCATACCTCCATTTCACTGGTTCCAAAAACTTCAAATCCCTCACTCCCGTCTGACTTCAGACCCATCTCCTGCTGCAACACCACATACAAAGTCATCGCCAAAATCCTCGCGGACAAACTGAACAACGCTCTTCCATCGATCATCGGCAAGTACCAAGGTGCTTTCATCAGGGGACGATCTATTAAACACAACATCCTTATCGCTCAAGAGCTTTTCAAAAGCTACAATCATCGCCACATCTCCCCTCGATGCGCCCTGAAGATCGACTTATCCAAGGCCTTGATACTATTAACCACCAGTTCATCATCAACTGCCTTGGGCGTATGGGGTTCCCGGACTCGTTCACCAAGCTGGTTGATGCATGCATTTCACACCCTACCTATTCCATTAACATCAACGGCTCTCTTAAGGGTCATTTCATGGGGTCTAGGGGTCTTCGCCAGGGCTGCCCGCTCTCTCTTGGGCTCTTTGTCATTGCTTTGGAGGTCTTGTCTGCTATGATCAACACAAATTCTACCAACCCGAACTTCAACGTTCACCCCAAATGCTCCACGCCCCGCATAACACACCTTTGTTTCGCTGACGACATTCTACTTTTTTGCAGGGGTGACATTGGCTCTATTAACATTCTGATGAACACGCTCAAACACTTCGGATACTATTCTGGGCTTCAAATCAAAGCAAGCAAATCGGCACTTTTCCTTGGGGGTGTTCCTCAGATCGACCTCAGCACCTTCTCTTCTGGCTCTGGTCTTTCTTTGGGCTCCTTACCTTTCACATATCTCGGAATCCCAATTGGCTGCAAGCGACTTAGACACGTTGACTACACCCCCCTAATCAACAAGATCACTAGGAAGATCAACTCATGGAACGCTCGTAATCTCTCATACGATGGGCGACAACAGCTCATCACCTCAATTCTCATGCCTCTTCAATACCATTGGTGTTCCACGCTCCCCATTCCACAGTCTGTCATTTTTAAGATCACCTGCGCTCTGAGGTCCTACCTGTGGTCTGGCACCGCCTCTAGTTCGCGTGCTCTCATTGCTTGGAACACCGTCTGCTCCCCCAAATCGTCCGGTGGTCTTGGTTTTAAGGAGCTCCTCTCCTGGAACAAAGCCTGCATCTCCAAGCTCGTCTTCGAACTCGATTCCCACCCCCCTATGCATGACCTTTGGTCAAATTGGGTCAGTCGTAACTTACTCAAGGCTCAATCTATTTGGACCTGCACCCCTAGCTACAAGTACAGCCATAACTGGAACTACATCTTAAAGATCAGAGACGAGATCCTGGCATTCCAAACCAACTCCAACAGCCAACCATTCTCCATCACCACCCTTCACCCGAATGGTAAATTCTCTACCTCAGCAGCCTACAACCTCTTATACACTAATCCCCTCTCACCCCAGCACATCCCCATGTTCAGCAACATTTGGAGGGTCACTTACTCTCCCAAGTGTAGCTTCATTTCCTGGATTGCGGCTCATAAGAAGCTTCCAACCCTCTCTAAGCTTCGTAAATGGAACATTACCCAATGTGACGTTTGCAAACTCTGCGGCAACTCCCCTGAGGATGAAGATCACTTGTTTCACAAATGCAGCTTCGTTTCTACAACCTTGGATCTTGTCTCCAGATGGACCCACACCCCTCCTCCCTACCCTTACAAAGATAATCTGTGGTCCTGGCTTAACATCATCAGACCTCACAAGCACAACCTCATCTCCAACATCCGTATTGCTACCATCACCAATCTGATCTACTTTGTTTGGAAGGCACGTAACGATCTCATCTACAACAATAAAGTCACCCATGTCGTCTCCTGCGCCCATAGCATCATCCAAGATACTAAAAACCACTTCTCGCTCCATTGGAAGGATAGATCATCTCTCTCCTTGCACTGGGTCAAACTCCTCGGCATCCTCCTGTGATCTCCTAGTTGTTTCTGCTTTAGTCTATTGCCTCATGGCTGTTTCTGTTTTTGTCATCGCTTATGTCCCCTTACTGTCTTGTACTCCCCCCCCCTTGTACATTGTTCTGGTTGCAATACAATAACTTTTCAATATATATATATATATATATATATATATATATATATATATATATATATATATATATATATATATATATATATATATATATATATAGAGGTTAAATTGGGAAAGTCGGTGACTCAGGACCTTATTTTAATATAAATATATAAAATTTGGTAATAGATGTGTGAAATTATAAACAGTTTATAAAGGGAAGTGAAGAAAGGAAAATATATTTAGGTTAAATCAAGCTCAACAATAAAGAATAATCTCAAGGAAGTGAAGAAAGAGGAATATATTTAGGTTAAATCGAGGGGAGTGAAGAAAGGGAAGTGGAGACAATGATAATGTTTAGGGTTTCTGCATGGAAAGAGATGATAGTAACTTTCGATGTATATCTCGTAATAGGTAAGCATCCTTAACGAGATTTCTTAATCCTACAAACAACGTCGATTAACTACGTCTCATAATACCTAAAAATCTTCAATTAAGTTTTTGTTAACATCGATATCTTAAACAACTCGATTTAATCCAAAATTAATCGACAAAGAAAATTCCGAAACTTAGGTATTACAAAGTTTAAATCTTTTAGCTTTCTTTTATTATAGTGACTTGATAACTTGATAAAATGATAATATTTAATCAAACGTAATCTATTTCACATTGTTATTAAATATTTGGTTTTATAAACCTACCATTTAACATATAATATTCGTAACAATAAACTTGATATTTCGAATATATATATTTCGGATTTTCAAATTATTATCCGTTGTGTTCAATGCATTTTGCTATATTGTTTGATTACGGGTACGTGGGTCTATTCGAGGAGACTTGAAATATGGATCTATAGATATGTACAAAAGAAAAAGATGTGAATTTATAAACAGTTTATTGACTCTTTAGGTGACAAGGAGACGGCTACCAACAATTGTATTCACAATTTGAAGATTCACATCTTATCAATGTGGTTATTTTATTACATAAATGAGGACTTAATGTTGTTTAAACAGATAGAGTGGTTGGACTCCTTTATGATGCCACAAAAAATATGGACTATAGTATATAGAGTATGTAGGTAAGTAGGATTAGTTGTGGTTTTCCTAACAAACATATCCATTATTACATGTAAACAATATTATGTTACTTGTTTGGGAAAAATAACACTTTGGTATAGATATGTAATATGAACATATTGTTAACTTTAATTTTATAATATAGTTAATTATTATCTTATATTTCATAATATACTATGTAGGTTAGTAAGATTAGTTGTGGTCCTTGTGGTTGTTCATGGGAATCTAAATATGTTTTTCTGACCTTTGTAATAGTTTGTATATAAGATCAAGTTACTCTTTTCATAATCAATTGGTTTTAGTATGATTAGTATGAATTGGACTTTAATTAGATAAACGAATCGACTTATAATTTAAATGATATTATGTATTTTTCCCCTTTAATATTTCATATGTGAATTCACTCGATTTCTCGATATTTTGTACTTTTCTGATTTTAGTGCGGGTGAATTTGGAATTATAATATTTATTTATGGATTAATGGTAAGATTTTTTTCCCTTCTTCATATACGTAATTAGACTTGTTCATATTCGGACTCGAGTCGGGCTTCATTAAAAATTGTCCGTTTATCCGGACTTACCCAAGCCCCGATGACGGGCCTGTAATGACTGTCATACCCGTACGGACAAGCCGAGTATGCGGGTATCTTTTTTTTTTTAATTTTTTTGACAAAAAAGTTTTTAATTTATATTTTTTAAATAAAACATATTTAAGATATTTTATGTAATATATTATATGTGTTATAGTTATATCAAATAGTTATATGTATACTTAATATTCTATAATATATATATATACAATATAATATTATTTTATTTTATATCCGGGTTGACGGATCGAGCATTTTGGCCCGACGGGCCTAGATGGGTGCCCATGTTCGGCCTGACGGGCCTGGTGTACGGGATTTTTTTTCGATATAGTCGGGATTCTTCTTTGTTCGTACTCGTCCGTTTTTTCTAACGGAATATCCAATAGTAGTAAATATTAACTTTTATCGTAAGATTTTATATATTTTTCTTAACCCAAGATGTAAATTTAACATCAGCTTCATCGGTTTCAAAAGGCTTGACTTTAGTAAGGCAATAACGAGATTACACCATTGATCTTTGACAAAAAAAACGACCCTCTCAATGAGAAAGGTGGGAAAAGTAGCAACTAATAGGGTTGTGAATGTTGTTCTGTCTTGTCACGATGCATAATTGCATATCCTAACACGAAATCAATTATAATTTGGTTATTACCAAGGTCGGTCAATGAAATTGGAGGCTTGACTAAAATTTTAATTAAATTTGTAATTTTTAGATAAAATTCAATTTTCTACAACTAAAAATCATGTTTATAAATAAGTAGACTAAACATTAATATTAGATAAAATTTTAAACATAAATAATTAACTTTAAATTCATATTACTCCACTATTTAGATTTAAGAGGCATTAATAATAAATAAAATGTTTAAAAGTACAACTCACGAGAATTGAACTTGGGTCGATTAGAAATAAAAAAATGCAACTACATTGACTTCACCACTAGGTTATTTGAACTCAAGGGCCAACCCGGTTATTACAACTAAATTTACCTTTTAAATTTAGGATTTTATTGGTTGGTTGATCAAATTTTAAGCTTAGGCTTTGTTTGGTTCACCAAACTTTTGGATCTGATTTGAATATGTACATCCTAAATATGAAAAAGTAAAAATTAGAAAAACTGTTATAATTAAATGATAATTATAACTATTTTAATCACATAAAAAAATAATTGTGTCAGCCAAAATTGATATTAATCTATTCAAAGGATATATGTAGACCTTTACAAAAGCGGGTTCGGGTCGGGCCATACCTAAAAACTCTACCCGGAAGTAGACATGGGTCGCAAACCTAAACCACAGGTTTAGGTTTGGCCTAAACCTAAACCGTATAAATCCAAACCGGCGGTTTAGGTTAAACCTAAACCACCGGTTTGGTCGGCGGAAAACGGCAATTAGCCGACGATTTGATGGCCAAACCGGCTGGTTTGGTCCATTTTTAAAAAATAAAAATAAATAATGACCAAGCTGGCGGCTAAACCGCCGGTTGGGGTAAACCGCCTACAAACCCACGGTTTGGCCAACCGGCAAACCTAAACCGCCGGTTTGACGGTTTAGCCCAAACCGAACCCATGTCTACCCGGAGGTGCGGGTCGGGCTGACCCGGCCCGGCTTGTTCGGGCCACAAATGTTGTCATTGTCCACCCATGTAAAAAAGTAGGTTGTTGGGCCGGTCCGGATGGTCCGCGTGTGTTTTTTTCCTGAAATTTATCGTTCAAATTAAGTAATATAATGTATTTAACACACTTTCAATCTCATTATACTTACATAGTGCACTATTAACAAGTACCATTACAGTCAAGTTAGTTCTACAATCTTGTATAACAACAATCAACACAAAAAAAATGAATAAATCCAAATATCTAAACAACAACAAGTACCATTACAGTCAAGTTAGTTCTACAATCTTGTATAACTCTTCAAAATACTCCAAACAAACTAAATGAAAAATCAGAATATGTGACATTCAATATAATATAAATTATATAAACATTTTGGTCCACGGGTCAAAATGTTTACCCATACCCGTCCCACCAAACTACGGACCGGGCCGGGTCAGTTCCGAACGAACCAAACTAGTTGTCAATACCTGTGTTTTTCCTGGACGTTTGTACAGGGTTATACAAATTTTGGGTGGACTAGATCAAATTCAAACTCGCACCTAGATTCGTGGTTAAATATATATTACAGTCCAAGTTGAACCGTTAATCCATGAAAACACGAAGGAGTAACCCACAACCACTACCGACCAACAGAGAAGAGTCACATTATAAACCTGAAAATGACTCTCATCGAATATAACATATCAACAACTACACTAGTTTTTCACTTTATTTGGTGAAACTCTAACACCAGTTACACCATTCCCATTTGTTATAAACATACCAAAAACACACAATAAACTCATTATTAAATATTATAATTTAAATTTAATACGAAAGTGGAAAAACATGAATAACTGTTGTGAGTTGACGCTGTCCTGTCAACCAATATCTGCCTGCACTGCCACCAAACCCGGAGGAAATCCAGAACCCTAGGGACACCATTTTTTCACCCTCCCAAGGTAACTAAGTTTTTACAGCATGGCTATGGATATGGTAAATCACTAAGTGCCCGTTTGGTTGGAGCGGTGGAATGGAAACGGAATAGTATCGAATAAGGGTTGAGAAAGGAAATGGAATGGATGAGATTACTTTTGTGTGTTAAAAACCTCTAACCAAACATAGTTTTTGATTGATTCGAAATCATTCCGTTATCGGGAATGATTCTCGGTGCTTCCAAACGAGCCCTAAATTCTATGGGTCGGACTTTTATAAAACATTAAGTTCGTTTATCCGGATCAGATCGGTCTGAGTCCGGCTATCGGACCTGAAATGGTTGTCATACTCGTGTTGTCGTGAAAGCTGAAATTGTGGGTACCCGTTTTTTTAAATTTTATTATAATTATGCTAAATAATTTATATTTATACTTAATATTTATAATAGATACTATATATATATTTTATCCGCGTTGGGCTTTTTGGTCCGGTCGGAACTAGAGTGGTGTCCGGATCTGGCCCAACGGTATTGGCAAACCGTGTTTTCGATCCGATCGAACTTCTTTCTTTGTTCATACCCGTCCGTTTTTATTGATGGACGGATTGTCCGGTTATGATGAGGTCTGAGCAGTTTGTACTGTCACTGCTTCATCTTTACTTGAGCAATGCTTGTTGCCGTACGTTTTGTTGTTCAACTTCAATGACCTGATTCATTATACAGTCCTATGCTGCATTTTTTATTGCTTCGTTTTTTAAATTTTGAAAAATTATATGATGATATGAACTTTAAGGTGGTATTGGTTTCTCTTTGTGAGATAATACAACTCTAAAGTGATCAATTATCAACGACACTGGTATCTGCATCATTGTCCGATGTGTGGAGTACTGTCACACGTCGACAATATAATAATACCCGAATCTAACATATAAAAGCTAAGACTACTCCTTCTATTGTCAAATGGTTTTAGGATGGAACCCCGAATAATTGTATGTAAGGTTCACTTTACATGTGTCCCCTCCACGTATACTGTTGCATTTCGGTTCGTATATTAGTCGACCAGTAAGGGTGTGTTTGGGTATCCATATATAGAGTATGATATCCGATATCTTTGTTCAAAGAATTTACCAAACATTCGATACACATGTTAACGAAACAAAAACCGAAGATTTGAAAAAAAAAAAAAAAGATGATTCTCCCCGATTTCTCTATGAAGGTATATCTCCACAAGTTCTTTGCTAGAGTTTTGACCTACTGCTAAAGAACTGCGTATGTGTGAAACTCAATTTGAAAGCAAGATGAGTTTGTAGGCCAATTTGGTATTGTCTTCCAAAATGAATCTATTTAAAGATAATTTTACTAAACACCTTTACCAATTTTTTTTACAAAATCAACTCTGGAAAATCAAAACTATTTTAGATTTGAAAGGTTATAAGATGTTAAGAATTGAAAGAGAATAAAATATTTTAGATTTGAACTTGCAAAAGAAACTGAAGGTAGGCTTAAGCTTGAAAATTTCGAGAGGAATTAGAAGTTCTACAGAATGGAAATGAATAGATAAAGGATTTTCCACAATTTGTATGAAAGTTGATGTCCATCATTTCACCGATCGGAGTGATCACTTAAAATTTTTATCCTAAATTTCTCAAATTTGAAAATATATTATCAGAAAAACTATTATGTAATTTTCTCGTGGAATATATTATCTTAAGCCACATTTCTCACTTGCTAAGAAAAGGATATCGACTCTTTTGTTCATTTTGTTTTTTCTATTATTTCACACTTGGAGCATGATCAATGTTCGGGTTACTTCTTTGAACCGTGATTTATTAATTAGAGATCTGAAATGTTTCGAATAATACCGGAGTGTAAAAATTATTCACGAGAAAAAAAAAGTAAAATTTTCGAAGAACAGTTGAAAGTGAAGACGTAACGGTGGAATTCATACTCAACGAATGAACATTGTTCACAAGTTATAGTTAAGTTATTGTCAATAATTAAGTTCAATCGACCTTAATAATGTTTAATTAACCAAGATCCGAAAATCCTAGTTGTTATAACCTTAAGGTCAACAAGCCTAGTATATCAAGTAATGGGTCGGGTCAAAGGCATGTTTCGATACCATGATAAATTTCGGTGGATCATAATCATGTTGGAGCAAGGTTAAAAACATTTGAGTGTATATAAACATTAGATCAGAGCCCAACACATACGACTAGTGGCGTTTCATCGTGAAATCAATATGCAATAGGAGAATGAGCCCGCCAAACTTATATTAGACTCGTTATTACTAACAATCAATGTGAAATCATTTACAAGAGTAAGGACATGAAGAGTAGTTTTTCTTTTTCTTTTTTTTATATATATTATTAAAATTTTGTGAAACAATTTGGTTTACTAGGCTTTTTCTAGTTTTGTATTTAGTAAATGTACCCCTTGAGAAAACGGGGCGTAGAATTTGAAAATAAATACAAAAGGTTGGTACATTTACTTAATTGAAACATGAAAAAGCCTAGTTACTACTCTAGTTTTTCAAAAAGGACTAGTTACCAAAATTGCCCATTAGTGAAATTATCGGTTCAATTTTATTAATAAATTATAACATACTTAATTTTCCACTTTAAGTCAATTTATTTTCCAGCATTAATAATATGTCTGCCCTATTTTCACCCTTCACCTAAAATTTTGACTTATCGATCTCATAATTCAACTACCAACTTTTACCGACGAACGTAAGCATGATGTCATGCAGTAACTAATTAATGGTCTAATGACGAATTAGCATTCTAATATGTCATAATCCAACATACTAATCACTTAACCTAATTGAACCGTATTTCACTATTATAGACAAAACTCAATTATTGGACCGATTCGTGAAACGATAGTAAATATTTCAATCTTCGATTTAATAATAAAATAATAATTAAGAATAATAACGAATACATATAAGTGGTGCCGACCAAATAATAAATAGAGTAATTAAGCTAATTATTCGATATTAATCGAGTTGACAACGATTTACCAACAAACTTAATTAAGATACTAAATTATCCTATATATTTTTTGTTCTATAAAGAGTAAGGCCACTAATTAAGTTGGGGACCTTAATAATACTATCATATACTATAATTAACATTATAGTATAAATTAATATCATGATTTGTTCATTATCTTCTATTAGTTCAATGATTAGGTAACATTAATCCTCCTCCATCTCTTTCAATTATTTTTGTGCTCATAAATTTTCTCTACTTGGATCTCAAGTCTTTCCTAAGTCTTGTAAATAAATTCATACATCTAAATGATTTGAAAAAACACTAATTATTAGATTTAATGATTTATATTTGTTTTGGAGTTTTTTTTTTTTTTTTTTTTAAAGAGTTAATTAGAACACCCGTTTCGATCGAATCTCCCAATATCAGTTTTTCCATACATGCTGCCGAGTTTTTCCATACATGCTGCCGGGAGGATTCAAACTCGAATCTCGAGGCTAATCACTTAAGGAGTCTAGCACCACATTCCACTAGACCAACTGAGTATTGGTTATTTGTTTTGGAGTTGATTATTTAGTTATAGACAAATAGTTCAAAAAATCTTGAATAATTGAAAGCAAGTAAATTGTTCAAAATATCTCAACAATGTGAAATTCAACCGGTGTGGAGGGTTCATCGCACGTGCGAGTGTATATGTGTTGGTCCGAGTCCAACACATAACAATTGGCAATACGAGGAGTAGCTCACCGAGCTTATATATTAGGCTCGGAATGTCCCCATCTTTCGATGTGGGACCTTTTATCTCCAACACGCCCCCGCAAGTGCAACTAGAGAATATAGACTCAGTTGCACTTGTCCGCGGGTTAGGATCGCGAGCCGAATTGAGGCTAACCGCTCTGATACCATGTCAAAGTCCGATACAGACGGACCGGTAGAGCGGGGTCGTGTGCATATGAGCGCACATGCGCATTAGGCCCAATCCCAATAAATAAACCCGACGAGGTTCCATTCTAAAACCAATTGACAATAGGAGTAGTAGTTCACCGACTTTTATATACTAAATTCGGAATGTCCTCGTCTTTCGATGTGAGACCTTCTATCTCCAACATGATCATATTTAACAGCTAAATTTTATGTTTTTTTTTTTTTTACATAATTCTAGAATATTTAGTGTAATTTAGATAATTTAAGATAAAGTCAGCAACTCTTCTAATATCTAAGTATTAGGATTTTCCGAATAATTGACGAATTAAAGATTATATATATTTTTATTTATATTTCAAATTATAAATGAAAAGTTCAAACAAATAGTTTACCACAATATCACTACATTATATCCATCATGCATTATAATATCCATAAGTGAATTATACTTATAATTGATAGTGACAATATATTTAATTTGTTTGATCAACAATCCGTTTACGTGCGTCCAATAAGTATTATCGGTTATAATTATGTATTTTAAACAATAAATATTAATTGTAGATCTTCGTGTATGTATTATTCTTAATCAAAGAGTTTTATACTTAAAATAAATACAATATACATTCATGTAATAAAGTGGTTAGCCTGTCATTTATATAAAGAACTAACTAATAACTCAAAGACTATGTATGTACGTGCGTATTTAAAGTAAATATTTTTATTATGTCAAATGTTTTTAATTAATAAAAATACCAAATTTTTTTACTAGTTTTATTATATTATAACGGAGTAATATTAGTCGGTGACATAAACTGTAATAGTTGGAATTGACTTAAATGCCCATAAATATGAGCAAAAAGTAACCGAAAAAGCTCGATAATAGTTTATAGTTGGTGATTTGGAGTAATAATTAGGTTAGGTGGAAAATGTAATGCCTCTTTATATGTTACAAAAATGAAAAAAAAAAAATGTTTACCAATTATGATACATAATTTAATAAGAATATAAATTAGAAACTATTTACATTAAAATAATTTTGATAAAATTTAAAATAATATTCCTATATTTTATATTTTTTAAAACCACCTATATTATTTGTGTACACATAACAAGTTGGGTAATAAAGGTTAAGTTATCACATTATTAAGGTAATTTATTTACAACCATAAGAGTGAATAAGAAGTTTAAAATTTTTAAAAATAAAATTTGGGTTAATAGATCTATGATCGGTGTTATTATTATTTTTTATGGACGGTATTTAGTGAAAGAAGATAACACTTGTGAATAAATTTGTGCAATTTTCAAATTTTAAGATTAACATATATAAATTATGAGTCTTTAAACCATAAAACTTTTCTTAAAATTTTGAAATTCCTCAATCAATCTTATAGTTATATTTTTATTAATAAATAATACTCCGTATAAAATATTTAAAAATAAAGTGATGTTTTGACATTTATTACATAATTATGAGTGATTTTTAAAAAGTATAATTTATGGGAGATTTTGTGTGATTTAAATTTTTGGACATTATTTATAAGAGAAAATTGCTTAAATAGTATATTAACTTTTAGGCTGACTAAACTTTAGTTCCCGTCGTTTAAACTATCAAAACGGTACCTCATCTATTGAGTCTGATCAAAGATTGGTACAATGATGTCTAAACGACATACTTATTCAACAAGAAAAAAAAAGAGAAAGTTCTAGGAGCAAAGTTGTTGTCTTAACTTAACATGTGAAAAGTAATCCAAATACTAATATTTGGTCAGGCTCAATAATTGATGTACCGTTCTGATTGTTTAAATGATGATATACTAAAGTTTAGTCAACCTAGAAGATGGAATCGATAATATAGTTTTCGGGCTGATCTGGATAATGATTTCGGTGCATCACCCGGTTACTTGATCCACCCTAATCTCTAACTTGTTTTTGTCGATTTTGCATTTTTCATGAATTTGATTTAATTTTTTTTGGATAATGTGGTTTTGAAAAATAAAATAAAAGGGATATAATTATAAAGAAAAAGGGAAATAATTAGCAAAAGAAAGTGAGAAATTAGCGGCGTACAAGGCTCCTGCCGTCCCAACTAATGTCAAACGCCAGCTGTATTGCAAATCCCATTTCGACCCATGTTTGGTATTTTTTTAGGGTTTTAACAAAATATTTTATAATGTTTTTATGATACTTAAAATCAATATTTTGTCACTCTCGGTAGATCATTGTTGTTGAAACAACTTTGAGTATTCGGTTCGTTTCTTTAGTCGTGTCAATTTTAATGAAATTATGAAATCGAACGTAGAAGGACAACAATAGTTTGAAATGTACCCACTAAAG
The DNA here is from genome assembly GCA_033239125.1 of Fagopyrum homotropicum. Lineage (NCBI taxonomy): Eukaryota > Viridiplantae > Streptophyta > Magnoliopsida > Caryophyllales > Polygonaceae > Fagopyrum > Fagopyrum homotropicum. The sequence goes on from BSWB01000005.1 coordinate 144,527,802, forward strand.
TTGAATACAAAAATTATATCATAAAACTTAAATACATTGTTAAAAGTTTTATATGTATATATAGAGGGTGTGATTCTCATGAAAACACCCCTAACGTGTATGCATGAGAACAATCGTACACCATTGGATGGTGAGTATTAAGAGTTGAGATTTAGAGTAGATATCATAATTAATAATAACTACGAATAGTATTTAGGAATCCAACAATAACTACGAATAATCAACTCAACCAACAATAAATACAAATAATACATTAAACGATATGACACATTCGTAACAAAACTAATAATAATTACGAATCTGTTATCATATATATACGTTAGGGGTGTTCTCATAAGATCTATACTCTCTCTCTATATATATATATATAGGGTCTTATTCAAGTAAGGTTCATTATTAGGGTAGGGTTGTGAGGCGGAATCTGGACCGTAAATTACAATAACAATCAATGGCTGGATGGAAGGATAAGATTACAAGGCTGCGGTGGCAAAATTGTAAATATAGCAATTTGTAGAAAACACGATAGAACGTTCAGCGAAATCTCAAGCTCCCTCTCTCTCTTGCTTCCATGGTTATGGATGATTGTTTTTGCTTAATCTCAAGCTTGAGAGAGAGAAATCAAACATGAAGCTTGATCGAAATCCATCTTCTCTCCATCTTCTATGAGAATCTTGAACGAGATCCAACAAGAACACTAATTAGGGTTTTTGTTTTCAATTTCCCTCTTGCAAATCATGGATTTCGGTGGGTTTGAAACATCAAATGACTGTTTCGTTTTTTGTAGTTGTTGATTTGTAGTTTTTATTGAGTTTGTGAAGCTTTAATTTCATTAGATTGATGTTATTTAAAACTTGAGATTTTAAGGTCCAACGATGGAGTTTTAAGGTCCAACAATGGTGTTTTAGCAATCAATGACAGTTTTCACTGATTTAATGGGTTGATTTGGGGTTGTTGTTGAGAATGTGCTGAACTAATATGATGTGCTATACGAACTAGTACTAATTGTACTGTGCACTATTATTTGTAATACAATGAACTACTTCTTGTTGTAATGTGAACTACTCATTGATAAACTAGTAGTTCATAATTTTACAGCTTTTGTTTTTAAAAGCATAGACTACTCTTTTAAATGGCATGAACTACTTGTTTACAAATTATGAACTACTCTAATTTATATGATGAACTACTCTTATGTATATTGTGAGCTACTCTCATAAAATTAATTAGTTGTTATTATATGTACTTTCAGGTTTGCAGCCCTTAACAGCGAAAATGTTTATAATAGAATAGTTCAAAACTTATTATAGGATAGTTCATGAATTATAATAGAATAGTTCATGGATTATATTAAAAAGTAATAGTTCATGGATTATATGGGAATAGTTCAAAATTTATAGGAGAATAGTGCATAAATTATAACACGGTAGTTCAAACAAATTTTCATTCGTTTCAGAAAAAAAAAAAAAAAAAATTTTGGGACACGTGTCGCCCGTACGGTCGGCCGTACGACCGTACCGCAATATATGGGCCGTACCTGAACATTTACCTATATATATATATATATATATATATATATATATATATATATATATATATATATATATATATATATATATATATATATATGAAATTAATGTGAAGAAGCAACGTATGGAGTGGCCCAAAAGGGAATGTAACTCTCGGTAAGTTCACATGTTTTCATGCCCCCAATTTATGCCAACTTGCTTATCTCTCCTACCCCTATAACAAATGATTTTTATTTTTATTTTACTTATAATAAAAATAAACGAATAAAAATAACTAATTAGACTTTTTATCACTATTACTCTATTAAAAATATCATATCATAAACTCATTTAACTAAATATAGTCCTATTACACCCTAAATAAAAACAAAAACAAAAGAAAAATAAGAGGGGCAAAACCGTCTTTTTACTGAAACCATGATTGCGAGGTATAGAAAAAAGCAAGTAGATGTGTGCCGGATTGCCGGTACGGAATCCATCAACCGACCACCGACCTGACCTTCCTTTACTCTGCCCCATCTTCTATTATTTACAATTTGATCCCCCAAATACATAAAAATATAGAGAAAGGCAACAAAGAGAAATAAAGTGTGAATTGTCGGATTTTGTGGAGGCTATAACATTATTCGGCACGTATACAATATAATAACTTATCCTATTTTACAGGAAACAATATTTTATTTACTCTAGGGATGAAAATTGTCCCGGTTACTAAATTTGTATCATAAAATCATCACCGACTACCGATCTTACATTAGACTTTACTCAACAACTTATCTATTCATTAATGGAGTATGTTGGGTATTGATATACGGTAACTTAACTCTTGTACCCAAAAGTTGCATTTTTAAAATGTATTTCGTACCTTAAATAATTTAATGAAAAGTTCAGCAAATAACAAGGCATGAAAAGTGTGAAATTCTAACGAGTCGGATATGACGTGATGGTTTTTCATTTGAAAACAGATGTGTTCGGCGCGATTTTAATCAATACGACGTCGACAATGTACAACAGAGAATTCCGGGCACCTACTTTTTTCTATCACACCATCAAGAATCCTGTCATGATAGCCTGTTCAATTAAGCGAGATTTTTGAGTAGTTTAAGCTTTTTGGGTAGATTTGTTAGTAGATTTTCAAAAAGCTTTGTAGTTTCGAAAATCTAACTAATAAACTAATTGATAACTGGTAAAAGTAGATTTGTACGGTAGATTTACTAAAAAGCCAAAAAAGAAAAAATGTACAAATTGTTAAATATATAAAAGAGGGGTAAAATTATAAAACTTTTGATAATCTCTTTAAAAAATCTAATCTCTTTAAAAATCTATTATATCAAACACCATGTAATGTTCAAAAAATACAAAGCTGTACAATAATCTACACAATAATCTCCGCCGAATAGGACCTTAGTAGCCTCATTTCATATTTTCACTTATTTTTCATTCACAACAAATATACTATAGGCTCCTATTTTCATTTTTTTAATAATTGTATTTCTTTTCAATAAGCTATAAATTTTTTATTCATACATTATTTTAATTATTATTATTATTAATAATTTAACTGTTATAAATTGAACAACAACCATAAACTAAATTTTAAATATTTTATCAAACATATACCTAAGAATGCATAACCAATAATTCGTTGGGTTTTTTTTTTCAAATTTAAAATAAATATATTCTGATAAACTTCCAAACAAGCCCTCCAAGAAGTGAATATTCCATCAACATGCAACAAAAACAAAATTCCAAACAAACTATCCCTATGATGGTATGATTCCATGTTTCCGCAATATTTCAATATACGATGATATCTTCGTTTATAGTTAAAATATAAAATTTAATTTATTTTAACATGTTAACTTTTGATTCTATATTAAAAAAATATATAACGTGACATTATTTAAAAAAAATGGGAGAAATAAGGTTTTAGATAAATATAGTTAGCCAACTAGCAAGAAAAAAGCAGAACTCCTTTTAATGGCTTATTTTTGCAAAGTCTCCCACAAAAATGACAAGCAAGTGAGCAACCCAACCCCACCAGGCCACCACCTCCCTCCGCCATCGCCACCAGTCCACACATCATGTTATATATATATATATATATATATATATATATATATATATATATATATATATATATATATATATATATATATATATATATATATATATATATAGTGTGGTTCCCATGAGAACACCCCTAACGTGAGAACATGAGAACAATTGTACACCGTTGGATGTGAGTATTAAGGGTTGAGATTTAGAGTAGATATCAAAAATAATAATAACTACGAGTAATAATAATTAGGAATCCAACAATAACTACGAATAATCAACTCAACCAACAATGACTACGAATAATACATTAAACGATATGACACATTCGTAACAAAACTAATAATAATTACGAATTTGTTCTCATGTTCTCACGTTAGGGGGTGTTCTCATAGGATCTATACACTATATATATATATATATATATATATATATATATATATATATATATATATCTATTTGCTACTTTTACCTTTTTTTTTTAATTTTTATTAACATTAATGTGAAAAAAACATTTTGTTTTTCTTTTTGTCGTGGCATTTTCACATTCACATTATCACTCCGTTTGGTTGATAACTTAATACGGTACGTTTGATGTTGTATGATATTATTTTGAGGCACTATAATTCTCGCTGGTGAACTTAGTTCCTGTTTGGTTGTAATTTCGAAAACGGAAATATAATGGAAATGAATTGGTTTATACGCGTATTATGTATATGAAATTTTTTGAAATCATTCTCTGTGATTTCATGCAAAATGCATTTGCTTCTCTCATTTTATTTTCCAATAGGTATCAAAACTAATCAATTTTACTTCAATTACTTCAAACCACAATGAATTATTCCAAAATTTTCATAAATAAAGGTATACATATGGATTTCATTCCGTTTTCATTTTCGGGATTAAAAACATCAAATTCAACCTACTTTAAACAACCTCTCAAATACCAGGTTCACCAAACATATACTCCTAAAATAATTCAATAATTTTTGTTTTATAATAATGAAATTTATCATTTTTATCCCTTTATATGTAAATCATGAATTATGGAAGGAAATCGATGTAATTAAAATTATTGGCTTTACTCACTACAATAAAATGTTAGATTTTAATTCATTAAGATATACATTTTTACTAAAAATTGTAAACGTTTATTACATTTTCATTTATGTTTATATATTCAACTTTTTTAAAAAAAATTTAAGACTTAGTAACGATTATATAAATGAATAATAACTCGAGATTTCGATAAGTTTCAGAATTACCCGAATTTGGACAAATTTGATTCCGTACTTAAATTTAGATTTTATCTCAATAACATACCCTAATTTTATAATATTTCAAATAACCACCTACTTAATCCTATACCCCCTTGATTATGAAAGAATATATAATAAACAAAATGTAAGTCAATAATGCAGTATTAATAAAATTTCGTGTTCAATCATATTGATGGTCCACATTTTCTTGTTACATTTTAGCATAAGAAATATTTTTTTAAAGATGCTTATTTGATAATTCTTAAATTATATATTTTTTGTAAAAATTAGCATATAATGGACTGTTATTATGTTGAAAAAAAAGTTGCAAAAAAATTAATAATTCTTGATTGGATGAAATATGTATTATCATATGTTTTTAAAAAAAAGATTGCATACAAATAAAATAATAATTAGGTTTTAATTTTGTATTTACTTTTTTTGGTATGATGAGTTGAATTATCCTTTTTAAATTACTTTATTGACCCTACAAAAGGGAAACCAAACCTACGGTTCGAGTAATCTGGCAGAAATCAAGAAAAGAAAAGAAAAAAGAAAATTAAAAAAAAAGGGAAGAAAGAGAATCCAGCTTGCAAAAGGGGAAGAGGAGGAGAGAGAAAAAGCATCCCCATCCCCAACTACGTCTGCAAGCTGTTACTCCCCCAACACAATGCCGTCCAATCAAGCTTTAAACCCTCCATTCCCCTTTCTCAAACCCCTCATTTCGATGTCGGTGATTCCTTGTTCCCTCATCTAACCCCTCAATTTCTCTCCGCTCCAATATCCCCAATTTTCAAATTTAGGGTTTTTTTTATGATGTTTAAGGTTGAAGAAGGTAGTGCAACAATGGAGGCTGTAACGGTTGCGAAGAAGAGAGAAAGGAGTACAGAGAAGCCGTACAAGGGAATTCGGATGAGGAAGTGGGGTAAATGGGTAGCGGAAATCCGAGAGCCGAACAAACGTTCTCGGATCTGGTTAGGTTCATACTCAACTCCAGTTGCCGCTGCTAGAGCATATGATACAGCTGTTTATCATCTCCGAGGCTCGTCTGCTAGGCTCAATTTCCCGGAGCTTCTCATGGGGGAAGGTCGTCTCGCTGATTTATCAGCTGCTACTGTTAGAAAGAAGGCTATTGAGGTCGGCGCTAGAGTTGACGCTCTCGAGACGGCGATTCGTGGAAACTCTGATGATGTCAAGGCGAAAGAAAACGGAAACGGGAAGATCTGTAGTGACGGTGGTGGGAATTGGTTTGAAGAGAAGCCGGATTTGAACAAGAAGCCTGATGATTGTGAGTGGGAAGATTGATTAATTTAGCAGATGAATGGAAATTAAGAGTGAAGGATTTTAAATTTAAAAAAAAGAATGGTCGGTGGTTGACGGTGGTTGTGACGGCGGCGATCTATGATTGTGACGGGTGAGATGACTGCAAAATCCTCCTCTTCTTCCTCTGCTTTTTTTCTCTTCCATTTTTTTTTCCTTCTCTTCCTTTGTGCAATGGGCAAAAAAGTTGAAATTTTTGGAATGTGTAAAGGAAAAAAAAGAATCATAAAATGTAAATAATCTGGTATTAGGCCTTGTCTTGCTCTTAAAAATTCTGCAGATTTATGTTTCATGTGTTTTAGTTCTTCAATGTGGTGGATATGGTGGTGTCATTTTCACTGTGAAATTTGGCCTACAAATTAGGGGACCCAATTCGGAAAAAGAAGAAGCATCAGTCATTCAGTCAAAATGCCCATAACAATTAACCATAGTAAAGAGTGAGTTCAGACATTGTTGAATGATTTTGTTTTGCTCACAACCTGTTTGTGAAAATGCCAATGAAAAGAATAAAACTGTGTTTGTGGGGTTGTTCGTCCTTAACCTTTTGCTTTTAATTCCCCTTTCTTCCCCAAGGCCTCTTTGCATCGGCCCACTCTATCTCTTCATGTTAGTGTTTGATGATGGTGTTGGATGATAATTTTGCATGCAAGTTGCAGAGATTTTTTTGTACGTAAACTAGTTTTTGTTGCTTTCCTTCGTCTTCTCCCCACCACCACCACATTGGCTTTCTGCTTTATCCAACCCTTTTGCCCACTTCGTCTACTTCAATCAATCCCTTGTGTACTGTGTGCTTAGGACCTCCCGAAATCGTCGGCAATGGTCGAACAATTTGAGCTTGGCATATCTCTTCAGAAATGACTACTGATAAGGAAAGTGATCAACTTTGAAACACATAAGGGGTTAGGATTAACCCTAACTCATTCTTATCATTTGATTGCAATCCGATGTCTAATTGCATTAGCTATTTGCCCAAAGCTGTTTGGATCTGAATTCCAAACTCGGATCCTTGAAGTCCTTATGTAATTGTCTCGAGAGATGGAAACGATCCGCCTCAATCCTTATGTATTTTGTTTACTGAACCAAACTGAGTAGTTTTGGTCCACAGTCCACACCGAACATGAACCGTCAATTTAGGCTCGGTTTTAGGTCTGCATTTTACAAAAAAAAATAGGTTTGGGTTCAGTTGAAAACCGTAAAATTGACCCGTAAACCGAAAACAATTTTTGATGAAAAAACAAGGGTCGGTTCGTATAATCATATTAGCAATTACACTTTAGGTCTGTTTAGGTCTTAAACCGAAACCGACGCTAATAGATTAAGTGTTAGACTCTAGTATTTCATATTTTCGGTTTTAGGTCCGAAACAAAACCGAATTTACTTTTATATGTTCAGTTTTCGGTCTAAGGTTTCAGAAAAATCGGTTTATCTTCGGTTCGGTTTATTACGGTTCAGCTTTGGACCTTTGCTCACCCCTAATTGTGACATAATTTATATGCGTTGGATTTGTGAATCCCATGTTATACTAACCCATCGGAACTTGACACAGTTACAAAGCGGGTTTCTGCTATAGTCCAAGTAGAACCCTTCGTATTGTCGAATAAATCTCATTTGACTTATGTACTAGATTTTGACAACTTAAATCAACGAACGAAGTGTAAGCTACAAACGATATAACCAAAACTCATAGCTCGAACACGAAAAACGTACACTAACTTAACCGGACGGTCCATAACTCGGGTATTCAACAATTCTTCATTTCATTAGAGACTCTAAGAAGAGAAGGCCCCGCAAAAGGGCCAAATAAGAGTGCTAGAAAGACTTGATATAGTGAGGCTTTAAGCTTTGATTGTTAGTATGTAGTCGAATAGTGTACTTGGTACAGTATATATATGCATTCAGTGGAGGCAGTTCGCACACGTGAGGTTTTTACTATCCTTTTCAGTTTACTGAAACATAGCAGCACTGGATGAAGCCTTTCCTCATGTGGTCTTCTGACACTTCATTGTAGATTGTACACTCGCCGTGAGTTTACCTCGACAATGTTTGTACGATTGACGGATCTTTGCTCATCCAACCCTCCAAGAACGTCCTCGGTTTTGCCTTCCATTGTGTCGGTAATGACTCGATGATGTTATAGGGAAACCGGAGGCAAATACGGTTATACATTTGAAAATATGTTAGCTTAAGGATTTAGTTATTGGGTCGTGAAGTTTGATGTAGTGTGTGATACCGGTTAGGTTTCTATCAATTAGGTATTTTCGGTCTATTTATATCTATTTTGACCATTATAATCATGCCTTGGTAGTTAGCTCTTTGCTTGTTTGCATTATAATCCTAAACTAGTTTACTAACAAGGTTACTAAACAACCAAGTTTGTCTCCTTAATTATTAAGAAACATAATTACTTTATTTGTCGTTCCGAAATTATTATAGGGTTTGAATATATCCTTATTTAGATATCACAAATAACCGGTCATTTTTTATTAATTACGAGATATAAAGTTGGGACATTGGAAGGGGACAAACATTGTAATTTAATACAACATTCCCATTTTAAAATGTATAACTTATATAATTTGTTAAATTTATATTTGGAATTTTTCATTAAAATTTGTATTTTATAATTTTGTTAAAATTTAACACAAACTTCTAATTTTTTATGATTTCATTGTCCAGTTGTTATCCTAAAGTCTTTGACTTCTGAAATTTAAAATCTAACCCTTGATTTTTATCTTTTAATTTTTGAACTTTTATTATTAATTTTTTTGTGTAGTTGACAATTAATTATGAATCGTACAAAATTGTTTTATAAAAGAAAACCAAACATAAAAAAATTATTTTTTTTAATCAAATGGTCAAAATCAAAAGACAAAAAATTGGAGATTAAAGTCTCAATTTCACAATTCAAGCGATTACCCTACCAACTTTTTCTTACTTTCTATACGAACAATTTGTTTTTAAAAGCTCTAATATTTTTTTTAATCATGTATTCACTTTTATTATATCATACAAATTTCATATTAATTTAATTATATCGAATCATAAATTATACGTTGCAATCCAAAAAACCTATTGCAATTCAATTATAAGCATCCATATATGATATAACCTTGAGCGTAGGGATGTTATATGTAGGTATGAGGCGAGCTATTCAGACTTAACTTATAAAAAGCTTGTTTAACCTCGTTTAACTTCTAAATAAGTTGAATGTAAACATATTTCAAAACTCAGATAAAATAAAACGTGTTTGTGCATGTTAAAACTCAACTCGTTCATCTCATATAACATTCCTACTTGTACAACAACGTTTTCTTAACAAAAAAAAACCCGAAAAGAAAGAAAAAGTTTTCAGATGAATGATCCATCAATTTTACGAAGTTAAGTTATGCATGTCCACGGGTCACGGGTCACCAGTGACCCGGCGGGTTACAGGTACGGGTACGGGTAAGGGTCGAGGTGATCCTTACCCGTGACCCGGTGGGTTATTAATTTTGGAAAAAAAATAAAAAAAACTCAACGGCTAAATAGACGTGGGCGGGTCGACCCGCCGGGTCAACTTTTTTTTTTTTTTTTTTTTTTAAATCTGTTTTCAAAATAAAAGAGCCAACCCGCCGACCCGTCGGGTTTGACCCGTGACCCGGTGGGTTGGCCTTTTACACGGGTCCGGGTCCGTGTCACCCTTCCCGGACCCTCGACCCGGCGGGTCCGACCCGTGAACATGCTTAAGTAGCTAGTTAGACACGTCATAACAAAGGTAGTTCCTCTAATCTCTACTAACTTTGGTAAATTGTAACATAAGATTATCCACCATAGCCTAATAGCTTTTAGGTCATCAACAATCCAATAAACAAACGTAGATTATGTTTTAATGGAAGCAAGCAAGCAAGCCTTAGCTTTTATGAAAAGCATCGCCGAATGATGACAATAATGCCAAAATGGCTTTTGCCTTGCCGACCAACGACGATAACTTCTTTTTAAGTTTCTATTCAACACTAATGACGATAACTAAGAATTTGTAGAGTGCAAGTTTCGTACATTTATATAATAATCCCTATAATTATCTACTAGGAATATTTTTATATTATTAGTTTTGGTAACCGAATATCCAATTATAATAATATTAGGTTAAAAATATTAGAAATCTAGGAATCGGATTGATGCTATATATGTTGGTGGTTTACAAGCTTTTTGACCATATTTGTTTTTGATTATTCGTCAAGAGTTTAAGGATATCATAAAAGAAAAATATTAATACTTCAAATTTTATCTGAGTTTTCTATTATACGTATTTTTTTAAAAAAAGGAAAGCGGTTCGAAACCATTAGATGATGTGGCGTCTAGTTGGTCGAAAGGCCGAAACAATCGACAGACGGTAAACCGTCATGGGGAACCCCAAATATAGGAAAAAAGATGTAGGTTATTGAGTAGCCTTCGAAAATAATTCATAGTCATAATTTTTTTTAAAAATATATCGTTTAAAAAATTTATTTTAATTATTTTAGTCTCATATTTTGTATGTGACTATTTTTAATATTTTGAAATTTCAGCCATAAGTATTTAACTTACAATTTAATTATAAATTTATTTGTACTCTAAAAATGTCCATGAAATTGTTATTTTTATTATATTGATTAAAGTTGAATTAAAATGTACGTGTCAATCCGATATTAATTTTCGGTTAACATGTCAAATCCACAATCGCAATATTTTTATTTTTAATTTCTCGATTTAAATGATATTTTAATAATTTTATTATCAATAAAATAATTTAGATCGAGATTTACATTAATAATGTTGTAAGCTTTTACCGACCACAAAAAAGATCATTTATAATAAACAGCAAAAAATTTAAATAATTGTAAGCTACAAAACAGAACCATCCAAAACATTATATGATAGGGCAAAAAGTTATAATATTAATTATTTATTATTAAAAATCAATTGTAAAAGTACAAACTAGTTTTACAAATTTTATTAAAAAGATTAAACTATGTAAAAGATTCAGCCAACGCTAAAAACTTGGTTTACCGAATATTTTTTACCGAGATTAAAAAGATTATTGCTTTGAGATCATCCTAATTAGCCAAGGTTGTTTTTTGATATTTAATAATAAAAGTATTTACATAGTAAATTTAAAATTAGAATATACTTATTCAATTGTTTGAATAATCCCAAATGTTGATATAAATAATAGCTCCACTTTCACATTTCAACTACACTTTTCCCGTCAAGCACTAGCAAGCGCATGTAAAGTAATTCTCTACAAAAGTAATTTCCACTTAAAAAAGCATATGCACTTTGTACAACACAAAAATCATTATTTCACGATAACCTAACAATTTTATTTATTTATTTTTTACACAAATATATTAGGTTAGATCATTTTCTACTAACGGTGTGGATTAAAACATAATTATAAATGACAACATAAAAATTGAGATTATTAGGATCGAAGTTTGAAATGTACCTATTAGTTTTTAGGCTTTCAAAAAAAAATATTAGTTTTTAGGCCCAAGATTTAAATTCTATAAGATTTGATGAGTCAGTTGAGATTAGACCAGAACTTGAATATCCGGTCTAGATTTGTTAAAAAAAAAAAAAGGATATGATTGTAAAATTTCGATCCGAACCGGAAAAACGAACATCCTGAAATGATTGGGATTCACTAAAATGATTAGAGAACGCAAATCACATGTGATAAAACGTTAAAACACATGTACAGCATATATGATATATGTCCAGAATATGATTTTGTTTATGATATAAATCCCACAAAGGAACTTCCAAAAATGGAAGTTAGCCAAATATCCTAGATTTCGAAGATTTTGTATCCGAAAAGGTGTAATTGCTCTTCCACTTGATGAAACCCTAATTCTGATCCATTAACAAGACATTGCTTAAGTCAGTCCTAAACTAGTCATACAACCCGTATTATCAAGGGATTAAACTGTGGAAATGATCCACATCGCATGGGTTATAAAGTTACCAGAGAGGCAGAGACTCATGTGGCGGACTAGTTCTGGTAGTGTTTGGATGGATCCGCCAAATTTATGTATTGAGCTCGGAAACTGTTGGAGATAAAAAGGTCCCACATCGAAAGATGGGGACACTTCGAGCCTAGTTTATAAGGTCGGTGGGCTACTCCTCCAATTGCCAATTAGTTTTAGGATGAAATCTCACCGGGTTTATATGCTGGGGCTTGGGCCTAATGCACATGTGCGCTCAGAAACTTAAGCAAATGAATGTAGTTACAAACATATAAAATCCGGGCTATATTAGTTTGTCGAAATTTGTCAAAACAAACTTACAAGGTTGTGCAGGGCACAAACAAGACCAGGTGACAACTTCAATGCACCCAATTGCAAATCAAGAGAAAAGCAAATGTGTTAAATGCTCAATTCATGTTAAGTTTCTATCCTAAATTGCTAATATATACAAGCTCACGGTGCGGACTATTCTTGATGTTTAAAACTTCAACTTATATGTCGTGCTTTGATCTAATGTGCATATACACCTGAATGCACACGACCCCATTTGCAGCCTTTGATCTAAGTGCTTTGATCTAATGTGCATATACACTTGAATGCACACGACCCCATTTGCAGCCTTTGATCTAAAGTGCATATACACCTGAATGCACACGACCCCATTTGCAGCCGTTCCGTTTGCGGTTTGCCCACGCTCAAAATTTTTGACATGCAAGGTTGGTGTAGTATTTCTTGCAATCCGTTGCACCTTAACAACATATACCTCCATTGATTTTAGACCAAATTAAAAAGAAAGAGCAAAAATGGTAATTTCCGAAATCTGTATGACCAAAAATCTTAATTTCCTTAGCAATGCTTAAGTTCCTCAAATGTCAGAGATTGCCCTTGGAAATATGTGAAATCCCAAACTATCGCACGATCAAATATTTCCAACAATAGTAATCCTAATTCCATAATCACAATAAACATATTGAAGTCCACAAGCCAAATATTGAAATTCCTAACAAACAAGTTTATCTCCAAACTTATCACCACGAACTTCCTAAGTACAAAAATACGAAATAAAATGATTATTACATACATAATCATATTCAGGAACGGCTAGAGTGGAACCTTTTTTACACGAAATCATAACCAAAATGGTTTCATATATGAATATTCTAGGGATCAAATCGCTCTTTGAGCAGTTTCAGCTCCAAGTCACTGTCAATTATTTGCAATCCCTTGCTTCATTTTGATAGCAGCTCTTATGACATCCCCTCTTGTAACAATCCCTACCTATAAATGCACAGTGAAGTTGGAATCGGTTCATAACCATAAATCAAGAAGGTACCAATACTACTAGCTACAGATAAGCTTTCTCGTTAGAACATTGTGTTATCTTACCAGTTTCCCATCAGAGTCCACCACAGGAAGCCGGCGGTATTTGGTCTCAAGTAGCAATCTGGCATCAGAGTAAAACACAGACAAGTGAGGCAAGAAATTCTGTATAGTCTCTTATTTGTTTAGAAACTGTAATTTCAGAAATGAAATATTGGTTCAGTGAGATCTCAGGGTTGGATTTTGGAGAGGAAAGCTGAAGAACAGAATAAAGAACCTTGCAGAATCCTCCAAATTTGTGTTCTCGCGGACTACAAGAGGAGCCACTGTCATCACATCAGAAACGAGTTTCCCGTTTGTTTTAGTAAGCAAACTTTGGAGCTCATTAAATACCTGAAATTTGTAACAAAAACAGAATTGTAAGATCTGCCGAAATGTTGTTAAATCTGCAATACTTCAAAAAGAAGTGCTTTTATTATTAGTTTCACATACTTTCCAACTGCTGTCAGCTTCAGGAAATATGCTTCCATCCGCCTTTCCACTACCTGTACAAATTTGGCGACATAGATATTTAAAAGAAGGCCTCAAGTTTTTTAATACCTAATATAACCTCGTCACCAATAAATCAACACACTTGTTAATTGTAAAATAGAATGAGGGAAGCCCAAAGCGATAAACGTGTCAGATGTGATTATAAATCATGAACATTGAACATCAAAGATTCAACATCAATATACTGCTGCTGGAGAAAACTATATAGCTGATATAATTTAAGTAGCCCATGAAACAAGGTAGAGTAAGCTAACCCGATAAATAAACATCAAAGTTTTTAATTAAGCTATACGCTTTGCATAACAATATGATAGATATAGACAATTATTATAATCACATGCAAAAACAAGGACAGTTAAAATGGTCTAGTTGAAGACAAGCAATCAAGAAAATTAATTACCTGATACAAAATCCAGAGCCAACAAGTCATAATCTGAAACAACACCAACCTACATGTGGAAAAATGCATCATCAAATAAGGTTAACAGAAAAGGTTTTTGGCACTATTGAGTGCGAACAAGTCATAAACTGATCCACAAAGTAATCTTTCACCCAAGTCAGGTGTAGTCTACGCTATTCTAACAAAGGAAGACATCAAAGTAATCACAAATTCATAAGTTGTATGGTCACACTAAAGAATGTAAAAGTTGTCTGCAAGTAACCTGTGCATATGTTGATTTAGGAAATATTTCAAATAATCTGGCACGAGATTGAGGTGCTTCCAAGATAATTTTTTGTTAAAAAAACTCAACTAATCGTTCAAACACATTACGGGAAAAATGTGCATGAAAATGTCGTATCACACACCAATACCTGAATTCTATTCAACTTTTCTCCTTCCGATGACTAATCATACAATTCAAATCCAATTCACTCTCGTGGAAGTACTCAAGTATACAATTATGATTTAGATTTCTGAAAATTGTGATATAACACAAGCAGCAACAACACCAAAATGAAGTTTTAAATAATAAACCATAAAGATAATGTCAGAAAGCTCACCAACTTCCAATCATCATCAACCACCGGAAGCCCACTAATTCTGTTTTCCACAAGAATCTCTAGTGCTGCAAGCAAAGAGGCATGCTCAGAACTCAACAGAAATGGACAACCTGAAATTTAGACTAGAAGGCACTCTTGACACCCAATATACCTTCATCTACTGGTGTTGATGGCTTTACAACCATTAAATCATTCTTCTTGGTCATCCAATCACTGACTGTATGTACTCCGCCTTTTGGCTGCATCATAAATTAGAATATCAGAAACATAAAATGCTAAGAATGACAGGGGAAAATCATAAGCTAAATTGCTAGCCACAACAAGAAATATAGTCAGCTCTGACACTCCAAAAATGGAAGCTATGATAAGTTCAGTCCTCTAGTAGCAAACAAAGAGTATTTTAGGAAAGAATGTATGAAAGTTTAAACCGACACTGGGAACAAAACATTAGACTGGCAAGAAGTTACGGTTGACATATGCATTCAAGGAACGAGGAATTGTATACTTTCAATTTAGAAAAGCATCACGGATCTAGTTACTATGAATACTCCGTAAATTCAAGATGGCGGATGCATTGATTTATCGTTTACATCATGTACACTGGAAACAATTACCGCCAAAGCTTATAATGCAAACTTGTGATCAGTGACATACTCTTACTGGAGATGAACAACCAATTCCCGTCATATAGGTTAGACGAAACCGTTTTTCTTATAGCATAACCTATATCCTTAGCGCTAATTAGGATTCACCGATGCTCAAATTATTTCAGTTGAAGGTCTATATGGCTATATGCCGCCAGGAGGTTTCAATTCAAGCCTTCATCCACGTCTTTCAATAGAAACCTATCCGAAAAGTCATTCAATTCATCGTGATTTTCGAATTAAAACAATTTTACGCAATACGAGTAGTCGGTGCTCAATTTAAGAGTACAGACCTAATCACAATTCACAATCCCAGGTTCAAATGAACAAATTATTCTTCAAGATAATAACATACTGAAGTTGAATTCGTCGTCAAAGTACTGCTACTGGAGGCGACAGCGAATAAACTGCGGTTCCTGAAGATTCCCTCAGTGGCGGAGTACGAGACAGCAGTGCACCGCCGGGAAGGAGGGGAAAGAAGGAGGATGCATGGAAGCTGGCGGCTGATTCCAGCGGCAGATGCGGAGGCGCTCCGGGAGTGTAGCGCGGAGAGATAGAGCGAATCGGAGACGGCCGTCGAGCACATCTCGTTTTGTTGAAGCTTTTCGAAATTCAATGGAGTTTTGTGTTTCCTCAGGTTGCGAATTGGACGCAAAAAGCTGAGGATGGGGGAGTAGAAGATTGAAGAAAGGGAAAAGGGCTTTGGATCATATCACATGTACAGTATACACACCGCCTATAATCTGCATACTTGTGGACGTCTTATAAATTATTTATCAAAAATATAATGAAAATTATTTCAGTACGTAACCAAAAAATAAAACATTTAGGGGTTAATTTCCAATTTCCAAAATTCAAATAATCTATTTTGAAAATCCTGAATGCTAATTACACTATCTGATTTACAAACGCATAACTAATATAACGCAGAGTGTCAGTGTGCATCATAAATCATAATTGAGTTTTCTTTAAAAATTTTCAGATTTTCCTCCCAACAAAATTTGTTTCTAATGCTGATGAGTAATGAGGATATGCGTCTTCTTTTTTTTTTTTACGCACAACCTCAATGCACGTCAGGGTCATATTCTAACGGCTAACGCACAGATGTTGTGCGTCGGGGTCATATTATGACACGTATTGAGATTGTGCGTCAGTTATGTTGAATAATCCGACGTAGTATATTTAGCGATCTCTCATTCATTGACAAGCCAACTTTTCATGAAAATATGTACAACAGTGTATTTTTAAAATTCTATTTTATTTGATAATTATTGTCCGGAATTTCCCCATAAAAATAATTGAATATTTAAAATAATAATAAAAAATAATTATAATATATACTGACGATCAACTAGTTTTAGATATTTTTTAGTATAAATATTATGTATTAATTTATGTTGGTGCAATATTACTAATTTAATTTAGACATGCTATATTGGGTGAAATGAAATCGCTTTCGATTGGGGAAAAATCTAAAAGCATGTGAGATAACGTAAAAGAAGTTAAAGAACAAGTGCATGTTATGTGTGTGTGGTGCTTTTGCATTATTCACCTCATGTCAATATCAGGAATTTATGATACGTATCTTTTGTTGATATTTAGAATGTCACTAAATAAATTACATAATGCAAAATATATGGAGTATTTCTTTTGATATACTTCTATCTAAATGGCATTGATATAATATGATTTATTGACACTTCTGTTTAAATATTTTTTAACAACTTTTTACATTATTTTATGTATATTATTTCATCTTTTTGCACATTATTACCTTTTATATTTTTCAAAATACTACTTTTTGTTGTATATTAAATTTTATCTCGGATTGATGTTTTAGAAGTGTTATTTACATATCAAATTTTTCATCAAAAAAAAAAAGTTTACATATTAAATTCACCAAACCAACACTATGGGTGCGTTCGGTGATCCAAGGATTATCGAGATTATTGGGATTATAACCTCAGGAGATTATTTTGGGAGATTATTCTGCCCATTTTTTGCATCCACTTCAACATGGATTAACGAGATTATTGGGGATTATTGTGAAATTTTAATCTTCCAAATAATCTACTATGTTTGTCAAACGGACCCTATAGGGTTTTTTTCAATGAAGAAAAAAATTGGATTAACTAGCCAAAATTAGTGAATAGTTGTCGTGATGTAGAATTCAGTAATCGTGAAGCTCATTTTTTTTATTGACTTCATATCGTTTATTAGCGTAAACGCATGGATACAATAAAGCATATGCAACTTTAACTTAACCTTAATTCAATCTCTAACACTCCCCTCAAGCCGTAGCTTAACCTTAATTCAATCTTTAACACTCCCCTAAAGCCGGAAGTGTGATTCAACAACTCCGAATTTGAAATTCTTAAATGATAGAAAATTGAACCCTTTTTTTTGTTTTTGACGCTCCTCTTTACTTGCATGTGAATGCAATGAGTATTGATTAAAAATGTTATTGGAGCGAAGAGATGCAAATTAAAAAGGCTCGATGGTAATTTCTTTTTTGCTCTTTGTTTTGTTGGCGATAATAGCATGCCGGTAAGTTCAGACATAGGGTGCATGTAGGTTGGCGTTCTAGGGCATTGCATGCCGGTAGTTTCGGCCGTAAGACTCATGTAGGTTGACGTCTTAGGGAGTTGATACGAAATGATTCAACAACGAAGGGATTCAACGTGGATTTGATGGACCTTCCTCCCTCTGTTTGATCTTTGTTTTGTTGGCGTCAATATAACGCCGACATATGAGTCCTAAGGCACATGTAGGTTGACATACTACGAAGTTGATACGAATCGATGAAACGAGGACTTATGGAACTTCCTCCCTTCTTTGGTTTAATGGTGTCGGTAGGTTGGCAATAATAGCATGCCGAAAGGTTCGGCCTCAGGTGCCGGCAGGTTGTCATCCTAGGGCGCTAATACGTTAGAGGGACAATAACGTAGGATGAAACGGTAAAGTGTATATAACTTGAAAGAATTTGACCAAATAGACTCTTTTTTATTACATTTGGGTTTGTGTACTTCTTCAACTTTTACCACTTTCATTAAATTGAAGTCGGAAGGTAAAGGATTTGATTATGGATACATTTACTAAATATATTTATAACATGACCTAGTTATTAGATAATCTAAAAAATCATACTCTAAGTTAATCCTAATTCTACCTATAGCACATGCATGCATTAACAAAATAGAGTAGAAAAAAATAAAACAAGCTAACGCAATGCATCACCGCCAGACTTTGAAACACCAAGCACTAAAACAAAGAGAAATGCGAGATGACATATAGAAATCAAAGAAGTGAACATGAAAACTCTTCACCACAGGTGGAATTCTTCAGATTTTAACCATCTATTCACCTGTTCACGACTCTTCCATGCAAAACAAAGTTAACCAATCTTTCAAAACGAATTTCAATTCGATGTAAATAGGATGATTGGAACAAAACCTGGGGTGATACAGGGTTTTGGCAACCGACTCATTTTGACATTTGAACAGTTTATTGTTTGGTTAGAGTTGTTTAACATTGATGTTTGTTCGATTAGTGATATCAAAAATTTATTATCAAGTTATTGATATGATTTTCAGTCCAAGACGCCCCATTTTTCAAATCATGAAATGAAGATGGTTATCAAACAAAGTCAATCCATTTTTATGTTATTGTGACTACGCAACCCATTTGAATTGCGTATTCACCTTCAGCGCAATGGCGACGGAGGCGACCCGACTTCGATGTCAACATCTCCAATTCAAACTGTACGCATTTTCCAACTTCTCCTCGTTCAATGGTATTATACTTTGATCCTTCGTCTTCTTGTAGCCTTGAACTCAGTCCTAATTGGAATGGTTGACCATGCGAAAATGGCGCAATTTCAAGTTTATGGTTGCAAAATTGGACTTTTCACTGTAGTAGTTGTAGATTTGGACACTCAACCGCTTGCTTGATTCGAATTATCAACAGCGTTACTTGGCTTGTAGTGTTTGTTGATGTTGACGTGTTCTAGTGGCCGGAGAATTGCGGTTTGATTTTTTGAAAGCAGCTTAGATTGGCTGTATAATTTGTTCCGGTCGGTGAAAGTTAAAATTTCTAGTTGATGGCTGTTCCAAAACCCCATCTAGAAATGTAGGTACAATTTGGGGGTGGACGGTTGCACTTTCTAGAAATTGAAAGTAGGTACCCTAAATAAGGTGCATTATACCATGGTTTTGAAGTATGTAAAGCTTTGAGCTCCGTAACTGGAAAGAGCTGTAGTGAGATTAATAGATTAAGGAACCGCAAAGCATGGTGAATTTATGACTGTGTTTCTGTATACACTGAAATTAGTAAGGAACTAACAAACTGAAATAAGTAGAGGAACTGCAAATCGTGGTGAATTGATGATTATGTACTCTGTACAGTGACTCAGTGAGGCTGGAGAGTATGTTTTAGAGATGTAGTTACAAAATATTGTGCCAAAGACTCGAAGGAGAAACATATAGCTTCTCATAAACCAGGCACTGAAACCTGTAGCATGGATCCGATAGGACTATAGTAAGCTTTGTGTGTTTTGTTTACGGAGCATATTATGCCTGAATTGTGTTGACTATGTAGATTGGGTCATTTGCTGAGCCTAAAAAACATGAGAGTTTACACCTTAAATTATTTTCTATGAGCTGTTATACTTCTAAATGAATTAGAAGCAGGAGGCAAAAGAAGAAGAAAACCTGCATGGATTAGTTGGTCAGTACTCAGGGTAGAAGTGATTTTTTTGCAAATGGATGTTTCTAGTATGTTTTATTAAGAGGTCATTCTTGATCAGATGTTTGGCTTTATGGATTACTGCTGGATTTGTTAAGTCTGAGATGGAAATCTAGTCCCATTGCGCAAAACAATGTTATAATCTTGGATAAAATTTGATATGATCCATTCCATGCCCGATTCTGTTCCTGTTGCTGCTTCTATCCTTATAGAACTCTGAGCCTTCTTGGCACACTCACATATACCTTTGGGCTTCTGCTCCCTTGAATCATTGAATCAGCCTGCTGAATTGGAGTTGTCCCCCCTTGGGCTCTACTCTTCTGGGCTTTTGTCTTCTTCCTCAAAACTATCTAACAGTGAATATACTTCTCCACTGTTCTGTATATTCCAGCAGAGTTTCACTTCTACAATATAATTTTTGAACAATGATGCCAGGAATAATTAACTGACAAATTGATATTTCCTTTTTGGTGTTCTTAACTTCATTGGATATTGATTTTAACTTGATGATCATTGAAAATTTTAGACCTGTCAAAGCAGGATACTTTCAGGAGTGAAGATGGCAAATTGTGCAAAATACAAGCAACAGTGACAAACTAACTCACTGGTATTAACAAACTTCTGTTCCCTTCTTCCCTGACAACATATCTCTGATTTTTTATGCACAGCTCTTGAATTTGGATATAGACTAATTTCCTTACTTAACAGCTTTAAATGTTTCCTAACTACATCAATTTTGGCCCAATTTGCAGCTGCTCAATTTCCAGATGCATTCAAACTCAGGTAACCATTGATTTATCCTAGGCTTGTTGTCACCCCAGTGGGAAACTGACACCTGGTCTCCTTATGTAAACCAAGATTAATCATAATACAGCAATCAAACATGATACACATGATATGAATCCCCAATCTCTTGTATATTCACCACACAACTTCTTGGTACATACATTAATGATTAATGGTCCCGTCTGCCCCTTCCCCATCACTCATAGTGTTGCATCTCTTTCCCTTGGAAGGCGACTAGACGAGCAATGTATATGCCAAAAAAATGACAGCAAGTAAGCAACCTATAGCTTGTATCCCTGGCATTTCCAATTCGGGTTTCGTGCAAATGGAGGGTGGGGATTGCTTAACTTCATATGCTAACTGATTTCTTTTCCCATTTAGTTCTTTGTAATTTCTTGTGTATTCACTTTGTGTTACACCGACAATAAAATCATATATTGATTGAATGATCTAGGTACCATTTCCTGAAGGTCCTTCAATTAGGGAGTTGGGAGTTATGTCTTTGCTGCTCCAAGGTTAGGTGGGACATTTGACTTCATCAGTAATATCCTTTAATTTACTAAAATACCCTCCGGTTTGCTACGTCCTGTCTTCAATTTTCATCTACCTTTCTGTGCTAACTCATCTTCTTGTTTGTCTTCATTAGTTCAAATTCATCCTATTTTTGGACAGAGATCCTTGTTGAGCATATATGTATAGTTTTGGAAGAATAATGCAGTGATTATTTGTTCTCAACATCTTGCCTTGTCATCACTAAGGTACATGATTATGTTCCCTTTTCCTCTCAAAATTTTAGGATTAGGTTAAATACTAACATTTAGGGTTTGTTCGGTTTTGACCCCGGAAATGAAACGAAAACGTATCTAGTCTACTTAAATGTCATCGTCTATTCATAAAATTAATCTATAAGGTTTTTTTCTTCTCATTTTCAATGCAAAATGTGTTTTCTTTTCCCATTTTGTTTTCCTATAAGGTATTAAAATTTAAGGAATGATTCCGAAACTTTTCATGAAAAAGAGTATATATATAGATGGATTGAATTCGTTTTCATTTCGTTTTTTGTTTCCGGAGATGCAACCAGATAGGGTTAGTTTTTAGTTCGCACCATAATAGTCCTGATGTGAATCGGTCTCCCGAAAAAACCAAAAAAAAATAAAAAAAATTGTGAAAGTGTGGATGAGAAACATAGGAGGCCATAGCCTTATCTTTGATAATTGGAGATCTAGCTATATGTTTTCTGACAATCTAAGAATGCACTGATGGATTGCATGTGTGCCAAAAAGTGTTGTCAACTTCAAAGGTTTTCAATTCATGGGACCATTGAGATATACATGTTGGTGAAAATATATTCACTATTACATTCATGGGCTGAGTAGATAGAAATGGACCACATTTAGGATTGTGCACTATGCAAGGCTTGATAATTGGTTATAAATTGTAAGGGTTACCCTTTATGATTGCAAGTCTGGCCAAAACATAAAGGCGTGCAATATGAATACTAGCTTGTTTGTACCTATTATGGGCACTACCGATCTAAGACTGTGTGTGGTGAACAACCACTTATACCCGATTTCATCAAAGTTGCCTTATAATGGATTGCCCATAAGATTAATGCTTTGATAAGAATTGTAATTCATTATGTTAATTTTCCAGAAGTTTATAGCCGATCAAATCCGGGTAGCTCGTCCAGAAAAACATGTTGGTATGAAGATGGTACAAAGTCCGAGCCTTATCAAAAAAAAATAAAAATGCATAACATAACATATCTTAAATATATTACATTTTAAAATAAATTTATAATTTTTTTTAAATGGCTACTCAGCCCGGACTTTAAGGCGGACTCGGGCACTGGTACAAGCCCATAAGCCTGACCTGGCCCCAATCCACCGGGTAAAAGGACTTGACTCTGATGGTCAAAGTCTTTCCGGTATCGGGTTTGAACAACTTATTCAATATATACCTTTTTTTTTTAAAATGAAGTAGCCTCTTTTTTATTGACTTTGTTTTGTAGACCTTCTAATTTTTAGCACTCTAATTGACTACCACTATTATTCTATTATGATATATTTACTAAATGCGTTTATGTTATGGGTTCTATTAAGAGTAGATATGGGAGAGGCCTAGTTAGCAAATTTGGTTTTTTTAATATAATTTGTGTTTTCGACTCAATCAACTATTTTATAATTTGATTTTCATTAGACCTTGGATAAACCCAAATTTTGATATGTTTTAACCAATTCATTGCCTTTTTCCTAGGTTGAATCTAGACCGGACCCGGATTTCAGGTGTGCAATTTCAAACAGATCAGCCGGATATTTATTACTCGATCCGGAAAAACATCGGATATCTAACCAGATACGAATCGACTTTTTCTAAAAATTCATATTTTGGCATCGGTACTCGGGTCGGAGATCGATCCGTTGATTAATCTTGAGGAAATTAAGCATAATTCGTTTACCAAACTAGTAAATTATTGGAGTTAGGAAGGGGGTGTATTTCATGTGTTCATATATTCCTTATTAAGGTAAGTAAAGTATATATGCATATCGATGCAAGCACGTCTTGAACAAAAGTCTTGGACGTAGGTCCAATGGACTTGGCCAACTATATACTATTGTCGCTAGCTGACAATTTATATATGATTGTAACATAAGTAATCCTATGTACAAAAGTACGTAGTTTGCTTTCGGAAAATTAGTTCAACATTGGTGTACATGCTTCATTTAGTAATTTCAACATTGAATTCAGCCATTTTGTCCATTTATCTCTCATGTACTTAGCTTTTTTGGTAGTAAATGACAAGTATAATTTCTTGATTCATTTCAATTTTTATGCATATATAGACCACATCAAAAAGTCGTTTGAAGAACTCCCTTATCATGAATGGGAGAATCAAATTTTGTAGATTTTTGTAACTATATAAAAATAATAAAATGCATAAATTTGTACAAAAAGAGTGCATTTAGAAATTTACATGTTTGTTATGGATTGTTTTTGTTAATCCGTATTTCATATTTCTCAAATCAGATGGACCAATTGCCTATAATAGCAATTAGGAGTAGTTTGGTAACTATATCTTGATATGGGTAAGAAACTAATATTCGATATCTTTGTTTGGTATGTTGTAGAATATCATTACGATATCTTCAAATTGTACCAGAAAATTTCCGATAGCAAAGTGTGGGATATGGAGAAAGAGCGGTTACAGCGGTGATATCTTTATATATCCGGAATGTCCCGCATAGACAATATGATATTATGTGAACCTAACATATAAATTTTAGGTCATTGGTAAAGCGGGATTTTTTAATAGTTTAAACTTTTTGAGTAACATTAGATTTTTGGATAGATTTGTTAGTAGAGTTTTAAAGAGCTTTTTAAATTCAAAAATTAAAGAAATAACCTAATTGATGTTTGGTAAAAGTAGATTTGTATGATAGATTTACCAAAAAGTCAAAAATGTACAAATTCTTAAACATGTAAAAGATGGGTAAAATTGTAAAAAATTTGATAATCTATCCAAAAGTTATACTACAAAGCTTTTTCAAATCGACCAAAAAGCTCCTCAAAAAAGCTTTTCAAAAATCTATTCTCTTTAAAAATCTATTGTGTTAAACACCATGTAGTTTTCAAAAAATACAAAGCTTTAAAATAATTTACGCAGTAATTTTCGTCGAACATGACATTTGTGTTACTCCTCCTGTTATCAGTTAATTTTTAGGATAGAACCTAAATTTTACGTGCGTTGATTCATTTAATATTAACGGTTAATAAAAAGATATCTCATACCCATATACAATATTCAGATATTCACATCAAATGTTGGTGGTATTCCTATTTACTAAGAAAAGTTGTGTCTTGTTGCTTAGAAACTCAAATCACATTTTTCCACTAAAATAAAAAAGAGTATCTTAATAATATATCACTTGGCCTTAAGGGTTTCATTATCATAGTCATTTTCATTGGATACCTTGTAGCTTGTTTAGTACTTAATGAATTTGGAGGACCCAAAAGGGCCAATTATGTTGCATTTAGGGTCCATTATTTTTTTCATTTGTAACCATACTCAACCGGTACATCTAGAGGTTTTGTCTCATACACTTGCTACAAACCATAGTTCATGTCTTTATGGACCAAAATAACTTGAGATTATAAAAAGGAATTCCCCAAAGAAACTCGGGTGACCTAACTAATCGATAATAGAATAAACAAATAATGAAAAAAATATCCTACAAAGAAGATACAAACAAACTTACATTAAAAAAAATAAGATTAAGAGAGCATTTTGTATCTTGATAATCCAAAAGGTTTGAGCACTATCTTGCACAAACATTCGATCCATAAAAATCAACAAGTCGTTAACAAGTCCGACGTGATTATGTATTGAGCAAGGGGTGTTTGATAGAGCTTTTTGTGTAACTTTGGAAATTTTAAAAATTATGTAGCGTTTGGTAATATTAAATTGTTAGATATATTAGAATTTTGGTAGATTTTTAGGGAGTTTTTTTAAACTCTTTCAATTCGCTTTTTCATTAGCTTTCCGTAAATTTGGTCCAATTTTTCTTCAAATCTATTTACATGGTTTTTATTTTTTACTATTTTTAACACTTGTCTTTTTTTTAAATTCACCATAAAAATCTACCCATAAATCTCCACATATTAAACCCATTTTAGTTTTTTTGTTTGATTTTTATATTTTACAAAACTACTCGATACTATACTCGAAAAGCTTAAACTACCCAAAAATCCTAAACTTTAAATTTATAAACTAAATAAAACACAAATAAATTACAAGTAAATAAACTAGTATACTTTTCTCATGTTTCGCCCATCCCGTTATTATTAAGAGGTGATTCATACACTAATATACTTTACATTGTTAAATACAAAGTGAGTATTGGGGAAAATTAGGTCCATGCTAACCATTAGAAGAACAAATAATAAAAGTAAAAACATATGATTATAAATAATAAAAAAAACAAATCCATTCATGTAAAAGATGAACCCTACCGAATGAAGTGTTGCTATCAATGACAAACTGGCATTTCGAACCTATGAGTTTGTTCAGACTAGATCATCATATCATATCTCGAGATAATTCTACATATTTTGAGTCTAATATATAAGATCGGCAGATGACTATCTATTCTCAATTTGATTTTAGAGTTAAACTTATATGTTGGGATTAAATTGTAAAACGAGATGTTAAACTTAGACATGGGTCCTAAACCTAAACCGTCGGTTTAGGTTTAGGTTTAACATAAGCCGCCGATCGATTTGCTAGGCGGTTTGTTAAAATAAATAAATGGAAAACCAGATCAAACCATCCGGTTTGGTCCCTTTAAAAATAAAATGAATAAAAAACTAACCGTCGATTTAGTCAATCGCTGGTTTGGCTGAACCGGTAAGTCTAAACCGGTGGTTTGGGCCGGTTTAAAAACTGCTGGTTTGACGGCTGAACCAGTAAGTAAAAATATAATTATTCCCTAGTTGCATTGCACTAGTTCGCCCATGATTTCTGATAGGCAGCCCGTGTCAGACTTTAACATATTTGACCCCGTATGTATCAATAATACTAATAATAATTGATTTTAGAAACAATTCGGCTTACTAGGCTTTTTCTAGTTTTGTGTTTAGTAAATGTACCCTTTGAGAGAAGAGTGTGTAGAGTTTGAGAATAAATACAAAAGGTTGGGATATATTTACTTAATTAAAACATTAAAATGCCTAGTTACTACTCTAGTTTCTCAAAAAGGTCTAGTTACTAAAATTGCCCTTGATTATATCATCGTAAATTGAGATTAGCGTATTACGGAGTAATAATTAATGAAGTCTACTATTGATTCATGTATGTAACCATAACTAGTTATTACCCAAATCTTGCTTAAGTGGTCCAAAGAGCAAAGCGTGACAACTAGGTAATGAGTCATTAGTGTCCCTTTGCACTATTAACAACTTAATTAATTATTAATTAATAATATATTTAGGAATATCCCGGTTTATGTTTCAACATTAATCATGTGATTATTTTTTAATCAACGGTACAATACATATACCAAGGTGAATATTACAAAATATCATATCATTATGGACCACTTTTCTCTTTGATTGTTAAATCTATCTTTTTATTTGTTTTTATTATTTTATTTGTGTTATAGTACTATGAATGCGGTGGATTCATGACTACGTGGACGCCTATTTGCCATACATATTGGGTTTTAAGAATAGGTTGATTAATTAAGGAAATCTTAAACGCTAATTTCATGTTTAATCGTGCCTGTCGTTTTAATAATAGCTGTTAACAATAATTATTTCAAGAATATCTTGTTTGAAAAAAGGGAAATTGTACTCTTCCTACGTGACTCATTCATAAACATGTTACCGTTGATTTTTCTAAATCGGATGTTTTATTATAGGTTAATGCTCGAGATTGCTATTAGTACCACCCGTTTCGTGCTATTCGTACCTGTCGTCCGGTTATATTTGGCGTAAACATATCAATAAGTTGATTTCGTTCAAAAAATATAAGAAAAATGGTTACGCGTACGTCATGTGTACACGTAGTCCTACTACGCATACGCCATGTGTAGTCACCTATAACATACATTTGGGTCGAAAGTTGAAGGAAAATGTAGGCGTAGTAAGGTTAAAAAATAAATAAATAAATAAAATAAAATAAACAAAAAAATAAATAAATAAATAAGGAGTATATGTAGCATGATTTATATAGTACGAATAGCAGGAACAGTTAATGCTTAATTATTATTTTTGAAAATTTATCAATTTTTAAGTGGTATTTACGTCTCAAATTTTGCTAGAAAAAAAAAAGTATTTATATCAATAAGTCTTTGTCTAACATGTTTTTTAAAAAAGATTTTTAAATACTTCGTTGCATATTTTTTAGTGGTTAATGAGGTATAATCACTTGTAGTAATAATATTTGAGAAGAATAATGAGAAATCGTAATTTTACTATTTATAGATGTAACTATAAGTTACGTCAAACCTAAATGAAAAAATGCATAATTTTTTTTTTTTTTTAAATATACTTTTTAGGATATAAATTAATAAATTGATATTCTACTTTAAAAAAGACCAATTAAAAAAATAGAGTTAGACACCTAGGAATTTTTTTATTAAAAAAATCACAAATTCAAATTTGATTCACTCCACTTCCCTGATTTTATGATTTTAAAAATTAATATCAATTCAAAGTGGAACAATTTGTCCGTAACTCATAATTCAAATTGGATTCATCCAGCTAAATTTTGTTTATAGATTTTTACTAATTTGAAATTAATGTTTTGATAATAGTATATTTACCTAACATTAGGTTTTAAATATAAGTATGTGATATTGGTATATATACAATATAGACAATGCTGAAATTAGGGCTGAGCAAGATCAGTTCGGTTCACCTGAACCGAACCAATCCGAGGAATTTCGGTTCACACCGAACTTAAATCGAAAATTTAGATTCGGTCTTCGGTCCGTTTTTTTTATAATTTCGGTTTCGGTTCAAAACCGAAAAAATCGATAAAAAACTGAAAACCGAATTTCATTCAATAAAAAAATTATTATAGAATTGTTATTTTAGTTGTGGCAATTTTAATTAGTACTTGGTGCTTAAATGAGACTGTTATTTTTCTAGGTTTCAACACTTTATACTAAAATTATTATAGAATTGAAAATTTTATTTTATTGTTATATTATCGAGATTTTTTAGTTTTAATTTTAGGTTCATTTAGGTCCAAATCGAAACTGAACCGAAACCGACATAATCGGTTCGGTTTTAGGTTCGCTTATTTCAAGTTTTCGGTTTTCGGTCCAAACCTTAACCGAACCTACTTTTATAGGTTCGGTTTTTGGTCTAAGATTTTTGAAAAATCGATTTTCGGTTCGTTCGATTTTGGACCTATGATCAACCGTAGCCGAAATATATAAATCTAAATATAAAAACAATATCTAAAATTTTATTTTAATTTTAATAAAATAAAAGGAATAGAATTGACGGAGGGGGCGCTGAGGCCCCCTGACCCTTCCTTTATAGGAAGGAATCCTTTGGCTTAGTGCTTCCTTTTCAAGATTTTTTGTGTAAGAAAAAGACAAATTATTTCAAATATAATATTATTTAACCATTACTTTTGTTTTCACAGTAACCAACCATCATAATATCAAATTTAGCCACAAATATTATTTTATGTTTATTTAATGATAAGAAAATGGTTGTTGGTGGAGCGTAAATTACACGCTCCGGGAAAGATGCTTAAGGAATTGAATACGAGGTAAAGGGGGTTCACTTTCCCGTGCTATTGGATTGGACATTTCTGGAAACTTATTTTCTTTTTCCTTTTTCATTATTTATCTCCTTTCCTTTTTTATGAAACCAAAAACTTTCTCACTTGCATTTCCAAACTTACCCCTCTATATATTTCCAAATTACATTAGCTCCTCATTTTAAAAGGTTTAAAATGACGTGGACCGATTATTTTATATTTTTTTATACTTCAATTAAACTGAAATCATTGAAATTATCTAAATTATTTACTAACCTAAATTACTCCTTTGTTTCTTTCATTTATTTTCTTTTTTCTTAACATCATTTAACATAAATTTTTTTAGTTAACTGAAAACGTACAAATCAACAACAGAAAAAATATATTATACTTAATAGGACACTGTTAAGGTGCGGTTTATATTTTCGGGTAGAATCGTGTGGTTGAACGTAGAGCTGATACGATAAAAAAAAAAAAAAAATTTGTCTTCTTCTCGGAAATGATTGATTTTTTTTTCCTGGAAACGGATTAATTTTTTTAAACTAACATGTTATAAATTATGCACTATTTTCTTATAAATTTTGAATTATTTTCATATAATTCATGAACTATTACTTTTTAATATATTATATCAAATTATTTGTTATGAACTATTCAATTATAATTCATGAACTATCATTTTATAAGTTATGCACTATCCTTTATAAATTTTGCACTATGAACTATTCTATTATAATTTATGAACTATCCTTTTATAAGTTATGAACTATCTTTTGAATTATTACTTTCACTCCTTTTTGTAAAAAAAAATAATAATTAAATAAATTTGGGACACATGTCAGCTCTACGTTGACCCTAATTATAGACAGTAACTGAACACTACCCATACTTAATATTCATCCGATCAATAATGTTAAGAGAATTATTATTATTTTATAATTTTATAACTTTTTATTGATTCTGTGTTGGTTAATAAGGACTAAATCAATAATAAAAAGGTCATTTTAATTTAATACATTTATTAAAAATTATTATATTAATCGGAAAAAGTATAAAAAAAAATGGTTGACTTGAACTATGGTACAGTCATTGTTTTGTAACGGAACTCGTCGTTTTACATGTAAACCAAAAGTATATATTAGCTAAAAAAAGGTTGTTGTATCTAGTATTTTTGTTACATTTGTGCGGTATTATTATATTAACACGTAATATTAAAAAAGGCGTTATTCGAAAAGAAAAGAAAAGAAGGGTCATAAATGGTGATTGGGTGGTAGGAAAGAAAGAAGAGAAACGTCTATTAATGGCAATTGAGTGATTAGCCATCTTTCTAGTCATTGCCCTGTCTATTTCCATTAATGGCCTTAATTGTGGAGAGAGATTCGCATACTTTTCGATTTGGTTAACGTTAAAAGACTTGCCTTTTCTTTTTTTGTTTTTTAATATATTTTTATTTTTTGGGTTTGGCACGTTTTATTTTCTTAAGTTAGCCAATGAGAGGGTGAAACGTCATTCTTTTAAAGTGAGAAAGTGATAAGGTGGTGGGAATACACTACGAATTTTACTCTTACAAAGCCTTTTTCCAATGGAATTGGTCCATCCCCATTACGTTGGAATTTTTACTTTTATTCTTTTATTAAAACTATTTTATTATTATTTATGTATAATAGTTTCTTTTTTTTTTATAATGTTAAAAGTGGAAAAGAATAGGATTGTAACTTACTTGTTACTTGTAGTTTTTAACTTGGGAGGTGCATGTTCACTCTTATAAAACTAATAGAAGATGTAATCTTTACTAATGTATTATGTTCTACAATTTTGTGTAAAGATAATAGTATAATTTAAAATTTATATCAAAATAGATAAATTAGTTTTTTGAAATATAAAAATAAAATAAAAAGTAGATAAAAAATTTATTTAACAAGGTTTGAATATTAATGACACTTATAATACCAAATATTATTGTAAGGTCTAATGTCAAATATTGCAAACCTTATGATATATTTTATACAAATTTAAGTATTTGAGTTTTGTGTGATTTATTTTTTTTAAATTTATTGATAAAGTAAAATTTATATTATGATAAATAACAAAATTATTAATTTACTATACTAATAATTTGGTCAAAATCATATAGTGGAAGTTTTTGGTTAAATTAATATAATTATCATTTTAAATATATTTAATATTAATTGTGATTTTAGTTTTAATTTAATTTTTCTTTAGAATGAGAACAGTTCTAACAGCTATTTAAAGAGGGTTATGTGAAATTAATGATTAGTCAATACATAAGTCTAAAAAAAATTCTTTTTAAGGGAATAAGATTACGATGAAAATAAAGTAGAAGTTATTTTATCAAATTAATGATATTTAATTCAAATAAAAGTTGTAGGTAGAAGTTTTTTCATTTTATTTTTAAAGGGAAAGAGATTACAATTAAAATAAAATTTATTATTAACAAATTGTGATCAAAATAAAATGAAGATATTTCTTAAATAAAAGATGTCTATTATATCAAATTTGTTTAATTTAAATAGAAGTTATTTTATTTTAATGGTAATAGTAGTAAAATAGATTTTATTTATTAAAAAAAAATTGATTTTTTTTAAACCTTAGCGCGACACGTATACAAAACGAATGTGAGCGCGATACACAAACTTTATTATATCGCTCTTCACATCATCCGAGACATCCCATCGACACAAAAAAAGGTTGATTCTTTGTCGACTACAACACCCTCTCTCTCTCTCTCTCTATATATATATATATATATATATATATATATATTCAGTGTCATGGGATCTATTGCTCAATAACGGAAGAAGAAGAATAAAAGAAATTCAATTGAACTTTTATGTCTCGAATGAAAAGAACTTTAATTGTTTTTTACTCGAACAATTCTTCTTCTATATATTTGTTACCATTACCATAAAATTATGCGCTTTTATATGTCAAGACTCCCGTGTTTTGCAGTGTCGTATTTTAAGTTTTTAAGTTTGATTCATATTTTGGTGGCGTTTCAAGTGGTTTATTTTGGCGGGGACATGAATTTATGACCGACTCCTAATGACTCTACTATGAGTCCAAATATAACGTCTCCACTTTTTTTTTTTTGTTCTTCTTCAACCGATTAGTCCGTCTGTCGATTTTTTTTTGACATTTTATTCCTCTGGATGGTGTGTCGCCTGATATTTTGAACTCATAGAAAAAATATTATATAAGAAAATTAATATCAATTTAAAGTGATTATATTTAACAGGTGGTGATAATCCTCTTTCTTTCATTATATTGTCAGAATTGTTTTTCAACAAACAATTACTTTTGCTAAAATAAAAAAAATTACATAATACCGAAATGTTGGTGATAAATAACATACTTCTAAAAAATAGCTCGCAAATTTTTAGATGTCAAATGGACGGATTATAGGCGTGTTTAATTGCATATTATCATAAGTGAGTGTATACTAAATTAGAGTTTAAATATATAAAAAAAGATAAAAGTTTTTTCTCCGATCACGAAAAATGTCGGTTTAGTAAAAAACACAACTATTAATAATAATAAAAACATTATTTTAATACTTTATAAACTTTTACCCTTATTAATATTTACCACCTTTTGAACCAATGAACACACATTTTGTTATTAAAATATTTGATAAATTTGATTTTCAAAAATTAGTCTCGCAAAAACGACACGTAAAATTGATCAAAATCTAAATGTTGGATAAGTGTATATTTAAACACTAAAGAAACAAAGTAGGGACTTTAATTTTATGATATTTACATTAAACTCACTATTCCTCAATTTTGTAATTGGTATAGTGTTGAACCCGAGATGAGGTGAAAGATTATCTCAGGTTCCGTCTCGATTATTATATATGAGACGATATTTGTAATTTTTAGCTCAAATCCTGCTCGGTTGCGATCGGGACAAACCATGACCGATTTCACTTAGTATGATTGTAAACAACCGTGAAGCAAAAAACGTAAAATTGCTACAACCTTATTTGAGAAGTTGAGCATAGATTGATACTGACATTTTAGTTCAAGAATATAATTCAAAAAAAATCAAAAGTATAGGAGCACAATCCGAAAATTCCTGGTAATTTTTTTATTCCTTAACAAAATACAACAATGTTATAACTATAAATTCTTCTAATTTTTATAGAAGCGTGTTGTTATTTACACCACACTCGCTCTACCATTTACCGTCGAGAGTGGCCGTCCAACGATACATTAATATTGACTAGCGCTTGCACATGCCGCTTGATGGCCGGACGCAATCGAAAATCGTCGGCTAAACAAAAACTGGGTCAAAGTATCTTTCATGTACATTGAAAAAAAAAAAAGTATAATCAAAATTTCATTACAAATTTCGATTATTTATGTATATTTTTTTTTACCTTAATGTTCAATATAATTAAAAAAAAAATTGACAAATCCCTTTTCAGTTTGACCAAATGTATGAACAAGTTATATATAAACTCAATCCTAATTTCTAACAAAGTTACAAATCAACTCCATCATATTAGAACTTGTATCTATGACCCTTATTTTCAACAAAACTAAATAAAGAAAAGTTTGAATTTCTAATTTAATCCTTGATTTCATAGAAATTACAAAAC
This sequence comes from Fagopyrum homotropicum, assembly GCA_033239125.1. Taxonomy (NCBI): domain Eukaryota; kingdom Viridiplantae; phylum Streptophyta; class Magnoliopsida; order Caryophyllales; family Polygonaceae; genus Fagopyrum; species Fagopyrum homotropicum. The sequence continues at coordinate 144,561,895 of BSWB01000005.1, forward strand.
GGTCCTTTATATCTAATTACTCAAAACGGGCATCGGAGAGCTAATTTGTGAAGAAAAAAATGTATAGAAAACTGTATTGATAAAATGTCCAAAAGAAGGAAACAAGCCAACAGGGGCTATGTGGGGTCACCGATGTTCATTTTCTAGTCGGAATACGAAGCAAAATTAAGAAATAATCACTTGTCTTTTTAAAGACTTCTCCGCCTATCTCTTCACTTCTATTCCATAACCTAAATCTCAAATTCCACTGCAAAATACAACAGGGAAACACAGCTGCCGGAGGATGAGGATTTGAGCTGAGGTTAATCGAGAAAAGGAGTATTCAGAGCAACAAATCAGGGGGAAAATAATGTGGGATCTGAACCATGATAAGGGGAAACGGGTCGGATCCGGGTCAATCGACAATTCCAACTCATCGGCGCCGGAAGACTATGATAATGAAGCAGCAGGAGGATCCGACCCGGAAGACGATCAAACTATCCGGGTCAACAAGAAACGTGGTAGTAAGATATTCGGGTTTTCAGTTCCGAACCACAGTGAAGAGGTTTTCAGTTCAACGCCGTTGGTGACCCACCAATTTTTCCCGGTTGATGAGGAGGCTGAAAGGGAGCTGGATTCGCCACGTGGCGGGTTTTCTAAGCTTGGACATGAGTTAGTCTCTGTTAGCTCCTCCTCGCCGGTCGTTCCGCCGGTGAAGAAAAGCCGGCGAGGACCCAGATCAAGAAGCTCTCAGTACCGAGGTGTTACCTACTACCGGAGAACTGGCCGGTGGGAATCTCATATCTGGTAAGTCAATTTTTGCAACTAATTTTTTTTAATAAAATTATCTTTTTATTCACATTATTTTTGTTTATTTGATTGATTCATCAGGGATTGTGGGAAACAAGTTTATCTTGGTATGCTCTAATTTTAGTGAATTTTTTTACCAATTATTTTCAATAATTTTTAATGATGTGAGATTCTTTGTGTTTGGGGCAATCTGTGTTTTGCTCAGGTGGATTTGACACTGCACATGCAGCTGCTCGGTCAGTTTTTGTTCATCTCAATCTCCGAATTTGATCATCTGAATCTTTTTTTTTAATAATTTAATACCTAAAAAAACCTTTTTTAAATGTGATTTTGCAGTGCTTATGACAGAGCTGCAATCAAATTTAGAGGCGTTGAAGCTGACATAAACTTCAGCCTCGAAGACTACCAAGACGACTTGAAACAGGTAACAATTTTATTTACCCGGTTTACCATGTACAGTAAATTTGTGAGATTTACTGTTTGTTTTTGTTTGCACCAAAGGAATGGAAGTGTATATATATACTGTATGCTGATTTTACATACAAAGGGAAAGAATATTTTTTGTGCATTGTATGCTTGTTTGTACTTATGGTAAACTGATTATACACTTTGAATGAACGATTCGACGAATCGAGCAGACGAACAATCTCACCAAGGAAGAATTCGTACACGTGCTCCGCCGACAAAGCACCGGGTTCCCTAAGGGATCATCCAAGTATAGGGGCGTTACCTTGCACAAATGTGGTAGATGGGAAGCAAGAATGGGGCAATTTTTGGGCAAAAAGTAAATTCTCTTTCAGTAAATATTTTTTTACTGTTCAACATTTGCATTATTGTCTACAGAGTTGAATTCTTTGCCTTTTTTTTTAACTAGGTATGTGTACTTGGGACTATTTGATACAGAGGATGAAGCTGCTAAGTAAGTTTGGTTACATTGATCTCGTTTTCGTTTTTATTTTCATTTGTATTCTTACTTATGAGTTATGTGTCTGTTTGTAGAGCTTATGATAAGGCTGCAATCAAGTTTAATGGTAAAGATGCTGTCACAAACTTTGATCTTAGTACATATGAAGAAGAACTTCATACTGCAACCGGTAAGTGTTTACATGGGAAGCTATGATCTTCTTATACAACAATCAATCCGGATTCCGGATCACTTCTTGTAAAATGATGGTTTGTTTTTCAGATGTCGGAACGAGTAGCAGCGTTGGGGTTCAGAATCTCGATTTGAGCCTCGGAGGAGGAAGAGGATCATGTGATGATCAAAGGCTTTCTGCTATGCAGTTCAATTGGCCTCAAAATCATGTAACTCAATCCATGGTACCCTCCTTGACTCACAAACTAATGATTATGGTTACGGCTTCTTTGATATCTTTTAATTTATCTTTTTATATCCGACGGGTCTAAGACGTGAATGCATCATCCTAAAACCAATTGGTTATAGAAGTAGTAGTGGGACTTATATGTCAGGTTCACACACGATATCATATTGTCATGGGACATTTTCACACATCAACAATATCTATATCAAGATACAAGTATATAAGGTTGATAGACTATTCTTTGAATTTCCAATTGGTTTTAGGATACGTGCAGGACTCGGGTCCCACGCGTATGTACGTGCGACGAAACTGCACGTGAAATTTGACCCTTATCTCGGGAATTTTCGACCAAGCTTCTAAAAACTTTGATTTTCGGCCTGCCCAACACTAACTCTTCTATAGAATTCTTGTCGAAAGTATCCTTGGTTCTATTAATAACGAGTAGGTCGATCGGAGTTGTTGAACCATACCACAAATTGATATCAACCTAGATTAGTGAAAGGGCTCGTTTGGAAGCGTTTGGAATCGTTCCTGGTAATAAAATGATTCCGAATCAATAAAAAACTACGTTTGGTTAGAGATCTTTTACCATATGAAAGTAATGTTATCATTTCCATTTCCTTTCCTTACCCTTACCCTTATTTAATTCCATTCCGTTTTCATTTCACCGCTCCAACCAAACGGGCACTAAGAGTGTTATTTTCGTATCTCATACCCATAGTTGATATCTTTAACATCGATGCAAAACGAGCCCTTAGTATAGTTTTTGTGTATCGAGTTCTAACGAATTCCGAATCACCTTTTATAGGAAACATACAATGAGACACATAAAATGCAACATCGGATTCAAACTCAATACCATTCACAAGACTCTCATCATGTAAGCTTCTCATCATATCTTTACACAACTCTATCATGTATAAATTCTCGAGTTGAAAGTTAATCATTCATCTTCATCTTCATTTACAGTTTGCAAGCAGATTCAAAGCAGGAAGAATTGTCGGAATAACAAACAGCGGAGATCATCTCTCCTTATCATCATCAACAACAACGACAACAACACATTTTGATCACCGTGATCATCAACAAACTCAACAGCAGTTGCAGCAATTTCCAGGCCCAACTCATCCTCACCTTCGAATGTTCGCAACTGCTGCAGCATCATCAGGATTCCCACAGCCGATATCTTCGCCTCTTCAACCTTCGTCTTCTTCTTCTTGGTTGCACATTAACAATGGGTATCATCCTCTTATGAAACCTTCTTGAAACCCTAGATTCCATTATTCCCATGACGTAGCCAACAACACTTAAGCCATGGAATCCCATTTTTATTTTCTTATGATTATCTCTCGAGTCTATATACAGTATGATTCTGCTATAAATATATATTTCTGATCAACTCATCTTATGCAAGTTTGGTGTTAAAAAAGTATCCAAGAACTTTGGTCATTTTTAGTAAAATGGGCCAATTTGGATGCCATTTTTCTATCTTATCTCTAGCATGTAAATAGAATTTCATGGAATAAACGCCTTTTTTTTTCTTTTCCAACTTTAAGGAATTGTAACATCATTTGGCCACGTACTATGGAATTTCATTCTTTTGCACATTCTTATATTTTCCTTTCATGATTCAGAACCCCGTTCATGGAATAAACGACTTTTTTTGGCCGTTGATTCGAACAATTGATCGTTTTCGTGTATAGTTGGTTATTAGGATGCTAAAGGAGTAGTTCTATTGAAACTCGACTTTGATTTCGTAATAGAAATGTGTTAGGTATGGTGAAGAAGATGTTGTGGGGTGCTTGATTCCTTAAACATTCATTAGTATTGATGTTTTTGTAAATGATTTGGTTGGTTGACTTTAATAATCGGATCCAATTTTGCTCACCAAAAATGATTTGGTTGGTTGACTTTAATAATCGGATCCAAAATTGAATCCAAAAGTTATGGTGTATGCTTGGAATTCAGTCAATTCACCTTCAAAATCTCGAAAACGGGGTAGCGTATAAAGTTCAAATAAGTACTTCTTCCGATTAAAAAAAAGATTTTTAACCTTTTTTTTTAAACGGAAAGAAGTTCGAAACTATTATACGGCTCGCCGTCTAATGGGTTGAAAAACCAAATACAATTGGCAGACGGTCTAACCATCATGATTAAGGACTACACAAAGAGGTTGAACTCGAAAGAAAAGAGGGTTCTCCAATAGAACTTTTTTTTATTTCTATTTCTATTAGGTTTGTATATCCTCCAATTTTTACCACTTTGGAAGTTAAAGAGTTTTATTAGGGGTACATTACTCAACATATTTATACCATGAGCCTAATTACTAGAGAGAAATCTCAAAAAAATTACTTAGCTAATTTGCCCTTAAAAAAATTATTAAACAACTTTACTTTTATATATTCATTCTAATTTTATCACTTATCTTATATATATTTATTATATATATTAAGGGAGAAGCAATTTTTGCCACGTGTCCTCCCATAAATTAACCTCAGTCCAACCAAAATTTTAATTCAATAATTAAAATACAGATTCTATAATCAGAAAATTATTTTAATTCAATTATTTTTATCTAAAAATTTTACTTGGGTAACAATATTTAAATAAAACTAATTAATAATTAAAATATATTGAAAGTATTTTTCGGAACCAAAATTTTAATTCAATAATTAAAATACAGATTCTATAATCAGAAAATTATTTTAATTCAATTATTTTTATCTAAAAATTTTACTTGGGTAACAATATTTAAATAAAACTAATTAATAATTAAAATATATTGAAAGTATTTTTCGGAACCAAAATTTTAATTCAATAATTAAAATACAGATTCTATAATCAGAAAATTATTTTAATTCAATTATTTTTATCTAAAAATTTTACTTGGGTAACAATATTTAAATAAAACTAATTAATAATTAAAATATATTGAAAGTATTTTTCGGAACCAAAATTTTAATTCAATAATTAAAATACAGATTCTATAATCAGAAAATTATTTTAATTTAATTATTTTTATCTAAATATTTTACTTGGGTAACAATATTTAAATAAAACTAATTAATAATTAAAATATATGTGAAAGTATTTTTCGGAATTTAAAAATATTTTTAAATTTATAATTAATGTAATCGAATATTGTTAAAAAAATGGCATGATACTAATAATATTAAAGTAAATAAATAAAAAATCATTTATTTTTAATAATTAGTTAGCACTAATTTTTTAACTACGTAACATCTTTATCCCTAAAATCTCTCCTATTTCATACACCTATAAAAATATCAGCAAATTCATTTAAAAAAAATTAGTTAGCAGTAATTTTTTAAACATAGATATTTTTTTAAAATCTATTTTATCTTATTTTAGAATTTGCTAACTTGCTTCATATTAATCTACAAAGCCTATCTTATTACGTATTTTTAAATTCAAAAGTTTAACAAACCTAATCATTTCACCTAAGATATGGTTACAATATTTGAGAATTGGGAATCAAAACTTTTTAGATTTTTTTTGAAAAAGGAAGAATATTTATTTTGTCTACAATATTTAATAAAATAATGCGTTTATTGTAAAATTTTTTTATTACATGATTATTTATGTAACATGTTTTAATATCTATTATTAACTTAAACTTAAATTATCATCGCATAATAGTAACATAACCTAAAGATATATGGTTAAAATATGTTTTTAAAAAATCCCGCACAATGTGCGGGTATTATACTAGTCTTATATATATTAAAACAGAAGCCTCTATTGCCACATGTCAACGCCACATTTCTCGAAGCTCAAAAAATTTATTTTAAAAAGTGATTTCTAAAATGTTAATATAAATTAGAAAGTAATTTTTATAAATCCATTTTAAAGCTTTTACAGATTTATTTGTTTTACCAACAATCATATTATAATAAATCCTTTTAGTTTTATTTTTCAATATAATTTATTTCATTTTTATTTTTTCAATTTTTTTTACGTTTGTTATTTTTATCCTAATTTATTTTATTTTTAATTTATTTTTATTTTTTATCAAAATCTAACTAAAATTATTTTGTTAAACCCTCTTTTAATTCAAAATTTTAATTTATATATATATTAACACGATAATAAGTATAACCCCAAATTTTCAAAACCCGCACAAGGTGCGGGTATTATACTAGTATCTATTAAAGCATGAGCCTCTATTGCCACGTGTCAACGCCAGATTTCTCGAAACCTAAGAAATTATTTTAAAAAAGTGATTTTTAAATGTTAATATAAATTGAAAATTGATCTCTAAATTTTTTAAAATATATTTAAATAAATATTTTTATAAAAATAGTTTTTAAACTTTTACGAATTTTTTTTACCAACAAACATATCTTAACAAATCAATTTAAAATATAATTAATTAGAAGAAATAAATACTTAAATCAGAATTAAAAATCATAATATTAATTATAATTTTATTTTTAAAATTTTTATTTTACAAAAATATGCATATAAATTTCTAAGTATTAAATATTTATTAAAATTGAACCCGCACAAAGTGCGGGTAATACACTAGTTAATTAATTAAGTATGAACGGTTTTACTAATCATCTATTGTGTTGTAACAACAAATTTATATCTTTTGAGATTGTGAATCAGTATATTGTAAAATTTAAGGGATATATTTTTTTGTAAATTCGTAATAGATGGTTTATTTATAACTGAACATTTATCCTAGACTTATTAAAATAGTTTTTTGAGATTACTTTTGTAAATTTTCCGTGGTTGTTTTGAGAATAAATATGGCTATTATAATACAAAATATAGCATAAATTAGATTTACTAAAATTAAGACAAACTTCATGATAACAATTAACAAAGCAAGCGGTTGTACCCACGGGTTAATGATGAAACTTGAAAGTGTTCGGCTCAACAAATTTCCATTCATGAATCATGTTGGGTTAGCATATTTATTGTCACCCTTGTAATATGAGCCAAATATTAAAAATACTATTCACAAGTTGGAAGGTTAAGAGTCTTCAATTATATTAATATTATGATTGGACTTCAATATGCTTATGTATTGGATTTGAATTTAAACTACACGATTATGTCCTATAATTTGTCGGTGTTAACTCTTTAACATGGTACGAGAGTTGTTAACCTCTAAGCACCCGTTGATCCTAACCCGTAAAAGTATTAACTAGGTTTGTATCCTATACATCTAAAGTTGGTAGAGTTTGAGCCTAGAATACAAGGTTGGTTAATTGTTTTTCATATTATCAATTGATTTTAAGATAGATATCACTAGACTTATGTGTTGAGTTTGGACCTAACGTGCGTGTGTGCTCATAAACACATGCCCTCCACGGTTCATTTGTGTCAAAGTCGAACCTTAATATTAATCAAGTTTTAAAATACGTTTATATTTGACCCGTTTAAAAAGTGAACAAACAAGCTCGAACGAAACTTTTAGTATAACAACCCTATACTCTTATTCTAGCTGAACGACTAGAGCTTTAGCCAAATGAATTAAGCTTTGGCATGTTCACGTTCAACTTGTTTATAAACTAGTCAAACCTGACACATGTATAAATACTACACAAACTTACTTCTGTGCATATTCGACTCGTTTAAAAGTGAACAAATTCGAGTATTTCAACTCATATATCGACTTGGACTATTGAAGCCCGATCGTCGTCTTCGTTTGACTATGGTTAGATCTATTTTTAGTCTAAGTTATAGACTTGCAGCCAAACAGAACACAATGAGGCTTTCACTTGGGCCCAATAAACAATTTGGTAATCATGCGGATCTAATAATCTAATAAAGAATGGCGTTTGTTGGCCCATAAATTGAGATTGCAACTCTACTGGACCCATTTCTGAGCCCAAAAAGAATTATATTTTGGATCGTTGTTATTTGACAAAAAATAAAAAGAAAAGAGTAATTTGTGAATATTCATTTTAATGGGTGTAATATGAAAGCACTCATATTTTATAAGTGGTTCTTTCTTAATTTTATTTTGATGTTGATTTTGAATATTTTTTTATATCTATTTATGGACCATTATATAAAATATCTTCTAAATTCTATTAATTTTTAATAAAAATAAATTAAAAGCAACTTTTTAATAAGAGTTTACACTCTTTTTTTTTAATTTTTAATCATATTTTCAATAATTTTAAATTTGATTGATAAAGTAATTCTATGTATTTGATCTAAAATTTAATAATTTTTTTATTGATATTATTGGACAACAATATGGCTTATAACTTAACTACAGATGGGCAAAAAAAAAAAAACAGTTTCATTAGTTTGTGTGTTTTTCGTTCGGATATGCTAATTTGATATTGTGAGTCTGTGACCCAACTACCTAATCTGTGCAATGACTCATGACAAGTGATTTGTGTAGGCCCCTTTGTCTCTCTTCTACATTGGGTATGGGGTTACTGGGTGAGGGTCAAACTCATGCTTCCCTTCATCCTCCCACTCACACACTAGCAAGCTCTCCTTGTAAATGTCGGCAATGAAACTCGTCAAGTCTTCCCAAATTTAGAGAAAGAAATCATTTTTATTCACAGGTGCTAAATACACTTCTCATTTCCTTGTAATTCATGAATTTGTCTTCAACCCATTTGATTTTAAGTAATGGGTTTGCATATTTGCTTGTTTTCCTTCAGATTGTTCTTCTCTTGGTCCCATTCAAATTGATCCTGTTTTGAGACGCAAAGTTAGGGGTTTTTCTTTTGTGAACTGAAGTTGGATCCCAATTTTGATAAGTGGGTAAGATGACAGACCAAAGGCCTTGGCTATGGAGGAGAAAGTCTTGTGAGAAGACAACTGTTGTGTCTGATAAACAAAATCTCACTTCCAAGTTCAGTGATGAGGAGGTAATTTTGTATTTTTGTATCTGTACTGTTGTTTGTTGATCAGTCGATGGGTTTAGCTTATATAAGCTCAGACAGTTATGCTTGATTATCTAGGTTGAGCTACTATCTCTTGCTTTGTATGTATTTAGGTATTGTATAATTGGAAGAACAAATTGGCTAGTTAGGTTGTCGACAGTGATTTGGGGCAATAAAGATCTGGACCCTTGGTAATAAAGGCCTTTTAGGGTCCCCTCAGAGCACCATTATCTGGTTCTTAGTGATTATTCCTCGTGCTAAATGCAATTCACAATGCTTGTCATACGTTTCGTTATCGTACATGCCACTAATGTGAGTTGACTGAAAGTAAGGATTCTCTGTCACCGGAAAAGGTATCCGTTTTGTGGGTTGAGTATGTAGATTAGCGGTGTCTGACCTATTTCTTTAATGAATCATTACCCCGAGGAGCTTTGTGTTTAGCAGTTGGTTGGTTGAAAACAGTAAGAAACTTTCAATGCTAATTTTGGACTTTCTAAGGAAAAACGGGCGGCTAATCTACACACTTCAACACAAACCGGATACCATTTTTGTAAACCTAAGGAACTTTGCTTTCAGCAGCTGGTCGCGGATGAATTCAGTAAAAACATGTCAATGCTAATTTTGAACTTTCCAAGTAAGGAAAGAGTTGGACATAAGAAGCAGAGAGAAATTTTATTATACACTCAGTTACTGACTTCAATATCCCTCTTTTTTCCCCTGTTGCCAATTGCTTGAGAATGAATTTTCTTACAGAGTGAACTAGCAATGATGTCAGTTTTTATTTTGTCTGTTTAGATACACATACTGCTGTCTGAAAAGGCTGAATTGGAGAAAGATTTGAAAGATATGAATGATAAGCTTTCTGTGGCCCTTTTTGAGCATAATGCTAAATGTGAGCTCGCCAAGAAGAATGCTGAAATGGCACAAGACGCCCTTTCAGGTGATATTTCTTACGGTCAACGTCATTTTCACAGTATACTATTTCTTATTACATGACAGTGAGTTATTCCTTTTAAATGGAACTGGTATATGTTAAATGTATAGGCTGGGAGAAAGCAGAAGAAAAGGCATCATCTCTGAAGGAAGAGCTAGACGAAACCTTAGAGAGAAAAGCAGCTTACGAAGAACGGACTGTCCACTTGGAGGCGGCACTCAAGGAGTGCATGCAGCAGCTAAGATTTGTTCGAGATGAGAAAGAGCAAAGGATCCATGATGTTCTATCAAAACTGGCCAAGGATTATGAGGAGGAGAGGTTAATCTTCAATGAGAAGTTGTCAGAATCCGGTAGAAAGATAATTGAGTTGCAAGCTGAGATCACCGAGCTCAGTCAGATTATCTTTCTTAGGGAAAAATTGGCAGATGAGCTGAACCAAAAGTTAGCTGATGCAAATGCTGACTTGAAAGAGCTATTGACTAGGTTAGAGTCAACAGATAAATGCAACGTTTCGTTGAAATATGAAATCCAAGTTCTTGAGAAGGAGCTTCATATTCGGAATGAAGAGAGAGATTTCAACCGTCGATCAGCCAATGCAACCCACATGCAGCATCTTGAGAATGTGAAAAAGATTGCAAAGTTGGAGTCCGAGTGTCAGAGACTCCGTGTCCTAGTGAGGAAGCGGTTGCCGAGCCCCGCTGCTATAACTAGGATGAAGAACGAGGTAGAAATGTTCGATAGGAGGCCAAATGATGCTAAGAGAAGGACTATTTCTATTTCCAATGAAAGTAACTCGTCTGCTGAGAGCCCTGCAAAGAATACCAATGTTCTAGTGGATAAGTTACATGCTTTGGAAGAAGAGAATATTGCTTTAAAGGAGTCCCTTGAGAAGAAGACAGATGCGCTTCAGATCTCAAGAACCATGTATGCTCAGGCATCTATGAAACTGACACAAGTGGAGGCTCAGCTTGAAGAGTTGTCAAAGACTCAGATGATCATTGAGCTAACTCGGGGCACACCTCGTAAATCTCATGATCTCTCACGAGATGATGATAAGGTTAGCTGTGCTTGGTCATCGGCCTCTACCTTGATCTCAGAGCTGACAGAGAAGGGTGGTTGTGTTCGTTCACCCATGTCTAATGCAAGATCATCAGAAATGAATCTGATGGATGATTTTGTTGAAATGGAAAAGTTAGCCCTGGTTTGTGTGGATAAACCAATTGGATTACACAAATCAATATCTAAGTTAGTTGAGATCATTGAAGGGGTCGATATTCAGTCTCCATTAGACTATGGTAAGAGTTCTAAAACAAACAAGAAGAATTCAGATGTTGTGGAGAATGTTGTTCATGTCTTCCAGTGGAAATCATCTGACATAGCTGCCATTATCCAGAGGTTTCTACATGTTTGTTATGATTTATTGAATGGGAAGGTGGATTTTGGAAAATTCTCCCATGAAGTGGCTTCTGCACTTGAATGGATAATCAATCACTGCATCTCGCTTCAGGATGTTTCAAGCATGAAGGATGCAATTATGAAGCAATTTGGTCGGGAAAGCGTGACAGAAGCACCATGCTTACCTGAAGCCTCTACTAGTGGATATCAAGGTGCACTTCCATTGTTAAAAATTCAAAGCAACCTGAAGGAAGAGATAAACCAACTGAAAAATGAGGTTAGAAAACTTGAACATGCTAAAAAGGAAGTAGAAGAAAAACTTGAAGCCATTGTTGATGACAGCAAGTCCTTGTCAACCCAGCTTGGAAATACAAAGTTGGAAAATGAAGATCTCAATACACAGCTTTCAGTTGCTAAAATCCATCTTGATGATGCATGCGAGAAGCTTTTATCTCTACAAGCAGATTCTGAGTACAAAACCAAACTTACTGAAGAATTGGAGGCCAGATGCAATGAATTACATATCCAGCTCAAAAGGTATTCCCTTCCGCCTGCCCATTTCGAAAAGTTGCATTATATCTCTAGAGTTAAATGGTAAAGTTCTTCATGATATGTTTTCTGATTCAAATTTCCACGTTGTTACAGAAGGACAGCAAAGGATGTGGGAGAAGTGCACAGTCAGGAAGACAAAAAGCAACTTCAAACTGTAAGTCATCATCAGTTACATTCCATATAGCTTCACTTGAGGTGCAAATATATCCAATTATTGAAATGATTGCTGAATATTGACACACACGAAAGTAGTCTAATCATTGCATAATACTATAGATGGTCATTGAATATGTAGAATTGACATTTTCTTCTGGTGTTTCTGGTCACCTTAAGCATATTCCATATATGTCCCCGACTCTGAATATTGCACATTACTCTTCATGTCGAGTTTTAGGACAACGAAAACATTTACAAACTAGTTTATGTTTGACATATAAAACCAAATTGGTAGCTGAAGCTGTAATATTTCTCTGGTATTCCTCCTACAAAGTTGAAGCTACCAAATAAGTTCCGAAAAGTTGTCATGCTAGACATAGATTTTAACTTTAAGCAACTTGAGCTTAGTGTTGAATTTGCATTTGTAGAATTGGGATGTAACAACAGCTTCAGAGAAGCTAGCACAATGTCAAGAAACCATCTTCAGCTTGGGGAAGCAGTTGAAGGAAATGTCATCTCCTAATGAAACTCCACTCCTCAAAAAGGTAATCTCATCATCAAAAACACATCCGCCGCCAACAGAAACCTCCATGAGCACACCACCGGAGAAAGGGTCTAGTCATCGATCCTCCCTACTAGACAAAATGATTGCAGAGGATTCTGACGAATTCCCCGAGACAAAAGAAGTAGCTTACACGCCGCCTCCTGGTTTCCTTACCGGAAGCATAAACCCTACTTTCGAATCAGAATGGATAGGGCAGAGTTGTAGGGAGCTGGGTTTTCGACCTTTGCCTCTTGTTCCAATGAAGAAGAAGCAGAAGAATGCAGGACTGTTGAAGAAGCTGCTTTGGAGGAAAAGAAAAGGTAAAAGGAATAAGATGCTTCTTGCACTTTCTTCCTGCTGAATTAAGGCCTGATTAGAGAAGAATGGATGGTTTTGTGTATTGTAGATGGTGTATTGAATGCAGGAAGTATTTTGAACAAGATGATGGCTTTGCTTTGTGTTGGGTTTGACTTTTGAGTGCTTAGAAATGGAATAACAAAATTTTGTAGAAGATGAAAGGGTTCATGTTAGTACCGTACTTTCGTGTAAAATTTACAAATTTGTGTAATATCGACTCATAAGCTTAAAAAATATTCTAACTAGTTTAATCTTATTATATTTGCAACATCGTGTTCCTCTTTTGTTAAAAATCTCATCGATTATTATAGGTTAAAAATCTCATCGATTATTATAGGTTGTTCGAACTTCGAAAGTAGGGTTTATGCTCGATTTTGTTCGAATGTAGGGTTGATGCTCGATAAATCTCATCGATTATTATAGGTTGTTCGAAAGTTGGGTTTATGCTTGATTTTGTTCGAAAGTAGGGTTGATGCTCGATTTAGGAACATTAGTTCAACATACATTGTTTAGTTTTTTATATTTATTTTTTTGTGACTCATCGATATGTTGATAGGAAAAATTTTAAATTGTATTATAAATTCATATCCTAAATTGTAGGTTAAAAGTAAATAGAATTGACGGTTACATAATACTAGACTTTTTTTTTTTTTTTTTTTTATCTATGAACCCTCAACTTATAATAGGGTCATTGTTGAGATGGTCTTCAACAATGTGTATGAAAAGTTAATATCTGATGTTTTCACCGGGGTCTCTCGGATTACTGACTTGCCTAAGTTGTCACAATTAATGTCGGATTACTTTTATTTCTGTATCGTTAGTTTACCGTTTTTATCCAAATTATTTACTTCTTTTTTTGTCGAACGTGTCAAAGTCGCCGTTTCACCAAAACCGGTAATTTACTTTTTGTTTACCATTATACATTCATTTTACCAATAGGTACATATATGCTAAAAATTGTTTAGGGCATCGAATTGTTTCCCGTATAAAAACAACAAAATAAAAAACCCCTATTTAGCGACAAGAAAAAAGACACCCTTCCAACAAGAAAAAAAAGGAAAGAAATTAGGGTTTCAAATTTTCTTGCGATCCGCCATATATAAAAGGGTCTGTAGCTGACAAGTCCACCAACCCAATCCATTCCAATCTCGCTCTACTCAGAGGTGCAGAGGCCGAGCTCTCCTTCCTCCACCGCTTTTCACGCTTCTCCGCCACCATTTCCGCTAGTTGAGCTGCGCTCGGTTTTCAGATTCGTCACTGGCGATGTCGTCCAAAGCTACGAACTCCAATTCCGTTTCTACAAGCAGATCAGACCCTTCCAAGGACCATCAGGTAAAATGCTTCTTCTCATTTGCCATTATCATTTCAATTATCTTCGTTGATCGCATCGGTATGGTGGAATCTGTACCATCTATGTACATATCGTCTGTATTCGTTGTATTTTAAGAGAGAAAAGGTCTTAGATGATGTTTTGTGAAGTGGAATTGAGAGGCAGAAGATCTGTTAACGCATTCTTAAGAAATGTTCTGATACCTTTATGGTTGTGCTGAATTCTTTTATCCTTTGACATGATTTGCGCAGATGACGAATGTGAGTCAAGTTGATCCCAATGAAAAGGAAATTCTATTGGTTATTGAAGGTTCGAAGCAACAAGTCGAAGCTGACCGCATCCTATATGTTAAGGTGAGGTTTTGCTCAATCTACGGTTCTATTTGTTGTGGTCCTTTATTGAGGTTCATTGGCTTGGCCTGTGCTAACAATGTAGTGAATGTATCATACAAAATGCTTATCTTTTCAGCATGAGTTTGCTTTTGGCCTTGATGTTCTTTTATTTGGAAGGTTTATGGTGCCTTAAGTTTATTTATTTCCAAAGCAAAATCTTTTCGGGCATCCTTGATGGACATCATTAGCAATATTTTGGACTGTTTTCATGTTAGTGAACTTACACTTTGAGTTGAGTTCAACTGTTTTGCTGACATGTTAGTCCATTTTCCCCGCAGAATTTAATTGAAGAAAATAGGCAAAAACTGTCTAGAGCGACTATATCAAAAGAACGAAGAAATGATATAGCTAGCAGCACTGAAGGAGCTCTAGATTTATTAATGAAAGGACAAAGTGATGCAATAAATTTGCAAAACGGTGTCGAAGCAAGTAATACTGACAGGAGTAGTAGTGGATCTGATGATGGTGGTATTGCGTCTTCCGCAATCCTTATGGGAACAAATATACCCGTTAAGAGTTCTGTTCGGCCTCATAAACTCCCGGAAGTAAAGCGATTACCTCCTTATACTACCTGGGTATTCTTAGATAGGTATGTGCTGGGTAAAGTCTTTCTATTACCAGTTTTTGTTCCCTTAGCAAATAGAGAAGTGAATAGTCAAATAATTCTTGATGTGATCATTTGTTCCGCTTGCAGTGATTGGTAGATGCTTGATTAATCATCTATGTCCCATTTTGATATTTATTTACGCTCTTTTAATATCAAAACACCCACCTTCAGAAAATAAATCTTGGTCCAATCTTGCAGCTCTACAGTAATTTTATTCACATTTTAAGTGGCTTGCTTTCTTACCTTCCTTGCAACCTTTTCACAGTTTTTTAACTCAGGAGGACAGTTGTAACCATGCATTAGGATGATCAAGATCTAATAATTGTCTGTCATTATACATGGTTTCAGTTTTGCAATCATCATTTTCATGTAACTTTAACTTGATGGTCTTGATCTGCGTGTTTTTTTGATCTTCTTAGTCTAAAGTTAATTCTTAATCATGTCCAGTCTAGAAGCATTTAATTGTATACTTTATGTCCTACAGTTCTAGACTATCAATATGCCTTCTTATAATTTACAGTTCTTGTTGAATGATTGTCAAAGGGTTACTAATTAGGCTACAGGAAAGTGAATATTTAGAGGGTATGGAGATTGTACAGAAAGTTTTGCTAAACTACTGCCGTTATCGTGATCCTATGTGGATATTCCAATTCATGCTTAGATTGGTGCAGGAACCAGAGAATGGGTGAAGACCAATCTGTGGTTGGTAGACGGAGGATCTATTACGATCAAAATGGAGGCGAAGCTCTGATTTGCAGTGATAGTGAAGAGGAACTGGTCGAGGATGATGAAGAAAAAAAGGAATATGTACAACCGGAAGATCATATCATTCGGTTAGCATATTTATCCCATCAGTATCTCTTTCTCTATGAGTTGTATTTCAGTATATTCTGGTTCATACTTTGGTGCAATTTATGTTTCGACAATGATAACACATCGGATGAAAGTCAATTCTTCAGCAGCCAATTTTAGGAAGTTAGGAAAATAATTATGTAATTTATTTGCAAACATTCCTTTTGAATTCTTCTTCATTGCATTTATTTTGTGTTACGGTTAGAATATGTGATTGAAATGAGCGACTAAGATGTTATGGCTTTTAAAGTTGAAGTGAGACCAGGTTTAGACACTTTAGAACCTTTCCTAGAACAGTGAAGGCGGGTTCCTCCTTGATAGAACCTCCCTCCCTAGAATATTATATCCTAGATAATATAAACTAAATTCTAAATCACGTGGAAAGGACTTAATAGATAATTAGTTAACTATTCCTGAAATATTAGATTCCAGTTACTCCCATAGTCTGAATCATTTCTTGAGCAGGCAATTTTAGGAAGTTAGGATAA